>JANBMJ010000001.1:1803549-3036341 GCA_024271935.1 Ustilago crameri
GCGGTTTGGATGGAGCTCTCGATACCGGTGCACTCCATAGTGATGGCGGGCTGGACGTCCTTCTGGCCCTCGGCAATGTGCTTGCCCGAGGCCTTGGAGAAGACCTTGCAGATCTCGGTGGCGCTGGTAAGAGGGTCTTTCTTGGGGTCAATCTGGTAGGTGAAGGTGCCGGGGACGATCTTCTTGGCAAAGTCGAATCGGTCCTGAACGACGTCGGTGATGACAATGGGTGTCGCACCGGCAGCACTGGCACAGAGAAGCTGGACGATACCGATGGGACCAGCACCAGTGATCAGGACAGGGTCACCGAGCGAGATACCAGCTTGGAGAGTGGCCTGGAGTGTGACCGAGAGAGGCTCGAGCAGCGCGATCTCCTCGTAGCTCATGTTGTCCGGCACCTTGTGGAGCCAGCCAGCGGGGTGCTCGTGGTACCTCTTGAGAGTGCCGTCCTTGGGTGGCACCGAGTAGAAGTCGACGGTGGGGCAGAGGTTGTACTTGCCCGTACGGCAGTAGTCGCAGGTAGCCTTGAAGCAGGGAACACCGGGCTCGATGGCAACACGATCACCGGGGGCGACGTTGTCGACACCCTCACCGACGGCGATGACGATACCACCAGACTCGTGGCCGAGAGCACACTGGTTCTCAATCTTCCAAGGTCCCAAACCGGCGTGCTTCCAGAAGTGGACGTCGGAACCACAGACACCGGTGGCACGGACGTGGACAAGAGCCATACCGGGGCCAGGAGCGGCGGGAGACGACTTGATCAGCTCAAGCTCCTTCTTGTGGGTGGCCCTGTTGTTCAGTGAGAAGAGGAGAAGAACAATGTGACAGGAGGGTCAGACAAAATGTTACGAAACAGAAGGAATGGCGAACACAAAAAGTTGAGAATGGTGAAGGAGGTGAAGGCCGACCTAGCTGCAGCCGCAGCAGTAGCCGTAGCATTGGCACCATTGCCGCACACACTATCATCGTCCTCACGTGTGCTCGCAGCCGCTGGCGCGAGGAGGGACAACTTACATCAGGGTGAGGTTCTCCTTGAGAGCGGAGAGCTCCAAAGAGGAGGACTTGACGTCAGCGACAGGAGCCATCTTGACTATTCTTTGATGTAGAGAAGAAGAGGAAGGCAGCGGAGAGGTGAAGTCAGAGATGATGGTAACCCTTTGGATACAAAAGTTGAGCGAGAGGACTTTATACTCTGGGGTCTGAACTCTCAGAAGACGACTAGCCACGAGAGCTTCCTTCTGGCCTCGGTCTGAGCTCAGAGATCACCGGACCTCGCACGAACAACAACACAGACATGCGTTCACAGACCAACAGCGAGATTTTGCCACACCCTGACTGCTGACTGCCAGGTGCCTGTCAGTCGTCTGTATGCTTCGCGGGAAGAGTTGAGATAGCCGAGAGAGAAGAGAGAAAGTCGCAGAAGAAGACACACGCACGCACAGGGCAATGGCGGGGTACAGGCATAGGCACAGATGTCGTGTTCTGTGTTTCTCGGGAAACTAACTATGACGACACGTCTTTAGGGTTTCACCGGTCAATTTGGTTGCCGTGGCTGATGCTTGTGTGGGGTCCAAAGCGCGCTTACCTGCCTCGATTTTTTTTTTTTTTTTTTTTTTTTTTTTTTTTTTTTTCCGACTCCGCAATGTGAGAGCTGCATTCGGCAATCTCTCAGACTTTGCTCTGAGACCTGCAGCCAATCACATATATCATGAACAGCTTCCGGTTACTCGGTCCAAGCGGTCAGTTTCTTCGGCACAGAAGGAACTCCACGGATCAAGGAAGCAAACGTGGAATGTTCAAGATGGATACATTACGAGAACAGGTTTCACACACTGTGATCGCAAGCTTCGAAGAACAAGATACTCGATTGTAACTCGGTGACGAGCAGCGATTCGCAAAGATATCAACACCGAGCAAATTGTACGAACATCTGGCACGTGGCGTGGCCTCCTCTTGGTCGAGCGCTGGATAGTGACGGAAGATGCCATTCGAATAAGGCTTTCGACGGTCGCTCCCCAAATAGCCTTTTAGCTCGGCAGCAATATCCTCATGAAGCGCAAATACGTGGTCGTACTTGCCAGACTTCTTCAAGCTCTGTAGGGCCTTGGGGAAGGCGAACAGCAATCCGTCGACCACCTGAAACACCGTCAGATCAGCCACCGTCGTCTTGCTGCCGAACAGCCTTCGCTTTTTCTCATCCTTCTGGTCGACACCAGCGCCGTTATCCTTCAGGGCGACCTCGAAGAGTCCAAAGAACTTGGGCAAGCGATTTTCGATAAAGTCAGCAGATCGCTTCTTGGCTTCCTCCTTTTGGTCCTCGTAGTAGCTCGATACCGAGATGGGATGGTGGGTGTCATGCGTCTCGTTGTTGAGGTCGAGAGCAGTTGCGCAAAGCTGAAGGATGTGCGCTGTAGCCACGTCCCTCTCGAGACCTCGGAGCTTTTCGGCATCTCCGAGAAGACCGAGTCGTGGAGCAAGGAAGCTGAGCTGCGCGGGTGTCTGGCTGATGTAGTGAGTCTTGCCATCAGCATCAGTCACACCGAGCACAGAAACAGCAAAGTGGGGTGCAGCGATCCCTTCGACGTCCTTATTCGAGAGGAGCTTGAGCAGCTTCGGCACATCGCCTTCATCGTGGTACTTGACCCCCCGCCCATTCGAAGCACAGCCTGGCGAACTCGCCTCGACCAGGGATGCCAGGCCAGTAGTACAGGGTGTACTGGAGTGATTCAGACATTTCGGTGCACAATCTGTCGCTCGTGAGAAGCTTAGCGGTTGTGTCGAATCTGAAGATAGACGATCTGCGAGGACCGTTGTTGGATCTTTTGAGTGTTGCTTCGAGCATGGGCCAACATGACTCCGTATATTGCCGGGCTGCGCAGCCTCAAAAGTGGAGGGACGCGTCAGGGCGGCTCCAAATGGCGCAAACTCGGATTTTGTATTTCTTTGTGCGTAGCTGCGCATGTGGCACAGGCACAGGCACAGGCCCAGGCATAGGTACAGATTTGTCAGAGCTCAACTAGGAACCTGTGTGCTGCTGTCATCGACTTCACCTCTTCCTGAGCTCCATCATCCTCGCCTGCTAGCGCAGCCATCCTTCATAGCAGAACCACCTGTTATCAGAAGCCGTTGGCAACGATGAGCTTCCATTTCACGGGCGCCGGCCGCACAAGAGCCCCGGTCACGCTCGGTGGCACATCCACAACCACTGCCGACCCTGCTGGTAGTGCAAGAGCCCAGCGTCTCGAGCGTGAGCAGCAACGTCGCAAGCAAATCGCATCGGTCAAGGTCCAGGCTCAAACCCGTCGCATCCTTCAATCTCGTCAAGTCAGGCAGCATTGGCGCATCCAGATCCCTCAATATCTTGAACAGATTGAGGCTAACGTTGCCTCGGGCGCAGCTTTCTCCATACAGCATCTGATCCTGGCTACGAGGGCATTGCTGGTCAGTCTTGGTCCGGCTTATCGAACTTTGGATCAGTCAGATATCGACTTGTTCTCGCGCTGGATTCGCCTCGTGTCGCAAAACGTCCATGGCTCTCTGCTCGTCTTCTACCCCCTGCTTGCATCGCCGGGCTCCCAAGATGCTTCCAGCTGGCTGTCGTTGTTGCGTCTAGCTTGCAAGCACATGCTGCGCTTCTTGGCCGCTGCAGCTGCCGATCGCGTCTCTCAACGACCGACATCGTCGCCGCAGTCGCAGCTCGACCTCGACATTCTGGCGCTCCTCAGCTTGCTTACGGGCGCTGACGCTAGGTCTTCTGCCAATTCGATCGTCGTCAACAGCAAACAGACCACTCTTGCTGCTTCGCTGATTACACTGCTCGTCGATCTTGGCTTGCACCATCACTTGCGTCTTCACATCCTCTCTTTCACCATTCAGCAAAAGGCATCGGCACCAAGCCTCTCTACCGCTCTCTCGCTCTCCTTGGCCCCTATCAACACCTTGAAGCCGAGCCCAAAGCTCCCTTCCGCCGCCAAAGGCACATCTTTCAACGATGCCATCGACATCGATAATCAATCCCTTGTGTCGAAGGGTGCTTCTCCGCGGCAGAAAGCCACGCACTCCTTCGCCACACAGATCATGACCATTCCTGCGCTGCGCAAGCGGCTACCTTTAAGCTCACTCACGGAGCTCGCCAAGAATTTGCCTTTCACAGACCTTCTAGACTGGATGACGTCCTTCAAGCCAGAACATGTTCAGGCGCCTCAGGCAGATAGTGCCATCTCGGCTTCTCCAAACACAGATGAGGCAGCAAAAGCCCTTTCGTCACCTCACCTTCTGGCCAACTTGCTCGCCTTCGGTTCGCAGCGTGTGTCCTTTTTCAAGGATGGTGCCAGTCTGGCAAAGTATCTTCAGGCCCTCAGCAATGCTCAAGATTGGCTGCCGAGTTCCGCTTTCGAACCACCGACTAGCGCAGCCGCCGCGAATGGTCATGGGTTACAATCGTCGCAACGACGTCCATCTCCCAAGGAAGCGCAGATGGAGGCGACCGAGACGTACGAGCGACTCCGCACTCTCACCTCGGACGACCATCTCAGTACCATCCTAGCCATGTCGAACCGATTCCCTTCGTCCACACGAGGTCCTCTCTTCACTTTCATTTGCTCAACCCTGTCGGCATGGCCAGCCAACATGCGCGACCAGGACTTGAATCAACTCCTCTACACTGCAGCAGATCCTCAGGCTGCTGGCGCCGCAAAGCAGGCTCGTCCCGCTGGACCATCGGGCCTGGGCCTCATCCGAGAGTTCTGGAGAGGCTATGTTCGTGGCAGTAGCTTGGCGCGTACCCTTGCTTCCGCCCACGCCGACACAAAGGCACGTGGCATCCTCACCGCTCTGAGCAACAGGGCTACAGGGCAAGAGTGGCCCGCACTCATCCTTGTTTTCGAGATGCTTTCCAAGGCTCTCCTCACCCTCACTGACGACGAGTTCTACTCTTCTGACGGATCCAGTGCTATCAATGGCGGCGGTGCACATGCCAAGGGAGGCTGGCTATCACGCGACGAGATCCTCAGCATCAGCGGTCTGCTTCGCAACGTAGCTTTCGCGATGTACTGGTACGAAGGCAAGGCTCCGCTTGTCAACCTCAACAGCGACACTCTTGAGGAAGATCAACTTCAGCAACGCACGCCCCGCGTACCTGGCATGCGCATGACCCTGCTCTCGCTTAGAGCACTCGTGACTAGGCTGCTCAAGCAGCTCCACTCGCGAGATTCGAGGCATCGCTTCGCTCCCGCAGATCATTGGCTCATGGTCAGTCAACTCGATCTCCAGGACTTTATGCGCACCGTCGTGCTGGAGGAAGAGCAACTCAGCAGCGAGCAGCAGGACGAGCCTGATGCTGTTGGCACGAACGCCTCGCAAACAGACGCAGGTGCAGCAAGCAACAGAATGGACGTCCACGAGGATGCATCGGATGCGGAGGGCGATGGCTCTGACGATGAAGATGGCAACACCAACACCCAACAACCTCTTCCCCGACTTCAGCAGCTCCGGGCACAGAGTGGAGCCCGCAACCGCCATCTCTCTGCGCTCCATCTCGCATACCTCTCGCCCCGTCTTGGTATCTTGAACAATGTGCCGTTTATGATTCCGTTCGATGCCCGAGTTCAGATCTTCCGCCAATTCGTTCACATCGACAGCGTCAAGAACGACATCTACGTTGATCGATACATGCCTCGTCGCGCTGTCAAGATCCGACGTGGCCACGTAGCTCAAGATGGGTTTGCCAGTTTGGCTCCGCTCGGTGCAGAGATTAAGAAACCGCTGCGAATCGAGTTCGTCGACCAATTTGGACAGATCGAAGCAGGCATCGACGGTGGTGGACTGTTCAAAGAGTTCCTTACCTCGCTTGTTCGTGAAGCTTTCGACACCAACAGAGGGCTGTGGAAGGCGACGGACGCACAGGAACTCTACCCAAATCCACACACCTACGCCACCTCTGGAGATCAGCTGGAGTGGTATGAGTTCCTCGGTCGTGTGATTGGCAAAGCCCTGTACGAGGGCATCCTTGTAGACGCCAAGTTCGCCGGCTTCTTCTTGTCCAAGATGCTTGGCAAGCAGTCGTTCCTCGACGATCTCGGCTCAATCGATACGCTTGACAAGGAACTCTACAAGGGTCTTATCTCGCTCAAGAACTACCAAGGCAACGTGGAAGACCTCTCGCTCAACTTTACCGTCACGGATGAGGAGTTCGGCGTCTCGATCACGCGCGAGCTCATCCCCGGAGGTGCCAACATCCCAGTAACGAATCTGAACAGGATGGAGTACATCTACCACATCTCGCACTACCGACTTTCGACGCAGATCCAGCACCAATGCAACGCCTTCTTCACGGGTCTCGCGGATATCATCAACCCGCGCTGGTTGAGAAACTTTAACCGCGAGGAGCTGTCCATCCTCATCTCCGGCACGGACGATCCCGTCGACATCGGGGACCTTCGCAAGTACACAGTTCTCGGCGGGTATCACGAGCAGGATCTCACGGTGCAAAACTTCTGGAAAGTGCTCGAGAGCTTCGATCAGCCGACGAGGAAGGCTTTCCTCAAGTTTGTCACAAGTTCGCCCAACCCGCCATTGCTTGGGTTCAGCCAGCTGAATCCCATGTTTGCGATCAAGAAGGCTGGAGACGATAACAACAGGCTGCCCACAGCTAGCACCTGTGTGAATCTGTTGAAGCTGCCGGATTACTCAGATGAAGAGACGCTCAGGGAGAAGCTGAGATACGCCATCATCAGTGAGGCTGGATTCGATCTTTCTTAGTACACATCGCAATTTGTCATTTGCAACCATTTGCAGTCCCACACGGTAGTCACCCAACTCTTTGATCGAGAGTGTGCCAGTTTCGATGTGCTGTGAGCAAAGGTCGTGTGATATGAACAGATGTGCTATGATCACGTAAAGTGACAGCCGCGAGAAAAACGTCGGCTCTCGGGTAAGAATTTCGCAGAGACCATGCGCATCTTGCGCTCTCTAATTTGGCAGGGTCTGTTGCTCGAGTGATCTTCTGTGTTCAACACTTTTATCCAACGTCTTCTCTCTCGTCACTAACTAGAGCGAGCGATCATGATGGCATCGGCAGGCTGCTCTTACCGGCTGTCGCGGACGGCGGCATTGCGCTCTTTGTCAAGCTCCACATCGACGAGAGTAGCACCGCAGATTTCGTCTCGACTCCTGGCCTTCGACATGACAAGACCAGCATCGAACGTCACACGATCAACCACTGGGTTACGGCATGCCAGCTCGCAGTCCAACAGGAAATCCGACAAAGATGATGAATGGTCCCGCCATCGCGCACAGTACAATTGTGACCCATTCACTCTCCATCCTGAACCAAAGCACTATTCATATCCGCTCGTGACTGCGGATCAGCTCGCCTCATCCACCTCTGTGCCTGCTTCCATGTCCAGAGGCCCCGGCGGGCGGCCACGCGAGGTGCGAATGCTGGCGAGAGACTTCATTCACGACTCATTATACAACCCTTCCTATGGCTACTTCACCAAGCAGGCTGTCCTGTTGCCGGATCCAGCGCCTGAGGGCGGCGAGGTGGAGGCGGAAGGGGTCAAGGAAGTGGCCGGTCAGCTCTATACCGAAGAAATGGGCGTGCTCCGTCCGGCAAATCCATCATTTGACTTCAACTCGATCAAGAACGAATCCGAGTTCATGCGTCTAGTTGAAGAGCGCTACCAACTCTTCGAGACGCAGATCGCTTTGCTCGTCCAAGGCCGCCAGAACCACCTCGATGCGCAGGCCAAGGAGGCTGAATTTCAAAACTCTCTCGCGCGCGAACGCAAAGAACGCCTCGAACGACGGAACAGGCAAAGCGAGCAGAAGAAGCAAGGCGCACCAGAGTACTCGGCGGCAGGTCTCGAAGCGGCGCAGCTGCGCGGCCGCGCGATGCAGAGGGAAGGGGTGCAGGAGGGAGATGTGCAGTCGATGGCGGCGAAGCAGGTGTGGCATACACCGACGCAGATCTTCCAGCCGTACTACGCACAGGCGCTCGCGAGATATCTGGTGGCAGAATACAAGTTGCACAACTACCCCTACGACGATCTGGTCATCTACGAGTGCGGTGCCGGGTCTGGTGCGCTTGCGCAGGGGATTTTGGATTACCTAGCGGAGCAGGAGCCCGAGATCTACACGAGGACGAGGTACAAGATCATTGAGATCTCGGAGAGACTCGCGAAGGAGCAGGAGCGCAAATTGAAGCGCCACCGGGTTGGGGGAAGGGTGGAGGTCGTGCACCAAGATGTGCTGAGCTGGGATCAGGGTGTAGTGCAAGAGCCGTGTTTCGTGATTGCGTTGGAGGTGTTTGACAACCTCGCGCATGACGTTGTGCGCTTCTCTCTCGAGGATCTTACTCCCTACCAAGCCGTTGTGTCGATTGATGAGACGGGCGACATGCACGAGCTGTACGAACCGCTTTCGGACCCACTCATTAAGCACTACCTCTCGCTTATTGGGCCCAGCCTTTCTCCGCTCGCCAACTCCCCGCTTCGTTTCCTCCCGTCGGGCGTTCGAGGGGCGCTCGCACGCCATGCGCCGTTCTTCCCGAACCTGTCCACGCCTATGTACCTGCCTACGAATGCATTGCGGTTGATGGAGAAGCTGAAAACGCACTTCCCGCAGCACCGGCTGGTCATGTCGGACTTCGACTCGCTCCCAGACGCTTGCGAGGGGATCAATGCCCCCGTCGTCCAAACGCGCTACCGCTCCACCATGATCCCCGTCACCACCTACCTCGTCCTCCAAGGCTTCTTCGACATCTTCTTCCCCACCAACTTCGACCACCTCCGCAAAACGTACAAGGCCGTCATCAACAACAATAACCATCCCCAAGAGGGCGCAGAGGGTGCAACAGAGTTCTTCTCGTCCCACTTTGCGCCCCCGCCAGCAGTAAGGGCAGGGGTTAGGACGACAAGGGAGAGAAACCTCCGCGTCTACTCTCACGCGGAATTCTTACAGCGCTATGCAGAGACGAAGAAGCTCCAGCTCAAGGACGGAAGTAACCCGCTCCTCACTTGGTACCAGAACGCAAGCTGGTTCCTCTCCTAGTCTGCATCGCATTACACACAAATTAATGGAAACCCTATCCTGCACATAATGATATTGCAATGCGTGATTGTCTCAATGTGATTGAAAGCACAAAATGGTGTCAGCTGAGAGCCTACCCAAGAGAGAAGCAGGTCAATTCTATTTTGGCAACTCCTGCACATACCCCTCCTTCCCCCTGTCCCTCCACAACGCTTCTCTCTCCTTCACCAACTCCTCTGCCCACCTCCTAATCCTAGGATGTCCGATATGCGGCACACTGCCCTCCCAGAACGCCTGCAGATCATCGATCCCCCACCTCCTCTCATACTCCACCGCTTGCAAGCCTAACTCAAACCTGTCCAGATCCTTGACCAGCTTGCTCTCCTTTGTCTCTCTCGCTTCGTACTCCTCCCACAGAGCCTCGAGCCGCAATCCTGCGGCTGACGATCCAAGCAGGTCATGAACAAAGTACTGGATCGCCTCTTTCTCGCGGCGCATCTTCTCGTGCTTGTTCACACCATCCAGCGGAGTCAGGTCGCCAACTTCGGCCTCGGCAAGATCGTGCACCACCGCCAACTGCACACACTTGCCCAGATCCACATCGCTCTCCTCGGGACAAAGGAGCGACAGGATGGCCATGCGATACATATGGTCCGCAATGCTTTCCGGCTTTGGCACCCGATGGTGCATCCATCCCGTCCTCTTGTTCAGCTTGAGCTGCTCGACCACGTGCATAAACTTGAGCACTTTCGCCCAACTTTCCTCGGTCTCGGGCTCTTCTCCCTCCTCGTGCAGGCGGAACGAGGCGTCCGCGGGGACCTGGAACATCTTCAACGGACGCGGGGCTTGAGCCGGGTCACTTTCGAGAACGGTGCTCGCGGAAGTTGGCGGCGGCGGTGCTACGTAGGGCGGACGCGGCGAGCGACGGCCAAGGCTAGTTGGCGTTGCTGTACCGGATCCAGGTTGAGAAATCCCCACGGCGACATCGCGCATCAGCGGTTCATTGGATGGGGTCACCGTGGATTTGCCCGATGTACTGACTGCACCGAGTCCGAGACCAGTGGCCATCATGGGAACTGAGCCCGCACCAGCTGGAGGAACGGTGGCTTTTGGCGTCTCATTACCGCCTGTACCAGGCATGTGGAATCCTTTGGTGATCACACTTCCAGGCAAAGCTCCCTTCATGTCGACAGCCTTAGGTGCCGGCGAGGCTGGGGCGGCTGAGGTCCTAGTGGCGGCAATCGGCTGAACCGAAGCACCTGTCGATATGGCCGACTTGCCAGCGCTGACACTGGCCGCGGTGTCTTCCGCATCCGGGATGGTCGCGAGCTTCGTCGAAGGCTCTGGTTCGAAGATGCTTTTCCGCAAAGCCTTTCGCAGCGAGGGTACCATCATCTTTTCCTTGTACGGAAGAGAGGTCTTTGGCTCAACCTCGAAGCCGCTCGTGTCATCCTTGAAAGAGCCATAACCCCAAGTCCTCTTACCGATCGCGAGACCCTCGGCAGCAGCAGGCGTGACCGTTCTCGCTGCCACATGTCGGTCAAACACAGAGAAAGCATCAGAAGAGCTGTTGGTGTCCGGGTCGATCATAGTGTCCTCACGCAAAGGTCGAGGTCCGATGCCACTGCTTGCAGCGATGAATTGGCTAGGCGGGGCAACGGCCATGGGAGTTGAACGAGAGCCATCTTTGCCCTCTGCGTCCTTTGCCGCGATCTTCTCGGAGACACCGGCCTCGCCCGAGCCAACCTTGCGTTTCCAAAGATCCCACTTTTGGTTGTCTTCGTCATTGAGCTTGTACTTGTGCTTGCCGGCTCGACGTGCCTTTGCCTCTTTTGGCGACCACAGGGAACGATGCGACGGAGCATTTGGCGCAAGCAGACCCGACAAACGTACTTCAGTGTCGGCATCCTCCTTCGACATGTTGCTGATGCGGTTTCGCGAAGACGATCTTTGGCGCTTGCTGCTGCCCGAGACGCTGCCTGCCACCGGAATGTCAGATCCCTCAGCGCCCTGTGAAGGTTGCAATTGCACGCTCATGCGACGAGGCGCGTTGCGCACAGAGCCAACAACGAAAGGCTCGGGCTCGATCCCGAGATCTCGGTCAGACGTAGAAGGCAAAGGCGCACGCACACGACCGTCCATGCGCAGCGAAGCTGGATCGAAAGTCTCGTCGTCGAGTCGGGCCCGGGCCATAGACGAAGCCAGGGAATGCATGGCACTTTGACTGGCGGCGAGGGCGCTGAACGAAGCAGCGCCAAACCCAGGAGGAACCGCATCCTCATCATCGGAGGATGAGCTTCGGAAGTCGTCCGACAGCGAACCTGAGCCTCCTTCACGACGGCTGGCCGGCTCGGTGGCGTCCTCCTCATATCCAGGCAGGGCGTCATCTCCCTGACCACGAAGTCTGCCGGACGCGCCGGTTCGTAGGCCGGATCGTGACATTTCGACCTTGTGACGATCTTGATCCTCGGGTGAGACTTGCATTGCCTCGCTTTCGATATCCTCATCGGCTTCGATACCTTCTGTCTCCTCGTCAATCTCGAAGACGGCGTCGGCGGCCTCGTCCACCAAAGCGGTGATGCGCGCCACATCGTGATTCAATTTATGAGCCGGCTGCTCTTCTTCCTCGACCTCTTCATCGTACTCATCTGACGCGACATTGTGATCGACACGGTCTTCTGTCTCTGCAAATGCCACCTTCTTCTCGGCTGCCTTGCGCGACTTGGGGCTGTCTGAAGCTCGATCAGAGTTTTGAGTGACGGAATCCGACGAAGTTGCGCCGCCTTTGCCGTCTTCGCCGCTGGTGACGCTGCGAGTGGCGGGCTTGAGCGGTTCGGCGTTAGAGGGAGGCGGATCCCGGGGGCGAAGGGTGACCTGGGCGGAGGGCTCGGCGACGGTCTGCGGCGAGATGAGTTTGCCTCCAACAGAAGGAGTATTCTCATCATCATCTCGACCATCGTCAACGTAGGCGAGCGCGGGTCGCTTTGTCAACAAGGAGGACGACATGAGCGGGGGAGGGTTGAAATTGCCAGCAGCGGACCGTCCTGTACGTCCACGGCCGGTCTCGTTGCGAACCTCGGCAGATTTGAGATCAGAACTGTTGGTGTGCTGGGGTTGCGGCTGACGAGGTTCTCGCGACGAGCTCGAATCACGTTGGCGTGACGGCTGGCGGCCACGACCCCTGCGGTCCATCTCGGCTTCCTCTTCCGTATTGACGCTGCTCTCTCTGGTCCTGCGACGCTCCTGCCCGCGAGCTCCGGCTTGGGCAAGCCAAGCATCTTCTTCCGAGTCTGCAATGGAGTTGGCAGCAGAGTTTGCCGTCGAATTTGCTGTTGACGGAAGGGCCGAGTGATCTCCTTGCGGGTATCTTTCCCGGAGGCGACGCTTTTCGGCCCAGTCCTGCATCTGGGTAGGCAGGTCGCGCCCTCGCATAGCGAAAGACGCGCTTAGCCCGCCGAGCGAGGATGCGACAGCGGCTGGGGCGGCACCGTTGGGATGATTGTTGCTGTTGTTGTTCGTACTGGTGTGTGTCGGACGCCTCTCGAATGCAGAAGGAGGGAGGTCCGAATACTCGTCATGAAGGCTATCGCGGCGTCCAGCACTGGACGCACTGCCTTGCGTTGTGCTAATCTCGCGAGGAGTTGCAGAGCCGATCGACTTAGCTCCAGCAGCGGGCGATGGCGTAGTGTTTACTGTGCGACTGTCACCGCCGGATCTGCCTCGTTGCTGTTGGGCCGGCTCTGGATAATGCTGCTGATGTTGCTGCCCCTTGAGCGCTTTCTCGATCAAGGAAGCGGTCGAGCCGTTACTCGTTGCGCTTTGGATGTGCTTGTGTGTCTTACTAGCAGACAGGAGCGACTCGGCCTCTTCGCGCAGACGCTTTTCAAGCTGCTCCATCTCGCGCTTCTTTTGTCGAACGAGCTCGAACACTTCTGCCTCCGCTTTAGCCCGCAAGTCCTTCAATCTCTCGATGGCGACGGAGTCGAGCTGGGCCGCAAAGGGATTGGCTGCAGAGATTGAATTCGAAGAAAGACCTGTAGCACCCGGCGTACCAGGAGCGGGAACTTGTGATGCTGTTGCGCCGGGAGTCGAAGGTGCCGATGAAGTTGGACCTCCAAACCGAGGCGAAGCAGGAGGTGAAGAGATGAGATGCTGAGGTACGGCAGGTAGGACGCTCGAGATGCTACCCGAGCCCGAGACATAGCTAGAACGACGGTCACCGGCCCCAGCAGCGGGTCGCGTGGGTGTGGCATCACGAATGCCTTCGGCAGCCACGTTGGCTGCGTTGTGCGGACTGTCATCCCTTTGCGGCTGACGCGATGGGGCATTGCCTCGACGCACCAAGACATTGAAAGCGGGGGAGAAAGCTTCGCTGCCGATGACGTCTGAAGCCTGTTGGGGAGTCAAGACGTTGGGTAGAATCCATACCTTGCGATCCAATGGCTTGACGAGCGGCTCACCCGAACGGGACGTCTTGCTGGGCGAGTCTCGAGAAGGAGACTGGAAAAGCCTAGATCTCGATGGACTGGTGTTGCGGCCAGACTCTCTTGCCACATCGTTTGCAGCACCCGATGTATTCGAGGCGAAGGTGTTGAACCCAAGTGCTCTAGCAGGTTCTGGAGGCGCGGGCTTGCTAGTGGCATACACCACTGTATCGCAGTTCAAGCACTTAGCGCATGCAACGTTGTTGTTCTCGGCGAGGCTGACTATCTCTCGTGATGTCAAGGATGGTAATTGAACGTGAATGGCATTGTCAGAAGCGAGCTCGGCGAGCCAAGGCGAGCCAGCAGGCGAAGGCGTGGATCCAGTTGCCAGCGACAAGCGTACGTTGAGGCAGGGGCAAGTCCATTGCCGTATCGAAGAAGAGGGGCCGCGAGCCAGAGCGGCAGATAGCCCGGAGCTGGTGTTCCCCAGCGTATCTGTGCTCATGAAGAAGTCGGAATGCACGGCAGAATGAGAACTCCTCTCTGCGTGCCTAACGGAAGAGAGGACCTCGCGGCGGGGTCGTTGCTCGGTGTCCGACTGATCTATTCCGCACGCGACCAGAGTGTATGCGTCGCTGTGAGCCGCTTGGCTGTGCGACCGCAAGATGCTGGCAGAGATTCCAGCCACGGCTGTGGGGTGCGCTACAGAGCGATGCAGTCGTACTGGTAAGATGGTGATTGCTGCGAGGAAGGATAGGCTCAAGAAATGTGCGAGAATGGCTGAGCATCTGAGATGAAACCGTGTCGGAAGCCAGCCGATTTCTAGGTACGTGCGCCAAAGTCACACGGCTTAGATTGCGGAATATGTCTAACTGCGGTCCGCTGTCTGACTTTTCATTGGGCGATTTTCGAGCTTCGGTTCAAAATGGAAAATCATAGGCGAGTGGGGGCTTTTGTGTGTGCGTGCGTGTGTTGTTCTTGCATCACAGGCAGCCAAGTGATTCAAGGTGACTATACCGGTTGGTGGGTCAACTGACCTTCGCGACTCACACACTGCGTCTGACTCGAGCATGGCTGGCGTTCTCAATCGATTAGTTTTGCGTGGGTGGCGTGCATACATGCTCATATCCACACCTCATTTTGTCACGCATCGGACTCGTGCCGGTAGAATCAGCATGACGATAGCTACAACTTGACAGACGCGCGAATCTGCACACAGCGAGTACGAATGGATGGTTGGGACTTCCAGCGGATCCATATGAATGGTATATTATAGGTGTCGTGATATATCATGGCTAGACAAGGCAAAAAATCCGTGAGCGTTTAAAAGTACATTATAGTTGATAGTGTAAGGCTCGTATCCGTGACTTTGTGTTGAGAACGGGAATGGGATGAGGATTGGCAATGCCATCATCGGTGATCACCAGCCCTTGTGATGGAAGCTGCCCCATTCTTCATGGTAGCGTTTCGGCTTAGGCTGCTCGGCAGCCGAAGTGCCCGTGCTGGTCAGCGGTCGCAACGCGTTGCCATTCAACACGTTGTCGCGACGCACAGAACTCTGAGGCTGATTGAGAGGAGCAATGGGAGCAACGATACCCATCATTCGCGAACGGCTCTGGCGTTCCCACAGCAGATTCTGTCGGAGCGACTCGGAAAGCTCGTCACGAAGCATGTTGCGTCGGGTGGTGCGCGGCGTCTGCGGAGCGGCAGCCTCAGGAAGGTTGAAGGACGAACGCGGTCGCGAGATTGAGACCGGGCCGTGCATGCTGCCGTTGGCTGGATTGTGTCCCGATGGCAGGCCTTCGCTGTTGGAACGAGAGCCAGAGCCCAAAGCCTCACGCTGAACTTGCGACTGCTCCGAGTGACGCTGGCTGAGAGAGGGAGCCGATTGACGCGAATGGCTGTTAGCCAAATTGATGACGGAAGCGCGGGAAGGAATGGCGAAGTCACGATCGTCGGGACTGACCTCGAGACGCAACGAGCGCGAAGAAGCTTCCCGGTCAATGTCGACATGAGCCTGTGACTTGTGCGACTCGGACAGATGCTGCTGCTCGGCACCAGCGATTGAGTGGCGCTTCGAGTGCACCTTCATGTTGGTCAGGGCGTGCAAACGGGCGAGTGCCATACTGCCAGGTCGGCCGAACGAGGTGGACGCAGTGGCTGATTCGGGGCTGCTGCCGCTGCCGTCCGAGTGATGACTGCCGCTAGCAACTCCTTGGTCCTGCTTGGCCTTGCCGGCGGTGGAGGATCGGGTAGTGTACGTGTCGAGTTGAGGCAAAGCAACTGCGCTCTTGCTCATCTTGAGCCCTGCAAATCCGCCCTCGCGCAGCGATCGTGGCGCATGCTTGTTGCTATCGCTGTTCTCACGGTGCGGACGGTTGCGACGCACAGCTGGGGGTGACCTTCCAGCTTCCGAAGCACCTCGACGGGACGAAGACGTAGGCTTGGCTCTAAGGTCCGCAGCCGAGGCATGCGGGCGACCGGCAAGCTGACCAGGAGGAGAGTGTTGCTCATCGGGATGGAAAAGCGAGCTGAGAAGGCCGCGGACGGGCTCGACAGGCGGGCTAGGCCCGATCGTGCTGACCTCGTTAGGCGCAGGCAATCGCAGGTCGGCGGCCGACTTAGAGCGAATGGGTTGCTTCTGGAACATACTCTTGTGTCGCTCCTGTTCTTCCCGGCGGCGTCGCTTGGCCTCTGCAGCGGCGCGCGCCTTGCGCTCCTGTTCCTCAGCCTCACTGTCGCTGGCCCACTCATCATCATCGTCATTCTCGTCCAAGACTTGAACGGCGTGATCTGCATCCTTGGCAGACTTGTTTGCAGCTTGCTTGCTGGCGGCTGGCTGAACCAACTCAGCATCGTCGCTTTCGTCCTCGTACTCCTCCGAGTCAGTCTCGTCGCCACCCATGGTAAATTTGGCTGGGGCCTTCTTCGCTGAAGGAGCCGCTGCCTTGACCAGCTGTTCCGGCGAGGGGACTGGCTTGCGTGCCACTGCGTGAGTTGATGCGGGTTCAGGAGCGGCTCGGGTCATGGCAAGACCCGAGAGCACGTTGTGACGAGGAGCTGGGCGTACGGGGGCACCTGCAACCCTATCGGAACTCTTGCTATGCTTCGTACCGCGATGCAGGCCAGTCGAGGATTTGATTCGGTGACCAGCGTGCAGAGTACCGGCCGACGGTCTAGAGCGAATCTTTGCTTCGCTCGTTCGACGAGTCCCAGCACCGTGAGCAGCAGAGCGCTGTGAGGTTTGAGTCGAGGCGCTTGAGGCAGAGTCAGACCTGGTCATGCCGATAGAGGCAGGAGCGTCTTGGTGCTGCTGCTGGGCCCCATCTTCGCTCGGAGCTGTGTTGGACGATTGCTGTTTCGCCTGAGCCTTCTGCTTGAAAACGGAGGCAGTGAGCTCAGGTCGGCTCTGAGGCGGCGGCATGTCTTGCTGCGAAGAAGACGGCTCGGCTTCATTAGAAGCTGCGGCCGCTGCTTTGTTGGCGGTGTCAGAGAGCATAGTCTGCGAACCACGCCTCGAGATGGCGCCAATGGTGGGTGCCAAGGCAACGGTCATCTTGGTGGGTGAAAGCGGGCCGCGTGTCTCAGGCGCGTCGCAGAGATCAGCTTTCTCATTCACTCTGTGTAGTGAAGCGGAGTCCTGGCCACGATTCGATGCGTTCGGCTCGAGAGCAGTGCGCAACTGCGAAGCAAGAGCCGCCTGGGAGATGACGGAGCTCTTGATGGGGCTCAATTCAGCGGGCGCGCTGTTGTGCTCGCCGTCGTCTGCAGCGTTTGTGTAGCGACTTGTCGAGACGTCGAGAGCACCAGTACTAGCACCCATATGAGCATCCAGCTGCGGCATGCTGCCCTGCTTGCCGCGGAAAGAAGCAAAATTGTCGGCGCGACTTGTCAGGACGAGCGACTCGAGAGCTGCTTGGAAGCTAAGGGGTCGTCGTCGCGAAGCACCGTCTTGATTTCGCTGCTTGACGCGTGCCTTGCTTCCGAAAGCGGAAGAAGACGAGATGCCGCGCTTGCGTCTCAAGGAGTCGGTGTCCACATCTGTGAGATTGACTCGGCGAGAGGCTGCAGTCATGGCGCGATTCGTTCGCTCGGCAATGGACTCTACAGTCCTTTGCGAAGATGTAGCACGCGCAGAGACAGCGGACGACGCGGATGCCGTAACAGTGGCGGCGCTGGAAGAGGGCGTTGAGGGCTTGCTGCGCTGCGCCTTGACACGCCTCTTGACAGGCGTTGAGGCAGGTGCAACGCTGGTGGAGGCATTCTGGCTGTCACTCTCGGTTGAATATTCGGAGTCGTTGCCATCTTCGGGATCAGAAAGAGCGCTCTCGGAACGAATCTGCGTGTTGGCAGAGAGACGAACCGGTGTATAGCTGCCGGTGATGCTGTTGGCACGGCTAATGAGGGGGGTGTCCAAGGGCGTGAAGTCGGTGAGATCAGAAAGCGAAGTGTCTGGCGGGAAAATATGAGCCTCGCGGAACCAGAGACGCCAGGAGAGGTTTTCGAGACGACGCCCAGATTCGAGGGATTCTTTGCATTTGGTGAAAACATTCCAGAGATTGGCGAGTTGGTCGAGGTTGAGATCGTTCATTTTGAGCACATTGTCCATGGACAGAGCCAGAACAGGGTCGGGAAGGGCCGACGGCATGGCGTCCAAGTTGTGCGGCGGAGCCGTCACGGGTGATGTACGAGAGCGAGAGGACGATAGAGTTAAAGGTTGGGGCGCTCTACCCTGATGCATGTTACAACGTCCACTGCGCCATTCCCAGACTGGTTCAATTGAGTTCGGTGAGATGTAGATTGATCAAGCGATCCGTCGGCTGAGGTGCTGGTGTGTGGCTACTTGTAAGCTGTCGTTGGACCCTGCTGCTGAGTTGCGACGAGCTGAAGAATATGAAGTGAGAAGGCGCGATTCTGGCACGAGTTCCTGTAAAAACTCGCGAGATGTTGGATCAAAGGTGATGGTGAAGGTAGCAGTGATGTGGATAGAGATAGAGGTGGTGGAGAGTGTAGTGGTTGAGAGAGTGCGGGGTGAGGAGAGGTCTACGAGGGTGGGATGCAGAGAGAGGGAGAGGTGATGCTGCGGATCAGACAGAGCCGCTGATTGACCGGTCCACGGCCGGAGGCAGACAGGCGCGTGTCTTAGGGGGTGCGGGTGAGAGAGTAAGATTTGCGGATTGTGTGAGGTAAGTCACTCTCTCAGGCTCAGCAGGAGCGAAAATTGAAAAATGGAAATTGAAAACGGAGCGGCAGTGGAGCGTGAGAATTGGTTCAACCGGCTCATCTCTTTTCAAAAAAATTGCCTGAACCGTACCGGCATGGTACCAACGCGCGAGCGAAATCAGCCGAACAGACCGCGTCTTCCGGTCTCGGCGGCGGCCGTAAATGTGGCGGACAAGGACCGCGTTCATCCCGACCACACCTTGCCGGTCATCGTAGGGCTCTCCCACAACTTCATCCCGTCGTCTCGAGTGGATGTCACATTGCTACTTTTGCAGAAGGGCAATATTGTTCGGCGTCAGTACAGTGGCCATAGACAGCTACAGGCATGGTCTCATGATGCCAAAGCGAGAGCATGCGGGTCTTTGGCAGTGATGTCGCTCCAGAGCCAAGCATGTGCGTGTGACCTGTTCGGCTCATGCAGCGTCGAGTTTCCTCGGATTGGGCCGCGGTCACAAAGCGGCCCGCTGTCTGAAAAGGGAAACGGGTTGGAAATGCAAAAATGCAAAAATGCAACTGGTTCAAATTGGCGTTCCTGATGAATTTGTCTCAATTTCGCAATTCTTCAAGTTGCGAGTTTGCCGGTTCATCACGGCTCTGCGGTGTGGCGCTGCTCACAATCTGCAACGAGACCGAAGCAAGAGCGAGCAACGGCCCGACGAAGAGCGAAAACACTGGCGCCACAGCTTTCTGTCCCTTGCTGCATAACAATGCCGTTCCAGGCTAGTGGGATTGGTGATGCCCACGCAACAAAGACCGAGTCCAAACGAGCATTCACTCAACTGACGCTTGGAGGGGCAGCAGCAACCTCTCTTCTACCTGATCGCGCCGTGACCGCCCACAAGTACTTCACATACTGCGATGATCATCTGACTGAAACATTATCGAAAGGGGATTGCGTCAGGCATACGCGCCTGTAGAACGCAAATAATTATATTCTGCCGGAGGCGGTGAGCCATGGCCGGACCGGTCCTGCATAGAGAAAGGCACGACTCGCAATCTCCGCCAAGCGCGAGCTGCTGTATCTTGCCACGCAGTCGGATGCCTGCCATCCGCCTGCATTTAAGCAGCTTGCAACAGAATTCCTCCCTGCTGTGTTGCATTTTTCGCACAAAGTCTTGTTTCGCATTAGCCTTGGACTTGAACTACAGAGTATTGTAACGTAACTGATGGTCGGTATTTTACCTACGCCGGTGACCGTCGAGGTGTCGGTGCTCGTTCGGTGCTCGGTCTTAGTGGGCTTTGAGCCGACCTCCCCGCCCCCACATTGCTTTTCTCGCCTTTTTCAGGTTTCGGTCCCACTTGCAACGGCCAACTGTTGGCTTTGAGATCTGGCCTCTAATTTGCGAGTGGGATGGACGAACCCTGATTGCCAAGGGGGGGGGGCTGCTTGACCGTGGCTGGGTTGAAGCTTGACAGTCAACTGGTGCTAGTTGGATTGAGCTCCGCTTCCCATCCATGACAGCAGCACCTCCTCCTGCCTTCTTCAACATTCCGTCAATGGTCTATGCCAAGGCGACAAGCCACGATCGGCTCGGAGGGGATCATCTCGAGCGTGGAGCGGGTCGAGCGTTGTGGAATTAAAATCTGCATGCGTTTGCGATACGGGATGACGACAAAGATCATAGATGGACATCCCGTCTTTGGTAGTGGAGGCGAAGCCAAGGCAGAGCAGCGGAATGCTGCATATAGCCACCCCCGCAGATCTGTCAGAGACAGGAGTAAGATGGCTTGTCGAGTGCGGGGCACGTCAGATAGAGTTGACGACAGTCACTAAACTCCACCGAGTGGAGCGTGATTTGGTTGGATTCGGTGACTACGAACAGAGTGACGCATTAATCGCTAAAAAAAAAAAAGAGATCAACGCGTCAGAGCTTCGCTTGCCCGCATCCATCATGCCACCGTCTTATGGGGCCAAAAGCAGACGTAATGGAGGCTCTCTTCTCTCAACCCGAGATTTGCGACGGCCGCGTGCAGACTCCACCATGTGCACAAACAGTCGCGTCAAGCAGCAAGCTCGTTCAGTGACGCTGTTCATGCCTTTTCGACGCCCGCCAGCGTTCCGAAACGAGGAGAGTGTGGGGAAAAGACATCCGGCCCAATCAACACACCGGCTCGCGATCAGTACCGACTTGGTCTGCCGCAACAATGAGTTCAACGCCACCTCGAGCCTCGATCGACACGACACGATCCTCAAAGTGCGCATCGCGATGATCGCAAAGCCCTTCCCATTCGTGGCCGACGTCGAACACAGACAGCAGCAATGCACGTTCCGGTTCGGTCACTTTGCTCCGGCACTTAATCTCGCGAACCTCGCCGGTCCATGCGTCCGGTATACTAATGTGAGACGAAGGTAGAGCTGGCATCGGCAATCTTGCGAGAGTGCAAGACACTTGGAACCATCAAATTGTATCAGAATGCCGAGCCCGATCATCGGCAGCTTGCTGAATTGCGGATCTCGATTTTCTCTCCACTTTTCCGGTCCGGCTGTTGTTACGCAAAGGAAAGGCAGGAATGGTCGGCGCGGACACGGCGACCTACCCAGCTTGTACGCTGTGCCCACGCCGATATCTGAAGCACAATGCAATGCTTCGGCCAACCCCACGCAAGACCCCGTGGGTAGATACAGGGAGAAGAATGCAATTGGTGGAGGTGAGAGTGTGCGTTTCAGATCAGCAAGCTATCTGTTGAGATATATTGGTCAGAGCCTTAACTGGAAGTCTCTTCGCAACCATCTTCGTGTCCACATATCTAACTTCGCCTGAACGACGCTGACATCCATTCGGTAACACTTCCGAGGCGTTCCATTATACATCGTCAAAATAGTCACCATGTCGCAATACCCCTCGGTCGCTCCCGGTCAAAAGACCTTCAAGCTCAACACGGGCGCAGAGATTCCTGTCGTCGGCCTCGGCACATGGCAGTCGCCTCCTGGTGAGGTGGCCAAGGCTGTTGAGAGCGCTCTCAAGAGCGGCTACCGGTAAGTCTGATCATTAAACTTCTCACAACATGTAATGGACCACAATCGCTCATATTCCATCTTCCGATCCCCCTTTCTCGGCGTCATGTCACTTTGGCGGTCATCTGGACGATCCCGTGCAAACCCTGTCGTAGACACTTGGACGCCGCCTACATTTACGGAAACGAGAATGAAGTTGGACAGGGCATCGAGGCATCTGGCGTGCCTCGATCGGAGATCTTCGTTACCACCAAGGTCTGGTGTACGTTCCACCGTGATCCTGAGGCTTGTCTCGACAAATCGCTGGAGAGGCTCGGTCTCGACTATGTCGACTTGCTTCTCATTCACTGGCCCGTACCACTCCAAAAGCGAGGTGACGAAAATATCCCTCTGAACCCTGACGGCTCCCGAGCGATCGACCGCGAGTGGATCCCCGAGCAGACATGGGCGCTCATGGAAAAGCTGCCTGCCACTGGCAAGACCAAGGCCATCGGTGTTTCGAATTGGAGCGTTCCGTTCTTGGAGAAGTTGCTCGCAGGTGCCAAGGTCGTTCCTGCAGCCAACCAGGTTGAGTTGCACCCTTTCCTGCCCCAGCACGAGCTCGTCAACTACTGCCAGTCTAAGGGCATTCAAGTTCAGGCTTACTCGCCCCTCGGCTCTTCGGGCGGACCTGTCCTGCAAGATCCCTTGGTGCAGTCGATCGCCAAAGCTCACAACGCCGATCCTGCCCAGGTCGTCATCTCGTGGGCCGCTCAGCGAGGTGTTGTTGCCTTGCCCAAGAGTGTCACCCCGAGCCGAATCGAGACCAATGGCAAGCTGATCACACTCTCTGAAGAAGAGATGCTCCAGCTCAACGAGCTTCACAAGCAAGACGGCAAGGCGGTCCGCCTCGTCAAGCCCAACGTGAGTTCCAAATAATCAATTCGCCCTTCCCAAAAGCTCGTTCACATGACTGACCCTTTCATCTTGTTTCGACAACCGACATCGACTTTCCGTGCACACAGTGGGGTGTCGACCTTGGCTGGTAAGCCAGCACTCAAAGCTCTCTTCATGGCACAAAGCTCCTGTCCTAGCTCTCTCAATGGTTCTTTGATGCTTTGCAACACATCATCTATCACCGTCTCGTACCATTTGCAATCAGGATGAAGTCGCTCTTCTCGGAGTTGTTCGCCAGTCATGAAGCATGTTCCGGAGCTGTGAAGTAAGTGGTTGAGAGGCACTTTCGTGTGACAGCGCGAAGGATGTGGAGGTGACTGCAACAAGGGACCCTTTTTCGCGATGTCGGATTTTTTGAGCTCAACACTTTCTGTAATCACACAACGTCTGCCAAGGCTCATGTCGGCGTTGACGTCCTGAAATGTTGCGAGCTGGTTGAGCTGCGACATATTTGGGTGTTGAGATGGATGCTGATACTGTACTTCGATTGTAGGAGAAGAGATCATCTCGTTACGCCAGTGTAAGTGGCAGCGAGTGTGGGCAAGCAAGAAGAAACAAAATGCGAGCTGTGAGTGTCTCACGTCCGTGAATTTAGCGTTCGGACCAAATTCTTGCTGCGCCTCGCATCGGATCTCGACTCAGCGAGATTGCATGCTCTTCCGCTTTGCTTCTCAGCTGCTCACTTCATATCAACCAACACATTGCATCCTTTCCGCAAGCCCGGCCTCAACCTTTCTCCGATCCACAACGTCTCCAGCAAGTAGACTCGAGCAACAAAGGGTGCACGGGCTCGGTCGATTAGCTCGTCTCGAATCAAGGGTCCAACCTCCGCCGATCTCCAACTTGCCAACACCACCTCCTCGAGATCCTCATTTCTGGTCTCTCCCCGTTCGCGCTTGTCGACGACATTCATGCAATTACGGACTGTCATACGCAACTCTCATCCTCGTATTCCGGGACTTTGCCCTCAACCGGTCGCATAGTCTCCAGAATCTGCTCCGCAAGCTTTCCTTCTTTCGCCTTTGCTATTGAATGTTTCGAGCACGCAGCGCATGCATGATCTCAATACACCTCATGCTCAGCATTAAGCGAATTCCTTGAGCTATCTCTGCATCCCACATCAACGCGCGCCCGGGCTGATGCAGAGCCATGACGGGCTACGACATCTTCAACACCTCTTCTGAAGGTCGCGATGTCGCGGCTTCTTTCCATGGGGTCGGAAGCTCGGGAATTCCCTCCAATCTTGCAGAGAGCTCCTCGTCTGTCAGGAAAAGGACGCCGATAACAATTCCGAAGCAAGGCAGCCGGCCTAGGGAGCCCTCTTCTTCAAGGCACAAGACGTATGGAACGAAGACTCGGCGGTCGAAGCGTCCTGTCCAGGGGAATCCTTTTGCCAGAGACACCTTCAGCGATGACGACATCATTCCTGGCGGAAGCTCCCCACCCCAGACTGCCAGACGTTCTGGCCCACGTCCGTCGCCTCGAAGACCAACAACGCCACAGTCAGATGGTCGTCACTCAAGTGCTTCTCCTAACAATGTTTCGGTCGTCCTCCCAACCGAACCTATTTCCACCACAAATAAAGGCAAGGCCAGGGCGTATGATCCAAGCCCTTCGCTTCGAATTTCAGTCCGTCAGCAACCTCCGCGCAGGGCTTCACAGTCAGGTATCATTCAGATCGACGACGACAGCGACGATGACATCAGAGAAGTTCGCCAAGTCGCGCAAATCGCACCGCGAGCCTCAAGTGCTCGCATGTCTCCTCGCCTCCAGCACGCTTCCGGCGGTAGCAGCGCGCTCGCGGCCAAAGATGCGCTCCGCAAGGTCCAGGCAGAGAGGCTCTCGCCTGCCGGTACCGAAAAGTTCTACACGCGCTCTAAATTTGATCGTCCGGACGGTCCGATCCGCTTGGAGGAGCCTTCGGAGATTCGCAAGAAACCAGAAATCATTGCTCGAGCCAGCCCCGAGCATGTGAGCTCGTCACATTCTCTGGATCGAAGTACCAGGCCAAAGCCACCACAAGGCGTTGCCGCGCGCATGAAGACGAAGCGGTCTTCGCCTCAAGCATTGACCTCAAACGGCTCTGCTAGCAGGGCTTCGCCCCGGGAGCATGCAGATCAAGGCATTGAAACGTTGCCCTCTGCTCACAAACGCAGGCGAGCCGAATCATCTGCAGCATCGCAGTCGCGACGGAAGAAAGATCTCCCCGGGCTACCGCACGAGGTGCGTCTCGGCGCATTGGTCATTTCTGACATTTGGAGTTCGCGAAAAGATGCACATCCGGTTGCAGTCTTCCAAACGTCCGGCGTGCACCTGGGCTACCTACCAGACACCTTCGAGAAGATCCCCTACAGCGATATCCGTGAGGTTGCCGTCAGCAGCCCAGATGTCGAGTCGGACGCCATTTTGAGTCTGATCCTTCGCAACGATTCCCCAGCTGCCAAGCGTATGCAAGAGCTTTTCCCCGAATTCGACCCACTTGCATCCGGTGGCGCTGGTGAGATCAACCTGATCGCTAAAGACACCCACCCCGATTTTGAAGCACACAAACAAGCGATCGAGTTCCTTCTCAGCAAGTCGGACCATGTCAGCACGAGATTCCTTACGCAGCCAAACTCCACGACTAAAGTCAATGTGCTGAGCGGAGTACGGCAAGCAGACTGGCCGCGGAGGACGATCGCAAATCGCCACGAGGCATTGTCCCCAGAAGCGAGAGCGTCGAAACCTCGCACCAAGATCGTGCCGGGCGCCGGGCGGAGCAGCGAAGGGCGAGATCTCAAGGACGCCTCGGCCTGGATGACTCCGGCGCGGCCTCGTAGTAAGGCTTTTGACATTCAACCACCCTCTCCTCCATCTGCATCGAGCAAAGTCGTGAAGGCCAACAAAGCCGACACGACGACATCGTCCACGCCATCCGCTCTATTGCCGCTTTCCGTGCCCAAGACCAAATCCACGGATCAGGTCGAACCCAAAGCACGAACCAAGCTGCCGTTCGCCGCGGCTCCACACGACAAGATTCTTACCTATCCATACGAAGGTACCAACGCCATCACACTTCAGGCATCCGATTTCGAACGGCTCATGGATGGGGAGCTCCTCAACGACCTCAACATCGAATTCGGTCTTAAGCTTATGCTCGAGGACATCCGGAAGCGAGATTCGAAGCTTGCCGATAGCATTCACATCTTCAATACCTTCTTCTACAAGCTCCTCAACACGCCGCCGGTCTCGGAGAGTTTCTCTAAACTGCGGAAATGGACCGGTAAAGCAGGCTTGGACTTGTTCTCCAAGAAATATGTCGTGGTGCCCATTAACGAAGATTACCATTGGTACCTCGCCGTCATCGTCAATCCTGGTGCGTTGCTCCGAGACCAGGACAACGAAGGCAAAAGCTTACAAGACAAAAACGAAGTTGAACCCGCGCTGCCCGACAAACGCAATTTGCAGACGTCGCCTTCTCCTACGGCGACGGGAGAAAGTGGTCAGATGGCGAAAGAAATTCCCGCAGCGCAAGCGCAAAGTTCAGCCTTACCGTCAGCAAACGCAGATGAGGTCATGTCGCCGCCCATCTCTCCGCTGCGCATGCCATTGCGAGATAGTGAGGGCGGTGCGTCAACAGTGCCGACGCCTATGGATCTTGACGACCACTCTCGCGCCAGCACGCCCGCGAAAGAGTCCGATCCATCCGTCAATCTCAATCAGACGTTCGTGCTTACGTTCGACAGTTTGGGATCTCGGCATCCAAGGGTTCGGAATGTCTTGCACGAGTACTTGTGGCGAGAGGCATTGGACAAGAAGCGATTTCCCCCTTCACTCTTGGCCAAGCAAGCTGCCAAGCTCGCGGCTGGGCAGGTAATGGTCAAGCAGAGCAAGCTGCAGACTCGTGCGCAAGAGGCCGCCCAGAAGGACCGGGAGAAAGCGGCGGACATATCCAAAGACGATGCAATGGACGAGAGTGCGGATGGAGCATCGAAGCCGAACGTGACCGAAACCGAGGGCGTTCGCAAGATTCAGGTGCAAGATACACGGCAGTCTCCCGGCTCGGTCGGCGACGAGCTTGCCAAGCCTATAGACGAAGAGCTGATCGCCAAGACTTTACCGATTGCTAAACACATCGACGCCAGGGTACCTTCGCAGCCGAACTTTTGCGACTGCGGCATCTACCTTCTTCACTATTTCGAGCGCTTCTTCTCCGACCCGGACCGATTCCTCAGGCTCATTGTGGAAGCGAAAGCGAAGCGCGAGATCAAGTACGGCTCTACGATGCGCCGCTTGCTCCAGGCGGATGAAGGCAAAGTGATCGAGTCCGAGTGGCAATCCGGTGAGGTCAGCGGCAAGCGCGAGTACTGGCGTCATCGCATAGTGGAGATGATGAAGGAATGGGAGGCGTACCAAAAGCAGCGAAGGGCGATGGAAGCCAAGGCTGCGGCGGAAGCGCCGAAGCAAGAACCTAGCGACGAAGAGAAGGGAACCCCCAAGAATCTGCACGAAAGCGGGGACTCGCAGCCGGTGCAAGTCCAGCAGGAGGTCGGCGCGCAAGGTGAGGCAGTTCCGACAATGCATGCAAGTTCGGCGGAAGAGCCGATGCAGGTGGATCCACAGACCGAAGCTGGAACGCGGGAAGAGGAGAAACAAGCTGACGCGGGCGGAGGTTTTGTTGGTGCGCGCTCAAAAAGCGATTTGGACGACATCGAAAGACACGTCCACGCTATGGCAAGCGGTGCCGACCTCGATGCGAGGCGAGAAGTAGACAACGTCTTGTCGCAGGTCCTCGCGAGTCACGCTGGTCTGCTCTCGCAGGACGACTTGGTGAAGGTCCAGAAGGATGACCAAGCCGCAACACTGGTTGAAGAGCCAGATCCGATGAATGTTCTGGGAGACATCACGACTCCCCCTATGCCAGAGCACCGTGCACTTGCGCCATCGACTTCGTCGAATGATCGACATGTGTCGAGCACGTCGCAGCAGAACCACCAAAGCACACCGACGAGCTTTGGAGCGTCACTCATCGAACACCTCTCGCCACCCTGGGATCGACTCTCGGCCGCTTTCAGCAGCACGTTCCACGCCAGCAGCAGCAGCCAGGTGAAGAAAGCGGACGACAAGCAGCGGGACAAGAACGGCAAGACAAAGGAGGCAGATGGTGATGACGATAGCACGGTCGGCGACTCGGACTCGAGCGTCTCTGTGACCGAAGTCGTCGGTCCATCGCGATCGCCGTCTGCTCCACGCAATGCGTCAGCGGATCTGTGACAACCTCGATCTCTCCTTCCGTCAATTTTGTTTGCAGACTGGATAAGAAATCCATACCATATCACCAACCACGCACGAAACAAAGTGATTTGCCATGTGTCTATTGAGAAATGGAGCGACAGATGTAGGTACACGAAATGAATGAGAAGAGCCCCAACGAGTCGAACGAGAGCGAGTGAAGAAGAAATGCGAAAGGGACAAAGAGAGAGCCTAAATCAAGGTTCATCGTCGGTGATGAAGACCTTGACGACGCCTCGGCCGGTCTCTGCGTCCTTGCCGTTGGCGAGGGTCTCGAAAGCCTTGACGGCATCCTTGAGAGGGTAGGCGTGGGAGACGAGATTCTCAATTCCGCCCATCTTCTTGCCTGCACACTCGCCTTCGCCCTGCGTGTGGGCTTCTGTGGCCTGGGCATGCAAGCCACCGCCTTGGGCACGGAGAGTGCCACCGGCAAGGAGTCCGAGCGCGATTGGGTAGGTGTTAGCGTATCGGAAGACGCCGATGACGTCGACTTCACGGAGTGCGGCATTGCCGATGGGGAGCGTCTGGATGGGGTTGCCCATGCCAATAAGGACAACCTTTCCGCCAGCCTTGGTGGCAAAGATACCAGTCTGGACACAGGTTGGGACACCAGTGCACTCAAAGACAACATCGAAGCCGTCGGATTCAAGGTCGAGAGGGGCGGGCTGCGTTGCATATCCGGTCAAAGTGGCCTTGGACGAGGATGAGGAAGCAAGTGCCTTCAGGAGAGAGGTGGCGGAAGACGAGGCAGACGCGATGGCAGCCTTGTCCTCAGCAACACGACAAGCACGTGCATCCTGCTCTTCGACGCCATTCGCAGCTGCAGGAGGAGCACGAGGCAACAAGTATGTCGCATCCGCCCAGCCGTTCTTCGCGGCAAACTCCAACCTACCAGCGTCGATATCCACAGCAGCAACGAAGCTTGCTCCACTCGCCTTGGCGGCAGCACAAGCAAGCAGACCAACTGCACCAGCACCGTACACAAGCACACTCTGTCCTGCTTGCAGCTGACTTCTCCTGATTCCCTGCAACACTACGGAAAGTGGCTCGCAAAGTGCTGCGGATGTGAGCGAGACGTTAGCAGGAAGCTTGTGGACGAGCCAAGAAGGCCAGTTCATGTACTTTTGAAGAGTGCCGTCAAGGTGGGGGTGGGTCTTGGCCGAGGAAGCGAAACGCATCTGCTTGCAAAGGTTGTAGCGACCGTCGCGGCACTTAGGGCAAGAGCCGCAGAAGCGGCCGGCTTCGATTGCAACACGGTCTCCGACAGAGAGGTTGGCAGAGGCGGGGACGTTAGGGCCAACAGCGACGATCTCTCCAGCAGACTCGTGGCCGAGACACATGGAGTGTTGGAGGGCAAAGTCACCGTTGCGACCGTGGAGGAAGTAGTGAAGATCGGAACCGCAGAGACCGGTAGCACGAACGCGGATCTGGACTTCATCACCAGTTGGAGCGGCGTAAGGTCGCTCTTCGATGCGAAGATCCTTTGCGCCGTGAAGAACGGCAGAGGTGTTGGGGCCGAAAGAGGAGGCGCCGTTACCGTTCATCTTGGCAGATGTGGTGGTCGGCACCGGCGTAGGTTCTGTGACAGCGACGGGAGCCATAATGGATTATCGTGTTAGTATACGGCGAAGAGGATAGGGATGATGTCGACAAAGATGGAGATGTACGGAACGAAAGAAGGTCAGCGAGGCTAGCTTCGATAATATGGACCGAGGAGACCGAGAGATGAGCTGCGCTGATGGAGAAGCGACTACAGGACAGCGAAACGTCCAGCCCGCGGGGGAGTAAAGAATCCAGGAGCAGGGTGGGGAAGGCGGGGGAATGGACAAGCAGGAGGGTGCGGTGCGTGTCGGACCGAGTAGGAAGCCTGTAGCCATAGCTTCATTTCCGGAAGCATTTCGTAATCCTCCTCGTCATTATCCGGATAAAACTTACCAAGCGGATGGGAACGGACTGGATGAAGACCGGAGTGATGGTCCGGAGATGAGGAGCGTATACAAGCAAGGGGTGAACAAGGCACAGAAACAAGCTTAGCTAGGAACCGAACTGATGGTCAGGGAATGCTCATGATGAGCCAAAGTGTCGTCTGCGTGTCAACGTGGGGCAGCCAAAAGTGTTCCAGATGCAAAAAAAAAACGTTTTAGCCGTGACTGCCCTTCCCCAGTCTCGCCAAACAACAGGTTTGCGGGGGACAGCGCCAGATTACGCGAAATGCTCTGCACAGCGCAGTAGCGGCCAAAGCGAAGGCAAAGGCAAAAGCGTAGGGCATCCTCGCCGGGCCGGGTGCTGGTCGGCGACTGACCGGTGCGGTTATTTCACGGTCACCACAAATCGAATCCGCCGGACCGCGCTTCCGGCTCTGGGCCAAAAGAGGGTTCTGGGCCATGGAATCCAAACAAATTCATGGAACACGTTCAGATCGGTAAAAATCACGAAAGTGATCACCCGATCGATGCGATCGTCCGTCAATCCGCCGAAAACGCGATTTTTGACAGGTCCCGCACTTTTGGTTGCTATTGAGTGACAGCTGCATCCATTCAGTACTGTGTGACCGTTCGGCCACAACCATGATGAGATGGACTGCATGCAATATTCATCGAACACTGTCAAAGGTGCGGTAGATCTAGGCCAACCAGGGGTCGCTGTCTGCCGACATACGCGTACAGCGTCTGTCATCGATGTTGCCAGAATTCAGGCCATATCGCTGATCCGTTACGGGCAATCTACAGCTTTGCTCTTGGCAAGATACGTTCCGATACTTCAGCTTCCGCAGTATTTCCACTCTTCGAGGCCATGCATGCAGAGAGTGTGGGTCGAGCAGAGGTACCCTGCACGATCATTGACTGAGTCGACCGTCGTCTGACGTTGCGTCCCACTTTCCTCATTGGCGTGGATCTCTTTCTACATTAGGTTAACTGAGTATACCACCTTTCTCGCCGCTGACAAGCCTCATCGGCGTATTTGCTCCGGAACATCTACTTCTCTGACATGCGATTTCTTCATATACAGCATGATTTCAATTGTCCCGTCAATGCTGCAGACTACCCACCCTTCCTGTCCCTGTTCCTCAGACCTTTGATAGGCCTTGAGTACATATCGTTGTCCCTCCTTGTACCAACATCTGAAGCCACAATTGCAAACCACCCACAACTGTGCCCCTAGGTCCCACTCGGTGGACTCCTTTGATGGTAACAGCAGTCTCGCCGGTCGAGCCTGTCCCAACTAGTTCCTATCGAATCACCTTCAATCCTCGGAATTTTCGCTGCAACCCGCCAACAATCCCTTCAGTATCGTACAGGAAGAAGTCTCCGTTGGAATCCGGTTTCTTAAGGTATATATACGCGTTCTGGCAGCTCAAAATCATCAGAACTTGCAGTTCACCTCACTCCTTTCACAAGAACGTTCACGCCTCCGAAGTGATACACAATAGACAATGCTACCCTTTAAGCGTCTTTTCTTCGCCGTCTCTCTGGCTATCCTCGTGCTCCAGCTGCATCAGCAGCTGCAGAGCACCGGCCAAGCATTTGCTCTCCCCCTTCAGGGAGATGACTCTGACAACTTATCCGTGTTGTCTCGCTCGGTCTCTGACTCAGACAGCACGTCCCACACGACTGGCAGACCAGAAGCTGTGACAAAGGCGCTCCAGAAGCTGTCGACTGGGGGCAAACCTCAGATGGAACATGGAGGCCAGCAGCCAAGCACTATGGTGACCATCTCCCATGGCGAAGGCGGTCCGATCAAGCCCGATGGCGGCAAGAAACAAGATGCTGCTAGTGTTGACACTCAAGACAAGAAGACGAATGATACCAACAAGGACAAGTACAAGAACAAGGGCACAGAAAAGAAAGCGGACAAGAGTAGCCTGAGCGACACACAGACGATTCCTGAGGCCTCGTCCAAAGTGCCCATAAGTCTACTGCAAAAGCCTCGCTCACGCTTCTGTGCTCAAAAGGCGAACGCTGACCCCGCCATGGATCAAGAATTCCAAACTCTCGTCCAGAATGAGCGCAAACGGCTCTACGATATCCGCAAGAAGCGTTCGGAAACAAGCAAGCCTGGATCCACGGCACCTCGCTCCCTCACCGACGTTGCTATCCTCGCCGAGCAGCCCAAGACAGTGCAGGTGGTGTGGCATGTCATTCATGACGGTCCAAATGGAAACCTCACGGCGGAAACTGTGAAGGATCAGATCGACGTGATCAACCACGACTACAAGGCGTACGGCTTTCAATTCAGTCTGATCGAGACCAACAGGGTCGACAACGCCAATTGGTATAAGAACATGGACCAGAACACTCCTGTGGAAGCCCAAATGAAGGGTTCGTTGAGAAAGGGGGATGCAAAGGTGCTGAATCTCTACTCTGTAGATTTCCAGTTTGGTTTGTTGGGCTTTGCGACGTTTCCTTGGGACGTTGCAGGCAAGCTTAGCAACGACGGCGTTGTGTTCCAGTACAGTTCTGTTCCAGGCGGAAGTGACACAGGGTACAACTTGGGAAAGACGCTGACGCACGAGGTGGGACATTGGTTGGGTTTGTGGCATGTGTTCCAAGGTGGGTGCGCTGCACCAGGTGATTACATCCCCGACACTCCCCCACAGAAGACCCCCACTAGCGGATGCCCCGTGGGAAAGGATAGCTGCCCAAGAGGAGGAGTCGACAGCATTCATAACTACATGGACTATTCGAGCGATGCCTGCCTCAGCGAGTTCACTGAGGGTCAAGCGGTGGCTATGGCTGCTATCACGACTCGATACCGTGGACTTTAGATCAGGCATTTCCATGATACGCCGTCCATGACTGACCGATGTTATCTGCACAATCTTCCATCAAGTATGGTATTACCGCAACCACAAACTGCAATTACACATGCCCTTTGACGTCTGCAAGCCGAAATGAAGCTTCATCCCTTCTACTACCCAGCACTTATCCGAATTCCGAGAGCTCCTGAGATTTCATCTTGTTCAAGCCCGCAGAATTTGAGTCTCTCGACTAGCTCGCCTAGATCCTCGATCACATCGCAACCTGTCCGTACCTTGCTTCCTTCCGCGCCGTTGCCAGTATTTGCCGAGTGCCCCTTCGACAAGGCGCATGAGAGCAAAGCCTGCTCCATCGCATCTAGTCCGCCCTTCTTGCTTTTGTCAGAGATGAACGTCCGGTTCTCCTGCACTCGCAGCTGTATCGCATGCCACTGCAACCCCTTGATTCGGCGGACCATCTCATCGACAGCAGCAGCCTCGCCTTCGAAGCAGAGGTAGCCGGGCCAGCCGACTCGGACGATGCCCCATACGCGAAGTTCAGGGCACCAATTGTTGAAGTCCTTGAGCTTTGAAGGTGCCTTGAGGTGGTGCGACCAGAACAGAGCGCGTGAGAGCTCTGTCGTGACTGAACTAGTTGCTTCTGCACTCTGTGACGAAGACTCAGAATGTTGCGCAGCCGCGTTCGGCTCTGAGTGCCGGGTCAGATTTGGAAAGTCAGTCAGAAGAGTCTGAGCCGTGGTGAGGAGATCAAAGAGAAAGAGAGATTCGATTCCCTCTTCCTCCCACTGCTTGGAGCGCTCGACGAGAGCGGCTTTGAGCATCGATGCACTTTCGCCGGGCAACGATGGAGCCGAGACGTCTACAGCCGCTTCAACTTGTTCTTCCTCCTGTTCTTGAGACAGAAGCGAGAAAGTTAAAGATCTGCCAGCGGCGACTTGCATTCTTCCTGCGAGACTGATGACGTCCGATGCCTGGGCAGAAGTCGGATCTTGCACGAACGCCGACCATTTGGCTGTCTCTTGCGCTTCGCCTTCCCAAGACCACTCATCTTGGGACGAGGACTGGATCAGCATTTCCAGATCCTGAGCCACAGCTTGAAGGCTCGCATAACGAAGCGTCAGCAGTGGCGATGAAGCCATGCCATTCGATCCCTCAAAGTGCGGAACTCGAGATCACATCAACGTGTCTGAGGGCACGATGCAAACGTCAAGTCGAAAGTTGTGAAGAAGCCGCGGACCGCGCATCTGAACCTCCACTCGACAAGAAATAATGGACTATAGAGGATCAATGGCGATATGTATGTTAAAATTTTCTCTGCTCGCAATAAAGGCACTCTGCCCGAGAGGTTAAGGGGTAAGTCTCGAATATAATGATTCGATCATCCTGTAGGATGAGTTAACTTATAGGCTCTGCCTGCGTCGGTTCAAATCCGACGGGTGTCGACAATTTGCGCCAAAGTGGCATTTCTTTTTCCATTTTTTTTTTTTTTTTTTTTTTTTCCTCAGTCTCAAAGCGCAATGACTTTTGGACCTTGCTTTCTGACACTTTTTTGTATCCTTTCGACGGTGTATCGTATCGAATCGGATAATTCGACCCCGATGGGGAGGATGTTACCTCGCCTGCATTCCAGACTGTTGGAGATAGACAATGGAGACAGGGACCAGAGACTCGGTACGAGCTTGCTCTCTAATTCCAGTAGAGCGGCTCAGTGCAGAAGTCGGCTTCTGCAGGAAAGCTTAGCGGATGCAGCCAGCCCACTGGCCTCGCGAGAACGTTCCCACATCGAAACGAAGCCAACTTTCCGTAACTCAATCGGCAAGATGCTTGCGCTTGGGCCTCGCGCACGTGCAGCAATGCTTCAATTTGCACAAGTGCCTCCTGAAAGATTCGGCACCTGGACACTGTGCAGATGCAATGTGCCGATACCAAACACGCCCCGCCCCGGAGTGGCTGTACCAGTACCTGGCCCGAAAAGAACGACATCATGTAAGGTAAGGTGTGTATCGGAAAGAATGCAGACGGATGCTGTTTGGTGGCTTTGAAAGCGACCTGACCTAGCAGGCAGGTCGGTTACGGATCTTGTTCGAATTCGGTATGGCTCTACGGCAGCGCATGATCTGCTACAGATCATGTGGTTCGGATGAGTGAGCGAGAGCTGAGCTATATCGCACTCGAGTTGCTCGAACCTGTCGCCAACTCCGATCTGCGTGCCTGTCTTGGACCTCGCATAGAGCTAACAAACTCGACTCGAGAGTTGGAGTCAAATCAATCCGAAAAGAAAAGAAAAAGAATAAAGGACCCTTGGAATGGTACAATTTGGCTGCGGAACGGCAGCTCCGTGTTCCAATTGTCGTAGAATCTGCTTTGAAACACACAGAGAAGCACCCTGTAGCTCCTCGCTTAGGCTGGATTAATTTGCTTTCAGAGACCGCGCCTCTGACACCAACCTCTTTCTTGGCAACCACTGTCCCTGTGCCATTCTAGCCGCTCTTTTGGCCGTGGACTCAACTCCACTCGCCATTGATTCAACCGTCCATCCATCCATCCGTCCATCCACGATCCAGCCATCTTTGGCTCGCTTGCTCCACTGTTCATGCACCTTGGCTTTCCGATTTGGATAAGCGCATGCAGTGATTATGTTTTTATGTTGCAGCCTTTGACACTCAGCATTGCTCCGTTGCTAGTCTACTTTCTTGCCTGTCAGGTTCCCCTTCAGCGTGCATGGTGTCAGTCTGTATCATGTTGGCACACACCTCGTCGATCTGCATGCGTGCAACTGGGCTACTGATCAACCGACTGCCCTGGCCCGCTCTCCCGATTCCTCGTCTCGCAGGTTGTCCCACCTTTCAGCCCAGCTCCTGTCAACCACGGCATCTCTGCTTTGCTTTGCTCTTGATCCCGCAATTCCCGTGAGATCCTCGTTCCCCTCCGCGTGCGAAGCCGCCATCCACTTTTTGCTTTTATGTGTCTGGACCTGCGTGCGCCTGTCAACCTAGCTCAACTCCGCTCGCTCAACAAGCCAACCCTGGCTCCTGTCGTGTTGAAACAAATCGGTGTCTCGTTTCCGGTCCCTATCCAGCTGCTGCTTGAGCACTCTACTGTCTGGTGTCATCATAGTTCCAATCGATCCGATCCTCGCTTGAGCCTGTGCTTAGCAGCGCCTTCCGCGGCTGCACATCGTGGTCCTCTGAGTTAGACTCTGTCACTTTCTGGATTCTGGCTCTGCAAAGTATCGGTACGCTTGCATTGCTGGCTTCTTTAGACCACACTATCGCATGCATGTGCGGCCTTAGAAGGAGCCTGTTCCACAACGTGCTCTCGCAACATCATCTTCGCTTCGTCCCCACTTTGTCAACTTCATACTTCCACCATCATTGTCCGAACTGCATCGCTAGCGTTGACCGTCCAAGCGCTCATTTCAGCTTCATCGATTCCAGCATCAGCCGTGGCTTGTCTGCCACGATCGATGTTCACACTTCATTTCGTGGAGTTTCCCGAACCTGACAACCGGCGTTCAACAAGGAACAACGACAAAAGACTCTTCATCAACTCTACTGTCCTCGATTTGCCTCGTGGGTTTGGCTAATCTTGCTCTTCGGTGACAAAAGCCACGCTGTCGCTGTTCCGCCCACTGCATCGAAAGGAGAAGAAAGTTTGACCATCCAAGACAGGCCAGAAGAGCCCTAGTGTATCACACTTGCACTCTCTGTCATCGAGCATCACGATAAAACGGAACTGGCCTCCCCATCTGCACCCAGACTCTCCCAAAAGACTCCATCATGCTTCTCTCGCCTCAGAGGCCAGCGCGCTCGGGATTTGGGACCAACACCTTTGGGCGCAAGAACAGCAGCACTGCCTCTTTCGCGTCCAGCAGCAACGAAGGATACGACCGAGAAAGCTCTCGTGGTACCAGTGAGTCGTCACGAGGCTTTCACAACGGCTACTTTGATCCTCGAAGCACCGAGATCTCGCCTCGCTCGAGCCAGGTCCCAACACAGCTTCCAAATGGAAGGTCTAGTGATGCCGGGTTCGCCAAATATGCAACGGAAGGAAGACATCGAGGTGCGAGCAGCAGCAAGAAGCTGGCAACTTCTCACGACTCCACGCTTACCAGAGAGTCGGAGGTTTCCAGTAAGAGCAAGGGCGGTACCCTTCGCGGTCTTGGACGTCGGTTGTTCAGTCGATCCAACTCGAACCTCAAAGCTGCCCCCATCCTGGCTTCTCGGTCCCAGTCCGCCTCATCGTCTAGCACTGGAGGTGCTCATTCGCCTCCTCTTACGCCCACAACACCGCCTCCGGTGCAGCCAGTCTGGCTTCCCAACGGCCAGAAGGACTTTTTCTCGACTCTCTCTGGTCTTCCTTCCAGCCTTCATGTTGCGGATCACACCATCAGGAGCTCGAGAGATGCCGCAAACCACATGAGCCCGAAGACACTCGAGGGCAACTTTGATGATCCGCGCGACTCGCAAGACTACAACCAGAGGCAAGCGTCCGATACCGCGTCCAGCCAAGGTCATGGGTCCAACAGCTCCTTCTCGCACCATTTCAGCCTCTTCTCCATGCCCTCGATGCCGAGTGCTACCGCTGCCCCTCCTGCTTTTAGGAATACGGTATCGCGGAGAGAATTCCCGGCCGTCATCGAGGAAGAAGGAGACTCGGACTTTTTGCGCGCTGTGCTCAACTTTGGCGAAGGTGAAAACGACCCTTCGCTTCCAACGCCATCGTTTCGTGGGGGGCGAGCAGCACCGCTTCCGACCAGATCTAGCTCGTTGGGTCAGATATTCGGTATCACTTCAAGTCCTTCAGGCTCTGCTCCTGCCTCGCCCATGCAGCCTCCGCGTCGCACCCCTGATGGGCGAGTCATTCTGACTCAGGAGGCTGCGCGTGAGTTCGAGACCGAACAGCCGGCGACTGCCTACGTGGTGGTCCGCACCAAGTACCGTAAGGGTCTGTTTGGGCACGAATCCGAGTCCGAGGACGAGTACGGGGAGGATGATGGGCAAACTGTGCAGGCTGCCGCGAAGGCGGCTGCCGAACCGGCACCAACGCCGGTTCGGGCAAAGGAGGTTACGTCAAAACCTGCACCGAAGGAAGATACGACGCGCTTCCCATCGTCCTTCGAGAAGGCTCGGACCCGCTCCCCAACCAACGGTGCAAACAAAGATGAGATTCCACCTCCTCGATTCGTGGGGCTTGAAACCGCTGCGAAGAAGGCGCTGTACAATTGCACATTGCTCAAGGTGCACATGCACCTGGCACCCATGCTCGCTGGTGATGCCGAGTCTCGATTGCAGATCCCTGTCATTGCTGCAGGCGAGGTGCTCTACGGTACGGAAGATCTCAAATTCCCGCGCTCCGTCAACGGAGAATCAAAGCTGCGCCAGCATTCCAGTACGTCAGCGTTCTCGTGGGACCTGAAGGTGGCTCTTGGGCGTACTGTGGTGATGCGCAAGCTCCGCAGTGAGAGGCTTCCTATCGAGCAAGAGGTCGAGATTTCCTGGTTCCAGCGTCGGTATGGAAGTACGAGCATCGCGCCCGAGCAGATCCAGAAGGCTCTTCGACAGCGTCAGATGGTCAGCCCGGAGGCGCTTGCAAAGCCGCCGATCGCTGCACCGCTGGAATCTGCGAATCGTCGCCTGAGTGGTGTCGTCGGGCTCGAAGCCGGTCAGAAGCTGCAATCGCCACACGAGAGGAATGGCATCATCGCTTGGGCGCACCGTCCCGGATTCCTCGAGCGATGCATGGTGATGCTCCCAGCAGACGAGTACAGGCCTGGCGAGGTTCTCGTGTCCGAGTCGGCCAATGCCACGCTCGGAGCACGGGTTCGAGTCAGTAGCGCTGCGTCGGCGTCGTCAAGCGTCTCGTTCTCGCCGAGGATCCGTGTACTTGCAGGTCTTCCTTCGGTTGAAGAGGAAAGGAAGCTCAAATACGCACGCGCGAAGAAGATCCAGTCTAGAAACGCATTGCGTGCTGTTTCGGCCAGCGATTCTGCGGTCTGGGATGGGAGTGTGCGAGGCAGTGTATCGCCTCTCGGATCCCCCACGAACAAGCAAAAGAGGTTGCCGCCCTGGATGGCACCCCGCGAGTCGCGATTGCTTTCGCCTCAATCTATGGGCAATTTGCGATCGCCCCGCGTGCCTTCGGACTCATCGGTAAATCTCAGCTCCCCGCGACAGAACCAAAGCGTGGTGCCAGATGCTGAAGGCAAGGAGGTAAAGGAAGAGGATGGTGATAGCAGCGATGAGGTGGTCCCTCTTGCTCAGCTTTCGAAGTTCCGTGCACAACGTGCTGCAGAGAAGGAACGCATCCAGAAGCTCGAGAGAGAGATTGCTGCGCTGCGTCAGAAGGATCAGCAACGCGAACGTGAGGAGGAGGAACGCAAGGAACGCGAGGAGGAGGCTAGGCGCCTCGAGGCGCAGCATACTCTCGAGGAGCGCAAGGCAGCCATGGAGGCAAGGAGGATGGAGAAGAATCGCAAGATCTTGCAAGAAGCAAGGGATCGTCGTGGTTTCACTCGCGCTTCGGTCTTGCTTTCCGAGCCCAACTATGGCGCGGGTAACCCGTTGCTCGGAGGCAGTCGGCCTGCTGCCAAACCACTTGGTTCACCCGCTTCTCCGCAACCGAATGGCGGCGATCCCCCTAGCCCAAACACTAAGACTAGGCAACACGATGCTGCACTGGCTAAGTTGCAAGGCCTGCCACAAGCTTCAAGGTCGACAGCGACCTTGTATGTTCAGCAAGAGGGTCAGAGGCGATCGAGGACAAGTCTATTGGCCCCGACGCCGGAGGTGGTGGTGCCTGCTGTGCCGAGCCCTCACCTTCGGGCTTCGGCCTCGTTTGCTGCTGCTCCGCTCAATGATGGCCACCGACAGAACTCAATGACTCCGCTGGTAGCCCAGTCGGCGTTCCACACGCTGCCGCATCGTCTGAGCATGGCCAACTTGCCTGTTTCTCCGCAGATCTCTCAGCGTCGAACCTCGCTGATGCCTCCTTCGCGGGCCGATGCTGCGGCTCTGCACCACACTGTCTCGATGCACCACCTGTCCCCAACCTCTCCGCAGATGCTCTCGCCAGGCGGGTTCTTAGACCCGCATCACTCGATGAGTATGACCAACCTCCATGCTCAGGCGTACTACGCGCAGCAAGCACAAATGCAAGGTCTGCAGCGACCGGCGATGGCGCAAACAGCGAGGGCGGGTGCGAGGAGTAGACCGCCGCTGGTATCGCTGTATGGAGATGTGGTGCCCAGCAGCGCTATGCAGAGGAGGAGGTCGTAAGGTTCCCTTTTCCCCTTAGATATTCATTAGATATACCCTCCCTTCCATCATGGACAGTTCAATATAAGATATACCGTTAGAATTTGGGTGTGAAGGTGAAGATTCTTTACTGCCTTTTACGCACGTGTGTCACGGATAGGAACGAGCAGAGCACGCCACTGAGTTCCTGTTGTCTCTCAAGGATACGTTTTGAATGGTTGGATGTGATCGAATGCTGAGAGTAGCGGGTATAATTGTTCATGCATCTGCAAAGGTCTAGATCAATCGGAACATGTTTTTCTTGGTCTCGGGCCCCAAGCCTTCCTCGTATTTGCCGTTGACGATACTGACGCCTGCGGAGCCACCTTCTCTGTCAAGCAGCTTGGCGAGCAGTTCCTGGTCGCGCGCCAGCATGGTGCCCTTGACCACAGGTTCTGGGGGAGGCCGGGCGAACGGATCCGCAGGTTCCGAGGTTGAAATAGGGCTGGGGTTGACAGTTGCTGTCTCAGGTGCTATTGTCGGTGTTGGTGTACGTGTAGGCGCACGTTTAGGGGAAGTGGATGCTTGGGAGCAGCCGAAGATCTTGTTCCAGAAGCCTAACCTTGCATGTGGAGTGGAGGCTATTGACCGAGTGGCGAGCTTCGATACTGGCCGGGAGGATAGGCGCGGTGTTGATAGGAGGACTCTTGATGTGGATGCGACCATCATACTGTGTGGTCTCCTTCTGATAGGGAGGGATTGCGAGTGGCGATGGTGGAGTCGACGAAGAGAGACGGAAGGAGGCTCGGAAGGGGGGCTCCTGAATAAAGCTCAAAGTGCAACTGCAGCCAGGGTCCAAAATTCTCACTCAGCAGCGTGGCTTGGCCGAAAATCTCCCCTCACACGACCGCTGTACGCGATCCGAGATCCGACTTTTGGCCTCATCACAGCCGATGTCTTCACAAGCAATGCAATCGACGCTCAAAGCCTGCTCACAAGCGGTAATGAGACTGCCGCACAGATGTACGCAGGAACGTGACTGAAGAAAGGTCTTCTTTTGGAGATGCGTGTGGGATGACGGTACAAGTACAAGAGCCAGTTGAGGCTACAATAGAATGCCAAAAAAAAAAAAAAAAAAAAAAAAAAAAAAAAAAAAAAAAAAAAAAAGTCTAGGCGAACCAACGAAGTACGATCTGATGACCCCATTGCTTTTTGGAAACATTGACGTTGTCGTTTCGACCGAGACTGAGAGACCGCGGAACCAAGATTACAATGCCTTTGGCGCTGGTTGGCTTGCATCGTACCTCTTGATCACGTTTTGAGCATACGGGTGCTCCTCGCCTTCGAAGATCTTCAACCTCTCCAACCTCCTATCCCTCAACGTGTTCTTTGGCAGCATACCGCTGACTGCCTTGCGAATGATCTCTTCGGGCTTCTTCTCCATCATCTCCTTGTACTTGATCTCCTTGAGTCCACCAGGGAACATGGTGTGATGGCGGTACACGCGCTGTTCGGCCTTGCGACCGGTGACGACGACCTGCTTGGCATTGGTTACGACAACGTAATCGCCAAGGTCTTTAGACTGGTCATAGATGGGCTTGTGCTTGCCCATCAGGAGTGTGGCGATGTTGACGACCAGAGGACCAAGGACGCGATCCTTGGCTGAAACCGAGTGCCATGTTCGGGCGAATGCGAGAGATGTCTGTCGCAAGTAGAATGTAGTTGGTGTAGTGAGTGTGTGTTTCCAGTTGCGAGCGATGCGGCGAGGCCGAGCCAGCGATGACAGGTCGATTCGTATGAACAGAAGAAAGACTCGTCAGCGTGCTGTCGCTTGTGATCTTGAGGTCGTTGTGCAAGAAAAGCTGTACTTACGCTTCCTAGGAATTGCGACATGATGACTCTGATATGCTGATCTCTCAGCGATGTCCCTGTCGGAGCTCGTTATGTGACCACCTGGTATCAAGCTACGGATAGCTGCCTGTTGTCTCGGTTGGCGGTGATGGCGAGTAGCGAACAAATATAAAGGTGTGAGTGTAAGGCAAAAAATCCACATTTCTTCCGATGAACTCGGGTCCGATTCCGAAAACTTGGTTTTACATGTGCGATCGACAGGTCTCACAAAATGAATATGAAAAAAAAATGCCCGGTGTGCTGCACGGTGACTTCCAAATGCATGGCTTGCCCCGCATGAAGCCGCTTTTACGCATGGCGTTCTTCCCCCCCACCCTAGTATCTGAGGAAGCAATGTGCCACACCGCTTTCTCACGTACGTCCGTTTTCTTCTTCCAGTGCCTGCATTCTCGCCTTTACTTCAGATCCAATCTCAAGCGCAAGACAGCACCACAATGTCTGGAAAGACCTACAAAATTGCCGTGATCCCCGGTGACGGGATCGGCAAAGAAGTCATGCCATGCGGTCTTGCTTCGCTGCAGGCTGCCTCTGCTCGCTTTGGGTTCAAGCTCGATATCACCGAATTTGACTTTGCTTCATGCGGCTACTTTGACAAGCACGGTCGCATGATGCCCGAGAACTGGATCGAGATCCTCACCCCCTTCGATGCGATCTATTTTGGCGCTGTCGGCGACCCGGCCCGCCACCCGGACCACATCACGCTATGGGGAAGTCTGCTTCAGATGAGGAGGCATTTCGACCAATATGTTAACCTTCGTCCCTGCCGCTTGGTCAAAGGCGTTCCCAGTCCACTGGCGGAACCGGGCGAGATCGACTTTTGGATCGTCCGCGAAAACACCGAGGGCGAGTACTCCGAGGTCGGCGGAAAGATCTTCGAAGGCACCGACCGCGAGACTGTCATCCAAGAAACAATCATGACAAGAATCGGAGTCGATCGCATTCTCAAATACGCATTCGAACTCACAAAGACTACCAAGAGGAAGAAGCTCACCATGCCTTATTGGGACTCGAGATTCAACCTCATGGCCAAGGACTATCCCGAGGTCAAGACGGAACAGTCCCACATCGACATTCTTTCCGCTCACTTTGTTGCCAAGCCGAGCTACTTTGACGTTGTAGTTGGGTCCAATCTCCACGGAGACATTTTGAGTGATCTCGGACCAGCGGTGACTGGAACCATCGGTATCGCCCCATCTGGAAACATCAACCCGGAGAACAAATTTCCCAGTCTGTTCGAACCAGTGCATGGATCTGCACCGGACATCATGGGCAAAGGTATCGCGAATCCAGTCGGCATGATCTGGGCTGGCCAGATGATGCTCTTGCATCTCGGCGAGAAGGAGGCCGCAGGCGCCATGTTGCGAGCGATCGATGCCGTGCTGGGCACGGGAGACAAGGCAGTACTCACGCCAGATATGAAGGGAAATGGAACCACCAACAAGCTCGGAGATGCCATTGCTAAGGCGGTTGAGTCTGTATAGATAACTTTACTTTCGAGACATTTTGTTTACGAATATACTTCTACAGAAGACATTCTTGACGATACCTTCGAGCCTAGTGTATCAGACGGATAAGCTCAGATTGATCGCAGACCGGCCTTGATGAAGAGAGTCCAGATGATGCCCACCCCAGAAAGATAAGCACCACTGCGAAGTGCAGCCGTGGCCTCGTCCGTCACGAAGATGTACAGCCTGTCACCCCGCACATCAATCATTAAAGGAAAGACAACGTGTCAGCTCAGTTTCTCTTCTCCGACTTGTACGCTGGCTGCTAGGCTCCAGTTACACTTACAAGTTGAAGAGGGCCCTGGAGAGGAGGTAGCCTGCAGTGAGCTGGTTCAACTGGTGGTTGGGCACCTTTGCGATGTTGGCGGCCACGACGGCGGCTGCAAAGAGACCCAAGTTCTCAAACCCGTTGAGCTGGGCGGATTCGGCGCGGATGATCTTCTTGTCCACTTCGGTCTTGGTCTTCTTAGCCATCAGATCGTGCAGAAGCTGACGAGGCGCGGCGTTCTTGAAAGCTCCTTTGGACAGAGAGATGCCGTAGGGGTGAGGGAGGAAGGCGAGCAACCATGCCGCGGGGACGGCATAGTACGAGTAGTTGGGCACGGCGCCAGCGACAGTAGGTGCTGAGAAGATCGACATTTTTGTTGCACGCTGCTGTTCAGAGAAGATAGGGAAGATATGACAAGGAGCTCTTGCAACAATGCACGCAGTTCAAGACGTTGTGTTTATATACCGGCGAACCACAGCTCCGGCATCTGCATGGAAGACCACAGATCGTCTCAAAGCGGGGCGGCAGCGGGGACTGCAAGTGTCGCAGGCGAACGTGGATGATCCATCAATCCAAATGCCGCAACACTCCACTTTTGAAAGAGTATGGCGCAGGATCGGCGAAGCGTCATCTTGCCAACTGCGCTTCCAGAAAAGCGTGACGTTACCCCGCTTAACCCCAAGAGAGACAAAATCAATCGCGATCTCCTTACCCACGCCCGATTTTCCGATTTGTTTTCCTGCTCCTCGTTGCAATCAAAGCCGAAGTCACTTCTTCACAGACTGCAACAATAAGGACAGTGAATAGATTGACCAAAGATCACGAAGCTGCTACTTCGTCGATTATCGACAAAGCGGCTATTACCCTCGAAGCTTGTTGATTGAGATGAACAGTGTGGTGATGCAATGCTGAGATGATGAAAGCGATGCTGAATGAATGAAACGGGGGAATCACTTGATGATGTTGTTAATGCTGCTGATGGTGATGACAATGATGACGAGAGTCGAACCTGGAATGGAAAAGCTTGCTGGTTAGAAAGTTTTTTAGGGCGCGATTCACGATGCGCTGAATGCTTTGAAGCAGAATGAGCGTTGATGGCGCTGAGAAGAGCCGTGTCAAAGAGGTTACTGTTCGCTAGGCGAAGCCGCCACACCTTCAAATGCTATCGCCTCTGAAGAAGTTGCTCGGGAGCCCGAAGCCTCGGTGGCCGTCTCCTCTTCCGTCAATTCCTTGATCTTCTGCTGAATGTTCGCCTGCAGATGGCCCAAGACGACATAGTGGTTAGGCTGCACGAAGTCTCTTGGTTGCTCTTTGAGGAACTTGAGGACCACCTTCAGGCACTGTTGAGCCTCTTCCGCAGACACATCCGAGCTCTGGTCGCCAGCGCGCTCGAGTGCTGGCGTTCGCTCCATAGTGGGAGTCTTCAATTGCTCAGCGTTTGCTGTGGTCGAGCCCTGAAGGCTCGGCTCGCCTTTTACGTCTGCCGGGGACATAGAGAGGGGTGATGGTGTTTGAGGCGTGTGGTTAGCATTGGAGCCGCGACCTTGTTTGCGACGCCCGCGACCACGAGAGCTGCTGACAGAAGCGGAGTTCCCGATGCCGCGGCGAGTCCGAGGACTGCTCTCTTGTGGGCTCACGTTTGCTTGCTCCATCACGTGCGAGATCTGAGTGCTCAGACTCGGCTCAGATGTGCGGAATCGGAGGTCGATTGCAGGGCCAAGAGCCATCGCATCGTAGTTTTGGTATTGTTCTGGAACAGCACGTCTACGCTTGCGATCCGAATGCGCTTCTTCATCGGCAGAGACGGCTGGCTCACCCAAGCCATGATTGTGAAACATGAAGTTGGGAGCCGGCATGGGCTGTAGAGATCCTGGCTGGTTGTGGAACATGTTGTGTCTGAACAGCGCCTGGTCGCCGAGTTGAGCGCTATTGCCTGGACTGCTGAAATGCATGTTGGCCATGTCATGGCTGAGCGGGGACACGGTCAGGATCGTCGCCTCGGCCTCCCTACCTCGCTTCTGAGGAGTCCCCTTGTTCTCGTTGATCCGAGCGGATCGACGTCGGGCAGATTGCGACTGTTGCTCAGCTACCTGATTACCAACTGCCATCTCTATCATCGGCATAGAAGTCGGATGAGCAATGTGCATTCCATCGGGGACTACGGGAGACTGAGGCACGATGCCTGTGCTCGTGGATGTCTCCCGGCTTTTGGCTGCAGGGTCGAGGCTGCTGGGCTTAGGAATTTGGTGACGCTCCCTGAACTTGTCGATCCAGCCTCCGGAAGCCTTGAATGTTTCTTCGCCGAGGCCAATCTTACGAGCGATTTCGAGAGCTTTGTGTCGGATGGTCGAGTCACGGATGGGCTCAGCCTGAGCTTTGAGCTCAGCAACCCAGCTGGACAATTGTTCTTCGACTTCGGGAAACTTGACGGCTCGGTGCTTGGCAATATGCGCCTCGTCACTGTGAGGGTCAATGGCCAACCATTTCTCCTTGTGCTTGAGGATCTTGCTAACGGTGCTGCGTTCGACGCCGAACTTAGTGGCAATGGCGTCCTGCTTGACCGAGGGGTTCGCGACGTGGTAATCGCAAATTTGCTTGCGCTCGAGATTTCTTAGCTTCACCTTTGGCTTTGTATCTTGCCTCGTCTCGAGCTTGGCCATGTGCTGAGATGTAGTCAGACCAAACGAGCCATGACTGAGGCTATCGTCTGCTATAGAAGACGCACAGCTGTACGCTCCAGTCGCATGGTTTGACAAACTGTCGAATGATGTCTCATGCGATGTCTGCGATGTGAAGGAGCCGTCAGCATTGAAGCGTCCACTAGCCAAGGGCGAGACCGACGTCATAGAGGTAGACGCCATGCTGACGGAGGGCGAAGTGGATCGTGCGGATGGAGCACCTGATCGGCCTAAATGGAACGAATCACGCGCGGCAAGCTGATGAGCCTGATCAAACATTAGCGCCTGCTCATGCATATTGAGTCCCATCTTCGGACGATGACCAGAGAATGCATAGAGAACACCAAAGGGACCTCCATTCATACCCTCCGAGGGCGATACTGGCGCGCTCGCATGGTTTTGCGAGAACATGTCGCGACCGTGCATGCTAGACATGAAAGCGCCGGCTTGCCCAAGACTATGACTTGGCCGGTGCGAGAACGTGGGCCTGTCAGAAGGACGATGCTCGGACTGGGGCATCATCTGAGGTCGCGAGGGCGGCGAACATGGATATGATTTGATCTGGTCCGGATCGTTGTGAGACGACAGCGCGACATTGGCCTGCATCTGAGTACTTTGATCGCGCATGATCTGGGCTTGTTGCAGGCTGCGATCTGGCCCCGAGTCTTGGACGGTTGGCTGCGAGTCGGCGTTCGCATCTGACGAGCAAGGATACTGGTGAGATCCCGCTGCGTTGCCAGTTCTCTGTACACTGGTTGTGTGGGGGTCCATATCGATCCCAAAAGCATCGGCGAGACTTGCAGATTGTGAAGCGGCAGAAGGCTGTTCCGCGACAACATGCTGGGCATTGTGATCCAAATGCAGGGACTGGCGCGGGGTACCATCTGACTGCGTGGTGCCAGAATCGTTTTGCAGATCATTAAGAGCCGCCATATCGTGAGAGCCGTGCTTCAACAGACTGTTGTGTTGGCTAGCATCATAGGAGGCCACATTGACTCGACCGTGGCGGGAAATATCATCGTGAGCATGCTGCTGAGAGTCTATGCCGCTGTCTTCGCCTCGCATTGCATTACGTGGAGAAGTAGTTAGGTTGGTGAGGTCGCTAAAATGAGTTGAACCGTCCATCTTGAGGCCAAGTCCGAAAGGCGTCGACTGATCAGTCATCGTCTTCGGAACGAAGCCGAATGGAGCTACAGAAGAGGCGTTGCCGTGATACCCTGAAGCGGAACTGAGCCGACCCGCACACCCCTGGTTGGTGTGGTGCGAGGGAGCTGCCCACGGTACCGCCTGCGCAGATCTGCGCTACTCAATTGAGAGCCCGCTACCGGATAGGATCTTAAAACTGGTGGAATCGAAGCGATGGACGACTGACCATAGGGACAACGAGGTGTTCGGGAAGATTCAGTGCATATGTTTGTGATGTGACGAAGGGGTTGAAAGTCAAAGCTGGACGGGGATCGACTTGATTTGGTGGAGAACCTGGATGGTGCCGGGAGAATGTGTCGTGAGGATCGTGAAGATTCGTGACGTCAAAGCGGAGAGGCTTAGGATCTGACGGGGTCGGTCAGATGTATGAATGATAAGCTAGTGATCTGGCGGAAAGCGAAAAGGCTGTGCAGACTGGTACCAAATAGCCAGGGCAACAATGGCGAGCAGTGAGGCGGGTCTTCGCGACGAGTCGTTGCAGTATGCTCCTCGTCTGATATTGGGGACCAACGTGACGTCGTGAGGAAAGCTGCAGCAGCAACGAGGGGTCGTCGAGTGCGGACAGAAGGACTAGAAGTAGAGCCTGCCAGTAGAAACGAAGGCAAAGACCACGACTTTCGTTCCGCAAAATGCAGCCGATCACGTATATCCTGCGCTCAGCAGCTCGAGTAGGGTAGAGGGCGCCAAAGTCGATGATGGCAATGGTGTAGGGGGGATGAGGAGGAGGGACGGGAGACGCAAGGTCGGTCAAGTAGTGTTCGGCGGAGGAGGATTAGATGCCAGGCAAGTAAGTGTACTTCGGCTGTTTCTGTAGCGGGACTGCGGGCCAGTTGACGACAGAGGCAACGAAGAGCAGCAGCAACTCAGCGCTGTCCGGGAGCGAGCAAAGAAATAAATTTAGAGTAAAAGAAGAAATAAGAATTGGACTGCGAAAAGAGACTGAAAATCAACGGCAAGAAAAACCTCTCTGGCCAGCCATCTGCCTTCTCAAAGGGGCCGCTGAAATCATTGTGCTGCTTGGTAGAGTCGATAATTTCACCTCATGTGCGGTAACTTAGTGTCATCTGTCTAGCTCGTCTGGCTTTCAGCAAGTGCTGTTGCAGCCGCTTGCTCGTGCGCAACTTGGCAAAAGTTTGTCTTGCGCACGCACCGGCTCACTTTCGCCTTGCCTCCGAAAAGCATGTGTCACCAAGTATACAAATCTAAAAGCCGTGCGACTCCAGGAAGCGCGACCAATCGTGAAGCAGGAGATGACAGGTCGTACGATACAGACAAGGTTGAAAGTCGCAAACCAAGGTTGTCTCAAATGAGCTGAGGCAGAGCCAACATGGCGCATTCCTCTGGATTCTCCCACACAGTCGGACACCGGGCCGATCATGACTGTGTCGAACTTGCGCCAAGTCACGAGAGCCAGCCCGGCTGAAACATTCATCGGAAGCAGGGAAGACGGGAAAGGGCCAGGTGCTGATAGCAGGCAGAGACAAGTTCGGACGGCATGATATTCTGGTCGTAAAGTCACAAGCTGAACATGTGGCCTTGATACTGTGAGTTACAGGACAGAGAGCTCGAAAGCGCGCAGAAGCCCGGGGATTGAGGGTTCAAACAATTGGCGAGGTTGCAGAGCCAAGCGAGGAAGGTTCGGGATGGAAGACAGGCAGATCGCATCATCTCGTTTGGCTCACGTTGTGTGTCCTTGCCTCCAACCCTGCCTTTGGCCCGGGGGTACAGCACTCATGTGAGCAAGTGTGAAGGCCTCGTCACTCAGTGTAGTAATTGTGACACAATGGAGATGCGCTAGGCCGGTTGTGTCTCGTTCATGCTCATATCGGAGCGGGGCCGATCAAACAACTCAGACAGGCTTGTGCGACAACGCTGTCAGCCGACGATAGGCGGGAATGTTCACGCCAAGCTCGATATGCCGGTGAGCTTGGGACTGACCACCTCAGCCGCGCTGCAGCGATACCGGTGCCTGTCTTCGTGGAAAGCGAGGCCCCGGTTCTTCCGAAGCTCGTCTGATCGGCGTCATCCTGTGTAATCTGTTTCGGACCCTTGATTTTTCGTGGCCTTTCGCCTCTGGTCACTGCTGGACGCTGGCAGTATTCCTTCTTCTTTTTTTTTTTTTTTTTTTTTTTTTTTTTTCTCCTTCTTCCATCAATTGGGTTTTTATCCGAGGACAACATTTGTTTGTCCCGCATCCCGGATCTCATGCGTCAAGCGTGACCAGCGGAACTCAGCGATCGCCGTTGTCTCAGATGACATGTTCTCCCGCCGTGACAATCATTAGCGATCTTGCTCGCTTGTGAAAGATCACTTCCCCAAAGAAGGTTTTTCTTGAGGGATGTCCCCAAGTGCAACAGTCATGTTTCTTTTCAGGGTCCAAGCAACAGAATCATGGGCAGTGAGACATTCTTGTAGATCCTACGCTTCTTTCAATTTTATTTTTAAATTTTGAATTTCTTGCTGCCGACCGTTGCCGTAGCTGTTTGTTAATCTGCGTGTCAAGAAGAGCGTCGACCACGCGTACGATTTCGATGTGGAGGTATTTTACCGTCCCCGTCTCCCCTGCTTGGTCTTGATCGCGAATAGCAGCCGACATACATCTCGTCGTGTCTAGTAGTGGGCTCCAAAGAGAGATCTTACTAGCTGTGAGCATCCTTTGTAGCCTATCTCAAGGATTTCAGTCTATATTCGATAGTCTGACCACCCGATAAAAGGCGTATGCGATGATGTTCCCGACGCACGGCAGCTCCGACTCGATTCCCATGAAAGCGGCCTGTGCGTCGCACCGCCACTTGCGCCGATATGACAATGGCGGCACAGATCCGAACAGAACCAAATCGCTCCCATCGACACTCATCGGCAAGTCTGAATCGGCTGTACATCTGCTGTCGGCCCCTACTCAACGCTTATCGCTCAACTGCCTCGGCGGAGGCTTACTTATCAATCTGTGGTTGCACAAGCTTATCTATCATCGAGCAGGTCACGCGAGCAAGGGTTCAGCGAGGTAGCACAAATCATTCAAGATGCGAGGGTATTGTACAAAGTGCAAACCAGGGGAGACAACTGGGGAAGCACCAAAGACAGGCAGAAGCATTCAGCGCAGACGAGTGCGGAAGAATGACTCCGCCTCGGGTCGACATAGTATCATGATCCATTCACTTGATACGGAGAAGCGAACATGAAATCAATCGACAAAAAAGGAGAGTGTTGGTCCTGGACAGCCCAGAGACCAGCTTTTGAAGGGCAAAAGCCCGGGATAGAATCGCAGCGTGGCAAAGGAAACCGAGGAAATGTATGACACATTTACTCATCGTCCTCAGCGTCAGCAGCAGCGGCGGGGGCAGCAGCAACAACGGGCTTGGGCTGCATGGCTGCGATCTTAGCGCGCTTGGCGAGCTTGTGGTTGGAGCGCTGCGAGAGGTGTCCACCACCCCAGTGACGGCGGATCTCCTCGGCCTTGTCAAGGTAGTTGGCCTTGGCGGCGGAAACGAGGTTGGCAAGCTCACGCTCGTCCTCGGATCGGACCTCCTGGATAAGGGCAACAGCGGCGGTCTTCTTGTGGACAAGAGCACCGATGGAGGCCTTGGACTTGACAATGACGTAGGGGATACCCATCTTGCGGCAGAGGGCGGGGAGGAAGACAACGAGCTCGATGGGGTCAACGTCAGCGGCGATGACGACAAGGGCAGCCTTCTTAGCCTCGATCAAAGCAACACAGTGGTTGAGACCGTACTTGACGAAGAGGGGCTTCTTGCCGTCAGCCTTCTTGCCGTCGGCGATGTCCTTGGCAGCGGCATCGAGACGGACCTTCTTCTCCTGCTTGGACTCGGGGCGGTACTTGTTGAGGAGCTTGAAGAGGTTGGTGGCGGTGTTCTTGTCAAGGGTGTTGGCGAACTGAGCGATCGCGGGGGGAACCTTCAAGCGCTGGTTAAGGATGACCTTCTGGCGCTGGAGGCGGACGTATTCGGGCCACTTGACGAAGCGCGAGAGGTCACGAGGAGGCTGGATGTCCTGGCCGATACCGAAGTTACGGGGACGCTTCTCGAAGAGAGGGTTCTTGGGGGCCTTGCTAGCCTTACTCTTGGAGTAAGGAGCAGCAGCGGGCTTCTTGGCGGATCCGGTCTTGGCCTTGGGCTGTAAGAAAAGCAAAAGTAAAACACAACAAAGAGGAACAAGGAGCAAGAAGCGTAGGGACGCGCGCGGGGGTCATTGAGACGAGTCAGTATCCTGTGCCATGAATGAAACCACGAAGGGAAGCAGACATTGTGACGGCGACTGGATTGAGACAGACTCGGTGCTCTACAGAGGCGAAAGGCGGCTCAAGCCACATCGGAGCGAAGACAGAGGTTGACCTCGCGAAGCCATGAAAGGCTTGGGAGCTGACCAGTGTTTCGACGAAGATGACAGGAGCATGCCAATCGCCTCATCCCCTTAGTACTGAAGGTAAGGTGGAGTCTGGCTACAGGGCGACATTGTGTTCTGCCGAGTTGACAGATCGTCCACCGTCCCACGATCAAGAGACACCGCGATGCAAAGCGCAAGTCAATCGCGAAGCGGAGAGTGGATAGGGCGCTGCTTAGAGTATTGCACTCGAAGCAGCTGCATCTCCTTTCGACGACTATCTGCTGGACGTGATCATTCCGATGCGATGCATATAATGGGCGTATTGTCAAGTACAAAGCCGAAGCGACATTGTCGAGATGATTTTGCCGCTGTTGGCGAAAGGGTGGTTGTTGGAGAGCACCGCATCATGTACTCATGTTCCAGAACTACTGTTGTCAATGGCGAAATGTCGGCCATGTGCTGGGATGCGTACCATTTTGGATGATATCAACGGTCTTGAGGGATGATGATGATGATGATGGAGACAAGAGGTGAGGGTCCAGTGAATGTGGCCATCAAGTCAGCTCGTCCTCTGGCAAGCTCAGCTCAATCTCTGAGAATTGCTGGCCAGAACTGAATTTTCTCTGATCTCCAAGCCGTCCGATTGGAACACTGCATTTGTGCTGTGACATTTTCGAAATTCGCACCCGCGCGCCAGACGGTACACGTGATGGCCCTCAAGCTCGGCCGAGCTCAGCCATGATTTCGACTACACATTGTCACGGTCTAACACTTCTAGCCTCGATCCACAACGCAAGAGGTCCATCTGCCACGCTGGTCCCGGTTGGAGGCCATCGATGCTGTAAGGTTGCAAGAATGCCGAGCGGAAGTGCGGGCCGGTGTCGAGATATGCGAAGGCACACGGCAATCACTTGCTTCGTTGTGGGTCGGCAGAGACCCGCTCGGTCTCATGACAGCGGTTCCATCCCAGACATGGCGTTAGCTTATCCTTGTGTGTCCACAGACTGTGCAAATGGAAGACAAGACGACTCAAATGTCAAGCAAATCGGTGTCGGCCAGGGTCGGAATCATGAACGTCGAATGCTTTCCCCACATGGCTTGTGAAAGATGCTGTGAGGGTTCACCCATAACTTACGGTAGCTACAGCCTACCTCGACTTGGGAACAGAACCACCACGCAAGCGCTGTTGCAGATCCCTGATCGGGAAGGTATCAGAAGTTCTCATCTCTCATCGTGATACGCCATCTCAACCCAGTTCTACGACTCTGTGTCCACAGGGAACGGGTGCGAATGTTGGGTTGGATACAGAGAAGCGCAGGCGCAATTTCGGCAGTTTTGAATTTGGCAGCGATGATGCAGCCGTCGAGCATCGAAGGAGATGTTCTTCCTGATCCTTCCGTTGCCGCCTTGGCCAGGCAGAGCGGCAGTCGAGCAAAGTGCGCGCAAGGGGCAACTGTGTGCGTGTGTGTTCCGAACAAAAAGGAAGAAATATCCAAGATCCAAATCGGACAGGCCGTGTGCCCACCACCACACTCAGCCTCGATTGGAAGAAGAAAAACGGGCGGCCACACGCACTCCACCTCGCTCAATCATTCATTCGCTCAACCAATGCCCAGTCACCGACGTAAATCGTCGTAAAAAAAAGGTCAAAGCGCGCTTCCACAGCGTCTGCGTCTGCGTCTGCGTCTGCGTCTGCCTCCGACTGGCCCCGTTGGCAGTGAGTTGGGCAGAATCTATTTCGTGATCTGAAACTGTCGGTCGCAACCTGAGAGGTTGATTGAGTTCGGTCAACGTTTGCCGGTCTGCTCGTCATTGCTTTGGACGCTACCATCATCTCATCCCATTGGTCTTTTTCGATCTCTGAACCCTTGATCCGTTTTCGACATGTTTGCTCGTCAGGCTCTCCGTTCGGCTCTGCCCAAGGCATCCCGCTCCTTCTCGTCCTCGGCCACTAACAACCGCGCCGTTGCCGTTCTCGGTGCCTCGGGCGGTATTGGACAGCCGCTCTCGCTCCTGCTCAAGCAGAACCCTCTCGTTTCGGACCTCCGCCTCTACGATGTTCGTCTCGCCCCCGGTGTCGCTGCTGACATCTCGCACGTCAACACCCCTTCCACCACCACCGGCTACCAGGCCGACCAGCTCGGTGAGGCGCTCAGGGATGTCGAGGTCATCGTCATCCCCGCCGGTGTCCCCCGTAAGCCTGGTATGACCCGTGACGACCTTTTCAACACCAACGCCTCCATCGTCCGTGACCTTGCCAAGAAGGCTGCCGAGGTTGCCCCCAAGGCTCACCTCCTGATCATCTCGAACCCCGTCAACTCGACCGTTCCCATCGTCGCCGAGGTCTTTAAGAAGGCCGGTGTCTACGACCCCAAGAAGCTCTACGGTGTCACCACCCTCGACGTTACCCGTGCTTCCACCTTCCTCTCCGGCATCTCGGGCAAGAAGCCCGCTGACACCATCGTCCCCGTTGTCGGTGGTCACTCGGGTGTCACCATTGTCCCCCTCCTCTCGCAGGCCAACGGCGGTGACGCTGTCGCCAAGGGCGAGCAGTACGAGAAGCTCGTCCACCGCATCCAGTTCGGTGGTGATGAGGTTGTCAAGGCCAAGGACGGTGCTGGTTCCGCTACGCTCTCGATGGCCTACGCTGCCGCTGTCTTCTCCGACTCGCTCCTCAAGGCGCTTAACGGCGAGAAGGGCATCAAGGAGTGCGCCTACGTTGAGTCGCCCCTGTACAAGGACCAGGGCGCTACCTTCTTCGCTTCGCCCGTCACCCTCGGCAAGGACGGTGTCGAGGAGATCCACCCCATCGGCAAGGTCTCCGCTGAAGAGGAGAAGCTCCTCGAGGCCGCCATCCCCGAGCTCGCCAAGAACATCAAGAAGGGTGTCGACTGGTACGCCTCTTCCCCTTAAATTTGGCGCGGCTAAGCTTGCACTGTGACCGGCTCGAGCTCGCTGCTTCCTGCCTTGAGTAGGAATGGGTTGCTCGGTCCGTCTTGTCCCGCTTTCTACTGTCAATTCTAAAACATACATTCGCCCATCAACCAAACACGCTTGCTGGACTGACGGAGGGAAAACACACGCTCATGAGAAAACGAAGTGGAAGGGTTGCAAGCCAATAGATCCGCGTATTGTTGTGAAATGTTGCTGCAGAAACGACAAGATGACCTGAGAATGATGACACGATTGATTAAAGATAAAGGTACATAGAATAAACCCGTGAAGGCATGTCATAGAGGCTCAGCAAGCATCATTCTGAGGTGGCCTCCGGTGCTCCATCCGAATCCAGCCCTGAATTGGTTCCGCTGTAGACACCATTACCATGAGCCATGCCTGGGTCGCTACGTTGATGCAGTGCTCCATCTCTGTCGCTTCCCGCAGCGAAAATCCCATCGAAACTACCCGCACCGGACAGACCTTTGACGTCTTGCTGCTCGACAACAACATGTGAAGTCGGATGCGATGATGAGGTTTCATAGTCGTACTGCCCTGACGTACCGTTGGCCGAAGCGGCAGCGTTAGACAAGGCAGCTGCAATGGCCAGTTCTGGGATGCCCCTGTGCTCAGCGCTGGCGGCATCGCGATCCAGCGCCAGCCCGAGCGCCGACCCTGGAACGAAGCTCGGGTCAATCCTCGCTCGTTCCTGGTACGCTGCAGCCATCTTCTCCATCAAATCGGCCTTGTCAAAGCAGTCCTCATACGAAAGTCCGTACTGTCGGAAGCCGGCAACGAGGATGTCGATCTCGCTCCTCTGGAAACGGATGAGCATGTATGACGCTTGCTCTAGACTCTGAAGGGAGTTGGCAGGATCTAGCCTGAGATACTGGTTGCTTCGCAGGATCTCGGTTAGACCAGCGATACGGAGCGCACCATTGAGCGCCTCTTCCTGAATGTCGGCGACGACTTGCTTGACGCGTTCCGGATCTGGCCCGTCCTCTCGGGGCACAAAAGGTTGGGGTCGCTTTTTGAGATTGTTCTGATGGATCGGCGAGGTTGCATTCGATCTATCCGTGCCGTAGATGCCCATCTCGTCCACAAGACGCCAGAGCACCACCCAATTGCAGTGATAGTGGATGTCGCTGGTACAAGCGCTCACCGCCGCGATATAGTCCCAGTGAGGTGGCCAATGCGGAAGAGGCACTCCGACGTTGTCGAGATGATCCACTCGCCACTTTTTCATCGCCTCGACAATGTCAATAATCGCGTCGAGAGGTACGCCTTCGTCGTGGCTGCGCGGGATGAAGTACAAGTTGGCAATCTTACGCATGTAGTAAAGCGCCTCGTGCATGGACCCGAAGAACTCCAGATACGAGTCCAGACTGCTGAACGGATGAGCCGCTTCCGTCTTCCGATCGCCGTTGCCAGCTGGTGGATCGCAGTTGTAATCTTCGCGAGAGATGGTGCATCGACGCTGGAAGTACATGCAGGAGAACGAATCGCACGCGCAAGTCATCCACCAAGTGAACATTGCTTCACCTCGCAGAGCTGGATCCTTGATCGCCATGACTTTGTCCTTGTTGTTGATGCCCAAATCCAGCAGATGTTTGATGGCGATCGTGTACCAGTGTCCGTTGGTATATGAGAGGTAACTTCGGTGCTTGGCAGGCACTGGCTTACCGGCAAGATTCAGGTTGCCGTTGTAATAGATCGAGTGATGCGACAGCATGCCCCCGAGCATGATGCATGCTTGCACGTTCTCAAGCGTCGGAACTCTTGCGAAATGAGAGGACTCCATCACTTCCTGCGCCCGCCACAGGAGATGGTCTGCGATGCGATTCCGTCCGTGATTGCGGAGCTCCTCAGGCACGGTGAGAATGGGCTGATCGATACCGCCTTTGATGCCCGTGATTTGCTCGGCTTTCTCCGCTTCTCCCTTCATGAGCGCTGCTTCTGCTTGGCTGTATGCCTTTTGCAGCTCTTGTGCGCTCTCGCTGCGATCCTGCGCGATAAGCGGATTCTCGCTGAACTTGGCGCCCCAAGCAATCACGATGGCAACTAGGACATCGGAAGGTGGGCCACCGACATCCGCGCTCCGCTCGTAGTATTGCCTGCGGAACCTTTGAGGATTGAGCAGCGGCATTCTGACATGGATGACGGAAAAGTAGGTCTCGATCATGTCATTGACAAAGTCTTCCCTTCGCTGTCGATCGAGAAGATGCAGCTCGGCATTGGTGGTAGCTGCGGGCTTCGGTCCAGGAAGGTAGAAAGCCGGCATGATCTTGCGCTTGGTGTAGCCGCTCGGAGATATTGGGGAGCTAAGCGTTACATCCGAGTAGGAATAGACATAGTGATCGGTTGATGTATAGTCCTTGTCTCTCTGAAAGATGACATCCAACAGACGATCCTGCGCCAGTACTTCCCCTTCCACAATCTCTGGTGGTTTGGGCATTTCTTTCTTTTCGTCAGCTGAAAGTACTGAGGTCCTTGCGCGCTTGGTGGGACGCTTCGAGGACGACGTGGCCCACTGGACGTACAGAGTGGTGCAATCGATGTTCTTGGCCTTGCAGTGATTGCACTTGGCTTCGCCAGGGTCTCGGTTGCATCGTACCTTACGACTACGACATGCATCGCAAGCGCTGTTCTGCTTGCGCGAAGCCATTAGAATTGTCGGTCCCGATTTGCCCGGCGACGCCGAAGCCGATAGTGGTGCACTTGGCGATTGGTACAGCGATTCGTCATGACTGCCATTGTTTGCAGACTTGCCAGGCGTGTATGAAGCGCTGTGGTGACCGCCAAAGTCAGCAGAGTCGTGTGCAGAGGAGCCGCTGACCTTTGAGGTCCCCTGTGCCGGACTGCTTTCAGCTGTGCGCAGTCTGGCCCCAGCAGAACCCGCATCCGACGTTGCGGCGGTGTCTTCTCTGTGCGCACGGCCATGAGTTTGTTCATCGACATTGATATGACTGCTGCCCAAACTGACCGTGGAGCGTGCCTGGGTTTGCTCGTGCCAATTGGAGACTCCTGAAGACGATGAGTCCTCTCTACCATTCTCTTGTTCCTGAACCATCTTGTCCACTGCTACCGAGCTCCTCGTCGTTGTGGATAATGGCTATGTCGGGATCGACTATTGGCTTCTTCTCAGGCGCGCTTGGAGGCACGAAACAGCAAGATCAGGCCAAAGCAAGGCCATTCGAGGACGGCCAGGTTGGCGCGAAGGCACAGATGTCGTTTGATGGTGAGCTCAATGGTTTCCAGCCAGATGACGGCGACGGCAACGACCGTGCTTGTCTGTAGTTTGAACAAAGCTGATGTCGACGACCGCGTTGGATTGCAGACACGCACTTGCGCCTGGGCTGAGCCCGTCAGCTCAGCGGCTGCAGGTGGTGGAGAGCCGTAAGGTTGAAAGCTGCAAGGTACGACTAACCTGAGCGTGGCCAGGGTCCTGGAGAGAATGCGCGTATATCAAGATGGGGGGAAATTTGGGGTGAGGAGCGGATCCGAGAGATGGCGAGCAACGCAAAGCCTTCTTATTGGATTTTAGGCCAAAGTCAGCCAATGCGGACGGACAGCGCTCCGAGAATTTTTCGCGAGCGAACGCCACGCGTCTGGTGAGCTTGTTAATCTATGCATCTGCGCTGTCTTCCATTCATGGGTTCATGTGCGTGGCTCTGGCCCTGCATCTGGCCGGCTTTGCACCCTCAGAGAGCTGCAGCAGCACCGCGCACGGCTACGGTAGCCGATATCACCAAAACAGCACACACAAATTCACTCGCGAGCGTTCTGATCCATGCAATACAACGCTCAAGGATAGCAAACATCGCGCACATGTGCAAAAACAAAGTGTGAAATTGCGACACGCCATCATGGGACTAATTTGTATGAACGCTAGCTACACATATAAGCCGGAAGTGCCGCCGGCAGCTAGGTTCATGGCGAATGAGATTCAGCACTGGTGGATAGGATTTGTATGGTCGGCGCGGTCGCCGGGCGATGTGATTGATATGAGCAACGGAAGCTATTATTTTGAGATCGTCCAGCCGGTCTCATCTTCCCAAGCACTTTGCGAGCCGGAAGCCACTTCTCTCTGCGTACTCGTTCCGATGAACCCGGAGGCCTCTTCCGCAGCCTCACGCTCCAACTGCTCCATGTAGGCGCGTTGAGCTCTCATCACTGGCGTATCTCGTGCCGCATCTCCCGGAAGAGGTTTAGCTGCCATCTTGATGGCTACATCCTTAGGATGACCCCGTTTCACAGCCCTTCGAACTCGCGCAAGGAAGGCGTTGCGTGCCCTTCGTGCGTCCGCAGTGGTCATTCCCAGTGACACGAGCGAAGACGGCAGATCAGGGATGTACGTATTTTCAGGTGCAGCCGTGCACTGAATGCTGATCTTCTTGAGCGGATGCTGTGTTGGGTCCTCGATGACGATACCGCGCTTGGATGCGCGTCGCACTCGAGCCAAGAATGCATTGCGTGCCCGTCGTTCTGAGGCTCGTCGTTCCGCCTCGTCAGCGCTCAACTGCAGCTTGTGGCGGCCACGACGGCCTGTTTTCCCAGCAGAACTGCTCGAAGCAGGATGACGCTGCGGTCCTTCATCCTGCTCCTGAAAATCCGAAGACGTGCTCTCAGAATCGGATTCCAAGCGCGACGAAGCTTCGTCGTTGTCATCAGATTCGAGGGCTGCTGCTGCCGACCAGCGTCGCTGCTTAGTACCTCGAGCAGCCGATCCCGTGCGCCCAAAAGAGCTGCCAATTCTGGCGCCTGCCAGCTTTTTCAGAAGCGGCAGGTTAGCAATGGTCCGAGCGGCGGACAAGGCGGAAGATTGCGAGCCAGCTGAGTTGGCCAATACTGATGCGCTTGTCACCCCTGAAGTTGACCCTTGGCGTGCAACGGCAACAGAAGATGCCTCAGCGTTCGGTCCTGGCTGCATCGCTTTCGCGGACATTGATGAAGAGGCCATCTGCTGGAGAGGATCATGTTGAGACGTGCTTCGGCTGTCCCTTTCCACATCTTCCATAATGATGTCGTCCGAGTCAGCAGCAATCATTGACGAAGAAGACTGGGAAGCAGCAGTCCGGCCAGAGTCGTTGCCTGCGACACGCTGTCGACGCTTGATGACGATCTTGGTGGCAAGCTTGGACTGTGCATCTTGTATCTTACGTGAAGCTCTTCCGGCTGCTGAGGTCGAGAACGCAGCAGCGGGTAACGCAGCCGCCGACATGCGAGCTGCATTCACCATAGGCGTGACCGCGCGGAGACGTGCAAGAGAACTCTGCCCGGGCGGCCTTCTGCGCTTTTTGCCTTTGCCTTTGCCCTTGCGCTTGGCAGTCTTGCTCGATTTCGCGCGATCATTTTTGCGTGTTGGCTTGTTTGCGGACTTCTTGCCACCAAGGATCCCTGAGCAGTTGGCTGCTCCGCATAGACATTTCTCGGGTGGAACCTGTGCGGTAGGAGCTCCAGTGATGTCGCGAGGCTGGAAGGCGGACCACCCATAGTTGTATGTGAGCTCCTCGCCAGCTGCAATGTCACGAAGAGCAAACAGTCCGATCTCGAACTCGGCAGAAAGGGCTTCATCTGTGCCGCAGATGATGAACTTCTCGATGCGACAGTTAGGGTCGCAAGAATGATTGGCATATCGTGTGATGTTGCCCTTGCGGCCACCGTCCAGCAGCTCGCCGGCGGCCGAATCGTAGTCGAGCAAGTAGTAGTTGCCGGTGGCTTTGTATTCTTCGGTCACTCGCTTAGCGGCTTCAAGCAGATCGATGACCTCGCCTCGATACTCATCAATGAACTCGTTCGCCTTGATGGGCTCGAGCGTCTTCAGGCCGAAGCCGCGTTGTCCGTAGTACGCAACTGTGGTCTTGATGGTGGGCCGCTTGCCGAGACGCACATTGGTGCAATTCGGCCCGTTAGGACATGACTTTTGGTCGCAGATGAACTGCATCATGCGGTTCATGCAGTCGTTGCCACAGTTGCTGCCGGGAGTGCAGCTGCACAAAGGTACCTCGCCGTGCAGCTTGGGGCGAGAGACGTACTTGTTCTTACTGATCTGCTGGTAGCGCGGTGGCCTTCGCTTTGCGTTTACGCGGTCTCGAAGCTCTTCGGCATTTTTGTGGATGGGATACGGCAGGCAAAAGTCGCGCTCTTCATTGAGAAGCTTGGCACCAAAATGGATTGGGGTTGGGAAGACCGCATTGGATGGTTCTGCTCGAACAACAGCCGAGGTCGAGGGTACAGCGTCGGTCTCACCAGCATACAAGCCGACCACGTGGTATGTCTTGCCGTCTTTGTCTTGTTTGGTTGCGCGTTTGAGCCTCCTTCGCTCAGCAGTGCCTGCATTTGACAGTCGTTGCCTTCGTGACGAGCCTGGCTGTCTCGAAGCTGTCTGGGAAGGGCCTGGCGAATCCATCCAATCGTCGCTCACGTCACTGAGCTCGCTGTCATCATCCAGCAGATCAAGATGCTCCTGTGTCGCAAGACTTGAGATTTGCGAAGTCTCTCGCGACATGGAGACGGGCTCGATTCTGTTCGAAACCTCTTCAATTGGCGGCACATCCTTTGCAATGATAGGATGTTTGCGAGGCCTTCCCCTCTTTCGTGGAGGAGTCTCCACTGACGGAACAACGCGTGGAGTTGAATCGGCAGCCGAACTAGCCATGGACAAGCTACGTTTGCGAAGGCGAGTTGTGACGGGTGTGTTGCTGGCCTCGGCTGGCGAACTGGTTGCAGCAGCTGCCGATGAGCTGGTTTTGTTTCGAGACCCCTTGGGCCGGCCACGACCTCGCTTGACGGGCGTGACAATCGCTTCCTCGGTCCTATCGTCAACAACTCTTGCATTCGCTAAATCGGTGGGTTCTTCGAAGCTGGGAAAGTAGGCGGGTGATATCAGGACAGAATGCTCGGAGATCCATGCCGCCATTCCCAGTACTTGTTGTGGCTGTGTGGGTGACTTCCGCGGTCGCCCTGGCCCACGGCGAGGTGCAGGTGCCGGTGCAGATGCAGGTTCTGGCTCTGCCACCGGATTAGCAGGCAGCGACAGACGAGAGCTTCGACGTGCTGAAGAGCTAGGCAGGTTTTGCAATGCTGTCATCGAAGAAGAGGAGGACACTGTCATCGGCACGGTTGTAGCCGAAGTCTGTGGGCGGCTTGCGTCAGGCGCTGACTTCCGCGGCCGACCACGCTTCCTTGGGATCGGAACTGGAGAGTCCTGCTTCTTTCTAGTTGGGCTGGCGAGCAGCTTGGCGTCGAGCTCATCTCTTCTTTGAATTGCTTTCTGTACGCTGGACCCAGAAGTCACGATGCGGGCTGATCTGCGTGTGGGAGTCGGCGTGGATGCACCAGACTGGCTGGCTTCGCCTCCTTCTGCGTCTTCTGACGCACGAACTGACATCGGTTGAGACTGGCTCACCCCGAGTGCGCGATGTGCTCGCACTGGGGTTTGACGAACTTCCTCATCGGATTCCTCCGAAACACTTTCTCCTCCCTTTGAGCTCATGGAAGCGAGGGTGCTATCGGAGCTGGGCTGGCGGTCGATGCTCGAAGAGGCAGCGTAAGAGCAATCATAAGCGGTATTGTTGGAGCGGGTGTTGTCATAGTGGCCGGCCCGAGAAGCTGATGAATTGGGCAACTCAGATGCCACCTGCTCTGCCAGGCTGGTGCCGGGGGTGGACGTGGTGGGACTGGAAAGTGCTGAGGAAACAAGCCGGTCTTGGGAGCTGTCAGACAAGCTGGCGTCGTGTTCACTGTCGGAGATGATGATGGGATCGATGTACGTAGCCTCGGCGGACGATGTCGAGTACCGACTAGCGGGACGACTCGATGGAGAGGACTTGTTGGACTTTGTACGCGACTGGGTTTGCCTTGAATCACGAATTGCTGATTTGGATGGTGAGTTGACGGCACTGGTAGAAGCTGATGATCCGAGTCGGGTGCCTGCGGAGCCTGGTGCGTGTGAGCTGCTCGACGCCGATGGACTCGAGATACAAGCGCGCGGTGTGACAACCATGGCGTGCGATCTGATCTGTGGATGTGGCTTTAATCACAAGCGCGCCTGGAACTAATTGGAGGTCGAGGACGTTAAAGGCGATCCAGCTTGGACAATGCTGAGTGAGCGGGGGGCGACGTCTACCGAACGACGTTTCGATGCTGGATTCAAACGCGCAATCGGGCACTGTACATGGCGAATCAGGATGAAAGTAATGTGATAGAGGGATTGGTGTTGCTTTTGGTTGCAACAGGCACAAGTGTTGTCGTGGTGTAGGATCAAGTATTTAAATATTTCGGTTGGTTCAGCTGACTTTTAGCTGGGCTGATGGCGAAAGTGGCAAAGTGCTGAACGGGAAGTGTATCAATGTTGGATAGAATGGGGATGCGTGAAAAGAATAGTAGCGAACAGTTGACGAGGTTGAGAAGAAGCTGGATAGAAGATGGTGGGAAGGAGGTGAAGGCGGGGAAAGAGTGCGACGGATAACGATGTGCGTGGACCCGAAGCAAAGGGGCTCTGAGCTGAGTTTAGCCAAGGGGTCTCGGTGTTTTGCAAGTCAGAATAAAACCTCTCGTCTGAGCCGAGTGATTGACTGAATGAATGCAGTGCACGCACGTACCGAGGCAGAATTTAAGCGCGGGGCCGAGGCACGCACAAACGGGCGGCCTATGCGAAAAAGTCAACAGAAAGGGTCCTCGTCAGACACCACACGCACATCACAAGAAGAAAGACTCATTTCGCGTCGAGCACTCGCTCGAGTTTGCGCCTCTTCGCGATCTGAATGCTTTGTTTGCAACCGATTTTCCAAAATCAAATTCACCGACCAAGACCTGCAATCCTGCCTCACATCATGTTTCTCTCAAAGGGTACGTCACACACAAAGCCATCACATCCAGTTCGTCCTTAGGATCGCGTCCAGATACACAACATCGACATGACCTGCTGAGGTATACAAAGAGAGAGGATACAGATATGTCGCAGTTCAGCTTACAGTGGCAGATTGATTCGAGCTGCCTAGGTTGCCATAGCTTCCCGGTCCGACTCCAAACTTGCGCTGGAATTTGATCAGCTCTCTTGTCAACTCCTCCATCAAGCGCATACTCAATGGCAGCTGCTCCGTCTTGGCTGAAACCTTGGCAGATGCCGGTTCCTCTTTGTCTGCAGCTTCTTCCGGCTTTTCCTCTGCGTTCTTACTTTCTTCATCAGCAGCCTTGGCGTCGTCTTGCTCTTGCTCACCCTCGACCTCCATCTCAGCTTCTTCCTCCATCTCTTCCATGTATGGTGGAACAATGCCGAGCAACTTCATCCGCTTCTCGCGCTCCACAGCTTCGATCTGACTTCGGGTGACGTATTCGCCAATATTGCGCACGCGCTTTCGCATCTCACCCATCGTCATGCGACGACTGGGGAATCGCACTTTGGTGGAAGACTCGATCGACGACAGTGCCTCGAATGGCGTCGGGAATGAAGCTCCCGCGGGCGGCGACGGAGCCGAACTGCCTGACCCACTTGAGGTTCCCTTCTTGCCAGATCCGGAACCATTTTCGGTTGTTGAGCCAGAAGGCTTTGACGAGCTAGACCGTGAGCCTGCGTTAGGAAGCAAGTAAGAGAGATGGTTCAGGTGCTCTGGGAGGCCCAACGGCACCGTTGACGCCTGATGGGCGCCACGTCCCGAGCCAGAGCCCTCCCCTGGTGCAGGCGTTCCGATTTGACTGCCATTGTCTCGTGCAGCTGCTCGGCGAGCATGCTCGGCTCTGCCTTTGCTTGGACTTGGGCTTGGCGAATGTGACGTGAGATTCGAAGTTGAGCTCGAGCCTGTCTTTTGGCCATTTATAACAGCAGCGCCGTTGCGGTCCTTGTTGCGATAAGTGTATTGGTTCGGATGACGCGGCTTGCTAGCAGAGTCAGCAGTGACCGAGGCTTCCCGAACAGTGTACTGGTTATTGCCCTTCTTCTTCTTGCTCTTGTCTCGAGAAGCGGCGGCTGATTGATCAGCAGATCCAGACATGTCTTCTTCGTCCATATCGGCATCCCCATCGTTGTCGACACCGTGCTGGCCGTTGCCGGCGCTCATGCGTCGTCGTTTGGCTGCCTCTGCCGCGGCGTCCGCAGCTTCTCCCGCCTCAGGCGTTTCTGCAGTGCTGTCGCCAGCCTCGTCGGGGAGGCCACGTTTGCGTTTCTTCCCTCCTTTTCTGTCGTCAGTGCCGTCCCAAACCTCGCCGTCTGCGAGAAGACCCGGCGGGATTGGCTCCCACCCACCGTAAGCCGAGTCGCGGCTGTTCATGGTGCTTCGCCTTTTGGGGCTCTTGGGAACGTCTTTGGACTGCGCTGCATCGTTGCGTGAGTTGGAACCACCCTTCCTGTCGCGCGAGTTGTAGGCAGCGGCGGCTTCGGCAGCTTGAGTTCTGCGTGCGTTCTCTTGCGCTAGCATTGCAATCGCCTCCTTCGCCTCCTTGAGTTCCCTGGCCGAGTATTTGGACCCCTTGCCGTGGCCTTTCTTGGAAGATTTTGGAAGCAAGCCGAGTGAACGCAGGAGGGGAATATGCAGCTCTGGTCGGCATTGCTCGCAGTAGTAGACGTCTGGACAATCTTCCTCGACTTGCATACCCATGCACACGCAATGCTGCCAGCACTTGCACGTCTCGCACTGGATCATAAGACCAACGTTCTCATCGGCACTGCCACAGACGCAGCGGGTGACACCTTCGTCGCCAGCCTCATCACCGTCCAGATCGGCTTGTTCGTCTCCTTCAAACTCGAGCTCACCTTCCTCGACCGCATCATCAGTTGGACCTGGCTCTTCGGCCGCTTCTGCGTCAGCAGCTTGGCCGGTCTCTTCTTCCCCTTCTGTTTTGGGATCCGGCTGCGAATCGTCGACGACCTCTTGTGCTTCCGCGGCCTCGAGCTCGGCCTTGTTGTCTTGTGCTGATTTCGTAGCGGTATCGGCATCGCCCTTGTCGGATGCAGTTGCGTCAGTTGGCACGGGATCCTGCAACAAGGTCTCATCGGCACCCGGCTCCGCTTTAGGAACGTAGCTTTTTGGATCTGGTGAGGCACCGGGCCCGCGTCGAGACCGGTGGGGACCAACCACTTCATCTTGAGCGCCGTCACCAAATGACCCGAGACCTAGCTGTGAGAGCTCCTTATTTGTGGAAGAGGTCTTGGACTGTGAGTCGTTGTTGCTCTTGCTGGAATCCGCTGCAGCGGCAGGTTCTTGGGCACCGGTTGACTCTCCCGACGCGTCGGTAGCATCGACAGGAGCCTCAGACGGCTCGCCTTCAGCGGAGCTGGATGGGTCTGCTTCTTCAGATGCAACAGTAGTATCGCCCTTGGCTGCATCCTGCTCCTCGCTGCTGCGCTTCGAGCTAGCTGACTTGCCTCGCGAGCTCCTGCCAGCCTTCTTGGACCGGGAGGACTTCTTCGAGGGAGACGACGCAGCTGTCTTGTCATCCGACTCTGCTGATCCAAGCGATACGGCGTCGTCCTGCGCCGCATCAGTGGATGGCTGGGCAGCCGTGCTATCGGCCTCGGCCTTGTCTGCCTGGGCACTGTCAGCTGCTTCGCCCTCGGCAGTCAGCTCGCCATCCTCTGTCTTCAGAGCTGTGGTCTCGTCGGTGGATTTGGATGCATCTGGTGCTGTCGATTCTGGGGCGACGGCCTCTGCGTCTTGAGCCGCAGCTTTTCCTGCCTTGCCCGCCATCGTACCAGAATCCTCTTGAGTTGGTGCAGGCGATGGTGTGGGCGGGGGCAGTTGGCTGATGTGAAGGAATGTTCTTAGAGCTGCAATGCACTACGCTACGCTGACAGCGTCCCGCTGAGTGGTTGCAGCGAGTGTGGTATGGGAGGCTGGAACTGGTGATCGTGATCGTCCGGCGGTTGCACAGATCTGTCGAGATTGTGAGAAACTGCCGACAAAGGGGGAGCGGATGCACAGCGGAGGTGTGAATATGCGGGTCGATGCTGATGACCGCGTCGGCTCTGGAAGTCTGGCCTGGTTGTCGATGGTGGAGGCACACACCTAGTGCGAGCACTGACGGCGGCTTGCAGCGAGTAGAGATGGTGGAGGCAACGGTCGGAGTGGACTGGTCACGGATATGCGATAGAGATGCGAAGTAGAGGATGGAAGTACATTGTCAAGGACGGAATGGCTGAGCAGGCTGCAAAGGTCGGGCAGTTCAAGGAGCAGCTGCAAGCTTGAGAGAGTGAGAGGATCGAGGAGGTTTGTCTGTTCCTCTGCACAGGCAAGGGTGAACTGCTTGCAGTCGGTTAGCGGTCGCAGGATTCCATTTCTCCTTATCCTTCGTCTTTGGAAATTTCAGCGGCAGCTTAGAACTGAAATCACAGACCATCAATTCGCGAGCTCTTCTGCTCGCTCACTTGTCTTGGCCTGAGCGCTGCAGTCAGTCGTGTTGCTCCACGAGCCAGGAAATGACGCGGCCGAGACAGCATCAAAATACGCTAGCATACGAAACACGGTCTAACAAACCGCGTCAATTTTGCGTGTCGAACCAAACCGTAGCTTGCTCAGGGCCGATTCTACCGGTATCACAGTGCGTGCATGGGTCAAAGTTCTTGCAGAGACAACACGCGATGCTGGACAAAAGCTTGATGACAACTTAGAGCTTAGGAACACAGGACTCTGAATGACGATACACAACTGCAGGGTAGAATGAGTCTACTCCTTCCAGGCATCCTTGTCGAGACGGGCGATGGTGTCAAAGTAGACCGAGGCCTGGAATGCCATGGATCGGTCGCTTCCGATCTGTTTGGCGGTGAATTCGGCCTCTTCCTTCCCGATAACAATGGGCTGTACGAAGCGAAACGTATTTGATGCGGTGAAATGCACAGTCGTGGGTCAGCAAGCAATCCAGCGTGGCGAGGCTTTGACAGAGTTAGCAAACGTACCTTGGTGCCTCGGGCGGCAGCGGCGGGCTCGGAGAGAAGCATGACCTGGCAGTGCCTCTCGAGTGCGATGCTTTCAGTTGAAAACGAGGATGCGAAAATCAATCCCGGAGTCAGTATGATTGGAGCAGTGAGCAATGGGCGGCCTTTCATAAAGCACTCACAAGAAACCGACGGCCGCCTCAATGGAGGTACCGGCGGAGAGAATACCGTGGTTCTGGAGAATGAGGGCGCGATTCTTCTCGCCAAAGCGCTTGGCGATGTTGTCGCCTTCCTCATCCGCCAGCACGACACCGCCGAAGTTCTCGTACAGTCCACACTGGCCATACAGCACACAGCTGTCCTGAGTCGTGATCTCAACTGTATTGTTCGACGAAGGTCAAAAGAAGCGCAAATATAGCGTCAGCAAATGAAGGACACAGTGAGACGTGCCAGACTCGAATTTGTGAGTCGGCGCATGCTGTGATTCGAGACTTACTGTTCCTTCCAAGGGTAGAGAAGGCCTTGCCGTACATCGAGTGCGAGTGACAGGCTGCATCAAGGCTCGGGTGAGCAGTGTGGATGGCATGGTGGATAGCGAATGCGGCCTGGTTGTAGAGCATCCTCTCTGGGCGACCTCCCATGGCGATGCTGCCATCAGGAGCGATGAGCAAAAGATCCGAGACAGTCATGTGACGGAAGGGTACACCGAAAGGGTTGACCCAGAAGTGGTCCTTCAGGATCGGATCACGGAAAGTGAGGTGACCAGCAACACCCTCATCGAAGCCGAGCAGACCGAAGACTCGGAAGGCTTGAGCAAGCCTTTCTTTGCGTCCCTGGCGTTCCTCCTCCAGAGTATCGTATTTGATGGGCTGTGATAGCAAGCAAAGAGAAGAAAGTACACCGACATGCCTTACTGGAAGTTAGCATGCGGTCTTCTTGGCTCGACATGCGAGTCACTGTATTGACTTTCGAGCTCGTGTTTGACACTCACCGGAGGAATCTTGAACTTGGGAGCGTTCTTCTGAACCTCCTTGGCGGCCGGCTGCGACGCGGGAACGTTGTCGGTAGCGGTAGGGGGCGACATGTTGAATTTGTTGAATGGCTTGTACGAGGCTTCAAGATGAGAGGCAAGGAGGAAGGAGGAGCTCAGTTCAGCGCATTTATGAAGGCCGTGGTCGGTGGCACATGCAAGCGGGCAGACGGGTCAACTTGTGCACAGACATGTGGCTGAACGGTGTCACACCACCCGCCCACGCTAATTCAGAGTAAGTTACCGAAAGTTGCCACGCCGGTTGTGCGTCTTCGCTTGCAGCTCACACGAAATGTCAAAATCGGTTGTTGCTTGCCGAAGTCCCGGTGTTGTGAGGACAATGTTTGCCGCTTCTGGAGAACTTGGCTCTTTTGCTTCCGTGCAATGAGACGAGGTGCTGTGTCGTGGGAAATTCACACTGCCACTCATTAAGAAATGGTTTACTCGTGCTGAACTAGGGTTGAACCAAGTTCAGGGTACAGAAAGGTGCGGGGAAGCAACTTGAACGCGGGTGTATATCTCCGCTGCAGGGACAAATCCTGTTTGGATGCTCCGTTCAATTGTCCGAAACGCTGTCCTTCTGCGAATTGAAAATCAATCCTGAGCCTCCTAGCCCTCCCTACCTTGGTGTGCGAGCACCGGCTCCAGCAATTTTCCATTGCCGGCCAATGATGCGGGCTCTCCATCCTGTTTTTCGCTGAATTCTTTGCCGAGAGCCCTCAAGGTTGCGTGCTTGTGCAGTAAGAGTGTCCGAGACACTCGGATTTCGGAAGTCGTGTGGTTGATGCATGTGGAGCAAAGCTAGACTTTGGTTCTTCCTAACCATTCCCAGTTTCATCTTTGCATTGCAACCTCCCACAAGGTGATAAGCTAAGTACAGCGCTGAACACTGTGATATCTAGAAGCAGAGCAGCATGCCACTTGTCATTCCAGACTCGACCCAGATTCCCACGGTGGTGGGAGACTACTCCGCTGTTACAACCGAAGCCTTGCGTGGGCTCAATGCAGAGACCCTCGTGCACGAGATCAAGCGGCTACAGGACAGCGTGGCGAGACTCCACGACTCCAACCGCCAAATCGAGCAATTCGTGCAAGAATCTGGCAACGACCTTGACGAGCACGATCGCAAGGAAATGCACAACGCTTGCACGGACAACGACGGCACCATCGCAAAGCAGAACGAAGTTGTAGAGAAGATGTTTGGAGTGTTGCAAGAAAAGACGGGTCACACGGATCTGCAAGCACACTATGGCCTCAAACGACCGTCTCAAATTACTACCACTACAGATCAAGGCACCACCGCTCCAACGCCGATGCAGGAAGATGCGTCAACCGAAGGCGTCTTCCTGTAGCTGCACGCCCCTCTCGTAGCACAGTATTGATACGATTCAACTCACAACGGTTCATCTTGCGCTAGGCTCGGTCGAGTCATACTGCCTAGCAATCGATTGATCTCATGCGGTCACCACTCAACAGGCAGATCTCAAGGACAAGAAAGCAGATCAAGCTATCGCGCTGACTCCGGCTAGAATACATGCCCTCGTGTGAAAGGCTGTTCCGATGGAATCAAATCCATTCGCCCGACAATGGTTCGATCTCGACGTCCTTGCTCGTGAGCTGGAGCTCTTTCAGTACGGCATCGTCCGACAGCTTCTGACTGTCACGTTCGGCCAACGTGGCTAGTGCTGCGCGTCGTGTTATCGTGTCAAAAGAAACTTTTGGTCAGCTAACGCTCGCTCTTTCTCGGCCTGCTTCCATGGGAACAGAAGAGACTTACCCTCGCTTTGCTGGTCGCCCAGACCCTTGAGCCCACTGTCCTCTTGCTGCTCTCGCTTGATCAGCAAGAGCTCGACGCCCTGACGGTCGAGAAGATCCGGCTGCTCTGGTCGAGCATATCGATTGCCCTTTTTGTTGACGTCTCCACCAAAGTTTTCTTGCAGCTCGTCTTTCGTCAAGATAGCGCGCTTATCCTGAGGCAGCCCTGCTGCAGGTGCTTCTGGACCCGTAGGTGCAAGCGTTGGGTTGCGCATCTGCACGAGGACTGATGACAAAGGATGCAATCCGAGCTCTTCCTGGACCGATCCAAAGTCTTTGCTGCTCGGGTGCGAGAGGTGATACGTCAGTCGCACCTCTCGAGAGGATGGTGGATCAGTTGTCTTGATGCTCAGTGCATAGTGTCCGCGACCGGCTGGTCTTGCAGCGGGCTTGATACGGTCACCTTTGTTCACAGCAATGTACATAAGGATCCAGAATAGGTTCTTGGGTCAGGCTTCTACTTGCAAATTGTCACAGTTTTCTAACACTTACCTCGTGTTTTGGTCGAGTAGCGCTCTTCGCCCATCCCCTCAGCGATCTTCTTCAGGTCAGCGCCAATGTCGGCAACGGTTGCCCAAATTGCCTCGCTGTGTCGGCCACCGATGCCGCCAGGCTCTTGGCCCGTCTTGAGAGCTGCTTCTGGGCTAGGCATACGTTTCTTGCCCAGCGAAATCAGACGGTAAGCGGTGGGGTTTGGCGGCTTCCTCTTGTCTCCTTCGTCCTTCTGTGAGCCCTTGGTTCCCTTAGCACCTGAAGCCGGTGCTGTATCTGATTCGCTAGCCTTGGGTACGAGAAGCAAAAACGTATTCTGGACATCATCGAGAGATTCGGTGCTTTTCGATTCGGCCTTATCGGCAGATACAACCTTGGGACGATAAAAGAAATAGACGCTGTGAACAGAGAGCCGGACGTTGATCAGTCGCCGTTCTCTTGGTCCAATTTCAAGTGCGGCCTTGCCGGTACTGTTTACTTACAGTCCCTTTTCGGAAACGTGCCAGGGCACCTCCTTGGGTGCATCACCCGACTTCTTCTGCTCAGAAGAGGATTGGCCGTTGTTGGTCTCGACATCGTCACCCTTGAGCTTATTGTCCATTCCTTTGTGGTCGCCGGCGGGCCTTGCCTTGTCCTGGCCGCTACTAGCTGAGTTGCTTTCCTGGCTTTTTGCGTCCTTGTCATCCGGATCGTCGTCTTGCTCTGCTTCATGTTCATCGGCGGTCTCGGTCTTGCGGCTCTTGGCACGCTCTTCGCCGTTTTCGGCACTCGAGTCGGCCTCTTTCCTCTTGGAGCCGGCAGAAGATTCTCCTTCGTCCTGCTTAGACCGATCCTGCATCTTCTTTTCAGAGAGTCGAGTTTGTCGCATGGTGGCTGCGTTTAGTTCAGAGAACAAGAGTGGCAAAGACTGGCGTGCAGGGTGATTTCAGTTGGGTAGGGTCTGGCCGTTCAGAGATGGTGGGAGAAAAGCCTGCCCATGACTGCTACTCACATCACATGAGGGCAGTCGTCCTCTGCCATAATTGACACGCTCGAGGCTCAGGTCATCGGCTGGTCCGCCATGAATCAGCGGCTACCCATGCGGAATTTTATTCGCCGTGTTGGTGGAGAGGTGGAGAGAATAATCTGATACCGAATCGCGTCAATACATCAGCTCACGGCTTCTAGACGTGATTGTCATGGAGAGCACGATCGCTCACTCTGCAGTGCGCAAGTGCGAAAGAAGCTAATTTAGTGATAATTCCGAGGAGTTTCTCGTGCTTTCACCAAACGTGTGCAACACCTTGCAGATCAGAAGTCGGTGTTCCATGATCGCTGGACTACGCCACAAGGTGACTGATGCGACCTTGGAGACCACACTGTTTCTCGCAACGAGCGACCGCATGTAGAAGTGACAGAACCTCGCTTAGACGGCTACTACCATGGCAAAACTTGCCATGAGTGAGCCTTTCATGGCCGAATACTACCGGTGGTCTTGGAAGATGTGCTGACTCGAGCGCTGACTAGCCAGTGTGCTCTATGTTTAGAGGGACAAGTCGGTCTACTCACCTTGGATCATCTTCCTCAGCTCCTTGCTTCTACAGTCATTGCAGTCCTCACCTATTGGCGACTCTTCTGCGGAATCAGCATTGCATACACGATGCGCGCGATACTCCATACGTTATGGACTTTCCACATGATGCCTTCTCATCACTGCTTTTTTTCTTACGAAGGATAGATCATCTTGGCCGTGGTATGACAGTCAGCGCCATTTGGCGGTCTTGGCGATGAACCCTACTTGTCTGAGCCTAGCGCAAGTAGAGCGAATTCAGAGAACCAGTCAAGCGTAGAGTGATGGCTTGCCTTAAGCATGGCTGGTAGCGTTATGTCTATAGCCAGAGGTAGTCGAATCGTCCCCAAGTTTGAAGTGTCCATGCGTCGCAGATTCATAGCTATAAGAAGCTCCCAAACCTATCCCTTTTGCCTTTCCTCAAGACTCCATTCCAACAACTCACCTCTTCACCTCTCCCCAGCATGCTGTTGACGTCTCGTCTTTCCACTTGGTTGCGCGTTACTGCGGCAGGGTCTGCTCTTCTGTTGACAGTTTCTGGAGCCCCCAGCCTAAGGAGGGACGGACAGGCTTCGATTGTTCCACCTGCGCAGCTTGGAGCTGGTGCCGATCCTCGCAAGGCGGGCATGAACATCTCGGAGAGCTACCAGCCCAACTCTTCCTACTTTGTCAAAGACCCAACGTATCGGGTTTTCTCAAACTTCGACTTTCAGTCGATCGCACTTGCGTTGCATCAAGAGTACATCGAGCTGGACCTGTTCAACTATGCCCTGGTCAAATTCTCGGACGCCGACTATGATGCTGCGGGTCTGGATGCGGACGACCGTCACCTGATCCGCCACATGGCCCAACAGGAGATTGGTCATGCCATCGCACTCTCCAACTTGCTCGGTCCCGGGGCACCCAAGCAATGCACCTACCGCTATGAATTCCAGACTGTGCCCGAATTCATCGACTTCAGCCAAAGACTCACCAAGTGGGGCGAGTCGGGTGTCTACGGCTTCTTGAATCTACTCGACAACCGAGCCAGCGCTCAGATTTTGCTGCAATCGATCACTACGGAAGCAAGACAGCAGTACACCTTCCGTCAATTTGAGGGGCTATTCCCGATGCCCGAATGGTTCGAGACAGGTATCCCTCAGTCTTGGGCTTGGACTCTGTTGAGCCCTTGGATCGTTTCGTGCCCGTCAGAGAACGAGCCTCTGGGATGGGAGATCTATCCTGCGCTCAATTGGACCAACCCACCCGACGCTATTGCCGCGGGAAAAGCAGCGGGAGGACCATCCATTTCCAACAACGTCACAGCCTTGACGCACGAGGGTCAGGAAGACACGTTCGTTTGGGAAGAGCCTGGCAAGATGCAAGGACCGTATAAGCAGCAAACCAAGACGCACACTTCGGGAGTACCCAAGTTCGCGGCCTACGTTTCTCAGTTCAACGTCACGTATGCTCCTCTCTATGATGTGGACACGGATGCAAGGACGGCCAAGGCCAAGCAGCCTAGAGGAACGGTGTACGCCGAGGGACCCGCTCTGATTAACAGCACCATCTTTGTTGCGCTCACGGACAGTGACACTTTCTACACTCCGGCCAATCTCTCGCTGATCAACTACCACGTTGTTGCGGGACCCGCGATCTACCAGGCTGGCTAATGATGCGACGCTACGCTGCTTCCAGCACAGTATCCCACTGAAGTGCAGCCCAGCTCGTTGGTCTGAATACAACCAGCTGCATGGCTGCCAGCCCGAGTTTCCTTTCTATCAACCTTTGCTGCTTTTATCTTGGCAATGTCGAAGCCAAGTTCTTATTTGTATCAGCGGACGTGTCTTGACGGTTTCAATGAGAGAGGTGTGGGCAGCCGTCGCCATGAATAACACGCAAGTTAGTGTAGCGATGCGCGTGACACAACGATACAGCAGTCAGACCATGTCACTTCTGATTAGAATCGGGCAACGTCGATGATCTAGCCTAGCTGGGTACTTGCGTCAATGTAACCGTCCATGAATTTGGTGGAACTTTTGATAGATCGATGGCGGTAGCATGCGGCAAGTTGATTCCGAAGACCAACTCGGCAAGGTCTGTCAAGGATTCAAGTGCACTGTTCCTTCCGGGTTTTCGGAGTGGATTTCTACGGCGAGGAAATGGCCAGGCAGGAGTGTTTTTCGGCACATGAGCACACGGTCAGAGTTGATTCCTCCATACGCTCAAATTGACATCCGAGACAGTCTCGCAAATGTCGGATTGCGTGGCTTGGCTTGAGCGTCAAGGTGCTGCGCTATGCGCTTCTGCATTCAATCAAACCCTTTCGGCTCAATTGCAACCCTCACCCTCTCATCCTCTCACCACCAAACCATCTGACCCACATCTCTCTCCTCTTTTTCCGTCCCACTGCCTCCAACAGCTCCGAACCCTCAGACATCCTCCAATCACTGAAGACCTCTCTTCGTCCAGCCGGTACCTCGTGGCGGCCATGAGCTCACGAGCCGATGGGGGCGCCTCGTCGCAGGTCCAATCCCACGGACGTCACAAAAAGAACTCGATCGGCAGCTGGTTCTCGAAGAAGTTCGGCCGCAGACCGAGTGCGGCTGCTTTCACCTCACACGATCCTTCATCAAGCAACCAGTCGTCTGCAAATGATGCCGTAGCAGCAAGGAAGAGCGCCGTGAATGCATCCGATGATCGCACCAAGCCGGCGAAGCTGCACGATCAGAACGGAAACATCATCTCAGGCGCCGAAGCAAAGCAGCCGCAATTTGCATCCGCATTCACCTCGAATCAGGCGCAAGGTCTAGCCAATACTTTGACGGTGCCCAATAACGAGACGGCTGCCAATGGCAGACTCACGCCTCCGCCTCAATTGGATGGCATTCCATCGCACCAGCCGCTCGGTGCCATTGATCTTCCTAGGTCGCCTCGCCCCGATGCCGAACCCGCTGCGAATGACAAAGAGCCCGAAGCCCTCTCTCCCGACACCATCACCAACGAGAGGCCTCTCCAGCCTGTTGCCGGTGCAGAACAAGATGCACAGTATGCGGACATTCCAGGACCTTCCGTAGCTCCAAGCTCCAGCGCGGCTGCTCCGATCTCCGGCTTTGCTATCACAAGTACTCCTCCAGTGCATAGTGATACAGTCAACGAAGCATACACGGACGATGAAAGCAGCTTCAATGCTCGAGATTCGATCGGCAATCGCACAATGGACACTTCCAAGAGCCGTGCGAGCACCAAGCCCACCACACTCGTCAGCCTCGACACACGCGAGCCCACGGTCCTTCCAACCACCCACATAGCCCAGCCCCGCCGCAGTGGCGGCGAAGATTCATTCGGCAACTCTCCTCGCCTCAGCACTGGACCACGCGATGGTTCTGGCATTCAATTTGCGTCCCACAGTGTGTCTCGCAGTGGCAGTGGTCAAGTTGCGACTACCGGGACACTCGGTGCAGACGGAGGTAGCGGCTACATGAATGTTCCAAGTCATTCTAGACCGCATCCGAACAACAACCCTCATCCCTCTGCTATTCCTGCCGACAATGCCAGTGTCCTCACATTGGCCTCGTCCACTGCAGGTATGAGCTTGGCAGGTGCCAGTCGACACCACCATGCACCCAGTCTGGGTGGCGCAAGAAGCATCGGCGGCAGTCTCATGGGCGACCGTCGCAACAGCAGTGATACTTACGCTTCGCTCAAGGCGCTGCCACCGCTCAGCAGACGCGGAAGCGATTCGTCTTCGCGTACGCGTGAGTCGGTAGCTGCAAGCTCCACCGGACAGAATTCGCATCAAGCCATGATCGCTGCCACTGCGTCGGCGGCACCAGGTGCACCCACGGATCGAGTCAGCTTGCATCGCACTCCGTCTCAGAAGACCGTGGCCACGCAGATGTCCATCCCTCTGTCGACGTCAGCTTCCCATTCTGGTCTGCAGGCATACGCCAAGAGTGAGCACACTACGAATGGCAGTCAAGCGCATTTGGCTCCAGTTGGTGCAGTAGCCCCAGTGGCGCACGCTACCTCGGAACAAGAGATTGAGCAGAATCACCCTGACGGCGTGCTGGCAAGTAGCGGTGCAAAGCAAGCAGAAGGAGCAAAGGAGGAAGAGGCACAGCCAATTGTTGCCAAGCCTCAGGACGAAGCTCCGGCAGAGGGACTGCTTGAGGCTCAGGCCGCTAATTTGGCCGCTACAGAGCATGAGAAGACGCTGAAAGACGCTGAGAGTGGTGCTGCTAAGGTGGAAATTGGCACCGCTGTGACGGAAGAAGGGTCTTTGGACGTGCCTGGTGGTCCACCTGTTGCATGAGCGAAGCGACAGAAGATAATGGCATTCTCTCGGCCTTGGCCCTTCTCAATACACTCTGTTCTCACACCTAATGTCGTACCGCAGTCCATCTAACTTTACAGCTCGTTGTTCGTGAACCAGATTGTCGCTTGGGGATTGTCTCCACGGTGCAACAACGTTCCAGCATGTGTGATTGTCCAAAAGTAGTCTATTGCAAGCACCCAAAAAATGACGGGCTTAGAAGTACAGACTGGCGGCGAAGACAATATCTCTGCGGATCATCGTTTGACAAGTCTGGATCTTCTCGCCGAGAACTCTATCTCCAATCACCCTAGCAGCGTCTCGGATCTCCCTGCACGTTTCGTCCAGCCTTGTAATTACACGCACGATCGAGCCTTCTTGGATGTCGGTCATGGCGGCGATAGTGGCAAAGTCGGTTCCCTTTGCCCACTCGTACACGACTGGCACCAGCGCGGTTTTCTGCGGCACGCTGAAGTCTTCGGACGCCAAATGGTTCGCCAGCTGCACCGTCGACACGCGCTCGGCAATCTCGAGGATCTTCTCGTATCCCTCCAACAGCCGCCCCTGCAACTCAGGGATGTCGTCCGTCTTTTCCTGTGTGATGAAAATCGATAGAAGTGCAACGAGCTCTTCAGGCTCATAGTCGACGAGCACGTTTTCGAGGATCAGCTCGGTCAGAACGAGTTCGTTAGCCGAGTTGACTTCGCACGCGACACGCCCTTTGAGAAGCACGGACTCGGTGAGCGGGTCGATGTAGCGCAGCGTCTTGAGTACGGTCACGCGCTGCTCGTAGTCAGGGAGCAGCTCGAGGTTTTCGTCCGACTGCAGCCGGAGGACGCGCTCCAGCTCGTGCGTCAAGATCTTGTACCGCGCGACGGTGGCGTAGTTGTCAGCAAACTCCGGCGAGTCGAGCAGTGCAAGGTGTTGAGTGGTCTTGCGCGCGTACGAGTCGCGGCTGCGCACTGCTTCTTGGAAGTCCAGTCGGCGCAGCTTCGACCACTCTGCCTCCCTCAGCTCTTGTTGCGAGGTGAACTCGGTGCGGAGGGGGATGAGGGCTTCGAGCGCACGGTTCATAGCGCTGATGCGGTGCGCTGTGATCAAGGGCACGACGAGCTTGATCACCTGGTCGGTGACGAACGCGATGCTCGTCAACGGCACCTCGCGCAGGTCGTACACCAGCTCTTCATCCACCGCGGGGACTCTGGGTGGCCAGAGCGGAGGCGGAGAGGTGGCTTCGGACTTGTCATCGCGCCAATCGAGGTCTCCGCGCTTGCGCGCCTGCGTCACGGCGGCCAGCACGAGGAACTCTCCCGCGGAAACCTGCCTCACGATCGCCGCAGTGTCAAAGTCGAAATGCTCATCCCTCAGAATGACTACCCGCCCAGCGCCAAAGTTCTTCGCTCCCTGCTGATGTCCCAGTGCAAGCTCGAACAGCGACTGGTTCGACGCGACCACCGCCGCGCACAGGTCATAATACGTCGACAGCTGCTCATCGAGCTCTGCCGGCTGTGGGTGTGGAGCTCGGGAAAGCTTTTTCTCGAGTTCCCTCGCTTTCTTTTGTTGCTCGGGCAGCATCTTCTGCGCGGCGTTCTCGCTGAAGGAGCGCTTGATCATCTCCTCTACCTTGAGCGCCTCGACTCTGAGTAAATTGAGGATCATGTTGTACGTCAGTCGGAACTGCGACTGCAGCTTCGTCGGCTGGCCCAACAGCATCTTGTGCAGCACGGCAGTTTCAGGGAGTTGATCAGCCGCATTGATGATAACAACTCCGGTCGCGTCGAGACCACGACGACCCGCTCGGCCGGACATTTGGGTGTATTCTCCTGGGAGGAGCTCGCGGAAGCCGTGGCCGTCGTGTTTGCGGATTGAGGAGAAGACAACGGATCGTGCGGGCATGTTGACCCCCATTGCGAACGTTTCGGTTGCAAACAGCACCTTGACGAGTCCGCGCTGGAAGAGCAGCTCGACAATCTCCTTAACGATGGGCAGCAGGCCGCCGTGGTGGACGCCGATGCCGCGGCCGAGGAGGTCGCGCATGCGCTTGATCTGCGGCAGCTCCTTGTCGGTCCCCTTGAGTCGGGTGAGCGATTTTTCAATGACAATGTGCACCTCGGATTTGTCCTTGGCCGTGTTCAGGTCGGTGTTGGGCATCGATGTTGCGTACTCCTCGCAGCGCTTTTTGGAGAAGACGAAGACGACGCAGGGAAGGAGGTCCTTCTTCTTGAGATTGCCGACGAGATGGATCCAGAGGTTCTTGTCGAGGCCAGTGCGGACGGTGGTCTGGCCCGTAAAGCCACCACGACCAGCGGACGCACCGCCTCGGCCACGCGGCGCCGCTCCTCTTGCTGGTGTCATGCCTCCACGACCTCTCGAGTTGGACCCTGCCGCTCCTCCACCACGACCGCCGCGGGCTGCACCACCGGTTGCCGCTGCGTTGGCCTCCCTCTCTTTCTCCTGTTTGCGCTTGAGTGCCTCGCCAGCCTCCTTGATCCCTGAGCCGAGGAACTGCGCACGCGCATCGACAATTTTGAACATCTCTTTGCCCGCGTACAGGAAGTGTTCGAGCGGCACAGGACGCTTAGGAGTGCTGATGACGTAGATGTCCTTCTTTTTGGTACGGCCGACCCAGTCAGCGAACTCTTTGGTGTTCGGTACCGTTGCAGATAGCAGAATGAGGTTGATGTGCTGCGGACAAAGAATGATAACCTCTTCCCACACCACGCCGCGCTCCTGGTCGTTGACGTAGTGGACCTCGTCGAAGATGACGAACTCAACATCACGAATCAGGTCGGCGCCCCTGTATAGCATGCTCCTGAGGATCTCGGTGGTCATGATCAGACACGGAGCTTCCGGGTTGATCTGCACATCGCCTGTCAGGATACCCACGTTAGCTGCACCAAAGGTCTGCTTGAAGTCGCGATACTTCTGATTCGACAGCGCCTTGATCGGCGAAGTGTAGATGCACCTCGTCATATGCTTCTGTGCTAGCGCAATGGCGTATTCAGCCACGACAGTCTTACCGGCACTGGTGTGAGCGGCAACGAAAACGGAATCGCCTTGTTCAAGGTGGTACACGGCCTCCTTCTGGAACGTATCGAGCTCGAAGGGGAATGCGTGTGCCATCTGCGGGACAAGCTCGTGGAAGTTGGTGAGCTTTTGGTTGACGTCGACAACGTGAGCCCAGTCGCGCTTGGCTTCAATTTTGGCACTACGACGAGAATGAGTGAGAGGTTGGGGGCGCTCGACAGGAAGGAGTTCGTCGAGCTCGGCGTCTTGAGCGTTCGCGGTGCGGTTGGAAGCATCTCCGTTGGGTTGAGATCGCAGGCGAGATGTCGAGAGACCGGCTCGTTCTTGCTCTATGGGTCTGCAGACCGGGATAGGTGCCATTTCTAGACCGACTTCAACAGTTTGAGATGCATCTCTAATCTTGGAAGAAGCGATGCCGTCGGTGTCTTCTTCATCTTCAGACACTTCCCCATTTGGATCGATGAAGCCACGACTCAGACCAGGCGCAGTAGACCGGAGACCTCGGCCAGAGTTGAGTGTGTCTTCCATCTCCGCGACCTGTTCGCGTATGGTATCTGACAATCCTTCCGCATCTTGCTCTCCATCGACGGCCCCTTTTGTCACCTCATTCTCGAGTCCTCCCGGCGCAAATGGGATGTAAGCGCTCTTACCACGGACAAAGTTACTCGACGTGGCTGGTTTCCGAGCCAGACTTGCCGATGACTTGGAATCGAGCAGCGGCGTAGCGGTGTGCGACACTTCGCGGTACGAGACGATGCGACCTTCCAGACCGGCACGGACGAACTCGAGCGAGTGGAGGGACGTGCTCGGTTCGGCCCGGAGCATGTGTTCGAGCTTGGGCTTGCGTTGCCAGTGGACCTGCGAGCGGGCAAGCTCGGGCGCGGAGAGCTTGTTGGATGGCGTGAGGAAGTCATTGATGAGGGTTTCGATGGTGTCAGGACGAGAAGAGAGGGCGGGGAGGTCTGTGGTACCCTGGTCACGGAGGGCTGCTATGGAGGCATTGTATGCCTCGACCGCATCTTGAGATGATGCTGTCATGTTGAGGACGGCTCCAGCTCGAAACGAAAGCGTCGACGTTGATCAAAGTGGAGAGCGTTCGAAGGTTAGAAAGATCCTGAACTTGACCTTTCTCTCTCTCACCACCGTGCGCACAAAGTCGACCTTTTGAATGCGCTGCAGGCTTGTGTCAACGAGGTGGAGGAAAATGACACTCACGAAGCAATAAATGCGAAAGTCCGGAACGCGGAGCTGAGAAGAAACAAGCTCGAGCGGCTGCAGCAACGGCAAACAAGCAGCCACCGCCAACAGGGTTCAACGGCTTCCGCTCCCGGGACTTCATTTTCTTGCGTCCGACCACAACTAGACCGCCACCGCCATAATGAGAGACCCTACGACGAGCACTGTGCTATACAAGATCCTGACTCCACAGGAGAAGGCTGATATGCCTCCCACCAACTGGGCTGGTACTGCGCTTGATGTAAGTGAACCCATCTGGTCGCGGCTATGCAATAGCGGTGCATCATACTGAGGGCTTTGACATTTGAACTCTTCGTGCGAACAGCTCAAGGACGGCTTCATCCACCTGTCATCGGCAGACCAACTTCCGGGCACTCTGGAGCGATTCTTTAGCCCGGCGAGCGGCTGTAGTGACGTCCTCTACATTTACACTTTCAAGAGGTTCAACGTGGAGCGACAGCGCAGCAGCCCGATCAAGCTGCAGTTCGACCCGGCGGCAGGCACTGTCTTTGGTCACATCTACGGCGTAAGTATTGTTCTCATCCTGAATACGCTTTCTCACTCTCACAATGCTGACGTGATGCCTTCCTGAATCGTGTTGTATGCTGAACAGAACATCGACCCAGAGGTAGACTTCTCGGGACCAATCGAAGTCAAGCGCTCTAGCTCGACTGGCACATTCGAACTGCCACCTCTTGAACGTTGATGGACGAAGCGTTCACCAAGCTCTGTCGCAATAGTGACATGACTGCTCAGTTTGCCCCGAATCGTGTGTATGAAGAGCCGCTCAAGAAGCGGTGCGATGTGTATGAGTGAGGTATGATTTCGAATCGCTACGATGACATGTCTATAGCCCCAACCTGGCTTTACTTTTTCTCTTGCGGGTGCTCGAAGTCAGCACTGCTTTCCAAGTCTTCCAACTTGTTCTCGGCTACGCTCTTCTCCACTTGCAGTCTGGCGCGGCGGAGATCCGCCTTGACCCACTCGGGGAATTCCATCTGCTCCATCAGCATTGGAATGTGGTGAGGCAGCAATAGCATACGCTCATCATGTGCTGATGTTTCGGGTACAGTCTTTGAGTCTGCAGAAGCCTCCGATTTGGCTGTACTAATGGGAGGAGTGATTTGAGCAAAGATGGCGTCGAGCTCTTTACTTTCTGTGGGTTGAACGCGATTCTGGCCTATTAATGAGGCGAGGTACTGCGATGATTTGTATGCTGTTGCGGAGAAAGGGCAAGTTGCTATTTGTTAGTCTGCAATGTCCAGTTGCTGAGGGATGAGGTTTCAAAAAAAAAGTGGAAGCGTACCTTTCCAGTGGCTCCAAGCTCGGAAGACTAGGTAGAAGAACGGCAGATTTGGAACGACGGCTGTGAAGAAAACAAGGAGACAATGTCATTAGTTGTAATGAACTTTCCGCGAAAGAGCCATGCGGTCATGGTGCCGGGCACTTTGCAATCCATAAGTGATACTTACGAACAAGGGCGAATGGGAGGGTGATGGGCATGCCAACCACACAGTACCAGAACCGCTTGTAATGATGGGGTGTCCTATGATCCGTCAAGTTCTTCAGGCTCTTGAGTAGCTTGTCTGGATTCAATAATGATGGCGGATACAGCAAGGGGATGTGATCCAGCCGTGGAATGCCCTGGTCGCTCTTTTCCGCCTCGGCTCCTTCTGGCTTGCCGCCCATCAAGCGTGGCCCCATGGCGGGATCGATACCCTTGAGCGCCCATTCCTGATATTCGATACGATCCATCAAGCGCTCGCCAGTAGTGTAGGTTCTGCGTTTCCAGTCGAAAGTGCTCGTTTGGTCGGTGCGACCCAAGTCGATCCAGAACGCGGATGCTTTGTTCAACAAACGCTTCATGAGTGGTGGCTGTGGTTGATCCGAAGCATTGCCTTGTTTTGCAGCCGCTGCGGCCGCCTTCTCTGCTGCTCTCGATGCAGTCTGTGCGACGAATGTAGAGATAGGATGTGCTGTGGGTCTCGCCCTGGCAAGAGGAACAGCTATGAGCCTCATCTTGACCGAATGTTGGAAAGCGAGGATGTGGTGATTGTGAGAAGCAAGCTGGAAGGACAAAGCTTGAGAACGCAGCTGCTATGCACGTGCGTTGAGGATGCAACGTCATATTCAGCGACAAATGGAGGTCAGAAATTCCAAAAAAAAAAAAAAAAAAAAGAAAAAAAAAAAAGAAAAAAAAAGGGGACTCTGCCCTTCCAAATGCAGGTTCAGCACACCTCACTGCAACCAGACAATGTGCTCAGTTCCTCTCTCGGGACATTGCGATAGACTGGACCCTTCCTAAAGACACTTTGTTCATGAGCTGTGAGGGTGTGATGAACAAAGACGACGTAGCCTCGCATTGCAGCTGCGGTATTGCATGACAAAGCTGGCGTGGCGATGTGCCTTGGCTGAGCTGCATTTGGCCGTGCTTGCCTCCACATTTCCAGACTGGCTGAAATCACGTGAACCGCATTGGCCGCGTCGCGGTGTTAAACTGAGGAAACAGTCAAAGCCGAGCCAAAATTCGAAATCTGACATTTTCGAGACTTTTGACATGGACTGTATGCACCTTGCCTTCATCAGACCCTGGATCGTGGCTTCCTTTCTCTCGGCCATCATCAACTCCTCTCCGACTGATCGTACAGCCCCAAAAGGCCCGTGCTTCCCCCTTCTGGACGACTCTCAGCTTGACTCTCCCTTCCAAACCATCAACGGAGAAAGCATCACTCCAGGAGCTGTCTGTATTTGTCAACCACAGCATATCATGCCGGTCAAGAAGGCTACCCGTTCAACCCGCTCTACGCGAACCACCAAAGCGTCTTCAAAGGTGACATCTTCCGAAGTTGTGTTTGATGAAAACGCAGACGTAGCTCCCGAGGTTCTGGAAACTAAGAAGAAGGCGACAAAATCTACCGCTACTTCAAAGAAGGTGCTTGGAGACCGCAATGCACCTAACAACGTTCCTGCGAGCCCATTGAAGGAGAAGACATCCTCGCAGCTCGTGGAGGCAAAATCCACATCAGCAAAAAGCGCAAAGACCAAGAAGGGAAAGAAAGCGGCAGCTGCGACCGAGGACACAGATGAAGCACGGGCAACGACACCAGTGCCATCTTCACCCCCAAAAAGGCGCCTTCCCGAGGAACAAGTGCAGGCGTTCCTCCAGAACTACGACCTCGAAGCCGAGTCTCGTCTATCTCGCTTGAGAGCGTCGCTCGAGATTTCAGTTCAGTCCTCCATCACTCGCATGCGTCTTGCTATCGAGCGCATCCCAAGAGCCGTTCGTCAACTGACGCTCGCAGAGTTCATCGATGAGTACGGCGCTGACCTCCATACCTTCATGGGCCGTGCGCCTGTTCAGCATCTCAAAGACACGCAGAAAGAATGGGATCAGATCAAGGAAGAGTGCTCGCCAGTCAAGTCGAAGCGCAGCAAGAAGGACGACGACGCTACCAGCCGTTCTTCAAAAGCTGCAAGAACCACCAATCCCACAGCTGCGTCAACTGCATCACGCGCCGCAACAACATCCTCAGCAGCAGGACGGAAAAGAACAACTCGCACAACCAAACCATCCTCGCGCTCAAATCAGGCTCCCACTTCCCCCTCGCCACTCCCCGCCTCCTCGAAACCAGCACCAACTCTGCCGACCTTCCAACCAGACCTGCCGAAACAAGCGCTGCAAACCCCCAAACCACGCATGGCAAGAGCCGGGGAGGTCATCCAGTGGCAAAGCATCAACGGCTCCCCCATCTGTGGCATCATCGCCGAAGACGGCACCGTTCGGCCCGTCACTTTCGCTTAGCTTAGTTCAGCTTCGATTCAATCACTTCATTGTCAGTTACCCGCACAATCATACCCCATTATCAAGCGCAGAAAGAGTGTGTAATGGTGAACATTGCTGAGATTGCGATCATTGAAAAATGGATCCCCCGGAAAACAACATTGAAGTGCGGTGCGGACGGACAAATGCTTTGGAAACTACGAGACAAGATTGATGGGATGAGATGATGATGATGGAGGGTGACGAGAAGGTGTGTGTAAGTGCTTGTGTGCGTGCGAATGCATATGTGCGGTCGTGTACTTGTGAAAGAGAAAAGCTGCGAGGCCTTCTGTGGGTTACCGGGATCGTGTCGTGGGCAGCGTCACTGCACTTCCTCATGCTGAGCCACATATGCCTGAGCGTAGAACTGGTCCTCGCCCGAGTCCTCGTCACCGGCCTCTGCCGCGAACATGCCGCCGTCGTCTTCAGGCGAGCCAGCCGAGACGCTCTCTTCCTCGGAATCCGTGTAGCCCAACTCCTCTGGCTGCGACGACGGGATCGCTTCGAAATCAAAGTAGCCCGACGAGAGCTCATCCTCGGACACGGAGCGGATCGGACGCTGAACGCGCATGATCAGCGCATCAATGTCGACAAAGTTGGTCTCGTCCATCGCAAACTTGCGGTGCCTGCGGTCATAGATGTGCTGGGTGAAGTCTTCGTACTTGACACGGCAGTTCTCACAGTAGCCAGGCCTTTTGGCTGATGCGGGCCGATTAATAGCTCCGGTGCTGACGCTGCGTTGGATACCACCACCTACACTGGTCTTACCGGCCTTGTCATCAAGACCTAGCATCCTACGCACTGTAGCGCCCTGGTCAGCTGCACCGCGAGGCATGGCAGGGCTACCTACGGTAGGGCTGTGGCCCTCGCGGCGGATGCCCAGACCGCTTCCGGCGCTTCCTGCCAACACACTCGCCGGACTAGCATTTAGCGTGCGTGCAGGACGGTTAGATGCATTCGACATGTGCATCCTGCGATTGAGCTCGGCGACGCGTCGGTTTTGAGGCAATCCCACCGTTGCGCCCGTCTGATTGTCAGTAAAGATGTTGGACGTAGTGGAGGCGATGTTGGACGTGATTGACACACTGTTGCCGGACGCCATCAGGAACTCGTTCTGTCTCTGGTCATTGGTGCGGATCGGCGCGACCTGAGGGCGGAACGCCGGTCCAAGGTTGGAGCGGACCATGTTGTTCAATGACACTGCCCTGCGAAGGCTTTGTTGGGTCGGTGGCCGAGTAGCTACCTGAGATTCACCGTTCTCTTCCTTGACCAGGGGTTTCCTGGGTGGATAGTAGGTGAACGGGCATCGCCCCGGCGTCTGGCCGTAGACAACTGGCCAAGGAGGTGGATTGCGCTTGGCTCTGTCCTCGCGAGTGTAATTGTATTCCATGCACATGATGGGCCTGTGCTCAAGCGTCGCATCCTCAACCAAGACATAGAAAGCCGATTTGTCAAAGTAGTGGAAGTTGGATCGGGCCGCAGCTGGATCGCGTTCAGAAGTACCGTAAACCTTCTCTTTCTCCAGCATCTGCGACAGGCCCTCTTGCTGGGCAGGGGCTGTCAGATCGCGCGGTGACAGCTTCATCAAACGCATCATGACATTCTGGAGCTTGTCGAACTGCCAGACCTTGATGCCAAAGCCTTGAGCTTTGACGAGGATGTCGTTGGAGCTGTACTGTCGACGTGGGCGCTCTTGGAAAGGGTTGCGCTCCGAGAAGAGCGGTACAGGGCGCGAGCGAGCGGCTGCACTGCCGGACTTCACCGACGAAGTACGCTTGGCAAGAAAGCTGGGTCGGAAGAGCTTGTGTTGGCCCGCCTTCTCAGCCATGTTGGCAGACTTCGAGTCGTCAACATCCTCGGGAGCGTCGAGAGCATTTTCGTCTGGAATGCGCCTGGTCGTGACGACGTGAGTGACCTTTCTTGAGAAGAATTGGTCGACGTGACCGCCAAGATTTTGGATTAGATTGGTATACTTCCTGGCTGTGGCATCGTCCACGGAGTCGAAATGAAAGATGAACTGAGGGAACACGCGAAGATACTTTTGGCGCCAAATCTCCTGCTCGCTCTGCCTTCTACGAATCTCGGGCGCAAGCTCTTGTGTTGGTTCGCGAAGAGTGCGATTCGTTTTGACTGGCGTAGCGGCAGTGGCCGCGAGCGCTTGTGCTGGTCGACGGGAAGAGCTGACAGAGGGGATGACTTGCGTAGATTGTTGAAGCCGGCGCGACTCATTGACTTTGATGCCATTGAGATCGCTGGCCAGAGCCGTACCTATGCTCTGCTCTGTGTTGCTACTGCCGGTGCCTGTCTTTGAGGATCGACTTCGCTTGCTGGGGCTGTCCACAACAACATTGCGTATATGCGACTCTTCAATGGGAACAGCTCGTTTCTTGGGTGTGGCCGTGGGAGGTTGCGGAGGTGCATTTTCCTGGTTGTTTCGATCCAAGCCGAGGTGGGAGCGCGAGACGAAGCTTGGTAGTCTAGATGCGGCGGCCCGGGGACGGACGAAGGATGCACCTGGCGCCGCTACCGCGCCCCTCGTTGGTTGAGGCTGAGAAGCTTTGAGCACCTGAACAGCATCGCGAGCGGTCGCATCCTGCGTCGTCGGAATGTTCTTGACGCTTAACGGGATGCGCGAGCCAGTATGGTCGCGAGCCGTGCTCATGTTGATCGTGAGACCGACAACCTAGGCGAAGACGGCAACCTTCGCTGAGGAAGTCGATGACCAGCAAGGCTGAACGGGAGTCCCGAAAACTAGAAGAGCATGGACTGTCGAGATCCGGAGACGTATGCTTTGCAAATGGTGGACTGCGTGGTCAGGTGTGTACACTGCCCGGACCAGCTATGAGCTAGATGCCTTCTTGAGTGTATGCGTGGTCAGAGCAAGCTGTATGCCCCAATGAAGGCAGGCAAACCTATCCTCCAATCCAATGCGCTGGGTTGCGCTGCGCAACAGTCGATGAGGGTCGCCGCTTCAGTCGAGTGCCAGGAGTGACGAGAGGTAGGACAGAAAGAAGCTTCTCTCGTAGTTGAGCCCAAGATATAGGCGGCGCTGTGACTGTGGCTAGAGTGTGTTTGGTGGAAGATGCAAGTGGTCCGCGAGCGCACGTCGGGTCGACTGGGCAGAAACTGCAGCTTGAAATCCTCAAGCGGTGAAAAGTGAATCCTGGCTTTGGCAGAGGCTGAGGCCGGCTGCAGAGACGAGCTGGCGGCTGCAGTGAGATCCAGGGAGGGAAAGAGATATGCCGACGCAGAGCGCGAAGGTGAGCGAATGCAGTGTGATGATGACTTGTCGACAACACGAGCTGAAGCCTCAAACGCAACTGCCTCTCCTCTGCCTTTGTCACATACAAGCGCACACGCCCGCCCACAACACGCACCTCGAAACTACAATTTTCTGCTGCGCTGCAGTTACCAAAACTTCCGGACTTGCGTCTCCACACGCTAATCGGTTTGCTTGGTCCTGTAGTTCTACTACGTCACGCTCTGGCCTCTTGGACGACTTTCTGCGCCTCTGTATGCTGCCTCAGACGGTCAATTGCGTAGATCACGATACTTGAGAAAGACAGAGCATGCATTTGAGAAATGCCAATCGGAAACAAGGGCAGACACGATCGGTTGAGGTCTCCTTGGCAACCCAGCTGTTTTGTTTGACAGCGTCACCTCTCCCAATCCATTCACTCATAGCAAACAGAACAGGACTTAGAGCACGCGGCAGTTGCATACCAGTAGATGTGCACAGCATACATCAATGATCAACAGCATGAATACACACTCAGCTATCAGTGTTCTGTCGTTGCAAATGTGTGTATGCTTCACTGGCCTCGGCAGCAAGTCGGACTTGGTCGCATTTACGCCTGGCAAGCGACGCGAGATCAACGCGCCTTTTCCAAGACCAACACGAACAAAAGGGCCAAAATTTCGGATCGTCGAAATTGTCGGAATCGGCAAAATCGCCATCTTGGATCGCGGTGAATTGTCCGTTGATCAACCTCCGAGCTCTTTCAGTTCCGGCGCATATATACCGTACGTTGAGCGACGCAGTGTAAAGCACAGTAGCAGCAAACGGTGCACGGCACTGTCATATAGGTTGGCCATAACTCTGAGTTCATACATTAGCGGACCGTGGACAAAGGCAACGCCGTGGGAGAGTTCCGATACGCAGGAGACAGCACATGCGCTCGCTTCGACGGCGACAACGTTTGCAAGCTGGGAGCCATATTCTCTTTATACGGAGAGGATCGCCCGTGAGCTTCCGTTAACCTAAGTCTCTTTGTTGGGGTGGCCGCCGTTATCGAGCCATTGGCATGTCTTTTGCCAGCAGGTGATATTCGTGAAGCGACGTCCGGATGGCACGATGCGTCAGCTGATCCCGCAATTAGCTTGTTTGCCTCTGCAATGGCTTTCCAGACGTTCGGGGGAGCCAGGGGTTTCCATCCGTCTTTGACCCCGAATACGCCCCAGGGAGAAGATGTGGGGCTCATCCTGTGCCCCTTGGGCCTGCTAGACTTCTTATTAGAACCGTTGTCGAGCCTGAACGTTGGTCTTGACTTGGCCAGGGGTGTCTTGACCGGCTCGCTTCGTTTCTTGGCCGCCATTGAGCAAGGAGACTTCCTCGAGTGTGCAGAAGGTTTGTTTTCAGGCAAACTCTTCTTGAGCGAGATTGGTGACTTCTTCGGCTGCGGACGCGTAGGAGTAGTGGCGAGGTCGAATACCTTGGAAGCCTTGACCATTGGTGTCAGCCCTGTATGCTCGTTAGATGCGGTCTGGCGTTCTGAGGGTGACAGCTCTTGTCTGCCCGCATACAACTGTCCAGCTTTTCGTGTTGAAGACTGACGATTGTTCGCGTCCATGTAGATACCAAGACCATTCATTCAAACCCGAAACCCTAGGTAGGCCAGCATCGAGCTTTGACATTGCGGCCCTTTCTTTCGTGATCTCATCTTCTGTGAGCCGAGCTGATATCTCTGAACCGCACGTAGTATCTCGAGGTGAGCTGTGAAAGCATCCAAGCGATGGTGTGGCGCGTCGCTGCTGCCAAGTCTGGGCCTCGAAGTAGCCTCGGCTCTGAACACCTATCAAAGGCGCTCCTGGACATTGTGGGGAGCATCGACTGCTGCTTGACTGTGATCCAAAGTCAAAGGAGGATCGCTGTGCAGCTCGAGGTGTTCGCTCTCCATCGCTACGGCCTGAAAAGTTGAAAGCTCGGTGGTCCGGGGTGGTAGCTGTAGGAGAGACAGTCGTCTCTGGATGAGTTGAAACGAAGTACGGCGACAAAGGTGTAGCAGGCGGGCCAAGAGAACCAGGTCGTCCCTCAAGGCTGAATGATGCGTTCCATCGTCGACTCCAGCCTGACGACGCTGAGGATACAGAGCCAGTACGTCGCATGATCTCTCCTCCTTGGTCTGATCTGGTGGAGCCAAACACGTCGAGTCCACTACTGGGTGGGGAGAGAATATCTCGGTCGAAGAGATCACTGAGGCTTGGAAGGCGCTCCATTCGTACGCTCGGCGAACTGCCGCTAGAAAGACTGCGAGGTGTCGCAGGCAGAGCCAAGTAGTGATGGCGAAGGCGATCCACCGAACGGCTCGAATCACAAAATACGTCGTCTACATGTCCCAGTGACATGGAGCTGTTGAAAGAGGGCGATTGCATGGACTTTTCATGAGATTTCCTTCGCCCAAAGAACTTGTTGGAAGGCCTCGGTCTTCCCTGACGGTTTGCAGAGAACGACGAACTGGAGCCCATAGTGGCGGTGTTGACTCGACGTATGGACTTAGAGGATCACAAGGCTTGTTGGTGGCTGCAAAGAATTGAAGTTGTCGGTGCAGGTAGGGACCGAGAGGAGTTACTGACGTAGAACGACTACAAGCTGTTGGGTGTTGCAACAATCTCACGTACTGGCTAAGATATAGGAGCGGGGTGCAAAGGGTGCAACTGATCATCAGGCCCATGAGATGGCTTTGATAATATATAATAGTTACGTCGCTGTATCGATATCTTGCTGGAAAAACAGTGCCTGGACAGATTCAACAGAAGTCCTTGAGTTCCCCACCCGTATGGTCCGGCCGTCGGGCCTTGAACACTCAGTAGCCACGCTTGAAAGAGCCAAGCATCTTTAGAGACTTGCCAAGGTCGTAAGCCAGGGCAATCACGACTGGCCCACACCCAAGGTACAAGCATGCCGCTGTATGCTTCTAACAATGTGTTGCCAAACAGGGTAACTGAATTACACTTCTCTATGCAACAAGAGTGAAAGCATGCTCTGAAACCTTCTTTCTTCATAAGACAGGATCGTCGGCGCGCAGCTCCGAGAGTAAGCATTGCCTCGCTTAGCATACAGGGGAACACGATGGCTGTTTACTTAGGAGACGGGTAGCGACGGGCTATGCAAGGCAGGAAGAGACGATCTGATCGGTCGAGGCACAGCGACTGTATGCGCTCGGGACTGATCCGGACGATCACGACCTGAAGCGCAAGTCATATCAGATCCACCTGTCCAACTTGGCGCGCAGAGGGCCGTTAAACAGTCGGAATTTCTGGCATTTTGACTGGAATGGCAACAGCCGAATGCACAAGTGTATACAAGCCGGTGCAAAACCCAGGAGCTGGCGCTTGCCCCTCCCGGGACCCTGACCGCTAGCAGCGCCGATTCCACAGCCCAGTGGCGGACCCTTACGGACATAGGTGCCAAGCTGAGTACATACTCCGCGCAGCTATGGCGTTCAGAAAGGCGCGTTTATGTTTCACTGGGACGCGCACGACCACGTATGCCTTTGGAGTTGCATTGTAATCAATGCTCAGCCGTCGGCGAACAAGAGCCCTTTGCAAGCGAGTTGGACGTCGCCACTATCATGGGACCTTGAAGACGGAAGCACAACGTCCCCCGCGCTTGCTAGTAGCGGCATCGTGATCACGAAGGTGGCGTCTGTGAGGGGGCAAAGACCCGACCCCGACTCCGGTCAGCCACTTTGTCGCTTTGTCGCTGGAAAAGACAAGGGTGGCACTTTCTTCGGCGTGTTTGCAATTCCAATGTATGTACATGCGGCGTTAAGATATGCTGGTTACAGTGTAAGCAACGTTGAACTCGCAATATCTTGGCACACGCTACCACCAGACACGTTGTTCGAGACGGCAGCGACGCTTCCGCTTCCGTGAACGCTCTCGTACACAAGGCAAAACATAGCTCAGCTCTTGTTGCAAGCCGCAGAGAGTACCGATCGAGACCAACTTCAGCAGCATCTAGTACCTCATCGGAACCCCTTATATGGCCATACCTCCACGACTCCTTCCGCCCGGAAGTAGAGCCTCGTCCTCGCAGTCGCTTGTGCGAACACTAGGTATCTGATTGATCTGTACCAGCCGAGATTGTAGAGACTGATTCATCAAATCGCAACTGTCTTCGAAGCAACTTCGATCTCGCTGCACCGCAGACAGCTCCAGTATTAGCGATATGAAAACCGTTCGAGGAGGCGTGTTGCAATCATGCACGATGCATCCCGCAGCGGCGAAGATCTGCAGCATCGATCGTTCTTGAGATAGTGAGACCTGACTGACGTTCGGCAGCTGTCATATCTGACCCTGAATGTCTCTGTGCCAGCGGTATCTGTACCGGTCGAGTTCGTCCGCGCTGTAGCGTGAGCTGGAAGCACTGCACCGTGGCTATTTCCGTGGAATTGAATTGAGCAAAATAGAACTCCATGACAATTGTTGAAGCTGGAGTTGCATCAGATTTCAGAAGCGCCGTGGCTCAGGCGTTTCGGTGTTGGTCTTTGAATATCCAAAGCAGGCCGTTTTTGAAGTTTAGATCTGCTATCGAGCAACAATTTACACTCTTCAACCCTTTGCAAGCAAGTACAAAAAATTTGAATTTGAGACTTGCACACTTTAAGGCTCGTATTGAACAATTTCAGTTTTGGAAACTCAGGCAGAGCTCAGGTTGTATTCCAGACACGCGCTTGGTTGAAATCCAAAGCGTGGGCTTCTCGGATCGCCACGATAGCCACCGAGAGCAGCTCAGAGACGCAGCTTCCAGACAAGCTTCTGGCTCTAGTCGAGAGGGGCAACCAGCAGAAGATGCACGCTCGCGCTGCCCAATCCACGCCTGCTTCGCAGAGTTTCGTTGGCTCGCTCACCTCATTCACTGTTGTTCAAGGCGGCTCCCCGCGTCGACTGCAATTTCCGTCGTCATCACCATCATCTTCCACGTCGATCTGGCCCTCCTCCGCGCTTTCCTTTGACGGTCCAGGTTCCTCTATCACCTTCATCTTCCCCCCGTCTACTGTTCGTATCAGGCATCTTTTGGTCCGCCCACATTTGCAATTTGCCTGCAATCATCCGATTTCTGCCGGCTGGAAGGAATTTGTTGCTGATCTGTACCCACCCGACTTTCTTCGACAACTGCAATCTTCTTTGACTATTCTTGCTGTTTATAGTCCTCAAGCCTTCTCGGTCAGAGAAAACCTATCTTCAACATGGGCATGTCCATTTCTAAGCTGCTCTCCGGCCTCTTCGGCAAGAAGGAGATGCGTAAGTAGCAAGGCCATTTCTCGACTATATCACGAGCGATCGATGGGTCTTCCTCCGCCCAATACCGGCGAGCCTTCAACCGAGAAGCAAGCCATCACAGAATTGTACTTGTCCGCTTGCAGCGTTTCGCCGCCGCGATGGGCTGCTACCCAATCACATGGGCAGCTACCTAATCACCAGCCTCGGAGCCATCGATCGCTTGGATTTTCTTGCTCTCAGCCCTGCAACAACATCTCGCTCACCATGTCCCTTACTTTGGCTGCTGTGCAATTGCCCTGCTCCGCTGGCACGACACGTTTTTATTGTATCACTGAACAGGAATTCTCATGGTCGGACTTGACGCCGCCGGTAAGACCACCATCCTCTACAAGCTCAAGCTTGGTGAGATCGTCACCACCATCCCTACCATCGGTAAGTATCACGAGGCTGTTCTCGCTTTTCGCATAGCTTGACCGTGTGCGCCCCAATCTTGTCGGCTAAGCACCAATTTTGCTCTTCGGTTCCCTAACGCTCTACAGGTTTCAACGTCGAGACCGTCGAATACAAGAACATCTCGTTCACTGTGTGGGATGTTGGAGGACAGGACAAGATCCGTCCCCTCTGGAGGCACTGTAAGTATCTCCTCTCCGAGCGACCTTGACTGCTCTGACCGACAAGGCTGACTCTGGTTGCCTTTCTGTGAATGCCAAATTGCAGACTTCCAAAACACTCACGGTATCATCTTCGTCGTCGACTCGAACGACCGTGAGCGTGTTTCCGAGGCTCGCGAGGAGCTCCAGCGAATGCTCAACGAGGACGAGCTCCGCGATGCTTTGCTCCTTGTGTTCGCCAACAAGCAGGATTTGCCCAACGCCATGAACGCCGCCGAGATCACCGACAAGCTTGGCCTGCACAGCTTGAGACAGCGACAATGGTTCATCCAGGCCACCTGTGCCACTAGCGGTGATGGTCTCTACGAGGGTCTTGAGTGGTTGAGCACCAACCTTAAGAGGCGCGCTTAAACGGGAGATCCGAGTCTCCAACGTGCTAATCTTCGTCTCCACGGGGGCGGAGCATGGTGCACTTTTACGAACTTAGAACATCATCATCACCTGCCGCCAATGCTTTGAATCATAACGAATCTGGACGAAGCCCATGGCGTAGGATTGAAAATGTGGATAACCCAGTCGCCGCATCTTAATGCCCGTAGCGCAATTCACCAATCAGAACGACTTTATTGTAGAGACGGTGCGAGACTGTTTGTTGAAGGAGGTCAGGATCGCCAGCATCGCGAAAAACCCGCCTTTTCCAGCAGCTGGACCTCAACGGTCCTACCCAACGGTATCCAAGATGATGTGACCCAGATGATGTGGAGATGAGAAAGCCTTTGCGATCGGCGACCAATTGTGAGATCTTCGTGAGTCAGACCAGGCAAAATTGACGGTAACAGATGGCCGAATGAGTCGGAGGCTGCACGTTTTCGGCGTACAGTGACCTTTGTGATGAGTTCTGAGAAACAAGACCCAGGATTGAATCAAGTATGGGACTTCCAACGAGGGTGTCTTCAGTAGTTTGCCTGTAGTTTGAGTTTCTCAACGCACCGGAACTCGGAGCCGTTCTTCCTCCTTCTATGGCTCTAACACTTACTGCGGACGCCCTGACTCTGTGAGATCTGGGTTGAGAGAGCAACCCGCCTTGATGGATTGCGAACGTGATCTTCGACTAATGCTACAAGCAATATTTGACAAAGCACATTTGTGCGGGTAAGAAAGCCAAACCGAGACAATCCAGAAGGTCAGAGTCCTTGCAATTTGGGAGAATTGGATTGGCTGATTGAAGGCCCGATATCTTGAATCATGCCTTCGGCCTCAGACAGGAAGCAACAAGGAGATGCGATATGCTTTGTTGCGAATGAAGCGTAGAGAGCAGCGATTGAACGGATGCTCGGAAGCCTTTTCTCCTGCCCGTTGAGCGAGTGACGCCCAAATTCAACAGCAGCAGCCCACTGTCGCGTGCAGTGTTTCAAAGTGTCACACAGCCCCTTATCTCCTCCACTTTGTGACCTGGCGCGGCTCGTCCTGCATCGGTATTTCCGATAACCAGCTGCCCTGAAAGCAACGTGCATCAGCGCGCACGGTTCTTTATCCCCTGCTAAGCTACTGGTACACTCAGCTGGGAGCCACACTTTGCCCATGCCCGCTCTCATTTGTGCTTGTTGTGAGCTGGACCCTGGCCATCAATCAGTTTCACTGACTCAGAGCTGCAGTATCTTTGCGAGGCTCGATTGGTCTGACTGCTTAGCACCCTTTCATGAAACGTGCCTCGTCCCATGACCCGACCATCCGCATCGCTTTGTCTACTTAAAGCATTCTCCCACTATCGTGAATGCCGCTCCCAACCTGAGCACACCACTGGTTGTCTTCAATATCCCTCTTCCCCTTAAACATCTTATCGTTGCTTTCGGAAAGGCCGAGTCATTGAGGAACCTGCACACGATCGCTACCACCATACGAAGAGCTTGATCCACTGCCGACGGAGACTCGTGAGATCCCATCATGACCTCATCCACCGATCATATCCTGTCGCGCATCCTTGACGAGCTCACTGAGCTCAAGGTCAAGAACTCGCATCTCGAGGCTAAGGTCGATGCCCTACAGCAATCAGCCACTCTGCCTTCGCCATCGTCGCAAGTGCGTCGTCAAAGCTCGTCAGGCTTTACTGCGCTGGGCGCGCACAGCTTTTCCCCCTCTCAGCCAGCCGATTTCGCTTTTGGCACATCGCCGCCTCCACAGCCGCTCGGACCCCCCGCTCATCCTCTCGGAGGTCTGCCGCAGACTAATGGACCTAGCCCTGCAGACGCCCCAGAATTAGGCTCCAAGAAGCTGCCGACGAATGGCTCGGCGTCCCCCTCCCAGCCAGCATCCACCAGCTCTACAGCGGGCTATTATTCGTCCAGAGTCATCCTGACGACCTATCCTGGACAGGTCGGAATCAAGCCTTTGCCTCTCAACTGGGCTGCACAGGATCCCAAGCAGCGAGGCCCCGTCGTGGCGAGCCGTCATCCTAACTCGATCCGTGTCCGCAATGCTATTGGCGCATACGGCGGAAGCTACTCTGTGTATCGTTCGCTCGCCATTGCCATGGGCCAGCTCAACCCGAACCACAGGCCAGACTACACCAATACCGAGCCTCCCTTCGACATTCCTCCCAATCCGTCTTGGTTTGATCCCTCCAAGATTGTGGCCATGGACCCATGGGGGCACCTCGCTCCGCAGGTGTACAAATCCGAGTTTGAAGGAGGGATCGACATTCGACCCACCGCCTCGCTTACAAAGGCGCACATCAAGATGCCCGAGCTTGACAAAGCACAGGCAGCAGGAGTCTTCCCCATTGACGGCAAGATCGTTCAAAAGAGCATCCGTCTGCCCGGTGTCCCGGAGGACGTTGACCCTGGATGCGAGGTCAGTGTCAGCAAAGCTGCTGTCGATCCGGTTTGGTACCTCCCTGGTGTCGCCGAGCGACTCGGTGTCACTGAGGGAGCATTGAGGCGAGCCATCTTTGAGGACACTGGAGGATCCTACCCCGAGCTGTTGACTCGTCACGATCTCAAGGTGTTCCTGCCTCCTATCTCTGGTCTTACGGTCTACATCTTTGGTCGACCTGAAGATCTTCGCGACCCTTCCAAGGAGGTGACTGTGCGTATCCACGATGAATGCAACGGTTCCGACGTCTTTGGATCCGACATTTGCACCTGCCGTCCTTACCTGCTCTTTGGTATCGAAGAATGCATCAAGACGGCGCAACGTGGTGGTGCCGGTGCTGTCATCTACTTCCGTAAAGAAGGCCGTGCTCTGGGCGAAGTGACAAAGTATCTCGTCTACAACGCCCGCAAGCGCGGAACCGATTCGGCATCCAATTACTTCAAGCGCACGGAAAACATTGCCGGAGTCAAGGACATGCGCTTCCAAGCGCTCATGCCGGATGTGCTCCACTGGCTCGGAGCCACCAACATCACCAACTGGATATCGATGAGCAACATGAAGCACGACGCAGCCGTCAATAGCGGTATCAAGATCAAGAACAGGTACGAGTTGCCAGAGGAGCTCATCCCCGCCGACTCGAGGGTCGAGATCGATGCAAAGATTCAGGCCGGCTACTTCAGCCAGACCAAGCAGCTGACCGAGGAGGATCTCAAGCACACCGTCGGCAGAGCTTGGGAGGATATCGATCACTAATCCTAATCGATTCTAGTTTGTTTCTGAGGACATGGTTGCTCTGTTTGCAATCTCATTGCTTCGCACAGTCGACAGAGATAATAGTGTGAGAGTTGCGTGCATTGAATGATTAGTGGAGAGCTGAGTGAGAGAATGAATGGAATGTGATAACGACAAGTACAAATACAATGGATTGATTCGAGAAACGCAGAAAACTGGCTTGGGGCAGAGTGTAAGGTGTAGGCCATCTGTCCAGCAGTTGGGGCTTACACGAAGAGCTTGCCCGTCCTCTTCTTCAAGCCTCTGACCTTCCTCGAGATTTCGCTCTTCTGAAAGTTGTTAAGCTTTCCGTCTTCCAGCGCCTCCTCTTCGAGCGACCTAAGCATGGCCTTGAGCGCCTCTCCGCTCGGTCCATCCCGAGTGGCCGAACGGATCTGGTGTTGGTGTTGGGTTTGGTGGCGAACGATCTGCGACGGGGTCGAGCCGAAGAAGTTGGACAGTTTTGAGATCGACCTATCGCGCGAGTCGAGCCGATTCTGACGTGAAGTGGACGAGTAGAGAGAAGAATTGTCCTCCGAGGCTTCGCTCGAATTCGTCTCGTCTTCAGAGTCTGACAGATCTAGGAAAGCCGCACTGTGCCGAGGCATCGAGCCCACGGAGGCGGACAAGATTTCGCTCCTGACCATCTCCGACCACTGCATGTTCCTCTGCCCTTCGTACTGGGAAGTGCGCGGTCGTCGCGAAGATCGTATTGGCTGAGCGGGCTGATCTCGCTCCGATCGCAGAATCGACGCGAGCTCTCCGAGACGATGGCGGTCGTTCTCCAGCAGGTACTCGTAAGACTCAATTGAGTTGCGATAGACAGAGAGCGACTCTGAAGCCAGCGGTTGAGCCGAGACTGAGCCGCGGACAGGAGTCGCATCAGTCCGCCGCTCACGTTGGGCAACACGTGGCGAAGCCGAGTCGGATTCTTCATCAGAACTGTCGATGGACATGAACGACTGCAAATTCGAGGCGACCGAACCTTCGTGTGAGATTGAGCCGTGACCGATCGAAGAAGCCGCGATGCGAGTGCTACTAGAATCATGGCTGATGGAGGAGACCTTCGACGCAACGGGCGCGGCGATGCTGCAGATAACAGCGCCTTTGCTCTGAGACGGGTTCGTGCGGATGAGCTCGGCAGGTACCGCCTCGCCCAGCCAACGAGACATCTTGGCGACGCGACGACGACGTTCGTCTCGGGCAGCTGCGAGCTTGCGGCTCTCTGAGATGGCACGCGCGTGTTCAATGTGTGAGCGTTCAAGCGTTTGAACAGCCTGGTCGAGGTGCGAACGTTCAAATGACGGGAAGAGGCTGTCCTGCGGCAGGGTGGGAGAGGCGCCTTCATCAAGCGCCGCCGCCGAGAAAGCAGCAAGCTGCGCTACTTTGGGAGTGGGCTCGTTGAACTCCTCCAACCCCGAAAGAACAAAAGGGCGCGTAGAAGGGCCAATCTCCTCCTGATCATCCGACTCTTCGCTGTAGTCGTGTGCTCCTTCGCCGCTCGCTCTGTTCAACGCGCTCGAAGAGTATGGATGGGGCAGACCAAGGATGGCAGCTGCTTTGCGGTTGAGGCCGGCAGGTACCGAAGCTGGAGGAGATTTCAGATAGAAGAGAGTATGGTCCAAGCTCTGCCTTCCGTGGCTGCGAGTCTGCAGTAGCCTTCGCGAGAAAGTGCGAGCTTTGCTGCTTGGTATCGACAGATCGCAAAACGGCATGCTCTGGTGCCGAGACACTTTGCTCCTTGCGCCAGCGCTTGCACCTAGAGACTGTGAGCGGAGAGCAAGGTTCGAAGTAGCTGCACTCGGATTGTTGGCGAGCAGCATCTCTTCACCCAGCATATGAGTGAGTTTCTTGGTACGGCGCACTTGTTGGCGTCTCTCTTCGGCAGTAAGCTGGTTACTCGTCTGAGGGGGACTGATGCTATCCGACGGGTGATGAAGGTATCTGAGCTTGGGTCCAGCCGGAATGCTTCCCGAAGTGGCCGGTCGCTGAAGTCGGCCGGATGATCGACCTACGATGGTGGCGGAATTGGAAAGAAGCGGTCTCATACCGCTCTCAAGGCTGTTTTGATAGCTGAGGAAGCTCCCCTCGGAGGTGGAGGACAGAATTGAGGCGGTGTACGGCCGCGGAAGATGCATCTCAGCGGAGCGGGGACTGTGACCTGAAGCGGCAGATGTTCGAGTTGCGACGCGAGGAAAGATCTCGTGCTCGAGCTTGGCATTAGCACTGGACGGCGCACTCTTGCCACGTGTCGAGGGTCCTGTAGGGATGCTTGTGGAAGTTGCACCTGAACCCCTTCGCTGATCAGCATCAGGCTTTGGCAAGACTGTAAGAACGACAAGCGAGGACCTGCGCAAGGATGTGACTCGTTGCGGGATATTCGCTGGTTGATTGAACGCATTCCTCGTGGAGTCGAGGTCATCCTGAAGTGCTAGGTAGCTCTGCTGAGGCGTCATCCCAGGTCGGTAATTTGCCCAAGCCTCCTCGGCCTCCTGCTTGAGCTGGTTAACATGATCATCTTGAGCCAGCGAAGTGGATTCGAGGGTTGGCGAAGGAGAAGCTGAGACTGGAACGGCTGGCGCGGCGTCCTCGGACGAGATGTCGAGTGATTCGTGCTCAGAACCTTCATCTGCAATACTTGCCAACTCTTCCCTCATATCTGCGAGGCTTGCGGCCCTGAGGTTAATTCCAGAGACGCCGAGCTCATCTTGCCAGAGCCCGAAGGTCGCACGGTCGCCATCGGTTCGGTCGGCAAGGTGCGGAGACTGATTCTTGACAGTGAAGCTGGAATTAGAAGGCAGCGAGGAGATATTTTGATTCGGACTGTTGGACTTGGAACTTGCGGTACTGAGGTTGGGATCCGAATCAAGGTTATGATCCATACGCGAGGCAGGTCGAGAGCGAAGACTCATTTGACTCTTGACCCTTTTGAAGTCGCCGGGTTGAAGAACCTTGCAATCGTCGATGACCCCACTGCAGTGAGAGGACGTTGAACTTCCCGCCTCCGAAAAGCCGAAGGGCGTAGTGCCGGTATGGTCATGACTGCCGACGCTGACACTGTGAGTATGGTAGATGGATGGTGCCATGGTGAGAAGCGTGCCACGTTTGTCGCTGTGATGAGTTTGGACGGGAGGATCCTCCTATAATGTATCGGACATCGATGGCTCGAGGTCGAGCGCTAGCGGGGAGCTGTGTCGAGTACGCTTATCCGGTGAGCGACGAGGGGATTGAAAGACAAGTGAAGGTTGCGAGTCAAGACGACAATATGTAGTCTCCGGTCCTGCGAGAGACTATTCGGTTGTCCTCGTCAATCTGAAGCGAGACTCGTGGCAATTGCTAGAGCGAGATCCGAGCACGACAGGAGTCAAAATCTATTGTTTGCAACCAGGGCGGGGCGAAAGCATCTGGCGATAATGCGACCGCGAGAGTGTGAAAGAGAATGACTAACGACGAGACGCCCACTGTCTGCAGTCGTCGAACCGAGCGGGTTCCTGAAGTGGATGCGCAGATGTGTAGAGGCTCGAGTGACAGGAGGTGGTGCACGATGGATGCCAAACGAAGGGGCGATAGGATGAAGCAAGGATACGAGCAGGTGGCAGAGGCTCCACGGCAGGAAATAGAAGCGAGGAAGCAGACAGCTGCACCCCTTATTTGGAACCCTTGCGTACCCTGGGGCAACTGCAGTATTCTCGACTTCAAGTCGGCACCGGAGAAATACTGTAGCTGAAACAGAGTGGGGGTGACAAAGCAATTCCGGGAGAAGGCGTAACCACAACCACACTGGTCAAGTGAAGAGGTTTGAACCCATGGCAGTTGGTGAAATCTACAAATTCCCGTGTCCTTTCTCGGATTTTATATTCTATACATTTGATACGCTACACTGTCCATACCTTTCTCTCCTCCTGCAGACGTGGTCGACTGCCTGCAGCGTAACCTCCAGAGCAACTGAATCGGAGCGTCTGGTGCTCCGGAGGCTACATACATCCCGAGCAAAGTCACGCTAGCTAGACTCCTTTTTGGCATCCTAAGCGCAGGAAAGGAGGAGGCCCTGCGAAGCGAACGGCAGAATAAGCGGCGATAAGAAAAGTCCGCTCGCTCATTTCAACTATCTGGGGCCTGACAATTGCCGTGATGAGCCCGACTGTCATTTGCGGTCAGCTGCAGTAGGCTCAGAGCTTCTTGCCGCGCATCAAGGCACATATGAAAGTGAACGGCGCAAACGGACGGATGGCGGCACGAATTCTGAGCATGAGTTATGAGCCGAGCTCCATGACAAAGCATGATGTTTCGGAGTCGCGAAGATGTGCCAGGTGGTCTGAACAAGCAGGGGATGAGCATAACGCGGTACTCAAATTCCTGAACACGCCAGCATCATCGACAGCAGAACGGTTCCCTTGCTAATGCTGCGGCCTGCAGACGTATCTGTCACCGAGAAGGTCCAAGCTGCATTGCAGCTGCTTTGTTGCATGTTGCGACAGCACTGAATTCATCGAGCACCAGTGCTCTAGTCGCATCAAGATTTTGTTGCAGGATAGGCGATCTCAGCGACTTGAGCTGAACAAGGTTGGAGGCGCTCGGAGGCGCTGGACAGACTGAATGATTAGACCAGTGACAGCACCCTCGATCCTCTCCGTCTCGCAAACAGAGGAATGGTTGCTGATCTCTTTCGGACCCTTTCCGAGACGGTAAGATTTGGGGACTGTTCGCTTCCATCCAAAGTCTCCACCAGGTCCTGATATGACGGCCTTGGATGATATCACCTTCCCGAATCGGTATTACCCACTTTAAGGTTTGTTGCAGACGCAAGTCACATCAGGTATGCATGAGCGAAGGTCAGTGCCACCGAAGGCTGCTGGGTTGGTTCGTTTCAAGGAGTCAAGCCTCGCTGCTAATCTCATGCCAAGCACAATTCGACTTGTGCGGCTACATGCTGTTGCACTCGTTCGGGTCAAGAGGAGAAGCTTAAGCTTTTCTTCGGCCCAATGTGATTGGATGCCGAGATTTCGAATGGCTCCCACCTTTAAGCTCGAAATGCACCAGAAGCCACAGTTTTGGCACATGCTACCATCCTGTGCAGAAAGAGACTCGAGCCCATGCCGCGTTGCAGCGGACACTGCCTCACTCATAAACCGGAACCGCTGTTACCGAGAAGGTCCGAGCTTCGCAAATCGGCGTCACGTAGAGCTAGCCGCTTCTGTTCGAGCTCGAGATTCGCGTAACTCACAGCTTCAGGCAGGGGCTTTCAGTGCGTGCGGTTGATCTGTTCGGCGTTATCCTTTTCATATGCGCTCACGCCCAGTCGAAGCTGGCAACAGCGTTATGCAGCAAGAGTCCGCCTCATTTCACTGTTCGGCCTTCTACCGCAGCTAACTTCTAGTCTTGTCGTCTTTTCGCCAATAGCACTGATCATACAAGGCTTGTCTCCGTCCTCGAAGCCTCGCTCGGCCTTCACGCAAACAGTTATCAAAACAGGGATACTATACTGTACTTGTTCGCTTCTCGACCAGGTGGGCTGCGTTTGTCCTGCTAAGAGACAGTGGCCGTTCGGAATTCAGCTTATTGATCACCTTCCGAACTGCTGAATCTGAGTTGTGTTGCTTGTTCTGGTCTTCTGGCTTGATCTTGCCAATTCGAGCACGCGAACGAATACAGGGCTGTATGATTCTGCACGGCCTCAAAACTCCGACGGTCGCGGCGAGGCTCCTTGCTGATGACAGCTTGGCCGATTACTACGAGTGCCGGAATGCACTCCCGTCAGGAACACAACCTCGTGGGCTCAAGACGTGCGCTGCTCATCATGTTGATTCAAGTCTCGCTTCTGCATCTGACGTCTTCTTTAACGAGCTTCCTCATGAGGATGAAGCGGAAACAAGAAGCCCCATCCAGCTGTCAGTCTCGTCAACGGGGCTCCCGTATTCGCTTGTCCAATGTGACGTGAACCGATAATGTCTCATGTCAGGAGGCGATGAAAGCTCGCTTGGATTAAACTACCTCGCTTAAGCGACCATCCACCTTCTCCGCGATTTCCTCCTCCGCTCAGAAAACAAGGGTTCCAAGGCCTGAACATAACTATGCTTGCTGTCGCTGGTCGTTGCGAGCTGCTACGGGCGCGAAGTGGTCCAGGTTGGCTATTTCCTAGGTTTCAGCCTTCATGTACTACCTATATTTTGGCCGGGGAAGTCTTGACTAGATCACGATTCGTCTACGGGAGTGCTGGTGAAGCCGTCCAAAGCCGTGATGCAGCGAAGCTGACTTCGACGCGGGAGGTTCCTGTTGACCCCTTGCAGCTTTCGATACAACAAACACGCACCAGATCTGTGGAATGTCACCGTCTGGCAGAGGAACAACCCGGTGCCTGGAATGCTCCAAGATCCGCGCGCAGCGCCTAGCTCAGCCGAACCGGGCCCGTCATTGAAGCGGTCATTGTCCTCAACAAACTACGATGGCAGCCACATCAATGTCATGAGCACACACAGATGCTCATTAAAAAAGTTATGTTCCTTGTCGAGCAAAGCGAGATCGTTTGAATGAATGAATGTGCTGAGGCAAGCGAACAATTTTCGGCCGATAGGCTCGATCTACTTCGAAGGGGAGCCTACTCTGAATCCCTCTGCAAAGATTTGCATCACTTCTTCATTTCCAAATGTCTCTTCTCCATCGCTAAGCGAGCCAGTCGGGATGCTCGATCTCGTTCGACAGCTGATCCACGGATCCAAGGGGCTGCTCGGAGCCTCGCCGACATCTTCGTTCCAGCGGTTCCCAGGAGAAAATTCGTAGCTGCATGGCGACACGGGTACATCCAGGCACTCGTCCCTCCCTACGCATTGCAGTCTGTCTTCTAAAGCTGCCGAGGGCAAGTTCTCTAGATGACCGATGGGGCTAAAGAGGTATTCGTCATCGAACCGAGACATGATACTCGAATATGCTTCTTCAAAATCGAAGTGTGCGGCATCGTCGCCCGTCGTGTGAGAAGTGGCAGAGTCGGGATTCGTGGTCGTAGCATAGTAGTCTATGAACGATGAGGGCGAGAAAATAGACGCTACACTGTTAGCTGTGCCGGGATGAAGCTCAAATGGAGGGAAAGACAGAGCAGACACTGCTGGTGTCGCTTGGGGTGTGGCTTCGTGATCCTTCTCTCTGCGCCAAGCATCCATCTCCAGTTGCGGGAGGCTGTTCCTCCCCACCTGAAGCTGCTCGAGAAGACGGATAGTATCTAGCATAGAGGCGCTGGAGCGACGTCTTGATGCGGAAACCAAGCTTTTACCACACTGAGAATGTTTGATAACGTCCTCGATGGCGTAAAGCCATTCGTTCAGCTCTGCTACGTTTAGCGGGGACAGAACGCAAGTGGCTTTCCGTGAGTCTGGAACAAGCTCCCCGGTGACGATGAGCCTACTCTCGGCCAAGTTCGGCAATGGATCTTGAGGACCGATCTCGCTTGTGCTATGTTGAATTTCAACCGTGCTATCGGAATCGATCCGCAGCTTCATCAAGGGCTTGACATGTGACGCGGAGGGAGTCGGGCCGGCTGTGGCGCTGAGCGGATAGATGCAGAGGTAGGTGTGACGCTCCCTGGGACTTCCGAGTTGTGAGCTTCCAGGCGTTCGCAGAAGCTCAGAGCTTGAGGAGCCTGAGGATCTCGAACGAGAATCGCGCCCACCCGAACTTGGGTCGAGAATGTCCCAACTCGGCGGCGGAACCCATCTGCTGTGGTCAATCAGACGCAAAGGGACAGGGGGTGGGACAAGAGACACTAGGCCGTCATTATCGAAGGCCGAGGGATCGCAAACACCTGGACTGGCAAGATAGACGGTGTCCGAGAAGCGTCTATCCTCGAAACCTGCACCTGTCGGAGAGGGAAAGCGACTGACGTCTCCAGCTACCTCAACCTGTTCCAGCGCGGCAAATACCGCTTGGTCTTTCTTCGAGTTGAACTTCTTGTTGGCTTGCCTCCTTCTTAGAGCTTTCTCGAATCCATTGGATAGTCCCACCCTGTTCGACTGTTTACCAGAAATGCACCATGTCAAGCGACCACACTGGAGCACTGATTTTGACAATTCCGGCATCGGAGAAGTCCAACTTGGTGGAGAGCTGCATGAGGCGCTTCGTTCAAGCGGAGATGAGGTGGAGAATCTACTAAAGAGCTCCGCGCTGCGGTCGTCGCGAGTACGAAAGGAGAAAGAGCTGTACGGATGCGATGAAAGCTGGGGTACGTCCGATTTTGTTGTAGAAATGGTGTAGGGCAAGCGACTGGAGTCTCCTGAAGCAGACGTGTTTGTCGTGGAGGTTGAGAGCGTAGATGGAACGACTGGAGAAGCAATACCTTTGCTGGCAGACCAAGCGAGATGGAGGTTGGCAGGTCGAGTGAAGACTCGCTTCGTGGCTGCCAAAGGGCTCCTGCTATCGCTTGAAGGCATGTTTGCTTGACTGATTGTTGACTGGTCTTGAGTGAGGCGGGAAGAACGTTTAGGATAGGGAGGCTAAAGGCGATCCTTGTGGGCGCGATCAGTGAAAAGACTGGCTTGACGATATGAGATAGACGGACGTGGAGTCGATTCTTGCCCCGTCCTTCCATTCATCAATCCAATGAGTACTTTGAGAGAAAGCAACTCGAGGCTCGGCGAATATGAAGCGAGGCTGACTGAACCGCTCAACACCATCTGTGACTAAAAGCATCGAAGAAAGGGGAGTCTCCGAACAAAGCTTGCAAGCACGGTCTTGAACGAATGCCGGTCTCCTTTGTTCTGCTTAACATCGATTCAGAGAAGCTGCATGCATGATTGAGCCGCAGATTGTTTGTTCCGTGGTGCACCTACCAAGCCACGTGGTCTCACGACGAGGATATAACAAAGGGACTTGTCCCGATTCTGCAAAGAGGTCATTGTTACCACGAACATTTCATGCATCGAGTGTCTCAAACAGCTCTGGCTTAAGGAACTCAGCCCAAGTGTCTTTGAAGCTGATCTCGTCTCCGCCCAAGCAGCAGAAGAAGCGAAACTTTCTCATGGATGCGAATGAAAGGGACTTCATGCTTAAGTTACTTTGTCAAAATGCGCGTTGGTGGGGAAAAAAGGATCTCTCAAATCGGGATCGGCTTGCCTCTGGCAGGATTTTGTAGATCCCTACCGATGATCTTTCAATCAACATCGCTTCCTGACTGCAGCCAATTGCTTCACGATGATGCAGCGGCAAAGAAAGGCTTTGAGCTCACATCTGGGTCCATTATCACCGTGGCATTCCGGCATCATCTGCGTCTCAGCTGCGGTGCAAGATTGGAGGTCAGGCGAGGCCGTGCTCGGCTAGCCTAGTGCAAGTATTTCTTGGCCCCAATTGATTTCTATACTTTTTGGATTGCATTTTTCGTCACAATTTTTCTTTTCTCAACTCGGCAATTTTTGACAGCAGTCCCTTTCGGTATGCCTTCGCTACGATCTTCGGTAGAACACGTCGGTGAAACCACCTTGCCACCATGGCTTTGACTTTCAACGCAGCTCAGCCTGTTTATGAGAGCATGTCTAACCCTGAAACTCGGCCACACATCAAGACCGAGGCAAGGATCAAGCTCGCCTAGAGGATCTGAGGCTCAAAAGAGTGGCTTTCCCAATATTGATCGGGTAGCTATGATGATTTTGATTTCGCCTCTCATGTCCGAGGCATGAATCTAAGCGAGTGGTGGCGCGAAGCGAACGAGATAATGGTCTCGGAGATGTGATGTCAGGGGACCCGTCGCTCCACGCGTCTTCAATTTGCGGCCAAACAGCTACCAAGCCTGGGGTTCAAGCATTGCAGGGCACGCTACAAGGAATGGAAACCGGGAGGTTCCGATGTAAGCAAAGGGTAGCAATGCTGGAAGCTATCGGTAGAAGCTTTGAAAGAACCAATCAGAGCTCGGTTCGTACTATAAGTTAAAGTGGCGCGGGTGCCTGTCGGTAGTGCATCGCGGCTGGAAAACGATCTCTATGATCCAATTCGCGAGGCGGCAATATGGCAAGAGGTGTAGCGAGTTTGGATGTAGCTCTCCTTGCATGAGGTTCACGCGGAATCAATTTTGGTGAGAGTGCGAGCAAGCTTGATTTTTGCTGAGGCAGAGAACGCGAGAGGCCTCGCTTCAGGGACGAATTAGGCAGGGTCTGAAATCGCTACTGCAATACCCTGCACTTGCCTTCGACGCACAGAGAAAAGCGTTGCAGCCCCGGCTCACCTCGTTGACCAAAGGGTCCAGTAAAGTGGACGACTACGATCTGCATACTAGTGCACAGACGCACATCACGGACAAGTAAAGTAGCTCACATGCTGATATTTCCCGCAAGCTATAAACCAAGTCGCCAGCACACCATCAACACGATGATATCTGAAAATAGCCAAGACCGAGCGATGACGTTGAAGCAAGTCGCCGACACGTCTCAGCCTCGGAGCCGGAATTGAAATGAACGGAGAGGCTCAGCTTGATGAGCGAACTCTTCTGAGGATTGCAGCCTCAATGAACAGCACGGCATTCCAGCGGACTACGAAATGGGATTGGAACCAACACTGTGGTGACAATGGTTCTCCCACGTCGGTTCGGTTAGCAGTTTGCTCCGGGTCTATACTCTAAGCGAGAGCTAAAATTCAGCTCGCTGTTTAGATTGATTTTCGTGTTGGTCTCAGGGAACGCGCTTGTTCGGCGTGCCCGATTGTTTCTTTGGAAACACAACAATGACCAGCCGCGCTCTGCAAGCCACAAGACCTGTGCTGTTGCTTTGCTGGGACGCAACGCAGCAAGCCATTGTCAAAGTCAAGTTCAACTGGTGTCGGGGCGATCAGCCTCGGAACATTGGCGTAAAATCACAGCGACGGCAACGTGTTTGAGCTGATTCGACACCACCTTGAAGGTTGAGATGCTACGTGTGGAATGCGAGTTGGAGCTGTGAATCCGGCTAGCTGCAGCAAAGGCAATCCCTGACACAAAGGGCTTCCGAGTAGATTCGACCTCTCCTGCCATTTCGGGAAAGGTACGGATGGTTGTCAAAGTGCCCTTACTCCCAGCTGCATTTGCAGCCTCCTGCAGGCGTAGCATTTTCTTTTCAGGCCGATGCCGCCCTGCAACTTGGCGTTGTTCCCATCCTGCCCTTTGCTCCGACGCTGCTAGACTCCTGCTTTGCCTCTCCTTGCTCTTGCTTCTTTTTCTGTCGGCGCTTCAAGCCAAGACCTCGTATCTGCTGCTGCAAAGTCCCTTTCTGCTTCTCCCCACATCGCCTAGTGCCAGTGCCCATCCCTAATTGAATCACCGCCTGCCGCCACGCAGGTCTAGCATATGCAGCTCACCAACGTGTCTGAACGTCGCAACCTTCCCTTTGCTGTCATTATTCTTCTTGGCGACCGCGGTTGATGGGAATCCACTCTCCGACAGCATGTTCTGCTGGTTCGCACACCCTGCGCATGGTCGGGCTTTGTAACCTCAAGCGCTAACCATTCGATGATTCACGTAGACGCCAGGAGACAATAGCGGAGAACCAATATCGCGCAATCATTTGCCGTCGCACCAAACAGTGATTCTGGCTGATCTATCCTCTGTACCCCGCTCCGATCCCAAGGCAGCTGTCAAAGTCTAATCATGCCCTTCTCTTTGACTCTCCCGTCGGGAGAATCATCGTTGGCAGATCTGCAAGCCCATGGCACATCACTCTCTTGGTCTATTGTGCTTCCCTTTGTCGTGCAAACTTGCCGAATTGGCATAGTCTCTCTGCAGGTATTCTTTGATTGTCCTTCTGTACTGCATATGCTCTCGAAAAGCCGAATACGACGTATGATTCGGTCTTTGCGGTGTGACCTATCGCGTCCTTTTGTGGCAGGAGCTTTGCTTTTCCGTGGAACAACATTCGCTCGCTGCATGCACGCTTCACCAGCCTGATCATCGTTTACGGTTGGGACCAGCGCTTTGGCTCCCCCGCCCTCACTGCCCCATGCACTTCGTACATCTTCGCCTGTCTGTTCCTGCCGCTCTGCTCCCTCTTATCGGAGACCTCTCAAGTTTCGCGTTACGAGCAGAAGACATATAACAAGACGCCATCGTCCCTTGCTCGACTTCAATCGCCTACTTTATCCTCTCCACGCATCCCCACCATTCCCTGCTGGTCATATCACATCCTGTCGCGATCTCTGTCAACTACACCTCTCACTCCTCACCATGTCCTTCAACCTCTCGTCTAGGTTCTCTGACTCCACGATTGCTTCGGCATCAACGAGCTTTAGCATGCTCTCGTCGGCTAGCAGTGCCTCCTCAGTCGAGGAGTCGCTCTTACCTGCCTTCAGCTCTTACCCTAAACCTCCTCCCCGCACCTCTTCCATCACGCTCAAGAGCACAAAAACCTACACCGACCGACGCGAGCGTAAGAAGCCTGCGCCGCTTCAGCTCGTCACCTCCAACAACTCGCCACTCCTCAGCTCGAGTGACGAGGACGCCGACGATGACGTCTACTTCAGCTGCAACGAGAATGTCCGCAATTGCAGATCCAGCTATAAGCCAAAATGCTTCTGCGGCTCTCCTGTTCGCTCATCGGCTTCATGCAGCTCCGAGATCTACTGCTCCACAGGTTGCGCCCGCCAGGATGCCTTGTATGCCCTTGAGGGTCGATCGCCGTCTTGCCCTGATTCTTCAGGCTTGTATTCGGATAATGATGAGGAGGACTCGAACTTCCCCGTGACTCCCACAAATGCCTTTGTTCCCAGCCCGCCGAGGACCCCGGCTGCAGAGCGCCCGATGCAACCAAGGTGTCCTCCATTGGCAAAGAAGGTCAATGGTCTTGGCGCCAGCCACTATCGCAGGATGGAAGCCGCCGGTCTCTACGACATTGACACTACTCCGACGCGACCATCAGTCTCGTACGGCCTACTTGAGCCCATCGACCTGATGGTGGCTCATTCGCCTTCGAGCAAAACCGCCCAGCTTCGCTCGTCTCTCGCAGAAAGCGACGAAGAGGATGAGCTTGACTTCAACCCGCGGAAGACGCTCTTCTTCCAGGTGCCCATCTACATGGGCTCCTCGCCCGTTCAATCTTGACGGCCTCACCGCTTGCCATCCCGCCTCCTTCACAACCGACTCGGACTGCAGTCCCAAGCTGCCAAGTCTCGAGTCACGTCCCTGCATTATTCTATCATTGTATTTGTACAGCTTGCTAATCTCATGCCGATGGACCAGACTTTTGATTGTGACCGATCGAGACCATCTATTTGCGTGGTGGTTAGGCCCATGAGGAAGTCGGGCTCGTGCCCGCGGTCTGATGTGTCGAAGTGCATATGCTTGACATGTGCCTACATATCCCAGTAAAGTTGAGCTTTGGAAGTGGTGAAGCTAACAATTCCGGTTTCCGCAACTGTTACTTTTTCTAGGGTTTTGACAGCTCCACATTTTGGACCGTTGACTTCTGATTCTGATCCTGAACCTTGTCTCATCTCTACCTCGATTCTACCACGACCCGCCTAGCAGGGCGCTTCCCACGATTGAGCAGTCACCGATTGGGCAGTCACTTCTCAGCAGATACCATGGCTGGAACCAAGTTCGCCTATGTCCGAAACTTCGAGCTTCCGGACTCGGTCATCCCATCCGTGTACCTCGTGGTCCGCATCGATGGCAAGGGATTCCACAAGTTCTCGGCCGCACACTCTTTCGCCAAACCCAACGATCCTGTCGCACTCGAGCTCATGAATGCCTCCGCTCGTCATGTGATACAGTCCTTGAAAGGTCAAATTGCCCTAGCTTTCGGAGAGAGCGACGAATATTCGTTCCTCCTCCGCAAGTCTACCACGCTCTACTCTCGGCGCAACTCGAAAATCACCACCCACATTGTCTCGCTCTTCACTTCCGCATATGTCTGGCTCTGGCCTACTTACTTTCCAAATACACCATTGAAGGCACCACCGAGCTTCGACGGCAGGATGATTGTGTACCCGGACCAACAGATCGTTCGGGACTACTTCAGCTGGAGACAGGCCGATACGCACATCAACAACCTGTACAACACGATCTTTTGGGCACTAGTACTGCAGGGTGGAAGGACAGAGCAGGAAGCGACGAAAGATCTGGAGGGGACAGTGGCCGCGGATAAACACGAGATCCTGCACTCAAAGTTCGGCATCAACTACGATCAGTTGGAGCCAATGTTCAGGAAGGGTACGACCTTGGTCTGGACGTCAGGGCCATCCACCGAAAGTGGCCCATCAACATCCGCATCTTCAGCGAATGTAGCGAGAGAGCCAGTAGAGGACGGAGATCAAGAGACAGAGGGCGAGCCGGTGCTGGCGAACCCCAAAGACGAAAAGCTCCGGCTCAAGAATGAACGCAAGACGTCAGCAAAGGATACAAAGAAGCAACAAAAGAAGGACAAAAAGGCCCAATTGAGTACGTTGAGGACACTGCACTGCGACATCATCCGCGACGACTTTTGGAATCCCGCACCCACATCTACACAACCATCAGCGAACCACACAGCGGCACAACAGGATGCTTCGATAGACGTGAGATCGGCGCAGCCATGGAGCAACCCGGATCGGTTCAACGGCGCGGGACTTGGGATATCAGTCTTCATCGATTGACCTTCTTGTAAGGGAAAGATCAGATCTGTTGCTTTGCAGGATATCATAGATTGCGGAATGGGCAGATCAATGTGACAAATGGTGACGCTGATCTACCAATCGAATGCCTCAGTATGCAGGAAAACTTCGTCGACTTTGCTCGCCTTGCCCAACACGTGTGTCCACTGCAGCTTTGCTACCGTATTTGCAGTCTCGTTCAACATGCTGGCTGGCCCACACACGGAGACTCCCACTGTCTTATTCTGTTCACCTTGCCCATCTACGAAGGCCGTGATAAGATCTGGGACCACGGCGCGCTCGGAGTGAATTTTCACGCCAGGTACCACCTTTTCGTCACCAGACTTCTCGTCGTAGGCCTCCTTGCAGTAGACATCGAGGGTAGCCTCAATCCCCAATGCCCTCAAGTGGTCGACCAGTGGAACGAGTGTGGCTTCAAAAGCCTCGTAGATCCTCAAGCTCTGCACTGCCCAGTGCACGGCGACCCTCTTTGTAGCCGCCTTGCCTTTCCTCGCGGCCAAGCATAGGCTCATCAGCGAAGGGAGGGCAGACGTAATGCCGACTCCGCCCACGAGGATTGCGGCTGCGCAGTAAGCCTCCGGATGGAAAGGCGAGCCATACGGCCCGTCCAATCCTACCTTCAACTTGGTCGACACCTTGCCCTTGACGCTCGGTTGGCGCATGACCCGCTCCCAAAGACTGCGTGTCAGCCCGTCGCGTGCTTTGAAGTAGAAGATCATACGAGACTCGGCGTAGCTATCGGGAGAAGGGAGGTTCGAGACGGTGAAAGGATGCGTCTGGTAGGGTGCCGACTTGTTCAAACCAGGGAAGCGGAGGAAAAAGTGCTGTCCGGCCTGCCAGCTTACAGGCGCGACCACTTCGAGCTTGATCAGTTTCTCGTCCTCGTCCACCACGGAGACCACGCCCGTCACTCCACCGAACTTGCTGATCCTCAACGAGTTGGCAAACTTGAACAATACATGGAAGCCCCAAATGCCGATGGTCGGCCAGAGCCAAGACCAGGAAGTGAGCATATCCCTGGTGTGCATGAAGTAGAACACGAGGAAGAGGATGATGGTCACCACGTGTTGGAACACGAAGAACTCGTACGACATCCTTCGGAAGTAGCCGAAGCTGCTGACGACGAGCCAGAAGAAGATCACGATGGCGGCGGTGCCCGTCCACCAGACCGGATCCCACCAGAACCACTTGGTGAGATTCGACCAGCCTCCATCGTGTACCGGCTGGTAGAGGAAGGGAACTGCGTGGACGATGGAGAAGAAGAGGATGATGCGGGCGGTCCATTGGTGGTAGAATTGGAGCTTCTCGTGGGAGATCGAGGTGAGCATGGTGAGTGGGTTAAACTTGAGCGCGAAGCAGAAAAGCCAGGGGAAGAAAGCGTTGGCGATCATGCCTGCGCGGACGCCGAGCGGCGTGGAGCCCCAGACGGCAGCTGGTCGATAGTAGGGTTTGATGGCGAAGCACCAGATGGTGAAGCCGAGGAAGGGGATGGTGATGAATAGGATGTTGCCTAACGAAGGGAAGCGATCGGAGAGGACGGTCTTTCGTCGGAAGATGCGTTTGGGACGGTAGTAACCGACGCCGCGACAAACGGCCACCAGCGTGCGATAGCCTGGGATCGATAGAAGAACCGAGCTCAAGCGGCTGTTTGAAGAATGGCGAACTCGGGAGAAAAGGGATCGCAGTACGACAAGCCCAAGAAGGGCTAGAAGAACCCAGGTGGTGATGCGCGAGTATTTGGCCATCTCGTAATAGCTATCTTTGCCTGCCATCGCGGCCTTCTTGACTGCAGATGGAGGCCGACATTCGGGTCCGACCATGCCTGGTTGCCAGACGCATCCTGGCACTTCCCTGTGTCGCTTTTCGAGCACGAAACTCATCTTGACAATCTCGCCCAGAGGTCCGAAGTCTGTCTAAATGGATCGAAAAGTCGAGCAAGTTGGACTGAGAGGGTCGTAGATGGTCGAGCGTGTATATATCCCAGGCCAACCGGTGGGGACGTCTAAGAAAGATGAGATCGGACCCTTTTCGCGAAAGAGCGAAAGATGCCAAGATGGAACCCTTCTAGCACTTGGCTTTAGACAGGCACGACATGTGGTGGGTGAAAGACATCGAACAAGAACCTGATAGAGCGCAGAATGAATGGCAGTTGGCCGTTGTCACCTTTCCCATGTCGTCCCTACAAAGGAGAGAACAGTGACTGTGAACTGATTCAGAAAGGCTCCGAGGACGAGTGACCTTAACGAGAACAACGAGAAGAAAGCTCAAAATTCGCCGAGAAACGATGATCAGGGCTTGGCATTTCTGCTTGCCAAGACAAGGTTTGCAGCTCGAAAGTGTCCGAGCAACAATTGAAAAGTGTGCCTGTTCGGATCATTTCCGTTTGAGAATTCTCAGATCATCGGCAGGCGATCAGACGCGATTCAAATCGGGGTTGTCGAAGACCTTCCTGTTCTTTGAAGCCTCACTTTGATGGCTCGCATCTGCCAAACACGCCATGGTGCTGCATGTTGAAGCTCAGCTCGAGCTTGAAACTCCAGCTTCAGACAAAGGCATAACCGTGATAACCTGCTTTCCTCAGCAGGCCATAGGATTTTGAGCTGCGGCGGGCTTCTACGCCACGTGCCGAGGATTGTATTAAAACAGGAGATCAATTAGTTTGTGGAACAGCCGGTGGAACAAGGTTAAATCGCCCATCAGGTACCGGGACAGCCAAGCGGCACTGTGGGGTTCTCTGCTTCGTCCACTCGCATGTGTCCGCTTCGAGGAGGTCCCAAAGTACCATCATAATTGTAGAAGGCGGTGTCTTCGGCAAATGAGCGCTTGTCCGCGGCCGGTGGAGTTACGCTCGGACCACAGCCCTCCGAACTTTCTGACTCGCACGAACCGAGTCATGGGTCCTCCTCTCCTCCTCCACCTTCTGCTCGTCCTCCCTACCACCTGTTTTTCCTTCCCCTTCCCATAGACCAGGCATTTCTCCAAGGCATCAATAGACGAAATTCACCATGTCGCAAACTCCATGTTCGCAGGGCAGATAGGTTCTTCGAGTCCTCCGAAGAAGCGAAATGCCGGATGCAGCGCGGATCGAGATGGCTGCCTTCAGCGAGTCCAGCCACGACCTTGAAGACGAAGTAGGCGCTATGATGGAAATCGACGTCCATCCTTCTGCTGGCAGGGTGCTCACGCCTGAAGAGAAGCTCGAGCAGCGAACCCAAGAGGCATACGATTTGTTCGACAAAGGCATTTACACATACGTTGGTGCCTACTTGCTTCCGGCGGATGCCCAAGACGCTGACAAGGTTTCCTCGGGTGAGGGAGAATTCCTGGCCTCGTCTGATTTGCCAAAAGGGAGCGTTCTGGCCGGGTCGGCAACCTGGCAGAAAACCACCTTGTCCACCGCACCCGAGGCAGAAGAGAAGGCTCAGAAGGCAGAGAAAGAACCAACGTTCAAGAACCGCTTCTTTGCCAAGATGTGGAAGACTAGAGAGGACACAATGAAGTGAAACAAGTACTGGTACCTCAAGTTGCTCGTCATCGATCCCAACCACCAGCGAAGGGGGTTGGGAAGCAAGTTGGTCAAGTGGGGTGTTGATCAGGCTAGCAAGGATGGCCAAGTTGCGTACTTGGAGTCGTCTCCCATGGGCAAAGGTGCCTATCTTAAGGCAGGATTCAGAGTCATGGGTATGGACAGGTTGGAGGAACCGCGGGCGAAGAGAGGATACGTGGAATGGCCCTACATGATCCACGAACACAAATCTTCCTCATAGAACCGAGCCGCATACAGACCTTCTTCATAGAGTCACATCATTTACTACAGGACGGAATGTAATTGCTTGGAAATGCACCAAACAGCTGTGCGCAAGAATGTTGATATATCTATAACCAGGATCCAGGCTTAGTCGAGAACGTGATACTTCTCCTTCTTCAAGCGAGCGCCACCAGTCTCCAGGGGCTGCTCGAACCTTGTTGTGGGACGGTATCTCCTGAGGTATGGTGCGGCAGTCTCTTCAAGCGTATCCGGGGTCATGGCGAGGTCAGCCCAGCTCTTTGTACCTGGTGCGTCCGGCTTGTCGTCGATGTACCTCCTGATCACCTCATCCGGAGAGATCATGGGCCACCATGCGAGATCGGCCACCCTAGCTGCCAACTTGAAAGCCCACTTAGGCGTGTTCAATCCCGGCTTGACCAACGAGGTGAAAGTCAACGACTCGACCAATTGAAGGATCTCTCCGATCGTGTATTCCTTGGGACCTGCGAGCGAGAAGGTTGCGCCCATCGAGGTGACGTCGGCCTCGAGCATCTTTTCGAGCGCCTGTGCAACGTCGAGCGAGTGAACGGGACGCATCTTGGTCTGACCGTGGTTGACCCTCCACGAGTAAGGGTAGACGGCCATCTGGTTGAGGAAACGGTCTTCATGTCCCCACATGGTGCCTGGGCGAACGATGGTAGCTCCCTCGAAAGCGCGCTGGACAGCAGCCTCACCTTCCGCCTTGGAGCGCAGAAAGGCAGATGGAGACTCGGCATCAGCATTGAGGTGAGAGACGTGGATGAACCTGCCAACCCCGGCAGACTCGGAGATCTGAGCAATGCGCTGAGCACCAGTGACGTGGACGTCGTTGAACGAGAAATTCTTGGTCTCGTAGTGTCGTCCAGTCAAGTTGTAAACGACATCAGAGTGACGAACGCACTCCTCGATCTGCTCGTCGTTGCGAAGGTCCCATTCCATAGGGACAACCTGTCCAAGATCACCCATCACCTTGAGGTGGCGCTTCTCGTCCTCATCACGGTAGGGAACAATGACCTGCGATCCCTTCTGTGCGAGTCGGTTGACAACGTAGCGGCCGAGGAAACCAGTGCAGCCGAAGACGGTAACGACGTGACCCGAAACCGAGGATCGTCCTCCACCGTAAGGACCAGACTTGATGATGGGTTTACCCGTCTTCCTGTTGATAGTAAGGTCGTGAATGTTACGTGCCTGAACAACCTGAGCTCCACGAAGAAGCGAAGAACGAGCTTCCGATCGGAGCACCGAGGCGGCGCTGGTTCCTACGAGGTGAACCATCTTTGAGTGCTCGTCCGCCCGTGTGTGTGGGTGTCAAAGAGGTGGAAGAGTAGAGGGAGATGAGGTTGCAGTATCTGCGAGGCAAGTAGGAGATGGTGAAGATGCAGCCAAACGTGGAGTGATGATCAATCGCAATTGCAACACTGGATAGTGACCAGCGCCCAGGCGTCTCCGATTCGAGATTCAAACGGACAGATGCTCCGTCCAGAATGCGATCACAACGCACTGCTGCCGCTCAATTTCAAGTCCTTCTTACTCTCACACACGTGACAGAAGAGCCTATTCCGTGCGAAATATAATTTATTTGAGCGGATTTTGTCAGACCGGCCCAATATTCTTACAACGTCCGATAAATGTGGCCATTGATCTTGCCATGGACGGATCTAGGTATCGACAAGAGACCACATGAACATGCAAGCCACTGAGCGGTAGGGGCACCATTTTTGCGCTAGCGCCTTCATCTCGTCAGGCGTCAAGTATTGACCACCCTTGACCTTGTTGCCGTTGGCTCTAGACTGGAGCACTTGCCGACAGAGCCCGTGCTCGTTTGTGATCAAATGGTCCAGTGTCTCGGCCTTTCCGAAAGCGGGCTCGGGTTTTGGCATGACCTCTGTTTGCGCTAACATCGGCGCTTGATCACCTTTTGCTTCTGTTGGCTCTATCTCTTCTTTCACCTTGCGCTTTGAAGACTTTGACTTGTTCTTGTCTGCTTTCTCCTCCTCGTCCTCCTCCTCACCGGGCTTGCGCTTCTTGACGCTGATTCTTGGACCTTGCGAGTCACTGAGAAAGAAATCGAGCATTCCCTTCTGGACTCCCAGATCTGCACACGGCAAGATATCGGGCTTCCTTGCGGCAAACATCAGGATCATCTCGCTCGTCCATCTCCCAACGCCTTTGACCTTGCTCAGCTCGGTGATACAGGCCTCCTCCTCATCAAGCTCTAGGATCTGTCGAGTATCCAGCCGACCGTCTACAAATCGAGCCGCAAGATCCTTGACATACCTGATCTTGGCATAGGACAGACCGGCTGCCCTCAAGTCGGCGTCTGATGTTCGGAGGACCATCAATGGAGTGGGGAATGGCCACTGTTCACGAGGGAATCCGATGAAGTCTGGCTTTTCGGGCATCGAGTCCGGGAAAAAGAGACGACAGAACTTGTAGAGGACAGATCTTGCAGCCAGCCATGAAATCTGCTGTCCAAGGATTGATGTGGTGATGGTCTTGAAGAGGTTCAGATCTTTGCTGTCACTTGTGGATGCATCCAGCGCCTCCTCGTAGCATCGCACTGGCACCTTCTGGAACAGACGCTCGAAGCGCTTGTCTACGGAGCAAAGGTGTGCCTTGGCATGTGCAAAATCGAAAGGTAGCGCAGGGAATGGGACGGTCGTGCGTGGCAAGCAATCCTCTTCACATGCATCGTGGGGGATGACGAAGGGCTCTTCTGGTGCTTTGCTCTTAGCAGCCTTTGGAGTTTCCGGTTTGGCGATGCTCGGCGCAGCGTCGACTACAGCCTTTGTTCGTTTTCGAGGACTCGTAGCTGTTTTGAGCACGGCTAGCTCGCTGTCCGTAGCGGAGCGTTTCAATGGCTTCTTTGTCTGCGTGGTGCGTGTGGCAAGAGATGCTTTTGTGGAGGGGCAGAAAGACGCCGTGAGCGTCTTAGCAGGCGTTGCCGAGCGAGAGCGTGTGAGAACCATGCTTGAGCGCTCGCCGTTGCCTTGGTGCGATCAGAATGTATGCAGTGGTATCAATATGTGGTGCGCTAAAAGGGATGGGGGAAAGTTTTGTCCATATCATGTCTGTTAACGTTTCGGAACCTGAGAAAATGTGGCTAGTGCGGGGTGCCGAACATTAGATTGCCGTTAAACGGACAGGGCTGATGCAGGGTCCGCCCTGCCAGACTGTGCATTTTTCGTTGCTCCATAACGGCCGAGACCGACCGATAAATACCTGCGGATGTCCCTAGATCAAGCTTTCCTCCTCTCTGTTCTGACATCTGGGCACATGAAAGCTGGTTGAAGGGGCCAACAAGCTAGCCACTGATGAGCCAGCATCTTCGTGGCTGCTATCAAGCTCAAGTTGCATTCAGCGACATCTGAAACCGACACGTTGTGCAAGGAAGCCGCCTTGCCTTTGGGCAAGGGCAAAGGAAGCTTTCTAACACCCCGATCATCGGGTCTCTTTGCCTATCCAAATGTCAAGTCGCGAGCAAAATCAACTCTGGCAAGCACAGAGGCAGAGAGAGAGAGAGAGAGAGAGAGAGAGAGCGAGAGAGCTACAAATTTTTGAAAGTTGTCAGGCTTCTCAATACAAAATCCTAAATCTCCTCACCAGAGAAAGTGAAATGGAGCAATTACAGCTAGAAGATTGAGTTTCAGTGAGTTGCCTTGGCGAAGAAAGGGCAGGCGAAGAAGGTCAAAAACCTGAACAGAGAGCGCGCTGAAGCTTTTGCGGAACACGAATAGAATCCGTCCCGGGCGCTGTGCTGCTGCGCGTGTGAACTGCTCAAGAAGTTCTTCGATAGACAGCGTCGATTGACAACGATTTGCAAACGACATTTGCAGCTGCTTGACCACCATCTCGACCATCCTTGGTGTCCTCAGCAACCCCTCATTGTTGCTTGCAAAAGGGCCTTATCACCTTCGTCACCTTCTCACAGCTGTTCAGGATCGGATCGAGTTGAACACGCTCGACCGCAGCACAGCAACACTCACCATGTCCGAGAAGTACGACTTGACGCAGACCCTTCTGCCTTACCTCGACAGGCACTTGGGTCTTCCGCTTCTTTCGCACCTTGCTGGAACCGGCATTTTCTCGGAGACCGACATCGCCAAGGCCCAGTATGAGCTTGCCAAGAACACCTCCATGGTCGACTACGCCCTCCAGCTTTACGAGCAGGCCTACCCCAACCAACCCGCTCCTGCTGAGATTGAGAAGCAGCGTGAGAACGCCATCGCCCTCAACGAGAAGCTGGGCGCTGAGGTTGATCACGTCCTCAACGTCATCCAGGACCCTAGCGTTGCCTCTGCGTTGAAGCAGGACAAGGCCCAGAACTTGCAGTGGCTCGAGGACAAGTACAACCTTACCAGCGAACAGATCAACGCTCTCTACCGTTACGGATACTTCCAGTTCAACTGCGGTAACTACGGCGATGCTTCTTCGTACCTCTACCATTTCCGTGTCCTCTCCACTGACCCTGTCCTTACCATGAGCTCGCACTGGGGTAAGCTCGCCAGTGACATTCTTGTCGCAGAGTGGGAGCAGGCTCTCAGCGAACTTAAGCTTCTCTGCGAGCAGATCGACTCTTCCGCCGCTCACGCTACCGCCGCGTACGCCCAGCCCTCCACCTCCAACGGCACCGCACAGACCGACGACTTGACCCAAGAAGGCCTTCTGAAGAAGCGTGCATGGTTGCTCCACTGGGCTCTCTTCATCTTCTTCAACCACCCCTCCGGTCGTGAGCAGCTGGTTGAGATGTTCCTTTCGCCCGTCTACCTTAACACTGTTCAAACTACCTGCTGGTGGTTGCTCCGATACGTGGTTGCCGCCCTCCTTCTCTCGCGACGAACAACGCGCGTCTACATGGTTCAGCAGCCCGCTCCCGCTACCCTGATGACCTCGGCGTCAGCTGCCAATGTCAGCAAGCTCAGCCCACAGCAGGCGATCAAGGATGTCGTCAACATCATCGACTCCGAATCTTACCGTCTTGCCGGCACCGACCCCATCGTTGACTTCCTCTCCAAGCTTTTCGTCGACTTCGACTTCGAGGCAGCACAAGAGCAGCTCACCCTTGCCGAGCAGGTAGCGACGAAAGACTTCTTCCTTGCTGACTTCAAGGACGAGCTCGTCGAGGCTTGCCGTGTCGTTATTTCGGAGGCTTACTGCCGCATCTACTCCAAGGTGGACATTGCTGACCTCGTCAAGCGTCTCAACCTCTCCAAGGAGGATGGCGAGAAGTGGATCGTCAACCTCGTGCGCGACACTCGTGCCGATGCCAAGATCGACTTCAAGGAGGGTATGGTGTTCGTGAACCCCACCCATCCCCCTATCTACCAGACCATCATCGAGAAGACCCGTGGTTTCACTTTCCGCACTTCGGCTATGGGCACTGCTATTGACCGCAAGGCGCACCCACCTTCGCTCAACAACACTCACAACCTGAATGGTAACGACAAGCGTGGTGGTGGCGGAGGTCGTGGAGGCCGCGGTGGCCAGCGCAACCGAGGTGACCGCTCACACATGCACAACAAGGACGGCGAATCCAAGCGTGAGGGCGACGCACCCGCTGCCGATGCATCGCAACCAGCACAACCTATTGCTGCCAACTAAGCAAGCTGTTTCCAGCTGGTGCAACCAAAAATGCAAGGCGATCGTAGCTGCAAGAGAGCTCAGCATAGTTTTCAAGACTCTCTTGTACCTTTGGCATTGGCGCCGCTGCTGTAATTAAGCAGGTCTGCGCGAATGCTCATCGTCTTGCTCCCCCTCGTTCTTGATCACCACGACCCTTTTGTAGATTATGCAGTGCATCATTGGCGAACATATCATCTGTGCATACCATTCCTTTGAATCGCAGGGCGACATGCGTGCTTGAGCCCTCGCGAATTCCTTGAGACTCAGACCGAGCTATCTCAAGCTGAAACGTCGGTCAGCAGCGCTGTAGTGGAACTGAGCATGGGTCGACATGCTGCGAATGGGAAGCGGTCAAAAGCCACGAGCAAACGAGCTGTGTTGTTAGGTCTCTTCCTCCGGTACCAGGTCCGCGGAGGATTCGACACATCTTGCTAAAGTATCAACCGGACATAGGACGGATTTCTGGTGGTTAGCGCGTGTGGCCTCAGGATCGAAGAAGACGGAGGGTGCTGCTCCGAAGAACGCATGAATTAAGCATTCACCACCGTTAACGAGACCTTGGCATTGTTGGCCGGTACGGCTGCGGTTATCTTTCCATACAGACGCAGGTTCTTTCTACACAACGAATGCACAGCGTGACCTGTGGTCATGGCTGTATCAGTCTGGATTCCAGGAGCTCCGTTTCCCTGACAAGCGTCCATGCTTCTTCGCCATCACTCAACATCCCATTCGCATCTTGACTATTACATATCTCCTCATACAAGACCGGCTTTGCGACGGATACACCTTCCTCGAACTCCAAATCCGCCTCACCTGTTGGACTTGACGCTGTGGCCAAAATGTCTCGCCGCGCCGCTCCACCACAGGATGAGACTACACCGCTCTTGACCCATCACAGCACTGATGATGGTGAGGGAAGGTGGTCACTGGCACGCCGCCGGTCGTCTGCCTTCCTCTCTTTCCTGTCCGAACCTGAAGACAAGGAGGGGGAAGAATTCAAGCGCTACCATCGCATGCGTCTCGTCTACCTGATCGTTGGCATCAGCGTCGTCTACAACATCGGAATCGGCATATTCAACTCGTACATCATCGAGTTCGTCCAGACTTTGGCATGCGCCGAATACTATTACCCTTCAAGTTCAGCAGGATCACCCTTCCCAACGCTGCCGTCTGCAGGCGATCCGCAAGATATCTGCTCAGTAGCGTGGGTGGACAAACGCACCAGCCAACTGACAACCTATACTGATGTCACGTCCGGCGTCACTAGCTGCATAGCTTCGCTCATCCTCGCAAAGGGCCTTCTTCCACGCTTCGGTCGCAGATTCCTGTCAATCGCTTCGGTAATAGTTACAATCGTCTTTGCTGTGCTCATGGCCCTCGTCCCAACGCACTATTCATTCGATCCTGCCATCCCTTCCATCTCGACCGTCCGGCCGGCCACAGCTTCTACCCTCTTCCTGGCTTTGTACACCGCCGCAAACATGCTCGGGTCGCCGCAGCTAGCGATGATTCTGCTCACGCAAGTCATGATTCTGGACGTGGTCCGCGAAGACGAGAAGGCAGCTGGCTTGTCACGAACGTTTGCCACCACGACTCTCGGCATGGCAACGAGCTCGTTCCTGATCCGAGGAGTCTTCCCATTCTTCGGTCTCAAATTCAGCTTCCTCAGGCATGAAGGACCCTTTTCGCCATTTCTGATCGTCGCTGCAGCTATGACGATCACCCTGATTCTCATCGTATTCTTTCTTCCAGAGACCAAGACCATCGCTGAAGCTAACGCCAGGCAGCGCAGGAATTCGGTCTCGAGCTACGACAGTCAGGACCACTCCGAGACACACCCAGCCATACTTTCGCAGGACGGAGGTAAATCTTCTCTTTCGACGGCATGGCAAGGTCTCACGAGCACTCTCGGCATGTTTGGCTACTTTTTGCCATATCAGCCCTCTCCGGGAGCCAGGAAGGACTACAAGCTCCCGCTCATTTTCGGCGCTGTCATCTTTTCCGACACCATCAGCACGACCTGGACCAACCTCTCTATCTTCTGCGCTACTCATCTGCACTTTGGCCCGGAGCAAATGTCGAGCTTGTTCGGACTTCTTGGTTTGACAAAGGGCCTCTACGCCCTGTTCGCTCTGCCGTGGGTGGCCAGTGTTGTGCACCGTTTCGTCAAGAACAGGATGCGCGAAGAGCTGGTTGCAGCGGCGCCGGAAGAGCTCACGTCAGAAGACCGCGTTTCGAAGCGCGAGGAGTCGATCATCTACACAGACAGGCTTGTGGCCATGGGCTCACTCTTGGTTGACGCCTGCGGCTTCGTGTGCATGGGTTTCGCAGCTGCTCATGTTTCTCCCATGGGCATCTATGGCAGTAAGTATCGAATCTGCACGCAGATCGTACTGGGAGGAGGCTACCAGATACTGACAATCCCTCTTTCTCCATTCCCTCGTCGGACATCTCCTTGTTCCATTCGGCACTACAGGCATCGTGATCCTGATGTTCGCAACGGGAGCCCTCCCTTCCATCCAAGCTCTGAGCGTCGACCTCTTGCTAGCACAAGACCGTCCAACGGACGACCCTGTCGCAGCGCGTGACGCCTTCATGGGCTTCTTGAACCTCGTACAGACCATCCTGATTTCGTTCGGACCTCTCCTCAATAACGCCATTTACCGATGGTCCATCGACCATGCAGTGCCCGCCACCGTCTTCTGGTGGACCTCGCTCCAGTCTCTCACGTCCCTCGTCTTTGTTGCGGCTGTCGGCATGGTGGCGAAGTAGACACTAGCGGTTGAGCATAACAGCGCAAAGCGGCGGCCGGAAGTGGTTCGGGCAAACAAATACATAGTCGCATTCCTAAACTTTAGCAAAGCATTTTATTGCACCTGTACAATACATTAATATAAGAGCATACAATCCACAACTCTTTCCAGCGATCGCGACGAGACGTGAAGCAATTTTGAGTTGTGACATGGACGAACGTTCAGAGATCGGACAGCTTCGACTCCTGTCTGGGCGAGTCTTGCTGTGCCTGAGCCGCCGCTGCCGCCTCGCTAGTCGGAGTGACCTGAGTTTCTTGTACAAACGTAGTGGTGCGCCCTCTCTGATGGGTCGTGTCAAAGTTCCAAGCACCCGGCTCGACCATAGTGGGGAAACCCTTCCACGTCCTCGCGCCCTCCTGTGCCTCTCCATCGGCATTCTGCTGGTACCAAGGCGCGTTGGGACCGTCCAATGCTCCGAGCTCCTGCCACATCCATGCGGCGCCGCCGAGTGCTGCTGCGATGCCGAGCAGCGCTGTCGAGTTGATATGTTCCTGGTCTGCCAACGGGAGGAGCAGGACCACGATCGCAGCGACGAAACGCGGGGCGATCCGGACGGGTTTGCTGAAGAACAGCTCGCCGGGCGCATCACCAGGAGCGCGGTGCAGATGAGTCCGATTGCGTATGTCGATGCAAAGATCCAACGGATCCCCTGCGCAATTTCATTCTCCTTTGCCAACTCGGCCGTAGCATCCCCACACAAGGTCAGCGCACTCACCAGAGGCAAGTGCAGCACGAACCACAGCAGAGCATAACTCATCTCCCTTCGGATCGGGTGTGTGATCCTCTTGCTGCCCGCTCCGCAGCAGTAGATGCCGTGGAGTACGAAAGCGACGATTGTAGTGAGTATCACTCTCGCCACACCAGAGTGCATTCCATGGCCGGCTGGGTGACCCGCAATGACGCTGTACAGGAACTCGCCGTGAACAAGCGTGACGAAATCCGTGAAACGGTCCACCTCGTGTTCGATCGCCACTGCTGACGAGTAACGAAGTTTGGCGAGACGCTTGAAGAAGGGCGAGTAGAAGAAGGACCATGACGCATATTCGATGACGAGGGCAACGGTTACCATGGCAATGCAAGCTCGGACGCTGACAAAGATGCTTCCGACCCAAAGACCGAGCACAAGCACCCACACGGCTATCTGAGCGCGGATCTGGAGACGGTACTGGCAGACATAGAACGAGTAGAAAAGCCCTGTTCCGAAGATCATGGCACCTGCCACGAGGTACGATCCGATCGCCGTGGCTCTTGCTCCCGACTCTTCGTGATCCTCCTCGGCGCTGGGAGCGTTGTTCGCGTACACGACGAGACAAGCCATGACACCCAATACCAGAGTCCTTTGTGGGAGGTCGTCCACGAAGAAAGCATTGAAGATCTCTCGCATGTAGTTCCAGATCATCCACGCCGCCGTGTAGGTCAGAATATATCTTACGATCGCATCTCCATTATGCCCGTGAATCGCCTCTTCGGCCAAAGCGGCGATCAGACCGACGAAAACCAGATCGAAGAACAGCTCTAGTCTGTGAGAAAACCTCTCCTCCTCAGACCTGACCAGCACGTTGCCGCGGAAATGTTGCAAGGCTTGAGGGCGGCGGAAGAGGTAGCGTCTCTGTTGGTGCATAGCGCGATTCTGTGCGTCCTGACGCTCCAAACGCCTGAACCTCTTTGCCTTTGCATCATTTGTTCGAGACGAAGCAGAAGTCGTAGAGCAAGCAAGACTGTTTGTATCGGCTGTCGACGAGGCTTCGGCCTGCGGCGAGTCGTTGTCCTCTTCTTCGTCGGATTCTTCAGGTGCATATCCGGTGGCGTGGACTTGTCCATACTTGAGATGGTGTGGTTGGTGCGTGTGCGTAGCGGCTTGCTGGGTTGAGCCCAAAGAGGCTACGGAGCCTCGATGCTCTTCTGACATCCTTAATTGTGGTGATGATGGTGATGATGAGGAGAGGGACGAACGAACAGCCGAGCAAACCCAAGTGCTTAAGTAGGTATTGGCTGAAGGTGTGAAACCTGACCATGCACCTTGCCTGCACGGCCTCAGATTGGCAGTCTAAATTCATTCCAATTGGCATCTGTCCAAAACCGGCTTAGATCCGACGGTAGTTAATCTCCAGACCCTTTCAGAAAAATCCAAAAAATCCATTTCAATTCATCTCGCCGCTCGACTCGACTTGATCCGAACTCGGCTTGGCTATGAAGCAAGCGCAATTCTTCACTCTCTTCTTGGACGAAGGAGGATTCCTACTCGGCAGTGGCGCTGGGCTTGGCATGCCTCGCTTTGACCTTGCCGCTTCCAGTTGCGCATGGCGGGCAGCACGTTTGGAAGCAACTTTCGAGACATGATGGACTCCCTTGCTGCTGCGCGCTCAGGACCGGACATACGAATAGAACTTCTCAGCAGAACTACAGAAAAGCGTGACCCCGTGCGCAGATGCCACGGTGATAGGAACTAGACCGGACATGTTCACTGGGACAGAGAGCCCTGACAGTCACAAGGTGGGGTATGCGAACTGGCACAACGTGCCCTTTTTAGAATTGTCAAGGTTGAGACGGAACACCATAGATGCACCGAGCCTAACGACCGACTTCGGAAACCGGCACTCCTACTCCGCCTCCCCCGCCAATGCTATTCAACATGTTGTTGTTCGTCGCATGGTCAAAGTCGTTGAAGATGGGCAGAATGCTCTGCATGTACTGGTCCAGGAGATCGTCTGTACCCAACCAAGTGTTGGTCACCGGGTCCAGGCCTGAGTTTGTGTTGGTACCCACAGCCCCCTGCATGGACGACAGCGGAGAAGGTGCGCCCATGGCGTTGTTGATCAGCCCAGCAATGTTGCCTGCTGTATTTGGATAGGGCCGTGAATACCCAGCGACTCCAGACACTGACGGCGACATTGAAGCCGGCTGCGCTCCGAACAGAGGTCTGCCCGCAACGCCGGGGGTCTGCAGCCCATTCGTGGCGGCGGTTTCGAACGCGAGAGCCATGTCACTGACTGCTGCTGCCGATGTCGGGTCGCCAGGCGTGGCAGGCCGAGCCACCTTGGAAAGATCGTAGCCTGGCAAAGCGCCATCTCCTGACGTGACGCTTCGCCTCATTTCTGCTGCATCTCCTTGAGCACGGGGGCTGCAGCCGCTCGAACTCGCTGACATCTGCGACGACCCTCTCAACCTCTGACGCTTCTTCCTCGACTTTTCCGCCCTATCCCGCTCCACCAGTTCTGCACTGAGCGAAAGGATGAATCGTCCATAGAAGCGCGCAAAAGATCTGGTATGCGTCGTATCTTGAGGATCGCCGGCAAGCATCAGTCCGAGCTTGACCACCAAGCCACGCGTCTCGATTGGTCCATTCTTGAGCAGGTGGACACCCGACCAACCCAACATGGCTGCGACGATTCGACTGGTTGTGTGTGCCTGACCTTGCAGATTGTTGAGCGCCAACTCGCAAGCTTTGGTCAACAGCGTAACACAATTTTCGCGAGCCGCCTTGACCGAGGATCCACAGATACGCAGGATCCGCATGTTGGATGCTTCGCAGATCGCTCTCCTTCGATCGGATTCGCGGATGGCATGCGTGTTCATGAGCACTTGAATGTGCAAGCCGATGATGCGCATGATTGTCGAAGTCAGCGGATGCTTGTCGAGCGCGGGATGCTCGCACCAAGCTTCCGACCACGCCTCCAACAGCACATTGGCCGATACACGGATGCTCTCGATCGAGCCGACTTCGTAATAGCTCTGACTGAAGATGCGCGTGCGCATGATTTCTTCAATGCGACGCAGGTGAAGGAAGGCGACGATCTGGATGTCATTGTCGAGTGAGATAGGCGACTTGGTCCAGTCATTCAGCGTTCCCCAATCGACGTCCAAGGTAGTGTTGGGTCGCTGGCCAGAGAAGGAACTGAAGCTTCTCTCCATGATTGCTGCCAAGGCCCAGGTGCGGGATCGATCTCGGGCATGTCGACGCGCGATCTCGTCCTCCTGCGGCGTATCATCGCGCATAGCCAGATCAAGCTCTTTGGCCATACGCGCGGCAGTGCCGATCAGCAGCCAAGCACGGTCCTCAGCCATGAGAGGAGTAAGGTGAGCCCACATCGGCCAGACAATAAGGCCTTTGACTACCTCGATGCTTTTGACGTTGCGGTTAAGGATCTCGACGACGAGCGAGTCGACAAGCGCCCGGAGCTGCTGGAACTGCTGGATGGCGCGTGGACTGCGATCGACTGAGGTGGCGATGGCGAGGATGACGGAAAAGAGGAAATTGGAGGATTGCTTGATGGTTGTCAGGTTGTGAATGACCGGGTCGAGAATGCAGAATTGCTCGTGAATGGTGTCCATGAAGATCTTGAACAAGCGGGGCACTTCTTCCATGGTCACGATGCCCTGGTCCAACGGATCGCACCGGCGAGTATCCCAGCTGGCCGAAGCGGAAGCGCCAGAGAAGTAAGAGGCGCGTTCACAAGCGGCGTGGCCAAGGCAGGATCGAGTCCACCCGCTGTTTTCGAGCATGGCAGCAATGTCGCGCGATGATCGGGCTTGGGCCTCATCCTCTTCGTTGAAAGGCTCATCAGCGTAGATGTAAGACAGACTTCGCTTCTTGCCATCGATGAAAGCTGCTGGGCTGCGAACCTCCTCATGAGCGGTGTCAGCATCTGCCAGAAGTTCGTCCTCTTCGCTGTCGGATTCGGTACATCGTTTCCCTAGGGCGGCTTCAGAGAGACAAAGAAGCGGGTTGGTCGACGATGGAGGCATCATAGTCTCTCGAATCAAGAGACCATCGTGATACTTGGAGGTGCGTCGAGCGCTGCTGTTGCTTGCGATGCTGGCATGGCTGCTGTGATGTGTGTTGGATGAGACCGTAGGTGGGTTCGTCGATGAGTGAACCGAGCCAGAGGAGGAGGATGCGGTGGCACTGGAAGGCGACTGCTGATTGCTGATGTCAGACGAGCGACGAGGCGAGACACGACTGTCTGTGGTTTCGTAATGAGGATAAGCCGAAGCGTGGCCTGAGCCGCCGTCTTGCCATACCATGCGGGAGCGATTGGATGCCGAGACATGTTCGTGCTCAGGGTACGAAGGGGAGCCTCGATCCTGCTTGACATTGTAAGAGCGAGGGTTGGGGTGTTGTTCGAGCTGGCGCTGCATCGCTTCTGACTGTTCTCTAGCGCGAGTCGCTAGGCTGCGAATCACGAGGGCAGTGAGGGAACAGAAAAGGCAGCATGGGTTAGTCCATGAACAATAAGGGATGCAGATAACGGCCAAAGAAAGCTCGATGATCGTATCAAGGGAACGAATGTCCGGGGGCAAAACTCACTTTTTGGTGCCGGGTTTCTTTCCCCGACGGGATGCTGTCCAGGAGCAGTCGAGCCCCTTTGCTTCACAACGAGAGCAATTTTGAGCATCCTTGCGTTTCCCACTGCACTTGATCTTGGCTTTTCGGCACCTGGCGAGGATGAAGGAAACGAAAATGATGCCAGGGAGGAGCAGACAGGCATGTATCGAAAAGGGGCAAGAGATATCAGTGGATCAATTCGAGGGGACGGGGATGGTGGCGGAAAACCGTGGGATGGCGTATGCATTGCCGCAGGCTTTGGTGTCGGCATCTGCCCGACATCCGCCGCTTGGCACGAAAGGTGTGATGGTGTGCAGGTACTTACTCAAGACAAGCCTGGGAATTTCGGACCCTTGGTCGCTCTCCAACGAGATCTTCGTCCATGGTTGTGTCCATTGTCGATAGGGGAAGAAGGTGGTGTTGGTGGTGGTCGATGAGGTGAAGCGCGGAGAGGATGGAAGAGGCGCGCCGTTCTGGCTGCAGCGGCTAAGTCGAGTGAAATTTGATTTTGCGCAGGTCTGCTGGCTTGTCTGTGTTTCTGACGGTTGATACCCTCTTTGGGCGCAGTCTCGGTAGAGGACTCAGTATGCCGGCCAAGTACCAGTTGGGAGAAAAAAAAAAAAAAAAAAAAAAAAAAAAGGCAACCTGATTGCAGCGCATGCGTGGAAGCTGCAATAATTTCTCGGTGGCTGGAATACCGTTCACCGACCAATTCTGAAGTGTGCGCGGCAGGGAAGCAGCACAGCATGAAAGCTAAAGTCAACTTTGCCAGTCTGTATGCAAAACTTGCTTTGCCGAAGTCGTGCCGAACGATTTTTGTCGGGAGACTAGATGTGAGCGTTGCAGATTGAACAATCAACTCATTTTCCACCCAGGCACGGAAACAGCCGAGCAAGGTCACCGAATCGTATCAACGCTCTTACGAACTTGAGGTTGCTGCTTTTGGGTTACTGTTTCGACGCAAACCGACAATATTTCTTCAGATCCAAGCTGTCAAAGGATGTGCAGCGTAGCCGGATTGGCCGGTTGGTTCAGGAGTGAGAAGCAGTGATTGTCTAGCGGTAGTGTAGTAAGCGTTTTGTCTTGCTTGTTGTCTCACAAACCTGAACGTGGGGGAAGGTAAGATTGGCAGAGGGTAGAGACGGAATCCAAGGTCGTGTTCCGAAAGGGCTCTGACGAATCCGAGGTCCGAAAGAGAAAAGCGACAAAAGCGAGCCAAGCCAAGCAGAGAGACCTCATCTCTTTTCCTGAACCGAGTTGTAACAGATTTGGCCGACCGCCGACCGTAGACCCTAGACCGTAGACCGTTGGAACGGTTTGGCAACTGCCATTATTCGCAAGCCAGCGCGGTTGGCGCTGCAATCACACTATCCGCACGGAGCTCGAAAGGTATCCCCAGCTTGATGCCGAATCTTGCTTCCGCTGCGCTGGGGTTGACCCTGACTTTTCTGCGCCTATTTGAGTGTCTTTTTCTGCCGAGCAGCTGGTGTCAGCACATCCCCATCCCACGCGGCTCCCAGCTTGAATCCACACGGCTGCAATCTTGTTCCTTGGGCCGTGCCCTCTCTCTTTCCGGTCCGTTTCCATTGTCCCATTCTAACCCCTCACTCTGCAACCACAATCCACTCCACATCAACCCCCCGGCTCCTGCCACTGCTACGCCCACCTCCTCATTGCTTCTTCTTGCCCGGCAGTACTTGGAAGCTCCATCCTCTCCATCTTGAGTCAAACGCGACAAGCTGCATCTTTTCCGGTCGGCAAACTCCGAGCGTGGTTATCGGTCATCTCGCAGGTTGCTCGTCTCCAAGGTTGCCATCCTCACTCAAAGAATCGTCACATTCGCGGTTGGCTCCAAGTTGCATTGAGATAAGATTCAACGACATTGGCCCGCTACCATTGCAGGCGCTCCCGCAAGCTCTTCTAGAGGCAGTCACTCTTGACGCAGACTCTATCCGACTCAGCTTACTCTCACACAGCATGCGTCGGTGATCTGCTACAATTGCATTCTGTTCCTACGCGGACTGCGACGTTTTCATCCAGGGCTCCGCGCTGCGACATCGCCAAGGCTCGTCTCTGACTGTTCCCAACAACACATTCAACAGTGTCCTTCGCTTCCACCTCCACCTACTAACCATGTCCTTTAGCTGGAAAGGCCTTTTGGGCGTCGATAAATCTTCTGCTTCGCCCGGCACATCCACAGGTTCTGCAACCGGCTCTCAACATGCAGCGTATATGTCGAGTCCAAGCTCGGCAGCGAATGGCACTCCCAGCCCCGCAGCTGCAAACAGTGCAACACCCGCTTCGACAGGCTCATCCGCAGTGAATCCCTCGGTCATGCGTACACCGCTCAACGCCAACCCCTATTCCGTTACTCAGTCTCCGCCCGCTACCGTGCCTGTCTTTGGAGGCATGATTCCATCATCCAGCTCCTACCATAGCACCAGCTTCATTCCATCATCTGCATCTACCAACCAATCCGCCGTTACCACTCGCAAACCCTCCGAGATCCCTGTCAATGCTTTCGAGGGGGGCGGCTACCTTCTCGGAATGGAGAACTTCGGCAACACTTGTTATGTCAACTCTGTGCTCCAAGCGCTTTACTTTTGTCGCCCCTTCCGCGACTCGGTGCTCAGCTACAAGGTCGAAACCCGTCAGCGCTCCGAGTCGGATCCCGCCAACCCTAATGGAATGCCAAACATGCTTGAATTGGCTTCCCGCACTCCTCCAGATACCGCACTTGAGTCAACAGACGGTGTTCCTCCATCAGACACGCTCTTCGCCGCCCTTCGGGATCTTTTCGACGTCATTCAGCAGTCCGGCAATCAAAAGCCACTGTCGTCACCGACGCGTCTGACTTCGCCAGGCTCTTTACCCAGTCCAAGTCCCATCTCACCGTCCGCTCCTGCATTGCCGTCCGCAGAGCCGTCAAGCGTGGCGAGGAAGACCTCCATCCTGGGTCGACCCTCAACAGCAGGCGGCATGGCTGGAAGAGGAGGCGCTGGTAATCACGTTGGTGCCAACGCAACTAATGGGTCTGGCGTTGCAGCCGCTCAAGCCATTCCCATAACACAGACTCCAGCGAATGGCTCTGGACCCCCGAATCTTTCCATCTCGACCAGCTCCACAGGCACCTTTGCATCTGGCTTTCCTGCAGTCGATTCCGCCGCAGTCAAGGCGTTCCTCGGCACTCTGAAGAGAGAGAATGTGCTCTTCGATAGTAACATGCACCAGGACGCGCACGAGATGCTCAACTTCGTCCTCAACAAGGTGGGCGAGGATCTCATCGATGCTCATCGAGCCAAGAGTCACGTCAAGTTGCAGAGCCGTAATCCTTACCTCAACGTACGAACCGAATCAGACAAGACTATTGATGCGCAGCGGAAGCACAATGTCATGGAAGTTGGTCCTAACGGCAAGACCTGCGTTCATCGCCTGTTCGAGGGCACCTTGACCAATGAGACGCGCTGTCTCACTTGCGAAACTGTCACCTCGAGAGATGAATGTTTCTTGGATCTTTCGATCGATATCGAGAAGAACTCATCCGTATCATCCTGCTTGCGACAGTTCTCAGCATCGGAAATGTTGCGCTCCAGAAACAAGTTCTTCTGCGACTCTTGCTCGGGCTTGCAAGAAGCGGAGAAGCGTATGAAGATCAAGAAGCTGCCCAACGTCCTCGCCTTGCATCTGAAACGATTCAAGTACGAAGAAACAGTGCAGCGCTACGTCAAGCTCTCCTATCGAGTGGTCTTCCCACAAGAGCTCAGGCTCTTCAACACTTCGGACGACGCCGAAGACCCGGACCGCCTCTATGAGCTTTGCGCCATCGTCGTCCATATCGGAACAGGTCCTCATCATGGCCACTACATCGCTGTGGTCAAGGTGGACGACCGCTGGGTGCAATTTGACGATGATGTCGTCACGTACATCGATGAGGCTGAAATCGCAAAGTACTACGGCGATCGACCTGGCTTGGGCAGTGCCTACGTGCTGTTCTATCAGGCAGTCGACCTCGACTTCGAAGGACTCGGCCTCGAAGACCCTGCTATCCAGGCCGCGATCCAACAAAAAGTGGCAGCCAGCGCCGCAGCGGCAGAAGCCAGAGGCAGAGCCGGCCTCGCGGCCCCTGACCTCGCGAACTCGCGTAACAATGTGCCTTCCCCGGACAGATCTGGCACTGCGCCTACAGCCAATCGCTCTCGACTCGACTCGGTCACCGAAGGTAGTGTTTCGGCAAGTGCTGGCCAAGCCGAGTCTGGGCAAGGGGGCAATGGCTGGTTCGGCTCCTTCCGCAACCGTGAGAAACGAGCTGGGAGTCAATCCAGGCGTCGTCCTAAGACTACGCCATCGTTGGATCCCGTCGTTGCAGGCACAGGAGGTATGCCAACATCACCCACAATCGGCGAAATGTCCAAGTTCGCGGTGCCAGACACGGATGGTACAACGCCCGACAACGCCTCCATATCAACTCATTCGACAAGCGCCAACGACACTTCTCGTGGAGTACCTGCCGTAACAACTTCGATCACCCCATCTACCGACCTTGCACATGCACCTCAGGCGGCAGGGTCTGGACCGCCCGTCCGCGATGGCACACCTATGATAGATTCCGTCCCGCACGCCCTTGTCAGTGCTGAGGCAAGCCGCTCCACAACAGAGTCGCCGAGCGAGTCCAAGTATGCTCGCATGCTCGCGAATCAGGCGGATGCAGCTGCAAACCGCGAAGCGAGGGAACACAACTTGATGCGCGGAGTCCTGAACCGACGGAACCGCGCTGCTTCGGAGGGCTTTCCATCGTCCAATGTACTGTCAGAAGCCCCATGGACCGGACCATCGCCACAAGGGATACTTACCGCTGAGCCAGGAGAAGTGAACGAGGTGACACACAACGCCACATCTGTCGGCTCTAATGCTGCGGCGAATTCTGTGTCTCCTACCACGCAGCGAGAGCCCTCTTCGGGCAGTTCATTTGCGCCTCTGGAGCGTCTCTTGTCCAAGAAGGACGCTAAGGCTCAAGCAAAGAATGCACGACGAGCATCTTCGAGCTACTCGCCCATGTCGCCTGGACTAGAGAAAGGAGAGAAGAAGGAAGGCATGCTCTCGAATCTCTTTTCCTCGTCTAACAGCTCGGCGGCCCAGTCAAATCGCAACTCGATACAGCACCTGCAAAACGGTGTGTCCCCCACCAGTGCAGGGGCTTCGGGAGACAGCGAACAGCCAACACGTAAACCGAGCTTGTCCACAAGGACGCTCAGCAAGACGTTTGGATTTGGTCGCAAGCAGACGTGATGGAGACTGGCCGAGACTCAGTACCAAAACGAGCGACTGGACAACAAACGCTTGCTCTAGATCACAAGAACCGGTGATTTAGAGGCGTTCATCATCGAAACCGGAATGATTGCATTAGAATTCGAACCGAATCTCCACAAAGTCTTGTGATTCTTGAGACAAGTCTGAAAGAGCGCTCCTCATGCACAACGATCCTTCTATGGTTGCTAGGCAAGATCGAGAATGTTGAGATAAGTCAGTGAGAGCCAGGGGGAGGCAGGAAAGCAGGAGCACGACTCGCATGATTCAGCAATATTTTGATTTGGAGCCCCGCCTCGGAGGACGCAGCACTTGGGTAATGCAACACCGGAGCGGACGGAGGGCACAAGGAAGGTGTTGAACCGCTACGTCGTTAACGATGGACTATCGATACGGACGCGTCTCGAAGATCAACACCTGCCTATCTGAGACAACACCTGCGTTGTTCACCCCACACTTTTGTCCAAAGATGGATCTTCTGCTGATCGCTTGGACTTGGTTCCTGAGCCATAGACCTTCACTTGACGTTCCAGGACTTCTTCGCGCAAGCCAAAAAGCTGCATGAAAGATTGCTCGTTGCGATGTTCTCTTGATGAAGTGGAGCAAAAGCCAGGCACACGGAATTGGTTGGAGCGTAGATTTTTTTTCTGGTTTGTTTTGGCCGGAGCCAAGATGTTTTGGTCAACGCGTTAGTGATGGTGTTGTGCAGCGAAAGCGGTTTCCGGAGCATCAGGTACCGCACAATCAACATGACGCCGAGCCTTCGATCCCTGCAGAGCGACTTGCATCTGCATACCACGGCGACATTACCTGCAACCGCCACGTGCGTCGAACCGATGGCTGCCGCCAGCACCGTCTCCTATGATTCGCTCCGGCCTCTCGTCCATCACGCATCGCTTTCTGACCGGGCCTTGCATCGCTTGTCCGCTGTCATAGAGTTCGCAAACTTGGGTTACGTTCTTTGTGGCTTGAGGCAAACGCCGAGCAAGCAGGAAATCATCGTCGAAGCAGGCGGAGGGCAATTGACTGCGCGCGGTCTCAACGTGCTCGTGTGTGTGTGTTTCACCTCGCATTGCGCCTCAGATGGCGCGCCCCAAGTTTTGCATGCATTGTGCACCTGTCAAGCACGCAGCTCTGCTGGCCCCTGTGATTTGCTATCGTCGTGATTTTGTGCTTGTCATGGTGTGTTGATCAACAGTTCCGGTACCAAGATCAGTCGACTTGCATGCATTCGATCCGGCACACCTGACCTGCAAGGCGCACTTGTCAGCAACTTGCGCAACGCAGTTCTACCTCAGAGCCCTTGACGGTCTCAGTCACTTGCCCCATCGGCCAATGGAGCCATATTCGAGGAGCATTAGCCAGCGGTAAATCCGCTCCACAAATTGGGCTCATGCTCAGAGGTATATGAATCGATGGATCCTTTCATGCCCATGTCTGTCTGCCTACCCGCCCTTCCACCTACCTGCCTTACTCCCATCAACGGTGCCGCCCAGTCATCGCCGTCCCGCCTTGCCGCAATGCGTTTGGCACCCACCTTCTGGCCGGCGCTTGGCTCGAGTTGTACTCTTCCTCAGTCACAGGCCATCGAAAACGGCCTCACCTTTGCGGCTCATTATCCAGCCGATGACTACGCCGCGTCTTTAGCCAGTGGTGAGGCACGACTCGAACTTTGGACCAACTTGCCGATCTCGGAGTCGGACGCCGCCTCAACCTCGCGAACGAGCACTTGGAGCGCTGTCGCCCTTCGGCCCATCAAGTCCAGTGTTGTTCAGGGCTATGGCTTCGCCTTCGTTGCTCGGGTCAGATGTCCTACTGAAGTGGTAGCAGGGACATTCGGCTTCACGTATCGTATCGTACATACGGATGGCCAGATCCAATGGCTCGGCTCGCCAAGCAACGATGGTCACGTCCTTTTGGCTGCGTCTGGCGGCCCGACTATCACGATCCAACAGCTCGTATGCCCCCGGAACGGCACTAGCCTTCAGACTCCTTATCGATGCGATCCTGTACAGAGCATCGACTCTAGCATTAGGCTAGCTACCTTGGTCGGCCCTGTTGCCGAATCTCAGGGCAATCTCTCATTTAGTATCAAGGTCAATAGCATCGAGTCCGGTATTGTCGTGGAGAGGACCAAGTCCAGCTGGTGCACTTCCAGAACATTCCGATGCCTCGACGAAGTGTCGACAGACTTTGGAGCGAGTCTCATCATCGTTAAGCTTGCTCGCTCTGCGCGCAAAGAGATGCTTGTCATCCTTCCTTTCCACGATGGTCACGATGTTTCCTCCCGACTTGTGCGTGGACCTTGCACTCAGGGCTCAGTATACTTCGAGGTCAACGGATCGAATCATATGCAGAGCAAAATCTCGGTTGCGCTCGGCACAGCTGACAAGCTCGAACAGACCATTGCAGCATGCCGTTCTCACGCAGCCAGAACCCTCCGCGCGCCAATCCACGAACCCTTAGGAATCGGCTGGTCTGCCAGTAAGGCTCTGGAGATCGATGCAAATGTATCCGACGCCGGCACGGACGCCATTCTTCCTTCCCTCCCCTTTGCTTACTCTGAGGCTGACTGCTTCGATGTCTCGTTCTACTCGGACTCGACAGCTGTCGAAAGTTCCACCCCATTCCCCAGCACCGAAAGCTCCATGTCGCTTCCCGTGGACGATCTCACCAGTGAGACCGACTATCAAGATGAGGCGGAAATGAGCGATGGAGACCATACAGTGCAAGCTGAGACCCCTTCAGGACCCTTGCGACTGCATGCAGGCTTCGGATTTTGCACCTGGGAGGCTATGCAGAACGAACAACGCCGGCCCTATTTGTCCGAAGTTGTTGCTGCGCTGGAAGCCGCCGAACAACGCTTAGGACAAGGCGCAATTACTGCCCTTCTCATCGATGACGGGTGGCAAGACATTGCCCATGGTCCAGACCATCGCGGCCGTCTGAACAGCTTTAACATGGATCGAGAGGTTCTCGACCTGGATGAAGCCAGGACCCACTGCGGGAACGAGACAGTTCTGGCAAGCTACATCTCCTTCATCCGACAAAGATTCCCGTCGATCCAATCTGTCGGCTGTTGGATGACGTTGGCCGGATACTGGGACGGCATTCATCCTGAAGGACCCATCGCTGCTGATCTGAGTGCGCCCCTTCGCCATGTCAGCATCGAAGATCCCTTCCGACAGGCTAAACGGGACTGGTATGTCCAAGCAACTGAACTCGACATGCACCTGTTCTGGGACAAAGCCTTCCACTCACTGCGACAGAGCGGTGTCGATTTCGTCAAGATCGATGCACAGGCACAATGGGAGTGGATTCGCCAGCCTGACTCTCAAAACAGAGATAATCTGAAAAGCCAAGGTCGAGTCGCTCCGGACGTGACTACACTCAGCAAGTCTGCTTTCGAGGCCATGGAAGGCGCTGCTACGCGCTATTTCGGTGCAGGAGGTGGTGTCGTTCATTCAATGGCCTTCACTCCTGCTCTTACCAACACGTCAAAGACTCTTCACAACCAGGGCCTGACCATTCGAGGTACTGACGACTTCTTCCCGCTCATCCGCGATGCTCATCGCCATCATCTTGCACATAATGTCTACAACTCTCTCCTGCTTCCCGAGCATCGCTGCGACGCCGACATGCTATCCCATTGTCTCGATGAAGTACATTCGCAGGATAGGGCGACGGGAGGATCTGACTACACGGGTTATCACGCCTCATTTCGAGCCTTCTCAGATGCCCGCTTGTGGGTTTCTGACAAGTCCGATGCACCCGAGCACGCATCCTTACGAGCGCTTGTACCGCTCCCGATGTTGTCAGGACCAAATGCGAATATCCCTGTTCAGGCTAGGGGACGTCTGCTGTCTGACATGATCTTCGACGACCTCATTGGTCATGGGAATGGGCCAGCACTCAAGCTCATCGTTGAGCACGAGACCACCTCGGGCGCTACTGTCGGGTTGTGGAACCTTCGCGGAGACGACTCCAAGACATTCGACGTTTTGGATCTTCAACAAGTATTTCAAAGGCATGCGGAGCGCGATGACCGACCAGGCTCTTCTCACAGCCGATACGCAGTCCAAAGCTTCCGTACTGGCAAGGTCTGGCTGCTCTCCACGGACGCTCAGCAGACGGAAGCAGAAAATGGCATGCTGCCGGTGAGCCTTGCGGCAGGTGCGTGGGAAGTGCTCACTTTCGCCCCTGTGTTGACGACAACTGTTGAAGGGGCCAGTGTTGCTATGCTCGGGTCTTGCGATCATTTCATGACACCCGAAGGGATCACATCGGTCACAGCTTCCACCGTCCTGACTGTGAAGGGAGGCAAGCGACTTCGCCGCCCCAGGCATCATCGAAGTCGATCTTCGCGCTCTACGTACAGCGAAGTATCGACGATTGGCTCGATGGGAGGACTGCCCGAGAGCTCTGCGCTCACAGTCACGTCATCGGTTGCTGACAAGGTCACGAAGAAGCTAGTGTTGGATTCGCAACCTGTTCTTTTGTCGCTCGCCTTAGTCAACGGATTCTTTTCCCTTCTTCATGCGTCTGTCGGCGGCACTCTCCAGCGCTCTCACGCGCAATCGCCGTGTAGGGGCAAGAACAGTGGTCGCATCGATGTTGTGGTAGCACTGGTCAAGATGATTGACAAGCTTCAAGCGATGGTTCTCTTTGCTCTGCTCATCTTTGCGTCTTGGGCGTCGGCAATCACCGCTTCCTCGGGCCAGTCGTCTTGGCTACCCGCGTGGGGCCAGGGGCAACTCCAAGGACAGGCGTCTGTAGACAATGAGACGCTCAAGCGAGTGTGCTTGCGGCCACAAGATGCTGTTGCGACGCTCAAGCAGTGCCTCGCTTCTCGCACAATGGCCCCCCTGCGCGAATTCCCTATCTCTCTGGCTAGTCCGCAAGGCAGAAGTCCAAGCCCGACCTCTTCGCAGCCAGAATCCCCTACGTCGGAGACACCGCCTGCTACATCCCAAGAAGTTGTGGTGACCGCGGTTATTGACATGGCAGCCAAGGTAAGCTTCTTGATCCTCTGCAGCAGCCAAGATTCGATCAAAACGTGCACCGTTGATCGCACACGGTATAGATGCAGCTCAAGTGGTCCTCCTGCTTCTTCTCAACGTGGCTGGACTATTCGCTTTGCCTCGTGACACTAGCGCCAATCCTCCCACGTGCCATCCTTATCTACACCACCGATGGAGCGGATCGAACTCATGCACAGAGGGATCGGTCAAACTATCAACCGGAGAACAAACTTTAGATCAAAAGGAAGGGACAACACGATTCGAGAACCGTAGGCTATCTCGGCGTTGTACCCATCGGCACTGGAAGGGCAAGGATTTCGGGATTGGTCACAGCTCTTGCGGCTTGTGTTGTTACAGAGCGGAGCGGCGGTTGTTGCAGGAAAGATGTTGCGTTATCTCTCGAATTCGTGAGTGGTTCTATTAGAACCGGACTTCGGTCCACTCTCGCACCTCGCTTAACCGCTTCCCCACGTCCACTCATATGTGATGCAACCGGATCGTTCCGCCATCCTCCTTGACTTACACTGACTCACCTTGACAATTCAGCATAGAAGTCGTTCTCGCCGCTTTCGAGCAGGGACGAACCGCTTTGAAAGGAGGGAAGTCGTCCGCAACAACTGTGGAACCACATGATACCTGCGGTACAGTCGCACGGCGGGCAACAGAGGCGGACGTTCAAGCAATCGAGAAATGCATCGGCCATCTCGGGTACGAGAGCAGCTAGCGCGAAGAGTAAGGAAGAGGACGGTCAATTCTAATGGAGCACTACATCCACCAAACTCGGACCTGGCAACGATATGTGGCCGAAGAGAATCTTTTCTTCGTCAGGCTTATCTTGACACTTGGGTAAAGTGCCAATCAAAAGATAGCGCCACCCAATCACACGGAAGTTCGTTCGGGAAATCGGTCGAGACAGCGGTCATTTTTTGCCGGTCTCGATATGAAATATGGTCTAACGATGAAACAACGGAAAAAAAACGCATCAATGATATCAAACACAAAGTGCGCCTCTCGATGGCACTGTCAAGCCGTTGATTAGATGCTCTGAACGGCGGTGTTACGGCAAGCAATGTTCGAGTAATCATGCGCTTATGCGAGCAGACCTTGCGTGTGAGAACTAGGGGTATATATCATTGGCAAGCTGCGTGATCGAGCTGCAGATGTGGGAGGAGTGGGAGAAGGACTGGTACAAATACAGTGGGAAGCATCCAAGCAGCATATTGGAAGCTGCTACTCAGCGATCGGAGAGGGCAGCAGGCGTCAGTGAGAGCCTTGTGCCTGACCAAGGGTGCCTAGCTTAACCAAGAAGCCTAGAGTGGGAGTGCGTCAATCCATCTTGCCAACCCCATCTTCGTCGACTGCCTCCATGTTTGCCAAGTTGAATGCTGCGTTACGGCGGTACTGTACGATTGTGAATTGGTGATTGGCGTACAAGGCAAGCAGGTAGAAGACGTTAGTGTGCTGCTTACCACGCAAATGCTCGGCCACTATAAAGAAAAGAAAAGGGAATACTCACGGCTTCAGAAAGCTCTGCGACGATAGTGATGGCCTGGTTGTGGTTGTTGATCTCGACCACGGAGCGGTCAAGCTCTACGAGCGCCTCATTGAGACGGTGGACGGATTTGGCGATTCGTTCGAGCAGCAGCGACTGCCTCTCCTCCTGTTTTGGGGTTGAATCCGTGCATTGGAGGTCAACGTGATGTGATGCGATACTTTGTCAGCTCGGTCTCGACTTTCTTATGCGTTGTAGGAGCGGCGTTACTCTGACTTACGTGTGGGTTTTCCATGGTGGTTATGTGGTCGAAAACGAGATGGCGGTCTAAGCAACCATAGCTAGCACCAGATGAACGTTCTTGAAAGTCGGTGTCACTTTCGAGTGTTGCTCTCTCCGCCTCAAATTCAGCAACACGCGCGCGTCAAGGCTCTCACCTCTCTCGTGTCACACTGCTCCACACTCGTGCGAATATACACGTGATAATCTAAACAACGGTCTAACAAATTTAGAAAGAAAAAAAAAAGGGGCCGCGTATAGGGTCGACGTGGAGCAAAGGTCAGCATTTGTTGCTTAGCGGACTGGAGTCGAGCCAATGGCAAAATGGCTTGGAAGCACGCAGGAAGATCTTGTTGCTTTGTGCGTAGCCATTTGTGCACCTCTGCCGCCCCCACGCATTCCAATTCCTTCTCACCTCCATCGCCTCAAGGTCATCCCACAAAGGACACCCTCCTCCTCCCGGTGTTCAACTGCTTTTCCTCCTGCCTGCATTTGCACGTGCAGTTGCTATCCGCGCCACTGCTACTGCTCTCTTTGCAGCTGCAGTCGCACCGCTAGCTCTGCAGCATGAAGGTCGCCATTCAATCTTCCGAGATTGCCAGCATCTCACTGCACAAGAGCATCCCCATCCATCTTCATCTCTACGTCATCCCATTTCTCTCGCTCTATCCCATCTGGGCGTATGCCTACTACTTCAAGTACGACGAATGGGTCAAGTCTGAGGAGTGGACGTTCGTCTTCTCTGTCCTGCTCGTCTCCGGCCATGCGCTCAGTTTCCTGATTACCAAGTGGAGCATCGCCGCCAAGGCTGCGACTACCTGTCTCGGCGCCAAGGGTCTCGAAGATGCCACGCTTGTCCGAGTTCATCCCCTTCCGCACAAGGGCGAGGGTGCGATCGTCTCGCTCGATCGTGTCGAGAGGCCCAACCTGCCCATCGAGGTTTCGTTCACTTACCAGGCCGACAAGTACATCCTCGCTACTCCCGACGCCTCCGCCGCCCCTACCGACATCTTCGTTTCGCCATTGATCAAAGAGCCTACATTCCGTCGTCTCCCATACCCCGCCGATGCCAACCCTCCTCTTTCGAAGTTCCAGTCCAACCGCGGATTCAAGACCGAAAAGGATGTCGATCTGGCTTTAGGGACCTTTGGCAAGAACGAGCTCAACATTCCTCAGCCCAAGTTCGTCGACCTCTTTCTTGAGCACGCCGTCGCCCCCTTCTTCGTTTTCCAGGTCTTCTGTGTCGGTCTTTGGATGCTCGACGAGTACTGGTACTACTCGCTGTTCACCCTCTTTATGTTGATCATGTTCGAGTGCACTGTTGTTTTCCAGCGTTTGCGCACGCTCAGCGAGTTCCGTACGATGTCGATCAACCCCTACAACATCTGGGTCTACCGTGCTGGAAAGTGGGCCGAAATGATGACTTTCGATCTGCTCCCCGGTGATCTTGTGTCCATCGACCGATCCAAAGAGGACTCGGCCACGCCATGCGATCTTCTGCTTGTTGCTGGTTCGACCATCGTCAATGAAGCCATGCTATCCGGTGAAAGCACTCCTCTGCTCAAGGAGAACATCGAGCTTCGCGATGGAAAGGACATCCTGGACGTCAACGGCGCTGACCGCAACAACGTCGTTTTCGGTGGTACCAAGGTTCTGCAGACCACCGCTCCTGAGACGGACAGCAGCTATGTCAAGATCAAGGCCCCCGACAACGGCGCACTTGGTATCGTCCTCCGTACTGGTTTCGGCACTTCGCAGGGTCAGCTCATCCGACTCATGGTCTTCCAGAACGAATCGCGCGTCACGGCCAACAACCTCGAGAGTTTCGTTTTCATTGGTTTCCTCCTGATCTTTGCCATTGCCGCCTCGTGGTACGTCTGGCAGAAGGGCAACGAGATGGAACGACCCAAGGGCAAGCTGCTGCTGGACTGCGTCCTTATCATCACTTCCGTCGTTCCACCCGAACTGCCAATGGAGTTGAGTATGGCGGTCAATGCCTCGCTTATGGCGTTGGCCAAGCACGCTATCTTCTGTACCGAGCCTTTCCGCATTCCCTACGCCGGTCGCGTCGACGTCTGCTGCTTCGACAAGACTGGTACCATCACTGGCGAGGATCTCGAGGTTCAAGGTGTTGTCCACTGCTCACCTGGTGGCGATTCGCCTTTGATTCCTCTCAAGGAGGCTTCTGCTGAGACTACGCTCACCCTCGCTTCGGCTCATGCTCTCGTGCTTCTCGAAGACGGTCTCGTCGGTGATCCGATGGAGAAAACCACACTCGAAGCCATGGACTGGAAGCTCAACAAGGGCGACCTGCTCACTCCCACCGACCCCAAAGCTGGCCCACACCGATTCGCACTGCAGGTTCGCCGTCGATTCCAATTCTCGTCCGCACTCAAGCGCATGTCGACCGTCAACCACGTCATTGACCAATCCGGCAACCGTCGGGTCTTCGTCGCCGTCAAAGGCGCTCCGGAAACCCTCAAAGCAATGTACTCTGAAGTGCCCGCCCACTACGACGAGACCTACAAGGGCTTCACCCGTCGCGGAAGCCGTGTTCTCGCGCTTGGCTACAAGTTTGTTGACAGCGTCGCGCCTAACGACACGAATGCGATCAACAACATGAGCAGGGACAAGGTCGAGGACGGACTCAAGTTTGCCGGCTTCTTGGTCTTCCACTGTCCACTCAAGCCCGATGCTGTCGAGAGCCTCAAGGAGCTTAACGACTCGTCGCACAGGTGCATCATGATCACGGGTGACAACCCGCTCACTGCGGTGCATGTGGCGAGCCAGGTTGAGATTGTCGACCGCGAGACACTCATCCTCGATATCAAGGAGGGCGCTGCGTCCGAGCAGGAGCTCGTCTGGCGCTCGGTGGACGAATCGGTTATCATCCTCGTCAAAGCTTCCGAGCCTATTGACACTAAGCTGTTTGACAAGTACGACATCTGTATCACGGGTGTGGCCATGAAGCAGTACCAGGACAACGCGACGCAGTGGAACCACCTGGTGCAGAACACTTGGGTCTACGCTCGAGTTTCGCCCTCGCAGAAGGAGTTCATTCTCAACTCGCTCAAGTCGTTGGGCTACATCACTCTCATGGCCGGAGACGGAACGAACGACGTCGGTGCCCTGAAGGCTGCCAACATCGGAGTTGCGCTGCTGGACGGTACCAAGGAGGACCTGGAGAAGATCGCTGAGCACCAGAAGAACGAGCGCATGAAGAAGGTGTATGAATCGCAACTCTCGCTCACTGCTCGATTCGGACAGCCACCGCCTCCTGTCCCGCCCGCGCTCAAGGAGAAGTACCCCGAACTCGAAAAGGCTCGCGATGAGGCTCTAGCCAAAATGCAGACCGCTCGCGCCACCGACCGCACAGCCAAGTTCGACCTGAGCGCCATTACCGCGCAGATGGCGGATGCGGATTTGGACGATGGCCCGCCGCAGATCCGACTCGGTGACGCGTCGGTGGCGGCGCCGTTTACATCGAAGCTGTCCAACGTTGCGAGCGTGCTGGCGATCATCCGACAGGGAAGATGCACGCTGGTGGCGACGATTCAGATGTACAAGATCCTGGCACTCAACTGTCTGATCCAGGCGTACTCGCTGTCGGTGCTGTATCTGGATGGGATCAAGTTTGGCGATTACCAGGTGACGATCTCGGGGATGCTGGCGAGTGTGTGTTTCCTATGCATCTCGCGTGGGCAGCCGATCGAGAAGCTGTCCAAGGAACGACCCGTTGCCAACATCCTCAACGCGTACGTATTCGGGTCGATCCTCACCCAAACCGCCCTGCACATTGCCACGATGTACTACATCCAAACGCTCTCCGTTGCGTTCGAGACACCGGATAACGTGATCGATCTCGAAGCCAAGTTCTCGCCCTCGCTGCTCAACACGGGCGTGTACCTGCTCGGTTTGAGCCAGACCATCTCCACCTTTGCGGTTAACTACATCGGCCGACCGTGGAGGGAGTCGATCCGGGAGAACAAGTATCTCTACTACGGCATGGTCAGTGTTGGCGGCATTGCGATTGCCGGTGCGACCGAGTTCATGCCGGAGCTCAACGAATGGTTGCAGCTGGTCAAGATGCAGCCCGAGTACCAGATGAGGCTGGTCATCATGATGGCCGTCGACTTTTTCGGGAGCTATGTGCTCGAGAGCTTCTGGGCTCTGTTCGCCGACGTCAAGCCAAAGCCGCTCGTGACAAAGGGTGGAGAGAGGAGGGCAGAGAGGAGAAAGCAGCAGCAGATTCAAAAGGCCATCGACCAGGTGCGCCAGTTGGACGAGAAGAAGGAGCTGTAATCGAGTGTGGTAGGAGGAGAGTTTGTATATAGTTTTTGTATTGACATCTCCCCCGTTAGAGGAGGCTTTTCGCTCCGGAACCCATACTTCTGACCGGGGTCATCGTGACTGCGAATTGTGCGCACCAACTGAGCTTGATCAAATTTGACTACCGGTTACCATCACAAGACAGAGTCTACCATCACTCTCGTATAGTCTGAAGTCTGTCAGCGTCGAATGCGACTCTCGTTGCGACTCACCGAAGTTCCTGGAAGATTCACGTTGAAGAAAAGCAGGAGAAAAGGAAGTGCACGAAAATCGCCATCAATAATTCTCATTCCGCCCGTCCTCCTCCTCTTCAACTTCTCCTGAATGCAGTCTGTACCGGTCCCTCGCCAGCGCTAGAGACTGATCAACAACAGTTCAACGACCATACAGAGAGGTTGAAAGCAGCTCACACACCGTCACTCTGAAATGGATCAAGTGCATCAAAAAGCAGCGACTTGAATTGATACAGATAGAACGAGACACGAGGCTACATGACGGTAGATACAGGGCGCACAGAAGAGCGAGGTATCGGTGGGTCATGCAAACTAGGTCGAATGCAACAAAAACGGGGAGTTCTGGCGATGTGAGCCAAATACGAAAGGCAGCAAAGTAGGTAGTTGTCGGTGTGTGGAGGAGACGATTTCGTCAGAGATCGAGATTGAGTTTGTGACTCAAGCCTTCCAGTGGAGAACGTTGTTGTGCGATTGATCGCCCAAGCACGAAGAGAAGAGAAGAGACGTTTAGGCATCCTCAGCACGGGGCTCCTGAGAGATGGCGCCGTAGCCGCCAGAGGCGGGGGAGCCAGCGGGGGCGCAGAGGCTCTCGGGAACGAGAACGTGTCCCTCGTCGGGAGTAGCAAGGAGCAACCAGGCACCCCAGAGAGGCTTGGCAATAACGTCGAGGATGGCAAAGAAGAGGATTTCTTTGTCGGGGTTGAGCTTGCCGGTACCCTCGCAAAGAGCAAAGGCAATGGGGTAGGCCGTCCAGACGACAACGAGAGCAAGCGAGATCTGGTTGTAGAGACCACCGACCTTGGGGCTGCGCATGAAAGCGGTTGAGCGGCCAGAGGTAACGAGCTGGAGGAGGACCCAGGCGAAAGCGACGCACGAGAAGGTGAAGAAGCCCCACTTGCCGGTCTTGGTGGGGTGAACACCAGCGATGACACCAGTGACAATCATCACTTCGTCGGCAAGGACGAGGACAATGGTCTCAGCAACGGGGAGGCCAGCGAGGAGAGTAAGGTCGAAGAGAAGCAGAGGAGTGGTCAGAGCCCAGTCGATGTCTGTGGAAAGCAAACACAGCGAAGTCACGCAAAGTCGGAGAGAAGGAATTGTTCGTCAGTACTCTGTCACGCTCAATGATTCTTGAACGGCTCGAGTGAGCGTATTGCTCGAGTCAAGCTTCAGCGCCGAATTTACCGCAGAGCCAAGAACTTACATCGAGCAAAGAAGAACTCGCGGGGAGGCCTGTGGCGCTCTCCAACCTCAGCGTAGGTCTTGCCGACACCGGTAGCCATGGCGAAGTAGGAGAGAGCAGCGATAGCAGTGACGAAGAAAGTGGTGGTGTGCATGAGACGGTAACGGTAAGAGGCACGCTGGGACGAGATGAAGAAAAGAACCGAGAAGCCAGCCATGATGAAGAAGACAACCCAGAGGTAGGTGTGACCCCACTGAGTGGACTGGATGGGATGCTCAAGGTGAGGCGGGATGGGGGGAATGCCAACATCTGGCTTCTTGAAAGCGTCGAGGACGCTGTCGTAGTAGAACGAGTTCATGATGGGCAAAAGGTATTAGTGTCGTGGGGCGGAAGGGCGACGACGACGAGCGGCAAGGAGCTTGAGGATGGTAGTGGAGAGGACAACGTTGAAGTCGGGAAGATGAAGGGCTGGCTAATAAGGCTTGGCCTTGAAAACGAGCCCAGGACTTGGCTTAGCAAAAAAAAGCTTTGCTACGCCCATCGAAGCCGAAGAGCTCATCCTCATGCACATGGGCTGCTGCGAATGCCAAGGTCATCAACCAACGCACGGACACAGTAATTCATTGGGCGAGCCAGCAATCCACTCAAGATGGGCATCCAAGATCGCATTCTAAATTTCCACCGTGTGAACGCCGAGCCCAGCCAGCCAAGAGAACGGCGGAGGGGCAGCACGAGGGGCAGTAGAGCGAGGCACCAAAAAAAAAAAAAAAAAAAAAAAAAAAAAAAAAAAAAAAGAAACGTCAAATGACCTGCTCAGGATCGATGCTTCGCGAAGGTGAGGCTCAGTTTTAGTGTGGAGTGGAGGCAGGCTGGCCAAGGGCCCAGAGGCAGTTGAGGTCAGCATGCACGTTGTGGGCTGTCAGAATCCAAAAAAAAAAAAAAATTAAAAAAAAAAGTGCGCACGGTCACTTGCACTTGCACCTGCAAAAGCTGACAGGTAAGATGCATACGCGACAACGACCCTCTCGGCTCTGCCGCATCGCTCTGCATGTTCTGCTTGCAACGAGGATGCGTACCTGCGGGGAATCCGACCAAGAAGATCGGATTTCATTCAGTCCAGAAACACAAGAGACGCAACGTGACTTCACCGTGCCCTCTCCACGCTTCGTGGCTCTTTGCTGCTTAGCGCGTAAATTGATTTCCATCCAAGCCACATTCTTTTTTGACCCCCGCCTTTCGGTCAGAATACTCGAGCCAAGCAGTCGGCGTGACCAGTCATGGCTTTCCTGTCCATGGTGGGAGGGACTCAAGGGAAGCTGACGGAACAAGACAATCCTAGCGAAAGACAAACGTGTCATGGAAGATAAGGCCGGCGACCAACATTCCAGCTTACTCTGTCGGAGGGGAGAGCGAACGAGTGACTTGTCTCAGAGTGTGCTGCAAGAAGAAGCTCGGCTACTTTTGGTGCAGAGCTTTTGCAAAAGACAATTCCGAGTGTGAGCTCGAAAGAGCTTTGGTCTGCTGTGTGACGGCTGGGTGCGGAGCATTCGCAAAGTCAGAGGAGCTGATGGTCTGGATCGATCAATGTCGGCAGCGCACTTCATGCGGCCCAAGCCTATGAACCCTGCGTCGCTTTCCAAAAAAACCTCCACTTTTTTTTGATCTGGACCGAATTTTCGATTTTGGTGCTGTGAGATTCGACAAAATACGGATGTGCGAGAAATTTGTCAAGGGTCTCGCTGTCTGTCGCACGGCAGGTCCGAGTCCGGAAAGGGGCTGTTGGGAATAGCCGGAGCGGAGACATCCAAAATGCAAGCGAATGTGGAGTCAAGAAGGATGAAAGCCTGTGTGAAAGCTAATGCCATTTCGAGGGTCTCCTCTCCTCTTCCTTACCCTGCACTCACACCATCACTACCATCCTAATCTAGCAATCGCACTGCTGCTGACTTCACATGTAGCTTTCTCCAGCTCACCTCAATCCACATCGCTGCAAACTCGACCGCACGCAACAAGAGTGGCAGTCGAAGCACCTTTCGCTACTCTCCTCCTTTTCTCGGAACCCAGCTGGAGACTCGCACGACCATGGCGTCCAACGCCTCGCTGAAGCGGCTCGCGAAAGAATACCAGACCATCTCTCGGGAACTCGGTCTCCTCCCCAACACAACTCGCTCTACCTCGGCCAACCCGTATCTGCTGGAGCTGCGACCTTGGGACGTGGACGCGCAAGACCTGTTCGAATGGATAGCACTCCTCGCCTCGCCTCCCTCCACGCCTTACTATCCAAGCGTGTTCGAACTGTCGATCACCATCCCGCCGACGTACCCGACGAAACCGCCTTCTATTAAGTTCAAGACCAAGATCTTCCACCCCAACGTCGCATGGGCGGATGGAGAGATCTGCTTGGATGTGCTCAAGGAGCAGTGGACCCCCGCATGGGGGTTGAGTAGTGCATGTACGGCAGTGCTAGCGTTGATGGGGAGTCCAGAGCCAGATAGCCCGCTCAACGTCGATGCGGCAACGCTGTACAGGACACAGGACGGAAGGGCGTATGCAAGCTTGTGCAGAATGTACTCCCTTATGTACGCACAACAGCCCGACTCGCCCTCATCGTAGCCAACTCGAACCCTCTTGGCGAGTTGCGCCTAATCGTAGATGAGCAGCGGATTGATCCTGTCCATCGCGAACAGGAAGTTGTTGCTATGATCCTCTGCCTCCAAGAACCTCGTTGGATGCAGCACCAGACTTCCCCTGCACTCCTCCAGCAGCGCTTCCATCTGCTCGAGCTCTCGACCCGAGAAGCCCTCGACCTCCTTCTCCTTCTCCTTTTCTTTCTTCTCCTTCTCCTTGCCATTCGCATCTCGCAGGGCGCTGGGGATCTGCGTCTCGTCGTGCTTGACCGTACTCGTAGAGTCCCTCTGTCCCTCCTTTTCCTTTTCTTTCTCCTTCTCCTTGTCCTGCTTGTCGCCCGTGGTGGGAGCCGTCTGACCCACTGGCCCGCCGACGCTCGCGCCGGGCACCGAATGCGCTTGTGCATCTCTCTCGCCTCTCGACTCCTTCGCACCGAACTTGCCCGAGCGCGCCAGGCGGTCCGCCCACGCGCCAAACGCCTTGTACTCGGCCCACGTCGTCACCGTATCGTCCGGCACGCACTTGAACACCTTTCGGAAGATCTGTGTGTTGTGCACTGCACACGTCAGCCAGTAGTCGATGTAGAACGACTCGTCCAGCGGGTCTGAAAAGCGCATCGCGTCGATCTCGAGCGACGCAGCAGGCAGGTTCCACAAACTCGCCGACATGCGCGCACTGAGCTTGCGCCGAACATCGTCGGCTCCAATACTCGAATCGTCCGACAGCAGGTGCCCCCGTCGGCTGCGGTGTAGCATCTCCATCTCCCGATCTCCACCAAGAGACGATGAGCTGAGAGAGGCCAGAAGGCGCGTGTGGTCCAGAGAGGTGCGCGAGTGGCTTGTGTGCAGCGATCGTTTGGCTTCACCCTCGGCGGAGCGACGCCCGCGGCCGTTGACTGCATTGCCGTCTTCCATGAGCAGCTTCTCCTCCAGTGTGGGCTCCATCGTGTTATCGTACTTGCCGTCGACGAATTTGTCCGTTTCCTCGCCTCGTAGCGTGCGGTCCACTCGCTCCTCTCGGGCAGCCTGGTACCTCTCGTTGTGGTTGGCCGAATTCGAACCCCCTTCCTCGGCAGATCCTGTGAGTTCAGCGCCTTGCTTCTTGCCTTCGCTCGTCAGAGCATCCTTGATCTGACTCTTGAGCTCCGAAGTCGTTCCGTTGCCACGGTCCACCACGTTGTGAGCCGCATCTTTGATGTTCTGCTTGGTGCCAGGCACTTCGACGACGTCGTTCGGCGACGTTTCAGTGCCATTCGGCTGCTTCTTCAACCCATTCTGCGTCTGCTCATCCTCCGGATCCCACTCATCTTCCTCATCTGCGAGCTCGGCACCTTCCGAGTGCATCGAGCCTCCATCGTGCCCATCCGCGTCGCCTTCCCCCTTCATCCTCTCCCTCGCCTCCAGCTCGTCCACATCCACTCCCAAATGCTCGCGCATCAGTCGCATTCTCAACGTGTGCGCGAATCTGCCCACCTTGTAAGGCTTGCCAGCCATCGTGCTATCCACCATGTCATGATCCCTTACCACGCACGCCAGCTCCGAATCGCGGTCACCCCTCTGACTCCTCTCGTTGATGTTCGCCGACCCGATGATCGCCAACCTGTCATCGACGATCATGATCTTGTCGTGCAGGTAGATCTGTTCTGTCGTCAGCTGGCCGCCTCGCAGCTTGCCCCACGTGCGCAGCGAGAAGAAGCTGATGTACTGCTCTGGGTCGATACCCTCTCTGCGCAGTTTGCCAAAGATCGAGTGCTCGCCCCTCGAGATGGACCTGTTCTGCAGATCCACGATGAGTCGTACGGACGAGGCATCTGGGTGGTCGATGGGCATGGGGAAGCCTGGAATGAGCGGGATCACGATGATCGCCCGCCACGGCGTACCCTCTCTATGAGCCCGGATGATCCTGCTGACCAAGGCTTCGCCGATCTTGTTCTCGATCTTGTTGCCCTCGACGACGGTGGACGTGACGAAGAACTGGTTCTCGATGTACACAAAGTGGTCGCTCATCTGGATCGACTTGAGGTAGGCGTTCTGAATCGAATGCTCGACCTTGTTCGCCGTACCCAAACTCCACGGCCCGGCCGACCTGCAGATCTGCACCTCGCACGTTCCCGTGAGTCCATACTTCTGCAGCTCTTCCGGCGTAAAGTCCGGCGGGGGCACCAGGAATGGCATCTGCCTCGAATGGTTCTTGATGCGCAGCAAGAAGTTCCAGCGCTGCACAAAGTGGCGGCACAAGTCTCTCGCAGGCTGGCCCACGAGCTGCAAACCTACATCGTGCCATGGCATGCGTGGGAACTTATCACGGGCGAACAAGTCTTCCTGCGGCTTGCTCAGTGTGTGCCACTCCATGACTCGCTCGTTGGCATAGTCCTGGCCGGGCCAGATGTGAGCCTCACGTTCCTCCTTGACCGGGCCGAGGAAGCCAGGCTTCTGTGTCAGTCCGTGGTCGGCGTCGCTCTGACCATCCCGCTTGTTGTACAGCGCATCGTCTACCAGAACATGCGCCGGCGTGTCGTAACGTCCAAAGCACAGATCCAGGCCACCCATGAATGCAATCGTCTCGTCGATGACACAGAGCTTCTCGTGGTGAGCCCAGTAGAAAGTGCCTGTCTGGAAATGGCTAGGCGAGCGCTGAACAAAGATGTTGCGGTGCAAGCCGATCAGGCGCTGCTTGGTGTAGTTCGAGTCTGTGGGCGTGAAGTTGTTCGAGACCTCGTTGTAGATGATGACAAAGATCTTGACGCCTTCCTCGGCCTTCTTGTTGAGCACATTGTCGAGCCTCCACTTGGGATGACCGGGTCTACGCAGGTAGAGCTCCGGACTGAGCCACCAGTCGTGGATGAACACGCGATCCTTGGCCATCATCAGAGCCTTGCTGAGGTTCCAGTAGTAGTCGCGTCCATCCGCGAGCCATTGGGCCGACACGTTGAGGCGAATAGGGGCAAAGCTCTCAAAGCGGTTGGTCCCACCAAAGATATTTCGAGACGCCATCTTCTGCAACGAAACGATGAATTGCTCCATCATACGCTCGTTCTTGGCGACGAGCTTCAGTTTCCTTTCAGCATTGCGGATGTAGAATGTATGGCTACTAGCGTGCCTACTGTCGTGGCTGTCGTCGCGCTTGGCTGGGTCTGCATCCTTGAAATGCCCGTCCGTCAAGAGAGCGGTCTGATCATAAGTGGCGCCCTTGGAGCTGCCACCCTTCGGGTCGTCGGGCTGCTCCGAGCTTTCGATTTCGGCGCTCTTCTTCTCGTCGCTGCCCGTGAGCCCGTGAGCGATGTGCATTGTCTGCTTGTACAGACGCTTCGGCCTCTCTACTTTGAACTCGTTGTCCATGAGGAAGACATCGTAGAGCTGGAGACTGTCGGGCTCATTGACGATCGCAATGAAGCTTTCACGGACGATGAACCACTTGGGTTCATACGCCTTGGCCCAGCGCGCTGGAGTGAGCATACTCTTCTGATCCTTCTTGCGAGACGAGCGTGACAGGATACGCAGATATCCCTGCTTGCCCTGATGCCCACCACGACTTGCCAGCGACACTGACAGCGCCGAGATCTCGAAGAACTTGCAGAGCCGATTGGCTTCAGCACGGAACATGGTGCGGCGGATGAGCTCGATTATGTAATTCTCGAGCGAGTCACGCTGTGCGCGGGCAAAGTCAGCACGCGAGGTCTTGCCCTGCCTCTGAAGCTGATTGAAGTAGGGCAGACTCATCTTGGGGAAACTCGGCAGTCCAACATCGCCTTCGGGGTTGCTGGCTCCGATCGACCTGCCGAGGTAACCTCGAAGCGCAGCGGCTCGATAGTGTGCGTGTAGGTTGATAAAGTCACGCAGCTCTCGGTATATGACCCACTTGACAAGGCCGTCGCCATATTCGAGCTCGATACGGAAAACAGCATGTGTGTTGTGCATGGGATTGACACTGTCAGTTACGCGCAAACGCAAATGATTGAGAAGCACTGGAATACGGCGTCGCTTCGCTTCGTCTCGCTCGACCGCCATCTTGAGGAGAAAGACAGGTAGGATACCGGTCTGCAGCTCCTTAGCAAGGTCGAGGTTGACAGCCCCAGACTTTTGTTGCTCCTTCTTGACTTTTTGCGATTCCCGCACCTTCTTCTTGAGCTGTGCCCATCTAGTCTGAGCCGGTTGCGCGCCCCCTTCTCCTGCCTCAGGCGTTCCGCCATCCTTGTCCTTGTCCTTGTCCTTTCCGTTGCCGAGCATAATCTTGGTAATAGCACGCAGCTTTTGACCATCCGGACTCAGCTCAGGGGTAGGAATCTCGTCATTGGCTTGTTGCTGAGCACCACGCTCCCCTTCGTCGGCTGAAGGTGTTGGGGGCTCGAAAGCGGTTCGAAGCTTGTTGCGGTTCTCGGCCCAGTTGCTCGAGGAGCGCGATGCCTCGGGCCTTTTGGCGGTGTTCTCATGCGACTTGCGCTTGGGTTCATCTCCATGACTTTGTGCGTCGCCGTTCTGATCCTTGTTTTTGGTACTGGACCGCTGACCTGAGCTTGAGCCAAAGATGTTGAGAGCAGGGCGAGGATGCTGCGGGTTGCTGTCGAACATGCCACTGAACAGGCCCGGACTCTTTTCCTGGTCCTTGTCGTCATGATTCTTACCCTTCGGGGTGGACGGAGTAGAGCCTCCGCCGAAGCTGGAGAAACGGTTTTTCCATGTGCCCGAGGCTTGCTCTTCCTTCATCTTGGCGATCTTGGCACGCTGAGCATCATCCGGTCGTGAGGCCCAGGATGGACCGCGGTTGGCGGCATGAGGCTGATGGGCATCAGCGCTGAGCCGATCTTTGTGCTTCTTTTCATTGCCATGCTCGTCACTTGACTCGTTGCGCTCCGAGTGAATAGGTTGACCAAGTTCAGCCGCAGCTGTTTCTGGCTTTGTCTGCTTTTCGACATCTTTGTAAGAACCATCCATTTCGTTCTCGAGCTGCTTGTCGTAGACGGTGCCTTGTCGTTGAGCTGTGAGGCCTTCGTCGCCAAGAGCACGCTCGATCATGGACTGACCCATGTCATCCTCGTTCTTTGGCGCGCGAGCCTTGTTCGACTTCGAAGATGCATCTTGCTTTTCACCATGGTCGTTGATGGAGGAGCCGTCGTTGTTGACACGAGGGCGGGCTTGATCCTTACTCTTTTGGTTTGCGTCTCCGTTGACAGCGTCAGGATGGTTGATGCGCGCATTTGGATCGTGTGGGTGATTGCCTGGTGCTCCACGGTAGGGCTCTTCTAGCGTCTGGTTGTTGCCATTTGCTTTTTTTTCTTGTCCTTGCTGAGACTCTTTTTGGTCCTGTGTCTTGGATTCGTCTTGATTCGAGCCAGTTGCAGATTTGCCAATTGTGGGAAGACCAGCAGCCTGCGCTGCCGTATCCACGGCCTGGTGTGCCAGATCTGCGAACAAAGTGCCGGAAGACATGGCTGAGTGCGGCTACGAAGCTGCGGCTTAGAGGAAGCCGGTCGACTGTATGCTGACAGCAAGAGGTATTCGACGATGCTAAAACTTCATGTGAGAGAATGTGGGCTAGCTCTGATCGTCAAAAGCTCTCCGAGAAGCGACAAGTAGCGAGCAAAAGCAGCAGCGATTCTAGGGGTTTCGCAACGATGATGACGAGGTGGGGTAAAGTCAGATGTAGTCGGTGACGTCTCCACGACGAAGACTTGGAGTGTGCACAGTCAGTCTCTGTGGTCATTGGCCAAAGCACGAGAAACAAACACTCGCCTAACCCCCACTCTCGGCACAGGGACACTGCCAAACGCATGCATTGTGCCTATTTTCTGAGCCTGCAACGTGCATTTTATTCTTTTGACATGCAGAGCGTGCGGAATGACGAAACCGTTGACCGGAGCAGTCACGCATTTTCGGGGGAAAAAAAAAAAAAAAAAAAAAAAAAAAATGGACAACGGACTTTGTTTTTCTGATTGCAGCCTGTCATGTGTATCACCAGGTGAATGGACAACGTCGTGTGCGTGTGCTCTTCGGTCATGCATGAGAAGTCAAGTTTGTCAGTGGCTCAATCTTGGCTACGCCTAGACGCTTTGTGACAAGGCGTTATTTATCATTTGGACACTGGCAAGCTTGTAAGCGGAGACAGACCTTCTGCGGCGTCAAAGCAGATGTGAGTTTACATGAGAAACAAGATTGAATGCAATGGTATACCGAGATGATGGAAACACGATCAGCACGGAGAAGAAGCAATGAAGTTGCAACATCACTTGGCCGCGACGCCGGCGTTCTTCTTGGAACCCTTCTTGATGAGATCCAAAAAGTTGCTCTTACTCAGATCCGCCAGCCTGGCATCCTTACTCGCCAGACCTGCCTTGTTGGTATCACCCTTTGCTGCCGCCTTTCCGCTCGCCACCTTGCTCTCTGCCTCCTCCAAGTCGTCCTCTGTCGTTGTCTGTGCTGCCCTGATTGCGTTGAACAGCTTGACGACACCTCTCTGCGCGACCTTTCTCAGCTTACGCTCGTACGTTGTGCTGCCTCCCTCGGCTGCAAATACCGCCATCTTCTTCTCCTCGTCCTCCGCGGTGGGGAACGTCTCGATGGCGTGTCCATCCTCGTCCAGCAATGGCGGAAGGACGCCAGGAGGACCCCAACCGCCAATGACGTCTTTGACGTGGCATCGTTCTTCCCGACGGCGTTTCTCTTCGAGCGCAATACGAGCTGCACGTGCACTGAGCGTTGTGGACTGCGCAGAACGGCGGAGGTGCGGGGCGAGCGACAGAATGGCTGGTACAGATGAGGCTTCGGTGGTGGCTTTGACTTTCTTCGATTTCTTCTTCTTGCTAGCCTCTTGGTCTTCTTGTTCACTTTCCGCTTTGTGTAATGCCTCGAGTGCGTCTGCTGATGTGGAAGGAGCAATGCCGAGGAGACCTTCAAGTGCGCTACCGAATGAGGTGGGAGAGGTAGCACGACGTTTGCGCTTGGCAGTCTTTTTGCTCTTGGAACCGGCGCCCTTGGCTGCTTCAATTTCGTCTTCGGTGTCAGGTTCGTCGTCGCTTCCTTCGAGCGAGATCTGGTCATCGTCCATGTCGTTTTCAGACTCCGAGTCGTTGTTCGCTGGTGCGGCAGGTTTCTTGCCGTTGCGGTTGCAAGGACCTGCCAAAGATGGGCCGGCGGTGGAGGTGGCCTTCATGGTCATCTTGGAGCCACTTGCTCCGAACTTTCCAGCTGCCATGGTGATAGGTTGTTTGTCCTCAATGTAAGCTTCTAGTATGGATAAGAAGAACTGACGGTGGAACGGAGCTATCCTGAGTAATGCTGAATCTTGTGCTGTAAGAAGAAGAAGAAGAAAGCTGAACTGTAATCCAGAGCTAAATTTTCTCTCGAGCGGAGAAGGGGGTTCAGCAAAATTTAACAAGGGCTCTCTGCCAATCCCGACTTCCGCAAAATTTCCAAGAATTGCAAAACAAGATCAGGGAGACGCGATTTAACAACTTGCATCTTTCTCGCAGCGTCGAGTGGGCTTTGGCCGTGATCGAATCAGCTGAAAATGGACCAAAAAAAAAAAAAAAAAAAAAGGGCCAAAAAAAGGGAGCAAATCGGATCGGTTTGGACGGAATAAGCCGAGCACGGGCCAGTCGGATGAATTTCCTGACGCTTTTTGCGTAAAAAGGTGCTCCGTGTGTGCCGTGTTGGCAGTGTGCATTTGCAAAGAGCCGCCCGCTTAGGTCGGTTGCAGCGCCAAAGTAGTGACCAACACCAAGTCGGAAATCAAGGTGCAAGAAACTGGCCGGGTGTCGCTGGTCGGTGCAACGTTTACTCGCTCAAGTGTCAGTGTCAGTGTCTACGTGAAGTTGCCAGACATTGTCACAACTCGGTCGATCTCTCCGGTTCCAATCTTCTTCTCTCTCCTCACCTTCATCCCCATCCCCCTTCTGCACTTGCCTCCGCTCTCGCTTGCAAAGATGTTGTTCGATGTGCTCCGAACACGTGCCTCAATGGCCAAGACCATGGTCCGCGGCGGCCAGGCTGCTGCCCAGAAGCGATACCTCTCGATCCACGAGCACCTTTCCATGGACATCCTCAACAAGTACGGCATCGCTACTCCCAAGTATATCGCTGCAAAGTCGCCCGAGGAGGCTTACAAGGCCGCTCAGTCGTTCGGTGGTAACGAGATCGTTATCAAGGCTCAGGTCCTTGCCGGTGGTCGTGGTAAGGGTCACTTTGACTCGGGTCTCAAGGGCGGTGTTCACCTCATCAAGACTCCCGAGGAGGCTCGCGACCTTGCTGCCAAGATGATTGGCAACCGCCTTATCACCAAGCAGACTGGCGCCGGTGGACGTCTCTGCAACGCTGTCATGATCGCCGAGGCCAGGCCACCAAAGCACGAGTACTACGTTGCTGTGCTCAACGACCGTTCTACCCAGTTGCCCGTTTTGGTCGCTTCCAACCAGGGTGGTATGAACATCGAGGAGGTTGCTGCCGAGAACCCAGATGCCATCATCGCTACGCCCATCGACTTCAACAAGGGTCTCAGCAAGGACCAGGCTTTGGGCATTGCCAAGAAGCTCGGCTTCTCGGGTGTCAAGCAGGAGGAGCAGGCTGCCGAGACTTTCCAGAAGCTGTACAAGCTGTTTGACGAGAAGGATGCCACTCAGGTCGAGATCAACCCGCTCGCCGAGTCCAAGGACGGCGAGGTTCTCTGCATGGACGCCAAGCTCGGCTTTGACGAGAACGCCGACTTCCGCCAGGCCGACGTGTTCGAGAAGCGCGACACCACCCAGGAGGACCCAGACGAGGTCGAAGCCGCCAAATACGGCCTCAACTTCATCAAGCTCGACGGCAACATCGGCTGTCTCGTCAACGGCGCCGGTCTCGCCATGGCCACCATGGACGTGCTCAAGCTCAACGGCGGCAACCCGGCCAACTTCCTCGACGTCGGAGGCACCGCTTCCGCTGCGTCCGTCAAGAAGGCGTTCGAGCTCCTCCTCAACTCTAAGGAGGTCAAGGGTATCTTCGTCAACATCTTCGGCGGTATTGTCTCGTGCAAGAAGATCGCAGAGGGTATCATTCAGGCGACCCAGGAGCTTGAGATGACCATCCCACTCGTCGTCAGGTTGCAGGGTACTCATGAGAAGGAGGCTAAGGAACTTATTAAGAGCTCCAACCTCAAGATCTTTGCCTTCGACGGGCTCGACGAGGCCGCTGCAAAGGCTGTCGAGAGCGCTCACAAGGGCTCCCTTTAACTTAAACCTAGATCCAGAGTCGCCTGTAGTTTTTCAATCTTTCGCTGAATACAGTAGCCTAGTTGATTGGTTCAGGAGCTCGGTTCACGGTGTGTTTGAGCGGAGGCGTCCTTTGTGAGTCACAGAGAGAACGACAATCACTTAAACGAAAACGTGTTTGCAATGATGTATGAAGCGGGTATACAAGCATGAACGCAAAACTAAACAACATAGAACTCAGCCGAAGTCGCTGTGAACGGCTCGATCTTGCCAGTGAAAGGCTTCTTCCTATCTCCGTAATACACTACGCGATACAGACCTGGTTGGGTCCAGGATTCGACGTTCCAACCGATCTGCACCTGGCTCGAGCCGTGCAATTCATTGGTCCTTGTCCAGCGCATGGTGGTCGAGTGGTGTCCGTCGGTGCGGACGATTTCCCAGAGGCCGAGATCGGAGTAGCGCTGGATTTCAAAGTACGTGTCTTCGAGGCGCAGGTTGTTGCGAGGGTTCGCGCCGACAAACGTGACAGTGATGTTGGACGGCCCGCCGTACGTGAGCGAAGTGTTGGAGGTGGGGACGCGGTATGAGACGAGAGGTTGTTCGAGGACGTCGCCGAACGAGTGGCCGACGGGCGGGTTGTCGTATACGACGCCAGTCTTGAGCTGCCAGGCTTTGGTGATGTCGAAATCCCGCTGTGGGCCGAGAGGAAGGTCCCTGGCGTCGTCACGGAAGGCGGGAACGAGTCGACGCGAGAACACGTCCATGTACGCCTCGAGCGTATGAGGCCCGAACAAGGTGCTCGCGCCCTCGTACCTCTGCACTGAGTACTCCTCCTTTGTGGTCACATAATGCCCATACGTCGACGCAGGACCGGACACTTGGACGATGGGCTCGACTCCTTCATCCAACAACCCCGCCTGGACGATAGCCGCGCTAGCCGCGCGCTTGAGTCTGCGTCCGGCCATCGTAGTGAACTCGCCCGGCACTATCAGGATGAACAGCTGCCCGACACGAAGCATCTGCACTTCGACGACCGACGGGCCCCAGTCGTACGGTTTGTGGATCTCGCCAATATCAAGCAACACAGCCTTGGGCGCTTGACACTCGATCTGCTCCTTCGACGGCTTCTTGATAAATCCTTTCACCACATCCCAGAACGGATTGTGGTGATCAGTGTTGTTGCTGCCTTGAACAAAGTCAAATGCTCCAGGGCCGTCCGTTGTACCGCCGGCGAAGCCGTACCCGAGCGCAGCGGGGCAGGTTTTGACGCGCGATCCATCCGATCGGTAGACAGTATACTGGCTCATATCGACGTTCATCTTGACGCTCTTGACCGGCCCTGTGAGGCGCGTCATTCGCTCGTACTCGTCGTCTGCATCCGCCGAGGGATCGCGAGACATGATGGCACGCGCGGCGTCGACCTGCTTGCGAGCAATGATCTCGTTGGACGCGAAGTCGTAACTCCCAGTGGGACTGATGTCGATGTACTCGTCGAGCCCCCAAGCAGGTCCACGCCCGTGGCATGTTTGGACGCGGTCTTGACCTTTGCCATTGTCACAAGTCGAGTGTTTGTACTCGCACACCGAGCCATCGTCACACCAAGCGCCCTTGGTGTTGGGTGAAGTGTCTCCGACGAGGGCTTGCGAGAAGCCAGCGACGAAGCTGTTCTGACCGGGGAGGCGATTCGGCTGCTGCTCGGTTTCGTACAGCAAGGCAGCGAGACCCTTGTTGTCACCGGAAGTGAGCGTGTTGTTCTCGTACAGCGAGGTTCCGTGGACAGCATACCAAGACAGGAAGCCTGCGGGGAGCACCTTCTCTGCTTCGCCGTCTGGGATGATATCTTCAAACTTGAGCAGGCCAAAGTCGTGATCCTGATCCTCGTCATTGTACAGATCCCGTTCTTCCTGCGGGTTTTGTTCGTATGCATACCGACTTCGCTGAATGTGCGCATCCTCCAATCTCGTCTTGCCATAGCTCAATCTGGTGCTTCCTCCTTGAGCAAATTTGGCTTCACGTGCCTCGTAATCTTGATGCGCACGTACCGCTGCACGCACGATTCCCTCGACGATAGCGTCAAAGTTCTGCAGAATGACGCCTTTGGAGGTGAGTGTGGGGAGGAGGGCTTGCATGAATCCACCTGGACCAGCGTGCGAATGCGTTCCGACAAAAGCCACATTACGCTCGCCGTAGATGCCAGGGTATTCCTGCCTGAGGCGCTCAACCACTGCACGGCGAACAGCTGTATCACCCATGCAGATGTCCGAGTTGACAAACAGCCAACGGGAGGCCATACCATCTGCGGTGGGCAGGAGGCCGTTGAATCTGTTGAATCTGGTTGCGAGACGAGAGCGGAAGCTGGTTGACTCGGCGTCTTTGCTGCCGACAATGAAGGCACGGGAGCGGAGGCGGATATGGAGCCCAGTGTTGGTTTGCGGGAGGGAGGCATATCCCATCATGTTGACTTCGACGATGGGCCCAGTGACGTCGCCGATGCCGACACCAAAAACAAGATTCTGATCATTGGTGCTAAGGATCGATGCAGAGTTTGCGGCGGCGAACGGTCGATTCCTCCACAGCGTAGACCCTGTGCTCCCCCGGCAAACACATACTGCAAGAAGTGCAGAAGAGCCGATGAGAACGATCAAGACGAGTGCTTTGAGTCGAAGCCAACGTTGCTCACGACTCGATTCTTCATTGTCAGAGGCTACTGGCAAAGGGAGGGCACCTTTAAAGTCTCCCTTCTTCTCTGCTTCAGAGACACAGGTGTCTTGGCTATCTCTGGATGGGACGAGGTGATAGCCGGCGCCTGTCATGGCGATGAAGGCTAGTTCTGACCGAATCAGCTAGCTGGGTGGTGGTAATGAGGACTGGTGCGTTGCTTTCGTTGTATATGCTGTGTCTATGCTAGATCTTTCAAAAGCTGTATGCGGTGCTGAATGCAGCTATGGCTGTGAGGCTGAGTTGGTTCAAGGAACGGCGATTGATTCCACTTTAAAGCAAATGCTCGTCCAAAGAATACGAGGGCAGATTTGGTGGATGCAACGTCCGGCTTCTGTGACACTAGCTTAGTGAAGGTTTCCAGGGGTTCGTCCGACGATTTGGATCTGATGGACGTGCAAGGTGGTGGTGGACGGTGACTCCTGAATCAGCTTCTCGGCAAATCGATATCTTTGACCAGCGTTGCCACTCGAACCTCGACAAGAAGACTCGCATAAGTAGAGAAGGCGAAAAGTCAATGACCTCCGATTGACCGTCCAACCCGCAAAAGGGGCCCCGTTGCCTCGCCAAAAATGCAGGTCTGCACCCACAGGGGCCCGGCAGGACCCTGAACTCACTTTGGCTGAGTTTAGTGGCATACGCTCAGGCTACAGTGCATACCGGTATCGGTGCTAGTATGTCCCAAAGCCCATCAGTGGTGTCAGCTGATCATGTCAACCTCACGATGATCGATCTTGGCATCCCGCACCCCTGTCAGGTAAAAGTTGAACAAAGCTGATTGATATCTCTACAAAGCAAATATGAAACGCAAACTATGATCGGAGACGCAAAACCCCTAAAGTACAATCGAGACGGAAACGCAGAGCCAAACAATGAGACTGAGGAGATTCGAAGACGAGCTAGATCTATGCTGTACCAGCCGAACCGATGCTGTCGATATCCACCTGAGGGTGGACCATCAACACTGGGTCGCCTGCACTCGAGCCCGACTCGCCGAGACTGCTCATCGGGTTGCCGTCGTCATCGATCTGCTCTCTCAACTCCAACAAGAACGAATCCTTGACCAGCTTTGTCAACACCTTTTTGATCAGCTCGGTCTCCTCTTCAAACTGCTCCACTGTGTCCATTTCGTTCTCCCTCTGCAGCAGGTACCAGTCGACGAGCTCTGAGCGCGGGACACCACGCATGGTTTGACGTTCCACCTCGTTGACACGCAGAACGATCAGGTTGGCGATCTCCATGTATCGGTCGAATGTGATGCGGATCTTGCGGCGTGAGGCTGCCGACGAAGCAGTCATGTCGCCAGAGGGGACACTGGTGGCGGCGACGGAAGATGCCCGGCCCATCGACTCGGCGTTGGGGTCCATTGAGTCTTCGTCCATTGCACCCAGCGATGAAGACGGCTGAGCAGCCGGAGCGGGCGTCTCGAGTTTCTGCACGCGCTGCAGCTCCTCGTGCTCCTCCTCGTCAAAGTCGATATCGTCCTTCTCAACGTGGATGATCGACTGGCGCAGCAGCGAGTACGCCTCGCGCACGAATGCCGGCGTGATCTCGTGCCTACAGTTGGCACGTGCGATGGCCTCGCACAGACGGATCATACTCTCCAACTGACGCACCGTGATACGGTACGAGTTTTTGCCCGGGCCCGAATCGTCCTGTCGCAACTGCCTGTACTTGTCCACCAGCACATCGCTCGCCTCGGGTGTGAGCTTGGGCTGGAATGTGCGTGCGTAGCGGATGTATCGCTGGATCGCCTCGGTGCTGAACTCCGGATCGATCGCAGCATCGCGGAATCGATGGACATTGACAATGTGCTGTGCAATGTTCATGTCCACCACCTCGTTGCATTCGTCCAGCACGACGAAGAACAGGTCGAAACGCGACATGATAGGCGCCGACATGGCCACATTGGCTCGCAGCGTCTGCTTGCGGTTGTATCGCCCTCCGACCGGGTTGGCGGCAGCAAGGATGGATGTGCGAGCATTGAGCGTGGCCTGGATACCTGCCTTGGCGATACTGATAGTCTGCTGTTCCATCGTCTCGTGGATAGCAACTTGATCGGCCACGTCCATCTTGTCAAACTCGTCAATGGCGCAGATACCATTATCGGCAAGCATAAGCGCACCGGCTTCGATGGTGAATTCGCCGGTTTCCTCATCCTTGACAACAGCAGCAGTGAGACCTGCTGCGGTCGATGCCTTACCGGAGGTGTAAACGGCACGCGGCATGAAGCCACAGACGTACTTGAGGAATTGGGATTTGCTCGTCGACGGGTCGCCGACGATGCAGATATTGATGTCACCACGGAGCCGCATGCCTTCCTTGGTGGATTTGTGCACACCGCCCATGAGCTGAAGGAGAATACCTTTCTTGACGATATCATGGCCGTAGACGGTGGGCGCGATGGATTGGACGAGTCGACTGTAGATGTCTTCAGACATGACCATGGCTTCCAGCTCGTCCCTCTCGGCTTCGGTGAGCGAGTCCATGAGCGTCTCAGGGTCCTCGTTGTCATCGGTAAAGTCGGCGCGGATATCGTTGCCTCCCCTGGCATCGGCGCTCTGCACCATGCAAGCGAGGAAAGCAGTCTTGTAGGTCAAGTCACGAACACCGAGACTCTTGAGACCGGAGACACCTTGTGCATTGACGCCCTCAGCTGGTCGTCTGCCCTGCGCCTCTCGCTGAATCTGCGCATTGACACCTGGAACACCGAGTTGCGAGACATCGGGAACGACAATGAAAGTACCCGTAAAGACGCACTTGTCACCGGCCTTGGCCCGTTCGACGATCTCGGATCGGAGGATGACGTCGAGCGAACGCGGCATGCTTCCTGTGGGGATCTCGTTGGCATTCTCCTGAATGCGCACCTTCTGCCAATCGCAGAAACGACTTTGGTCTACGTTGAGTTGCCACTCTCTCCTGTTTTGACAGACAGGGTTGCGGCACATGACGGGCTCGGTGTACTTGAATTGCTGCTCCACATCGCGCACCGTGGTAGAGCAGGAGGTGCAGGTGAAGGCACCGTAGAGCAGCTCGGGACGGACCTCACTGGTTCGTGTAACAGTTCCGCTGATCGAGACCAGCTTTCCCACGCGATCGGTGCGAAGGTCGCGGATACCAGACACGAGACCAAGGTTATAGAAAGAGACGGAAAAGTCTCTGTGGATGAGACCGGACGAGGCGGTGGCAGCGACGTGTGCGTTGATGTAGAGGTAGTTGGGCACGTATGTGTTGACAAGGTCAAGAAGTGCGCGGCGGAGGTAGGGAACGAAACGGTAGTACTGATCGCTGATAGCGCGTGCCAGAACCTCGTCGTGGCGGAGAATGTGGCTAAAGTCAACGAAAAGAGTGGTGCGGTTGTAGTCGCGCAGAGCGTAGATCTGGTCGATGTAGAGTGGATCCTGCACTTTCTCGCCATCGGGATCCGGAGACCCCGAGAGGGGCTGGTCGACAAAGCTCTCGAGAAACTGTGCAAAACCTTCTCGCACACGTTCACCAACTTCGTCGACGACGGGAGGGATATCTTGAGTGTCTACAGCGGTACGGGGACGAGGGCGACGGGGTGTACCGTCTTCATCCATGGCGGAGCCAGCGCGGGCACCATCGCCGTTGATGGTGCTGGCATCGTCATCGTACTGTCCTTGAAGCCGACGTTCGAGGTTGAGCGAGCCAGCTTCCGATGTGCCAGGTGTGAAAGCGCGGCGACCGCTGGTGCCAGCGCCAGCGCCAGTGGTATTGGTCCTGCCGAGGGCCAGGGGATCGAGTCGGTCCTGATCAGCACTTCGAGTCTGTCCGCCGATCCGCCCCAAGGGGGAGGAGGGCATAGCGGAAGAGGATGACATCCTGTCCAGTGTATGTGAGGGAAGTTCTGCCGTTGTTCGCTCCTAGGTTGGATCCAGGTCGGGAGGTATCGAAGATGGAGCAAAGGAACTGAAAAGCAATCGAGAGGATGGAGCAAAAGAGACTGGAGTGCTTTGTCTTGAGGCTGTACGGAGATGGTGACAAGAAGATCGATGGTTTGTTGTCAGTTGTACGGGACAAAGTGTGTTGTTGTTGGCAGTTTTGCGCGCGCTAAGAATCACCTTCTTTTGTCTGCTCATTCGCCCTTTTGCTGGACAGCCATTGCGCCTTCAGAGCCCTTTCTGCAGTGACCTCGACGAGTCCGTCGTGTAAATGAGTTGGACGCGTTGGACGCGTGTCGCGTAAATTGCATGCCTTCTCTCGGCCAAAGTCGCGCCTTCTGACACGCGTGCAGTTTGAGTCTCGTACAACTTTCTTTGTACGTTATAGGCAAAGAAACAATGCTCACCATGAGCTTGCACTTCCACACAAGGGTGCTTAGATCGTCTGACTGCATCTGCAGGCAGCACTGGACATTGCTTTATGTCTTGCTACTTGGCTTCGCTGTTTCTTACGGGATCGTGAGGAAAGGGCCAACAACAAACAACAACAACAACAACATAGCTAAACTGTGCGGCATCAATATCATGGCCTTTGTTCTTGAAAGGAAAAGCTGCCTCCTCATTTGCTTCAGGGAATCCAGCTTACGCTGATCATCGATCTAGCTGCCTGCGAATCGTGCAGTACTGTGGCCAGGTACAATCATCGTCACAACTGCAAATGCTCTAGTTGTCAATGGCGTCGGCTACTTTCTCTCTCCAAACACAGGAGCATACGAGATCTAACAAATCACTATTTGAGGTCGTGGGCAGCATGTGACTCCCGATATCAGATGTGCAACGCAGCGGAGTTCAAGACAGATGGCAAGCTTCATCAGAAGATGTGTTCGTGAGGAGTGATGATGCTACTGAGTTGTGGTATGTATGACTTGCCTGATATGGCTGTTTAGTATAGTACAGATGTGATACTCCGTCTTGATAGATGGGAGTTGTTGATGCAAAGGAGAGGAGCGAAGACGCTCGAGTCCTGGGAGACCCGGCGCTTGAACACTCTCTCTGGTCACTTGGCGTATGCTTGAGTTCCGTCCTTCCGTCCAGAGTCAATCGTCGGTCATAGTCCTGCTCATTGCTGCCTCCGCAGCTCTCTCAGCTTCTCCTGCAACTCTCTCAACTCCTTCGATACGCCATCATCCTTGGCTGCCTTCGTCTGCTCTTCTCTCCGTTGCCTGTCTCTCTGTGCAAGCCTCTGCGACTGCTGATACGACATTCTTGCCCCTTGTCGTTGCGCTTCTTCGAATGTCATCCTCTGTCCCTCGTTCGCCTGACGTCCGCCTCCTTGCTGGTTTGGATTACTCGGCGGGAACGGCGAGGGCTCGTTGTGCGGTTCGCCGTGGTCTTGGTCCCATTCGCTTTCTCGCATTCCTAATGGCGGTTGATATGGGGGTACTTGACGCCCTTGGACACGATGTGGCATGTGATCGATCTCGTGGATCATCCGGTCGACGATGCAGAAGAACAGTGGCGAGGATGCTAACTTTCGTGTGAGCGCTTGTGTAAGCATGGACGCCACTATTCGCACGAGGTAAGGAGGTAACGGAGCCATTTTGACTTGCCGAGTAGCCGTGAATGACTGTCAGAGGCTCGTTGTGATCGTTGGAAGCGTAGTCGGAGGTGTTGGGAACCAAGATGATGTGAGCAGGGTGTTGGCACATGCAAGCTTCTACTCCACATTTCAAGGATTTCGGAAACGGCCGAGAATTGTTCGCGCCAAAAATGTCGCAGCGGCGGAGCCGCGGATGTGTTGCTTTCGGTGAAACCCTTTCTTCCTCTACTCGGCCTGTCTCTCACTGGCACCACCACACACGCACAGCCACGGCGCACCGGCAACAATCATTCTCTTGCTACTCTGCTCAGAGCTCGAGCTATTGGAGCCTCTACAGAATGGCAAGCTTTGCGGATGAGCTGCTTGCCGACTTCGGTTCGGACGAGGAGGAGCAGATCGAATCCCACACCAACGGCAAGCCTCACTCTTCTACAGACGAAGCCGAGCCTAACGGTCGCAAGCGGCTGCACCCAGAGAACGGCGATCAAGGAGACGAGAACGACGTCCGAGAGAGCAAGAGGTTTCAGCTAGATGATGCAGATTTGGACGACTTGGAAGATGGCAGCGACGAAGATGGTCGCGCCGATGAGCCCATGGGTGATGCCGACTCCGCTGGTCCATCTACATCTGGCGTTCCACTCGGTCGAAACGCCGTCATTCCTGCGGCTGAGAGATCACAAGAAGATGTGGACGACCTGGATCTCTCTGGTACAAATTCTGTCCGCAGCGTAGCCACACTGCTTGCCTCAGGCAACAAGGTCGAATCAACGCTTGCTCAAATCGATCGCTACATGGCGCTACCCGAACCAGATCTGGCTGGCGTGCTCGAAGACTCACCTGAGTACCATCTCATTGTCAAAGCAAATAACATTGCAGTGGATGTAGACAATGAGGTGATGGTCGTTCACAAGTTCATTCGGGACCATTACAATCCAAGATTCCCGGAGCTGGAAACATTGATCCCGAGCCCTTGGGAATACGTGCAGGCAGTTCGTGCGATCGGCAACGACGACTCGATTCGAAGCGACAACCTCGAAGGCATCCTTCCACATGGAACAGTGGTCGTGATCAGCATGACCGCATCCACCACTACCGGTCGCCCCCTTCCCCCCGCTGAATGGAAAGCAGTGCTAGAAGCACTCGACATGATCACAACTCTGGACTCCATCCGATCCAAGATCCTGGCCTATGTCGAATCTCGTATGTCGTTTGTCGCACCAAATCTGTCCGCAGTCGTTGGCACGCGCACCGCTACCAAGCTACTCGGAGTTGCTGGCGGTCTAGACGGATTGAGCAAGATCCCTGCCTGCAATGTTCGCCTATTAGGAGCCGCCAAAAAGAACTCGACCGGTCTCTCCACCGCACACAACGGCTCGATCCGCTCGGCTGGGTTCATCACGCAAGCCGACCTGATCGCCAACTGTCCTGACGACTACAAGCGACAAGCTGTCCGCATGGTATCCGCCAAAGCGCTTCTCGCCGCGCGGATGGACGCGGGCAAGACCACCTCCCGCGACGGCAGCTACGGCCTCAAACTACGCGAAGAACTCTCCAAGAAGATCGAGAAACTCCTCGAACCGCCGCCGCAGAAGCTCGAAAAAGTCCTGCCCGTACCCAAGGAAGGTGGGGGAAAGAAGAAGCGCGGTGGCCGCAAGGCACGCAAAGCCAAAGAGCGCAACGGCATGACGGAGCTGCGCAAGATGCAGAACCGCATGGAGTTTGGCAAGCAGGAAGAAGAGGCTTTCGGCTATGGCGAATCGGTAGGATTGGGTATGATCAATAGTTCAGCGTCGGGCAAGATCCGCGCTCAGACGGCCGAGGAGAGGTCTAAAGGGAAGATTTCAAAGGCGAATAAGAATAGGCTCGCTACACTCAGGGGCGCGAGTGCGGGTACGCAGTCGGTGCTCGGAGGCAGTGCGGGGGTGGATGGCACGGCGAGCTCGTTGTCGTTCACGCCGGTGCAGGGGATCGAGTTGGTGGATCCCAGTCGAAGAAAGGGCGCGGGTGCGCAGGCGGAGGAAAAGTGGTTCAAGCAAGGCCAATTCTCGCTACTGCCCGGAGCAAAGTCGAATTTGCCAGGGAGCATGGGCCCGCCACCACCACCAGCGTCGTCGAAGTAACGTTAAGCATCTGTATTTGTATTTGTACCACATGACCACATCAGCGACTCTCAATCAAGCTAATTGGAACAGACCAACGATCTTCAATTCCTTCGAACGCGAGCACGATTCATACACATAGATCTGTTGATCTACAACTTGCTTGCGGGCGCCTTCGCATCAGCAATCTTGATCACGACCTTGCCGCCAGACCTCTTATCCGCCTCTGCGAGCAGCTCGAAGCCCCTCCCCGCCTTCTCCAAGCCATCCAACACCGTATCGACCGTCGGCACGATCCTGTGCTTTTCGATAAACCTTATACACTCTGCGAACTCCTTTGCGCTTGCCATCGTACTGCCTAGCACCTCTACATTCTTTAGCACTTCTCGCATCGTGAATGTGAGTTTCGGCTCGGCGGTCATACCGAAAATGACCACCCTGCCGCCATTCTTCAGCCCGGCCTTCTGCGCTTGCACCGCGATCTGGCCGCCGGCCGAGTCGATGACCGAGTCGAGGTACGGTCTTGAGCGCGGGAGGAGTTTCAGGATCTTATCGGGCCACTTGGCGTCTTTGTACTCGGCGCCGGGCTTGGCGCCCATTTTGACCGCACGGGAAATCTTGTCAGCACTGCCGCCAGTGACGTAGACGTTGGCGCCGGCGGCGACGGCCATCTGCAGCGCGAGTCCTGGATCCTCTTGGCCAATTCCTTCGGCGCGAACCCACCAAAGACGACCGAGTGGACAGCACCGATTCTGGCACATGCAAGCATCGCAATGGCCGTCTCGGGCACCATGGGCATGTAAATCGCCACGGCATCTCCTTTGCGGATCCCCTTGTGGCGGAGGATTCCAGCCACGATCTGGACCTCTTGCAGGAGCTGGTAGTATGTAAGCGATCTAGCTTGCTGAGTCTGGAAGGAGAGAGGAGAGACGTGGTGGAATGCCACCCTGTGTGCATTCGGTCCGAGAGCGAGGTGCGGCGTGTCAGGCGAGACGGTCACCGGTGCAGCAGATGCGTGGGCAGGCTGGTAGACATGTCTATCTACAAGATTGTAGCACGAATTCACTTGGGCATCTGGGAACCAAGTAGCACCGTTGGGGTCGAGGTAAGCGGCATTGCGGTTGCTCGAACGCCCATAGGCTACGGTGCGAGGTTTGTGCCAGTGTATGGCACGGGCGGCCTTGAGCCAAAAAATCGTCGTTGTGGTGGACCGACTGCTGATAAATCAGTACCTGGGGGGTGAGTTTGTGCCATGGTTACTCGTCTGGTATCAGTTTGAATGAGGCGTGATTGTGATGGTTAGAAGAGGGAGAAGCCAGCAAGCAGGAGGACAGCGTCGGACGGAAGCGCTATTGTGGAGGATCGCCTTATGTACTGCGAATCTCAAGTATCGGCAAATCTAAAAAAAAAAAAAAAAAAAAAAAAAAAAAAAAAAAAGTGCGGGGAAAACACAAAAGCCGAGAAGGCCACTGACGCTTGGGCCAACGCTACGTAACTTTTTTGCAAGCTCCGGTATTCATTTCGAGTCGAGTGTGACTTCGGTGTTGGTCACGAATGCACTCGTTTCTTCCTGACCCAAGCCGCATCATAAAGTAGCCTTCTCGACGCTCAGTTCTTGAGTGACTGGAACATAGGATGCCTTGCGCAAGGCTCACCGTACAACACCGCCGCTACTGCTACCACCCTCATCACCACCCTCTCTAGACTTGCGAACTCAACCAACGTGCCTGCCAAAATCCCCTTCTTCGAAGCGTCGTCTTCACCACGCGTCACGGCGCAAATCTACGTCTTCATCCTCCTTCTGACTATCGGAGCTTTGCGACACTTCATCACGTCCTCCAAGCGTCCCTCGTCGTTCGGCTCCCTCGCCGCCTCGACCTCTCCTGGAGCCAAGGACGAGACGTTGGGAGAAATCGACTCGATCTACATCTATCCGATCAAGTCTTGCGCTGGTGTCTCGGTCGACAAAGCAGATCTCACCGAGCAAGGCTTCGATCTCGACCAAAGATGGATGGTCATGCGGAAGAAGGGAGACGAATTCGAGAAGCTGTCGCTGCGAGAGGAACCCAAATTGACGCTCGTCCAGCCCGCCTTTGACGAGGGAGCAAATCTTTTCCGACTCTCGCTCACCAAGGAGGGAGCGAAAGAGCCCACCGCAAAGGGATTGAGCGAGGTCGCGCTTGAATCCTGGGAAAAAAGGTACCCACCATCCCGATGTATGGCGATTTTGCAGATGGCCGCATCGCTCCTCTTCCACCTAAATCCTCCTCAACGCTTTCCCCATCTTCAAACCGCCCAGCGACGCCAACGCCTGGTCTGGCGAGGACATGGGCGAGCTCAAACGCAAGCGCGGCATTGAATTCCAGGACGAGTACCCACTCCTTGTCGCCTCGGTCGAGAGCCTCAACTTTGTCCGGGACCAACTCCGTTCCGCCCTCAGCTCCACATCCTCCGACGGCCGCGGCGGGCGAGCTATCACGGGCATCGACTCTACGAGATGGTCCGACCCCACCGCGCTCTCCATGGCGCGCTTCCGCCCCAACATCGTCCTCAAAGGCGTCGGCAAGCCGTTCAGCAAAGACAGCTGGGAGCGCCTCTGGATCTTACCTCAAGAACAAAGCGAAGGAGAGGAGTACGAGGCGATGCTGCAGCTCGTAGCGCGATGCCAAAGATGCCGGCTCACAGCGGTGGATCCAGTAACGGCGGAAAAGGTTAGCTCGCAGACCCGACTTTGAAGCCACAGACATTCAACCAGTGTTCTTCAGACACTTTTTGAAAAGGCAAACAAATCTTCCATTGCAAACGAGCGTGAACACAAAGAAAGATGGCTGCCAACAATACATCCCCACTCACCTTCCCCTCTCCAAATACCTGGTCGCGGCGATATAACCCGTCACGGCGATCACCACCATCACCGAGCAGATACCTGCAAACCAATGCAGATTCGGCACGCCTTCTCCTGGCACGTTGACGTTCATACCCCAAAGACCCGTAATTACGTTCATGGGGACAATAACCGTACCGAGCGCGGTGAGCTTGGAGAGGACGTCGTTGATCTGGTTGTTTGCGTCTGTCATCTCGATTGAGATCTGGGCGAGGTAGTTTGAGTGGGAACGCGAGAGAATCTTTTCGTAGTGGTTCAAGTTCTGCGTCATGGTGATCAGATGGTCCTGAATGTCGGACAGATACAGTCCAATGTCGGACTTGGGCGCCACGGACCAGTTCTCGTTGCAACGCTTCGCCAGTCCCTTGACGACATCCGCCTTGTTACCCATGAGTCGCAGCAAGCCCATGACTTTCTTACGACACGTACCGATACGCCGAAGCATGTCCGACTGCTCGGCCTCCTTGAGGATGAGCACAAGCTCGTCGATCGAGTCGACTTCGTACTCGATGCTCTGAATGAGCGGTCCAAACGCATCCGTGATGTCGTCGATGAGTGCGTACGAGATCCAATCCGACGTCACGTTGATGTAGTCCTTGAGCTGCTTGATTCGTCGTCGCACATTCTGCGGGTGTGGAGTGCCGCGGAAGTGGAACGATAGCGTGCCTTCTCGGAAGACGATGATATACATGTTCAACGGCTCCAGGTATGTTGGTGAGTAGGGGTCCTGGTCGAAGGAGCGGAAACAGACGAGATAGTAGTTGCGGAACAACTCGATCTTTTCGCGCGTCTCTTCCATCAAGATATCTTCCGTCGTAAGAGGGTGAATGCCAAACACTCGGCTGAGCAGTTTCATCTCTTGGTCCGTGGGCGACAGGACATCCAACCACCACGTGTTTGCTTCCGGGTCAGGGTCCATGCGGATGCCTCCACCAGGAAGCGCCTTGGTTCGGCTAGCGGTCAAGCCGCTAATGGCCTTGGCGGCTTCTTCACCCATATGAACCGGCGTAGCGGATCCTGAGGGTGGAGCGGTAGTGCCTTCCATGTGGCCGATGGTCTGGCCAAGCGCCGACATGCGTGCGGTTGCTGCGTTGATGGTGGGTGCCCGGCTGGCATTGCGGCTCTGGCTGCCCTCGGTGGGAGGCGAAGGCTGGTGACTTCTCTCGCGACCGCTGAAGAGCTCTTCGAATGTCTGTCCGTCAGCGGGGAGTTCGGAAAGATGACGTGCGTGGATGGTGGATGGCAATGCGTTGGAGTAGAAAGTGAATCGGTATGGCTTTTCGCGATTGCTAAAAGCGCCAGTCTGCGACCTGGAACGTGTGGCGCCATTGACACCGGAAGCGTTTGGGCCGAATCCGCTCCGAGAATGTGAAGAGTGGCCGTTGCCGTGATACGAGGGAAGCTGGTCGTTGTTGAGCAAAGGAGTGTTGACATCCATGGACCTCTTGGCGTCAGGAGGCGAGGTGGCGAGGTTGCCTCCCAGGATGCTCTTACTGGCAGCCGCGCCAGCAACGGGAGGAGGAGCACTTCCTCCACCTTCGAATAATGCTAGCTTGCGCTGGTACTTGCTGCTGCCAAATGCACCGGCCGAGTTGCTCAGTTTGCGTGGACGGCGACTGTAGAAGGTGGCGTCGTCACTGTCTGGCGAGACTCCGTAGCCGGGGCCCGCCACCTTTTGAGCTGCGTTACCACGCTGACGCAGACCTTGATCGTTGGCGCCCGCAGCGTTCCCGGAAGATGCCAAGCCAATTCGGTCGCGCTCTTCGCTCGCGAACTCTTCCAGTGCACCGAGGTCGAAAGTAAATGGGTAGCCGAGCGGTACATCCCCGTTCTTGTTGCGGGACATGACTTCTCGGATCTCTTCGTGCATGTGCTCAGGGTGTGATTCGTGGGGACGACCCTCGGAACCATGGGTCTCATGCATGGGGAAGCATACATCATCCTCGACAGTGGAGCCGCGACGGAAGCGGGCTTGTGCATCGGCGTTGTCATCATGGTGAGCGAGCTCGTGAGAGCAAGATGAGGACTGGTGACTACCTTGCCGCGCGCGGTGCGGGCCACGTGAGAGATGGGATGCATCACCGTCGATCTCGTCGTCATCTTTATCGTCGATCAGAGCATGGTCGCCGCTTCGAGCCCCGGAAAAGTAGGTGGTGGAACTGCGCATGGGCGTGCGCGAGAGTGCCGATCGAGCACGGAGGGCAGAAGGAGAGTGGACTTGACTGAGTGAGTGTGCTTGGTGACGGTGGTCGATGAAGTGATGCTGGCTGTCGAGACTGGTGTTGGAGCCATTGCGGTTGTGCTGATAGAAGCGAGCGGCGGCCGCAGAAGAGGATGCAGCTGGGGTGCGAACAGGAACAGCGACGGGACTCTTGTTGAGACCTTCGTAGAAGTAGGGTTCAGCTTGGTCGTCCGAGATGCTGACACGCGTTGGGCTGGGTTCCTGTCCGCTGCGGGCCTTGCTCATCTGACGAGCAGCATCAAGATCTTGTTGGAGTTGGTGATCGCCTGAAGAGCCTCCACAGTCGCTCTGGAGAGGTGGCCGAGGATCCGGAGGTGGCGAGACAGCACGACCACTGGAGAGCGAGCCGTAGTACTGCTGCGGCAAAGACATGGTTGAAGTGGGCCCTTCGAACGACGGGCGATGGCGTCGACAGCGAGGGAAGAGCACGGCTCTAGCTCAACGGTTCGTGTGCTTGATTACGCTGGCACCGCTGCTCTCCTTGAACAGCTAGGTTGGGTCGAGATCAATCTGCCAAGCTTGAGTGAGTGGATAGGTGAATGTATGCGACTAGGATCCTCAGCCCAAAGATAACAACCTCCTGTTGCTTCTTGAAGGGTTGAGTGGGGTTTGACACTGATTTGCAGTGTTTGAGTTTCTGTTCGGTGCCGTTTCGAGTCGAGCCGTGAACCAAACGTGCTGAGCTACTGCAAGCGCGAAACAGCCAACAGGGGACAGTCAAACAAGCCATGCAAGTGCGCGGCACTCTGCATCGAGTGGATGCAGAGACTCGCAGGCAATTCGGAAATGCCGGTTCTTGTTTTTGCGTTGAGGGATTTGGGAAAGAGGAGGGATCGGCCGATTTTTGTTGAGATCAGTCCTCATTCCAAGATCCATTGATTGTTAGAGCGAAAGCTACATTGCGTTGACCGCAAAAATCGTGGACAAGGGAGGGTCCATCTGCAAAATGACGACATTAGTGACGCCGGCCAAAAGGCCAGGCTTGAGACTCAAGCTCGCCTGGGAAATGTCTTGTCTGTGTCGTTGGTCGCTTGCGAGTGACGATCTTTTGCTCATCTCGCCTATCGCTGCTAGCTTTAGGACCGAGTCTGCACCATCTTTGTTCATTGCTTTGGTCGTGTTTCTCACAAAGTCGCCATAGATTGGCAGGAGCTTTTAGCATAGCAAACAATGAACAAACACAATAAAGTACATTTGCATGTCTTCTCGCAATTGATTCGCCTGTCCTGTGCACACTGCCAGTATCGGCGACTGATGTCGATTGAACGATGTGGCAAGCGTGCGCTTCTGTTGCTCGGTTGCGAAAATGAGAAGCACCGAGGCAAAGCTGTGTTCCGCGCTGCACAACCGATACACAAGTTGGAACGTCAAGTTGTGCTGCAGTTCAACACAATTCTACAGAACCACCGCCCAATGTGACTTTTAAGAATCATATATAACTTTTGGACAAATGTGCAGCAGAGGGAGGTGATGACGCCGTCCAACAGCGTCGCACAGTAAGCATTTAGTTTCTAAATTTAAAGTGTGCAGGAAAAGCAACATGGCTGCCGTGCCTGTCATGTTGTAATCAAAGGTCAATTGATACCCTTTGGTGGGACAAGGGCTCTGTTTCCGGTCAACGGTGACCACAAGGCGAGTCACAGCCCTAAGCCAAATTTTTACCAGAGCGCTTTGGATCTCTCCGCAACAAGCTCTCTCGCCCATTCACATTTTGCCCTGCATCATTCTGTGCTCTGTACCCAAATTTAGGCTGCTGTGTGGATGTGCTTCAAGGATCATCATCAAGCCTCAAACACGAACGCACGGCATCGATGCATACTCGCCAAGGCTCGACGTCCTCTGCCTTTCCGCGTCGTGGTCAGCCATCCATCCATCCATCCATCTTCAGCCCAGCCCAGCCTGACTTGACTTAGCCCACAAGGTCTGCCGTCATAGCCACATTCATCCACAGCCATCCATCTACTCCACTCCACTCACCATTGAGTCATAGCGCTGCCCAGTCTGTGACCGTCGCCGATAGGGTTTTAGTTCAACGTGCATTCCGCCCATGTTTGTAGAGCATGTTCCGGACCTTGAAGTCGAAGCTGCTAGCCTAAGTGAGCGAAACGTGAAGCAAACGTTCTCACAGCCTGCAACTAATCTATGCACAAGGTGCAGCTTTATCCTGTCACTTGCTGCTTTCAAACCCCGCGCAGCCTCTTACACTCGTTTGCCGCCCATCCATCCACCGGTCCCACGAATAGAGACACTTGCTTCCCTTGCCCAATCCTGCTGCGAACCTGATGCGGCGTTGCCTCATCGTCATTTTTCACCGCGAATCACCTTGCTCGCTCAGCCCGGCAACTCGGGTCAAATAAAAGTGTCCATTCCTCCTCGTCGACACCTCCACTCATCTTCCCTTCGACACCATCATCCCATCCGTCTATTGGGCTTCTTATCGCCTTCCTGTGGATTGGCCAACACCATCATCCAGATACCCCACTTTTTCTTTTTCTTTTTTTTTTTTTTCCATCGGAAGCACTACACAATCTAGCCCAATATGGTCTTCAGGGGTCTTTGCGTCGGACTCGGTGAGTAATCTATTTCCTGGGTGGAGACAAGTCGATGACAGCGGGCCCAGGGTTGCAGATAAGCATTCCAGTGCTCATGAGACGTGCATGGCAAACACGACAGACAATGGTCAAACAGGCTCGTGGGAGGGCCTGAGCCCTGCAACTAGCAAAAGTAGACGATAAAGCGAGGCGCTTTCGCTTACAGGCATAAAGGATCAAGCGTTGGCCATTGCAGACAGGAAGGTGCTCGCATCTTAGCTCGAATTAGGGTGAAACGCAGTAGAAGCTTTTCCCATCAGCCACCACCATCGGAATGCTGTCGTGGAGGCTGCCTGCAACACCCGCAATCCTGACGACGAAGAGGCCGTCTCCACGATCCTTCCATATAGATAAAATCAGCCAAACTGACCACCAAATATCTTCCTGACTTCTCTTTGCTCTCATTTACGACCCTGTTACGAACCAATAATGGCCGCTTCTCGCCCGATCGGACTCTCTGGCCCCCTCCGCTACTTTGCTGCCTCTTTAACGCTCTTCTGCATCCATGTAGGCGAGTTCCTGACCTTCGCCGCGGTCATCTTGATGGTCTTTGCCAACATTGGCCAGCTCACCAACAACATTGTCACCCGCAACATCCGCTACGTCGAGGTCGACACTTCAAACCTTGGAAACGCTCTCACTCGCAGCAACACCAACGCTGCCGCCGCTGTCAACGCAAACCTCTACGCAAACGACCAGTCGGCTCCCGAGAACTCGGGACAGGGTGTCAAGCGCTCCTACCAGTGGGGTCTCTACGACTACTGCGGTGGTGAGGCGAGCGGAAGCCAGCGTGCCTGTGCCAACCGCCAGTTCGGTCTCCGCTGGGAACCCCTCAATGCCATCCTCGGCGATGCCAGCAACGATGCTCGTGGCCAGATCCAGAGCTTTGTCCCTGCTAGCACTTTCTCGGACCAGAAGTACCTTGGTGACTTCTCGCGTGCTGGCTTCTACCTCATCTTTGTCGGCTCGTGCCTTGCCTTTTTCTCCTGGGTTGCTGGTCTCCTCTCGCACCGCTTTGCCTTCCTCGGCGCTGCCTTCTTTGCTCTGCTCGCAGCACTTACCCTCGGTGTTGGTGCCGCACTGTTGACGGCCATCTACACCAAGGCTAGGGATGCCGTCGGCGCACAGTACGGAATCGAGGTCCGCTACGGCAATGCGCTCTGGATGACCTGGGCTGCGTTCGTCGCCTGTGTCGTCGCCATCGTGCCTTACATCCTCTCGTGCTGCACTGGCCGCTCCAGGGACGACGACTACTAAACCAACAACCCCATATCAATGCCGATACGTAGCGGGCGGCCTATACCCCACCTTTCCCCCCGATATGGCCCCGCTCAATGATACCGCCCTCCTCTCTTTCCTTCCTTTTGCTTTCGGACCGCCACTTGCATCCCACACTGATGCAGGAATGCGCCTCGGCCCCATTTCCGTCTCTCCCTTTCGATATTTCGATTGTAAGACTTATCTAATCTTGCCCTTTCTCATCCACACACACATGTGTTTCCAATCCGGACTCTGTCGATAGTGTGATGTTTCCGTAATATATCATCTCTTTTGTTTCTATCCACCGTCTTTATGCTATGCGAGTTGCTAGTCTAGGAAGAGCGTGGTGCCGCGCTTAGTCCATTTGTCGAGGAGGAGCGAGAGGTCGTGGAGGACGAACACGAGGATGCTTTTCGCGGTGAACTCCGAGGCGCTTGTCAGCTTTGTCTGGATCGCCAATCGGACGTTAGCGGGGAGAGCGTAGTATGCGTTGCGGTCGGTATGTGCGATCCCAATTCCGGTCGGTGAGGGCATTGCTCCTGCGGTAGTCGGAGTACGGTTGGAAGGTGAAGGGCGAGGGATGGAGCCTTCTGCGATGAGTACCCATTCGAGGTGCGTTGCGAGGAGCGAGAGCTTTGTGAACAGCCGGCTGAGTGCGTCGATGTAGACCGTCATGGAGGATGAATCGAACGCTTTGGCCTGGCCGACAACGCCAGTCATTCGGTCCAAGCCGCGTGTAAAGCGGCTTCCGAAACCGAACTTGCTCTTCCCGCCCTCCTTGCTTCCCCCGACACTCCCACTCGCCCCTCCTCCACCTGGTCCACCATTAGCACTTCCAGCGCTGTCGAGGAACGGCAACTTCTTGGCCAACGTCGCATGCACATCGCCCATCATCACCTCGAACTCATCCAATTGCCTGCCAAACCTCGCTGCATTCGACGTCTCCAACCCAGCCCCACTGCCTAGCGGCATCAACAACGCCTCTCCCGCCCTCTCCACCGCATCTAACCCACCCACCAACAGCTCGATCGCGCGCACCTTGGTCTCGACCGCCAACAGCTTCACCCCGGCCTGCCGCCATAGGCCGGGCCACAGGTACAGAGACGGCGAGAGCTGCGCGCCCGAGATGATGCTCCGTCGCAGCTGCGCTGTAATGTAGAACGGTTTCAGCAAAGCGTGTGGTGGGTTGCCGATTCCGTGCGAGGACAGTGGAGGTGAGGCGAGGGGGGTGCCGGCATAGCTCGGCCGGCCGGCGGCGAGAGACGGCAGACCCGAGGGGAAGATGTCTGTGATCAGGAATCGAGTCGACCCCGCACTCGAGCTGGCACCAGCAGCGGTAGTATCGGGATTCTCACCGTGCTTGTCCAGTACTGGGCGAGGGAGCGGCATGGCGAGCGCTGACGTCGAATGGTCAGCTGCGTTGCTAGTGAATAAAGCGTCCGGTGCTCCCGCGCTGGCTTTCGCCGCATCGACAGATCTCTTCAGCTCTAACGCACTCAGCGTTCTCGCTAGGTTCGGCACGGGCGGCGGACCATTCTCTGCCGCTGGACTGACCCCTCCCCCGAGACTCGAAGGGAGCGCTCCACCCGACGCAGTAGCATTCGCCGTCACAAACTGTGCTGGGATCGAAGGCCTCCTACCTCCCGGCTGCGAAGTTGACCTCTGCCTCGCAGACATGGCGATCGAACCAGGACGCGTACCGTCTTCACCTTCCAAACCGAGCTCTTCCATCGCCTCGGTCGTACCCGGTGCAGCCTTCTCTTTACGGCGCTGGCTGATGGTCCCTGCATTCGTCGACGCGATCACCAGCGCTGAAGCCGTGCTCGCCCGCGGGCGGTTCGAGCTCGCTTTGACGGTCAAGCTCGACCCGCGCTCATCATCCCATGGCGTCGGATGATCACCGCCCGAATCCGTCCTTTGCACGGGCATCGCCTCTGTCGTCGGCATCCCGGCTGACCCGGGACGATGCGAGGCGGTCTTGGGGGTAATCGGACTCGTTGCGGCACTGGCGCTCACATCCTTCTTCCTTTCTCCCAAGCTCGGCATGGACGCTTTTTGCTTCAACATGGAGCCCTTGAAGCTCAGCGCTCTCGCCCGCTGCGCTAGTCCCATCCTCGGTGGCTTTTCTGGTGGAAGTTCAACGCCGGTCTTCGGTGCCGACGCCAGATGAGTGGATGTCTTTCGCTGCCGCCCTGGCGCCTCCGCTGGACTGCTAACACCCGATCCAGTGTCTTCGGCCACACCCACTTCGGCGCGCGCGTCAAAGTACGGCGTGACGGGAGTGCGAGCTTCGTCGTCCAGTCCGAGCACGCGCGAGTTTGCTTTCAGTCGGCTGCCTGTACCGGTAGTGTTGCTCTTGTAGGAGCTGTCCGAGCCAGACCGACCATGCTGCTGAGATTGAACCTCCGAGATCCGCCTTTCCCGAGGCTGTGGGGGGATGTCTCGATTTCTGCTGTCCTCTTTCTTGGGCGAAGTGACCGAATCCTTCGACGGCTCGGACGTTAATCCATCGATCGAGATGCGTGGCATCTCTTCAGAGATGACCTCGGGTGGAATCCTGTAGTCCTGCACTTCCTGCTCGTCGGCAATGCTGAGAGACACTGAAGCTCGACTTCCCTTGGACCCTCTCGAGCCTGGCCTCGCAGAGTCCCTGATTCGTCTCCTCGGCGAGCTGTCCATTGATGGCGACAAAGGTGCGTTTGCTCTCGGAGGCGAGCTCGGCCAGGGCAGTGGGCCTGACGGCTGCGCCTGCTGCGCCTGCTGCATAGTAGGCTGGCTCGCCGCCTGAGGCGTAGACCCAGCGAAAGTATTTCTGACTGGCGTGATGGCCAAGAAGCTCTTGGACTCGTCGGTTGGCGACTGCTGCATCATCGGATCCAGCGTACTGGCGTTCGGCCTGGGCGTGACGGAAGCTGGGTCTTCCTGACTGTCATGCCGGACCCTGTCTAACCAGTCCGGCTTCGTAGCTGCGTGCTGGGGATTGCTGCTGAAACTCGAATCGTTATCGTCGTGTTGATCAAGGTCATCAGGGGAATAGATCATGGACAGCAATCTGATCCGATCCGCATAAGTATCGTGGATGACTTTCAACCTACGACGCTCTTCCTCTCTGCTGGGACGAGAGCGTTTGCCGTGGCGCGGGGCAATGCGCTCCATGACCTCCTCGAGCAACCTGACAGCTTGCTTGTACGCTCGGATAGCATCAGGCACGTTGTTGGCGCTGTCGAGATGAACCGCGTTCTGAGCTTTCTGCAGCGCAATGGTGAGAATGTTTTTGCTGCTGAGAGGCGTGCCATCCGCGTTGAGTAGTGAGCTGGCCGAAGATCCTGGCATCGCACCGAGGGCAGCGATCGCTGCGTCGGACAAGGTTCCGCGAGGCGAGCCAGTGCTTTTCTCTAAGGAAGCACGGGACGACGCTTGAGCTGATGGCTCCGCTTGTGTTGGCGCTGCGCGGACACTTTGACTCGTGTAGGCCTCGTTCGAGAACTGCGTAGGGAGGATCTGTCGACTGAAGCGGTTGTGGTAGTGACCGGAATGCATTCCAGCGACCGACGGCGCCCTGGAAGAGTTACTCGAGGAGCCTGCCGATTGCGGGTGGTATGTGGAAGCGACTCCCACGCCAGCGTCAGGAGCTCCAGAATGCTCAAGGCCGGAGTTGTAGTGCGGGTGCGAGGAGGGGTCGTGCGGACAACCTAGTTCTTGAGCGCCGTGGCTTCCGAGGGCAGGGTATGCAGACGTTCGGTGGCTTGCGCCATTTGATTGGCTTGGGATGCTGCCATCGTCGGCTTCACGATGTCGCGCGTCCCCTGACATCTGCTGAGAAGCGCTGCGAGACTGAGCGATGAACGAGATAGAGTCATCCTTCTTGTAGGCTAGACGGCCTAGACGGCCACCGCGGGACTGTGTTGCTGCAGCGCCATCCGCCGTTGCTCCTAGAGTGGAATTGCGAGCAGCAGATGCACGGAAGCTGTCGAGGAGGTTGGACTGCGAAGACGGTCTGACTGGTTGCCGTTGTGCATCGGGACCAGCATAGCCTGCATCGATGTTGGAAGCTTCAGACTTGAAGTCTAGCATGCCCATGGCACTTGCTGCACGCTCCGCATGCTGCTGAGGACCCACGGTCTGTCGATCAGAAGAAAGTGACGGTATAGTCTCGGTGGTACCGGTGTCTGTTGTCTCGTCGATATCACCGTCTGTTGGCACGGCGCGCGCACGGTTGCGACGACTGAAGAAGCCAGAGTCCTGAGAGGATGCAGAGTCGGTTTGATTTGTCGAGGTTGAGCCATGACGCGAGTGAGAGTGTGAGTCGGTTGATTGCTCGCCGCCGAGCTTTCTTCCTAGTAAAGCGCCGAGACGACTGCCGCGCGAGGATGAGGGTCTGTCCTTTGAGCGAGATGGTGAAGCATGAATAGGCTCGGCTCGATTTGACGATGCAAAATCGCCTGTGCGATTGGAAGTTGAGCCGGCCGCTGCCGGATCTGGAGAAGCGTGATGACGAGACGAATGCATGTTCATAGCTGCTTGCCTGAGGTCAGGCCGTGGGCGAGATCCAAAAGAATCTGCTCGCGGCTCAAAGTTGGCCTGGTTGGGACTATGCTCAAAGGAAAGAAAGGACTGTGCGCCATGTGACGATGAGGAGGATGGCTGAGCCATGTCGAAGCGTCCGTCGAGGCCGTCGATGACGGGCTACTGAACGACTTTGTCGATCACGTGGTTTGTTGTAGCAGATGCAAGCACACTGACAGTCTAGATCTTCATGGACGACATGGACGGTGAAGTGTAGATCTGCAAACTGACAGATACAGCAGTGACGACGAAGCTTGGGTTGGGTATATGTGATGGTGATTGCCTCAGAGTTGTATGATGGGCATGTCATGGGGTGGCGGAAGACACGGCGAGAAGAGTGTTTCAGCTGGGCTCGACCGAGACAGAGAGCTGTGGGCAGAGCAAAGGGCCGAATGAAGTGGAGATGAAGGTGGACGCAGCACGCGGAAGGCGACAATTTGGACACGCAGAATCGGGAAAAGCGGGACGAAGGTGTCGGATGGAAAGGAAGGACAAAAGAATGAAGCAGTAGACCGCAAAGGAGTGTGGCGGTGCTGATGGTGGTGACGGGCCCCTGGCGATGCTGCACGTACCGGGTACACAGTTGGGCGACAAGGATAGAGCTCTGATTCAGATCAATAGCCGGAACAGATGAGCGACGGTTAAAGCTCAATTGACACGCGGAAGCGCTTCCTAACAGCCAACAGAAACACACACAGAAACCGAAACAGAAGACAGCTGAGTGGGGACCCCTTTTGGCTTTTGTCATGACCGAGCCAGCAAGCCAAGCGTGCGTGTGTGTGATGAACGGTGTGCGTGCATCCTGCAATGGGCTCAAAACGGATAAACGAAAAGCATCCCTGCCGCGCCACGCTGTTTTTTCTTTTTTCTTTTTCTTTTTTTGGGCTGTTCTGCTACACGAGAGCCACTTGGCGGGCTCGGGCTTGAATTTGCATAACAAGCCAGAGACAGACGACGGATGAATGAATGGGGAGGGTGCAGCTCGCTTGATCTTGGCTTTTCATGCTTCGCCTTCCAACACGTCAGTTCTCTCGCGTCTACGCCAAGCGAAGCAGCCTACCGAAGCACCTGGCGGGAAGCACGGAACAAAGCAGCACAGCAAACGCAAAGCACCGACTCTCTCTTAGCATCCATTTCGTCCCTCTCCGCTCGTGCACAACCACTGCTCAAAGCTGCATGGCGGCCACATGAAGCTCATACATTTCCAAGCCAAGGAGAGTGAGTGTGATTGAAGAAAAGCGAATGTAAGACAAACGAGAGACAAGAACCCATGAAAAAAATAATACAGCGATGGACCGAGCCTTGACCCGCAAGTGCTCGCAGAATGTGGTTGGATGATGATGATGATGATACAATCCCAAGACAAACAAGAACACGGGCACAGCCGAGCCTCTAATCCAGACTCAATCTCGGCTGCAAATGCAGCATACTCGTGCTGTTGTCGCCGTAGTGTGCAAGTGCCTTGCCGTCGTATCCCACCAAGTATCCACTGTCTGCGCTTCCGGCCGCGGCGGCAGCTCGATCCTTCCGTGTGCGGTTGATGGCATTCTTGAGCCCTCGGTCAAAGTTGAGCATGCACAATACCGTCATCACTGCTGTGATCAGAAGCAGCAACATGGACAGCGTAGAGAACACTGTCAAACTCTTGTACACCTCTTTGTACAGTGTGTCTTTGAGCTGCCAGATGCGGAAGAGCTTGTAGACAAAGTACACCATGGCCCCAGTCAATCCGACCAGGAACGCGCACATGCCCGATTTCAGCTCGTGGCGTACCGAGTACCATGCAAACACCAGGATGCACAGCGAGAAGGGCGCCGAGATGATTGTGATCCATCGTTCGGCTGACCCAATCTGCCTCACCACCAGCACCAGCTGGATACAGTAGGCGACAAAGATGAAAAAGTCAAACTTGAGCAGAGCCACGTAGATCTGGTAGTGCAGGTAGCAACGCTTCAGAGAGCGATCCGCACCGATCTTCTTGTAAATCTGCCAACCAAACTCCCTCCACAGCTTCCAACCGAGCACCATGAAGGAGAGCTCAGCGATTCCAATCACGATAGGGATGGCTCCGGTGAGCACCTGCACTGGGACCGTTTGCGAAGACCCCTCTGCAACACCGTCACCTAGCACCGAGCGCATTTCCGAGATCTGAATAAGCGAGTAGACCAGAAAACAAGCGTTGAAGATGATGGCGCCAATCACCAAAATCGTGTTCCTGTTCAAGACAGCATCCACCGCCAAGAAGAACTGGTATACGTGTGCGATCGAAAAGACAATGACAAACACGGGGAGTGCGCGCATCTTGGAATCATCGTCCGGCGTTGTATGTGTCCTTTTGTGGAACTGATATCGAACAAAGAGCACGCTCTCTATCGAAATGTTGATGGAGGCCTCTGCCAATGTAATGAGGAGGAACAAGCGACAAGCCCATGAGTCAGGAATCCATGCCCACATCTTGCTGATACCCTTTGCTGGTGGCGGATATGCGTATGATCTCTGACGACTGGAGCCACTTGAAAGAGTAGGAACACCCATGGCCGGCAGGGGAGGTTCTCAATGATGCTGCCTCGTTGAATATAGTTGAATGTGGATTGAGATAGCTTGTCGACCTCGTAAGAGTACCCTCGTAGAGATTTCAAGAATTGGACCAGCCAATGTTGAGAATCAATGCACGAGAAATGAAGTGACGTAGATGACGAGTGGGTGCCTATGAAGCAGCTAGTCGAGAGGCTGTGCGACACTGAATGAAAATCGGGAAGGAGCCCCTTCAGTGGTGGGATCGCCTCAGCTGAGGCGGTGTCAACGGTCTAGTCGAAAGGGTATTGTGGGTTGTCGGTCGCAACCGGAAAGGATCGAACTGATCTGCTGTGCGAGGAACGCAAATTGTAAATGAATGTGTGGTCGAGCTGAGCGAGAGTGAACGCTATGAGGGTTGAGATGAGTTGTAGTGGACGATGGCAAATTAGCTGTCGAGGATGGATCCACTTTCGAGAGGGATCGTGAGGGCCGATAATGTGGAAAGAGAGAGAGAGAGAGAGAAAAAGTGTCGGTGTTGCGGTTGAGGATAGAGTGATGGGTGAGGAGGCGAGGGTGGAGACAGGGTGACAAGATGGAGGCCAGTTCAAAGATGCAGCGGATTTGGATGGATGTGGGCTGCAACTTTCAGATGATGAGAGAGCATGGCATGAAGTACGCTTCAAAGGATGACTGCACAAAGAGAGGCGCGGTAAGGCCCGCAAAGTGACAGACAGACAGTACCCCAGTTCGGCTCGCGTCTTGTTCGCTCGCCAGCGAGAGAAAATCGGTGTGAGCGTCACGACCCTGAGGCCAAGAAAAGTCACACCGAAACACGAACCACTGAACCGCTGCGTCTGAGTGTTGGATTTCCGAGTTGTCGATGCACCCTCAAATTTGCTTTGCATTTCCTTGTCGATCCAGCCGAGTGCTGCAGGCAACTGCGAGCTCCCCTCGGATTCCCTTGGCAGGCTCGTTCCCTGTTGCATTCAGCATTCAGCTCTCAGGACTTGAGAGCAAATGGAACAGCGAGAACAATCAACATGGTCTGAACCGAGCATCTAGACTTGTGCCTGGCAGCACAGATCGCCACAGCACTTTGAAATGCATCATCGCATAGGTTCCTCGCAACCACACCTAGTAAGGAGGCGCGTGCCTTGGCTGTCCCGGCGATGGGAAAGGGTGTCTTCGTTTAGCAACCACAGTCTGCGGATAAAGCGCAACATTGAACCTCTACATCAATTGTAGGAAGACGAGACAGTCGCGAGCGATGGACAAGCCATCAAGTACTTGCATGCAGTCCCTCGCTTGCTTTGGAGAACTCAATATGCAACCCAAGAGACCATCCCTCCAAGCAAGCTGACTATGATATTGGATTGCAAAGACTAGACATACCCGTTGAAAGGACTGATAGACGGAAGCCAATATACGAGGCGATTGAGAGAAGGAATTTGGCTGAACACAATTGTGCCCTCGACTATTGGCCAGGCTTGAGAAAGCACAGAGACGGGGCACACTCAAATAGTCAGCCTTCGTTCAAGACGAATCACTATAAGAGCCTTGTGCGACTTCAGTCGCTTGCCATCGTGCGATGGGTCGGTCTTGAGGCGTGAAGGGACTGGAGAGTACGTCAAGAATCACCTACCGTCACCTCCAGACTCTGGTGTATGGAAGAGAAGAGTCAGACCACGAGCTGCAGTTGGAAAATCTTTTGACCAGCCAGCAGGGGCGATCTCTTTTCCATCCCACTTAGGATCGACTTTGATCGGCACGGGCCATGAATTCGAACAAATCGGCGATGTCAACTTGCCCTTGTGTGCTGTCACGAATCTGTGATTCTGCTCAAGCTGCAAGGGTGCTTCGCCTCATAATTTCAGCGCGGACCACTTTTCTGTCTCTAGAGAGAGGCTGCAGGTTGGGTTATTTATGAGCGCTTTTTGCAGCTGAAATCCGAACTGACACTGCACAGCGCGGCAGCAAACACTGCATGTCGACGAAGCAATACAGAACAACACTTCCTCGAATCCGCGTCTGGTTCATCCATCAGTGAACGTTAGACGACACTTTTAGGTTCCACTTGTCCTTCATCTTGCTAGACATCGACCACTGGCTTGCCAGCCGACAAGTACCTATCCTTCGTCCCCACCTTTTCATTCGTCAATCTTGCTGACCGTTTGCAAGCTTTGCAGCTGGGAAACTAGGACCCTGTGGGTGTAATCTGCACATCCCAGGAGCTGCCGATATCCTTCCTATCGACATTTGTCTTACGCTCCTTTCGAATCTTTGTCGGTTTCACGGACAACATCTCAAAGGGTTCACTCGCTGCCAGATCGAAAGCACCAGCAGTGTAGCAACCTGCACCAAGATGGGCCAAGTACAATAGACTCGGTGACCCGATCTAGCCGACAACACGCGGACCATGGCGGCGATTCAGGACCAGACAAGGGATAGTGCTGGTACACAGACTCCTATAGAGCACGAGAAAGGTGCACCATCTCCCACAATGTCGCTCGAAACACAAGAGCAGCAGCAAGAGCACGCTGAAGCGCCAAGCGCGGCCGCCCAAAGCATCGAATTGGATCTCAGCGTAGTGGAAGATCCTATCCTTGACCTCTGCCCCTCTCTCGACATTCTCAAACAAGTGGCACGCTCGTCCAGCCTAGATCCCCAGCTAAAGAAAGAGAAGCTCAGCAAAGCGCTTCTCAGAGCTGCCAGCAATGGAGACACCGACATGCTCTCCTGGCTGCTCGACTCGAGAGCCGAGGCCCGCCACCTCATCGCCGAACACCCTCCTCGCAAGGACTCAATTGGCCGACCGAAAGTCGCCTTTGATCAGATGCGTGACGAAGAAGGCACCGGTCCTGTTGTTCTAGCCACCTGCGCTGGTCATATCGACGCTGTCACCATGCTGATCCTCAACGGTGCCGAGATCGACGAGAGGGATGCGTGCGGCTGGACTCCACTCATGTGGGCCATCAACAGCTCGAACCTGCCACTGGCTTCATTTCTGCTCAGTCGTGGCGCCGACGTCGATGCCAAGAGCACCAAAGGTACGACTTGCGAAGACTTTATTCTCTCAGCTGCACCAGAAGCAGCCATCTCGGGTTCGTCAACATCGCCCCATTCAAAGTCCAAGCAAGCCTCAACAGAGCAAGAAGCGATTGCAGATCTCATTTACGAGCATCAGCGATACACAGCCGTGCAACAGTCAGCAGCACAGCGCCTCAGCAATCTCTTTCTCGACAACTCGCCAGATCGCCCCTCGCCTTCGTCGGGCCAAGCGGCCGCAGATCGACAAAGTAACAGCGGCAGTCCAGTTCGTGGGCAACGTGCTTCCTTGCCAAGTGGAAGCCCGTTCAAGCCGGGTCACTCGAGGACCAACTCGCAGCTCACCCAGCGCAGACTCGTGGGAAGGTATGAGCGCGCGCACATTGTCGAGCAAAAGAATCGGCAGAAGGAGCTCAACGATACGCGCAAAAGTGCCCTCGCGGACATTGCCACACTCCTGGAACTCGATCTGGACACCTTAATAGGCGAACCCAGCCCGTCAGATACCGCATCCGGTGCGGCTGCAGAAGAGCCATCGGGCGTATCTTCTCTGGTTGCGAGGCGGAGAAGAGGCGCAGTGAACACCGTTCAAGCCGATCTTGCGTCTGGATGTGGTGCAGCGGAAGTAGGTGCCGATGTGCTTTCGGTCGAATTCGATTGGAAGAGGGTCAGACACGACCAAATGCTCGTCTTCGGAGCATCCGATCTGGATCCGCTCCTGAATCTGCTCATCACCAACATGAAGCCGGTCCGTGCACCGTGGACTTGCCGTGCTGCTCCGGCAAACGTCCTCTTCCTGTGCGCCCGCTACGCATGCTTCCTGCAAGACGAGCATCTGCTGGAAGAGCTCTTCCTCAGCATAATCGACCGGATCGAAGGCGTCATCTATTCGCACCCTACCGACATGGCCTACCTCGCATTCTGGCTTTCCAATTGCTGTCTGCTCTACTACTACACGGAGAAGGATCGCACGTTGCGCAAGTCGAGCTCGGTCCAAGAATACAGGGGATTGTTGGCGGATCTTTTGAACGAGATCTTCGTATTCATCATCAGAGATGCCGAGAGAAGGATCGATAAGGTCTTGGACGCGGCCATGTTGGATTATGAAGCGATTGAAGGATTCGACGAAGTGAGATTTGAGGGGGAATGGAAGTTCATGAAGACACTGGCGGGAAGTGTTAAGGGGAAGAACTCGCTTGGAGGCATGACATCCAGTCCCAGCTCCCGAATCCCACTCAGCCAAATCTTCGGTACGGCGAAGAAAGATGACGCTCCACCTCCCAACAACCTCGCCACACCGTCAGACGCCCCAGGCCTTTCATCCTCACCGTCCATTGGGCACGGCCGGCCCTTTAGCTCGGCCACAGTCGGCCCGTCCTTCGGCCGCAATGGTATGGACACATCCCCACGCAAAGGCCTCGGAGACGGCTTCCGCGCGATCCGCGAAGTATCGTACAACGCCTCCGCCACTGACCTTCTCACCGCGCCATCGCCCAGAACCATCACCTCCCTACTCACATCGACCTTGCAAGTGCTGCAACTCTACGAGATCAATCCGGCGATCATCATCCAGGCGCTCTCTCAGATCTTCTTCTGGGTTGCATGTGAACTCTTCAACCGCGTCCTCACGCGCAAGCGCTACCTCTGTCGCTCGCGCGCCATCCAAATCCGCATGAACGTCAGCGCTCTCGAGGACTGGGCGCGCAGTAACGCCCTTCCACTCTCCATCGTCCACGCGCATTTGTCGCCGCTGTCTCAGCTGCTCAGTTGGCTGCAATGCCAGAGCAGTCTGCAGGAGTTCGATGGGCTGGTCGAGACGATGCAGGGCTTGCGCGAGCTGACGCCTGTGCAAATGCGCAGGTGTGTCAAGGAGTATCGGTACGAGGTCGGTGAGGGGAGGATGAGCGAGGAGTGTGCGCAGTATTTGGACCAGTTGATTCTGGATTGGAGGAGGAGGCAGGCGGAGCAGTTGCGGCAGGCGAGGGAGGAGGCGCAAGCAGTGCAGATGAGGAAGAAGAAGGCGAAGAAGGAGAGGAGTGGACATAGTAAAGACGCCACGGCGACGCAGGAGGACTATGGCAAGGAAAGCATGTCATTAGTCGAGGAAATCGACAGTGACGATGAGGAGATGCCAGAAGCAGAAGCGGGGGATGCAGAGGCGGATGCGAGTATGAACAGCACTGGAACCGCGAAAGTTACTCGCGATGAAGACGAACCGCTGACGGTTGCGGAAAGAGTGGCAAAGTCGACGCAAGAGATGATCGACGAGCTGTTCATGCCTGGCAAGAGCATGTCCGACTATGTTCCGCCATGGTCTGCAGCCGGCCCTCCGCTGGGGCTTCACGATGATGGCACTTCGCCTGTCGTCCCTCCTTCGCCTGCGAAGAATGACGGCGTGCTGAACAGTCGAGAGATGCTGCCGTTTGCACTGCCTAGCAAGAGGAGTGCTCTGATCGTTACGCCTGGCGATGCGTTCGGGTTTGGCAGAGGGCACTTTACCGGCACGGGCACGCCTTCTCTGCGCTCCGCTAACGGCGACTCGCCGCCCAACCCTGGCTCGAGCGCCTCCAGCCGACGCGGCTCTGTTGCGTCGAGCACGGCGTCAGCATCGATTCGACAGTCGAACTCGCTCGGTCAGATGTCATCGGCCTCGGCGGGCGAGGACGAGGATGGCAAGAGCGTCGCATCGACCCACACGGATGTGAGTGCAGTGTCTCGCGCCAGCAGCCTGTTCCCCCAGGGCAAAGGTTTTGCAGCAGGCGGCTACTGGAGCCCTGTACCGTTGCTGGCCGAGGGGATGCTGGAGAAGATTGATGGCATGTTGAAAGCCGCCGCCGCGCTCGCGCCTGTGGGCGGCGACCGCGGGAGAAACATTCTCACCGCTGACCATGCTTCCGACGAACACCTCCCTCTCCCCAGCGGTGGAGGAGGCAACCTGCCGAGATCGAGCAGAATCGTCATCCCGCCAAGAGACAACTCGATGCTCCAAACATTCGCCTCACCAACAACCGCCGGCGCGGTCGACGAGTTCGGAAGATTCAACGGCGACGCAGACGAGGACGCGAAAACCCCCAGCGGCGACGGCCCCGAGAGACAAAACACGCTCAAAGCTCCACAACAAACGTAGATCTACCCGACCTTAATCGCATGTATAGACTCAGCCTCCACGGGGATTATACAAGTACAAATACAGTGCGAACATCATTGCTGTGTGTGAGGGTCTTGGTCAGCGGGCAGACTGCCCAGCCCGAAGCGGCGCATTAGTACCTCGACCGGCCCAGAGCCGGCGCCAACACCCGTAGTTGAGGATTGGGCTTGGAACGAGCGCAGGAACCCGTCGAGCTGCTGCGACTGCACCGTCTGCTGACCTTGTTCGAGATGAGTTTGGAGAGATGCGGGAAGGTCGGCTTTGGATTTGAGAAGGTGTGCGAGCAGTTCTTTGTCCTCCGCAGTAGCACTCGCTTCCGCCTTTGTCGGTTTGACTCGTTTCCCATCTTCGACGGTAGGCTGAGGCTGGTTGGATTCCAGGTAGTCTTCCATCGCGTCCATGACGCTTTCGAACGAGTCCAGCTTTGGTTTCGGTTCGGCAGCCTGAGCCTCCTTCTGTTGCTCTTTTTGTCGAGTAGATGCGGGTACATAGCGGCCTTTCTGCTCACGCTCCTCCAGAATTGCTTCATACTGTTCCTTAGTCAATCCCAAGCTCACACGAGCAAACTCGAGCAAGTTGTCCACCTCTGTCTCTTCGTCCATGCCCATCTCTATCTCCATCTCCGTCCCTGCCTGCGCAGGCTTGGAAGGATCCTCTTTGCCGGCCAAAGTGGGCTCAGGGTCAGGCTCGAGTTCATACTCCTCGGCCAACCTGCGCCTGACCTCGGGTGAGGTTTCTTCTTCGATACTCTCGTCGTCTGAATCCGAAGCCCCATCGTATCGGTTGTGATTCTGAGAAGCGAGCAGTGTCGAGGTCTCGCGCATGTACTGCGAGTCGAGGCGGCGAACAAGCTCCTCCTGCGCTCGGGAGAGGTTGTTGTTGCGCATCGCCACTGTACCGCTGCCTGCATGTGTGCGGGGCTGGGTGGCATCGCGTTCTGCCGCGATTCGGTCGATAGACGCGACGAAATCGTGTTTTCCCCTCTTGTCGCCCTTCTCGATCGAAGCCTGTTTCTCATCCTCGCCATTCGAAAAAGCTGGTTTGCGCGTCCACTCGCTCTGGGACATCTTGGGCAACAATCTGTCGACTAGCTCCTTCTTCTTGGTCTCTCCTTCGGTCTGCATGCGTTGCTCGACCTGAGAGCGGATTTGCTGCTCCTGCTCCTCGTCATCAACATCTTCAAATAGTAAGTCGTCTTCTTCGAGGAGCATGTCGTCGGCATTGAGTTCGTCTTCGAACAACGCTCCGTCAACATTGGATTTGGTCTTGATGAAGTCTTCCATTTTGGTGTTGAAGATGTTCAGACGTTGGAACGTGTCCTGTTCATCGATTGGTCGGGAGGAGGAGCGATCTGAGGAGGTTTTGTTCTGGAGGATCGAGTCAATGTCCGACGGGTCGAGCTGCAGCCAAGAGTCATCGTCTTCGTACTTTTTTAGCTCGGGTACTGGAGTGTCGATGGAGTACACGCTGATACTATGGCTCCTCTCTGAACGCTGCAGAAGGCCGTCAACCTCGTCACATAAAAGCGTTCCTTCGCCGATGTCGGTGGTGTTGGCCGATGCAATCGTACCCTTCGCATACTGTGACAAAGCCTCAGCTTCGAGTAGCTTCCATTTTGCACTACCTTCAATCTCACCCTGAAAGTAGCCTAGCTTTTCGAGAGAGCTGATAAGTTTCTGCTTCTCCTGCGTCGAGATGGCCTGCTCTGAAGCCACCATTGGTCGGGACTTTGTTCTGGTGCGGCGAGCGAGCGAGTCTGTGTAGGCCATCTCGAGACCACACCAGATTTTTGCACCGAGATCATACCAGCGACCGTGCTGGAGCTGTGCTTGGACCTCGTCTTCATCCTCGACCTTTGCTTGTGAGCCTGAAGCAGCAGGCTGGCGGTAGATGCGAGCTCGATACTTTTCGACAGACGCTTGCCACTGTGCACCGAGCTGACGTGGCGGAAAGAAGCGATCGTAAAGAAGTTGAACGTAGAGGTGGCGCGTCATACAAATTGGTGCCAGAACGATCTCGTCGTCACTCTCAGTCGATGAGCTATCGAAAGCTGACGCTGGTGGAGTAGCATTGCTGCGCGCCAGCGAGGACGGTGGAGGGAAGTGGACCAGTCTGGATCCTGATCTAGAGCTGACAATGTCGCGAGACTGTATGGAAGCGACACAGCTAGATATTAGCTGAGGCCGGGTTGCCAGAACGTGTGCAGCTTTGCGCGGGAGGTAGGCCAAAGTGCGGTGATGATGAGGCGCGGCTGCAGATGGGAACTCGAACGCTCGAGCGAAGGCGGCTGCTTCGACATGGTCGGACGCTCTGGTGAGGACGGCTTGATCTCGGACCAGTTCTACCGCGTCAGAGATCGATATAGCACCGTCATTGTCGGACTTGTGATGAGGGGGAATGAGGTGCAAATGACCTTGGAATATCCATACCCTGTTGACAACAGCCTCGGGCGTCACCCAGTCTGGAATGTGTTCAGCGGCTTCAACGAGGAGAAACTGACCATCTTTATCCTCAACCGTGATACAAAGCTGCTGTTGAGCAAAGTGTGTAGATGCCCGCAGTAGGAGGTGTGTGGCAAACCATTCATCCTCCATGCATTCGCCCCCTGTGCGTAGATGGAATAAGATATGAGGCGGTAGGTGCGTCGCAGAAGCTGAGCTTTGAGCGTTGGATGATGAGGGCGGGCAGACTACTGAGATCGAAGGTGGTTCTCGATGCCAGATGTAGTCCTGACCGCCAAGATAGCTGGTAGATTGCGTATGCGTGTGTACGAATCCCTGGAGCTGCTTTGCTACGCTGGAAAGCTGGGCAAATTGATTGACCGAAGACAAAGGCGATGGGTCAGACGGTTGAGCGACAAAGATGCGCGCCACAAGCGCTTGCTGCTTCTCGGCGCTTGCGGCGGCGGAAAGCAGTCCAGCGACGTCCGAGAATGGCAGTGCACCATCTGGAGAAATTGTGCGCCCATCCATGGCTGAGTCGTGTGTGCTTTGACGAGGCTGACGATGTGATTGTGCGGAAGAAAGGTGGTTGGAAGTGTTGGTTAGTGCTCAGTCGATAGTCGATCCTCCACTTTTCCAAAATCTTGCGACATTTTATTCTGTCAATTTTGTGTCCCAAATTATTGACAGCTTTTCAAAGCCATTTCTCTCAAAAATGTGCAGAGTCGAGTGTCGAACCTCAATTCCGATTTCCGCATTCAGTGCAACATCGCGTTGTGCTTCCTTTCGCAGCCTTCACTCACATTCACTTAGATCATCTTTACATTGTTGCTTTCGGCTCAGTCATCTGCTCCCTCACATCCGCACAGCCTCGTCAGGGTCGCCGACTATCGATCCCTTTGCTGCCATCATCAATCCTCTTTCTGGTCGATATTCACAACGGCACACATACGGGATTGGTGAAGGGACGGACAACTGGGCGACGCAATGCCTTCAAAACGCAGGCGCCAAGCGCTCGACTCTTCGTCACAGGGCTCAAGTTCTTCGTCGTCGACATTGATTGAAGCTAAGGAATCATCCACCATCCAACGCCTCTTCAACTACTTTTCACCAGCGCTCAAAAGGCAAAAGATAGCTTCTTCTCTTTCCACCCCATCTCTAGACAACGTCAAGCGACCTCCGACACATTCATCCTCGATACATACGTCGCTAGACGATCCTCCAATGCCTCCCGCCAGTGGCTTTCTCGACCTGACACCGTCCAAGCCCATGTCCGAAGTCACTACTTCATCCTTGACCATGGTGAACGCAGATACCCCGCTCTTTTCTGCATTACGGGAAGGTGCGATACGTGATCCATCAAGACGGACATTCTCCACCTCTTCTCCGTCTTTTCAGCCCGCTTTGCTCACCGCTACCCGTCATTCGTCTGAAGAGGCTGCAGAGATTCTTGGGCAAGATTCATCTCCACCAGCCTCTCCCATCCCGCCAGTCGAGCCAGCCAACTCAGCAGACGCGATTGAGGGGAGCTCAGCCACTAGTTCCAGCTCCGACGAGAAGCTCGCAGATGAGGATGCTACACATCCGGAGCCTGCGAAGGATCAGTCTACATCCAGCAGGACTCCCGAGGGGTCAGAGGAGCGAAAGCCGGCAGAGAATGGCGCGAACCACATTGAGGGGAGTACAAGCGCGGAAGGTCAGGAAGCTGAACCTGAAAAGCCAGCAGAGTCTTTGATAAAGGACGAAGAGAATGCTCAAGACGGGGCAAAAGACGGGGCAAAATCCGAGGTCGAAAATCAGGCAGACGTCTCAACACAGGAGACGAGCGCCGAAGAGAAAGGGCCACGCTCTGAAGCGGATGCTGGACAGAATGCACTTGGTCAGACCAAGGAAGAAGACGCAAATCTCCCAACCGATGCTGACGTGGATCACATCGAAGCTGTGTCAAATGCGAAGGTTGGTGAGCATCTCGACGGCCCGCTTGACTGGGCAGGGGCTCTCAGCGATGAGGCACGACCAGAATCGACCGCATCAGTGTCCGACGCTGGACAGCGAGAACCAGCCGAAGACGGACTTGCATATAGCAACGGCGCTCTCGTAGTCGACCTCATTTCAGACTCCGAGGACGACAGCGATTTGGGACAAGACGACCCCGACAAAGAGAATGATGTCTCGCTTGTCACAGCGTCCCCTCGCCTAGACACGGACACGTTGCCGTCTTCATTTACCTGGCCATCACAAAGCGCCGTCCGCCCGTCCCAGCCCAGGTTCTCCTTCAACGGACCGTTGGCCAGTCAGCTGTCGCGCAGAAAGCAGCTGGAAGGAGCACCGAAGGGCTTGTTCGCACAGGAAGCAGACACATCGATGTCGATCTCCTTGCAAGCAGGAGACTTGTCGGCAACGGAGCAAGTGCGTAGCATCGGTCGTCAGAGCCACTTTGTTCAACCTGTCCGTCGACTCCCGCCGATCGCTTCCACACCTCAGCAGTCGCAGAGACCGGCAGGGCGCGATCGTTCACTCTCCATCAGCAGTCTTTTCAGCGGCTCGTCTTCTACAGGCAAACGCCGCAGCTCAGGCTACCGCAAGCGTGACCCCATCCTCAATAAGCAGCACCAGCACGACGTTGCCGCATTCCAAGCAAGCATGATCAAACGTGCCGTCCAAGAAGCCAACCACAAGATCAATACTATCCGCCTATCCAGACATCAGCCTCTGATCAACAGGTACCACTTCCAGGGTCTCGCCCGGAAAGCACAGCAATTGCGCAAGATTCTCGATGCAGAGAATGCAACGGAAGCGTCGCCGGGCGAGTTTTTGGAACTGATGATGAAGAGGTTGATGCGGCAAAGGCAACAGGATGCCCACACGGCCATATTGCCTTTGCCTCCGACCAAGATGGCGGAACGCGAGAGGTTGAAGAAGGAAGAGAGGGCCAAGCTGAAAAAGCTTCGGGGTGTACTCGGTAGAAAAGCACTGCCTGCGAGGATGTCGGACGAGCAGGAGGCACAGGCCACAGTAGCTTTGAAGAAGCAGGGTAGGATTGCAGATATCCCAGGTGCTTCCGTGGATGCACACGATGTTCAAAAGCTGCTGCCAAGGCAATGGTTGAACGATGAGGTGATCAACTTTTACGGCAACCTCATCCTGCAGCGCGCGAACGAGGCAGATCAGAAACGCAAGGAGGCCATGGCCGCTGCCGCCAAGGATAGCACGACCGAGTCGGCTACTGCCAACGTCAAGGTCAAAGGAGCCAAGGGCAAACCCAAGCGCCCATATGATCCCTCGCTGGACGCCTTCTGGCGCGTCCACTTCTTCTCGTCCTTCTTTTGGGAATCACTCAAGAACAAAGGCTTCGACGGCGTCAAGCGATGGACACGTCGAATCGACATCTTTTCAAAAGACATTATCCTCTTTCCAATCAACCTCGGCAACGCACACTGGGTCTGCGGTGCGATCAATTTCCGCCGTCGACGATTCGAGTACTACGATTCGATGGGCTCGCCCAACCCTCGTGCATTCCAGCTGATGCGCACGTACGTTAGCGAGGAGGCCAAGGACAAGAAGAAGAAGGAGATCGACTTGAGGGGATGGAGAGATGTGTTCAGCGACGAAACGCCTCAGCAGGAGAACGGATACGATTGCGGTGTATTCGCAGCACAGACGCTGGAGCAGATCAGCAGACGCGATCCGCATTATCCGATTCCGCTCGATGGGCCAGTGATTGTGTGGAAGGGAGACGGATTAGATGAGGGTGCACGCAGAATGGAGCTCGGCAACGGCGAAGATGAGGACGATGACGATGATGAGTACGAATGGAACTTTGGGCAGGAGAATATGTCATATCTTAGGAGAAGGATGGCATACGAGATCGCTGCCAAGAAGTTACTTGATTGATCGTAGCCAACCCATCTGCACGTGGCGGTCCGATCCGTCCGACTCCAACACACGCTTCACGGGTTAAAACAGCTCCTTTAATACAATGACCAAAGTATACTTCTATAATCCTGTCTACTGATCCGTCTTGCGTGAGAAGCAGAAGCTCAACCTGACCGAAAGCAACAACTGCAACGAGAGAGCGTCCACGACGGAGCGAATGCTAAGTGTGATGTTGAAAGCTCGAGGCTTCTTTGATGGTCCGAAACCCGACTCCCGTGACAGGACACAAAAAAAGTTGGTTGGACCCTGAATACGTGACATTCTTCCCCACCCCTTCCACATTCCCTATCTGGGTCACCACCTCCAAGTCGAAGGATCGGCTTCCACTCGAGATGATGGGCTCGATCGAGGGCGAAGGGACCTCTGCTCTGAGGAAGAGCGAGGATGCGTTGATTCGCTTCCCCTACGCGCCATCCTACGATGAATTCTTCCAACGGTGTCTGCTTCCGAATCGTCCATGCATACTCCCGCCAGCACTCGTAGCTCATTGGAACGTCATGAAAAGCTCGGCCTGGACACTGCCCTCAATCGACACAGAACCGCTAGCTGGGGTCAACTGGGATGCATTGAAGCAGCTCTACGGCTCTCATGTGTCACCGGTAGTGGTCACACGCACAATGCCGGATTCACAGACAGAAACCGAAAGGAAGGACATGACGATTGCATCGGCTATCGACTTGATACAAACCGTCAAGCGTCGAGATAGCGACATCGAGAGTGTCTATATCAAGGACTGGCACTTGATCAAACAACTGGACGCCACACAAAGGACAGAAGTTCAAGTTCCGTACACAGTGCCCGAGGTTTTCGCAGACGACTGGATGAACAACCTCCCCATCCCGGCTGACTCGGACGGAAGCTCCCCAAGCGAAGTTGGGGATGACTTTCGATTCGTCTACGCGGGCACCGCCGGCTCTCAAACACTCTTGCATCGGGACGTCTACACGAGCTATTCCTGGAGCACCAACGTCGTCGGTCGCAAACGTTGGTGGCTCTTCCCACCCCGCGCCATCCCGCACCTGCGGCGATTCCCCGCCGTGTCCACATCAGAACTCGTTCCCGACATCGCCACTCTCACAACTCTACTCGACTCACACACTCCCCGGCGGGACTACCCCGAGCTCGAACTCGCCTGGTCCGCAGTGCAGGTGGTGGACCAAGAGCCGGGTGAGACCATCTTCGTCCCCAGCAACTGGTACCATCAGGTGGCCAACCTCACCAACGCCGTCTCGATCAACCGCAACTGGTGCAACTCGGCCAATCTCCCCTCGCTCTACCGCTCGATTACGGAAGAGCTCGTCCACGTGGAGGAGTCGCTGTCTGACGTGAAGGAGATGCTGCGAGAGGGGAAGGGGGATGGCGAGCGGGAGGGTGAATTTTATGAGCTAGTCCAGGATCTCGCGGTGAAGGACGCGGGGTGGGCGTGGGAGGGGTTCTGGAAGATGATAGCAAGCAATCTCAAGGTAAAGGCGACGAGAGAAGGGTTGAGGCCGAAAGATGGGTGGGTGAAAGAAAGGCTGAGCCCGTTAGTGGACGACTTTGAGAAGAGGCAGGATGCGAAGTGGTTGAAGGGAAACATTCTGGAGACCGCACGCGAGTGCAAGAGGCTGTTGGACAAGATTCAAGATTGATTGAAAGCATCCTTGAAAGAGGGCTCAGTACAGTGGGAGGATTAAGAAGAGCAGGATGGCAGGTTTCCAGTCAGAGGACGACCGATCGAGCACAGTCGCTGTGGAAAGAGCAAACAAGGAAATCATCAGAAGAGTCAGTCACCGCTCTTCGAGGGTAATAAGCTACTAGTGGAGAGCCAGAATACTTACAGCTTCTTCAGCGACCTCTTCGGCCGACTTGCCCTCCGCAGGCAAGCCCCAATCTTCAAAGGGCCTCGTCGACATCTGCATCCGCATCCAAACAAAGCATACATGTATCGTTAGTCATAATATACCCAAATACCAGCCCTTGATTGAGACGAATTACTTACCTCAAGCACTTTGGTGAGAATGTCGGTGTCGTTGTCGTCCTCCAGCCTCTTTGCTACTTCGTTGGTGACCCAGTTTCGGAGCACAAAGCGTGGGTTCTTGCGCTTCATCTCCGCTGCCACGTCGTCTCCATCGCGGCCCTCCTTCAGCAGCCGACGAGCATAGGTGAGCAGCCACGACTTGGCCTGCGTCTCTTTCTGGCCTCTGATGTACTTCGGAAGCACTGTAATGTCGTACCAGGGCTGCAAGCCGGCCTGCTCGTCACCAGCGATGAACACATTGACAGCTTCGTTGAGCTTCTCTTCGTCCTCCAATAACACGCCGCGGCTCTTCAGCAGCGCTGGGAAGGCGCACAATCTCCTGAGCGTGGTTGAGAAATCCAAGTCAGTCAATACACTTCCGAGCGGGTCGAGCACTGCGCTCTTGTCGTCCGCCTCCGCCGTGCTCAGCCCAAGCCTGGCACGGTACGCCTGCTTCCACTGCTCGAGCAACGTACTCGTAAACACGTTCTCGAGCTTGTCCGCGTATTCATCTTCGCACAGCTCGCGCCATTCATCCACCTGTTCGCTGGTCGCCTTGAGCATATCTCCCGGCGCAGGAGCGCGCTTGTTCTCGATCTCAAACCCAACCAGCGGCGCCACCGCGTTGAGCAGCTCGCGGATGGCAAACACGCCCATAGTGGGCTGCAGCCGGTACGCATACCTCCCCTCGCCGTCCGAATGGTTGCAAATCTGCCCCTCGTCGTACAGGTCCATGAAGGCGTACGGGCCGTAGTCGATGGTGTGGCCCGTGAGTGCGATGTTGTCCGTGTTCATCACGCCGTGCATGAAGCCGTACACTTGCCAGAGCCCGATCGTCTTAGCGTTGCGGGTGGCGATCTCTTCCACCATCCTCTGCACCCACATGGGGCGAGGCGTTTCCGAGTACGCGTCGCCGCCTTTGACGACGTCGTGGAAGCCGAATAGATCGTGCGAGACGTACTCGCCAAGGATGCGGACGGACTCCCACTCGCCGCGCGACGAATGAATCTGGAACGACCCGATACGTAGCCAAGAGGGACAGAGTCGGGTCGTGATAGCGGCGGTGTTGAGGCGTTCCCGTACCACGTGGAGCTCAGGCAGAGAGACCACAGCAAGTGCACGGCTGGTCGGGATTCCGAGAGCACCCATGGCTTCACTGCACAGATACTCCCTAACACTGCTGGTAAGCGTAGCAAGACCATCAGCGAAGCGAGAGTACGGAGTCCGACCTGCGCCCTTGAGCTGAATCTCCCAGCGCTCGTTGGTCTCGGGGTTCTTTGTCTCCATCAACGTGAAAGCTCGTCCGTCACCAAGCTGCCCTGCCCACTGTCCGAATTGGTGCCCTGCATAGCACAGCGACCACGGTGCATGGTCGGTGGACTCTGCGGAAGCACGCTTCTTCTCAAGCTCATCTAGACGGCGCAAAATGCGAGCTTCGGCAGGCTCTTCTTCCTGCTCGCCCTTGATGACTTTTTCTCGATATCGCATGTAGCTCGTGCCGTATCCAGCCTGTTCATCGGCCTCGACCTTGTCGCAAGGACCGGAGATGCGGGCACCGATCATACGGCCAGAGACAAAGTCGCCGAGGGTTTTGCGAGCTGCAGCTTCTGGGTACGCTGCATCGGAGGACGCGGCATCGGCAATGGGTCCGGAGCTGTACGAGCTCGGGCCTGCGGACTTATTGTTGCTTTTGATCCACTGGAAAGCGTCGCCGACATCAAGATGCGGCAGACAGTCGCGGATAGCGGCTGGGGAGACACCGAGCAGACGAGCGGAAGGGAAATGCTGGTGGCGTCGACGGGGAGGGACGTGACCTGTCAAGCCCTGCATTCGAGAGGAGCCTTCTTCTGGGTTGCCTGAAGCAGCCGGTCCAACTTCAGAAGATTGAACTTCGTAGCGCTGCAGCATATGTTCGACTTCTTGCATTCGGCGCTCGTGTGCCTGCTCGATCTTTCTCTTCTTCTCCTCTTCGGTAAGCTCTGCATCGGCTTTGTCGTCATCCTGTTCGAGCTCCTTCTGGTGCCTCTCGCCAAGGGACTGCCCGCCTTCCTCCTCAGGCGGGAAGTCATATGGGAAGGACAGCGGTAGCGTTGAGAGGTAAGTGAAATGAGAGCCTTGGCCAACGGGACGAGACCTTCGGACTAGAGAAGGTGAAGAGCTGGGCACCGACACGATCGAGCACGGTTCTGGTGTCACGGGATCGGGAAGGAGGTTGACAGTGAGCCGCTGGGAAGCTGGGACGAGCGGCAGATTGAGAATGTCGTACTTTCGGACGCGCATGATGGTCGTTGTGTGGAATGCGGCAGATGTGAGATGGTTGCTGAGATTCTGAGCACGACGGATGAGGACTGAGCCAGAGAATGTCGATGGCGTTTGCGTGCGAATGGCTGCAAGTCGATGTGTCAAAGACATGAATCGTCGTGGCTTGACACAGCTGTTGATGTCAGACACGCGTGGTCTGGACAGAACGAATCGTGATCAGGCCTGATGATGGTGGTCTGGAACAGAAGAGGAGAACAAGTGATGCAGAAAGCAATAGAAGGCAGCGATAAATCAGATAACAGGCACCTCCCCGCGTCTGAAAGTGGAGGCCGAACCGGCTAACAGAAAAGTGAGCTCGTGCGAGAGTTGGCGCGGAAGGCGTGCTGCTGTTTGAAGCAGCGCGGGCCGCGGCAAGGTCACCGAACACATTTGTTACATCGTTCTTCCCACAAATTCGAATTCACGACAAAAAAAAAGCTGCTCGCAACTTTCAGAAGAGACGCGTCTGGAGGCGTGCAGCTTGACTTCCATGTCTGTGCACAGTGTTGGTGTGAAAGTCACGGTTGAACGCCCCCGCATCTGGAATACGAAATTGACAGATTGATCTGGCATCGCATATCTGCAGTGCTCTTCATCTCTCGTCCACCGTCACTCGTTCTACTCGGTCATCATCGCCGCTGATAGCTTGAGCCGTCTGCCACGAACTATGAAAGCGTCTTTATGGCCATTGGTCTACATCTTCTTAGGATGCTTGTTGCGAGCCGGCCTTCTTCTCTGGGGCCAACGTCAGGATGCAACGCATACACTGCCTTACACCGACGTAGACTACCTTGTCTTTTCTGACGCTGCCAAGCTTCTGGTTGACGCTTGTCCTCTCTCGAGCACCATCGAGCGCCCCGACTATGAAACGGATGCTGATCTCCTGGATCGTACGGATGTGCACTGTGCACGCGGCATTCTTCCTTCTGCGGCCCGCTTCCTTTTATCCAACGATCCCAACAGCCGCAGGCCGACTGATGGATTGAAACCAGACGGCTCAGATGCGATGTACGTCTGGGCGAAGCGCTGCTACCAGCTCGGCAAGCCAGTCTTCAACTTACTAGCCACGCTAGGAGACGCATATGCAAGACCTACATACAGATATACACCATTCCTAGCAGCGATTCTGTCTCCGATCCACTTGTTCGGCTGGACTGACTTTGGCAAGTTCATCTTCGCTGCGTCGGACATCTTGTGCGCTGTTTTCATGTGGTTGATCCTTGACGGTCGCAGGCCACAGGGGTCTTCGGCTGGTATCTATGTCCATCTGCCGGGATTGCTCTGGATCCTCAATCCCATGGTCGCTCAGATCTCGACTCGCGGCTCTTCGGAAGCACTCGTGGGTCTGCTGGTATTGTCATTCCTCTATTGCTTCTTGAAAGCGAATCCAGAGGCGCCTCTTGGTCTTCATGCGAGGTACCTACCCGAATTCAGCTCGCCGTCCAAGTCTTGGCAGCCACAAACATCCGGCGACTCGAAGGAGAATCCCGAGACAAACGCCAACAGCAAGGTCGGTCAAGGCAATGCAGCAATCTCAGTAGCTACCTACGAGGCTTTACCGCCAGAAAGTGCCGTCAATGTGCTCGATTGGACGCTCGAGGCTTACTTCGCTCCTATGATGCTGGGTTTGGCAACGCATCTCAAACTCTTCCCGGTCATCTATGGAATCCCTGTTCTGGCTCACCTTCACCGTTCGACCGTGCAGGCTTACTCGCCCGATCGTCGTGCTTCGCTCAGCTTTTGGACCAAACACGCCGCTGGTATCCAGTTTGGGTTCGTAGCGTTCTACGCCTTCATGGCCGCAAATCTCACGGCTTGGGCCTTGTGGGGCTCGCCGTTCATCGAACACACCTTCCTTTATCACCTCCATCGTGCAGATCACCGACACAACTTCAGCCCCTACTTCCTCTCGACCTACCTTTCGCTCTTCAGCTCGCCAGACTCTAGTGCGTCGTTGGAGGCGAACATCCTCTCGTCGCCTCTTCTCTCGTTCGCACCACAGCTTCTCGTCGTCACTTTGCTCGGCTATCATCTGGGCAAACGAGATGTGGTCGCAGCCATGACAGCCCAGACGATCGCATTTGTGGCTTTCAACAAGGTCTGCACGAGCCAGTACTTCCTCTGGTTCCTTTGGCTTTTGCCGCTGGTGTGGCCTAGCCTCAAGGTCAGTCGAGTGGAGACGGGCTTTGCGCTTGCAGCGTGGGTGGGAGGGCAGGCGCTGTGGTTGTCACAGGCGTATCAGCTCGAGTTCGAAGCCAAGCAGGTATTTGCGAGGGTATGGGCATCTGGGTTGATGTTGGTGGTAATTCATGCGGCGTTGCTGGTCTGGTTCCTGTCGAGCTGGACCAGATTTAGAGTCGATGTACAGAAGCATGGGCTCAGAATCAGGAACGGTGGATACGTGAAAACTCTCAAGTCACAGTAAAAGGGTCCTCTGCTTGGCAGGCTGAGGACGGTAGCATGGAATGCAAGTCAATGGATAAAGCGAAGTGTCAGCTTTGTCGCAGATTGTGTGTGCTGTTTGAGCAAGTTAGTTCTGAGAAAGGCATCGGACAGCACACCAGAGGATCACCGATCGGCCTCGTCATCGGATCAGAGATCGGCTAAATGTTCATATACCACTCGACTCAGGTGACGACCCCGTTGTCCAGGTGCCCGCCAGGTAGGTCTTCACAGCTCTTCCAGTCGCTCAAGGTTCTCTCCCACTTGCGAGACTCAAGATTGCTGAACATACCTTTTCCGAAGTTGAGTGTAGCTATCAGAGTTTGCCTTGCGGCGGTCACTCCATTCTCCGCAAAGTGAGGGAGAATGCCGAGCCTTGAGCCAACTTATTTTGTTGGCGTCAAGTCGCATTGTCTGGTAGCTCGGTTCGTCGTCGCATTCCGTTGCAGCTCTTTGGTCGACGGTCGACTTCAGCATGCTGCCATTCTGGTCACCAGACAAAGCAACATAGCGTGCCTGCGCTGCAAATGAGTGGCGTCGAAGCATGAAGCGGGACAAGGTCGTTGGAATTCAGATGGTCCGATGAATGTGCCAGGTAAGTAGCCGAGCTCGCTGAGTTGCATGTGAAGCAAAATTGCAATTCGTCAAATCCGCCGGGCGCGACGAAGGAGCTTGGCAGCCGACACGAGCAAGCTTCTTTTTGAAACGGCAAGGTCGATTGTAGTCTGATTTTCGACCTGTTTTCTCTGCTCACAACGTCGGGGCGAGCAGTCCAACGTTGATGTCGCGTCTCTTGAAAATCCTTAAAGTACCAGCCATTTCAATCACGCCGGCTGAGTCTGAAAATTGAAGAGAATTGTCTCTGTGGGGGATTCGCGAGAACGGTGAAGCACATGGGCAGTGTCTGATCCACGCGCCGGTAACGAGTATACCAGAAGATTGGGCGGATGAGCCGTCTCCTGTCATCCGCTACACCCGTCGCGTCGTTGATTCTGTCATCTCGCAGCGAAATTTCACTACGGTCAATTCTTTGTCAAGCAAATTGTATGATAGCCGCACGGGTCTTGTCGATCCTTCCACGCTATACAGATGCACAACTTCATGAGTTTCCCCCTCGGTTTTCATTGTTGAGTGGTTTCATCTTTCTTTCATTCCCTTCATACTCCCAGGTCACTCTCCGGTGCAGCTGCCCACATGCACGGCGTCATGAATTGGTACCGGAGGCTACAGCATTCTCTCTTTGAGGTCCGCGGCCATTTGCTGACAGACTCGACCGATATCGTTCGTTGCGTCTACTTTGCCGGACTCAGCGGTCTGTGGTTTAGGATAGAATTAATATCGATCTCAAACATAACGTTGCTCGATATGTCTGAAGGGGCGAGCTGAGTCCAACAATTCGGCCTCGGGGCGATCCAGGGTTCGAGAGCAACATCCGCTAAGCGACACAGTGGCGTGAAATGAGCCAACGTGCAGAGGGAGGTAAAGCTTTGAGTCGGAAGGATCAGGCCGTGAAATTTTTCTCACTCTAGCTCAGGCAGCAACCATGCATCGTCGGAAGCTTGGTTCCGCAAAGAAAGTGGATCTGCTGCTGCACATCTCGCGTTGCCTGGCTGACTCCGTGTCTCTATAGCCGGACATTCAGCGGATTGGCTGTAGGCTCAACCAGCCGAAAGTGGCCCAATCGCTCAATCAACTCAGACAAATTTGGTCGTCGACTCCGCGGCGGCCGAATTGGGTTGGCTCAAAAGTCAGTCTTTTTTTTTTTTTTTTTTTTTTTTTTCCTACTCTAACTTATTCCCTGACTCGGTTCATGGTGATGTTCTAAGCAGTCACTGAATACCAAGACCTGTAGCCGCCGCGCTGTGAGCTTGGCGACGTTGGGCCCTAAACGTTCCGCCACGCTATCCGACATTCTGACCTCGCCTCCTTCCGCGTCTTTGACTTCCCCCCTCCATCTTCATCCTCGCCATCTACATCCCTCTCCGACTATATCTGCCTTCACGGTCGCTGGATCTTGTCTATATATCCAGCCCTACCTCCGGCTTTTTCATTACATTCTTCCTTCGTGAGGCGCTCTCTCGGGATCCGTTCTAGGCCGCTGATCACTCGGCTCATCAGGTTCCGCCTCCTCGAAGCGTTCCTCTGATCGTATATCGGTACTCCGTCTAGATACCTGTCTACCTCTCCGTTCTTGGTGATACCCGGCCCATACACCTTTTTCCCGAAAATGGCTTCCATTCTCAACGCTGGCCAGGCAGGCCTTAATTTCTCGCGATCCGGCGCGTCAAACTCGTTCGTCGGCTCGGATTCCATCGTTGGCAAAGTCCTGTCGCTCGTCGATCTCACACGCATCCCGTCTTTCCAGGAGGCCGATCGCACCACTGTCGTCTTCACCATCCTCGCTGTGGTTGCTACGCTTCTTCTCGCCGAGCAGTACAACTACCAGAAGAAGAAGGGTGGTCTCCCAGGTCCCAAGTGGACGATCCCCATCATCGGCAAGTTTGCCGACTCGCTTCATCCTTCGCTCGAAAAGTACCAGGAGGGCTGGAACTCGGGTCCTCTCAGTGTTGCCAGTGTCTTCAACATGTAAGTCTCGGATCTCTATTCTGCGTCCATGGCTGGCTCCAGTATGCTGATCTAGTCTACCGTTCTTTTTCTCCGCTTTCCTGCAACATCCAGCTTCATCGTCATTGCTTCATCTAACGAATATGCCCGCAAGATTCTCAACAGCCCTACCTATGCCGAGCCATGTCTCGTTGCTTCCGCCAAGAAGGTGCTCTGCCCCGACAACTGGTAAGTGTTTTCTGAACCGGCGGCTTATGACATCAAATAAGCCTGGATGGATACACGGCAGGTGCAAGGGCATTCGAAGCGAAGCGCACTTCAAGCGTCAATCCGTGCCGAATTCATTTCAAGATGGAATATGAAACGTGCACGGCCGTCAAGCTCGCCTTCGACTTTGCTTCTGCGCTCAGGCCCTTCTGCGCACAGACTGATTCTGATACTGACGTCTTGTCCGCTCATTTGCGTATGGTGCTTTGACATTTACAGGGTGTTTCTCAACGGCAAAACCCACGTCGACTACCGCAAGGGCCTCAACACCCTTTTCACCCGCAAGGCTCTTGGTATCTACCTTGGCATCCAGGAGTCCATCTACAAGCGCTACTTCGACGAATGGCTCGCGGATTCCAACCCAGAGCCGCAGCCGTACATGATGAAGTTCCGTGACCTCAACATGGAGACCTCGCTCCGTGTCTTCTGCGGCAACTACATCTCGGACGAGGGCGCCAAGGAGGTTTCGGACAACTACTGGCTCATCACGGTGGCTCTGGAGCTCGTCAACTTCCCATTCGCATTCCCCGGTACCAAGGTCTACAATGCCATCAAGGCGCGCAAGACTGCCATGAAGTGGTTCGAGCAGACTGCTCGCGAGAGCAAGAAGCGCATGGCTGAGGGCGGCGAGATCACCTGTCTGACCGATGCTTGGATCAAGGCCATGATCGACGCCCGTCTTCAGAGGGAGAACGCCGACCTTGAGGCCGAGACCCGCCGAGTGCTCGTTCGTGACTTCTCCGACCACGAGATCGCCATGGTCCTCCTCTCGTTCCTCTTCGCCTCGCAGGATGCCATGTCGTCTGGTCTGACCTACCTTCTGCAGCACGTTGCCGACCGCCCCAATATCCTTCGCAAGGTTCGTGAGGAGCAGTACCGCATCCGTGGTGATGACATCAACGCTCCCCTCACCTACGAGGCTATCGAGCAGATGGAGTACACCAAGGCTGTTGTCAAGGAGTCGCTGCGTCTCAAGCCCCCAGTGATCATGGTTCCTTATCTCAACCACAAGGAGTTCCCTATCGACAAGAACTACACGGTCCCCAAGGGCAGCATGGTCATCCCAAGTTTCTGGAACTCGTTGCACGATGATACTGTCTACCCCAAGCCCGACGAGTTTATCCCTGAGCGATGGTTTGATGCGGACAGCCCAGCCAACAAGGCGCCCAAGAACTACCTTGTCTTTGGTAGCGGTCCTCACAACTGCATCGGTCAGCAGTACGCCAACATGCACCTCACCGCTGTTCTTGGTACCGCCAGTGTGTTGATGAACTGGGAGCACGAGGTGACCCCGCTCAGCGAGAAGGTTGACGTTATTGCTACCATTTTCCCCAAGGACGGTGCTAGGATGAAGTTCTCGCGTCGTGCTGCCCCTGCCCCCGGCACTGCCCCCGAGGTTGCTGCCTAGGCATGAGGTGGTTTTTGGACAATGTGTCTGCTGTCTGCTGTCTCGGTATCAATCGCATAGGTTGTTAGCGAAGATGGCAAGTGAAGCGGAGCAGTTGAGCTCCAAGTTGATGCTTTGTATGACTAGTTCCACATTGTAATCCATCATTGTAGATCACATAAAGCTCAGGTTCGCGGCTTCATCGCGCTGCTCACAATGTGAGATACAGCATCGTTCTGATTGAGAAATTGGATTGATCAGGGTACAAATACAAGTGCAAACAAATTGAGAGAGATGGGATGCAGTGCAGGCAGAGATCAGTGCTTAGGTTTTGAGTTGCCTTTGTCGAAGGCGAGTGTGTTTTGTGCATGCAGACGGAGTGCTGCGAAGGGGTTCTTCGTGTAGGCTGGGTCCGTAAGGATCAAGTTTTGACGCTGCATTTCCAACGCCAAGGCCTTCTTTCTCGCCTTTTCGGTGACAGTGGCGTCCTTGCGTGACTTCTGAGCACCTACTTGCGGATAAGCCGACTCTGCCCCTTTCTGTCGTCTCGCGCCCGCGATGGCTTCCTCGTCGGACACATCCTCCATATCAAAGGCATCTCCGTCCTCTTGATCTTCCTCTTGATCCTCCTGCACTTGTTGGGCAACCTCCTTCATGGCCTCCTCCAAGTCCTTGAGACCCGTGCTGTTACCAGCGAGCTGTTCCTTCTGCTTTCGCTTTTGGCGTCTGAGTGACGACTTGGAGAGACTGCCACCTGCAGGTTCAAGGTTGAGAAGGGATGCGCGACCAGCAGGATTAACTTTCGACATGAGCTCGGCACGTTTTAACGCTCGCTTGGCTGCCTTGGTAATCTGTGTTGGCGGGGCAGCGGGGACGTTGGGTGCATTGGTGCTGGAGCGAGCGCGAAGGGTCGCCGTGACTGACGATCGCGATTTTGAGCGTGGCGCTGAGCGCCCACGAATGCCTTGATCTGCTCGTACCATCTTTGTTCGCCGGGTGTTTTGCGAAGGGGACAGATGATGCTGTTAGCGGTAAGAGTTGGGTTGAAGAGAGGATCTCAACGTTGTTGGGTTGGCTGTGGGGAGTCTTTGTGAACTTTTTCCTGACCAAATTTTGATCGCGATTGTTGGATGGCCCGATACACCGATTGGGAAGTTAGTCGAGATAAGTTTTGAGGCGTGATAACGTGAAAAGGGGCTGTTCGGAGGAAAGGTTGTATGCACACGCATGCATGACGCGAGCTCAAAACACGGGCTCAGCAGCCTGTCACTGTAGAGCAGATCGACATCCGAGACCAACACCGGGACTTTTTTTTTTTTTTTTTTTTTTTTTTTTTTTTTTTTTTTTTTTTTTCGGAAACTTGGGATGCATGCTTTGCATATAGCAACCCTTTGGGACCCTCTTTCAGAGTTCGTGGCATGCTCACCTTTGCATGCTGCTGGTATGTTTGTGATGCTAACTTGTAGCAATATGTTCTGACGAGCTGATATGAGAGTGCATACAGGTGCTCGAGCGTTTGGCGGCTATTGTAGGGGCAGCCGATGAACCGCGCGAAGTGGCGCAGTTTAACGGCGTTTTGTCGTCACGCAGGGAGAGCCTGTATCCCGCATCTTCCCTGTCTGGCTCTGCCTTGAGCTTCTGCTCATGCTTCGCATCGTATCACGGCAAGGCCGACGGTCCTTGCTTCCCTTGCGCCCCAAAGGGTACCGTTTCCTTCCTTCGACCATAGCTGCCGCCCTGTCGCTGTCAAGCTCAATCCTCAGTCTACGAAACAGACCCCAGTCGATCACACTCACCGTGCCTTCTCAACCGTGACTATGCAAATCCAAACAGCCAAGAGGCACCAAGTTCACGCATCAGCGCTCAGTATTCTTTCAGCACATTCGCAGCCACCCCGCAAGATACCCTTAACTGTGTCTTGTTCTCAGTCATCCCCCCGCACGCCTTAGCTAACACGCATATAGCCAGTCGCCTCATCAGTCCCTTTGCCAGCGAGCCCGCAGAAACGCAAGCATTCAGTCCGGGGTTGGGCTGTGTCTCTGTTTCCGGCGCTTGGACACCCTCCGCCGCGCAAGACCGTTGGGGGGATTTTCCGACAACGCTGTCCCGCCCCCACACTCCAGTCTATGAGCTGCAAGCGAATTGTGGACACACGCAGGGTGCGAGGCGGGGTCGAGTTGCTTGGTAGAGGCCGTGACGTTGGCCGCTTGTTGGGTTGCTCTTTGTTGGACGCCGGAAGTAGTTCCAGCATAGTCTGCCCGTTTCTTGCGGCGCCAAGCTCCCCTCAATCTTTCCTTCCGTCTGGTCCCTTGTCCACCATCTACCATTCCTGATCGAAACTGTCTCAGCAAAACCCGACAAGGTCTGTAAAGGGATTCCAAACTGACGACCGATGGTGGCCGCATATGATCGCGAGGTCCACGAGCTGGGCTGCGATGACCTCGATCGCATGCCATCGGCTATTAGCATGGACCTCGAATTTGGCGAACAGTCATCCAAGCCTTTCCAGTGGGTTGATGAAACAAACGACTCGGACGAAGACATCCGCACGACAGACACCTCTGGGCCAGCAACACCCTCGTTGGTGCACACCAGAGCATCTACTCCGCTTGTAGTGGCATATTCTGGTACCGATCCCAAACAAATCGCTATTACATCCGGTGTACGAGCATGGACGAAGCATCAAGCCTATGGCGCCAGCGATGCGCTCATCAAGTATGCCACTGCCTCGCCATTACTACCTCAGCAAGTGGCGGAGATGGTATCAAACCTGAGCGTCATTGCTCGCGTTTCACTCAAGGCTGCTGCTTTCTTCATCGAAGTCATCCTCGAAGCAGTAAAGGACGGCACAGGTATGGCCTTGGGTATCACCCGCCGCGCCCTCATCAGCGCAGTTGGAACTGCAAGAGCTGTACATTCGCTTACATCAGGAGAAGCGTGGGATGCAAAGGCTACAGGACGAGCACTCAAGGCCTCCGGACCTTCGTTCCTCAGTATACTCGACAAGTACACAGCTGTCGGCGTCTACCTCATCCATCATACTTTCACGCTGGCCGAGCTCTTTGCCATGGGCGGCTTCCAAATCGTCGGCACTACTCTGACCGCAGGACTGGCAGCGGCGGACGAGTCTGTGCGCACCATTGACGGCATCTTTGGCTCAAACGAGACATCTCGTGCTCTGGCTTCCTTCATCACACTTGCTCGCCGGGAAGTCAACGAAGATTCACGCTTTGCGAACGATAGCACGCTCTCCTTGCTCAACAAGCTCACAAAGGCGGTCACTGCTTTTGCGGTACTTCAAAACTCTACGTACAAGCGTAGTGCCAAGAGCATGAAGATGCGCGTGGTCTATGACTGCACCGTATTGGGGGAGGTCGAATCAAAGAGCTGGCGATCTTTGATGGTAGGTTCCGGCAACTTTATTCGCTCTCAACCTGCAGCCTTGCTGTCAACAGCTGCAAACGAGTTTGACAGCCTTTCGCTCAAAAGCCCACCACGCAGAAGCGCTTCTCTGCTCAATGCGGATCGTAATGCGTGTGCATCTGCCTCTGGCTCAGGAATCCCGTCGTCCCGATCCAGGGGCTTCCTCGGCGATGGCCTTTGCTTGACCGACATCGACCCATCAGCTACTAACCGAAGCTGGGTCACATACCACCCTGCGGGCTCAGACTTGGACACTGATGCTGACGATGTCTCCCTGATTGCAGATCTGGATTTCCTCGTTGGAACCGAGGATGGGGACGCATCAGAAAGCAGCTTTGAGACGAATCTTTCCGACGAACAGCTGCCACCTCATCTTCGCCAAAAGTTGAGGGCATACACCGAAGACGAGCTCAGGAAGGGGGTTGTGCTGCGAGAATCGTCGCCAGACAAAGCTCCGAAACAACACCTCAGGCGCATCAGAAAGACGAATCAAGGCAACGGCAATAGAGAGACGATCTACGAGATCATCACCGAGATCGTCGAGACCATCGAGACCATCACCACTGTAGAAGAGACACATCCAATTTCGCTCTCACATAGCCTAACTCCGACACGCTCGTCGCCAAACTCTGGAAACCTTCCTCGTTCAGATTTCGCGTCAGGCACGCTCAGACGCGATGTCACAAGTTCCAAAAGCGGGACGGAAACACATTCCATCTTTGAAGGCGGTCAAGAAACAACACTCGAGGAAGACGAAGAATGGTGCGAGATTCGTACGACGGACAGACAAGGCAAACATGCGCCACAGCAATCGGTCAACCAGCATGCAGCAACGCAGATGGACACTAACCCATCAAATGCCGTAAGGCTCCCGGAAGCACCAAACGGCAACCGCTTGAATGGAAAGGGAAAACAGGAGATCTCTTCGAAGATGCCCTATGTCCTCAAGACCATGACGAAGAAGCTGATTCAAAAACGCAAGACGATTCGCACTTTCGAGGTGGATAATATGCATGGCGATGCGGGTTTAGTCGAGCTGGAGTCGGCGACCGATGGCTCGCTCAAGAGTAAACAGGGTTCGCGCAGTGCGGAAGCATCGCGGATCTCCCCGGTCGCCCCTGTCAGTCCTAAATTGACTTCGATCAATGCTTCAATGGGCAAAGCACTTAAAGAGAAAGATCACAACCGCAAGCACAATGAGGCAGAGTCAGCGGCGGAGTCATCTCTAAGCAAGGGCATAGATCTGAGCAAAGGTCTCAACAGAGCTCTCAAGCGTGCAAAACACCCTTTCAAGAGTGGACAGCAAGCCGATCCATCAGGGCAGACAAAAGCAAATGCGCAACAGCGACATCTCCATGTACCACCCAGTATCGAAGTTGATTCGCCTTCCAGAAATGGGGCAGGCATCAAGCCGAAGTCGGCATCGGCCTTTTCCGCAGTGTCAGCGCGTGCATCGTCGCCTACAAAGGGCAAGCGTGCGCCTGCCGCAGCCGTGGGTATCAGCAGCGAAGGTTCAAAGCGTAACAGCGCGGTACGTACTACCCCTCGCGCGGCGAATAAGGAGCTGCCGTCAATCCCACACAGGGGAGCATCGCAGCAAACCCTGTTCCCTTCCGATTCCGCCAGAACAACGACGATTCCGCCCTCACCGCAGGGCTCAATGCGCGAGCTCAAAAGACGCAGCCGGGCTCCATCTATCACGTCGACCCGGTCCTTTGCGTCCCGATCTCACGTGTCAAGCTTCTCAGCTGCTCCGAATATGGACAATGGCAAACATGGATGGGACCCGAATGCATTCCCGCAGGCTCATTTGGTTGAGAACCTGCGTCGTTTCGTGCGCTACTCTTCAGCTGCATACGGACAGAACTTCATGCGCATTCTAGGCATCGGAAGCCTGGATTACTTCTTCCCGGACACAAGCAAGCATCATGCCAATGTTTGGGCATTTGCCCATCATGTTGGCATTCCGGTCGATTGCATCCTGCTCAACAGCTTTTCAGAGGCTCAGCCACTGTTCACTGAGCAGATGACTCCACTAGTCAGCTACGTCGCTGTTGATCATGCGGCCAAGGCGGTCGTCCTTACGTGTCGAGGAACGATGGGGCTCAGCGACATTCTCACTGATCTCACCTGCGACTACGAGACGATCGCCGTCGAGGGTGGACGCTCAGATAAACTTTACCAGGTACATTCTGGCATGTTGGCAAGCACTCGTCGTCTCTGCAACGAGAACGGCACTGTGATGAAGACGCTCAAGCTGGCACTGGAAGAGAATCCAGAGTACGGGCTCGTGCTCAACGGTCATTCTCTCGGAGGGGGTGTCGCGGCTCTGGCGGCTGTAGAGCTCAGCTGCCCCGAAGAGTTGTTCCGCTCTCAAGCCCTCAGAAGGCGCGCTGACACTGGCAAAGCGGTGAAACATCCTCGCATCTACACTCCCTTCGTCACCTCATTCGATAGCGGATTACCGCCCGGTCGACCGATTCACGCCTACGGATACGGAGTTCCCGCACTTACTTCGCCGGACCTGTCTGCGCACTGCAAAGGGCTCGTGACTAGCATCATTCACGGACACGACTTCATTCCAACATTGTCTCTTGGCATGGTGCGCGACTTCAAGAACATCGCACATGCGCTCAGCGAAGAAAGCGATTCTGATGTAGCACGCGAGATCATCACTCGCGTCCTGGGTACCTATCGCAAACGATCTGCGCTTCGCCGACAAGTACAATATGCCGAAAAGGTAGCGGAGCACCTCGCATCTCTGGAGCCACCTCGACCTCAAGAGCTTCCTCTGGCAGAAAGAGAAATACAACTGACTCGCGAGGAGCTCATCAAAGGCAAAACGCGGAACCTGGCCACCGACTCCAACTATCAAGATCCTAACCTCACCGAAGATGATCTCGATCCATTCTCTTATTCGTCTGGCGGGGGACAGATGCGGCCTTCCGGCTCCAGCCTCAACAACCATTCGATTGCGCAGGAGCAAGGCGGAGATGCTGAACTGGCCGATTGGCTTTGGTCGCTCATCAAAACCATCCGTGCCGATATGGACTCGGCCAAGCTGTACCCGCCTGGCGACGTCTACTGCATCGAAAGTTTCCCGGTCTTCGTGACCTCGAGGATGCAAGCTGATAGCGACATTGTGCATGATCGGAACAAGCAGGATGGGGAGAACAGGCAGCAAAGACGCGCGGAAGCCCACCGCGTGATCCTCAGGTACTGCGAAGACGTGGAGAAGAGGTTCAGCGAGCCCGTGTTTGCCAAGAGCATGATGCGCGATCATATCCCGACCAACTACGAGCTATGCATGAGCTTGCTGTTCGAGAGTGTTATGGAGGGCGGCAGTGGGATGCCGCAAGCTTGATGCGTTGGGTCAGAATACACGAAATGGCATGGTATGTTTTCATTGGAATCGTAAGATTTTTGACAGATCGCTGTTATTAAACTCCGAGACTGCTCTGTGATAAACCTTGAGAAGATCATGAAAGAAGCGGAGAGAGGGCGCTAGTGACGCTCAGCACTGTGTCGTGCTCTACAGCTCGTGGCCCTCCCCACTTTGTGTCGAGCAAGACCGTCTCGAACCTCTCCCATGCTTCCTGACCATCCTCATCGGTCTCGTCCACCTCGATGCTTGAGGCCATGACGGCGTAGAGCTGTTCGGCTATCTTCGCCCTGACCGTCGGGAACGGGTGTTGGAGGAACAGCTCCACCGATGCTGTCAACAGCTCGACGATCCCCCCGAACGCACCATGGGTGCGGCGCGAGGTGTTCAGTGGGAGGACGAGGTTGGCCGCGAGCATGGCGGAGGCGGTGAGGCGTGGGACGGATTTGATCTTGCCGACGTTGGTGGTGGCCATCTTGGTGAGGCGCGTGAGGATTGCGTACATGTCCGGGTGGTATGCGCCGTTTTCGAGGAGGAGGTTGACGAGGGTTAGCGAGGGGATGAAGAGGCGGTTGTCTCCAAAGGCTTTCTTGGCGAGGTCAAAGATGTCCGTAAGGAGATGCACTAGGTCGTACCCATCGGTGCCGGAGGACGTGAGCTGAGTGAGGGCAGGAGCGATCGTGCGTTCGCCGAGGTCCGACTTGCTGCCAACGGCGAGGATCAAGCCTTGCAGGATCGGCAAGCGCAAGCGTGGGACCGTGAGCAAGTTGACAAGTTTCGGATACGCCTGAGCGGGATCTTTGAACACCCGCGTTGCCTCTCCATCCCCTCCCTCGAGGGACCGCACGCTGCTCTCCCCGTACGTAGCTTTGACCACTTCATACCCGACCGGCTTAATGTCAGAGTTGACCAGTTGATAAGCTGCGTATACTCCCAACACGCTGCATCCCGCGGTGTGTCGAACATGGTCAATCCTCTCTGCCGCTTGTTTCCACATTCCACCGATCGCGCTTTGAAGTTCTGCGTCTGACAGCCACGCGCTCACTCCGCCTCTTCTTTTCGAGAGCAGAATCAGAACCTTGCGCAACCCAGCGATCGACGCCAGACGCACCCAAGAACCCACATCCCCGCGCTGATCCATCGAGTAGTCCTCCAACCCGACCATGAATGCCCAGATCATTTGCTGCACTAGTTCCGGCGTGCAGACTTCCTCGAGCTGCGAGTCGAGCGAAACGACTGCCCGTTTGAGGCTGTCGATCGCGTTTCTTCTCACTTCTACGTTCTCCGAATACAAAGCCTTGGGAGCGCTCTTCGTATCGGGCTTACCCAGCCCTACCAAATGCGCAATGACGCTTTCCAGTAGATGCTTGTGCTTGGCGTAATCGACGGCACCTAGCATGAGAGTGTTGCTTTGCTGCTGAGGCAATGTCAACGTCTGCCAGCCGTCCAGGGTCGACTGGATCTTGGAAGAGAGATCCACGGTAGTGCTGAGTTGAGCGATGGCATCGGCTGCAGCGGTATGCACGAACTCCTCCTGGCGGGCCAGAGCGAGGTTGAGTATCTTTTCCCATGTCTCTGTTTCTAACGATGAGGCAGTCAAAGAGGGAGGGAAGGAGGAGCCGATGAGGAAGCAGGCAGCAGCGAGTAGCGCCGCTGCGCCAAGAGACCGCAACGCTGTTGATCGCACCGATTCGAGTAGACCAAACGTTTGCGCTCGAACGCTTCCGCCCACTTCAGCGAGGGACATGGGCAACGTGCGGGAGATGCTAGAGACCTCTGCCAGTGTGAGGAGTATGCCGTGTAGATTTGCTACGTCGGCCGTTGTGATGCGCTTGCCCAACCTCGACATCAGGTCTGGCAAGAGTTGGGCAGCGTCATGCATGGTGATCAACGCGACAGCTTGAGCTCCCAGCCTACGCATCGCGGGGTCCCAATGCACCGTCACCACCTCCACGAGATGATCTAGCAGGTAGCCACGATACTCTTCGAACTGGGCCACTTTGACAGCGCACTCCAAAAAGGCTGTCCTGCGCACACTGACCGCATAGAAGTCAGTCATCCTGATCACATCGATTCCATGCGGGAACAGCGCCAGCCTGCCCACCGATTCCTGAAATGCCGCACTTGCCGCGCGCCGAATCGACACGTCTCTATCCAGCGTCGCTACCGCCACCAGTCTTCTGGCCAGCTCCAACGCATGCGGCCGGATAGATTCGGTATCATTAGACCTAGCCAGCGCCCAGACGACATAACATGCTGCATCTCGAACATTTGCACCCACCGAGTGTGCGCCCCGCCTGACATCGAACAGCAGCGCCTTGAGGATCCACGGCAATGCCTCGGTGAGCATATCGGCAAAGAGCAATCCACGACGAGATAGCTCGGCCAGCGCCATACACGCGCCCTGCCACGTGTGCTCCGAGACAGAGCTGAGATCCTTGGCGCCTTCATAGAGGTCGGGGATGTTGGTGTGGAAAAGCGATATGATGGCTTGGACGACCTGGGTAAGGAAGCTGGTGGGGAGACGGTCGCAGAGGCGTGCGAGTCCTTTGGCGGCCGAGTAGCGGACGACGGTGTCTTTGTGCTGCAGCGAGTCAAGCAGCGTCGAGATGGCCGACTCGACCTCGTCCGGCACATCTTCATCTTCATCTTCTTCCACGGAGGGGTCATTGGTGGAGGAGGAAGGATCTGACAGAGCACCGAGAGGGAGGACGTTGTTCGCACGGCGTCTCGCTCTTGGTTGCAGAAGCTTGAGGGCCAATCTTGAGGATAGTTTGGTCTGATACTTGACCACCAAGCCGTTACTTGCAAGAGCAGGGCTGGAGAGGTTGTCGTACATTTCGAGGATGGATTGAAACAAGGCAAGATGAGCGGCCACAAATGCTGGTTCGGAAGTCTTGAGGATTTCGCAGAGTGCTTGAAGGATTCCGGCCGCATGGAATGGGCTCAGCTCACTGCTTTGCAATGCCTCCTGGCTCCTCGAGAGGAGTCTTTCAAAGTGTTGCCTTGCTTGATTGTCTGAGCGCTGGTATAGACGACCCAACACGACAGCTGCTGCGTCCCTCTCCTTTCCTGGGCTCGATATAAAGTGCTCTGCTACTGCTGTGATTCTCGCCGCTGTTGAGTTCTGATCTCCTTGAGGCTGCTTGTCGAATTTGACTAGGTCGAAAGGAACCATGCAGATAAGGGATAGCCAAAGAAGGCAGACATATCGCAGCTCCCAGCAACCAGAAAGATCGTTTTGACTTTCCTGCAACGCTTCGAGAAAGGAGAGCGTGGCGGGGAGGTCGGCCACTTCGTGCGGAAAGTAGTGCACGATCGTCTTGTAGCCTCTGACCTTTGTGTAGGCATACACTAGCTTGCTCAGCCTCGAAATACTGGACTGATCCAGTCTGGCGGAAGAGCCGTGATCACTGGTACTGGCCAGGGAATGAACATGGCGCTGGAGTGCCTCAACAGGAGGAGAGACAATCCGCTCGAGATACGGATCGAGCAGATTCGATTGATCCTGGTATTCGTCTAGAATGCTGATGAGTTTGTTGAATGCATCATCAGGCGTAGACGCTGCACGTGTGGTATTGCTGGAGCCAGACGCGGAGGGCACAAGCTGTGAGAAGAGAGAGAGATACTCATCCGCGCGCTCGAAACGGACGAGCTCCTTCTCTTCGATCACGGCAGGAGAGTCATCTGCGGCAAGAGCCACTGAAGTGCGAGATGCCTCCATCAGCGAATGTGATCATTGAAGCACCTCGCCTGTGATGATGGCCGGAGGTAAGGAGATGGCGGCACAAATAGAAAGAGGATGTGACTTTGCAAGAAAGTTGGTGTTGGTCTCCTGACGCCTTGGGATTCCCACGGAGCAAGCCGGAGAAAAAAAAGGCTCCGAGATATCCCCGATGGTGCGTCTCCACATTTTGAACCCACGGACCAACAGGGTCTTGCATCTTGCTCCCCCTCCTCATCCCCGTGGTCGATCGTATATATAGCAGACGGCTTTCACCAAGAACTTGCTTTCCAGCCACACCTTCAGATTACAGCCTTCTACAATGACCGATTCAACCAACAACGACCAGCTCATCACCGACGCCAACAAGGCCTTCTACGCCCAGACCGCCGCCGAGTATGACAAGATCGGGCGCGGCGCAGTACTCAAAGTAGCCAAGACCAACACTGCCAACATTCTTGCTCAGATTCCCTCGATCGACCTGACATGGAAGGATTCTTCACTCCGGCCAACCTCAAGCTCGTCCACATGGGCAAGTCTTCACAATTCATCAAAGGGGGGGCAAGGCGTATGACAACTTCCTCGCTATCGCCCAAAAGGCTTCCTGACATTATCTAATCTAGGTCGGCAATTCGACGTCAACATTGAACGAGCCCTGGAACTGTAATTGATGAGCGTTATGAGTCTAGGGGTAGCTTTCAAGCACTTTGTCCTTGTTGTCGAACCACTCTTTGACGCCCTTCTCAAGCGCCTGCTTGACGTCCTCCCTGTCCTTGATCAGCTCCCACTTGGGACGTTCCAGTTCATAACCAACGGTTGTGCGAGCGTATTGGAGCCCACCAATACGGGTGATGGGCAGAGTCTTCGCAGCGTCGACAGCGCCCGTCTCGGGATTGATCGTGTCCTTGCGGATGTGCATGACCCTCACTCGAGCCAATACGAGAGTGGTGGTGTGCTTGCCAGCGTCATTGTGAATGTCGCGGGTGTACTCGACTTCGCACTCCATCGACATGGGCGATTCTTTGATCCTAGGAGTCTTGATCACTTTGCTCTTGACAGGTGTGAGGCCCGAGAGCGCATACTCGCTCACACCAGGAGGGCAATCGACGGATGCAAAGTTGAGCGCCTCAGCGTACGGCTCGCTCGAGCTCGAAATGCTGAACTCTTTAAGTCGCTTGATGTTGTTCTCCGAATCCTTCCTCCTGTTCTCCGACCCGCCAAACGAGACCATCACCATCGCCGGGTCCTGCGAGATCATCTGATACCAGCTGATCGGAGCAAGATTGGGACTGCCGTCCTCATTCAAGGTCGTGACGAGGGCTACGGGACGGGGTGCGATCGATGACACCATGAGCTTGTACATGGTTGCCGACGACACTTTCGTCTTTCCAATCTGGATGACATGGTACCCAGCATCATCGGCGGCAAAGCGAGCGGAGGCTGGGTGAGAGTTGAGACCCTGACCCGCTTTAAAGTCAGGATCCTGCGCCTTGGTCAGCGTGTATGAGAGCGAAGAATCCGAATCGGGACGCTTGGCCTCCTCCTCCTTGAAAGGCTTGTACTTGCTCGATCCACCAGCATTTGCGCCGGGGACGCCGTAGGTATCGCCAGAAGGCATTTTTGCGCTTGGGTACTGTGCAAGTCGGAAGAGAGATGTTTTGGCACGGGATGAGATGGAAGCACGACGTAGAGATGTGATGATGGTGCGGTTCATAACGAGAAGCTAGTGGTAAGTGTAATGACAAGATGTCTACGGCTAAACCCCGCGACTTCCGATTGACATTTGAATCGCGGCTAAATCTATTCTAGGAGATGTCCTCTCCGCGATTTCCTGGTCCTGTCATTTCGCTGATACCTTCGCCCAGCTTGAAACTCTGCTTTCATGTTTAACAACCCTGTTCTCAGCGTCGTGTTTACGTTGAGCGACTTGGCAAAGCCATAAAGATCTTTATCTGAGTGATGTTGCTCCCTCTCGCAAGAACGGAGTGGCAGCGGTTGGGACGTACAAGTGCAACTTTTCGGCAATGACCGTGCATGCTCTGTCTGTCCGAATTCCGAGGAACGCACTCATGTTTTTTTTTTTTTTTTTTTTTTTTTTTTTTTTTTTTTTTTTCTCCGTCTGTGCGTTGGACCCGGTTTGACATTTCGATCGCTGCTTCGTGTTCGTCACCACTCACCGCATCTCGACGTGCTGCTAGTGCCGCCTGTTACCTGTCAGGCCCTTGTGGTGGTAGCGCTTTACTAGCATGTCGGTCCTACAGTGGCTGGTGGTAGCAATCATCGTCTACTTTGCCAATAACATATACCAACGGGTTCAGCTCGCACGCAAGAAGGCAGAGTTCATTCGTGACCGCAGACGAGCTGCTGGTATCGCTGATGATGACCAGCGGCCCTTTGCTGTAGCTCGAGCGGATGCTCTCTCCCGTAGGGCGCAGCAAAGTAGGGAAGAGGCCCTCTCGACACCCGTCAAGAAACGCAAAACGAGGACACCGTCAAGATCTCAAAGTCGTCTGGACCACGATACTGCCGCGCGTCTTTCTGGCATCCCTGACACTCTTCCCGGATATCTGAAAGACAGCTTCAAGCCTAAAGACACTTCGGCATCCTCGCAACGCTACAATTACGAGCCTAGGCAACTCGGTCCTTCGAGCTCGCCTCGCAGCCCATCGCCTGTCAAACATCGTGGACTGGACAGAAATTCGTCTCAGAAGTCGATGCCGCATGTCCGCTCTGAACGACGAAGTCCCGTGAAGGGCGAACAAGATACTGCCACAGAGCTTGGTAGTAGTCCAAGTGCGCAACGGGCCCTCAAACGCCAAGCATCACCGACCAAGTCGGAAGTGCCGACCAAGGCTCCCAAAGTCGTCATCCCTGGAACCTTTGATGAGCAGCAGACTTTGGATGACGACATGTCCGATGCGACCCAGTCCACTGACGATGATGCAGAAGCTATGGACGAGGAAGACATGACAGACACTTATGAAGCCAAGACCTCTTCGTCCACAAACGGAAAGCGAAAGGCGCCTGCTCAGGAGCATCAGCTGCAATCGCTGACCGCATCGGCTCGCACAACAGCCAAAAAACGTGAGGCTGACGAGCTGCATGATTCGGATACGGAACAGAGCCTTGAGCACAGCGACGACGAAGACCATGCCGCCGCCCATCCTCATAGCTCCAAACGATCTCGACGAGCCAACAAGGATGTGGACCCTAGCTCATCTCTCGATTTTGACATAGCCTTGCCCGAAGAGGCCATGACCGATTTTAACCCCATCCACACTGCCTCGCCCAACAAAGCAGAACCCAGCAGCTCGCCCAGCAAAGCCAAGCGTCGGGTCGACACATCGGACGATCGACAGCCCGGCGAGGAGTGGACCGACTTTGAAGGGCTGCGCTGGCGCATCCACCCAACTACACACGAACTGCAGAGGTGGAGCGACGTGCTGGAGAGAAGATCAAAATACCGCATGCCTCGCGACTCGTTGCATCCTATGGCAAAGGAGTCGCACCAAGTCGTTGTCTCAAAGTGGCTGACGAAGGAGGAGTGGGAGGATGCCAAGGCGAAGAAGCTGCTGTCTTTCCAGGAGCCAGAACGACTTGCAGAGAAGAAAAGGCAGGACAATGAAGAAGCCGAAAAGATGCGTCGCAAGCAGGAGCTTTTGGCAAAGATTCGAGAGACTTCCTCTCCCAACAAGCGCATCCAGTCGTACCTCGCGCAGCAACAGCGAAGGCAACTCCAGCATCGCATGTCAGACGTTTCTATGCACAGCTACAACACTGTCGAAGGAGACGGCGATACAACGAGTATGTCCATCGACACCGCGTCGATGACGGCTGGTGAGGAGGGTACGCCAGGTAAACCGAGGTCGAGGAGGATCTCATTGCACAGCAGGATGACGCCAGCGAGGGGAGGAGACATATTGGGAAGCCTTGCCGGCCGGGACAGCAAGTCGACTTCAGGAGCTTCGTCCCCTTCGGATAGTCCAAATCGTCGAAGAGGAAGTCCGTTGGCTTCGCCGTATAGATCCATTCAGTATCCGCCAAGGTCGAAAAAGACTACACCTGCCAACGGGTCTCTATTAGTCTCGAGCTTCCCGCCCCCTTCAGGTAACTCTTAGTTCACTATCAATCGCATGTACACTCAATTGCAAACATCTTTCAATCTCACTAGCCCTGAAGGTTGATATTCTGAGAGGTCTTCCACCAGCCTACTCGATACACGGGAAGGCTATCAATCATGCGACCCTTGGACATCGAACAGGAACCTGGGTGCAGCCATCTTGGCGCAACCTTGGCGCATAAAGGCTATCACGGCATTATCTGTATGTGGGGTCAGTCAATCACAACCCGACGATCAAGCGGAAGAAGATGATTGGAACGATTCAGGGACAATGCTAAATGCCAGCGGCGAGGAATGCGAGGAATGGGAAGTATCAGGTGTTGAATGAGGTTGGAAGAAATGGTCGGCGGAAGTAATTCGGAAGTAGCGGTGGTCCGAAAAGCACGAATCGTGGCGCCAAGGCCGGTTGAGAAGAAAAAGGCAGCTCGGGATGGCACGGACCAGGCTCAAACTCAGGGCCAGCTCAAGCAAACGTGATTTCAAAGCTGAGAAAGGGAGAGCATTTTGCTAGCGGCGAGGCAATGTTATAATCTGTACAGAGAGCCTCGGGAGATGGGTCACGTTACAGCCAATAGCTGACACCGAGGGCAACCAACCGCGTGGATACGTGTCTCGCATCGTATCGAGCGTAATCAAGCTGATGTTGACGGATTGCGGGGTAGATTGCGCCATCGTTGATCGGACCAATGAGGTGTCCTGTCTTTGCCCGGCCCGAGAAGGGTCTGTTGATCATGAGAAGAGGGAAACGGGTTTGCCAGGTAAAGGGCATATGGCTGCCCGGGTATCAGTCCGGTAACTCAAAAAGCGATGGTGCTGTAGCTCGACGACGAGCACAGCTCCAAGCTCAGTCACTCCCGGCAAACAAGGGCAAAGTACGGGGGACGCGTCTGCTCCGCGGTTGCTGCTGCGATGCTGTGCCGAAAAGCAATTACCGGCACGCAGTACAACTCAGCATACCATCAATCTTCTCAAAGGTGGGGGAGAGCAATGAATGCAAGGCATTCGGGTCCGTCTCCCTAAGTGGTTGGGTCAGCATCTGTTTAGACGACCGGAGGCATCGACTGTCACTTGACACCGCAGCCTGAGGCAACTCTATTTTCGTGACAGCCACCACGTTTGGTTTTTCCAGTCAACTAGATTGGCCAAAGACTTGACCTGGCTCTTGACAATCGTTCCCTGTACCTGATTTGTCTTCTTCATTGGCGAGGTGGCTGATGATTGTGTGACAAGGCAGAGTCCGACGGATCCTACGGAAGTCGCCAAGAACAAGATGGGCGGAGAGGGGCGGATGGAAGAGGGTCCGCCCGAAGCTGCCAATATTCTTGACAAGCGTCGAATTCACTGTCTGCCTCGCGTGCAAAAGCGCCACGATCTCAAAGGGACCTCTCTCTTCGTCTCGTGTCGAGGGTTCAAAAGCTTTCTCTCCTGGGTGTCATCTCCGGACTTGGTTCGGCTCTTCGTACAGATAGTCCGACGAATCCAATCTGTTTGGAACGGAAAGCGGAGTCTCGTTTGCAAGGTTACGATAGATTACGAGAGGCGGCAGAGGCCACCACATGGCAATAAAGGTACGGTACCGGTATGCTCAAGAGGCCGAAGGAGTGAGGATGATTGCGAGTCGAGCCGGGCTCTTGTCAGGCACAATAAGCTGAACCGCGGCAATCTTTGGAAAGTGAATTGCAGGCAAGCACAATCAAATCGCAAGAACTTAGCGTTTGGATTCTGGCCAATCAACGCTCGTTAAGGCTTGGGAAGGAAGGGAGGAAGCAAGAGGCGGCGAACCTGACGAACAAAAAGAAAAGGAATTTGCTCATTTCGTCGGAGCAAACACTCTTTCAACTCCCGCCTCACAAGCAATCTTGGACGTGCATTTTGAAAATAATGGGCTTCGAATTTAGCCTTGGCGCCGCCAAACCTCCTTTGAATTTGATGGCTTTCCGCTCTGGAAATTCAATGTTCAAACCTTGCGACGAGCCGTTGGTATCTTGCAGCCCGCATCGGTCTGTTTTTTTTTTTTTTTTTTTTTTTTTTTTTTTTTCACCCTGGGACCCAGCCAACATCTCATTCGAGGCTGTAGTCTGCAGCAACAGCAGCCACGACTGAACCAGTCACACTGAAGTCATTAGCTGGGCTATTGATAGTGAACGTATTTTGCCTTCCTCGACCTGTTCTACTGACAGCAGAGACCAAATCAGGTCTGGTTCGGCTACGCCGTTCCAGTAGCTAGTTGCGCTGAAGCGTGGTCACGCGTGCGTGACATCAAGCTGCGAGAGAGCCAAAGGGAGACAGACGAAGTCGAATTTGCAACCTGTAGCCAATCACAGGCGAATGCCGAGACTTGAAACTGTACTTTGTTTTCCCGGGGCAAAGCGTGGCAACCAGGCTTTGGTCCAAGAAGAGTTGAATTTCAGATGACCCCACTTTTGTCTGTGATTGGCGTAAGCTTCGCTTGATATCGTTGCATGAAACTGCCCTTATCCATTGGCGAGGACTAAAGTCGAATTACCAATTGGCCACTATTTCAAATCAATTTCGCGAGGAGATTACACGCAGAGCCAGGTACCAGCCCTCAGGCTCTCGGGTGCAAGTTCCGTTACCGTATCAGGGAGCTCTAATCAGCTGCTCGTCCCCTTACCAGCCAAGGCATGATATCACAAATTCTCCTTCCGCCCTCACGTCACTGTGGGCCAGTCTCTCTACCCTTGGCCCAATTGGACAGCAATTTTCAATAACAATGGCAATGCGGTTTCGAACCTCTTTGAAATTGGTCTTGCTTTGCGTGTCAAGGCACAAGTCGACCGACCGGCGTTGCATTCGGCTACTCACCGATACTCTCCAATGAGAAGACGAGAATTTCGGCGAATGCCCGTCGCATGCATTGCAGTCACTTGCCCCACTAGCTTACTGTATCGGCAGTCGCCAGTGGCTTGGATGAATTGTCGGTTCGCTTCGTAATTGGCTGGATCACTGCTGGGCTGGTGATGTGGGTGCCTCTCTCTATCTCGAGGCGGCTTCGCCACTATCTGCGAGCACTGCTGTTCCCCTGCAACGACGACAAACACCGGTGCAGTGCCCGGACCCGTACTCGAAGAGATAACGCATACGACCCGCCGCTTTCTTGTGGTTGGGTGGGCGAATCAGAGTGACCTTGCATGCAAGTTGTTCCTGCGGAAGATTCACGCTGCAAGGCTGAGCCATCTCGCACCTGAACCCACATGTCCCAGCTTACCCGGCCAACCACGCCATTCGTTCTCCTTCGCTTTGAGTTCCTATACTGTAGCTCGTACTTTATACGGCGGCATGTGCTGGCAGGGTGTGGGTGATGCTTTGTTCCGCTGCAATCATCATATGAAGAGATAGGGACATGAGAGGGAGTGTCAAAGGCTGCAAGATAGAGCGAAGGAACTTGCAGCCACCCATGTTTTGCGTCGACAAGAGGGCAAGGATTTGTCTTTCACTGCTTGCTGCGAGCGAATCATGGGTCTAGAATGACTTGTGTGGGCTATCTCTGGAGCAGTCGTGCCTGGCTTGTCAAACCCTAAAGCCCTAAAGCCCTTTCCCTCCATGCAATCAGCTCGCCGCCAAGCAGAGTCGGCTTCCTCCGCAGGTGTGCCCGACCGCGCCTCGTCGCTTCTCATGCACCCTTACCATGGTTGGCTATCTTTCTTGGAACTCGCCTCCGCCGTCCACATGCGTGTGTGTGTGTGTGGTCTCGCCAGCGTCGTCAAACATGGAGTCTCGCCTCAACTCGCCTATCTCCACGCTCCGGGCTACCTGATTCGCCCGCCCCACTGAATGGCAACCACATATAACCAAGTCCATCGCTCCATCCGATTCCCCGTCCCCCTTCCCCATCACACCACCCCCGCCACCGGCGCACTATCGTTCCATCTTTCTGCGCACCTTCCCTCTGCGCTTCATCACCTGTGGTCCCCTTCTTTTCTTCTCTATCACTTTACCCCTTACTAGACGTTGCCACATCTAACGGCTTCCAGCTCGCACTTACACATCATGGGTGCTTGGACAAATTTTGTCGATGGCTTCAGGCCAGAGGTGTCTGACACTTCGTCAGACATGTCGCCCGCTCACTACGGAGAGAAGGGCGAGAAGGAGATGGAGACCGGAGGCGTTGTCGCCGGCTTCAAGAACCCTTCCGACGAGACCGGCCTGAAGCGTAACCTTCACGGTCGTCACGTTCAGTTCATCGCCCTCGGTGGTTCGATCGGTACCGGTCTTTTCATCGGTTCCGGTGGTGCTCTTGCCACTGGTGGCCCCGGTTTCTTGATGATCGACTTCATCCTTATCGGTGTCATGCTTCTCATGGTCGTCATGGCTCTCGGTGAGCTTGGTGCTATCTTCCCCGTCGCTGGTTCCTTCGCTGCTTACCCGTCCCGCTTCATCGACCCTGCCGTCGGTTTTGCCATGGCTTACAACTACTGGCTCCAGTGGCTTATCGTCTTGCCTCTCGAACTCGTCGCCGCTTCGATCGTTATCACCTACTGGGATCCAAGTGAGGTGGTACCCAAGGGTGTTTGGGTCGCCATTTTCCTCATCGCAATCACTATCATCAACTTCTTCGGTGTCCGAGGATACGGTGAATTCGAGTTCTTCGGTTCCCTCATCAAGGTTCTTGCTGTCATCGGTTTCATCATTGCCGGTGTTGTCATCAACGTCGGAGGAGGCCCCAACGGCAGGTACTACGGTGCCGAGACCTGGCACAACCCCGGCGCGTTCAACAACGGCTTCAAGGGTTTCTCGTCCGTCTTCGTCACTGCCGCCTTCGCCTTTGCCGGTACCGAGCTTATCGGTCTTGCTGCTGCCGAGACCCACAACGCACGAAAGGAGATTCCCAAGGCTGCCAAGCAGATTTTCATGCGTGTCACAATCTTCTACATTGTCTCGCTTTTCGTCGTCTCTCTCCTTGTCCCTTACACCAACGAGCGCCTCGGAAGTGGTGCTTACGATGCTAGGGCCTCTCCCTTCGTTATCGCGATTACCGACGCTGGTATCTCCGTTTTGCCAAGCATCATGAACGCTGTTATTCTTGTTTCGGTGCTGTCCGTCGGTAACTCTGCTGTCTACGCCGCCTCGCGAACTCTCCAGGCCATGGCAGCGATTGGCCAGGCCCCCAAGCTCTTCACCTACATTGACCGCCAGGGACGCCCTCTTCCTGCTGTCATCCTTTCGCTCATCTTTGGTCTCCTCGGTTTCCTGATCTACGCCGGTGACAACGCACGAAACCTCGTCTTCAACTGGCTCCTTGCCATCTCGGGTCTGTCGACCATCATCAGCTGGTTGTGCATTTGCATCTCCCACGCTCGTTTCCGACAGGCCTGGGCTCGTGCCGGCCACACGCTCGAGGAGCTTCCTTGGAAGTCGCCCTTCGGTGTCTGGGGTTCGCTCTACGGTGCCTTCTTCAACATCCTCGTCATCATCTTCACCTTCTACACGGCTGTTTGGCCCATCGGTGAGGGTGAGATGTCGCCCACCGACCGTGTCAACGCTTTCTTCCAGAGCTTCATCTCGGTGCCCATCGTGGTCCTTGTCTTCTGGCTCCCTTACAAGCTCTGGTACCGCACCAAGGTTGTGCCCGTTGACGAGATCGACATCTCGACCGGCCGTCGTGACCCCGTCCCCATCGAGGTTCTCCGTCGCGAGCGCGAGGAAGAGGCTGCCAAGCCTATGTATAAGAAGGTGTGGAACTTCTTCTTCTAGAGGCCTTGCCCCCCCCCCCCCTTCCTCTTGTCTATACATGGCCTTCGAAAAGGATGTACTCTTCTAGCTTGTCCCTTTCTACATGATATCTTGCTATGTCTTTCCTGTATTACTTATGATCCACTCGGATCCCCCGAATTGATGCTTTTTTGTCGGATTCATTGGCTGTTCTGTGGTGTAGTGTGTGTCGAAGTGAGAGTCGATGAGAAGGTGATGCGAGATTGGTGATGCAGTGAGGATGGGCCGATGAAGAGGAGGAGTAGAAGTAAGGAGATGGGCGAATGAAGGAGAGAAGGTGGGGCTAGAAGGCTGAAGGGAGAGAGGCAGGCTTTAAACCTCTACATCACTCGACAATTGTAGCTATTCAGCGCTGAACAGGCTCTATTTTTTCCTACATCTCCGACCCCGCTCATGACAAGTACAAACTCCTATATTTCCGACTCCATCCCCCTCCCGCCTCACCCTTCCATTTCGCAAGTCCGAAAGGTTCGGCGCCGTTTGGCAGGTGATGAAATCCAACCCGATATGCAGGGCGCAGACGACGACAGCTGTTCATTTTGCTGCAGCACCTCAAGTTGGTATGGTGATGACGGAGGAAGTCAATCACCGGCCCCTCTCCGCACCCAGATTGGCGCGCACTCTTCGACACTCTACACTGACAGGTGGGTTTAGTCATTGTCACACCACCTTCAGCAGTTGCTATGTTTGACTGGCAAGGTTGCAGTCACATTCAGACTCACACTCACACTCACACTCACGCACTCGATAAGGTTGTGCTCGAGGTACACTTTCATCCCCTAGCGTCAGAACTTAGGCGACTTACCCAAGCTCTGATCCTGCAAGTAATCGCCTATCGCTGTGAGATCGTTCCCCTTTGCCTTTTTCAGATAATACCTCAACGTGGCTTCATCTGCCTCTGGCAAGATATCTCCGAGTTTGCGCAACGCTTCGTTGAACGCCTCATCGTCGGGGCCAGGGCTCGAGCCTCTGCGCATGCGGTCTCGCACTGACGTGTACGAGAGCGAGGTGCGCAGGTGAGGCGATGTTGGCGATGTGCCGCTCACGTCGCTTGGTCGACGCGACCCGAGATAATCCGGCGAGATGTAGCCCTCCCGCGATGAGTTGGTCCCACCGAGACTGCTGAAGCTGCTGCCGCCGCCGCCGAGGCGCGAGACGGACGTGGCTCCGCCGGTGGTGGAGCTCATCCCGCGCTCAGCAGCACTGGGCGTGGTCGGGGTGATGGTCGTGATCGGAGTTATCGGCGTTGTTGGCTGCGAGTGCCCAGATTTAGTGCGCTTCATCTCCGTAGATGAGCGAGTCAAAGCGCCGACGTTCGGCGCGCGCGGACCCAGCGGTGCACGCGGCGCCTTTGTGGTCGTCGACGAGCTGAGACCCGATGCTTCTTGCACCGTGTCGAGCCTGGCTTGTGTCGCGGAAGTGTCTGTCGCTGACCCACCCAGCCCGAGGCCCATCACGCGCGGGGCCCCGGTCGCTGGGCTCTCAGGGCGGCTATTGCTCGAGAAGCTGGTCTCTACTGTCTCCGTGCTGGGTTGGGAGCCGACTGTACCGAGAAGGTTAGGCTGCGATGCGAGTTTGCTGCGGCTGTTCGCTAAGTAAGCACGCGATCCCCCAACTCCCGCCGCAAGCGAAGACATGCTCGCGGAGGCGGCTGACGCCAGCGCTCGCGACTGCGCTCGCTTGCTTCCTTTGCGACCCAGTCCACTGAAGAACCGATTCCCACTTGCGGTTCCAGAACCACGCGATAGGGAATCTGACGAGCCCATGGCAAGGGCACCGCCCGAGGCGGACGTGACCGACTGCATCGAGTTGGACCTCGGCTGCTGCTGTGCCATCACGCCAGGATACGGCAGGCTGACCGAGGTTCTCGTCGGCGACTCCTCCATCGTGGGCATGACATTCACAATCTCCTTAGCCCTGGCTCCATCTCCGCGCATCGGGAACGTCATGTCCGAACGAATCGAGTCTGCGTAAGAGCCCTCGTCGCGGACATGCTTCGACCTCGGTAACGTGCCCTGTGCCAGCCAGTCCTCTTGTTGTGTTGACCGCTTCTGTTGACGCATCGCCGGTCGCTGTACCACTTCCATCCAGATATTCAAGTTCGTGTCCAATCGCAGAAGCTCGTTGGTAAACTGAGCGTAGGTGCGCGCGCGATCCCAGGACGGCTTGAGCTTTTTGTCTCTGATGATGGTGCTGCTCGCGAACGCTTTTGGCAAGGGCAGCGTCCTGCCGTAGATATCCAGCCTTTTCGGAAGAGGGGCAGGGCCAGATTGCTGCGCTGCGGAGGGAGCTTGAGCGATGCGCTGACTCACAGGCGAGCCTAATGGTGGCGTTGCGATCGACTGAGTCGAGATGGCGGGGGTGAAGTACGAGCCTGTTGTCGCAGAAGCTTTTGGCGTCAAAGGCGTATGCTTGGCAGGCGAAGACATTGGACTCGACCTGATAGCCTCCTGTAGGACGTTCGGCGCGCTGCCAGTGATACTAGCCGAGCTGCGTGCTGATGGCAGAGAGGTCTCGATCGGTGGACGATCACCCTCTTTCTTGAGCGGCATGGGAGTTGCATGCTCGTCGTCTGCAGACAAGGTTTCGTCGGCATCGCCAAAATTGAGGCTGTTCATGGCATCATCTACAGCGTCGGTGAGCTCAGCCATGTTGGAGGTAGAACGAGACATGTCGACGGGAATGTCTCGTTGACTTGGACGTGAGGACATCTCATCGAGCGTGAAGGCACCCTCAGCATCCGAGTCGTGAGAGTAGTCGGACGGCGCCGAACGCTCCCCCACGGAACGATTATCAGCGTCTTCGCGGCTGGACAAGCGCTTGGGGTTGCGCAACGGACGATCGCGTACATCCAGACCGCTACTCGGACGGTCATCTTGAGCGGCTGCGGCAGTTGCAGATGAAGCAACATCGCGCACGTAGAGCGAATTGTTCTTCCGTGGACTCGTGGTGGAAGCAGTGGTGGGAGGGGCAGACGGCAGCGAAATGGGTTCGCTCTGCTGCCTGCGCATCTTGGCTCGTTCTCGGGCTTCCTTGAGTGTCCTGGGACGCGACTCATCGGCTTCGGCCAAGAGCTCCTTTTCGAGCCTCTTCTGCTCGTCCAGACTGGGCTCGTGCGATGTGCGGCTGATTGTCTCCGGCCTTTCCGATGACTTGCGTGCGATTTCGTCGACGGGAAGCAGCGCAGTACCTTTGGTCGGGCTGCCGGAATGTTTGTTGCTCAAAGCGGAGTCGTTACTGGCTGTGGTGACCGGTGAAGATTCACGTGGAGGCCGTGCGTCCCTTGACAGATGCCTGCGGACAGGTTCCTCGCGGTATTCAGAGCTGCTTCGTCTTTGTGGGATTTGTCCACCGGTGAGGTGACCAGAGCTGGATCTAGACCCCGCATGAGGATCCCTGGCCAATGAAGCCATATCCTCCATCTGCGAAGTACTCGGAGAGATGGCTGAGGTATCTTGGGCCACGCTACTGGTTCGCCTCGGGACTGGCGGAGACGGCAGCATATTTGCTGCAGCATCATTCCCTACGTCGGCATCAGCGAGGGAGGCTTGACGGCTTGAGGCATGTCGATTGGCGTTTTGTTGCGGTACTGCTGCCTCGACGGTATTATCTGAACGGTCGAAGGATTCGTGGTTCGAGGTTTCCGATAGTGGTTCGTCACCGTAATACGAGCCATCGCTGTCATCTGCCAGTGTCTCTAGCCCGATAGGCGGAGGGCGAGGTAGCTGTTCGCGGATTGAATCGAAGGTGGTTGATGGGTGCGCTGCTTGTACGCTACGCATGACATCGGCATCAAAGCCAGCCATTGAGGCGCGTTTGTACTCGTCTTGGGTCTCGGTTGCAGCCGCAGAGGCAGTTGTCCAGATCGAAGCATTACTATCGCTTGGAGGCATCGAATAGTCTGCAGTTGATGATTCGTGATCCCGACTGGGAGCCTGAAAGCCCCTTGTGGCAGTGTTCCAGTGGTCGCCAATGGGAGCAGAAGAAGTCTGTGCTGCAGCGGAGGGAGAGCCAGCCGCCGACAAATGGAAGCCGGCATCGATGTGGACAGGTGGATCCATGGACCCCGGGACGGAACCTGGCGAGCGTGCGTAGAGATCGAGTAGACTGCCATTTGGGACTACCGAGCTTCCGTTGGTGGATCGGTAAGAGGAGCCGTAGGGAGCGGCTGAGAGGCTGGCACCTGTGTCGGCACGGCTTCGCGCCACATCCAAGCCCGCAGATGGCGCGCCTGGGGTGTCGGTAGGGTATGACATGGTGGAATGGCCAAGCTTTAGCTTGCCCGTGCGAAATTATTGCCGTTGAGATGCTAGTGCAAAGTCATGTCCAGCCGTTGCATGTGTTCTTGAACAAGCTCTGCTTCTGAGAAAACTGCCGAGAGATAGTTGGGCAACACGGTGCACGATGATCACAGATGCGGGATCAAGGTGGTGGTGGTGGTGGTGGTGGTGGGATGGCCGTGTCCTGTGCGTCGTGCTACGCCTCGTGTGTGCTGTTCTGACTTGCACAGAGCGAAAATAGGCTTAACTTTGCATTGGCGTACATTTCCATGCGTGGGTGTGCCTTTTGGGGTTACTTTCTTCCAAATTCAGGGTTTTCAGCGGCCAGAGACTCACAGTTGCTGCCGGATCTACGCGATCTGCATCGGGTAATCGGCAGTGACATACGCGCACACCCATCTCCTTCCTCCAAGTCTAGTCTTCCTTTCTTGAGCTGATCAGAAGCCATAGCGATGGCAGAGGCAACAGACCGAGGCGCTAGCCATGACGTTGACATCAACGATAAGCAAGCTTCGAAAGATTGGCAGTCCAGAAAGTCACACTATCCAAGTCTAGATGGTGAGCATATGAGACCTCATCTTCAGTAGCCTAAACACTCAGCATGAGCTTCAGCTAACTCGATGCAACGCACTTGTGTTTCCCACGGGGCCAGCAGTTCTGATACAGCCCAGAGAATACTTGTTATTGCGGCTGCCTCCTACTTTTCATGTCCCGGCTTCTGTTCAGCAATTGCTCCTGAAGCCTGCTGACTCGGAGGATGGCGAGCCATCATTCTGCACCGTATCGCGCACACATCGGGAGCTTAGTATCTTGATATCAACGCCGTCCAGTGGCACCATTGGTGAGCTGAAGGGCGAGCTCCAGCTACCAGCTGGTAAAGGTGAGGAAGATGGATATGGGGTGGACGGTCCGTGGAGGACGTTCCGTATCCGGGGTCCGATGCAATTCCATCTGGTCGGAGTGCTTCTAGAGTTCAGCAAGTGCCTTGCGCAACGCTCCATCTCGCTCTTTGCTGTCTCGACGTGGGATACGGACTACATCTGTGTCAAGGGCGAAGACTTCCAGAACGCATGTACGCCGCTCAGGGAAGATGGCTGGAATGTAGTTGACAAGGCAGATTAAAGCATGTAGCCAGCGGAAAGACAGCCAAGTCAAGGTGTCGAACTCGGACAATCGAGCTACAAGTCAGATTCGATGAGATGCTTTGGTGTGATACAAGTACATAGAATGTGCAAAGCAATGCGAGAGCCGGGGATAGTATGAGCAGAGCTACTTCTTGCGGTCGTGGATGGTATAGCTGCCGTAGTCTTTCTTCGGATCGTACACGTCCCAGCCTGTTTTGGTCAGAGAGATGAAAGAGTCGCAGACAAGACGAGTTCGGAAAGAGTGTCAGAAGCATGACCAGCACAATGAAACCTGGGAGCCTGTTGACTTACGGCTATACGGCCAGACGTGCTTGTTGCGGTTATAGAAGGACCTTTCGACGACTTTACCAGCGTGTGACTGCGTGAGTTGAAGTTGGGGAAAAGGTGTCAGTCATCGAAAACAATAGCTTGCTCTGGGAACTGTTCCGTTACTACACTTACCTCGTCCTTCTCGACGCTAGCGTCGGATATGAGTCGAATATCGTCATGCACGTCGAAACTGAACAGCGGGCCGGACTTGCCTCGAGCTTTGTTGACGATGAAGTCATAGAAGCTGTAGTGGTGGGGGATGATGAGATCTTCCTTGATGTACATCATGCTATCCACCGACACTCCCCGTAGCTCTGGCACTTGCTGTCTGCACTTTTCCAGAAAGTGCGCAATCGTGTCACCCTTCTTACAGACCACCGTCTTCCGGTGCCCTGTACCGTCCCAGTAGGAATAAGTGATCTCCACATCCTCCTTTTTCATCTCTTCCTGCTTCCGAAGCCACTCCTGCCGCAGTTCTTCGCGCATCCTTCGCTCTGCTTCCTCTCGATCACGGTCGGGAAGGAAGGATGTGTCGACGTTGGGATTCTTCAGGCTTGTCTTCTTCACGGTTGGTGGGGCTTCCAGGTCGTCCAGACTTTCGCCGTTTGCTGGTGAATCGTCCGACTTCCTCTTTCGCTTGCCGTTACTCGCTGCTTTTAATATTGATGGTCCGACCCCAGCATCTTCTTCCTCCTCGTCCAGAGCAAACGACAGTTTCGAGCGCTCTTTCTTGACTTTCTTGTTCTTCTTTGCCGCCTTGTCTTCGGCTTTGAGCTCGTTGGTGCGCGCGGCCTCCCTGCGTTTCTCCTCTTCCAGCTCTGATCGAAGTTTCTGAAACTCCTCGAGATGGACCAGACCGATAGTTGACTTCTTGAGCGCGTCCTCCATAGAGTCGTTCTTGCCCACGAACCGACTCGAGCCGGTGCGATTGCGTTCCGACTCCTTGGCCAGCTCGGCTTTCTGTCGCTCAAAGTCCTCCATCATCTTGGCTCGAGCTTTCTTGTGCTTCTCCTGTCGGCGAAGCTCCGATTGTGATTGCGACATGTTGGCTGATGTCTATGTGCTGCGAGCACAAGATGTTCTAGCGTGCTACGGTGGAAGTCAGGTGCAAGAAAGACGGCAAAGTAGGGTCCAAAAAAGGTGCGAGATGCAATCTCGACTCCTCACGATTCACTTCCGCGGCTTTTTCAAAAGTGGAGGCTCTTTTTCGAGAATTGTTTGACCATTTTTTAATCCTTAATTTTTTCAGTTGCTGAAGATTTCTATATCTTTCGACGACAGAGCCAAACAGCTGGCTCTTCTACAATGGCTACCGGCAAGGCGAGTCTCATGAGACGACCAATCGAGCCCTGTTCCGATTGCGACGCCGTAACAGCTTTTGGCAGGCTGAGAAGATCTTGCTTGATCTGGGAGATCGTTTTGCGTCGTAGCCCTGCATATGACTGGACAGAAGCAATCGACTCGAATGGTTGTTCCGAATCCGGCGGTCTTGACGAGCCAGCGCCCTTCAGAATGCGACATTCGGGGGCATCGGTCAGCAAGTGAGTGTACGAGGACCATGCCGCAAGTGCCTGTAGACCTGTGACCGGCAAGTTCTCCATTTTGTCGTAAATCCAGCTGTTCCCTTCCAGTGTCTCGGGCACAACCCCGGCGAATCTATCAAACAGTCCAGAAGAGGCTTTCCGCCTCATATGGATAGACTGGAACAACGTCACGCCAGTCATGGCAGGAAGAACATCGATGTGAAGAACAACATTGGTCGAGTTCGAGCCGATCTGCTCATGGAGCAGCTTCAACGCTTCTCCTCCAGGGTAGTTGATGGCGCTCAGATAGCCTGTGAACCAGCTCAGTCCAATTTGCAGGAGCAGCAGTGCTGTAACAATCGCTGTGCCCGGCCAACTGCGGAAGAGAATGCTTGCGCCGATCGCTGCAGCCACGTTGAGCCCGGGAATGACATAGAAAGCGAAGCGCCATTCCTTATGGCCGAGCATGCTGAGCATGCCAATGTGAACAGCTGCAACCAGGAGCAGAAAACGCGCTCGGGATTCCACAGGTGATGGGCGGAAGCGCAACAGCTGTGCCACTCCTACCAATACGATCGGTGCGGTAAAGGCAAGGAGCTTGGGCACCAGCGAGGTGTAGTAGGCATGCCAAGGCGAGACGCCCCACTCGCTACTCTTACCCTCTACGACGTTGAACAGGAGCGCATTCAGTTCTGGCCAGAGTGGGCCTTTCCCGGTCCCCTTGACGAGGCCGAGCATAGAGGCGACGAAGATGCTGACGATGTTTGAGTATGGCGCGGCTGCGAGGTCTTGCCAGAAGTAAGTGTCGATGAACGTTGTGAGCAGAATACTGGAGGTACCCGAGACGAGACCGGCCTTTATCGCGCCTAGCAGCCCGATCTTACCTGTCAGTAGCAGATGAAGCCCTACCGGAATCAGGGTTGCGACGATCTCAATTCGAAGTACGACTGCGCTGAAGGTCAGTAGCCAGATTGCGACCTTGGCATCCTCTACTGCGACATTCGACCGCGACGGGCCAGTCCCAATGTTGCGGCAGACCAAGGCCAAGGCAGTCACGACGAGGGGAAGAGCAAGAGAATTGGGTATCGTCCGACTTGCCCAGAATGCGAAATGAAATTGCACAGCTGTGATCGTGAGGAAGAAGGTTGCCTGCGTTGTTGCGGACGGTTTGGAGGAGTGAGAACCTCTACCCTTGCTAGCAGTCCTCGGCAAAGAGAAGCACTGCTGGCAGAAGAATGCGATTGCACATGTGTTGACAGCGGCAAGAGAAAGACGTACGACATTCTGGACATCTGCTGATGTGTGTAAAACCCCAAAAAATCGAGAGAGAAGGATGACTGGGTAGGAGAGGGCTGCTAGTGCGATCGGACCGATGAACGAACGAGGAACAGCTCCAGGAAACACTTGATGGTCGTATTGCGGCAGAGCCCCGGCTCCTACCCCAAAGCTGAAAATGTCATGAACAGCCTGTGTTGTGAAGCTCTCTTCAACCTTGGAATATGGGCATGACAGCGTCCTCCATGACACCAAGGCGAGCAAGCACGGCAATCCGAGCAGCCCCACGAGGCTGTTGAGACGATCCATTCTTGAGGCGGCCACTTTCTCGTCAGCGATAGGGTTTCCTTCTCATCGAATAGGCATGTTATGGTAGGAAGAGAAAAGCGCAAGCAACAGGCCGGAAGGTTTGGTGCAACGGGAAGAAGCTTAGAGCTGCGGAAGCGGGGAAGGCTTTGAATCTTCTGGCGAACCCTGACGTGCGAGAACGGGCCACGTCAAATTGCAGGAAATTCCTCGGCACATTTCACTCCACATGGGACCTCATGTCGACGAAGCCTTTGAATCTCACCACCATCTCCATTGCCTTTCTACGAATCTCCGAGCTGTACAGATCGCAGGTTGCAGATCTACTCTACTGATATGGCTACCTCTCGTAGGACGCGTCCGCCTCCCGCGACGGACCTGACAGCCGACTTCCGCAGCCTGATCACACGGCGTAGCGAGCAATATCCACCATCGTCGGCAGCCGCGTCGGGATCCAAACCACTAAAGCGCACAGATCCACCAGAAAATGTGGTACGAGCACACAGACAGTGGCTGAAACAGGCATACATCATCCGCAAACACATCATCTCGCTTCTCGGCTTCCTTTACTCGATACGCAGAAAGTACCTGGCATTCGGCAGCAGATCCCGTGTTCACCACCTTCGTGACGCACAAGATGGAACAGACAGTCCAGAAGATCAGGATGATGCTGCTGGTTCTGCGTTTGCAAAGTGGAAAGCTTTCACGGGTCCACTAAGCGATACGCAGCGAGACGAGATTGACTTTCAGGTCAAAGTCGTCATCAAGCGTTGTCTCGAAAGCATCAAGGAGCTGGAACAAGCCGAAGAGATGCGAAAGAAGAATGCACCGACCGCACCAACAGCCTTCTCTCCACTCAACAGTCTGCTTGCTCTGTCAACAGCTCGCGACTCATCGACGTCGATCCTCGCCTCATCACTCATCTCGGCACACCGAGCCTCAATCACTCAATACCTCTCGACGCTGCTGTCGAAAGCATCGGCACTGCAGAGCGATATGCAGGAGGCGCGTCTTCGAGCTCAGCGCGAAAAGACCAAGTCGTTGGCCAACTCAAGACTTGAACTGCAAGGACGAGCAGGCGTCGCAACAGGGTCGAGCTCATCCGGCACAGCAGCACCGGCGGTGATTCGAGGAAGTGTCGGAGGCTCATTCAACCCTGAGCTGGACTCGGAGTCAGGATTGGTAGGCAAGGACATTAGTGCTCAACTGTCAGCGCAGCAGATCGAGATGTTCGAGAATGAATCTTCCGAGTTGATCAAGTCGCTGGAATCCGACCTGGCTGCGATCAAAAAGGCCGAATCAAGGTTGTACGAGATCAGCGAACTGCAGACGCAGGTGGTGCAGCAGCTCGAGCAGCAAGGCGAGGTGACGGACCAGTTGCTGGACGAGGCGATCGGAGTGGGCACGGAGGTCGGGCGCGGAAACGAAGAGCTGCGGAAGGCGAGAGAACGGAGTCGAGAAGCAGACAAGTTCCTGTCGATCTTCCTCGTTGGCAGTGGACTGGCGCTACTATTCCTCCACTGGATGGACTAAGCCTTTAATGCCCGAGGCTGTACTTATGCGATCAATCACGCCTGCTATGGTGCTATCGAGCCTACTACTCAGCAATGTCTTGTGTGCGATAATGGTGGTGATTAGCGAACTGACTGCGTGACTGTAATGAGATATATGTACATGAGCTCTTAGATGCCGAGCTGCTCCTTGACCGAATCACGGATGATCTTTTCGTAGCCCTCGCGGTCATCTCTGTACATCTTCTGTTGGCATGCAAGCGGAGGAACGGTCAGTAACAGATGAACAGTTGTAGTGGAAAGCGAGAAGAAGTTCGACTTACGCAAGCATCGATGTTGGCGCCACTCTCGACATTTGGCTCTGCAAGCATGCTGAGGACGGACAACAAGATCTTTTCGATCGACTGAACGGGCGACCATCGTTCAGACGAGGACTCGTACATGTTGGGATCGTCACCGGGTGCGTGGAGGATGGAGATGCAGACCAGACCATCAGCGTAGACGTTTGGGTGGAAGATGGGCGGCTCGAAGCGCATAGTTGGTGGCTCGAGCGGATATGACGGAGGGAAGCTGAGACGTGCGGAGAATACACCGCCTTCGAACGGTGTTCCATCAGGACCTGGGACCAATGCCTCCCATTCCAAGTAGTTGTCTTCGGAGATAGGACCGACGGCGGGGAAGAGCGAGTTTGGATCGGTGGAGAGCTGCTTGTATTCGATGGTGAGGCGCTTGATAGCCGCACTCGACGAGGCTCTGCTGTTGAACATGGTGTGGTCCTTCGTGGTAGAAGTGCAAGGGAGGAGATGATGTATTGCACAGGAAACAGGAAGAAGACAATGTCGACGATGCAAATGGAATGATCACAAGATGGAGATAGATAGCATGTGGACAGGTCAACTTTTGGCAGCGTCACAAGTGTTGGACATGCATAGCACACAGCAGCGCGCGCTTCAAATTCACTCCGCCCTGAGTGTTTGATCTTGCAACCAACAGTCACGTGAACCTGGCCAAATTTTTGGAGCTCTGCCACGCGCAACAAGGGACGAGCTAACATTTTACTGGCTTTTTTTCGGAAAAGCAAGGCAACGCACAGACAGAGAGGTCTCCTGCACGTCATAGAGGCCCACGACATTGCTCTCTATCATCACAGACCATTGAAGACCGCTCATGGATCGGTCGTGATCCTTTTCAGTATGGTTGACTCGCTGTGTCGTGCTTTCAATACACAACTTTTTTGGGGCCGCGGTCCTTCCGTAGGTTGAGCAACTCCGACAAGGTTACAGAGTATGTTCTGATGCCGCATGAATTTGGAATCAAAGCAGGTCACTTTGTATGAGTTAGTGTAGCGCAATCAGGTGAAAGCCATACATGCCTCAACAACATCTCCTTGCAAGTCCCGAGCCAGGATTCGGTTCCAGTTTGAGCCATGCATATTGCGTGTATGAACACCTGTAAGTGCATGTCGATGAACGCGCCGGTACTGCAGCTCAACTTACAATAGGCCTTCTAACACAGCGAAGCGCCACTGGCACCATCTTGTGCAGTAACTTACCGGTCACCATGACTTGCATCCATGCAGCAGCAGCAGCAGCAGCTGCAGCAGCGATAGCGTATAGCATCGTCGGTGATTTGGGTCTGTCTTGTGATTGTGCAGTGTTCCACAACTCGGTTCTACATCCCGTCATGCAGCTCGTGCAGCTCGTGCAGCTCGTGCAGCTCGTGCAGCTCGTGCAGCTTTCCATGTGATTTTCCGTCGCCTCCCTTAAAGCACAGACGTGGCCGGTCGGCTGCATTGAGGCCCACACAGGGCTCGGACCCTCTTTCAAAAATTGGCAGAAACAAAAATCACTATTTTGGCAGCAGCTGCAGGTGCAGCCAATGGCCAACACCAACGTCGAGTCCGGATCGGTCCTCATCCAAACTCTCGTCGAGCATCCTTCTCTTTCTGACCATCACCACTAGGCCTTGTCCGCTCGACATCCGGCAGCGACAGGCCACCTCCTTTGTCTGCGAACGACGCTGGCTGCTGGTGCTCACTCCTTCCATACTTTTTCGCCCGCTTCTTTTCTCAGCTCCATCATTTACCGATACCCACCATCTCAATCCTCGACAAGCCAGGTCACGCACAGTAATGCTCGGCGAGCAGCTCGTGTCTAGCCTCCTCGCCTACACTCTATTGTTATCGCATTCTCTTGTTACAGCAACTGGCTCAAGCACCTCAAGCAATTCGCTCGCCAACTTGCCTTGGCATCAAGACAACCTCATCCAAGTACTGGTGACTCACAAGAGGATCGCAGCTTTAGGACTGCCTCGTCTCACCACCGATTAACAACTTGTACCATACGGCCCCAACTTTCTCTCGAGGCGTGTCTCAGACAGCCCTTCCCCTCGAAACTGCAATCTTGCTCACTTGATTCTCGTGCCTCTCTGACCTGTTGTCAGCAGATTCACGCAGCCTACCGACACACAAATGCACACGTTGTCATTCACTTTGTGCTACTCTTCTTAATTCTGTTCAGCATCGACATGGTGTAACTCTCCCGACTATCTTGCTTGTCCTTTTCCCAGCTTGACGTCACAAGCACGTCGCATGCCATAAAAGCACATGCATTCTTCTCCCAACAGTATATCTCTATCGACTTGCTCAATTCGCCTGCATACTGTCGACTGTATCAATAATTTAGGCTGAGAGCCAATCTCATCCTACCGACTCTACCGACTCTCAACTATGCCAACTAATCCTTCCAGCAGCGACGCCCCTACCTGGAGACGTGGCGGTCGTTCCACCACGGCCTCTCAGCCCGTCCCAACCAATGGCTCGCGCAGCCATCATCCTCACCGTAAAGACAGGGACGTGTCCAGTGACAACTGGAGAGCAAATGCGCATCCTGTCACAGACTCATCAAAGCTACCTGGCACCTCTCCCCGCACACAAGCCACGTCGGTCTTCAAGCCAAATGGCAAAGCCAGCAATGGTCGTGCGAACCACACACATGCCTCCAGTCCGAACCCGTCCCTCTTGTCTTCCAGCTTGAAGCGCAACAAGGCCGAAGCGCTCGACTCAAACTGGACCCCAGGTCAGCATCCCCACCCCGACCCCTCCGCTTCCCATGCCATTAAGCCCAGTGGCATGGGTAACGGTGTCATTGGTCGCTTGCCCGAGTTCGGCACTTCACCCACCAAGGTCAAGGCATCTGCGCTCCCACCTGTGCGTCAGCACTGGCCACTCTCCTCGTCACTCGAGAAATTACCTCCAAGCGGCCCTGCCACCAAGCTGCATCCTCTTCGAATCGACCCTCCCGACAGCTCTCGATTCTTTCCTGCCACCTCCACACCACTCAAGCCAAATGAGAACACCCAGCAACAGAAGCAACATCATCAAAGCCACCCTCTTCAACGGGACGCTGATCGCAACGAGAACTGGATGCTTACCCCTACCAGCTCTCTCCCTAGCATTCCCGGTACCCCGATTCACATTCGTGAAGCCAGCATGGAGCGTTCCCCCGTTCCTCTGAGCAGTGCCGATGCAGGCCATGCGCGCCCAACACCTTCGATCCGAGGTCCGGTCGAGCAGTTCCAGTCTGCCTTCTCCAACGCACCCCGAACTCCCAGCCCGGGTCACGCTTTCTCGCGTCAAGATGGAGGGCTTTCCGGCAGCTTACTCTTCAATCGAGCCCCAAATGTCAACGTTCATTCTTCGCCCAAGCGTTCACCCCTCGTGACCTCCAACCTTCCCCAGCGACAACCAGTCGGAGCCGTAACAGGCAATCCAGTCATGCTCAGCCCGACTTCATCGCCCAAGCTCAGTCATCGCACACTGTCACCCATGGCAAGACATCCACCTGTCCTCGCCGATGCTCACACAAACGGAGACAGGGTCGTCAACAGTATCGCTTCCATGCTTCAGGGCCCCGCACCCCAGACTCGGCCCGGTACTGCATCTCGCCGAGAATCATTCAACTCGGTGCTTTCGGTGGGTGCAGGCCACACCATGTCCCACTCCCGCCGAAGCTCGGCTGTGCTTTCTCCTAACTCGCCCACCGTATCGACGCGCATCGGTGTATATCGCCCACCGCATCTCAGGAACCGTGGTAGCGTGTCCGGTCTTAAGCCTTCTGTTGCTCACTACGATCGAGTCAGGACACCAAGTCTCCGTGGCTTATCTCGATCCAGGGAGTTTTCCATCTCCTTAAGTAGACCTTCCAGCCGCCCTCCTTCAACGGTGCCCTACTACTACAACGAGAGCATTCCAGAGGATGGCAAGGCTGATGACCCGGTCCGCGTGCCCCTTAGGGGCCGACAGAGCAACATGTCCATTCACCTTCCGGACCTGATCGCTGAGGAGCAGCAAAGGAATGCCGCAGCTGCAGCAGGGACACCTGGCTCTCAAGAGGCTGAGACCATCCCGTATGTACCCAATACCACCAGTCTCCTGGAACAGCCCCTCGACAGTGCTTCGTTGCTCGCTAAGCTGCGAGCGCAACTCGTGCGAAGGGAGGCCGCAGCTTCTGATGCTGCTGCTTCGGACTTTGACCGCGCTTCTGTCATCACCGAGGACAACGAACAAGAGTTCTTTGATCTTTCTGATATGATGGAATACGGCGCCTCCGAAGGTCATCCGCTCAGCAGATACGGTAGTGCATATGCTCTTGAAGGTCGGCCGCTTGGTGATGTTTTCGAGATCGGTGACCTCTTGGGTCCAGGAATGGAACACGACGGTCATGTCATCCAGATTGCCGAGACCACGCCGGGTTTTGTGGATCAAAACGAAGACCTTACTGGAAGCAAGCTCGAAGTCATTCGCAAGCTTGGCGAAGGAAGCTATGCTGTTGTCTATCTTGTCAAGGAGGTCAGTGCTGAGGAAGCTGCTACCTACATTTCGCACAAGAACATCGCCATCCCCAACTCGACTTCTAAGTCCGGCATCGCGCAGACCAAAGCCCGCAACCCAGACGAGGACGCGGATCTGACCATGGTCGATTCATCCGAGGACCTGCTGAGTACGACTCTCAAGGCGAACAAGGATGGAAAGAAGGATGGCTTCCACAACTCGCCGGCTCTCGAGGAGCGGAGGCGCAAGGAGCTCAAGGTCAACACTCATCTTCGCCCTGGCAAGGAGTTTGCGCTCAAATGCCTGTGCAAGCGAGACTTGCCCGAGGATATGCTCGAAGTTCAGAGGCTTGAAGCCACCATTCACCAGTCTATTCCTGCCCATCCGAACATCGTCACCCTGTATCGGACCTACGAGACGCCCGACTGGCTCTTCCTCGTCCTCGAATACTGTCCCGGCCAAGACCTGTACTATTGGCTGGAACAGGCTCAAGATTCGGGCAATCCGTCTGCTCGTCTAGATGAAAGCGCTGCAGAGCAAGATTCGGACGATGAAGATCCGCTGATCTCGTTGCGAAATGGCGGTGACGCTTCGTCAGATAGCGCCAATTTCCACGTCCTTGAGAGCACTCTCGACCACACACCCCCGTCACCATCGTTACTCGCTTCGACTTCAGGGCGAGGACTGCTATCCAAGCGACGCATCCGACTCATCGCCCGGATGTTCCGACAGATCTGCGATGCAGTCCAGTTTTGCCACGATCGGGGCGTCAGTCACCGAGACATCAAGCCTGAGAATTTCATCGTCGAGGATCGGCGCAGCATTGAGGAGATGCAGTCCGCCTGCCCAGACACCAGCTCCAGTACGCTGGTCGATAGCACACGAGATGGCGACGAAAGTCGGGTGATCGTCAAGATGACTGACTTCGGTCTTGCTACTGCAGAAGATCGATGCGACGACTTTGATTGCGGCAGTAAGCCTTACATGGCGTTCGAGTGCCACAACAACGTCTCTTCTTCCTACGACCCGAAACAGGCGGATATCTGGTCACTCGGCGTGGTGCTCCTCAACCTACTATTCCACCGCAGTCCCTTCACGGAGCCGTCTATGAACTGCCCCTCGTTTGCCGCCTATTGTCAGGAACCCATCCGCTTCCTGATGGAGTCTTTCGATGGTCTCACAGAGACTGTGGCGCGCTTCCTCGCGGAGAATGTCTTCTGCTCGGTCACAGACGATGACGATTCTTCCAAAAAGCGAATCTCAGCGGGTGAGTTCTCGAAATGGGCTGGTAGCCTTGTGAGCCGCATGGGTCTTTCGGGACCCGGGCCTGGACGCATCTCTCGTGGTGCCTCAATCTACCACACCGTACCGCTCATGCATTCGCGAACGGGATCCATGTCAACTCTTCCATCTCTGCTCAGCTCACCTAGAGCTCGTGCCCGCTCGCTGGTCCGCGACCCGGATCATATTCCGGATCTTGATGCCACAGCCGACGCAACCTTACGCGCTGCCTATGCCTACACAAGGCATGGGAGTCTCTCGCCGCATCCTGCTCTCTTTACGCCTGATGTGCTTCCGTCGCCGACGTTCACGCCTTCACCGCAGCCTCCCGATCGCAACCCGTTCGATACGCAATACGGAGCCGCAAACGATGCAGCAAATCCTCCGGAGACAATCGTAGAGCAGGAGGAGCACAACAGCTTGGACTCTACTGAGCAGCAGCCCAGCCCTGACTCTGTCATCAATCGCTCGAAGGACACAGGCCATCAGGGCGCGGTCAAGACAGAACAGAATGAGTCGAACAAGCATCCTCAATCAGACAGCATGACGGCTGTGGCAGGCTCGAGCTCGCCAACGCAGGAGGAACCAATGGCGCATCAAGAAGCACCGAAGCCCTCTCCCATTGTTGACCCGGAACGGCAAGCTGACGGGAATGCCAACGTCGAAGATGAAAATGACGCCAATGCTGATGACCATGGTGAGGCCGAGGATGAATGTGCGAACGGGACAGAGGAGAACGACAAAGCTGAGAGCGTCACCACGTCCAATCACTCGAAGCGAAGAAAACGTGGCGCTCGCAAAGGGCGCACACTGGCGAAACAGCTCAAGCAATCTCAATCCGTCGAGGGAATGGCCGATGTCGATCTCAATGACCCCGAAGCTCGTGCGCGAGAACGCGAGCGTACTATTCGCGAGCTCGCACTGGCTTCGGAGAACCTTGCTAGGCAGATGAGCAAGATGGCCAAGCCTAGCGATGCTGCAGACACTCCCCTTTCACCGACGATTGTGCTGTCTAAGCCCACCGCGGAAGCAGCAGCGAGATACAACCTTCAAAGCAAGGCTGAAGCTGAGGCGGAGGCTGGTCAGCTGACATCTGGCACATCGGTCACACGCCCGCTCAACGCAGGCGATGATGGTAATTTGGCCAACTGGTCTTCTGCCGCGCAGCGCCGCGAGAGGATGTCGGAGCAACGCAAGACGGGTGCTGCAGTATTGCAGGATTCGGGCAGAAGCCGCGTCATGTCCTGGAGGGAGCGGAACCAATCGGTTGCGACCTTCTCTTCGCTTGCTTCTTCAATGACCACTACGTCAAGCCAAAGCTCAACTTCCTCCGCCACATCGAGCATCTACTCGACCGTATCGGCGCCAGCTGTTATGCAGCGCAAGGACATGTCTTCTTGCACGCGCAAGAAGGGAAGTGGATTCGGACTGGACACGATTTCAGAGCGCGAGAAGGCCATCCCTGCCAAAGTGGATGCAAAGTATCTTGCTGGCATCTTTGGTGGAGCCGACGTGTCTTCGCAGGATACGAAGCGCAAGGAGTCGACGAGTACGCGCGCAGGCGTGCATCAGTCTGTCGGCAGCGCCAACTCAAGCCCAGAAGACGGGAGCAAGCTACTTGTCGCTGGGTCGGACGGCACTGGTAAGGCCAATGGAACGGCATCGCTGGGTGTGGCACCTGCAAAGACACCTGTCAACGGAGACGCTGCAGGGGTGGATGCGAGCCAACGCAGCGTGAGCATCGGCAGCAACACGTCCAACTCGAGCACGTCAGGTGTGGCCGCTTTGTTCGTCTCTCGCTTCCGCCGCCCTGGTTCAGCCACCTCCACGACGACGAATAAGAGCATCGCACCATCTGACGCGGATGGCGCTGGTGCCGAGGTGGACTCTGGCAATCAGCTCGGAGTCGGGATCGGACTGCGCCGTGACACATCTACCAGTACCGGCAGCTTGCATCAGACCAAGGAGGTGGGGATTAAGCCTAAAGCGTCTTCGGGCAAGGAAGCTCCAGCGGAGGCGCCCAAGAAGCGCGGAATGGGCAAGTTTTTGCTCGGCGTTCGAGACAGTATCAAGAACTTGTAGTAGTTGGATTACGACAAGTGATCACTTTCGTTAAATTCATTGATATCAACAATCTCTCGTATCATGTACTAGTGTAGGTCAAGCATTCAAATCCTACGCAGCGACGATTGCTGTGTCCGTTCCGTGAGTGTAAGGCTCAGTGAAGGAGCATGTTTGGCGTGGCACTACCGATGAGGTGCGTTCTCCGCATCCGCTGCTGCTGCTGAGTTGTCGTGCCATGTGGGCTTACCGAAACCGGGGCCAATTTTCTTCCGTGCGGGGGTAGGCGGCAAAATCAGGCGCGAATTGGCCCGATCGCGCAGTGCAGTGTTCGAAGTGGGAACGACAGCTTCGGTGCCTGAATTCCATGCAAGGGCTTCCCCGCCGCCAGTCATCTCTTTCTCTGCAACATGAGACACGGGAAGCTCTTCGCACGATCGAAGCACATGAAGCACCCATGCCCATGTCCACATATGGGAACTGTTCCTCCTGATGATGTGCGCCCGTCCTTGCTTCCTGATTCGCTGCAGTGAGTCTCACCTTGACAACTGCTCAGCTGGGCGGACGAGATGCTTAATTTGTCTACACTATGGGACCAGCACGGCTCGACGCAAGGCTTCCTCGCGTGGGTCAAGCGCAACGTGGCCCAGGGGTTTCCCGTGACGATAGCGGTGTACGAGAACATGTGGGTGTTCGAAGGGCACGAGTCGGGCGGTGATGCGGACTACGACCATATCGTGCCCGTCGTCGGCATTGTCTCGCAAGACCCCTCCGAGGGATACCTGGATGAGGATATGATCACGTTCAGCGATAACGGGCTGTACACACCGGACGATGATAAGCCGCCGCCGTACATCTACACGGCCAAGTTCAGCGACTTTGCACGAACGAGAAAGGAGGCGAACAAGAAATCCGCCCCGACCTACTCGCTCCCCAGCAAGAAGCAGTACGGCATCGCCATCACGGGAGCCCAAGATAGCGATGGAACGACGCTGCCTGTTCGGGTGGAGACGAATAAGAACTTCAAACAGCCAGATAGCAAGGACGGGTCAGGGAAAAGGCCCAAAGGGCAAGGACCTTCTGCTGACGGTCACGGTGTCGGGCCTGACCCAGGAGCAGAGTTATAACTTGTACAGGTATGATGATTTTGGCAAGGTGCCCTCGGCGAACTTCAATAAGCTCGCGGCTAATGCTGCACAGAATTGGACAATCCAGGCAAATGAGGAGGGTACACTTTGACTCTAGCGTGTTCTTTCTGTGTGTGAGACGGCATGAGTCATTAGACTCTGAACGAAATTCAGCCGCACGCCCAACCAACACCACTCACTGCTGGATGAACGGCATCTAGACGTCAGTCTCTGGCAAAACGGCTTATGCGCTTGTGAGCCTCACAGTTTCATGCCGTTGGCGCCGCCCGCTATACTCGTTTCCGAATAGCACCGATACACATTGTCATGATTGCACCTCGCACCTAGCTCGCCACTCGCCTTGGCTGTATAGCTGACGGCGCCGACGGCATACACGTGCTGGGATGGTGATATGACGGTGGCCACAATGTTGGCGAGTCAGAAACATGGAGAAGAGAGGCCAAGAGCACAGCATAGCTTGGCTCAGCTTGGAGTTGCCGCGGAAAATGCCATCGCGCCCAACTATAGGATCATACCACGCGCCAAGCAAGCAAGCTCTAATTCTAACCTTGGAGTTGGCCGCTCAGGTGCGGAAAGGAAGCTCAGCTCCGGTGATGGTGGAGAAGTGGAGGCACTTTACTCAACCTTGTGTGGAAAGTGGAACACAGCTAGCAAACATGTTGCAGTCATGTCTCTGAACGACGGCGTCAAGTGAGATAGAAGGAAGCAGATTCTGTAGCTCTCATGCCAAGGCTGCGCAAGCGCAAAGTGGAGCGTGGCAACACTCGCAAGTTGGATTCCATCGCTTGGCATGAGCCTGGCCGTGAGCCTTTTGGAGCACGGCAAGCTATCTCTGCGCAAAGTTGGATCAGTGTAAGCTCATGTGACGCCGTGTGTGCGCTTGGCACAGTCTAATTTTCTTGTGATATTTTTCTTGGCTCCGTGGAAAATCGGAAGTGACTGCCCAAAGTGGGAGGAGTGCGCTGCAGCAGTTGAATTTCTTTTCTCCGTGCAAGCAGGCGTTGATGTCCAATTGGCAGCCAGTCCATAGGGCGTGCACCGTGGAAAGCAAAGCGTGCAGATGTCAGACTCGGTTTCATAACGCCTCGCTCGGCAGATATGTGTTTCGTCAGCTTGGCTTGCTCATCATCCGAACCGCTTTGCTATATAGCTCTCGCTGTTCATACAACCAGAATACCACATCGCCTCCACTTGGGAAGCAAGCAATGTTCAATCCAACACTAGACAACCACCACGTCGTGCACATTGGTGGGGCGCGCTTCGTGCCGCCCATCATGACGCACTTTGCACACATCCCCAACCTTGCCACGCATTCGATCTCGCCCTCCTCCGAGTTCTCCTCCTCATCTTTGTCGATCCCATCGTCGCCGGTGCACTCGCGCTACTCGTCTTCCTCCACCTCCGCCGCGTCCGCGACCGAGTCGCTCCAGAAGTGGGATCAAGTCCAAGCGCACCTCGACTATGCAAAGAGGATGGCGAGCCACACTGCGCTCATGTGGCAGAACGAACGTCTGGCGATTGAAAAGGCAAAGCTCGACGGGACATACACGGGAAACGTCACCTCAAGGCAGAACGGCAACGCGAGACCGGATACAACCCCCAAGGCATCTCCAGCGGCAGTGCAGGACAAGAAGAAAGCGAAGCGTTTCTCAAATATCTTCGCCCTCTTTTCGCCATCAGGCTCAAGCCCACAACACCAGCAGAGCAGCCTCACACAACGACCCAGGTCGCGCTCGTCTTAATCCAATCCCCCACACCCAGTTCTTCTCATAGCATCTTGTACTTGTTTCCAAACACAAACACACCCCTCACATAGTCACCGTTCTGCTTCCTCTGCATTGTACTTTTACGCTTTTTACCCCCCGCACTTCGGAATAATCAATACCACCTTGGCGCTTACACATACGCGCACACACACTTGTCCACACTGCTGTTTTTGCCTGTGCCTGTCTCCATCATTTGAATTGAATGAACCCTCCTACTTAGCTCCAGCAATATCTCCACCGGCCAAATGTGCCAGCGCCCTAACAAACTCAATGGGCTTGAGGATCTCGGTCGCACCGTAAGTGATCTTCTTCCCTCCTCCACCTCCTCCCAACGCCGCCGCCGCTGCTGCTGTCGCTGTCCTCGCAGCCCACTCTTGGAGATTCGCAAACTCGACGTATCCTCCTCCGCCGACGACGAACACGATTGCCTCGCCGAACGCCTGTCTCGCCTTCACTCCCCCCGCTCCCGCTGCGCCTCTACCTCGGGGCGCTTTCGGGTCGAAGAAAAGGTACTCGTCCGTTTCCTGCAACGCCTCCCTCGCTGCACCCGCCGGTTCCATCAGGGACGCGACGAGCCTCGTAACCGTCAGATCCTTCTGCGCGGGCAAGAAGTTCTTCACCCCCTGAACGAGGTTCTCCAACCCACTATCCTTCAACCGGTCCGTCAGCCTCGATGATAGCGAGCTCAACCCCTTAAATCCTGCGCTGCTTTCTGTTCCAGATGCCTGCTGCGGTGCGGACGCGAGCATCGTCATCCTTGTCAACTTCCTCACCTTCTTGACATACCCCAACGCGGCCAAATCCGCACCCTGCTCGCGAAGCACGCGCTCCAACTCCTCCACGTCCTTGGCCGTCAGCGCGCTATCCGGCGCACTCAGGTAGTAGATGATAAACAACCTCAACTTATCGCTGACATCCTCCAACGCCGGATCCTTGACCGTTTCCAGGATGGTCTCCTTCTTCTGCCTCGCGATGACTTCTTCAAGTTGGAACAGCGTGTCGAGGCCGCGCTTCTTGATTCCCTGCAGCAGCGCAGTGGCGATGTTCATGTGCGCGTCGATCGTCGCTTTCCTCTGCGTCAGTTCGGGCAGCGCCGTAATTGCCGCCTTGAGGTGCGCCGCGTTCGACGTCGCATCCAACTGCCCCACTTGGTCCATACTGCTGATGCCCGTCGAGCGCGTGATCTCGGCCGCGTCCGCTTTGTACCGGTTCAGCTCGGCATCAATGTCCTCGGCCACCTGCGGGAACGGCGTTGCCGAGTTCTTGGACCAGAAGAAGTCTTTGGAGTCCAAGTCGTACGTCTTTTTGGAAGTAATGCCATTTTCCGTTGAGACGACTGTAACGCGATTCAGCTGCAGGTCGAGCACGTCTTGGACTAAAGCTTGGTATGTCCAGGAGTGGGCGAGCATGGGGACAAGGTCGACGTTGCGGTCCAGCACCACGAGGAGCGGTCGGGAGCAAGACCAGCTAGCGGCTGAAGCACTGCCAGCAGCCTCCGAGAAGAGGTTCGAGCCGCCTCGAGAACTGGTCATGTGTTCGCGGATCTTGCTTTCCAACTTGCGCGCCACGAGCTCGGCCGCGTTGCCGCGCGGGGATCGGATGATGGGCAGCGCACCCATGGTGGCCAAAATAGAAAAGAGCCCGGCGGCAATGCGGTCGGTAGCATCTTCGACTTGCTTCTGACCGGACTTGGGATCGTTGAGTCGCTCGTAGGTAGTGACAATCGAGCTCGTCGAAGCTGCCGGCGTGGCACTGGCACCATTTGCTGCGGTGCCCGAGGCGGTGGGCGAGGCCGATTCAGGTAGCAGCTCGAAGAGATTAGGCTCAAGAACAATGAAATTCAGATACTGGTCGTATACTTGCTGCACTAGCTGACCTGTTCCATCTGCAGCCACAAGATTGGCAAATTCCTCCATGACGGGTTTGGGCACCGTGCTGGTAAAGTTGACGTAAAAGCTTTCGTACAGCATGCGCCTCATGTCCGCTGCAATGCGCTGGACGTTCTCTGACGTTGGCGAGACAAAGTACACAGCGGGGACATCCGGCAATGGAGGTCGATCCGAGTGGAGCTGCATGTGTAGAGTCACACCGTTCTCGCGCAGGTCTTGCACCCTCAGCGACGTAGCGAGGATGTCCTTGGACGTCTTATCCATAACGAGCACTTTCCATACCGGTGGGCCAGATGGAATGGAGGGATCCGCACCGGTGGTTGAGGAAGCATCGTTGGTGCCAGCAGCCGAGCCGGGTCGGGAGTTGTAGTTGGAACCGGGTGCGGATGAGGACGAGGCGGCATGGTTGAAGTTGGATGTGTTGAGGTTGAGCAGCGACAGTAGCGAGTTGACCTGGGCCGTACGCAGGCTAGATGCCGGAGCCGAGGTTGCCGACGCCATGGTTTATGTATGAGTGCTGCCTAGGAGCAGTTGATCCAATTCAAGGATTGGAGATGATGTGGATGAGAAGGAGTTGTGGATGCGAAGCGCAGCTGTTTGGTTGATTTGGCTGGCCCATGCTCGGCTTCTGTTGAAATCGACGACGTGGATCAGCCCTTCTGGAGTTTCACCTTATTTCGCGCGATTCAAACATGTGAATTTTGACATTTGTTAAGTCCAGCCCTCCTGGCCTTTTTGCCAAATGTTAGGCTGCTTCTCGGACCGTCCCTGCGCGTCTGCACGAATTGGCATTTGGCGATATAACTCAGTCGCACGAGCGACTCGAATGTGCGGCCGACAGCCTGTCTCGGGCTTGTTCGGCAACGCTGTAGAGTGTACCCCGCCGAATGTTTTGCCTTTGCGGTACTGCTTCGTGTGTAGCGCCTTGCTATCGCGAGTGACCGCGTGTCTGCCACGGTCTCGAAGCCACCTGCAGCCGCCATGTTCGGCTTTTTGTTCCTTTGCGCCATTCAGGGGAGGTGGTGACCGCCATTTGCAATCACAGAAAATGTGGAGACTGGGTGGTAAATTTCACAAAGTCTAGTCCACCGGTTCACTATCACGCGAAATGAAGCCGGCTGCCGGTGGATGTCGGACAGCTCGTTTACACTGCATTGTCCGGCGTTATCTGGCAAGTTGTGATTCTCAGCTTGTGTACAGGAACGTGCTTGACGGGTAGAGTAGTGGATCTGTCAACAAGATTGAAGCGATAACATTATGAGAGCTCCTCCGAGTAGTATGAGAGTGTACGAGCGGGCAAAGACAAGTGGTTGTTGCTCTGTGCGTTGCTCTTGTGTTGTATCCCGCTTGCATTCACACGCATTTGGCATAAATTTCCACGGGTCCTTCCTCGGTTAAACAAGCTTCCCTTCTACGCTTCCCAACATCCCTTAGCACACTTCCACCATCTTTAAGCAACGACCACCCAAACTCAGATCCGGAACATCGTCAACCCATTCTTGCATTAGGGTTTGATATCCATCCACGACTGATTGCCTGCTTAACCCACCAGAATGACCAAGACAGGAGCAAGAGAAATGGGCAGGGAGCCAACATCCGAAGAGCAAGAGCCACCCGTTTACGAGAATGGCGTCAACCAACCTTCCGCAGACTCCTCCCAAGCAGACATTGCGGAAGCGCTTCAAGTCGAAGAAATTGATCAGGACCTGTACAAATCCGTCACACTCTGGAAGCCTGCCAGAGCACGCGGCGTGTTCGGCGGTCAGGTCATTGCTCAGGCCGTTGCAGCTTCCAACAAGACTGTCCGTGAGGGCATGTTCCTCCACTCGCTCCACTGCTACTTCCTGCTTGCTGGAGATGAGACCCGTCCCATCATCTACCAGGTCACCCGACTTCGAGATGGCGGGTGCTACATCACTCGCTCTGTCAACGCCATGCAGAAGGGCCGTAGCATCTTCTGCATCCTGCTCAGCTACCAGAAGCCCGAACCCGACGAGCCCACCTTTGCCATCCCGCTCCCCACCCTCGATGGCGAAGGTCAGCACTTTTTGGAATCCATCACCGGCTCGCATGCCACAGGCAACCATTCGGCCAAGAACATCAAGATGCGTCCGCTCAAATCGCCCAACGAATGCCCTCCTAACGAAGAACGCTACGAGGAAGTGCTCAAAAAGGGCAAAGTCAGCGACCACATCCGCAAGATCCTCGAAGGCTGGATCTCGGACCGCAAAGCCTCGCCCGTCGAGATCCGCGATGCGCTTCCCAACATGTATTATGAAAACGGCCATGCAACCCCGGGCAACCAGCAGGCGTTCTGGATGCGCACAAGAAGACCAATGGCCGGTGGGATTGAGGCGCAGAAGGTCGCACTCGCATACGCCTCTGACTTTTACCTCCTCAGCACCGTCTCCAAGGCACTCAATATTAGCAGAAAGGTCAAGATGATGGCAAGTCTCGATCACAGCATGTGGTTCTATCAGCCATTCGAGATCAATGAGTGGCTCTTGTTCGTCGTAAGTTCACTTCCCTGTTCCTCAACAATCTCTCAGTGTGGCATTTACTGACATTGCGTACCTACCTCAATTTTGACCACAGATGCAAACACAAGCAGGCTCAAACGGTCGCGGTGTCGTCGTCGGACGAATCTACAAAGAAGATGGCACTCTCGTCGCCGTGGTCTCTCAAGAAGGTCTTGTTCGAAGTAACGCTGGCAAGCCCAGGACACAAGCGGCAGCGTCACAGGCTAAACCCAAGCTTTGATCTCATCAGAAGTGTCGTCTCTTTGTATACCTGTGGTTCACCGAAATGTGATTGTTACTCTGGAACTGCTGTGATGTGCCAACATGCATGAGTGAAGGTGAGATTCAAGCAACAAAGCCAGATCCTGTCCTAGAGTGCGAGTGACGGGAAGCAAGGTGTGACAAGTTCGGAGCTGTGCTGCTAGTCGGCAAACCGAACGAAGAGTTTGCAAACGAGAGTGAAAAGTCTCCCTCCATTGTCCTTGCCGCTGCTGCCGGCGTGGCTTCCTTGTTGCTTGGCTTGAACTGCGCGATCCGCTTATTCAACTGCTGCACCTTCTCCTTCGCCTCGGCCAGCATCGCCGCTTCGCTACTCAACAGCTTTTCGACCTTCTTCAGCTGCTCTCCACCCAACAGCCTCTCCTTCCCACCCTCCCCCTTACCCTGTCCCTTTGCCGCTGCCGCTGCCTCCATCTGCGGCCGCAACAAGCTCAACTGATGCGCGAGGAGCTCGGCCTTGGCCGCCAGTGCCTTCCTATTCCCCTTGGTGTCGAGCTTCAGCTCACCACTTGCTGTGCGAGTCACGCCGACTTCGGCCGCCATGCGCTCGAGCTCGTCGAACCAGCGCTTTTCGTACACCGACACGCTCGGCTGGTGCGAGTCCATCAGCCTCTGCAGTGCGCGGTCGATCCTCGCGACGAGTGACACTTGTGCACGCGCGAGCTTCTGTACCCGCTCTGCCAGCGCGCTCTTGTCGTCACCCCCACCGCCACAGCGGAGGCGGATGGCGTTGAGCTTTTCGAGTTGACGCGTCATCTCGCGCACCTGCAGATCGAGGCGCGCTTGCACGGCGTTGCCCGCAGACACGACGTCGCGGATCTCGTGACGGTAGGTTTCCACCGTCTTGCCCAGCGCGCGCAAAGTGTCTGGTGTGATTTGAAGCTCGCCCTTCGAGGATGCCCCGCTGAGGGCGGCAGCACGGCGTGGGTGTGTGGGGAGACCTTGAACTCCGGAAGACTGGGCGAAGATCGCGGGAGGCTGGAATGCTGGCCCCTCACCCAGGAGCGAAATGTACGCCTTTGCGCCATTGGCAGCGTTGCTCGCGTCAATGACGGAAGATTCCTCGCGCCCAGCGCTCGAGTCGAGCGGATCCTGCTCAACACGCAGCGACAATTCCACTCCGACCACCTGCAAATCCGCCGTCACCGCCAGGAATGCATACGATAGATACACATCCGACAAGATCGACACGCCTGTCACCGGGTTCACCTCGATCCCCTTGCCGCCTTCAGACGCAGCCGTATTCAGCACCCATACGACCTCGGTGTTGTGGCCGTGGTGAAGCATCTTGATCAACGCTTTCTCTCTCGAGTCGTCGCCCGCGATCTGTGAAGCGTCTCGGCTGGCATCGTTGTCAAGCTCGTCCTGCGAAGGCATGTTGAGCGCCTCAATGAGCTTGGCTGCCCACGTTGCAAACCCAAGACACTGTGCGCCGAAAGCATGGTACACGTAGACCGTGTCTCCATAAAGCGGGTCGCGCACGAAGCACGGCCGGTTGGCGGCCATCCTGTCGAGCAACAGATCGGAAGCTGCGGCCTGGGAGTCGACGCCATTCGCAACAGCGGTATCGAGCAGCCCGAGGTCGATGGTCTCGTAGATCAACAGCGACGGCAGCTCTTCCGGGTCCTCGAGCGTGAGTGCTTCGAGCTCGTCAGCTTCATCTTCGGTATCAGAGAGACCATAGCGGTTTGTCTTGGCGGGCTTGCTTCGACGACGATATGCCGCGCGAGATTTTGAGGAGGCCGATTCCCAAGCTGCCTCAACGGATTCGAATAAAAGACCGACGTCAACGCGGCCGTCGTGCCCAACAACACTGAGCGAAGCCACACCTGGCACTGCCGCATCGGGAGCCACGTCCCCGCTTTCGTCCGTCAGCCAGGTCCAAACCATGTCGCAGGCCACACTTTCGCGCTCATCACACAGCTCTACCGGCGCTGGCTTGAGCAAGAACGGTCCCTGAGGCCGAGGCGCCTTCTTGGCACCTCCGCCTTGCCTTACATCCTGCTTATACGACCATGACGGCGCGTGAAGCCTTACCGGTCCATCGTGCACCTGTTCGCTCTCCTCCGCCTCGGCCTCTCCTGATTCGTCGACGAGCTGATCAAGGTCCATCGTTGATGTAGACCTAGAACGAGCGAAACGCTCCGGCCCTGGGGTTACCGAGCTTTGCCGCCTACTTGGGACCGATGTCTTTGAAAGGTTTCCAGTGACCTGCTTGAGAAGCGCATTGACGTAGCGAAGCTGCGAGTCGACATGCGATGTCTGCTGAGAGTCGAGTGTGTTTGCACGTTGCGAAGTGAGCTTCGCCAGATTATGGATGTATGCAGCAGGGACGATTGCAGATTTTGGCAAGAAGGGACAGAGCGCCCACACGTCTCCGTTCCTCATCAGACCAAAGATCGTAAGCGGAGACCAGTCCGATGGGCCTTTGGACCGAGATGCGGCTGCAGCCCACGCTTCGTCTCCGTCCTGCTCGAATGGCGTGGACCTGGGGAGGGGCGTTTCGGAGACACAGAGCGAGAAGCTAATGGCGGTGGTAGCGTCGTCGTCGTCGGCAGAGAGACCGAATCCGCGTGCAGCCTGAACGGCAGAAGTGTTGAAGCTCGGGGTAGCAGATCGGGAGCGAGAGCGCTGCGAGGCTGCAGTAGTAGTGATTGGAAGGAATGACGCAGTCTGTTGTGACTCCTCGGTATCTTTGGCCACGTCGTATTCGCGAAGGAGGCCGTCTTCGGTGAGCACTAGGAGCGAGGTGCCGTTCTCGCCCCAAGGATGCCAAGCGACTTTTGATACCGCCGCATCTGAATGCTCCGAATGGTAGTAGGGTGCGACAGGGACGGTACGACAGACGATCTCTCTATCCACGTGCTTGGTGTACCCAGACCGTGGCATCACAATGAGCGTGATCTGACTGTCGCCAACAAAGGCGAGCAGCTTTCCGGTCGGGTTGATGCTGAGGTGGCGAATGTCAAAGTCGATCTTAGAGCCCTGTGCTGGAACGAGCACTCTGTATGTCGAGGTGGAAGGGGGCTTGATGGATGAAGAGGTGGAGGGGGAGAATGGCTGGCCGTTTGCTGAAGCTTTAGCATCAACGAGAGATGCGATGCGCACTTCATTGTCGACAGCAACGATAAGATCTGTCCCTCTCACCGTCATCAGGCGTGTGTAACTACCCGGTGTGCTGGAGCCGGCGTCCGCATCTAGAGCAGAGGCCTGCTTTGGAGTAAAGATCGGATGCGAGGAGAGCTGTTGCAGCCACTGCGGATCGCTCAGAGTCGGATCCGGAGACTGCGGGTAGGCCCCAACGGGAGCTTGTGCTTGGCTCATATTGCCTCGATGAGCCGTAGTGCGGGCTCGTCTGATTGCGGAGGCTGAGAATCAACGCGGGATGAAGATGGACAAGGAGGAAGAGGTTTGAGCGTTGAACGTCTCCGCTTTGGATTCCTTCCGAATTGGTGTGTCAAAGCAGAAGGAGCTGTTGGTGTCACGCTTACATAATGCAGAAATTGGATGGACTGGACCGTGCATCTCGGCTTCCTCACTTCGATTGGGGCTAGCAACAACGCGTGCTTGCCCATCCTTCAGACCTCCAATCAACATCATTGCAAGTGCCAACCCTACACGGCAGCATTCCTAGGCTCAAGCGCCATCGCAATGGACGCCGAAGCGGGTCCTAGTCGCGTCCCAGCCCGACGCTCTGCGCGCAAGGCGGCTTCCACGGCAGACAATGCCCGCAACTGGTTGCGACTCTCCGGCATGGATGTAGATGGTGAAAGTGACGAGGCGGAATTTGGCGCACTCGCTTTCGGTGAGTACGACGAAGATGATTCTGATCTCAGCAATCCTGATTGGGATGAAGAAGAGGACTCGGACGCACCACAGGGAACCCCTAGCAAGACGCAACCCAAAAAGCCCCCAAACAAGACGCCCAAGAAGGCAAAGTCAGGAAGCAGTAAGCGATCGAAGGGCAAGTCGGCTCAAGCGAAGACTAATGGATCGAGCGATGATGATGTCTCCGATGAAGACGATGACGGGTTGATTCAAGGCGGCGATATGGATGTGGATGACCTCGATCCGGCTCTCTTCGGCAACGGCGATGGGCCTCGAAGGCAGCCAGGCGAGCGCAACGCCGCAGAGACGAATGATGTCGACTTCGAGTCCGAATCCTTCGAACGCCTCGTCAACTCTCTTCAGGATACCTCGCGAGAAGCGGGCGCGCTTCGCCGCAACTGGGACACTTCCATCGAGGTCGAGAATGCAGAATTCGAGAACGAGTTGCGTGCCGCAGCAGGCTTCAAACAGAAGCGCAAGGTGCGCAGGAGAGCTCATGAGCAGCTACTCTCACCAGAAGTGCAAGCTCTGTTAGCGGATGCCAATTTGGCCTATGTCGAACAACGCATCCGTGATGCCATTCCCAAGCTCGAAGAAGTCATCCGCATCGAACCCACCGTCTTGGCAGCGTGGAACACGCTTGGACTCATCTACGAGGAGCTTGGTGAAGAGGAGAAGAGCATCCAGTGCCGTATCGTCGGTGCTCACCTCCAACCTGGTGCCATCAACGAATGGAAGTCCTTAGCATACCGATCAATCAGGCAGACGCTGTACCGCCAAGCCATCTATTGTTTCCAGCAGGCCATCAAGATCGACAAGACTGATGTTGACAGCATCTGGGACCGAGCGTTACTGTTGCGTGATCTTGGCGACCACAAAGCTGCGATCAACGGAATGCTCGATATCCTCAAGCTGCAGCCATATGATGCGGACACAGTGAGAGAGCTCGTGCCCATGCTCGTCAGCACGCGCGACTATGATCGCGGTATCGAGGTGCTCGAGCGTTGGCGCAAGGCCGCAATGCAAGCCTACCCTACACCAGATATCGATGGCCAGCTTGACCCAGCCTTGACGGCAGCAGAAGGCCAGACTGAGACCGGCAAAGCGCCGGCCACATCGACAACACCAGCCGTCAACACGTTCGGCATCTCCGAACTGGTCACCCTGGCCGACCTATTGCTACTCACACGCAAACCTCTGGAAACTGTCGCCGTCCTCCGCCAAACTGCCCGATGGCTTGACGGCAGAGCATCAGAGGACTTCTGGGACGCCGTCGATGACGACCGCGAGTTCGATGGTGACATTGAACCTTACATGCGAAAGGAACGCGACAATGAGGATTACGGCCGTCAAGTGGAGAACGCCGAAGTGCATTTCCTAAATCCTGAAGTACGCCTACGCCTCGGCAAAGCACGAATGATGCTTGGCGACGTCAATGAGGCCAAGCAGCATTTCGACATCCTCACCGAAGCCGATGCAGACGACACGCCACAGATCTTTGCAGAAGTCGGCGATTGCTACTACGAACACAAACTGTGGGCGGAAGCACTCGACGTGCTCACTGACCTTGCTTCGACCGAGTACGCCACCGAAGACGTCTCGCTGTATGCAAAGCTCGCAGCATGCAATCACGCTCTTGGCGAGCTCGAGGAGGCAGCCAGACTCTACGAGCCTGTAGTAGAGGCAGCAGCGGATATGCTGGAATGGCAGATGCGGCTCGCCGAGGTGTACGAGGAGCTGGGCGAGAAGGAGAAATCGCTCGATGTGCTCAAGCGCGTTATGCAGATTCTGCAGTCTCAGCGTGTGGCCGAAGCGACTCACGCATCAACAGGTGCATCGGAAGGAGCAGCCGCGAACGATAGCCAGCTTTCGTTCTTCGACGAGGTGGGGACTGCATCTATGACCAAAGCCACAACCTCAGCGAAACGAGCTAGGATGAATTACAATCGGCAGCAGAGGCTCAAGCTCGAGCTGCAGCGAGAACAAGAGACGCAGCTCTCCTGGAGACGGCTGGAGCTGCTCGATCCGCACGTCTTCATCGAGGGTTTCTGGAGATACGATGTTGCTGTTACCAAGGAAGGTGAGGATGCGTTGGGAAGCTTCTACGTTTCGAGCGAGACGGTGGAGCAGCGTGAGAAACGGTACCGCCAGACGGCACAGTGGCTCGAGGAAGCCGGTGGGCTGATCGACGCTTTCCGCCTCCACCCTCGTCTCAATGGGCTCAATCTCAAGAAGAAACGTCCCGGCGCCAACAAGTCCAAACCCTCGATTGCTACAACGAAGAAGCATCGCTCCGGTGGTACGCTTGCCAGCATGCTTTCTCATGGCGGTGGACGCAATGCCATCTCGACTCAAGCGCGGAACCTGCTTCACCGCTTGCAAGATCAGCTAGTCGAAGACGATGGCGCCCTCGACCTCGCCGATGGAGTCGACGGCGATGCGTCTCGGCCTCGCAACGAGCCTGGGCCTCGGCAGCTGGACCTGTCCTCCTTCCGCGGTCTCCCGATCGAGCTCTGGATTGCGCTGTTCGCCAAATACTCGTTTCTGCTCGTAAAATCCGGCGAGCCCATTAGCGTGGTCAATTCGCTCTTGCAGTCTTTGCACACCTGCGCGGTAGTGTGGGGCAATTTTGACCGCATGCTCGTCGTCCAACTCTCGTGGCTCTCGTGCGCACTGTACGCGCGCGACTGGCCGACGGTATGGAGCGGAGTGCGGTGGTTGGCGCAGGAACTGCAGTTCCACAACCTCCCGCTGAAGCTCGGCGCGAGCATCGCGAATGGTGCCGGGTTCTACAGCTTGGGGAGGATGATCAGTAATAACGATATCAAATTCTATCAGAGGAGGATGAGGCAGGCGGAAGCAGTGGCAAGGGGCGGCGAGTGTCGGTGGTCCGCGATTCATCGGAGGTGGAAGGTGCCCGCGGTGATCAATTCCGCGATGAATAGGAGGGGGAGCGAGGTGGGTGCGAGGAATCTCGCCGACGAGGCGAGACGTAAGGCGGCGGAAGAAGACGAGGATGAAGAGGACGGTGGCGCGAGTGTGGTCCCTGATGATTCCGACGGGGAGGAAGAGGAGAGCGATCTCGACGGCGCGAATCATGAGCATATGGACACCTCAGCAACACCCGTGCTCGAAATTCGAGGCGATCGCCCCGACGAAGCTCTCGCCACTCGTCTCGCTCGCCCAACCAAACCCTCGCCTTTGGCCGAGATGTTCTACGGCTACATGCTGCTGTACTCTGGCGGCTACCAGTCTTCCGCCGCATTCTTCGGGCGAGCCTACGCAATCCAGCCCATCGACCCGCTTCTGTGTCTCGTGGCCGCAGTCGCTTTCCTCAGCAGAAGCACCAACCGGCAAACGGATAACCGGCATCACATGGTACTCACTGCGATGACGTTCTTGCAAAAGTATCTCAAGTTCCGAGATGACGCGCAGGGAAAGCATAGAGCAGAGATGGAGTATAATCGTGGGAGGATGATGCACCATGTCGGGCTTACGCATTTGGCTGAGCGGCATTATAGGGCAGTGTTGGAAGCAAAGGAGGAGAAAGGGGGAGGGTGGCCGATGAAGAGCGAGGCAGCGTGGAATTTGGCGCTCATCTACACAACATCGGGCAGCCCGCACCTGGCAAAAGGGTTGTATGACAAGTATCTACGGGTGTAGTTCCGCAATCAATCAAGAAACTCTGAGCCGGAGGAATGGTGTGTGAATGCTTTTTAAGATTGATGTGACCCAAGTCAATGATGGTGAGGAGTTGAAGTCGTTTCGTGTGAATTTTCGAACCTTGATTTTCGTAAAGATTTTTTTGTCCTCGGCTGCAATTGGAGGAAGTATTCACCACAAGTTTGGATATCGAGCTGACGTCATCGCCGTAGCGCCAATGGGAGGCTTCGAGGAGGCAGTGGTGCCTTTCAAAATTGTTTCAGAGCAATACAGAGACTAGAAGGTCGGCTTTGATGAACGATGTCAGAACGCTCATCCCAGCAACGTTGAGCTTGATGACGAACAAGTCGGCGCGACCCACGTCGAGCTTGGATGAGAGCTTGGATGAGACTTTCGCAGCCGCTATCACTTCACAGTCAAACACACCAGCACACAATCTTCCATGGAGGTTGTCTGTAAGTGCTGCAATCTTGAACTGGCTCAGACACAATCGACTGGCTCCTGCTTGATCTGCTCAACTCCGCCAGAGTTGGCGAGGGTGTTGGCACGTGTCTCTGCTTCCAACTCCTCCCCTTCCTCTTCCTGCTCCTCTAAATCTCCTTCTGTGCGTGCTTCATCGTCCGCTTCCACACTACCCTCTGTCCCCGTTTCCGAACCAGCATTTCGCGGTTTCCGCAGCGACTGATGTGTACGCAGAAGCAGCGTTTTGGCCTGTCTCTTCTCTCTCATCCTCTCCGCCAACACTTTCGACAGATTCACCACTTTCACCCTGCCCACCCCTGTGTCTAGTTGCGGTTGGGAACATTCGAATGCAGAATCCGGTTCGGGAGTGTCGCTTGTGAGTGCGGGAGTGAGAATGTCAACTTCGGCCTCGGCTGGCGAAGTCGACCCAGCTTCTTCCTGCTTGACCACCTCGCCATCCTGCCGTCGTCGCCAGAATTTAGGCAGCGGGATCGCCGGCGCCTCCTTCCCCAACTTCTGCCGCATCGACCGTGTCACTTTTACCCCTCCATCTTCCATCGTCATATCGTCTCCTTCGATCTCGGTCTTGATGCCTTCACCCGCACTCCCGCTTGCATCGTGGGCAGACCCATCATGGGGCGGAAGATACGCTCGATCAGAGAGGATGATATTGCCATGCTCGTCTCTCCTCGCTCTCACCGCTATTCCTACGATCCAGCCTGCACACTCGACTCGCGCCGGCAGTGCTGCCGGGATGAGCGCTAAGAGTTTCAGCACAGCGGGCGAGTTGGGCTGTGCATCGTCCGGGTGCACTTTGGCGAGCATGCGTGGTCGGCGCGAAGTGGAGTGCGTCGGGAGGTACTTGGTTTTGAGCTCGATGACGTCCTTCGTGTCATCAGCGGGCTGCGGAGATGACGAGGATGTTGCATTCGAAATGGCTTCGGTACGCTTTTGATGCTTGCGTCGAGAAACACGGCGAGTTGGTTTGGGAAAGCGGAAGATCATGGCGATCAGGCGCACCAGTCGCACGGTTTCTTTCCATGTCAATGGTGGCGATTGGATATTGCTGTGCAAAAGAGAGGTAAGGGCTTCCGAAGTGGAGGACGATGCATGCGTGTCGATGATGTGTGCGATGATTCGGCTGGAGTCTACAATATCGTCGGAATGACGCGGCCTCCCTCGCTTTCTCCGCGTCAAAGTTGTTGGTTGTGATGGAGGAGCTGAGCTCGTCTCGTTAGACTCTCCCTTTGATGCGGGCAAAATATCGTTGTCGTCAGCTTCGTCCTCAGAGCTAGAAGACGCGCTGCCGAGTTCACCGGCATCTTCGTCTTCTGACCCCGCAGCTTGATCCTTCAAGTCCTTGTTTGGACGGATCGTTTCGTCGGCGTCCTCGTCATCAGAATCAAATCTGTGCAGCCTCGCCTTCTTGCTGAACTTTCTAGATTGCGATTGAGTAGGTAGTCGGAAGCTTTGCCAACAGATGCCGTCAGCGGAGGCGCTAGTTGAAGGGTGCGAGAGAGAAGAAAGCGGGCTTGACGAGGTCAAGGACGCAGATGCGGCAGGTCCCAATGAAGATGACGAACCGGAAGGTGAGCCAAGCCTCCAGGACCACGGAGCAGAGGTATCGAACTCCATCGTGCACCCTCGCTTGGTGAAGTGGTAATGTGATGAGGTTGAATGAATGGAGAAGGTAGGGGGGGAAGGAAAGCGGTTAAGTGAGCGGATTCAATTGGACCCTGAATTTCCGAAGACACAGCTCAACGCGCAAATCACACGCGAGAGACGCGTAGAATGTTGGATAACATGGTCATCAAGATCTGTGTTGCTGTGATTGATACACTTTCATCGAGCATCACCGCTGTCATCCTGGTATCTGTAGTATGCGCTTTCTTGGAAACAAGGTGTGTGTAACAAGTTGATTGGAATGCTAGTGATACAATGAATGACCGGAACAAATGCAACTATACACCTCACTAACTCTGCTCTAATGACTCGCGGCGAGGAATTGCTTCATCGTCCTCGCCCCCTCCTGCCCGTTGCGCAACAGCACCCGCTCGCTCTCCTCCATGCCCTGCAAGAACTCGGTAATCTCGGCACTCATTGCACTACCTGCGCTCATCCCCAACGTTGGGCCATCGGAAACCATTGCCGCAATAGCCTGCGCTGTTGCAAAACCCTGCTCGTCCTCCCCCACTGCCGCCGAACCCGCACCCGCACCCGCTGCTGCAGTCGACAAATGCTGGGACTGCCGAAAGATTTGCGCTATTCTCCCGATATACGCTTTTGAGAGCACCTGCATTTCGGAATCGTCGTCGTCCATGAGCTGCGCGAGGCGCGCGCCTAATGCATACCAGTGGATGTTCTGATGGCGCAGCTGTACGCTCGTCGGGTTTGCATCGAGTGCGGCTTTCACGCGGGCCGAGAACGATTTGGGTTTGTTGATCGAGACAACGTTGTTGAGCGCCATGAGTTCGGCGAACCAGAAGGGGAGTTCGACGCGCGAGAGCGCCTTGATATCGCGTTCCTCTGTGGACTGGATCTGGCCCATGTTGGGCACGTCAATGTTGAAGGTGCATGGCAGCTTTTGCGAGTCGGCAAGAAACGAGTCGACGTTCCAGTACGTGCTCTCCATCTTGTCTTGGTGGAGAGATGTGATGGTGTGAGCAAGCGCGCAAGTGATTGTGTCAAAGACCTGTCAAAGACCTCCTCCAAAGTTCGTGTGTGCCAAGTGGAGGCTTCGAGTGTTCGATTTTCTGGAATTGTTAGGCCAACGAGTTACCTGGGAAAAGGGATGAAAAATCGAATTTCAAAGTGTTGTTCTTGAGGAGAACAACACAAACGCGCCTGGCTCGGCTTGAACCTGTCGCTGTCAAACTTCGCCGCATCAATCCAATTCGCCCATTGTCAACACTGTCGCTTGGTCCCCTCGCTCGGCCAAACTACCCGTTCCTAAGGAGACACTCAAGGAGACACTCATGCGTCTACTTGCCGTCCACTGCCGCAAGGTTGTCATGCACTGTGCAGATCTTTGCGTCTAAGATGGTCGATCTGCAAATCCCTCCTGTCCTGATTGCAACCTTCCTAATTAAGCTCCGGCGTTGTTTTGCTGACAGTGTCTATGCTTTCCAATGTGTGGTCTCTTGTATGCCGGTAGTGCACGGCGGTATGCGCTCACAATCAATTTGGCTTGTCAGAACGCTCATGCTTGCTTGCTGTATGCCCAATCCAATATGGGGTACGTATAGATCGCTTCTCCTCTCCTCTTGCTTCCTCTCTGACTCTTGCTTCTCGACCACATCCTTCTTGCCGCCTTCATCGTCGCCATAGAAGCGAGAAGCGCAGCCATGATCTCACTGCGCTTCAACATCCTTCTCTTGGCCCTCGCCACCGCCCTCACCATCCTCACCACCTCCGTTTCTGCACAGCAATGTAGCTCCACCTCGCTCTGCCCCGCCTCCGCCCCCTGCTGTTCATCCTACGGCTACTGCGGTGGCAATAATGCTCACTGTCTCGGCGGCTGCGACCCTGTCTCCTCCTTCAAGCCATCCTCGTGCAAGCCTATGCCCAAGTGCAAACCGATGCGCGTCGACTTTACCAACTACGCCAAGCCCTACATCGCCTCCTCCTCCTACCGGGGCGATCCGAACCAGGCGCCGTTTACGCTCGATCAGGGAACCATTGTTCCCGCGCGTACCGGCGCTAAGCTTCTCCTCACCAAAGATGGCGATGCGAAGAAAGGGACCTTGCTGAGTTCGACGCGCTACTGGTACTACGGGCGCGCATCCGCGGTCATGAAGCATGGCAGCTGGGCTGGAGTCGTGAATACTTTTATCGGGATGAGCGGGACAAAGGACGAAATCGATTGGGAATTCACCACCGCATCGCCGCTCGATGTCGAGACTAACTACTACTGGTTCGGCCAGCCCGAAGGCTACACGCACGGATTTACAGTCCCGCAGTCCACCCTCTTCTCCGTTGCCAACGGCTTCAGTGTCGCCGACTGGCACACGTATACGCTCGACTGGTCGCCCAACCGCCTCCGCTGGATCATCGACGGCGCCACCGTCCGCACGCTCTACCGCAAACACACGTACAACGCCGCCGATGGGCTCTTCCACTACCCCTCCTCCCCCATGCGCCTCCAACTCTCCATCTGGGGCGCAGGTGATGGCACTTTCCCCCAAGGGACTACGGATTGGGCAGGAGGGCTGATCGATTGGTCCAAGGCAACGAATGGCAGGTTCGTCAATATGGTCAAACAGGTCGAGATCAGCTGCAATGACCCAGACGATGTCAAGAACGACAGGCCCAATTACGCGTTCAGCGACAAGACCAAAAACTCTCAAAACGGACAGCCCAAGACTATCTCCACGACGAGATCCTCCATTTTGTCATAGACTTCTCACTCTAATCACATACCCTTTGCCTTTTGCATACACGCTCACACCTTCATCTTGACACTTGTTCCCTTGGTTGTTTGCTTTACTCATTCAAATTGCCATCATCTCACTTGCGCATCGCTGCTTGCTTGTGCTCCTCGCCGAGACTCATCTTCTCCAACTGCGCCAACACGTCCGCCAGCCTCTGCAGCCTCGCCTCCTCTGCGTTCCTTCCACCTCCTTGCCCACCCGGACTGTCCCTTACACTCACGCCGCCTGCTCCACTAATCAGTCCGGGGATGTGCCCGAACAAATCTCTCCCGCTTTCCCCTGAGGGCGCACTTGTGCTCGTCGGGGTGCTCGGCTGCTCCAAATCTCTCACCTCCTTCGCATAATCCGCCCTCCTGAGCAGGTACGGTCTGAGCAGCCTTTCGTCGATCTTCGCAAGATGCCCTTCGCGCATGTAACTTCTGAGCACGCTCGCTTGGACGATAAACAGATTGCCCAGCTGCCGCAGCATGTCGAAGCGATCCGAGAGGACGGCGATGCCGAACGTGCCAATGGCTTCCTGGTACATGGCGAGGTCTTTGGTGAGCATGATGCCGCCCGCAGCGCTGACCGTGTATTTTCGAAGATGGTCGAGCAACAAGCCGTGGAATGCGACGCCGATTTCGGTGAGGAAGCTCTCCGCGTTGCGCGATAAATTGCTGTGGCGATGCTCGTCGGAATCGTCATCGTCGGCTTGGCCGTCGCCGTGTTTGGGGGCATCGTTCCAGCTGCCGCGACCGCTCTGCTCGTCCATCGAAGCACCGCGTTTCACCATGCGGGTACTAGACATTGCAGGCGAGCCACGGTTGAGCCCCGCACCGCTCGCTGATGTGACCATGCGACTCGAAGACACGCTCAGATTCGCTCTCGCCGCCTGCTGCACTCTCTCAAGCGCTTCCGAGCACGCCACACACGGCTCCGTGTTCTGCCGCGCGAATGCAAGGTCGTCGTTCTTGGGCGTAAAGTCATTCTTCTTCTGCGTCGCCAAACGGTTCGACAGGAACCCGACAACGTTGTCGGCGATCTTCTGCATGAGCGCATCGCACTTGCCTTCGACACGCAGCAGGTTGTGGTTGTTGAAGATCATCATCTCCCTGCGCACCGTCACACTTGTGCTTGCAAGTGGCAGCAAGGCTGTATTGACGTAGTGCTGCCACAGCGAGATGATGAGTTCGACGGAGCGGACGAGCGCCATGGCAGCCGATGGGTCCGGCAGCGTGGCCCCGCGAATGTCTTGGGTACTCACAATCGCCATCATCGTGTCGAGCGCCGTCTCGACGTACGTCTTGATGTACGCCGAAGTGAGCACGCGCAGCAGAGCAAACGTTGTCTTTGGCACTTCAGTGGGCGAGCTGAGATCAACGCATCGCCCGATCGACTCAGCGTGCCAGCGCAGCAGCTTCTCCGCAACATCTAAAGACAGGTCTCCATCGCTGTCCTCGATCTCGTCCTCTGAATGCACAGCTCCCACACCATGGTGACCGTCGACGCTGGATTCAGCCGACATAGGAAGTGAACCTTGTACGCCACCTGCTGCATTGCCAGGAGCGGTAGCATTGTTGTGGGTGCCACGAACACGATCTGCCAAGTTGGACAGTTTGAAGAAAGTGCCCTTAGATATCGATGCAGTCGAGGTGGCTGAAGTGCTGATGGTAGTGTTAGACAAGCTTGCACCGAGACTAGAATTGGAAGAGTGGCCGTCAGATGTCGTCGAGATCTGGTTACGCATGCGATTGAACAGGTTTTGACCGGCACCGGCCTTAGACTTGACTGCCGCTGCAGAACGGTGATAGATGATGAACTTGAAAAGCAGGCCGGCGTAAAGATCCGACAGACTGCGCGTCTCCCTGTCAACATAGCGAATGCCTTCCATGTATGGCACAAAGAGCTCTTCGACACACTGATCGAGCATAGCGGCGAGCGGGCTGGCAGCAGCACCTGCAAGTTGACCAGCAGCGGCTACCGCATCATGGCCGAGCAGGAGAGTGTCTGATACGCCACCATCGACAGTGCCATTTGCATTGGCTCCACCGCTACCGTTCGCTGAGCTGGCTGGAGCGATGATGCCTGCTCCTCTATAGTCGTAAAGCTTGAGATCGTTGACAAGACTCAATGCTCCCGACCGTGCCAAGTGTAGGGCTCGCAAGAAAGCAAGATGCGAGGTGGTCGGCTGCGGTGCAGCACCTGGCGCGTTGAGGTCCAACGCGGCTGTTTTGGGATTGATGGTGCCACCGGCGCCGACAAAGGCGGGGGCGTTGATCTGCATTGCCTTTTCCATGATGACCTCGACGAAAGCCTGGACTGATTGCGCAAAGACACGCTGCAAGAAAGTCTGCATGACAATCAGCGGGTTAGGGAATACAGCCGAGATGATCTGCGCTTCGATCTCGACGGTCTGACGGATCTCGTTGAAGAGGGACGTCAACGAGGGCTCGGACTGAGGCGGTGGTTTATCTGGATCGGCCATGGTGAGCCAGATCTGACTGAGCTCAATACCATTGGCCTCACCAACACGGTCCTTGGAGATGAAAAAGTCGTGCTGATTGACGTAGATCTGAACACAGCTCGCGCCGCCGTTAAAGCCTTGTAGTACCTTGGCAATGTGCGACATCATCTTGGGATCAGACCTTCGGTAAAACTTGTCGAAGAGCTTGAGCATATCGCGCTCGAAGCGCTCGCAGTATCGATCGATGGCGTCACGAGTCTGCTCGGCTCCCGCAACATCGACCTCGCGACTGATTGCAGCAAGTCGACGTGCAATGACGGCAGTCTTCATGCGTCCCTCTCGTCCACCCTCCTTGCGCAGACGCTCAAGCTTTGAGGTGTCGCCACGGGCAAACATGTAGTAGAACTCGATGAGATCATGCGCCTCGCTGGCACGATTGCGCTGTTTGTCGATCATCTCGAGCTGCTCTCCTATGCGAATTGCGGTTCTGCCAACTTCCGAGATTCGATCCTCGAGACTGTTGAACGAGTTGCCGACAGCGGCAAAGTTTTTGCCAAGTTCATCGAGCTTTTTGGTATATGCAGACTCGGCAACATGGACTGCCGAGGCAAGTTGCTGCGACTGAGCGTTGACTTGAGCGCGGATCTGAACAAGTTGGTCAAGTGCTGCCTCGAATGTACGAATGAAGGGCCTTGGATTGAATGGACCAGGATCCGCTCTGGAACGCTGGACTAGCTTTGACGTGAGCTGAGCAATAAAGTCGTTTGTGTTGAAATTGTTCTGGAATGTCTCTAGAGTGCAAAGTTCGGAAACGATCTGGTCATGATATGGGCGAGCTGCACCTGCCGAGACTGCGCGGTTGAGTGGTGAGCCTAAAGTTGGCGATGCCATTGGTGGACGCGACCTCACCGGTCTCGGCTGAGGCGGAGTGACATTATAGTTGGACATTGTGCCGGTCCATACGAGTGTATCCACGCAGGACAAGACCGTCCGCGACGGGTGTCGATGTTGGCTATCGGGTATAAAAGATGCTTTTGTATTCGAGGTTGTTTGCCAGCATCGTCATGACCCGTAATGTTGCAGATGGCGCTGCCTGCGAGACGGTAGATGCCCACAGCCTGCCGATGGTCCTGTCGCTGCCACCGCAACGCAACAAGCTCCAGTAGCGATAGGTTTGAAGGAGTCAGATGGTGTTGAATGGTGAGTGGTAAGTGGAGCTGAATCAGAAGCAGCGCCAACTGAGACATGCATTCCCGTTGAGTGAGCGAGTGTCCGTGCGGTGCGGTTAAGTTGGCCAGCTGAGCCATTCCGCATTGCCTGAATACCGGCCGACTTCCGAGAAATTGACAGTTGCAATTCCACTTTGGCTAGAAAAAACGTGGGACTCGGAAGTCGAATTTTTGGCGTTTCTTCCACATTTTCATAGACTTCTTCTCCACCTCTCTCGTCTTCATTCCACCTAACCCATCCCTATCCGCAAAGCTGCTGACCCATCCTCACAGCTTCAAAGAAAGATAGCAGGCATCATGTCGATATCAACGTTGGCAGCTGCGGGAGAGCTCCCAGGCCCCGCTCGAACGACTTCGCGACTCGACTTGCTGCTCAACCAAGTCTCCTCTTCCTCCTCTGACCCAGCATCGATCAACGACACGCTCACACTCATCTCTCAGTCCGGCCTCCTCTCCAACCTCCCAGCGGATGAGGCTCAACACAAGCTCACAGTCAGGATCAACTCACTCATCTTGTCTCAAAACGCTCTCGGCTACCGACTCGCACATCTCTGGATCCAGCAAGACCCGTCGATTTGGAACGACCATCTTGTGTCCAATGCGGCAACATGGGCAACACAGATTGTCAACCTTGTGTCAGCACCGGAGAAGCTTTTGACGCAAAGAGATCGTTCTGATGTATTGCTCGCCGCGGCATTGCAGTTTGCCAGCACACATTTGGTGCCAGAAGGCGTGGCGGCGAGGCAGGAGTTCTACAGGCAGGTAGTGCATCCAAACTTACCAAAGATCTTAGTCGGCCTAACGCAGCTACTGGAGGCGATTCTTGGGAAGCAGGAGACAGAAGGGTATGGTGCGTGTGGATCGCATCTTCACACGGTACTCGTGTTTGTCAACAGGCTTCTGCACGCGCACTCGGCACAGTTTCGACCGGTCTCGTCCCGCATTCACGAAGCAGTCACGACCCTGCTCTACCGCGATGATGCGCACCTTATCCCCCAATCCATCTTTACTACGGCTGCAGCTGTATTGTCGTCGCTTCACTTGACTGGTGCTCTCGCCGCGAAGGGAAGTGAGGCGAGCGGAGGAAATGCACGCACAACCCAGTCCCAGCTCTGGGCCGCAACGATCCAGAGTCAGCTCGACCTGGCGTCCGAAGCCTGGCGTCACGCCACTTCTACCTACCAAGCAACGGATGCCAGTCAAGCGATCGGAGCAGTCGAGCCGGCGTCGATGAAGGGTCTCCAACCATACCCTAGGGATCCACTCGCAGCCACCCAGATAGCGCACACACGCCTCGCGCTGTTACTCGGCAAGAAGGGCCGTTCCGGTCTCATCAACATGCACCTCTCCGCTGCAACTGCTCGCCCCGTCCCCATCCCCGTCGGTAAGCTCATCACGCTCGCACTTGACATGCTCCACATTGATCTCAACAGCCGGTTCAAGCCTACGGCCGAGGCCAAACTTTGCTCTCTCCAAGCGAGCCACTTGCCCCAGCTCCACATTCGCGCATTGGCGCTGCTCGCCCAACTCGCGCTCACGGCGCCTGCAGCGATCCCACTGGAAGCTGCAAGGATTTTGGGAGATATCTGCACTCTGGCAGAGATAACAAGTGCCAGTGGCGGCGGGAGGGTGAAGCTTGCCGCATTCCGCACGCTGGCAGTGCTGGTGGGGAGGGAGGGAATTGCGCTCCCGCTTGATCCCGAGGGGAGGACCACGCTGCGGCTCGCGCGTCTTGCCGCATCGCAGATCGCACGCGCCGTCCTCCAGCCTAACGCCGTCCCTTCTGCCAGTGCCGGGAGCGCAAATGGCGTGGCCAGGAAGGCGAAGAAAGCGCGTCTGTACGAGTCGGACTCGATGTTCGGCTCCACCGTCTCGCCCAAGGACCGCATCGCCCTTCTATCTCCCGAAGAAATCGGGTGCACTCTGTCCGCGCTTCAAATCGCCACCGCCGTCTACCCACTCCTCACCACCAACCTTTCCTCCGTCCACTTTGACCAGGCGCAGCTCGCGATCCAAACCACCATGGCGCTGGTCGAGACCCTGTCCGATTCGATCCACACGCACTCGGCCACACTCCGCAGTGCGAGCTTCGGCAAGGGCGCCCCTACCGCGGTGGATCTGCTGGTTGCCGCGATGGACGCGGTGGGCGAGATGTGTGCGGATGCCACGAGCAGTACGCTGGCAGTGGTGGTGCCGAGGGTCGTGCCGGTGCTTGCGAGGGTGGCGGAGGCGCCGAGTGGAGCGGGTGAAGTGAGAGTGAAGATCGCAGCGAGGAGGGTGCTGGCGGTAGTGCAGGCGAGTAGGAAGGGCAAGTTCGTGCCCATCGCGAAAGGCGTCGGGTTTGGGCCCCGGGCGGAAGAGGATTTGGAGGCCGCGCCGGAGGGGGCGAAACTTGGCGATTTGAGCCGAGCCGTTCCAGCCACAAGCGAAAGCGCTGCAGAGCGGATCCAAACGGCGAGTAATGCTGTTTTTGGCACGCTCAGCCGCGACGACGACGAGGAGAATGAAGCCGAAGCCGAAGAAGAGAGCGGGGAGCATGGGGAGAGGATGGACGTGGACGCGATTGCCGCCGAGTCGGACGAGCTTTTCTCGGCTGGCGTCCCACCCGCCACCACTAGCACCAGCGCTAGCGTTATTGGGCTGGGACGGCCCAGCTCGCCTGTACGCTCGCCGACGGAGAAACGCATCTTCTCGCCAGACCCGGTCAAGCCGTCGCACCGGCCCACGACTCCAAGGATCGGAAGCCCAGGGTCGGCTGCACACCCACCCGCGCTGTCGAGGCACGCTTCGCCCAGTTTGGACATAGGAAGAGCTAGTGCGAGCGCAAGTGCGGCAGCGCGGGGCAGCTTGAGTCCCGGCAGAATTGTCGTGTCCGCGCTCGAGCCAGAAAAGGAGAAGGAAAGGGAGAGGGAGGAGATCACGGTGGCCAGCGAAGAGGTGGTCACGATCGGTGGTGCGGGCAACGATGGTGGTGACGATGATGACGATGATGATGACGAAGCGATGCCAGAGATCGATTTGGGCGATTCGGATGAAGATGAGGAGGAAGGTGCGTGAACGTCGTTTTCGGATGTCGCGCTTGTCAATCGCTCTCAAACAAAGCCAATCTCATATGTCACCCCAAACTATCTCTGTGTGCACACCTCTGAGTCTGTTGTGACTTGTCTTGTTCTATTCGAAGAGTGATAAACGAGCAGTCTTGATCTAAGGAGCGCAAGCCTACTTGTTCTTCTTGGCATTCTTCTTGGCCTTCTTATCCAGCTTCTTTCCCGCCTTCTCCTCGACCACGTCCTCTTCCTGCTCGTTATCCACTTCTGTGAGCACATCCTCATGCTTTCCCGTGAGCTTATTCACCAATGCCGCGACCAGCCTGAACGGCCATGTCTGGTGCACCTTACTCGGCTGGGCATCATCTTCATCCAGCCTCACCCACTCGCCCGTGAACTTGTCCAATAGGAACACATCCTGCTCGTGCACGAGGCAGTCCACAATCGGAGCGCCATCTCCAGCCATCGTCGCGGAGGGAGAGGAGAAGAGCGAGCGGGTGAGCGATTCCTGCTTGTCCCAATTCACCTTACCCGCCGTGATAGCGGAAGAAGAGGGGAAGGCGGGGAGGGTGGGGAAGCCGGTGATTGGGACGCGGACTTTCTTCTCCGTTCCTGTAACTTTTGTATGAGGCGAAGCGGGAGAGGCGGAAGGGTAGACGAGGGGGGCGTAGATGGCTTGGTAGCGTGGGCCCCAGGCGATGAGGCGTGCGGACATCTTGAGCCTTTCGATCTTGCTCCTCTCCTGCCCCGACGTCAGCTTCGAGATCCCCACCTCGACGAGCATCGTAAACAGCACAATCCCCACCAGCACACTGCCCAAGCCCGGCCTGTACCTTTGATAGAAATACCCGTTCTTGCGCCACTTGGGGAAACCTTTGGAGAGAAAATGGTCGTACCTGTCCTTCCTCCCATCGCGCAGGATCTTGTAGACAAGGCCCAAACGTTCGAACCGCTGCTGTGCGCCGTCAACGCCGGCGTTCTTGTCAGGGTGCAGCTCGAGCGACTTCTTGCGGTATGCGCGCTTGATCTCGGCAGAGGACGAGGTGCGAGGGATGTCGAGGATCGAGTAAAAGTTGGCGCCGGGACCTTCGTGCTTCTCGAGTGCGGTTTGGAGTTCGAAGATTTCGTGGTCGTCTTTGTCCCAGTGTGTCGAAGCCGACGTGGTCAGTGTTAGCACAGCGAGCACGAATGCCAGGGAGAGGAGGATGAAGCGCAGAGGCCGCATCTTGGAGTAAGATACACCGAGCGGAGAAAGATGTACGGTATGATGAAGAAGAAGAAGAAAAGCGAGAAGCGGTGGGATGAAAGTTGTTCGAGCGTTGGTCTGGCACAAAGATGCCGACGTGGCGGGCGTGGGCGCTTGCTTGCTTGGCTGGTGCGAGCTCGGTTCTTCATTTCTTCTTGACCCTCTGGAATTTTTTTCGAATTTGTTCGATGCAGGTGTCTAACAAATTTTTAAAAATTGCCCGCTCTCAGGCCCGTCCTCTGTTCACTCTCTTCGTCAGGCACTCCTACCACCACACACTAATGATCAGTCTTACAACAATGTTCGGGACGAGGAATGATTCAGAGTGTCATGATATATATATACAAAATGATGTAGTCTCAACTTGGTGTTCGGACAACACGCTTGTTCAGCAGGTCCAAACGTTCTTGTCGGGACCTGTTTAAAGCATGGCGGCACCGAGCACAGCAGCGGCACCCATGGCGACGACACCACTGATGGTGATCTTGCTCATGGACGAAGCGGCGTTCTTAGTACCGGCGCTGGAGGGGGAGGCGGAAGAGCCGGAAGCGGTGCCGCTGGCGCTGCTAGCGCTGCGGCTCATGCTCATGGCGAGGGCGGTGACACTTGCCTGGCTGACAGCCGCAGTGGAACTGGGCGCAGTGCCCTCACCGACGGAGATCTGGATGTAGTTGGCAGCGACGATCTTGCCAAGACCGCCGTTGGCCTGCGAGTAGTAGTTGGAGATGTCGATGTTCTGGATCGAAGCACCGGCGGCGGGGGAAGCGGGGGCGGTGAAGTTGTCAAACTGCTGGAAGACGAGCTGCATGTATCGGTGAGGACCGTCGTTGGTAGCAGGGAGGGGAGCGCCGTATGCGATGCGAGCAGCAGTCTGGTTCTGGAGCGCACCAGTGGAGCTGTCGACGACAAAGTCGTTGCCGAGGTAGTGAGCGAAGGTGTTGGTCGAGACGTTCTTACCGGCAACACCAGCATCGAGGAAAGCGACGGTGAATTTCTTGCCGCTGCCAAAGATCTGGTCCTGAGCAGCAAGAGGAGTCTGAGCGCTGACGCGGAACGAGGGAGCGCTCTGAACCTGCGCGACAGTGAGGACGTCACCAATGTTGCTGACAGCGACGTCGCCAAAAGTGACGTTGAGGATACCGCTGATGTCGAGCCACGACTCAGGGATGGGGGTGGGGGTCATGTCAGCAGCGGGGAAGGTGAGCTCGATGTCGGCGACCTGCTCGTACGAGGCGGTGGCGGACTGGGCCGAGACGGCCGAGCCCATGGCCAAGAGGGTGGCAGCGACGAGAGTGGACTTGGAGAATGCCATTGTGAATAACGAGTAACGACTGTATGCTTGAAACAAGGACGAAGCAAAAAGAGAGGCAAGATGGTGGTAGTGGAGAAGGAGGTTTGAGCAAAGGATTGCGAACACGAGATGAGGTTTGTCTGTCAAGAGCGGTAAGCGTGGCCAGCTCGCCCACAGAAAAAGGAGCAGTGCAGATGAGCTCTGTCGCTTGGTCAGAGCACGGTGATTTCAGCCAAGGAAGGGCTCATCCTTGACAGGACGGGATTGCGAAGCGGAAGGATCGACTGCATACCGACACCTGCACACACGCAATTTTGCCCATCTCTGCTGCAGCTCAGCGTACAACATGCCAGAACTGCTCGCTTGGTGCCGACGAGTTGCGGGAAGGGAGATCCACAGTGCAGCGTGATCAGCTGCAAGCCAAGAATCCGGGCACGGAGAGCGCCACCAGAAGAACACTCACTCGAAAATGTGTTGGTTTCAAAGGCGTGCTGATCATCTGCACAATCCAACTCCGCCGCTTCGGCTTCGGCGCGCGAGCAGAGGAAATGCAGACAGCAAAAAAAACAAGGCTGCGCTTGGCGAAATTGATCGACACTTCTTAAGAATGCGCTGGCCGAGGTGAAATCCAATTTATCCTTTGACCAAGCCCAGCTCAGTCATCGTTCTGTCATCTGCCTGTTTTCTTTCAGAGGCACACTTGAGTCGAGAACAGTGGGAAGGGGAGGCATGAGATGATCGACAGAGTCACATTCTCTGTTCAGTGCCGAGCCAGGTCGTTGCCGGGCAGGAGAAGCAGGTCGGTCGGGGACAGCATACCAAGCACGCTGTGCTGGCATGTCTCTGCCGAGCACCGAGCGCGAAATTATTTTGCGATAATTAGTCTGTTACACCGGCGTGATGTTTGCAGATTTGGAGAAAAAAAAAAAAAAAAAAAAAAAAAAAAAAAAAAAAAAAAATCTCACGCGCGAGAGGAGGCATCCGGCAAATGCACTTCTGCAATCTGAAAACCGATAGCCGGATGTCAAAGATGCCATGCGACACTTCACACTTGGATGCTTCTTTGTGGAGAAGGAGGCTAGCACATCCATTCATTTCACTTTTACTACCATCATCCGTCCAAAGCATGCCGGAAGACTCCTCGGATGGGCCCGTCGCAGGGCCCTCCTCCCAGCCACTCTCTCCACCTTCTCTGCCTCAAGAATCCGCAGGCATGCCATCACCGGAAGCCCTGGCCTCAGACCCGAACGCAACCGATGCACAAATCCCATCGCCTCCACCTTTCTACCACTCGGCATCACAAGCTGCATCCGCATCGATAGCTTCCATACGCTCCTCCCTCCATCGCTTCCCTACCCCGATTCTTAAGATCCAACGTGTCAACCAGCTCGATGCCGAACTACTCGACCGCGAGCTCGCAGAGCTTTTACTTGATCCAGTCAAAAAGGCTCTCTCATCCATTCGATCCACCCTCCCATCCGACCTCGAGCCAGAATTGCTACTATTGCTCAAGCTCGCTCTCTTCAAATTCTCCATCTACGATCGTGGAGCGAGCTATGGCTCGATGCTGCAAAACCTCAAATACCGCAACGAATGGGCGCATCGTGGAGCACTTCAGAGCACAGCCCGGGACCAACCGCTCTCGAAACTCCAGCTAGTTTTGTATCCTCTACTCACCATCATCGCTCCATATGCAGGAAGCAAGTGGCAGGACCACATGACGTCGCTCAGCTACTCGGACATGCCCAACAACGACCCGCGGCGACTGCTCTGGAAACTCACTGATGCAGGACAGCGAGTGTGGTCCGCATTGGTGCTGGCCAACTTTGCGGTGTTCTTGGCGGATGGCAAGTTCCGATCCGTGGCAGATCGGCTGTTGGGGATGCGGCTGACGTATGCGCAGAGGACGATGAACCGCAATGTCTCATTCGAGTTCCTCAACCGCCAGCTTGTGTGGCATGCATTTACCGAGTTTCTCCTCTTCCTCCTACCCCTGGTCCGCCCCAAACGACTCTTCAGACGACTCCTCAAGCTCCCCACTCACCCCAAGCTCTTGGCCGTCGTGTGGCACTTTCTGCCCATCGCCATCTCACGCCGACTCGGCATCAAGCAAGACGCCGCGGGACGCATACGTTTCGACCGCGATGCAGTCTCCATGCCCGTTGTCCGCACCATCATCGGCAACTCTGGCAAACAGCACAGCGAAAAGCCATCCTCAGACACCTCTGAAGGGAACGAAGGTCCGTACGCGCACTTGCCGTCCGAAGTATGCGCGATCTGCTACGAACGGCTGGAGAAGGCGGCGGGGCTGGCGCGCGATCCTACCAAGCTCGGCTCGGGCGGACTCAGCATGGGCATCCCCACGTCCGACCCACTCGACCCGTCCTCTGGCCTCCTCGCGCCGAATCGCGCCGGCTCGAGCTCGCAGCCTCTCAACGCAGGTACCGGTGTGAATGCGGGAGGGAGCGATGCGAGCCGGAACGCGATCCTGGGTGTCTCGCCCGACGGCATTGCGTACGCGGATGCCATCGTCACCACTGCCTACGAGACAGTGCCATGTGAACACCAGTACTGCTATGTGTGTATCGCCAAGAAGTTGTTGGATGAAGAGATGGAGGAGGAGCTCGATGAAGAGGATGATAAGGGTGGCAGGGGGTGGAAGTGTCTCAGATGCAATTCGAGAGTGAGGGAGACCAGGAGGGCGAGGATTACGCAGCCAGCTCAGCCGAAGAGGGTGGACGAGGACGGAGATGTGGACAGTGAAGGGTATACGGAGGACGGTGAAGAAGCATAATCTACAGAAGATGAGAGTAATAATATCAGTGCAACTACTACCAAGCAAGCGTAAGTGTGAGTGTGAGTTGCGTACGATGATGGCAAAGGAGGTGGATTGTGAATGCTGCGCATGTGCAGTGGCAGACACACGAGCGAGCCTCCACATGAGTCTAAAATTTCGCCGCTGCCACCTTCGGCGAATTTCACCACCGCCGTTGAATCCTAAACCTTGTCAGACACAACTTGCCACATCTTCTTCCTCCACCTTCTCACCTCCCCTTCCCCTCCTCTCACCTATCCTTTTGGCGACGATGGCGAAGAAGTCAAGCCGCAGGAATGGCGACACCACCTCAAGCACTTCTTCAGAACTACCTGACGGCTTTTCCCATTCCGCGGTCACGGCTCGAGTCGTTGAGTCGCTTGAGAAGCTCAACGACGGCCCGCTCCCTGGGCTTGCCGTATTCGATCTCGACTACACACTCTGGCCACTGTGGGTCGACACACACGTCGATTCACCTTTACGGCGTCGTGGGTCCGACATTAACCGTGTATACGATCGCAACTCGCAGCCGCTCCAGTTCTTCCCACACGTCCCCTCGATCCTCTTCTGGCTCAAGCGCAGAAACATCCCCATCGCAGCCGCCTCCCGCACCTCCGCACCCACCGTCGCACGACAAGCGCTGAATGGGTTGCATCTCGTAGACGACTCCCACCTCATCCCTACCGATAACGCTAAAGAGAACAAGCCGAAGGTCGTGACGGCGAGAAGTTTGTTCGACTTCGAAGAGATTTATCCAGGGTCAAAGATCACGCATTTCCGCAAGTTGCAGCAGGATTCAGGCGTAGCGTACCAAGATATGATCTTCTTCTTCGACGAATACCGCAATGCTGAAGTAGGGACGAAGCTTGGTGTCCATTTTGTAGAAGTGGGACATGCAGGGACGGATCTCGGCACGTTCGAGAGGGGACTCAGAGAGTGGCGCGCAAAGAAAGCCGCTCGGGCCCAACAAGCCCAGATATAGCATTGTAGTATAGATATAGATGAACTGAATAGCATCATGCTCATACATCGTCGCCTGACACTTTGTAGCCTGAAACCGCACTTCGAGCCACCGACCCGGCTCCGATGCGCACTCGCCCAGCAGGGCCTGAGGATGTCGACGACGCGGACGGTTTTTGCTGGTGCATGCTCTCGCTCCTCTCTTCGGCAATGGGGAGCGGGGCGGGGCGGCGCTGGTCGCTGGCTTCCCTGCTCATCAGATGCGGCGGTGATTCGCGCGTGGTGGACCTCGCCAGGATCTTTGCGATCTGCGCGCGAGATCTCGTTGAGCCCGTATCCTCGCTACTCGTCGACCTACCCATGCTCTCCTTCCTCAACAGCTCCACTCCATTGTGAGAACCTCCTGAGACTGACCGGTACCCGCCGGGCACGATAGTCGGATTCGGCGAGACCTGCCTACTGCCGCCATAATGCATGCCTCTTATCGAACCTCCACCACCACCGCCGCCGCCGCCGCTGCCGACACCGAGTCCGCCATTGGTGCGGATCGAAGACGCCCTTCCCAACCCACCGGAGGCTTGACGCATTGACCCGGACCTATCCAGCCTTGAATCGCGCCACATGACCGACACCTGCCGGCTCTTGGACATGGGATCGTCACCGAAGAACGACGAGAGATCATGCAGCTGATTGACGATATCGCCCAGACTAGACGGCGGCGCGTCGTCGCTCGACCCGCCCACGCCGGGCGCCTCGTCGAGTGCGAACCCCTCGGCATTGCCATCGTATGCATCGTCCACGACAAAGTTGACATTGTTGCCCGTGGGCATGATATCCAGCGTCCTCTCGCACATCTTGACCAACGCTTGCAGGTTGATCCTGGTGCGTGTCGCCATATCCTGCGGGTCGGCCACTGCCCATCCGCTCTCTTGCGGCGGGCCGAAGATCGATGCGTCGTGGACAAAGTCCCTCGTCTGTCCGTTCAGCGCCATGTTGCCCCACTGCAGACTCATGCGCAGGATCTGGTTGGCAGCAGGCCCGCCATGCACCACGATCGGCTCGTCCAGCACCTCGAGCGCCTGTGCAGACAGCGGGGTGGAGAGTTGCCGCAGCAGCGGCATGAGCAGTTCCGAGCCCAGGTTGCTGAACGCAGCGTGGTTGCGCGTGTCGAGCGCTTGGAAGAACATCTTGAGCACCTGCATCGCCTGGCGACGCATCCACTCGTGCCGGTTCAGCACATCGCCCAACAGCAGAACCGCCATCTCGGGTCCATGCTCGGGCAGGTAGTGCGAACGGATGCAGTTGACCGCCTGGCGCACCAAGTCGTCCTTGGTTCTGAAACGCGATCGGGCAACCGACGTGGCGACGCGCTCCAAGTCGCGCATCTCGAGGTGTGCAGCAGTTGCGGCAAGGTCGGCTGCCATCTCGAGAACCATCTGCGTCTCGACCGCCGAGAGCACCGGTGGATCGGCTGGACCCTTGCTGGTGCCTCCCATTGCGTCGGTTCCGGCCTTCTTCACTCCACCGGAAGCGACAGTCGCATTGCGCGGATCGCTCTTGCTCGTCACCGACCCGCCGGCTGCCTTCAAGCTCTCCTCCGTTACCTGCAGGAACCACGGCAGAGCTGCAACGAACAGATAGCCGAGGCGGCATTTGTCGTCAAAGTCGATCAAGGCGGGATCTTTGCATTTAGCCAGTTTCGCCATCAGCCGGAACATCGGTGCCGAAGTTTCAGACGAGCGAAGTCCGCGTTCGACCAGGATACGCAGGACACCCACATCGCCCTCCCATCCCTCGGGACACGTCTGTACCAAGAACGCAATTACGTCCGGCGATCCGATGTCAAGCCTGTCCACCAAGCTCTCGAGGATCGCGGCTGACTCGGCGAACTCGGCCTCGTTGACAGTTGACAAGCATGCGAGCGTCGCCCACCACGTCTGTGCGAGGAACTCGCGGTTGAACGGCTTGCAGGTCTTGACGACCAGATTGAGAGCATAAAGCACTTCCAGTGTGAACCGATGCACTTCCGGCTTGTGGTCCGAGACTGTGTCGGCCAGTCTTCCAAGAATCGTCACCATCATACTCGGCGTCACGGACGGCTGCAGAGCACGGAAGACCTGGAACGACCTACATGCCATGTGTCTGATCGGATTCGATGCCGCCCATGTGAGTGCCACCGAGCCCCAATCTTGACGGAACGAGGCAAAGAACGGTTCGATCAGCGCCAAAGTGTCATGGACCGTACTGAGCAGATTCTTTGGCATACGCGCCTGGCTGTCATAATCTGCCTCGCTTGTCTCTGCCGACCAGTTGGCAAACGTGCGACGCGCGAACAGCCGCTCCACTTGCGCCTTCGCTGCAGCCGTACGCTCCGGGTCGACTGCAGTGAAGGACGAGCCTGAAATACTCGCATTATTCGCGATGCTGACACTCGCACCCACCGTGATGATGCAGCGCATCAGCTGCTCGAACAGCTCGACCACCTGCGCTCTGACGAACGCCGACTTGCTGTCGATGTGCAAGAAAATGGCATGCAGCAATGTCGGCAGGCTAGTTCCAAGCTGCTCTCGGCGCTCGTAGGTCATTTCGCCGACGTAGAAGAGCGCCAGCTGGCCCTCGGAGAACGCAAGCGTCGGTTCGGGTTTGGGCAAGAGCGTGTTCAGATCTGCGCGGAAGAGATGGCGGTGATCCGGATCGGGCATGGGCGCAGGCGCGTTGCGGGGGGCTTGAATCATGCGGCTGGGCTCGATCATCGTACACAGCTGCTCAAAGATGTGCGGCCCCGCTTGAGTGTGTGAGATGCACGACACTACTCGCTTGGAGTGGTTGACAACCTGCTCGCTTCGGAAGTGAAGGCCTTGGTCGATCAGGAAGTTGACCACGGCATCAGCACTCTGCAAGTCTTCCGAGGCCACCACGAGGCTGCTCCAAATCTCTTGGATCTCGAAATTATGTTCGTCACCGTATCGAACGGTCAGACAGAAGAGGTTCGAGAGATTCAGATAGGCTCGGTACAGCACCACTTCAGGCGGTGCAGCCGCGAAGCTGTCGTGGTGTGGGTCCGCCGTGTGCAGAATGAGACCACGAAGCCATTCTGGCAGTAGACCGAGGATCGTGGCGCGTCGCGAAGCTTCCACCAGCGGCAAGCGACGGGTGAACTCGCTGAGGATAGCAGTCCTCAGGCCATCGAAATGCACAGCCAGGTGCGCATTGACATCGCGCTGCGCACGCAAGTAGATAGCTGGCAGCGGACTCGACACGCCAACTTCGAATTCGTCCAGCATACAGCTCTCGTCGAATCGACGACTGCAATTGTCGAGCACGGACAACGCCCTACGGCGAATGCTTGAGTCAGGGTGACCAAGTTTCACAAGGCCAAGGCAGAAGATAGCATGGAGCGGCATCGAAATGTTCTCCTTCTCTACGACCACCTCGGCTGTGGTAACAAAGAAGCTCTTCTTGCCCAGAGCACGATCCTGCTCTGTAATGCAGCGGTCGACGGCATTATCGATGAGCTCGGCATTCGAGTCGTTGTACACAAGCAGCGATCTGAGCGCCTTGCGTGCAAGATCATGGTTCTTCTCGTCACTAGTTTGGAAGAGGTTCGAAAGCCACTGGAGCAGTGAGCTGATTTCGAGAGAGGCACCCGCCATCGGGGCCGGGGTCTGGCCGCCCACGGGCGTGATGGCGCCCTGGCACAAGGACGCCATAGCACATCCTGCTTGGTACGAAAGCGCCTGTGTCTCATAGTTGAGCGTCTTCACCGCACGCTCCTTAGCGCGATCATCTCTCTGCTGATCCGCCGCCCTGCTGAGCAGGTTGGCCACCTTGTTGCGGCCGTCTTCGCTGATCGTGCTGTATGAGTGCCAATCTCGGAAAAGCGCAAACATGCGCAACCGAGTCTCGAAGGTAAAGTGTGCGTCAGCTTCGCCGCGCTTGGCCAGACCATCGAAGAAGTGCTGCGTGACGGCGGAAAAGTAGCGACGGAGACTGTGGAATTCCCAGTCCTGACGAATCTCGCGGTCGATGAGAAATTCGAAAGTCTCCATGACCCAGTTGTGGAAGATGGTGATGATCTTCAGGTTGCCCAGGTGGTCCAGCGCCTTCATGTGCGGTGCCGTCAGTTGAAGTACATGAGCCAGTGCGGTGCGCAAGCGATCTAGGCGGCGATTGCGCTTCAGACCGGTACGCGCGACCGACCTGACCTTGAAGTCTTCGTTTAGCGTGCCACTGAGAGCTTGCATAGTCTCCATGAGCGCCACGTAGTGGTTTTCGTTAATGTTGCCCAAGGCGAAAACGACAGCATCCTGGAACACTTCGTTGTCCGATGCCAAGAACGGCACGAGCTTTTGGAACAGGTCACGCGCCGAGATCATGCGCTCGCCAGTCTCGGGCTCACTCATCTTCCTGCGATGATTGCCGACGACACCGCCGCGGGATCCCTCCGTCGAAGTTGTAGTCGTGCACAGGGCAAGGACATAGAATCGCCAATGCTGGGCCATCAGCAGGGTCTCTGCTTGACCTGCCGCGCCACCGGCCGCGGCATCTCGCAAGGATGCCATGGAAGAGGAGCTGTGCAACGATGCACTGGCCGCAGATGCTGCCTGGGACTTGCTGAACGTGGCACTTGACATTGTCGCGGCAGGATTGCGGTTGGAGATATCAGCTGCAAAGACCGCGACGTGGTCCATCTCGAGTACACGGTTTGTGATGTAGGATCGGAAGACGGCAACGGTGGTAGGGAAGCGTTCCAGACTCATACGCAGGAAGAGTGGCAATGCGCGGAACCACAATGACTGCTCGACCTCCCTCTCGCTCTCGGCGATGTTCTTGAGAGAGACAGAGCGGTCAGGCGACTTCCAGCGAGCCAGATGGTTGATCTGGTGCCAGCTGAGATGAGGGTCATTCGAGTCGAGGAAATCCTGGCAAGGCATGTCGAGCAGATGGACGATGCGCGTTGGCTCCTCCTCTTCGCCCTCAACGCGTGCCTTTTCGATGGCAGCTCGTCGACTTGGCGACAGGAAGGCATCATCCAGAACAGCGATGAGCCGCAGCACTTCGATGGCAAGTGAGCGCAGAGGCCGTGAAGCTGAACAAAGCAAGAACAGTGCGTAGGCTTCGACCTCGTCCATCAATGCCCAGGCGCTTGTGCGTTCCATCTCGAAACCCTTCAGAGCTCCCGTCTGGCCTTGGTCCGCCTGGCTGTTCTGGATGCGCAGCTCGGCCAGCCAGATCTGCAAGAAATCGATCCACAGTCGGATCGCCTCTTCGATCTTGGGCATGAGAAGAACCTGCTTGACATGAATCTCCCAGAACGCCGTGTCCATGCGGAAAATCCATCGCATGAAGCCCGACACGACGGCGGATGAGCCGCCCGGTCTCTGGCTAGCTATGCGTCTAAGAGCACGTGCAGAGGCCCTGCTCAGGTCAGGATCGGCGCTGAAATGAGCCCGGAAGAGGACGCTGAGGACATTCGAGAATGGGATGTTGGGACTCAGGCATCTTGGCCACGATTCGAAGCATGCACGGAGCAGGTCACTGTAGGCCTGGTTCTCGCGCGGGTAGGCGGCAATGAGCATGGCCGAACTGTGGAAGCGGCAAATGAAGCCGTCTCGCTCGAGGATGGCGCGCTCACTGGTTGAGGTAGCGGCCGTTGCTGAGTTGCGTGCCAGTAGATGGGTGCGCGCGTCAAAAATGGTCATATCACTGATCTGATGGTCGCAAAGCAATGCGATCTTGCAAATGAGATCGTTGAACTGGTTCTGTGCCTCGCCAATCTCTGTCTTGGGGAATTTGAACCCTTCAGGAAGTTCATCGCCGGAGCCATCTGGTAGAGTGTCAAAGTCAAAATGATGGAAGTTGGCGCCGGTCGGGAAAGGAGGCGACACGCCTTTGACATGAGCGTCGAGTGTCAGCAGGATCGCTCGGATGGCGACTGTCATGCGCTGACCAGTAAGTAGTTCGGGCTGGAGCGAAAGTTTGCTGGTGCCACCAAGCACCTTGTGGCTCAGGAAACCAAGCAGAAGCTCGCGACCAAAGTCAAAGTGTCGATAGAGCGCATAGTGGACCATCATAATGAACGGGTCGGGCGATGTGTCTGAAGGGTGCAGGGAGCGGCGGTTGGCTGGGAACCAGATGCGGAAGAAAGACTCTAGCTTCTTGTGCGTGTTGGTATGGCTCTCGTGACAGCGGAAGACGTAGGCCCAAAGCAAGCGCACAGCTGCGTTCAGCACGACAGAACGATGGACGCGGTCTTTCAACTTGACGACACCCGCTTCCACGCAGGCAAACCAGTTGGAAGAGAGCTTCTCTTCGGGCGAGACGGCCAAGAGCGTAACGTGAAGGGGATACGCCACACTCCAGTAGCGAGGCTTGGCGGTCATAGCAATCATTCTGGGCCAGATGGTGTCGATGGCCTTAGTCCATGTGGGGTGGTTGACTTCGGCCGATGCAGTCTGAGCGACAGGAAGCATGAGGTGTGCAAAAGCCTCGGCGAAGCTGGTCTTGACTCGGAAGCCATGACAGCTTGCGTAGTGTCGCGCAAGTACATTTACGAAATGAGCGCCTTCCTCGAAGAGCTCCATGGGGTAGATGGTGATCTTGAGATGACGCAGACTCTGAATGGCGGCCACCAGGAGGTCTTCGACATTCTTGCTGGCAGGAGCCTTAGTCGACTGCTCCAAGATCTCGACAAAGCGATCGCTTATGCTGACGAAACGGGTGCGTGAAATCTCGCCGATAAGCTGCGATACGCTCTCGAAGCATACGTCGCGGATATGATTGACAGAGCGCGGAAGAGTGCGGTCCCTGTCCTTTTCGCGTGTACAGGTGAGGAGCATGGTGAAGGTCTGCTGCTCGAACTCGGCTGCTTGGGCTTCGCCGAGCGAGTCTCTGACGAGGACCTTTGCAATAACGACGAGCGCTTTGGAGACGAGATAGATAGCAAAGAGTTCTTTGCGGCGTGCAAGGTACAGGGCAATATCGCGGGTCCCGACGGTAGAGGATGCTGGGGTAGAGACCGAGGCAAGGTGGCGGCGAACGAGGCTGGCGTTGATGTCGGTATCCATAGTGATGGCCTTCCAGCGAAAGAGACTACGGATGACAGAAGCGGCTCCTTTGCGGGAGATATGAGCAAGCGAGTCGCACACTGAGTCGAAGAGGGCGTCGTCCTCAGGGCGAAGAGCGCATAGCATCTTGGGGTCATTGTCTTGGGATGAGTCGAGTGCCCTTCTGACCTTTGCAGAGGCAAGAGTGATGAAGCGACTCATAAGGATGTTGAGTGCGTACTCGACGGGAGCCTGCGGATCGGCAGTTCCGATGCCTGCGGGGAGCTGACCGAGACCTTCGGCACCGAGGCTAACGGCAAGCGCATTTGACCGATTCGGAGCTGGACTTGCACCGCGAGCATTGGCTTGGTGTAGTGGACGACGTGATCTCTGATTCGGGGCCCACTGTGCATGATCGCCGCTGGAGGTGTCTTCCATTTCTTCTAAGGGACGAGCGTAACGAGCCTGGTCTTCACGTAGGTGGCGCGCGCTAGATTTGCTGAGACTGCCAAGATCGGAATGGTCGAAGGAGGCGGAACTAGCCATAGCGCGCGGAAGTTGAAAAGCAGCATTGTTGGTATGACCGCCTGGCGTGACGGGCATATCGGCATAGGGGCTATCGTTGGAATGCGGAAGCGGAGGCACAGGCGGCAAATCAGCGATGGAGCCGGCGTAAGGGTAGTTGGCGGCGCTGCTGTTTGAGCTACTCATGCCACCGACAGAGTAGTGCGAATCAGAGTGGTACGAGGACGTGGGCGCATGATGATATCGCGAAGATCTGGAAGCAGAAGATCCATGACCCGCGTGCCTGGATGGAGATGATTGCAAGCTGTCACTCCTGTCTCTGGCTCCTGGCAATGGTGCCGGTCTATCTGGTGGCGATTGGAAGCCGGGAGATGGCAAATCATGAGACTGAAAGGGAAATTGAGGAGCGGCTGCCAATGGACGAGGCGTAGAAAGACCAGAACGATAGCCAGCTGTGAGGTCACCGGCATCGACATCGGGCGCAGGAATGTCAAGACGAGAAGGCTCGCGCGGGGTGGTACGCCAATGATGGTGAGGCTCGGACTCTAGCTGATGCGAGCGTGGGTGTGGTTTAAGTGACGAAGAAGATGGCTGCTTGTTGGGAAAGCTGAAGCCAGGAGAAGGAGCGCCGTAGCCGGTACCACTACCGAAGGCAGGATGGAGGCTAGATGAGCTGGCCGAGGGCTCGAGATCGGAATACGAGTGTTGACTTGAAGAGGGAGGTACGCGGAAGCCGAGGCCACCGAAACCTCCTGCGGAAGAGTCGCTGGTAACGCTGCCGGATCTACCGTGCCATGCTAGTGCTGCACCTCGGAAGGGACGCGCTTGATTACTTTGTTGCGCATGCGGATAGTATGCAGGCGACTGGTTAGAGGACTGTGAGAAAGGGCCATGCTTGTAGCTGGTGGGCGAAGAGTAGTCGGACTGTTGGTCGTGCCAGTTGGAGTGGCCCGACTGTGAAGTGGTGATGTTTTGGAGATGTCGACTGGATGAAGGCGGATTGTCATCGAGCGAAGGTCTCGTGCTGTGGTGATGATTTGAGGAGCTACTGACCGAGCCGGCGGGGGACTGAATCCGTCGTGGTGGCGCAAAGAGCAGCTTGTCGTCGAGGTCAGGGATGACGACCTGCATCGTGAATTACGTTGGAGTGATGAGTTATGATCGGAATCATGCAAGCATGTCGTCAGAGAGCATGCCAAGCCCGTTTGCGATGAATTGTTATGGGAAGAGTCGGGTATAATCGCAGATGATTGTTGATGTGTTACGCTGAAGACGAGGGCGAGACAGACTGGAAGATGAGGAGCAGAAGCACGTCGAGTTGGCCGTCATAGCTCAGCGCAACTCAGACTCTAAATCTCGACTGCACTCGCCGCTGCAGCCGAACCAAGTTTTGTGTATGTTTCTCAACTCTTGTGACAGCGAGCAGTGGCGCCCCTGTGCGTCTCAGTCGAAGATGGACCCTGACTTGCCTTTATCATTGTTCGCTTTCTTTTCCTCGGGAGCAGTCACGATCTGACATGGTGTTTCCAGCGGCAAAATTCGAGGCTCTATCGCTGCTGTCCTTGTCGTGTTCCTTTCCGGCTATCAAAATCAATCAAATCAAATCAACGCGACTCTGTCACTCTGTGCACGATGCTGCGCGATTCGCGACTGGTGCTGTGAGAATCCAGATTTAGCCATTTCGTGCCTCCACTTTTTTTTCGCATCCGGATCCACCGAAATCACAGATGCTCATGTCAATCTTTGAACGGATTGCCAACTGCGCTCGACTTGACTCTGTCACACACCACCATCTTTCTCCAGTCCATGACTTTGCGGTAGCCCGACTTGCCTTGATCCATCATGACGGGCGCACATAACCGCAAGCACAAGAAGGGCAAGGACGCCGAGCGCAGTCAAGATGGCCACGCCAACGGATCCTCCACCGCCCACCAGCTTCATCAACGTTCCAACGGCGACACTGTCTCCGTTCCCAGCGGCGATGGCACTGTCACACCTCCACAGCAGATCATCCTCAACAAGAGCAAACGACCTTCGCTCAAAGGTAGGGCGAGCTACAGCGTCACCGCTCCAGGTACACCATGGCATGAACTTGATCTTTCCGAGGTCCCCTTCCTGCGACATATCGAGGATATCCCCGCCAAGCGAGGGCTTATGCGATATCGTCGACTCTTTTTCGTCTTTGGTGCCGCCCTCGGAGCGGCCATTGCTTTCCTGGCTTCAAGAAACGTACAAATGGCAACACATATGCAGACTCTCCGCTCGCTTGTAGACGAGTCAATAGATGGGCTTGGCATCGACTTTCCCTCAATCGATATTGGCATGCCCAAAGAGTTCGCCGAGATGGGTGAGAATCTCTTCAGTCGCTCAAGAGAGTGGTTCAAGAACAAAGACTTCGCTGTTGGGCGCGATTTGAACCGCAAAGGCTACACTGCCGACCATCCAGTCATCCTCATTCCTGGCATCGTCAGCACAGGTTTGGAAAGCTGGACCACCGACGAGCGATCCGCCAGCTACTTCCGTAAACGACTTTGGGGAACCACCACGATGATGCGGACCATCGTCTTTGAAAAGGACATGTGGGTGCGCCATCTCTCGCTCGACCCAGACACTGGCCTCGATCCCCCCGGCATCCGCGTTCGAGCAGCAGAGGGTCTCGATGCAGCCAGCTTCTTCGCTGCCGGCTACTGGATTTGGAGTAAAGTCATCGAGAACCTCGCCGTGCTAGGATACGACACCAACAATCTCTTCCTCGCCAGCTACGACTGGAGGCTGAGCTACTACAACCTCGAAGTACGCGACCGCTTCTTTACTCGCTTGAAGCTCAAGATCGAACAGAACAAAGCGCTGTACGGCAAAAAGACGGTGATCGTGGCGCATTCTATGGGCAGTTCGGTGTTCTACTACTTTATGAAGTGGGTCGAGGTCGAGGGTGAGTTCTACGGCAACGGAGGTCCACAATGGGTCGAGGATCATATCGAGGCTTTTACGTCGATCGCTGGAACCTTCCTGGGTGTGCCCAAGGCGATGGCGGTCATGCTTTCCGGCGAGATGAGGGACACTGTCGAAGTCCCTCCCGCAGCAGCATATGTTCTTGAAAAGTTCTTCAGCCGACGCGAGCGTGCCAAGCTCTTCCGCACCTGGGCTGGTGGAGCCAGCATGCTCATCAAGGGCGGCGAGGACATTTGGGGCAACTCCACCTGGGCACCTGATGACGAGCATGGCGCTGAAGACACCTACGGTCATATCTACAGCTTCCGCACGCCTGGCACAGACCAGGAGCATCTGGACGAAAGCACAGTCAAGACCAACCTCACCGCCACCGATGCACACAACTTTATGCTCCAGCACGCGCCCAGCACTTTCCAGCGCATGTTGGCGACCAACTACTCGCACGGTATCGAGCGTGATCCACAAAAGCTTGCAGAGAACAATGCGGACCATACCAAGTGGAGCAATCCGCTTGAGGCGCCGCTGCCGAACGCACCCAGCATGAAGCTCTACTGCATCTATGGCGTTGGCAAGCCTACCGAGAGATCGTACTGGTATCAGCAGGGAGAGTTTGTCACCGAGTCCTCCATTGGTGAGCAGCTCGATGAGCCGGGCTGCTTCGGCCAGGCGTGTCCTGATCAGTCGCACACGCCCAAACTCGACTTCCCCACCGCACGTCTTAGCTGGATCGACCATACCATCCAGAAGGAGAACGCGCTTCCCAAAGTCAGATCTGGGTGCAAGATGGGTGATGGTGATGGCACGGTCTCGCTGCTATCGCTCGGAGCCATGTGTGCTGAGGGTTGGAAGCATAGCCACTGGAACCCGGCGAACATCAGCGTGGTCACGCACGAGCTCAAGCACGAGCCGGAAGCAATGGATCTGAGGGGCGGAGAGTCGACCGGTGACCACGTCGATATTCTCGGCGCAAGAGGTGTCAATGAGGCCATCCTCAAAATCGCCGCAGGCAGAGGTAAAGAGGTAGGAGACCAGTTCTTCTCAGAGATCCAGAGATTCGCAAAGAACGTAAAGTGGATCACAGGCACTGCCGAAGGCCCTTAAGATCTGTACAAGCATTTGATTTCCTCACTTTTACATTGAATCGCTTAATCATGTATTCTCCCCCAGTCATCTTCACACGCAATGATAATTTTACATTCACTTTGGCACTGTCCGATGTGTATAAAGTTTTCACTTTGTGTCATTCATAATGCTATAAGTACAAATGGCTCATCAAGTTCATCCAGTTCTCGCCGACTTACTGCCGTCGCCGCCGCCGCCACCCTTGTTGCTAACGTCGACAAAGTCGGCGGGGCGATCGCGCTTAGTCCCGACCACTCTTTGCCTCTGCTGGTTGACAGGGATGCGCATGTATGCCGAGTTCTCGTTGGTCGGGGGCGTGCGGTGGCTGAACGGATTCGTCGCCTGCGACGCCTGCTGCTGGCCCCACGACATGTTCTGTTGGTTGTTGTTGCTCTGCATCATGCCCATCCCCATCTGCATTCCATTCATATTGCCACCGCCACTTTGCTGCTGCATTTGCTGCATGAAGGCAAACTGCTGCATTTGCAGCTGCATCTGAAGCTGCATTCGCATCGGAGGAGGCAACTGTGGATTTTGCAGCATCATCATAATCTGCTGCACCATCTGCGGGTTGAACACCATGCCTCCGCCATTGCCCTGGCCGTTGCCGTTGTTGGTTTCGTTGTTGTCGCCGTACGAAAGCTCGTTCTCGCCTTGCGCTGAAGATTTGTGCGTCTGCTCGTCCTGATCATTGTGCGAGGCGCCTGCGCTCTGCGTCGTTTTGCCGTCTGCACCTGGAGAGCTTGCTTTGCCGCCATCCTTGTCGCCTGCATCTCCCTGTTCTGCCTTCCTGGTTTCCTCCTCGATCTCCTTCTCGCTCTGCTCGATCGTCTCCTTGATATACTCCTTGACCTTTTTACGCGTCTCGTCGTCGTTCTTGAGCTGCTCGAGATCGGCAATGTGCTTTTCGCACTCTGCGCACGTGAATTCGTGCTCAAGCAAGTGCGTCTGAATGCACTCTTCGCAATACTTTGTCTTGCAGCATGGCGTCACTACAGCATCGCGAAGAAGCTTGGAGCAGAGCGGACATGCGAGTGATGTGTCGGTGGGAGCCGATTGGTACACGTCTGATTGCGTGAGAGGCTTCGTGCGGACGCGGTTCTTGCGCCAGGAATCCGAGTCTACACGCGCCACGACATAAGTGCCGTCAGCGGTAAGCATGACTCCTGCTCGTTGGTCTTCCTCTGTGGGCTGCTCAACGGCCTTGAGCATCGATTTTGGGATACCCGTGGTTCGCTTGAAGCGTGGGCGGTTGTCGTACTCCTTGTCATCATTTGTTGGGCAGTCTTGAATCCAGTGTCCCGGCTTGCCACAACGGAAACAAACGTATCCAATCGGCGGCGGACGGTCTGGCATATGCTGCGGACGTTGTGTGGCCATGGGCCGAGGTGGTCCGCCCCTCCTTGCTTGACCGGAGCGGTCGCGATATGTGGCGTGCGACATCTGTTCCTGCGTCGCATCCCATTGCTCGGTAGTGGCTTGGAACATGGCGGCAATGCGGTCAGCCTCGTCACCAGTAGCAGCGGCAGAAGGGTCGACAGGTCCAGAGGGAACACCACCTGATGGCTGTGGTGCGGCCGAGGAGCTAGGATCCTTGATGCCATCGAATCGCATCGTCATAGGGCCACGGTAGGTAGATGAGCTAGCAGGCTTCACTCCAGCAGCATCCGCTGTCCCCGAGAATCGACTCGCCCCAGTGGTGTCGGCTGCTCCGTTGACGTCGGCAACATAGTTTTGTGCTGTACCGCGTCCGGGCTTGGACGGCGGCAGTCGACGCACAATCACCTGTGTTGATCTGGGTACGAGAAAGTTGTCATCTTTGTACTCGTCATTGGTGTCGGCATTGTAGACCCCCAGATCAAAGTCGGTACCTCGGCCCATCTTGTTTTGGAGGATGATCTCCCGCTTGAGATCCCATACGGAGATTCCGGTTCCATCGAAGATGATGCGCGAAGGCTCCTTCTGCGACTTGAACTTGTAGTAGACAGATGCGGAAGCCATGATGGCGATGCTTGGAGGGTTTCGAGACGCGGGATGGGGGTATCGATATAGATGTGTGTCGCTCCGTTGCTGAGCGGGAGCTTAGCCGTCAAGCGAGAGCGAATTGCTAGCTGAGCTGAGCAGAGGCTGGCGATGACTTGATGCAAGATTTCAAGAAAGCGAAGAGTCAGGGAGCAACGATGCACCTGCAGTCTCGAAGTAAGTCGCGTACCTTCAGGCTGGTTTTTCGCTTGCGATACAGATCAATCAGGGGCGAGGAAAACTAAACGAATTGATCATTCACCAGCATCAACTCTGGAATGTGGAAAGCAAAGGGGTACAATAGAGTTGTCCGCTGGAGGCGAGTACAGACAGGAATGACAAGGGGAAAAGGGGAAGCGATCAGAGCTGGATGTCAGGATGTTGAGCGAGCTGACGAGTCGGAATCTGCTTGCTATATAGCTCTAGACCGATGATGTCGCACGATAGGTGAGTGCCAATGCGAGGTTGTTGTTGTTGAATTGGATTATCTACTCTGCTTTTGGCCCAGGTCAACAGTTCCTGAGCCCTGTGATACGATTGTCGATGGGGATGGTGGTGGTGGGGTGCAGAGAAAGAGCGGAATTAACCTCGCGATTCTATGCAACGAGTGGACTGAGCCAACTCTGACTGCGTTTACCGGTGATCAGACTGTGATGGATTCTTTACGGCCGAATTCGCGTTCATTTGAACCCTTTTCGGCAGCTACGCACGGCCACTCAGCGCAACGGCGATCTGAGCCAAATTCAAAAGTTGCAACGCGCAGCAAAGTGCAGCAGTCGACAACCAATCACGCTGCCTCCCTCCATCTCGCTCTCACTCTCATCTCTTTCTTCACCTTTTCATCCGACCGAGAGGAAAATTTTGCTTTGCGAGGCCAGAACCGCTTTGTCAAGCTACGAGAAGCCCATCGCTTTCTTCCCGACCACGACTAGCCGGCCCTCACGCCCGCTGACCGGGCCGGACCCTTTCTCGGTTCTCCTTCCTCGTCCGGCACGGGCTGGAACCGTCCCAGCTTTCCTTCTGATCTCGATCTCGATCTATTTTAGTCAAGGGCATATTAGCAATAGCTCGAATAGGCGCGCACAGATCTAGCCTCCGATATGTCCAAAGCACCGCTCAAGAAGACGGACTGGGAGCGACAGCTCTCGTATATCAATGTCAGCAAAGAGTAAGTTTTCGTCTGCATCCATCAGCAGCGCACCAGGAACGGCACTTGGCTCGACAGAGGAATCCGACCCGGACCCGGCATGCATCGCCGACTCGACTTGAATGATGAGACTTGACGCAAAGTGGGAATCTCTCCTACATCTGATGAGGAAAACCATTTTACTTATGCCCACTGAACCATCGAGCGAGCTGCAACTTCGCTCAACGGATGCATGTCGAGGATCAATGGATGACGAGCCGAGATGCTGGTTTCATGTGCTGTTGGATTGCTCCGATGTTCAGAACGATGGCCAAGCTGACCAAATCCTCCGCGTTTGTCTCGGATACAGTGATCTCAATCGCCTCGTCATGGACTACCTAGTCATCGAGGGCTACAAGGATGCAGCCGACTCTTTCAGCAAAGAGAGTGGCCTGAAGCCCTTTGTCGATTCTGACAGCATTCTCAATCGCATGATCATCCGCGGAGCGATCCAGCGTGGCGACATCGAAGACGCCATCGGTCGCGTCAACGAGCTCGATCCAGAGGTATGTATCTCCAACACCACCGCAGCAGCACGAGCAGCAAGGCTATTGCAATTACGATGCGACGAGGCTCGCAGCCCAATAGGAAAGCGCAAACTCCATTTCGAAGGATGACAATCTTTTTCATGCACCACGCTTAGCAACGGGCTCCAGTGGGAGTCTATGTGCGGATAGATTTTTACACCAAACTATACATTTTCTGACACGACGGCGCGCTTCCTAAAGGGTGTCGATCGCTGGGCATGCCACTGCTGCTCGACATACTGTTGCAAGAGAGGGGATTGGGACACAGACTGACTCATGACTTGCTCTGATCACTGCCGTCGATACAGATCTTGGATAACAACCCGCTACTGTTCTTCCACCTCCAGCAGCAACGCGTGATCGAGTTGATTCGCGCTGGTATGATCAACGAGGCATTGGCATTTGCTGCTGAAGAGCTTGCGCCGCGCGGCGAAGAGCATCCGGACTTGCTACCGGAGTTGGAACGGACTATGGCGCTGCTAGCATTCGATATCCCCAAGTCTGCCAGTGCCGCTAGTACTGGGCCATTGGACGCCCCTGCGCATGTCGCCGAGCTGCTATCACCGAGTCAACGACTCAAGACCGCGGGCGAGCTGAATGCCGCCATCCTGGCATCACAGAGTCAAGGGCGAGAGCCGAAACTGCCTCAGCTGATCCACATGCTCAAGTATAGCGAGCAACTCATGGGTCCCCAAGGCCCGGGCAAGTGGGAGTTCCCACATCTCGACCTGGAGGGTGCGCTCGGTATCGGTCCCGCCCCCGCTCGCAATGGCGAGGCCGAGACCGCACTAGCCACTTGAAGGTGCGAAATCCGTCCAGCTCAACAACACTCTGATACCCTCTTCGATAGTCTCATAACTTGGTTTTATATCGGCGTTCCATCGCGCAACTGTACTTGTACTCGCTTCTGCACTGATTTGGTTTTGTATCCTCGTTGATAGTTGTTACTTGTCTGCAAGCAAGATCTTGATTCGCACTGCGCTGACTATGTTGGCTTGCTTGTGAACGAACATGCTTAGGTGTGATTACTGATGAGGTTCTAATATTGTACAGGAGGGTTGGAACAGACAAGAGACTAATAGTGCAAGAGTTTTGGGGAGTAAATGCAAAAGAGATTGGAGGGTTGATTAGGCGGCGGCGGGGGTCTCGATGCGGTGGAACTGCGTTGGGTCGTTGTTGTATGCCAATTCGTCGAGTGCGACGATGCAGCTCTCCCTGACCACTCTTGGGGCGTCCATATCCTTTGCCCACTTCTGCAGGGTGTCCATGACCAGGCTGAAGTCGGCGTTCTTAGCGTCCTCGCCTTCTTCAACAATGCCGCCGAGGGCCTCGGCAGCTTCGTGACGTACCATCTCGTGCTCGCCCGCATCGTTGAGCACTTCGAGCATCGAGGGGATCGAAGCAGGGTGGCAGAGCTCGCCGAAGACGAAGCAAATTTCGTGGCGGAACAGAGCCGAACCGTCCTTGAGGCCCTGCGCGAGGGCGAGGACGGCTTGCACAGCGCCGTCTCCACCGCCATGAGCGACATTGCGGAGTGCGAACATGGCACGGTAGCGCTCGAACAACGACAGATTTGTGTCAAGGAGCGTATCGCGGAAGAGTGGCACCTGCGAGGCATCGTACTGGACACCATCGGCTTGCGACTTGGCCGCCTCCTTGCTAGCAGCAGGCGTCATGGCGGGTGCAGGGTCGATGGGCTTGAATGCCGACTCGACACCGCCGAGACCGCTCTGTTCCTCGGCAGCCTTGGCCTGTGCTTTGGACTGCTTGAGTGCCTTGCCTTCGGCTGAGTTGTCGAATGTAATTTTCGAGATGGCCAGCTCGCACGTCTCGCGCACACTAACATCCGAGTCGTTGCGGTATTGTTCGAGAACGGGAAGGACGCTGGGATCGGAGATGGCGCCCATGGCCTCGGCGGCTTCGTGACGGACCATAGCATCTTGCTTCAGATCCTCGAGGACACGCTTGAGGGTGGGAAGCGCACGCACGTCCTCGAGCTGTCCGAGAACGTAGGCGAGCTCGTGCTTGAGCAGCGCAGAGTCGTCCGAGAAGGCGTTCGAAATGATCGAGATGGCGCGCTGCATGTGCTCGTCCGAGGTGGCAGCGAGACCCTTGATGGTGAAGAGCGAGCGGAATCGCTGGTCGAGAGGGGTGGAGCCCGAGAAGTCGCAAAGACTCTTCTCGAGCGAGTCCATGTTGCTGGTGGCCACGGCTGCCATCGTGATTCGCTTCCAATGTAATATGGAAGGAAGAAAGAAGAGATGTCCTCGAAGTCTCCAAGTAAGACAAGGGTCACGAGCGAGCTGGCTAGCTAAGCTGCAGTACTCGGGAATCGAGATTCACCGTGCAGCTTTGGGTTCTCTACCGATTAGATGAAGCGCAGGTGGAGCTCTCAAGCAAAAATTCCAAGCCCTGTTGGCCGAAAACCTTAAAACCTGTCGCTGCTTCTTCCAAAATTTCACTGCTTCGTCCATCACGTAAGCAGTGGTCACAGCTTCCAACACGCAGAACGGACATGAATGTGGAAAAGGAAAAAAAGTTGCGAAAAAGGGTCGTTGAGAAGAATTTGCCGCCGCATTCCAAATTTTGCATTTCTCAGGGCCCAACGCTCGAAGGCGAACAGAGAGCAGCATCGACTTCTCCACCTGAAGCATAGCACCGTGCTTGCTCTTGACCATCTCTTCACCACCGCTTACTGCATATCTGGAGGTTAACAACCCACCCCGCACACACATCATACACAATGCCTCGTGCTAAGCGATCAAAGGTCATCTCGTTGACCAGGACCGACAAAAAGACCAAGGAGGACAAGGCCAACCTTATCGACAAGGTGCGCGATGCGGCTCAGGAATACCCCTACGTCTGGATGCTCGGACACCACTCGATGCGCAACAACTACCTCAAAGAGGTGCGTGACCTTTGGAAGGGCAGCAAGATCTTCTTCGGCAAGCTCAAGGTGTTGGCACTCGCACTCGGCATGACAGAGGAGGAGGAAGTCAGGACAGGCATTAGCGGTATCAGCCAGCGTCTTTCAGGCGATGTTGGTCTTCTCTTCACCGACAGCCCTCCCGCAGAGGTGATTGACTGGTTCAAGGACTACCAGCGCGTTGACTTCGCCCGTTGTGGAACCAAGGCGACTGAGACCATCGAGCTCCCAGAAGGCCCCGTCATGGCTCGCTCCAACCCGCCAGACACCCTCCCACATCCTGTCGAGCCCCAACTCCGAAAGCTCGGCATGCCCACCGAGTTGAGGCGTGGTATCCCTACTCTGCTCCAGAACTACACTGTCTGCAAGGAGGGGCAAACACTCGACGCGAAACAGGCCCAGATCCTCAAGCACATTCTCGTTCACATGGCAGCTTTCCGCCTCATCCCACTCGCATACTGGAGCGCAGCAGACGCAGAAGAGGGCAAGGGCGAACGTGGCGTTCATCTCATCGACCTGTCGGAGAAGGACCAGGAGCTCGTTGGCAAGCAGGCTGGTAAGCTCCGTGCACCAAGCGACAACGGCTGGTCCAGAGAACGCAAGGCAAACGGTGGCACCAAGACGCAGAAGTCGAATGGCGACGAGGAGGAGAGTGAAGAGGATGAGGACATGGAGGACGATGATCAGGACGATGATCAGGATCCTGAGGACGCCGTCACGAGCGATATGATGATGCCCCAAGGTCTCTAAGCGTTGCAAGATCGTCACAATCACCTGCATTCTCACCGTTCCCAGTTATTGGCATCTAGGTTTCCTTTTGTACTTTCATACATGTTTGCTCTGCTTCCAACTCGTCGTGATACCATGCTTGCTGATGTTTGTGTCCCCGTGTCAAGTAAGCGTCTGTCGGCCTGGTGGAGTCCTGGGGCATCGTAGTGGCCGGCTGAGCAGAAGTCGTCGAAGTTGAGGCAGAGAATTTGAATACCTTTGTTAGATCGAGCAGCCAAGGTGATATGCCTCCACATCTTCCCGCATCAAGATGCAACTTCCGACAGCATTCCAGAACCTCAAACCCTGAACTCTCTTCTTCTTCTTCCAAGATCCGCCGCCAAGTCTCCAGCGGTATTCGGTGACCTCGTCAACGAAGAAGGCAGCTGCCATGCCTTAGAAAGCCCTGTCCATCATCAGATAATGCCCACGGAAGCTCACGACGTTGGCAGCGTCGAAGGCGATGTGAACAATCATGGATCAAAAACGACTCCACTACTACGAGAGCAGACATCACACACTGCGGCTCACATCGAAGGGCTTCCGCCTGAACTTCTCTTCTACCTTTCAAGATTCCTGGATCTGGCATCTTTGATCGTCCTCTGCACTGCAACATGCACACGGTTACGGGCCATCTTCAGCCAATTCGACAGAGAGCTACTGTTTCTCGAACCCGCACATCGACTCAATCTGGGCGAATGGAGAGAGGCGGCCAGGACACTGGAGCGCTATGAGCTCGGAACGCAGTCGTATCCGTATGCATTGCGACCATGTTCCCCCAGTCATGCCCAGAAAATCAGCGCCGAAGCATGTCACCTGTCCCAGGCGATGACCCAGCTGACTCGGGATGAAAGTCTGATTGACTTGGACCTGTTTCAATCCATCATCAAGTTTCTTGGGCCCGGAGGTCCAGCATCGCTTCGGCCCGATGACCATGGAGCTCAACCTCATGGTTCAAGCGGAATGATGACACCGGAAGCCGCAGGTCCCGATAGAGTCAGCAAGGTTCGGTGCCTGCATTTGACGGGCTGGCACGGCATGGCTGGAGCCTTTCTGATCCAGCAGCTCCGCTCGCAGCCCTCTCTGAGACAAGTTACCACCATCGTCAAGACTGAGAGGGCCGACAATAGGATATGGGAGCATGCCGCTGCGGACGATCGGAAGTCCCGACTTGCAGAGAGGGGAGAAGGTCTAGACTCGATCTATAGCCCGCGTGTGACAGCGTCGAGCTGGCGGCACGATCCGAGACTTGGCATTCTGACACCGAACGGCTCGGGACGAGCTGCCGAGCTGGACTTTGTGAAAATGATCGAGTTCGACAAATGCACCGGCACGCAGATCATCGTCCAAGTAGGCAGGAGACGGCCGCGTCGTCATGGACAAGCATACTTGCGCGGTGAAGGACTCCAGATGGGCTACCAAGGATACTGCATCGATTTGATGACGTCGCCAACGCCGATGACAGACGAATCTACAGCAGATGCGCCCTCGCTGTCAGAAAACGTTCACCCGGAGCGCAGCGGAAGCAGTGGAGCCGAAAGGGAGTCCGAAGCGGTTGGGGTAGCTGTCGGGTCGAATGCAAACTCGGCAGCGGATAATCAGAGCGACGAACTCGACAACTGCCGAGGCAAGAACGTTAAGAGGATGCATATCATTCTACTGGGTCGAGAAGAAGTAGGAACCGAAGTTGGGGATCGCGAGCAGCACGAGGAGATGTTCGAGAGGAGCATTGTCACATGCAACCTGTGCAAGGAGCGCATCAGGTTCTGACCGTTCGTCCTCATAGAGGTTCAGCTGGACTATACCATATACCCATGGGTTCAATCCAACATCCAAGGACAATACCATCATTCGATTGAATCAGTGTGTATTTGTGGAACGGCCTCACATGTTAGAGGCGACAGCGGCCTTCTCGGTGAAGAGACGGGCAAGTCCCACTGATATTGCTCGGAAGCGGACCGGCCAAAAGCAACCAGACGAGTTCAGCTTGGCCGTCGTGAGCATCCAACAACTTTAAGTTTAGCAACTTCTATTTGGCCGACATGTCCTGGGCCCTGTCAAACCAACAAATCCGAGCCCAAGGACGTGGCAAGGCGGCGGAGAGACAGAGGTGGACGCTAAGTCCGCCAAAGGTCACACACTAAAATGTTTTGGGCGTTCTGAGGTTTAGCGATGTTCAAGAAGCGATGCGCCTTCCGGATTTTGGGCCGCGCCTCTGGCCCGAATTCGGGATTCGGGAGGGTCCGAGCATCATATCTAGAACATCTTCAGCGAGTATCGCCTTGCACGCTTCCATACCTTATCGTGCTGTATGAAGAGGGGCGATAACTTACTAAGAGAAAGTGAGCGGCGAAATGTTTCCCTTTTTTGCACCTCTTTTCCTTGCCTGGGTTTTTTTTTCTTTTGAATTTTTATCCGCGGAATTCACCGACCAAGAAGGTAAGCCGACTAACTCCAGCCCCCCCTTCTCCATGATGGCACCATGCGCACCTCAATAACAAGCTGGATGTGACCTTCACAGCATGTCATTACGACGTTCTTTCAAAGCTGGTGTGTTCGACAAGGAAGTGGGAACTGGCCATGCTCAAGGCACGCTCAGTCAAGGTAGTCAAGGTCACCGGTCCTCATTTTGGCCAGCGGCTAATTTCTGTGTGACTTTGTGATCCACAAGTTGGCTTTTGCCCTGTCACGTTGACATGTGAAAGATAAATGATTCTTTTCGCACAATAGCACAAGTCGGTTTCGCTGGTTCTAACCGCTTTGAGCACAGTGGTAACTGTTGGGAAGCATTTCCTTTCACAGCAACGGCTGCCACTCGAACAGTGAACGGCATGACGAGTGTCCGCATGAAATTTGTCCATGGAAATCCAATCAGACGCTGCGTTGGCTATGCGGGGTCCACTGCAAACCGTCCTCGAGAGCCTCGACACCTGTCGGCCATTTCGACTGCGGTGTTGTTCGCTGACCCCGTGCAGCTCGGCTTGATTTTGCATGTGTCTTGTGGCACACGCCTTGAGCGTCCTTTCCTTGCTTGTCGCGCTGCCTGAAAGACTGTTGTGCTGCTTTCTGCATACTGAGCGGTACGGCAATGTCGGATGTGGACACCTCTCTCCCGTACCCAAGACAAGACTAGCTTGGACCCTGTTGGAATTCCTGCAACCACCAACACACTGCCTCTCTTCACTCACACTCCACCTCGTCTCCTCCACAACGCCCGGACACCTCTTATTCGCTCATCCCTGGGCTGCAGTCCCAACGCTCTCTGAAGGATCTTCCGGAACATTATCTCCGTTAAGGCTGATCGACTTGGACACACGCAGCCCGGCGCTGCGAATTGGCTGTTTGCACTAGGCCTTTGTGTTTAACCTTGCCAACTGTTTTCGTCCTGAGCGTCCTCCCTTGGAACCGCAACTTCTGCGTCACCTATCACGACTGGACCTCTATTCCTTTGGATATCGATCAGGCTCAGCAGCGGCCACCAACTGTGTTTCCACTCCGGCTTGGTATTGAAAGCTTCAGAGCATCGCCGAGTGCTTGCCATCTACCTTGCTTGCCGAAACAGCACAAGCCGGCATTCATCTTTGAGCGTTCCTGGCGCGCCATTGCTGTCTCACGCTATCGTCAAGGTCCTCCTGCCCATCGTCCTACGGAATCAAGCCTGCTTCGTTGGCAATCAGTACAGCCCTTCGCTGATCAGGATTCTTCAACAGGTCCTAATCTTTGCCTAGAGTCTTGTCTTGCAAGGAGACGCTCCTAGCTCTTCCGCCGGATCTCAACTTACGATCTCTGCATATCCTCGATCGCCCTCCATCATTCTGCTCGACCCACAGCTCATCCTAATTCTTCGCATCTGGACAACTCTGTGACGCTGTGATCGCATCGAAGCGATCCATCGGTTCTTGCAACAACTCTTGCCTGCTCCTACTGCCACATCTCCTCTACATCTTACAACGGAACCTCTCCTCGACTCGACAGCAGACCAAATTGACGCCTTCGCCCTTTTCTGCATCCCATTAAGCTATTCTCTGTCACTTAGCTGCTGCCGCCACTGGCGCCATTTGCTCCTTAATCTCAATCACCACGAACCTTGCCACAGATGCTGAGCATGCCCTTCAGCCGACAGCAGGACAGTCGAAGAGATTTGCAGGAAGGGCATGGGCACTTGCTACCTTCCTCACGCGTCTCTGCTCAGCTCATACAAGCACAAGGCCTCCGTTCTGCTGGTCCCTCTGCTTCAATGATCATGGCTGACGCCGGACAGTTCATGATGGACAGTGATGCTGCCTCCTTCTTGCACTCTAGTCACAACTTCAATGCCACCAACGGCAGCAATTCAAATGCTGACTCGGTACAGCAACACCGACAAGACCTCCACCCTCGTGCGACGGTACAACAGCATCAGGGATCTCTCCCAGCCATTTCGCTGCAACAAAGCCCTGTCTGGACATCGGCACAGGGTGACCCTTCCGGTCTTGCTCAACTTCAGCATGCATTATCCAGTCACAGCTTTCCTGCAACTGACCTTTCCGACAGTCAGCCCAAGTCTGCATCTTCGCCGAATTCATTTGCTCCTCAGAACTTCAACTTCACTGGCCTAGCAGCTTTCGCTGAATCCGCACAAGACTCGCAGCATTATTATGCACACTACTTGGACAACTCAACTCTGCAACACGAACAAATCGATCCCGCTTCAGTTGCGGCATTCATGCCTCCGATGCAGCCACACGTAAGCGGCAGTGTTTTCGACGCTTTCACATCGACCATGTCTACTTCCTCGCGTCCCGTCACAGCCTCAGAGTCCACAGATCTGGACCCTTCCTTTGCGGACTCTCCGGGCTCGGAAGAAACAACCGCGACCTCTACTGACAAGAAGAAGTCAACACGTCGCCAAGGTGTCACATGTGATCAGTGCCGCACCAAGCACCTTCGTTGTGACCTCGATGACCGCAGAGCCGAAGCTGCCCAAAGCTCTTTGCCCGAAACCGCCGAGTCTGCTGTGCTCGAAATGCAGAGGAGCTCCAGCTCAGGTACGGCTGTTCACAACATTCGTTGCTCTCGTTGTGAGGAAAAAGGTTTCGTCTGCACCAAGACGCATGCGCCGCCGTCTCGTCGATATCCGCGCCCTAGCCGCTCCGGCAAGCGGATTGAACAAGCACGAATGCTGCACGGCGTCTCTAACAATGACGCGCCCGTCAACAAGCACGATGCGAATCGCATCAATGCCTCCAGCATCTTAATTCGAGCCCTGACCGAACTACGGGGCACAGAAGTTCGCATCACTGATCGTGTCATGGCAGGCTCGTTATCGCTCCAGCTGCTCAACTGCTTCTTCGCCGTCTGTCACATGCAGGCGCCCGTCATTGACTTTGGTCACTTCAGCAAGACGTTCAATGCTTCCAATGGTGATCCTCGAAAGATGTCCATCATGTCCAACGGTGGCTCAGAAGCTGACGGAATTCCTTCGATCGTTCCACACGTCAAGGGCCTGGGTTCCATCACTTGGCCTGGCACCAAAGAGAGCAAGATCAGCACACCGGGCACAACCGAAGCCCTGCTGGCTGTGATCCATGCTTGGGCGGCTCATTACACGGATGCCCCTATCGCATTTGGCCCTGGCTTCAAGGACAATGACAGCACTCGTCTGCAAGAGGTGGATGAAAACGGATTTGCACCGTCCTCGCATGATGTTGGCGACGATGACGACAGCAAGCCTAACTTGAAACGCCCTAAGCGTAAGCAGGGTGTTGCGTGCGACACCTGCCGCTTGCGACGAGTCAGGTGCGATATCACTGAGAGGCCCGATGGTATGGGATGCAGTCGCTGCGAGGATAAACGAATCAAGTGCACGGATACCTACATCCAAAGCAAGCGGGCCAAGTTGGCTGCCAAAGGCACCAAGGAGAGCAAAGATGGATCTGGCGAGGCCTCTTCAACAACTAATGGCAGCGGCTCAGAAGGCAACCGATTGAGCCCACGCTCTTGGATAAGCTCCAGTAGCAACACCCTGATTCGCTCATATCGTCCTGGTGACATGGAGCACAACCTCCGTCGCGGCAAAGCTCGCAAAGCTTTTTGCCATGCACTCCTTAGACATGCATTGTCGCTCGTGGAAAAGTACGATCTGCTCAAGAAACCCTGTGTTGAGAGCGTCCAAGTGCTCAGCCTGCTATCGCCGTTGCTCGACAGTGTCGATGGTGACCAAGCCCACTACTTCTCGGATGTGGCTTGTTCTCATGCCGAGAAGCTTGGGATGTCGACCAAGCTTGTAGTCGATGAGACTGACCGTCATGCAGTAGAGCACATGCTCGGCACCATGCAGTCGCATCGCATCTTCCTTACCGCTTGGTGCCGTGATGCGATGGCATCGGGTCTCAACCGTCGCAGAGCCTACTTCAAAGAAGAGCGCGCCATCCAGGTAGTAGGCCAGGCTTCTTTCCGGAAGAATAATGCGCCAGTCCCATCTCCAAGCCAAGGCAATGTTGTGCTTTCGGGCGAGATGGGCCTCACTTTCGTCATCATGACGATGATCCAGATTGGAGCACTCTCGCGGTTCTTGGCGACGCACATCGACTGTACTGAGGGCACCAAGCCTTCGATTCCTTCCTGGCAGCGACCCATGGGTTCGTCCATGGCACCAATCCCGAGCCCGGCGCGGTTCTCGTCTCGACCTTCAATTGCTGAGCTCCGCAAGCTTGAACGCGCCTGCGGGGCGATCTGGAACAGCCTTGACTCGCTGATGCTCTTCTTTGACCGCTGCGCCGCGAAGGCCTGGACGAGCATGAACACCCTACAGCCCTTCCGACCTCTAGGTTGGGTTGCGAGCACCAAGTTGTGTGGATCGCTTCTGTACCTTGCGCTCTTCCGAGCTCTTGGTGAACGACATCGAGCGAATGCAGCGTTCATGGCCACAATCAGCCACTCTCTTGGCGGCCAGGGCATCTCTGAGGAAGATAAGGCTGTGGCAGCGTCTTTGAAGGCGCTGTTCGACAAGAGCATGCAGCGTGCGATTGTTTCTTGTCGCAAGACTGCCCGCCTGATCGGCATCCTCCTGCCTCTGGGTATCTTGCAAACGGGTGGTCCCATCCTCAAGCAACTCTTCCCTGTCGCTCAATTCCTCGCCAAGATCCCCAGTGTCTCGGACGAGCAGGTCGCCAGTCGAATGAACGGGCGGCCATCCTCTTCGGGTGGCAACGTCTCTGGAGCTAGCTCATCTTGGGATTCTGCCAACTTCATCGACCCGCAGGCACTGCAGCAGCAACAGCAACAGCTGGTTGAGCACGTTGCGGCTCAAGAAGCTTCACAGAACACTGACGCGGCGAAGGAGCCGACGGCAAGCGCGCAAGTCGACGTGTTGCGCCAACTCGAAGGCATGCACCAGCTTAATCTGGGTGCTTACACACACAGCTGCAAGCGGACCGAAGTGGAAGCGTTAATGGAAGGTCTCGCCCAGCTGGGCTATGCGTGGGATACCATGGACCGCGAAATCAGCGTCATCCATGAGCTGCTCCGCACTGCCAACATGTCTAGTTAATCATACCTTAGTGTCTTGCTTAATCTCTAATCTCTCTCGTCCTCGTCTCATTCACGCCGTGCATACGTTTCACGATAATACACCTCATACAGAAAGACTCATTTCGCTACAAGGACTGAGAAGATTGTATGCCTCGATGGGCGTAGCTTTCGTGATAACTTCTCGGTGTATTTTGAACTAAAGCTTCTTTCGCTGACTGGAGACCGTTTACGCGCCCTGGAAAGCCTCGCTAGCCTGAGCCTTTGCCCTGCGCTCCTCTACCGAAATTGGTTCGGCGGAGCCATGAGGAGTCATAGTCTTGTCCTCGAAGCTCTCCATACCGCGAAGTCCCCATCGGCCGAGCATGGCCTTGTCCTCGTCCCACGACGAGGTGGGGGTGGTGAGCATGCGCTCACCGGTGAAGATGGCGTTGGCACCGGCAAGGAAGGCCATCGCTTGCTCGGACTCGGTGAAGAGGTGACGGCCGGCGGCAAGACGGATGATGGAGCCGGGGAGGACGATACGAGCGGTAGCGACGGTGCGGAGCATCTCCTGGAATGTGATGGGCTTGTTGTTCTCCATGGGCGTACCGGGGATGGCAACAAGCGCGTTGACGGGGAAGCTCTCGGGGTGCTCAGGGAGAGTGCTCATCTCCCAGATCAAACCAACTCGGTCCTCGTGCTCCTCGCCAAGACCAAGGATACCACCAGAGCAGACCGAGATGCCGGCCTCACGGACGTTGGCGAGCGTTCCAATGCGGTCGTCGTAGCTGCGGGTGGTGACGACTTTGCCGTAGTATTCACGCGAGGTGTCGAGGTTGTGGTTGTAAGCGGTAAGTCCGGCCTCCTTGAGCTGCTTAGCCTGCTCGGTAGTCAGCATACCAAGTGTCGTGCAGACCTCCATGCCCATGCCGCGGATCTCGCGCACCATGTCGAGGATGCGGTTGAATCCACGCTTGCGACCGCCGACCTCCTTCCAAGCGGCTCCCATGCAGAAACGCGTGCTTCCATTCGCCTTGGCCTTACGAGCCTCGGTCAGCACCGTCTCGAGATCCTCCAACTTAGAAGCGTTGGAAGGGGTCTCATACTTGCTGGACTGCGAGCAGTAGCCGCAGTCTTCGGAACAGCCGCCTTCCTTGATGTTCATGAGCGTGCACAGCTGGACGCGGTTGACAGGGTGGTGCATGCGGTGGACGCTCGCGGAGCGGAAGACGAGCTCGAGCAGAGGCGAGTCGTAGATCTGCTGCACCTCTTTGCGCGACCAGTTGTGTCGGATTGCTCCCTCAGTGGCAGGCAAGGAAGCGCTGGCCGAGACGGAGGGGGTAGCGGGGATCGTGGACGACGAGGCGACGCCGTTGGCAGCAGCGTCGTTGGGGTCAACTGCCGTAGCTCGGCCACGTCGAGAAGCAGGAGCAGGTCGCGAGGCAACGACAGGCTGAGCGCTTTGGCGCGCCGAGGAGCCCACGAGGCCTGCCAAGGGACGACCAACTCGGCTGACCGCTGTCTGTCGTAGAAGCGACATGATGTATATGTGTATGATACGAGATCGATGGGAGGGGAAGAAGCTTGACGATGGCGACCTTCTTGAGCGACCAGCACTAATACGCGATGGAAACGAAGCAAAGGAAAGTGTCCAGTTGGCAAGAACGATGGGGTCGGGAGGATGAGAGCAAGCGTCACCGGAAGAGATGCAGGCTGCAATACGGACGATGGGGTTTAGCGGCTTTGCAAAATTGATTGGGTTGATTGATATCGGGCTTGAGTGCGGCGCATCTGTCTGTGCGCTTTGCCGCCGCTGTTTGGAAGAACGAGCAGAGAGTGTGCGTTTTGGGATTGGTCTGTGTGTGACTCTGCTGCACCGCGTACCTCTCTCTCTTCTGTTTCCCCAAATCTGCTGTATCCAAATTTCCCCTTCCAACACAACTTACCGGCTATGTGAAGCCCATTGGCAAGCAACCTCTGGACCTTTCACTTTTGGCACATTTTCAAGCCAGAACCAAAGCTTCAACCAGAAGCCGCTCTCACCTCCGGCACAGATCGATGCACAGCAGTGACAAACTCGACGCAGTGCATGACAACCGAAGCTTCCTTTCTTGATTCACAAAAGTCGATGATCGCAAGACATACTTTGCGAGACATCTGTAACGGTGTGATTTCAGCGTCAGATTGCCGTGGGCCCGTAGGGTCTATCAAACGATAGAGGATCATCGCTTGTTGATCTCGGCGTATCTTCCCCAAAATCTTCCAGGTTGGAAAATAAAGAGCAATGTTACATCGAGCTCCCCTGCTATGAGTTTTTTACAACTCGTGCGAGAGATGCTCTTGGCGAAAATCTGTCGCTCGCCCCGTGAAATGAAGAGTTCGAACCTTGCCAGGACCGAAATGAACGCGTCCCAAGAGGGCGTCTGGCCACTGTTCGCCCTCTATGACAACACTTTTTTGAAATCTGACCAGCAACTCAGCTCTTCCGCCTTGGAAATTTTTGGCTGCAGTGACCCTTGGATCCAGCGAAGTTCAAATTTTGCCTTGTCTCCAATTTTTTCCTTTCCTCTGGTGGAGAACGAAACTTAGCCAGACCGCCAGCCATACGCAGGCGGTGGCTGAGTAGCTCTTTGGGCATACAGCACAGCAAGTCCTCAACCACAGATACAAGGGCAACTGGCCTTTCTCCCCTCTTACCTCGTCTCCACATCATCAACAACTTCCTCCGCTCAGGAAGACTTTTACTTCAACGACATCTCCCTTCATACGCCCAACACTTGACATCACCTTCAACGCAATGTCTTACGGCGGTTACAACAACGGCTCCAGCCGCGGCGGTGGATCCTTCGGCGGTGGACGCGGCGGTTACGGTGGCGGTCGCGATGGCGGTCGCGATGGCGGCAGCAGCTACGGTAACGGCGGTGACTACGGTGGCAGCTCCTACGGCGGTGGCAGCTCTTACGGCGGCAACGGCGGTGGATATGGCGGCGGATACGGTGGAGGCTACGGCGGTGGCTATGGCGGCGGAGACCGCATGAGCAACCTCGGCAGCAACCTCGGCAGCAACCTCGGTGCCATCGACTGGAACTCGGTCGACCTTGTTCCCTTCGAGAAGAACTTCTACGTCGAAGACCCCCGTGTCGCCAACCGCAGCGAGCGCGAGGTTCAGGAGTATCGTGCTTCCAAGCAGATGACCATCCAGGGTCAGAACGTCCCCAAGCCCGTCACCTCGTTCGACGAGGCTGGCTTCCCCGACTACATTCTCTCCGAAATCAAGAAGATGGGCTTCAGCGAGCCTTCTGCCATTCAGTCGCAGGCTTGGCCTATGGCCCTCAGCGGTCGTGACCTCGTCGCTATTGCTGAGACCGGTTCCGGTAAGACCATCGGTTTCGCTCTCCCCGCCATGGTCCACATCAACGCCCAGCCCCTTCTCAAGCCCGGTGATGGCCCCATCGCCCTGATCCTTGCCCCCACTCGTGAGCTCGCCAACCAGATTCAGGTCGAGTGCAACCGATTCGGTGGCTCCAGCCGCCTTCGCACTGCTGCCGTTTACGGTGGTGTGCCCAAGGGCCCTCAGATCCGTGACCTCCAGCGCGGAGCCGAGATCTGCATTGCCACTCCCGGCCGTCTCATTGACATGGTCGATGCTGGCAAGACCAACCTCCGTCGTGTCACTTACCTTGTCATGGACGAGGCCGACCGAATGCTCGACATGGGTTTCGAGCCCCAAATCCGCAAGATTCTCTCTCAGATTCGCCCTGACCGTCAGACGCTCATGTTCTCCGCCACCTGGCCCAAGGAGGTCCAGCGTCTTGCCGGTGACTTCCTTACCAACTTCGCCCAGGTCAACATTGGCTCCACCGAGCTCGCTGCCAACCACAACGTTAAGCAGATCATCGAGGTCTGCACCGAGTTCGAGAAGAAGGGCAAGCTCATTGGTCACCTCGAACACATCTCGCAGGAGAACGGCAAGGTCATCATCTTCACCAGCACCAAGCGCGTTGCCGATGACCTTACCAAGTACCTTCGCCAGGACGGCTGGCCTGCCCTTGCTATCCACGGTGACAAGCAGCAGCAGGAGCGTGACTGGGTTCTGGCCGAATTCAAGTCGGGTCGTAGCCCGATCATGGTTGCTACCGCTGTAGCATCCCGAGGTCTCGGTAAGTACTATCCTCATCCCTCTGATCCATCGCCCCTCCTTTTCCCTTGCTCCCCACGCCCACGATTGTAACAATCGTTCGGGCTGTCACCTCCGCATACACCTCCTCTTTTCCTCCCCGCGTTTCCGGCAGCGATCTCCAACTCTCTACCTGCTCCAGAACAGGTCCGCAAATCTTGTGTCGGCATGCTCAGGCACTCAACAGTGTTGCATGTCTTGCCAAAGAGGTAACAGCGAATCTTCGTTTGCAAGCCATCCTATTGGAAGCTTGTCAAGCGGCTCGTACTTGTCTTGAATGCATGCCGATGTTTGCGCCTCACCTTTCTCCTTATACCATCAAGAGAAGCTCCCTCCGTCGCGAAACCTCAAGAGAACAGACCATCACCGACCAGACACGCTTGGTTGAATCAGATGGCTGCCATGCAGTCACAACTGCATTCAGCGGCTTTCGTGTCATCCAACAAACGATGTCCGACGTGTTGCAGAGAGGTGTGCCGCGCTTTTCTTGGTCGTTCAGTTATCGCGCATGTATCTTGCCGATGTATTCTGGTTCTGCTCAAGCGCATGGACCCGAAGCGGCTGAACGTGGCTACCTCACTGGTGCTCAGCAAGCCAGGCGTCGCTCCTCCCCTTGCCGGTTGCTCCATCTCGTCGTCGGCCATTAGATTGATGCACGAAATGTCAGCCGCTTGGCTACCGAGTGATCCTTGGTAGCGGCCAAACGATCGAGAGATCGGTTCAGCTGCTGTCGGGTCCCATTCTGCGTTGTTTCCATGGTTTGTCTCGTTCTACTTTGCGCTCAAGTTATCGCTCCTTGCGACGCGTTCAAGTCTGTTCAGGTCGAAATAGCTTCTCGGCGGTCCCGGAGGAATGTCGCCCCACACTGTCAACGCACCCGCTGCAAACATTGCGGGCTCCGCATATTCATACAGCCTTGTGGGGCACAGGAAAGTCGTTGTTGGGGATGTTGCTTTTCAGCACTGAATTACGCCATTCTTGGGCTGAAAAAGTGCTGCGGAAGATGCTGGACGTGTATCAGGAGATGTGTTGTGCTTTTGGTGGTATCGATGCCTTTGCCAGTCTATACACATCATGCTATCGCCGATATCGCTCAAGTCGGGTCGATCTTCGATCCGGATGACCTGCAGATGGTCGTAGCGAAGAAGCAGCACATCAATTGAGCTTTAGGGACATAGGTTGTCTTAGATCACAACAGGTATAGCCCGCAGGCTTTGTTACTAACTATCGGATGCGATTGTCATCTCTATTCTTGTTCCTTCCCATCATGTGGACTACTACGGCGTTTGCGTTTCATTCCTTGCAATGCGAACGTCGTTTCCACTCCATTCTCTTTGCCATCTCGTGGCTGGACCGAAATCCTTTCGATTGCCTTGAAACGATGCCGTGCACGATTGTCTCTGGTCGTCCTCGCTCTCCGGCGCTGTCCTTTCTCTGCTACTAACTTCTGCCGTGCACAATGCTGTTCGTCAACCAATAGACGTCAAGGACATCTCTTATGGTAAGTTTACAGTCAATCTCAACAGTCTCTGCCCTTTGAAAGTCGGTAACTGACTCGATCAATATTGCTCCTTCTTTTCATGCAGTCATCAACTACGACTTCCCCACCAACACTGAGGACTACGTTCACCAGATCGGCCGTACCGGTCGTGCTGGTCGCACGGGTACCGCCTACACCTACTTCACCCCTGAGAACTCCAAGTCGGCACGTGAGCTCATTGGAATTCTTCGTGAGGCCAAGCAGGAGATTCCTCGCGAGATTGAGGAGATGGGCCGCTTCGGCGGTGGAGGCGGAGGCCGTGGCTTCCGTGGCCGTGGTCGTGGCCGCGGTCGTGGTGGCTATGGTGGCGGAGGACGCACTGGCGCCAACTCATATGCTGTCGGCAACTCGCGATGGTAATTGCATTGGGCGACAGCGAAGCCAGACCGATGTGTGCTCCATTGCTGCACTCCATCTGGCCTCTTCCAAAACTCTGTCGGCTCTGGCCTGATAGAGAGGCGCTCTGCGCTCAATCTTAGGTGTTCTGTTCATTAATGCTTTCGCCAATCGGCTTGTCATTGTCTCGATACCATTCTACGTTCTCGTTAAATAGATTTGCATTCTCGTTTGTTCGACAAAGCTTTTTCGTCTGTGCTATATGATGTCATGTGATGTGCATTCGATGATGACGATCAAGTTCGCTGCCAACACACGGACAGTGTGAGCCACATGCTGTCACGCGACGCTCTTTTGAAATGAAGCTCTCCCAATTCTTGGGGCGGGCGGGCGCGCAGCAGATAAGTCAGGCAGCAAGATAACGGAAAAGGCCGAGCTGGACCCTGAAGCGTGATTTTTGGGCTGTTTGCCAGCTGTGGTCAAGTGCCTGGTGGATCGAGGCGCGCGACACACTTTTTTTTTTGAAAAAGTGGAGCAAAGTGACTCTAAACTGAGAGTGCGCGATGGTGTGCTTTGGCCAGAGTCACATGGCGTTTCACACAGCGGACGAAAGTGGCTATCTGTCCGCAGCTTTCTCGCTCGCACTCTGGTCCCGCTCGGATCGCGCACTGCTAATTGCCTATGCTGCGTTAACTGCTGCAAGGACCCTTACCCTTAAAATCAAGTTTGTGGGCAGATGCTCAGCTGCACGCACAGTGACCTGCGCGCGCGTCGCTCTGCTTGCTGCAGCCATCCTCCACTCTCTCCCCAGGGGTGCTCTCACTTTCAGGGTGCAAGTCCCGCCTCCTACACTCACGTTATCATCATCCCCGTCGTCATCATCCCCACCCACGTTCCACATCCACCCTGTTGCTCATCTATTCTTCGTCCAAGCAACGCAAACAGCATTCGCAACGCTTGCTACTCACCCCCCGACGCCATTTACGCACACGCTCGGCATCAGATTCGGAGCATATTGCCTCTCAAGTCCCCATTACTGCAACACCTAGGCCTTCCTCCTCTGCCATTCGACGAGCCTCATCGTTACGATAAGCCATCGGTGCGAGCTTCCATCCTAACATTCATCGGATGAGCACAGACCGTGCAGTGCTTTCCGTATAGATCGCCACAATGCCTTCACTCGCAGATCTCGAGTCCTTCATCGAGGACAACTTGCCTCGCAATTTGCAAGAGCTTCCCCACAAGGTCTCGGTCTCTGTTCAAGAATACTACCAGATTCTTTATGAACAACTCAACAAGTATGGTCCTCCAATTCCTGATCTTCCCTCGCTTCCATCGCTCGATAGCTTTACCGGCAAAGTGACAGAGCTCGTTTCGCCCACACCTCCACCACCTCCGGCCTTGCCACCCCCACCACCTCCCACGAATCTACAGCTGTTGCAGCGATGGTCTCGCGAGCATCGTACAAGCCTTAGCGTTGCAGGTGGACTGCTTGTCGTCGGACTTGGAACAACATATGCCTACCGAGCTGGTTATATCGCCTTGCTCTATCTCGGCAAGAAGCAGATCGTCGGCCGCGGTCGTATCCGCCAGGTTCGCCTTAGCAATGGCATTCGCAGAGAAGCCGTCATCGTACTCGGAGCAGACACTCCATTAGGTCGTTCTCTTGCCCTACACTTCTCTGGTCAAGGCTTTGTTGTGCTTGCTTCTGTCTCGTCTTCGGCTGCTCTTGCCCAGTTCGAAAACCTCATCCCGCCCAGCTCGCGCGGCTACGTCAAGGCGCTCATCTTCGATGCTGCCGACCCAGCTGGTTCTCTTCAGCCTTTCGTCAGGGCTCTTTCGGCTGCCCTCAGCCTCAGGTACCCTCTGACCAGTGCCGGCGATCCTTACGCTCGCCCTGGCGAGAACGTGAGCATTGCCGGTGTCGTCAACGCGCTGAGCTTCGTTGCTCCCGACGAGGACCTCAGCCTCTCACGCAGCATGTCGGCGTCTACAACGGCCACTTCCCTTGGCCTTCCCGTCACAAAGCTTGCACCTTCGCCCTCGTCCGAGCTGCTCGATCGTCACGTAGTAGCTAGTCTCTGCGTACTCGGTGCACTCATTCCCATGCTGAGGACTCTGCCCAATCGAGCTGAAGACACGCCCGAGATGGACCCTGCCACTGTCGTCACGTTGGTTTCCAGCCCTGCTTCCCGTACGGCTCTGCCTAGGCAGGCAATGTACTCGGTCATTGCTCAGAGTGTGGCAGCTGGTGTGCAATCACTTCGACGCGAGTGCGAAGAGGAGACTTTCCACTCCAAGACCGCCAGCAACAGCAAGCTCCCTCCCAATCTGTCTAGCTCCACTGCTGGCAGTTCGACCGGTCGCAGGGCTTCTAGCCCCCGCTCGGCACTCAAGCAAAGAGATGTCCGAGTCACTGTGGTCGAAGTCAACTCAGGCTCCCTCTGGGGCGAGAGCAATACTGAGGCTTCGACGACGTCCGCAAGCGGCAGCTCTTCGGTGCACTCTCCTTCTCGACCGACGTTCGCTCGATCGCCCTCGTCATCGCTCGGCTCGCTGTGGCACCACAGGTCTCCCACCTCGGCGCCTGTGCTGAACAAGGTCTCGGACCTGTTGCTCAGCACCAAGCGAAGACTGCGTCCGAGCTATTCGGTTGGGACGCCCACTGTCTCGGCCTACTGGCTCACGCTTAGCCAGGTGCTCCTCACGATTGTACCTACCAGCCTTGTCGACTTTGCTCTCGCCTTGAGGAGACAGCTCAGTCTGCGCAGAGCCGGCCTGATCGGGCGAGCTGACCACGCCTTCCTTCCGTGGAATTGGGGCAAGGCGGAAAAGCGCAGTGGACAGTCACAAGGCGCAGGCAATCGACCCGTTGCCGGGCCCGGACCTGGACCAGCTTCGGCATCGCACTCTCGAGCTTCGCTTTTGAGGAACGAAGGCAAGCAGCGCTCGACGCCACTGGCCTACGAGATCCGTGACTCGGATGCCCAGAGTCTGGCTGAAAGCGAGCGCTCATCGGGCTCTGGACTTCCAAGCAGCGTGCCTTCGTCTGCGTACGGCGACAACGATGCAGATGCGTACGTGTACGGCGAGGAAGACAGTGGCGCGTCGCACTCGCACACGCACAGTCCCTACTTTGGCTCGACCAGGGGCATGCAGGCGTCACAGGCGGATCTGGGCGAGGCGGCTAATCGTGAGCCCTGGATGGGTCCGCCTAGCAGCAGTAGCGTGAGCAGCAGGGCCACATTTTCTCCCGCCGTTCACCAATCTGAGTGTGCGTCCGAGAACGAACATGGGACCGACTCGCCTTTGGGCACAAGCTGGGTCGCTCTGGGCGAGAGTCAGCACGCACACCAGTCTCACGAGTCACTTTAGCTTTGAACCTCACTGTAGTCTTTCGCTTTCGGGTTGGATTTGCCTTCAATGTTCATCTTTGGTTTTCATTGAGCCTGTCACACGATATTGGGTAGAACGAGATACGAGATTGAGAATGTGAGAGAATTACCGGGTTGCAGGAGCAGTCAAATGATCAAAACTGTATTTTTGCAAGGCTACTCGTCAGCAGAGTAAGCGGATTCGTGGATCTTGACGGCACGGCCAGAGGGGTCGGCGGCGCAACCCCAGTCGGCTCTTGGGATCCATCGGACGCTAGTGGAGGCGGCGGCGTCGCTGGGGAACCAGGACTCGAAGATCTCGCGGATCATGTAGGCTTCCTTGGTGTCGGGGGTGTCGCTGGGGTAACGTTTGGCGCGCTCGGCGAACTTTTCATCCGAGATGGCCTTCTCGGCGTGATCCTTGATGCCGTCGATCCAGGAGTAGCCGACACCGTCGGAGAACTGCTCCTTCTGACGCCAGAGGATGTCTTCGGGCAAGTAGGGCTTCTTGGGCGACGATGCGGGGAGCGCCGAGCCCGAACCGTCACCACCGGCATCGAGATCGTCAGGAATCACATCGAATGCCTTACGAAGAATGTACTTCTCCATGCGCGGACGGCCGTCAGCGTCCACCTGCTGCAATGAGCCCTTGGAGAACATCTTGTCGGCGGCATCGGTGTTCATGGCCACATCGAGGAACGCTTTGTCCAAGAAGGGCACACGTGCTTCCAACCCCCACGCCATGGTCGACTTGTTAGCACGCAAGCAATCGGCAGTGTGCAAGTTCTTGACACGACGAACACACTCCTGGTGGAACGACTTCTTGTCCGGCGCAGCGTGGAAGTAGAGGTATCCACCAAAGATCTCGTCACTGCCTTCGCCGGAAAGCACCATCTTGACGCCCATCGCCTTGATCTTGCGCGAAAGCAGGTACATGGGTGTACTGGCACGCACCGTGGTCACGTCGTATGTCTCGAGGTGGAAAATGACATCGGCAATCGCATCGAGACCCTCCTGGACGGTGAACGTGTATTCGTGGTGGACAGTGCCAAGGAACTGAGCGGCCTTGCGGGCAGCGAGAAGGTCTGGGGAGCCGGGGAGACCGATGGAGAACGAGTGGAGACGCGGCCAAGCGGCGAGGTTTTCCGACTCGTTCTCTGCGTCCTCGTCAAGTCCCACGGGCAGCTTGGAAGCAGCGGCATCGCCCGAAGGAGTAAGAAGGCCGCGGGCACGACGCGCTTGACGCTCTTCCCACTTCTTTCGCTGCAGATCGGCCATCTTATCGGTCTCCCTCGCGGCGATAGAAGCGATCAAAGACGAGTCGAGACCTCCGGAAAGAAGCACACCGTAGGGAACTTCGGACATGAGACGCTTTCGCACCGCCTTCTCCAACGACTCGCGGATGAGTTTGAGGTCGGTAGGGTTGGTGGGGGTCTCGGCATCATCCGCATCGCCGTTGAGCCAGCTTGGGGTGAAGTAGCGCACGGTCTCGGCGCCTTCGGGGAGCGCCGAGTCGTAGAAGTGGCCGGGAGGGAACGAACGGATTCGGTCGCACTCTTCGTGAATCGCCTTGAGTTCCGATGAGAAGTAGATGGCGCCGGGGTACTTGTAGCTCGCGCCCTGGTACAGCGTGGTGATACCGATCGGGTCACGAGCCGCAACAACCCGGTGAGGAGTCTGCGTCGTGTCCAACAGGATGAATGAGAACATGCCGTCGAGCATTTTGACAAAGTCGGTTCCGTGTTCGCGGTAGAGGTGGAGGATGACCTCGCAGTCCGACTCTGTCTTAAACTCGGCGTTCTGGTCCTTGAGACCCTTTCGCAGCTGACGGTGGTTGTAAATCTCACCGTTGACAGCGAGAATCAGCTTGCCGTCGGTGGAGACGAGCGGTTGAGCACCGGTCGAGATACCAACGATGGCAAGGCGCTCGTGGCAGAGAATCGAGCCCTTGGTGCCTTCCTCCTGGGTGACGACACAGCCAGACCAATCGGGTCCACGGTGGCGAATGCAGCGAGACATGTTGAGCATCTTGCTACGGTACGCAGGTGCGTCCGGGTGGTGGATGCAGCCGAGAATGCCACACATTTTGGGATATGCTCTGCGTTAGGGGGGAAAGATGAGCGCAAAGAGTGTATTTGGTCTTGCAGTCGTCTACGTCGTCCAAAGCTTGATAGAAGCGGTTACACGAGGGTGGAGCTGTTCCAGGCGATCCTGTGCAGGTTGCGTTGAGAGAGGGAACTGGGTGGCAATGCTGAGCAAGCAAGCCTAGGGTGATTTGACTGAGGCGTGTGGTGGGGAAGGAAGGCGGTGGCAGCGAAGAAGCTGGCGTGCTTATATTGAGCGATCTGAGCTTTGACCGGATCTTCCGACAGGAGCCAAGGGACGCCCACGCTTGTGACGGATTCAACGGGATCAGAATAATGACTCGCCCCCACTCGTTCTCGCTTTGATCTTGGCAGCTTGGGGCTCACCGGAAAGACTTTATCGCCTGCTGCTCGTGCGTATGCATTGCGGGTGCATCAAAGAGAGATCTTCCAGCTCAACCAACCAGAGGCGTCGGCTTGCGTCCAAAATCCAATTTCTTCCAAATCCGCACTCTTGGCGAGAATTGTTATCTGTCACCGCTGCAGAGCCAGTCATTTTCCAGGAATGATCGCAGCGAGTCACCCCTAGGCAAAAATGTCGAAAATCAAATCAGATGCTCCGTCCGCTCCCTGACACTTTCCCGCCACCCTCTCTCCCCACCGCATTCTTTTTTTTTTTCTTTTTTTTTTCTTTTTTTTTCTCATCCTGACCCGGTACACGCCCGATCCCGATTCGTTTAAGAAAAAGACCCTGGATCTGACGATGCAAAAGGCACCGAGTTCCGAACACTCCACACTAAGAATTTCTTGGGATTGAGCTTTCTTTCTCTTGTCAAAGAGTGAGCAAATTGTCAAAGGGCTCATCACTATACCAGTACTTCCCTTTCCCACCTCGTCCATACCACTACTTGCCAGTTGATCGAAGCCATCACTGGCTTAAACAACCATGGCGTCTTCCTCATCGGCGGTTTCGCTTTTTGCGACCGAATGCCTCCTCTACTCTACGGCATCCTCTTCTTCCTTGGTCGGAACTATGGGTCTCACAACTGTGTCAAATCCTTTATCAACTTCGGCTTTGTTCACGTTCAAAGGCGTCTCTGATCCATCCTTCCATTCCGTCAGTGCCATCCCGACTTCGCCCAATCCTGCTGTCTCGGGCACTGGCGGACTCGTCTTCCAGCTCGAGAACAACAAAGCAACACTCAACGTCTTCTCATGGCAGCGTGACCACCCTCTCCAGCGAATCATCCTTCCGTCCAAGCTCTCATGTATCGCATGCTCACCCAGCGGAGAGCTGGTAGCTGGTGGCTCCTTCGACGGTCGCATCTTTCTCTGGCAGATTGCTACTGGAGATCTGCTGGCTTCCTTTGATGCTCACTACCGTTCAGTCACAGTACTCAAGTGGACTCCAGATGGTGCGGGCCTCGTTACCGGCTCAGAAGATTCTCGCGTCCTAGTGTGGTCGCTTGCTGGTCTACTAGCGCCGCACGACCAGACTAGCTCTTCCATCACCAGCTCTGAACACAATCCCACACCATACTGCACTCTCGCAGACCACAACCTCGCCATCACCGACTTGCACATTTCTGGAGGTCGATTTCCGCACCAGACCACCATCCTCTCCAGCTCCGCCGACGCCACTGTCAAGATCTGGGATCTTCGCACACGAAGTCTCTTGAGTACCTTCATCTTCGAACAGCCAATACACCGGGTCGTCCTCGACGTCACAGAACGCTTCTTCTTCGCTGCTACCTCTCCAGCGGCCAGTGACAACCTCATCTACCGCATCGATCTCTTCCGCAAGCGTGACGCTTCTAGTAGGATGGTCGAGACAAAAGTGGCCACCAGTGGAGCCCAGTTCGACTTTGTCTCAGAGGAGCTCAGGGGTGCGACGTCGATCGAAGCGTATGGATTCGGTACGAGTGGAGGGCCTACAACAGAGCGCATTCCATCCGTCAATGATGCTGCTGGTCGAGCGGCTGCAATTGGCTCGAGCATTATCTCTATCCGCGAGTCCATCTCGAGCATCTGCCTCTCATCCAGCTCCACTGCATTACTGGTCGGGAGTCTAGCGGGCAATCTCTTTGTTATTGACGTGTCCAACTCCCAAATTATCCGCACCACCTCTCTGCTCGGTAACGCCAAGGCAAGTGCTATTACGGGCAAGAACGCTGTCACCAACCTCTTAGTTTTCCCCAAGCCGCGCGACCTGCTCGGCCACTGGGAGACTGCATCCTCCTCCGCTGGCGCAGCCATCAACGGCTCTGGCGGCGCCGGCTCCGCATCCGCACCTGGCAACATCCCCGTGCGTTCCATCGCTAACTTCAGTCGCCACGTCCTCTCCTCCGAAGAAGATCGACTGGCAACACCTTACAACACTCGCATTGCGGGAGGAAGTGCAACTGCGAACTTTGGCAAGGATGAGTTGGAGAGCTTCATCGACCCGGAGTGGGACAGCAACCTTGTTTCAGACGACCTGCTCGGGTCATTCAGCTCTTCTCCAGCTCCATGGGCAGCCGGCGCCTCGGGCGCGGAGACAAGATCGAGTGCGAAGGCTAAAGAGGCGCTTGATGCCGAAAAGCTTACGAAGGAAGTTAAGTTGTTGCGCTCGCAACTGCAGCAGGCCAAAGCAATCAACGACGAGATGTGGTCCAGGCTCGTTCAAGATAGGCTCTCAGCTTCTCAGGTCGATGTAACCTCAAGCGAGTAAAGACATGCGTACGATCGACTTGCATCTCCGTCACAAGCATTGGCACGGGCTTAATAGCAATTTCAAGGGCAACCAACACAGACTTCCAGGCATGTGTGAAAGACTTTGGTGTGAGAAAGATTGGGTGGAAGACAAAGTGTCCATGCGAGAAGGCGAAAACAAAAGAGATGAAACGAGTTAAATGATTTCAGCCGAGGGGCTCAGAGAACGATAGCGGCGGCAGCGATTGCGACCAAGCCAGTGAGCGCGGCGGAGACTGTCAGGGAGTTAGCACCGCTGGCTGGGGTGTTCTGCGAGTTTGCCGCAGCGTTTGTACCGGAGCCCGAGCCAGCGGTCGAGCCGGTTGCCTGGCTAGCGGCGGCGTTGGACCTGCTCATTGTCATCGTGGCTCCCGAGGTTGCGGCCGAAGTGACGGGCGACGAGGTCATTGAGCTCGCCGAAGCGCCTCTGCCGAGCAGACCATGGCCGATGGAGCTGACTGTGGTGCACTGGCTACTTGCTGGAGCCGGGTGAGCCTCTGGAGTCACTGGGTCTCCCTGACGGAAAGTGGAGCCACCGTAAATACCCTGGAGTTGGGCGACGTCGCCATCGCACGACTCGAACACTCCTGGAGAGTAGTTGGCGGGGAGGTTCCACGTGCAGCCCATGACGTCGTAGATGTGCTCGCACTGCGCCGCTGCCCTTTCGCCCCAACAAGCCCTGATGCAGAACTGGTTGTACGACATAAAGTTGGTCCACTGATCGATGAAATACGGCTCTCCGTTCGACGCTGGGTTGGCAGTCGTGAACACGATACCTCCAATCGGGTTGCCAAGATCGTCGGCTCCGTGTGGGTCGAATTCTCCACCAGCGTCGCCTTCAGGGATCATGATGGTGGTAAAGTCACCCACACCGGTAACTTGGACGTAATCTCTCGTCCTGACAAAGTGGGCACCCGTGATACTGCCGTCCGGAATCAGCCTCGTTCCGTGCTTATCGGTGGTGCAGTAGGCAACACCACTGCGCTCCTTCTCTCCGACCGTGCCGGGCTCGGCGGGCGCCCAGAGACAGAAGTCGTCAAGCGAGTTGACCCATGCGGTCTGACATTTCGAGTCCTGGTTCCATGTGTCCCGAGCACAGGTGTTGTAGCCGGACTGAGGCTCACCTCCGGGAGTGCCACCCTCGCCGAAAGGGATACGGTTTGCGCCCATGTATTGATCGGGCAGCTGCGAGTATGCGTACGTGGCTTTCGGCTGCCATTGAGACCAAGACTTGGTGGGTTGGTTCAGGTTCAGGTCGGTGGTGGCGCGTGGGTCAGGGCCCCTGCCGCCGCTGGCGGAAGACTGCGCATTGGTGAGCCCAGCAAGGAGAGTGGCAACGAGAGTTGCTGTGATGGCGATCTTCGTCATGGTGATGGGCAGCCTATGATGTTGGGCTTGCGAACAGGGCGATGGGGAAGGAAAGATGCCCTAAAAGCGAAGAGAGGGTGGGTGTCGGGGGTAATATACTCGTTCCAGTTCGTCCGGGCAGAAGTCGGTGATAGAGCAACACTTGAGGTGCCAAGGACAAGGCAGGCCTTAGCGGGCACCAGCGGCCCCTGTTTGCGGTGCCAAGATTTGACACTACTTGACAGGGAAGAGCAGGCATAAAGTCAAGAGCTGCATTCCCGCCGCACGCGTGCTCGCCCTGGATCCGCAAGGGGTTGGGCCTTTGACACTTGCCCAGGGTCAGGGTCACTTGCGATTGTTGTTCCTGTCCATCGCCGCTCACTTATTGATGCATAATCAGAAGAAGATTCTCTACCTCCACGATGTGCCGAATGATTCCACAGGATGTGGCGTCTAGTTGCAGGCAGCTTCAGTCGAAGGTCAAAAGGCTGCAGTCAAGGCTTGGCACCGGAAAGGATGTGCTGATGCATCACCTTGTCCATCTCGGGAGAGCTTCTGTACATACAAAGCTGCTGCCTTCAACCACGCAATACCTACACAGCCTCGTCTGCTTCCTCTTTCCCAGATCGTCAAGCCTCGGAGCGACGGTCTCGTTGATAACCTTGAGCTGACCAAGAGGACCGAAAGCTGAACGAGGTGCCAGCATCACTGCTATTTTAAGCCTTGCGAACACGCTCTTCGGCTTGGCATGATCTGCTTTCCCTTGATGCATTCTTTTCACTTTCTCATGGCACTACATTCCCAGCCCACATGTTGTATGCCCTGCACGGCCTATGCTCGATGACTTGGCCCTACTTGACTTGACTTTGAAGCCGGAGAGCAACACCGTCTTTGGGCACACAGAGTGTTTTGCACTGTTTGACAAACTGCTAAATTGCATTTTCAACCGAGTCTTGGCAGAGTGCGCTTTTCTCTTGGCGTCCCTTGGCAAAAAAACAGTCGCGTCGAGACCTCTTACCAGACAGCCTGCACATCGCTTTCGGAGGAAAAATCCAGCGCGCGCGACGATGACTACTCTGTCGCTTTTCCGGAGCCACAGGCTTGGCACACATCCAGCCAGATATGACCCCTGTGTTGACGTGTTTGAAGGTCGTAGAACTACAAGATCTCCGCTCCTTCTTCACTCCGCCGAGAGGCTATCGCAGGTCAGACATCGAACGCCACTTTCTGTCAACCTAACAGAGCAGGAGCGGATCGCACCTGACCGCACGACACTTCCTACTGCACCTTCTACCTCTTTGTAAAAGTTAGATGGAACGACAGAGTCATTCACCTATCGAAGACTTGACAGTTATGTCCAAATGAACTTTCAACTAACGCATCATGGCCGAAGGCGTGCCCGAAGGCGAGCTGACAGTGACCAAGATCTTGCTGAGCATACTGTGAGCTTCTTCACCATGCGAGGCAGATTCTTTCAATGCTGTCGATCATGTTGACTCTTTGGCATTGATTCATATTTCGGCGCCGAGGTGTCAATTTATATGAGATGGGAAATTGAGGCAAAATTGCGGCTTCGAAAAGGTCAACGAAGCTGGTGACACCTCTACCTTTTGCTTAGCCGAGAGGAATCCGCCGGGTGTTTCACTGCCGCCTGAATCCTTCTCAACCCGTACCTACGAGATCTTCCTTCTTGTCTCCATCCAGTCTGGACGATGCCTCCAAGATCAAAGGCCCTTGCTACGGCAGCGGCGGAGGCTGTTGCTTCGAGCACACTGCGACGGAGCAGTCGAAAATCAACATCGTCGGTCCAGTCGACGCCCGGCTTCTCGAAAGCATTCACCTCGTCGTTGGCGGCATCTACAACCTCTGCATCCAAGCCACAGGCAAAGCGACCACGCATCAAAACCGAGCCAGACTCAGATGCCTTTCCATCTCATCCTGAACCCCGAGCGAATCGTGCCGTCAAAATTGAGACTACCACCCCGGTCGTGAAGAAAGAAGATGCCGATGACGACAAAGCACTGGATATAAAGCCGAACACCGCGAAGAAAGCTCGCAAGGGCGAGCCGGAGATCTTTCCAGATCGACCTTCTCCATACCATTCGCTCTCTCATTGCAAGTATGCAGACCGTAGGTTACATGGCTTGTACATCGGAGCGCATATCTCCTCCGCCGGTGGAGTTGAGAATGCGCCGCTCAACGCCCTGCGGATTGGCGGTAACGCGTTCTCGTGCTTCGTTCGGCCCAAGATGCAGTGGGCCTCGAATCCTATCTCACAAGATTCGACTGAGCTCTTCAAGGAGCGCATATCTCAATATGCTTACATGTCAGAGACCTCTTCAGACACCAAGGCAGCCGCGAAAGCAATCTCCGAGCAAGTCAGTGACGGCTTTGTGGTCCCGCACGGGTGCTATCTGGTCAATCTTGCGAACCCGGACCCTGAGAAGAGGGAGAAGTCATTCGAAGCATTCATGGACGACTTACAGCGATGCGAGCAACTGGGCATCAAGCTCTTCAATTTCCATCCTGGTTCGATGACCGCTGCTTCCGCACTCAATGAAGAACCCGAGGATGCCTTGCAACTATCTTCGGAGGAGAAACAACAAGTACGAGCGTCCAAGCGGGAAGCATGCAAGCTCGTCGCTTCGTACATCAACCGTGCGCACTCGCTCACCTCCTCCGTGATCATTCTGATCGAGAACATGGCTGGCTCGAAGAACGACACCATCCTCGGCTCCTCCCTGCACGACCTCGCCGTCATGCTATCCCACGTCGACGACAAGGCTCGTGTCGGAGTATGCATCGACACCTGCCACGCCTTTGCGGCCGGCTACGATCTCACCACTCCCTCGGCTTACGCGGACTTCTTCGCACAGATCGAGTCGACGATCGGCTGGGAGAAGGTGAAAGCGATGCATTTGAACGACTCCAAGTTCGCGCTTGGGTGCAAGAGGGACAGGCACGAGAATATCGGGAGAGGGCATATCGGGCTTGATGGATTCTGGAATGTCGTCAATGATGAAAGGTGGCGAGGTATCCCTTTGATCCTCGAGACTCCGGCGATTGGTAACGCAAGTGCGGCGTACAAGGCCAAGGAAGGGATTGAGAAGATGCACCAAGTATGGAGCTATCAGATCAAAGCTCTGTATGCATTGAGAGGTACAAAATGGGGAGAGTGGAAGGAGGCCGAGGAATGGCTCGCAAAGGCTGACGCTGTCATTGCGGAGGCTGAGGCGCTGTGGGCTGTAAAGAAGGCGGAGAAAGGGACCACGAAAAAAGCGACTCCAGCGAAAGGAAAGTGGAAGAAAAAGAAAGCGGACAGCGAAAGCGAGGACGACGAGGAAAGCGACCTCAGTTCTGACGAATAGCCACACCACCACCTCTGTACCACCATATCAATGCGGCAATCTAATCTGTATTTCTACCCTAACACATGCTGCGCCATCACCCAGACATAAATCGAATGGTGGAACATCTTGAACGGATTCCTCAGCATCCAGTACGAGCAGTTCAATGTGCTGAGCACCCACCTCGGCTTCAACACCACCACTGCCACTACCAACCCCTTCACCACTTGCTGTCCCAACGGTGTCTTTCCCCTCGCCGTGGCCACATCTATCGCATCTTTTAGAAACGCAGTCGCCAGGTTCTTGATAGATTCCCAAGCCGAGAGCGTGGTTGCGTACACATCCTCGGGATCTGGTCGCGGGATTTCGTAGTTCTCCACCTTCAACGCGCGTTTCGAAGGGCACGGATCGAAGTACTCCCGAGTGTATGCGTGGGAGTACGGGGTCGAGCGAGTGCGTTGCTCCAGTATGGGGGAGGATCCGAGTTGCGATCCGAACGGGTAGGGGGGATCCTCGAGTCGTGACAGGCCTTTGCGGACGCCCTTTTTCCTTCTACGCCGACGATCGCTCTTAGAGGCACGTTTGGGAGGCGAAGTGTCAGAGCTCGAGTCGCATATGATGTAAGAGTCCGATGTTGAGTCGCTCATTCTGGGCGAAAGTGGTGTTCGAGATGGGGATTCAAGGATAGGTGCTGAAGGGGTGGGATTTTGAACACCGGAGAGGGAGAGGAACGTGAGCGCTAGCCGGTAAGACTCGTTCTCTGCGCTAGAAGGTCGGAAAGGGGGCGGAGGAGATGATGACATTGTGGAGATTAAGGTTCATAGGATGCATTGAAGACGAGCAGTGTCAGGTATATGTACTTGTGAATGGCCAAGTGCATCGGTTGAGCTTGATCAGAGTCTTGACACACTTACCAGCAACGGCTACACAATCATGTCAAGGACTAGGAGACACTGTAGTAAGAATGGTGCTCTGATAGGGACGTGACAACGACAAAGGGTCTTCCTGCACTGACACAGAACGGTATTTGAGCATGATGGACCCTGAACATACCTTTGACACATTGATAACGGCTATGATTCGAGGTGCGCTTGAGCCCCCGCAATCCATCGTGCAACCGTGCAAAGCGCTTTGCATCCTGTGACTTCGGCCTGCCCACCGCAACTACTTTTCTGCAGCTCGTTGCATAACGCTGTGACTGAAGTGGGAAGCCCATGTTGATCAAGTGGCCTACTCTGATCAAAGGGAAGTTCATCCTTTGTTCGGTAGCAGCAGAATTTGACAGCTTCTCAAAGAAATAAATCTAGAAGAATTCACAGGCTCCTGTACCACTGTTTTTCCATACTGAAACATCCGGCAGTCAAACAAAGAGGGATTGCGAGATCATGGATTGAATAGTCCATTCAAGAGTCAAACCTATATACAAGTCTATGTGCGAGCAATCTATGTCGATGAGAAGACGCTAAGCTATCTCACATCTTCCCGGAAGTCAGAGTGAGTCTAGTTCGGCTTAGCGATGAGGAAGTCGGACGAGTACTTGTCGCAGAAACGGCCGCAGTTCCTCTTCTGAATCGTCAGCTGGCCGCCCCTGTTGAAGCTCCACAGGTTGTACGACGTTGGCGCACCCGCATACTTTTCATCCATTGGTCCCTTATCCTCGCCCAAGAAGTTGACGTAGTAAACGGCGTCGCCTTGCTTCTTCTGGAACTGGAAGTGCTGCAAGTCGGCGACGCCTCCCCACCAGATGCGCTTGTCGAAGTGGCACTCCTCCGTGCGGACCGTCGCCCTCTCGTCAGGCACGTTGTTGGCGTCGATGGTAACGCAGTTGCCATCAGGAGCCAGGATGTAGCCCTGGAAAGTCTGGACGGAGGCGTTCTCCCCATCGTCCCAGCAGGCGACGAACTCGAAGTTTTGCTGGTCCACATTGTCAAGCACGAGCGTACGGTCAAAGTCTCCGATAAGGTCGAGGTTGTCAGAGGGTCCATGGGGCTGGTTGTTAGGAGAGGGCATGCCAAACGCGCCCTTGCCCAGGCTCTTGCATTGGAGGATGGGCTGGCTGTTCGCTGCGGGAGTAGGAGCTGCGAGAGCGGATGGCAGAAGTGCGAGCGCAACAGCGGCGGCGGAAGCGACGAGAGTAGTCTTGGAAGGCATCGTGGACTTTGATGTGCAGAAGCGGAGACTTGAGTAGTAAAGTGTGGAAAAGTGTGTTTGTGTGTGCGTTGGAGAGTTGGGGATCTGAGTGGATGTGGATTGAGTGATGGACAAGGCCATAGACGTCCAGCTTATATGCCTTTTGACAGCCTCATGATGATTCGCAGGAGAAAGCATGTATCTTCTAGGACGACATGTAGTAAGAGAGTATGCTGTACAGGATGTCAATGACAGCCCCGCACTCCGGTGAAGGCCGGAGAAGCGATGTAGCACCAAGCTACAACACCAGTAGGGGATCGTGTCGGGAAGATCGCCGTTCTCGACACTGGCTCCACTGTGCCATTTTCTAGAATGCCAAGAGCTAAACTACGTCGGATTCACGCAGCATCAAGCGACAGCTTCCATGTCGCTTTACGATTGAGGGCTGCGGATTCTTCATGCCGTGTCTCGGGCTTGACAGTCAGTACCGTACGGTGACGGGATCCGTCCCTTGAAAAAGAATGGAAAATCGGCGGATTTGATTGTCACGCTTCTACGAAGTCCGTTAGTTGGTGACACCCGACCTACGCCGCCGAAAAGCCCGTAAAGATTCTGGCATTTGGTAATTGCCCTGAAGCACGAATACATCTCCCCAGATCCCGTCATAAGCGACAGATACCGAATTGGAAGTCAGCCCTGGTGACGGTTGACGGACATCCAGCGACTACATCCTAGGCCTCACTCATGGTAAGTACTGCATGTGAAGCGACCGATAGTCTGCAAAAGTTGTCGCCATCCTGCAAGGCTGTGTTCGGTGACAGGTGTTGGCATGCTTCTATTCGAGAGATATCTTGATTCTAGAATGGTGCGAAGTCCGAAGACCTTCAGCGGTCACGATCGCGTTTGCGTCACCCTTCTCAGTCCCGATTGTACCAGTGAAGCTTCAGCTTTCAGAAGGTAGACGGAAGGTGGTACAGTGCTGTGCGTCCATTCTAAACCTCACAAAGCGGAGCGTTCCCCTTTCAGGCAGGAAGGGATATATATGTGCGAGAATAGATGATATTGAATAGTCCATTGAAGTGTCTGTATTAAAAGCTAAGAACAGCGAAGCGAAGCTATGGAAGCCGCCATCATAGCGCACTCCGTAGCTTAAAGAGGAGCGTAGAGGGCGTGCTGACCCTCGCACTGGAAGTGCGGGCCGCAGATGTAGTTGTTGACGGCAACAGCACCACCTGGGAGGACGCTCCAGAGGTTGGTGTGGTCGGGGTCGACGTACTGTCCCTGGTGGCTAGCGAAGTTGACGATGAAAGCATCGGCGAAGTTCGACTTCTCGAACTGGAAGTGCTGCGAGGCCGCCACACCGCCGCGGAACTGGTCCATGTTGTAGACACAGTCGGTGGTCCTCAGGCCCCTGTTGAAGTCACCGTCCGCGCCCAAGACAGTGACACACTGGCCGTTGGGAGCCTGGATGAAGCCCTGAGGCTGGGTAGTGCTGCCACCGTCACAGCTGTGGAAGTCGAAGATGGTGGGGTTCAGCTGGCCAGTAATGAGAGTGGTGTCCTCCGAAGACTTGACCGAGTTGGGCTGCATGGGGACGTCCTGAGTGTAGGGAGGGATGCCGTTGTTGGGGACACCGAGCTGTCCGCTGCCGATCTTGTAGCAGTACTTGAGGCGCTGGTTCTGCTCGAAAGGACCAGAAGGGGTAGGAGCGCCGAGAGCGGCAGGGGCAAGGGTGAGCGCAATGGCCGCGGCAGAGGCAACGAGAGTGGTCTTGAAGAGCATTTTGAGTTTTGGTTTGCAAGTGTGGGGAGCTGAAGAGCTGTGTAGTTGAGTGTGTAAGAGAGTGTTGGAGACTTGGAGAGTTGAGTGGATGAGGATTGGTCGATTGAGGCTGCAAAAGGGTTGGGCTTATATGCTTTTTGAGACCACCATATCAACTCCATGGGACCGATGTTTGACAAACGTATCCATGGTGATGTCAAGGTGTCAGTGATGAGCTCTCATGTGACGGAGTACACGCCTAGCGACTGAAACCTCATCGGCGAAATCTAGTATGAACGAATCCACACGGAAGGCGGTCGGTGAAAGAGCAACAGGGCGCAACTACAGGAGTGTGCGGAGAGACCGCCGCTGCAGCGTTATTTTCGCTTCTCTTTCAGGAGATTCACCAAACTGTTGTGACATCGGAGCCACGAGGTTTAATCAATTGGCACATGGCCGAAATCTTTGCGGGGTATCGCCTGTAGATTGTGCTGATGCAGAGCTACGAGACACGAATACAGAGTATCGGCGCAAATGCCGACTCGACTTTGGAACTGCATGAAGAAAATCAAATCGCAAATACAAAAAGCACCATTTGCAACTGTTTCACCGATGGAAGTCCAGACTCCACTCTGACTTTGTCACCGGTATCGGTACAGTAGGAGAGCATTTTGGGCGAAAACCGCTCATGATGACCTCGACTAGGAGTCGGGACAAGAGTTTCCTACAGCCCCCATGCGTCGCAGGAACATGACAGAACAGACCTACTCAATACGTGCATGACCTGCGAAGCGAGATGAAATTCCACGCATGGATTCCGTAGCCGAGCTGTCAAGCTTGATCCACGTGTCTCTCGCTACCATCAGGAGAATTCAATCTGGCTGAACTCGAGATGAATGACTGTGCTGTGCTGAAGGCCTGAACCAACGTCTCGAGCGTGATTGGCATTCTGTCAACTGTATCTAAGTCACTGAAGATGTTGATGATAACGAGGTTGGCCCGACACATCCCGAAGACCGATACAAGATGAAGATAACGGGAAAGCGACGATCATCGTGTTCGGTGTTCCCGGGTCATTGGTATCCCTGTTCTTTCCGGTCTCAGGAGCATGTACGGAGATCTGGCAATCATTGCTTTTCTCAAACATACTCATAGCGAAACGCGCACATCGTGTTGCAAGATGGTGTAGCAACGGCGAAATCTCGGTCTTGTACCGGTACACACCAGGTGTCTGACCCGATTCAATTGCAGTGGCCAGGCTCTACTGCTACATCCACTGTATCTGTTCCGATGAACTCTAGCGCCTGAGTTTCCCGGTTTGCTTTCGGGTTGCTGGATCTCCGCAAGGCACCGATATTAGTCTCACTGAGCTTTGATAAAAAAACATTTATCCGCTGGACGATGAAAATTGGAAGAGCACACGCAGGAGCAAGAGACGTATTTTTTCGAAATGCGGCCGATGTGTTTCACTTGGTATGGTCATTTCGCCAATCTTCTTCAAGCCTGTAGCAACTCTATCATCAATTCGCCTTGAGGCGGCGTAACACTGTTGGGCGTTGGTGTCTCACATCTCTTAGTAGCTTCTGTCGCATGGCTCCAGGGCAGCAGTGTGTCGGACTTTTTCCGCGAAGGGCGGCCCTAGTTGGAACGGCGGTCTCTCCAACACAACGGATGCGGCAGATTCGCTCATCCTCGTGGCCCCGGCCTTCAAGCTGGAGAGCAGATCCCCACACTCGGCTAATGCTTCTCGGTTGATCATTGTCAATCCGTCTGTTTGGGATCTTCTCTGCTTTCGACACCGGCGACGTGGTTTCAGCCAACCGCCTTTTTCTCCGTCAGCTTCTAGCCACGCGTTGGTTTTTCTGCTACATTGCCGCCGTTCCAACATGTCGTTTGAGAACACAAGCATTCTCTGCATGGAAGAGTGCTACTGATGTCAAAAAATTATAAGAAGCATCATCGGGCATCGCCAAATTCTCGCCCCTCATCCACCCAGCTTCAAAGCACCTCCTCCTACTCTCATATCAACAAGCAACGGCTGCCGCTCATACATCTTTGAACCTCAAAGTCAAGTCCACAATGCGTTCCAAAACTGCTCTGCTTGCCTCTATCGTGGCTGTCACACTCGCCCTCGTGCCTGGAGCTTTCAGTGCTCCTCTTCCGGCGCCTCAGGACCAACCCGCTCCAGCTGCAGACCAGCCTGCTGCGCCCACACCGCTCCACCCCTCCCTCCCTTGCAAGAGCCTTGGCAAGGGTACCCTTGGAAGTCCCCTCAATGGCATTCCGCCTAACACTGCGCCAATTCCCAACAACCGCATCGGCTTGACATCCGACAACTTCCTGATCTCAACTGGTGTCAACGCTCCGCTGTTTGAATACGTCAGCTGCAGCTCGGGAAACAGGCATTAGGGCTTCATCCTTGACCCTAACGGCAAATGCGTCACCGCCGAGAATGAGAACATCAGTCTCAAGACCACTGACTGCGTCTTCTCGGACGATACCAAGAAGGGCGGCGTCACACCGTCGCAGCACTTCCAGTTCCAGCACCTTCCTATCAGCGATAAGTTCCTCGTCGTTAGTTTCCCAGGAAGCCTCGACGGTCCCGTCGATCCTGATCAGAACAACCTTTGGTCGATCGACAGGGGAGGTCACCTCACGGGAAGGTACAAGAACTGCCACGGTTCCGGCCCTGATTGCCAGGGTAAGAACTCCCTGATCGCATCTTTGCAGTACTAAGAGCCCTCATCGAAAGTCGTTCGTCGTTCTAAGCTGTAGAGTCCACCACATAAATCAAGCAAAATAGTCTCATACTCAAAACTATTTGTGTGCTTCCTGAAAAGTGGGATGTGAAGCTGCGGCATGCTTAGATCTATCGACATCCCGGCTCGGTTGACACAATGGAACGCAAAGAAGTGGTTGAGCGTGCCCGTGTCCGAATAGAGCAAATCTGGTTGCTGCTTGCTGGCTCGGCTCGTTTTACCGATGGAGCACAGAAATGGGTAAAATTCCCTCCGCCTTTATACTGCGACTAGGCGAGCGTCTGGGACACCAGAGACTGTACACCGATGAAGGCCGAGTGATATTGGCGACTCAGATGCAGTAGCAGACGTATGGTCTACTGTACTTTCCATCAGGGCAGCAACCTCTCTATACCTGTTAGACAAATCTGTCTCGGACTCAACGTCGGAGACACGAGGGCGCAATTCACCAAAAAAGTGCTTGCAGCTCGCTCAATCTTTTGACAGCTGGGACTCCATCCAAGATCTGTCACGCTACTGCGAACCGGCTTGAATTGGATTCCAGCCGCCATTCGAATGACGAAGTCCGGCAAAAATCCCGTCTGGCCCTGCTCGCGATAAATCGTGAGATTGGAACTCAGATGTGCTGGACTGCGTCCGGACATCCAGCGACTTGGCGTTTGGCGTGCTCTGTGCTTAGCTAGAGATGGACCGGGACTTTGCCTCGTCGGGACCATCACACACCGCCTACAACCGGTGGCAGGCATTGCGGCACTGGTTCTTCAAGGACCACAGAATTTTGTTCCTGACAGCTGTGTAACTCGAACAATTTGACAAGCGTGCCATTCCCCGTGTTTGTTTGTTTGTGCGAAAGTGCTAGGATGGCCGAGGACGCCGGTGACCCTTGTTGCCAGCTTATGCTACTAACCTCCCTGACTTTTTCAGCGAAGGGCTTTTCTGCGAGTCACCAGAGCTCAACCCCAATTATCTCAATTTGTTCTTGCCACCGAGCTGCAAAGGACCCAAAGTGCTCCATCGCACCGTTCACAACTTGTTCTTTGACTCCATGAGAAATATTTGCATTTGAGTATAATGTCCAAGATACGGTACAAGCAAAGTGAAAACACAGCTATGACTTTCACAGGTGAGGGTTGACCTGACCGACATGGAACAAAGCGCCACCGTTATCGGCCCTGATCGAGCCGTTCCTCTCCTTGATGTTGAGATGACCATCGTTCCTGAAGTTCCAGAAATTGTTCGCCAGAGGTGCGCCGGCAGTGTTGGGGTCAATGGGTCCTTGTTGGTTCCACAGGTATTCGACATTCACAAAGTCGTATAAAGTCGACTTCTGGAACTGGAAGTGCTGCTCGGGCACAACACCGCCCTGAAAGATTCGGTCGGTATACCTGCAGTCCTCGGCCTTGACACCGGTGCTGTCGACAGTGACACACTTGCCATCGGGGGCAAGGATGGAGCCTTGGAAGTTGACGACAGAGCCTTTGTTCCATGAGAGAGGATCCTGCCTGTCACACTGCATGAACTGGAACTGGGCAGGATGGCCAGGGTGGGCCATCTGAGCTCCGAAGGCTCCGTCGCCCATAATGCTGATGACGTCCATAGAAAAAGTGGGCTGGTAGATGGGAGGGTTGCCCTCGAAAATCCCAAGGGGTCCTGAACCGAGGCTTTGACAGTTGATGATCGCCGTCGGGTCATAGTTGGAATCGGGCGCACCCAGAACGGTAGGCAGAAGGGCAGCCGTGACAGATACAGCACTTGCAATGAGACTGGTCTTCGAAGGCATTGTGAAGATTGAGATTCTTAAAATGAGTACTTGCGGAAGCTTACTTGAGGGCCGAGTACAAGGCGGGGTACAGTGAAGTTGTTAGGATGAAGAAAGTGAGGACGCCAAGTGGTTCCACTGCACGGCTTATATGCTATTTGACACCAGCATAAGGGCTTGGTGTACAGCATCGCACCCAACGTTTAGGTGAATGGCTGGTTCCTCAGCCGGAGCCCACAAGTTTCTGCATACCATCAAGGTCAGGGAGAGGGGACAGTCTACACCAACGAATGCCGGCATGACCAGGTTCAATTCGGGATCGTCAGCAACTTTGGTGGAAGGCACGCTTGCCAAACTTGACACAACGCCGGACCCACGAAGCGTCAAGCCTGCAGGCACTGCTTCGCTTGACTGCTTGCAGGGGTTCTGTTCATGCAATCTCGGGATTGACGTTTGACATCGGTCTCGCTTTGTGCAGTGTCGAAGATGCTCATCTGGGGTGTGGAACTGTCGGATTCTCGGCGAAAGCTCCGACCGCCCCTATGGTCTGCAACACTGGCACCATGCCCTGCTCAAAATCAAAAATCAACTCAGACCACCGCCGCTGTCCGGAATTCCAGTGCCACGGTATTCAGTGTTCGGCCCTTCTGCCCTGCGAGCACTGCATCGCACTACATCGCACTGCAATGTAAGGCGACCTTTTAGTTGCCCCACACCCAAACGGTGACACGACAGAAGCAGCACTTCTCGGACTAAGATTATTTATAAATCTCTCGCGACAATCCTTTGAACATTGATTCCTGTCACCGAAACATTAATCATCCAGAAACGCCGGCCATCGCCGTAGTTGCCGCTTGTTGGCAGCCAATATGGCTCTCCTCGCTCGCTCTCAAGGACAAGGTCACTCCAATTGTTGATAATATTGGGCAAATTGACGAAAAAAGATCGTGCTTGATTATGACCGCCCATCGCGACACAAGAGCTACTCCGTTCGGCAAAGAACACTACCACTCAGCACGACACATTCAAATGATTTCTATATGTCGGGGAAACCTAGTCTATAATTGTCCATGGAGTGATGTGAGAAACAAAGCGGGATCTACACAAAAGTGTGTCTACGGGCAGCTTTCAGATCTGAGCAATGAGGAACGAACAGCCCTCGCCGTTGCACTGGTAGTCCCTCTTGATCTCAAAACCGACTTCGACGTCGTTGAACGTGCTCCACAGGTTGTAACTAGGGTTTCCGCCCTCGATCCTGCCCAGGAACTCCACCAGGTAGAAGTTCTGCCAGGCGTCCTTCGTGAACTGGAAGTGCTGGTTGTCGACGACTCCGCCGTGCCCAGCGTCCTCGCGGTACTGGCAGTCCTCCATCTTGACGCCGATGGGCTTTGAAGTGAGCTTGTTGATGTGCACAGTGACGCACTTGCCGTCCTTGTCCTTGATGTGGCCCTGGAAAGTGTCGACGGCGCGAGGGCCGTTAATGGGGTCCTTTTTCTCAGCGCACTGGATGAACTCGAATTCCTGAGCTGGGCCATTGCCAGGCATGTAGGTTTCGAGCTCGTTGCCGTAGCTGACCGCGAGCCTGTCCATCTGGGGCTGAGGATCGCCGACGTAGATGTCAGCAGTGGGAAGGGCCAAAACACCCTTGCCGAGGCTCTTGCACTGAGGCATGCACTGAGAGGCGGCGATGGGAGCAGCGAAAGCGGCGGGTGCGAGCGCAAGTACGACCGCGGCGCTGGAAGCAATGAGGTTCATCTTGGAAGGCATTGTGAGCTTGAGTATCGCAATGGATTGCTTGTGAGTAGCTGAGTTAGGTTGTTGAGTTGTTGTATGTGAGCGATGACAGTAGATTGGATGAGGAATGATAGAACGAGATCACTGAACCAGCCTGTATTTCTGCTTTTGACGTCGCTGAACGTGCTCCCCAAATGGTGTTCCTACATTCGCGGAGGACGGGCGATCGAATGCTATAGCGAAGGTGTCAAACAACGCCGTGGAAGGCCGGATTGACTTGATCCATAGAGCGAAGTCGCGCACCACGCCGGAACGCCAGCGTCAGTACAATTCCCCCTGTGCCTCTAACCGAAGCTTCTACCAAGTGCACACCGTGACAGACAGCAAACGGAAGCACAAAGCACTGCAATTGCCGTAGGAGCGTGCCCTCTGTCCGTGGCTCAACTAATCCATCCCGTGTCTCGATACGTGGGATTCGGGATTGACATGTGAACGACCAAAGCCGAACGAAAATAGCCGTGGTAGGCTGTAGTAAGTTCTCAAAACATAATTGACAAAATTGTCGGCAAAAGTGCCGATGTGTCTCACCTTCCTTTCCTCAATGCTCAAAATCAGTGTACCGGTGCTTGTAGGCTTCTGGTGCCGTTTTCGAAATGGCCTTACTGACTTCAAGCAGAGATCCAGCGACTCAGCATTCGGTGTTTGGCTGTCACAGAATGTGAGAGGCATGCAAGGCGATCTTTTCATATCTGCGCAACACCGAAGGCAAGTGACAGGCGTGGCAATGCTTCCATGTAGAGAAGCGGCATGCTTCTAGAAGGCTGTGCAGTTCGGCTCCGAAAGATCCTTGAGGGTGTTGACTTTGCGTTCGTTCCTGAGCGAGATCTGCTTCCTCTCCAACTCAGACTCATTCGTTACTCTGCAATCAGCGCCTCGTGAGCTTTACATGACCAAAAGGCGTTCGTCTGCTTTCTCGCGGTCAACGTCGTTCTCTATTCGCTTGATCACTTCAACCTACAGCCTGCATGTGAGATCCTGTTGATTGGCCCGGGTTTTTGCATCTGGAATTCAAACTTGTTTCAGAAGTCAGTGGGACATCCGGCAGACTATTGCTCTGCACTTGACAGCCAGACCTGGTGCTTTAAGATTTCAAAGTGCATGGTAGAAAAGGATCTATTGAAGCTATGGAAGTCTATGGAAGAAGGTCTACAAAGTGTCTATGATGCGATGAAAGACAAGAAGGGCAGGTACCGGGCACATCCGCCAATCTCTCCTGATCAGTAGATCTCGGCGATGAGGAAAGTGCGACCATCAGCATCGCACTGGAGCCCCTCCTTGGTGTTCATAACACCCAGCTCATAGCCATTGAATTGCGTCCAGAGGTTATCACCCGCCTCATAACCGTACTTGAACAGAGGGCCTTCCTGCTTTCCCAAGAACTCGGCATGGTAGAAGGGGTTCACGCTATTCTGTTCGATCGAACTGGAAGTGCTGCCTGTCGCTGACTCCACCAAGCCGTGCATTGTCGGTGAAATGGCAGTCTTCCGTCTTGAGGCCGATGGGCTTGCCGACGAGCTCGCAGGTCTCGATGGTGACGCACCTGCCGCTCTGTTCACGAAGATTAGTATTTCTCATCATGTGTGACATCAGTTGAGAGTCAAGAGACACTCAGATCTGATAACGCTGTATTCGGTTGAATCATTTTTGCCGGAACCTCCCCCTCCTCTCCACCTCAGGCTCGACGTACCTCTTTGCGGCCCACACAAACCCTGCCGTCCTAAGCACTCCTGGGACCCTAGTTCTATACACCTCTGCCGCCCTTACCGCCCACCGTGGCTGAGCGATCGCAGCATACATTAGTCCTATGTACACCAGCACCGTCCCTAGGGACTTGCTCCCGTGACTCGTCTCCACCTTCTTTCCCAAGACAACTTTCGTCCTCTCGATAGCCCCTTTGGGATCTTCGATTACTTCAGTGGCGGCAGTTTGGAGTTTGGCGCCAACGCGTGGTGCGACGACGCGGACGACGTCAAAGCACATTTTGAAGTCGAGGGAAAGCTCGTGCAGTTTGCGCTGGAATTCTGGTGCAGTTTTGTGCAGATCATGGTCGGAGCAGGGGTCATCAGGTAAAGGTTGAGGGGAGGTAGAGGTTGAGGATGTGGGAGAGAATCGTTTCTTTAGCGCTTCCATGGTGAGGAAAAGGTGGTAGTACGGGGAGAGAGTTGTGCGGTTCGAGCAGAGGCAGAGCAGCTCTTATATGGTTCATTGCTCAAACAGAGAACAGCCTGAAGAAGGTTTGACGCGATCAAGGTCCTGGCAGGCGGAGGCGGAAATGTCAGGGGTCTAGTCAAGACTGTACGAGCCAAGCCATCCACCGCTGTCAAGAGCCTCATCATTGACACTTGCAAGCTCACAAAGTCGACGCTGATGTACCTGCCACACTGTCTCTGCAGATCTTGCCAATCTGACGTATCATTCCACGCCGAGATCGTACGGCTGTGCACCAAGAGCATCCTTTCTCCCTTTCGTCTCTTCCGCTTCAGCCTTGCCACCTTCGGCATTTGCGCTCGTTGCAGCCGATTCTGCTTCCTCTCTCTCTTCATCCTTCCCGGCCGCAGGTGAACTCTTCCCTTCCTGGCCCGCTTTCTGTTTGAAATGCGGCGCGATATACTCCCAAGTGTGCGCAGCCCAGTATGCGTACGGGGCCGCTTCGAAGGGTATTCCGACGAAAGCGAAAGCGCCACGAAATATCCACCGAGGTCGGCAGCAGAGGACCCACGTCATGCCGATTTCGGTCAAGGCTCGACCCAAGGTTCGTGTTCCGAATTTGGTGGTCACTGGGATCCGCATCGCGAGCTGGAACTCTTGCACGAAGGAAACAAAGTAGGCGTACGGTGGGAAGAGGGTGCGGAGGAGGGCATCGCGGGGAGGGGTTGGATCCGACATCGGAGAAACTTGGCGGTATGCAAAACAACTATGAGTGAGGATGAGAGGCGGACTGGCTGATGGTGGAGCAAGGGGCTGAGCGTTGAACAGAAGACCGAGACCAGACAGGGAATGCTTTGATTAGGGTTTTGACAGGTCGCATCGTACGCATGCATGGACTGCCGCTTCGCTCTGTCGGTTTTTGCACACGCTCATTCTGAACCTCGCAAAATCCCACACCAAAGCTCGTTCCCGCATCACTGACTTGTATTGCTCCCGTTCACTTAGTCAACTCGATGGCCACCCGATCGCCATCCTCCAAATTCCAATACGCCAGCGTCTGCTTGAGCGTTGCGGGCTTTCCGTTGACCTTGATCTTGATCTTGCTCGCGGCGACTGCGCTGTTCATCAAATCCTGATGCACGTAATCTCGCAGCGTAGCAACCGTGGACTTGAGCGCGGCTTCATACGGCTCCTCCCTATCCGGCAGTGTCAGCGTAATGGTAATGGTGGGTCGGGAGGTGTGTGCTTCGAGCCAGATCTTTTCGGGATGCAACGTGCCATCGGGGCTTTTGGCAAGTGTGCTTGAGGAAGGTCGAGGTGCAGGGCGCGGCGGGGGTGGGGTGAGGTCTGTCTCGGCTGGACGTTTGACTCCCGCAGAGAACGAAGGCTCTGGTGGGGGCGAAGAGGCAGATCCGGTTGGTTTCGAGGGGAGGGAAGAGCCCTTTGGTAAAGTGATCGGCTTATCATCACCGTCCGCCTCGCCCTCCTGACCTGCGCTGTCTATGCCAGGGATCTGAGGTCCATACTCGGGCAACACCTGCACTGGCTTTCCTGAAACCCTAAGCATCTCCTGTTCCAACCCGAGATTCTTCGCAATCATCTCCCTCGCCGCCGCTCTCGACTTGGCGTGACCATCCCAAATAATCTTCTCCTTCTCCTTGGCCAACCTCCTCTCCTCGGCCTCTCTGCGCAGTCGGGCGTCTTCATCCTCGTCATCGCGCGCCGAAGCGAGCTGCTTGAGGTAGTACGTCGGATCTGCGCCCGCGGGGAGTGCAGATTGCTGTGCCTTCTTGGCTTCCAGTTGCTGTCGCTGCTCGCGGTAGGCCGGGTTGAGGAGTTCGAAGCGCACGTGTTCGGCCATCTCGTCGATCACGACTTCGTCTCCACACACGGGACACTTTGTCGTTGCCGCTGAGGCGGGTTTGGCGCGAGAGGCGAGGCCACGAGGGACGTAGTCCTTGCGCACTTTGATCGTGCCGCCCTTCCCGCTCGGGTTGGGGACTTGCTCGACAACGGGGCGACCGGGCATGACCATCTCTTCAACATCCTCGTCATCGCCGCCAGCAGCTTCGGTCTCCATGATCATGCTAGCCATCTTCTTCTGCGCCAGCGTCATGGACTCCATCTCTCTTAGCGATCGTGGTGGCGGTAGGTCGACATGCTGATCAGTTTCGGTAAGCTCGACAGTGCCGACAACGACAAAGTCCTGCCAGTCGATCTCGTTGAATGCCTTGCGCTGTTTCTCCTGGTCTTGGTCCTGCTTCTTGCGCCTTTCGCGGGTATACTTTTCCCACTCTGCTCTCGCCTTGACCTGCTCCAACAATTGCGGCCTTGCTCCACCCCTGCCAGCGCCAATTCTGCTACTCGATTTGGCGCGCTGCTGAGCTACGGACTCGGCATCTGTCGTGCCGTACGCCCCGAGCTGGACCCGCTCGAGCAGAGATGGAGAGGGCGAGATGACTTTCTGGTACTGCTCGACTAGGTGATTGAAGTAGGTGAAGAGCGAGTGAGTTGGTCGCAAGAACTCGAACTGGTACGACTTGGACTCGCGCGCGAGAAGCGATGTAGCGAAAGAACGGCCTTTGCGAGCGGTGAAGAGGGCGGTGAGTTTCAGCACATCGAGGTCGACAGCAGTGATGTTGGGGAGATCGGCAGAGAACTCGAACGGTTCTGGCTCTGGTGGCGCCTGAGTCGAAGGACCAGCTTGGGCATTTGCACCTTCGGTAGAAGAACCGGCATGAGCTCCTGTGGCGGATGCACCCGGTTGGTCGGCTACGGGGGTGAGCGTCTCTCCTCTTCTAACAGCATCACGGCGAGAGGCGTAGTATGCATGATAAGCGTCGTCTTGCTTCAGAAACGCAAACTTTGGGTTGTTTGCTTCTGCGGTCTTGATGTTAGCTTCGAAAGAAGGATCCTTCTTGGCAATGAGCTCGGCTGCCTTATCGATGGTCCGTCTCAGTTCCGGAGGCGGATAGATGATGCCACCTGTCGAACCGATCTTGAAGCTCGAGGGGGCTGAGGTAGACGCCAGAGTGTTGTCCGCACCGTGCGCAGGCGCCGGAAGATTGAGTGCCGGTGCCATAGTGGCTGAGATTGCCGCGAACCGATGTCGAGGCGAGATGTCCAGATGGTGGCAAGCTAGGAGGAAGCGAGCAGTAATGCAAAGTGGAGTTGCATAGGTTGCCGGCAAAAAAAAAGGGTTTCATCGGTTGCTGCGATCGGGCTGCGATTCGACTTAAGTTCAGCATCCGTTGTTCAGCTCATCGGTGATTCAGAAGAAAATCAAGACTCGATTTTGATTCACAGAACAGCACAGCACAGCGCAGTCGGAAAAGCAGAACAACGCTCGAGCCGTAATTGACTGACTGAGTCAATTCACAATTCTCGGTTGTCTAAAAAAGTGACTCGTTCGCTCACTCCTTTTGTCCAACCAACTCTTGCTGTCACCATCTCTTCACAACTTGCTTCGTGGCCTGACATCGACTGTCATCGTAAGCAACCCCCACGCTCAGTCCTTGCAGAACGCAACGGTGTCACATTCAGAAACAACTTTCGGCATCTGGCATTTGAAACCGAAGAGACAACTGCTACTGCAGCAACCGGAGTACCCCGAGCACGCAAACCCACCTTCTATCCTCCGCACGTTCACATCAAATCCAACGTGGCCTGCAGAGAGACCAACGTTGGTGCGCGTCCAACTTCATTTCGAGCTACATCTACCCTCGGCCCTCAGCGCGGGCTTATCTTTGCTTTCGCTTTCCAACGGTACCTCTCAAAGCTTTCTCGTATATAGACTCGTTTATCCACAGTCATGGCCTTGGTAAGTTCTTCTGCGACTGTCCGTCCTCATCTCGTTCTACCACTAGGCCCGACTCAGCTGACCTTTCACTCCTCCTGACCATGCCGGTGATGAATCGCTTTCCGCAGCACGCACTCAAGCCCTCTTTGGAGGAAGTCCAATCTGCCCTGCTGGCGTCAGAACCAGCGGGCAACATCATCCCCATCTACACCTCTCTCCCCTCCGACCTTCTCACCCCCGTCACCGCTTACCTTAAACTCTCCAACGGGGCCGACACCACGCGCCGCTCGTTCCTGTTCGAGTCGGTCACGGGCGGTGAAAAGATCGGGCGCTACTCGTTCCTCGGTTCCGACCCTCTCAAGATCGTCCGCACCGGCCCCGGGCTCGATGCGCAAGGCGACCCGCTTCTCGCCATCGAGAAAGAACTAAGCCCGTACAAGTACATCCCCGTCCAAGGCCTGCCGACATTTACCGGCGGTGCGATCGGGTACATCTCGTACGACTGCGTGCAGTACTTTGAACCGCGCACCAAGCGCGAGCTCAAAGACGTCCTCGGTATCCCCGAATGCGTTTTTATGGTAGCCGATACGCTTGTTGTGTTCGACCATGTGTTCTCCACGCTTCGCTGCGTCTCGCATGTTCATCTTCCCGCTTCGCTCGCCGGCGGCAAAGCCACCACAGCCGATGTCGAGGCGCTGTACACTCAGGCCGCGGGGAAGATCAACAAGCTCATTGCCACCCTCACTTCGGCCACTACGCCGCTCCCCACGCAACCGGAGATTCTGACGGGCCAAGAGGCGGTTTCGAACGTCGGCAAGGCTGGGTACGAATCCTTCGTCACCTCTCTCCGCAAGAACATCGTCAAAGGCGACATCATCCAGGCGGTCCCCTCGCAGCGCCTCTCCCGCCGCACTACCCTCCACGCCTTCAACTGCTACCGCCACCTCCGCCAGGTCAACCCTTCCCCTTACATGTTCTACGTCGACTGTGGCGACTGTCAACTCGTCGGTGCGTCGCCCGAGACGCTGTGCAAGATCGAAGCGGGCAAGGTCGCGGTCCACGCCATCGCTGGAACGGTCAAGCGCGGCGGGAGTGATGAAGAGGATGCGCAGCTGGCGGCGCAGTTGGCGGCGAGTGTCAAGGACCAAGCGGAGCATGTTATGTTGGTGGATTTGGCGAGGAACGATATCAACAGAGTGTGCGATCCCGCAACGATACAGGTGGAAACGTTCATGCAGGTCGAAAAATTCTCCCACGTCATGCACCTCACCTCGCGCATCACGGGGCAGCTCAGAGAGGGTAAGTCGAGGTTCGATGCGCTCAGGAGCATCTTCCCAGCAGGCACTGTCTCGGGCGCGCCCAAGATCAGAGCGATTGAGCTCGTGAGCGAGTTGGAGAAGGAAAAGCGTGGCGTGTATGCGGGGGCTGTGGGGAGGATCGATTTCGCGGATAGGGAGATGGATGTGTGTATCGCAATTAGGACCATGACGTTCAAGGACGGGTACGCGTACCTTCAGGCGGGGGGCGGGATTGTATACGATAGTGTAGAGGAGGACGAGTACATCGAAACCATCAATAAGCTCGGCGCCAACATCAGATGCATCGCCCAGGCTGAGGAGTACTACTTGGCCCAACAGCAGGCTCAGGCTCAGGCTCAGGCTCAGGCATAGATTGCCTTGCGTTCTCAGTCTTGTCCGAATACCAACACTTGCAACTCTCGTAACTTCCGAGTGAGACGATGAAACGAACGTGTATATGATTGCGCTCTTCTTGCGTATGAAACGAATGTACCAACTGACAACGAATGTGTACAAAGAGAAACTTAAGCCCCAAATTTAGATCAACGGAATGCTGCTGAACGCGCCCTCGGTCTTGGCCCACATGCTCTTCCTCGCCTTCCTTTCCCCCTTGACCTTCTCGCCTGCCTCGTCAATCCCTCCACTCATCGATGCCGACTTCTGGCCGCGATAAGACGGAATAATACTCTCCTCCTGATACACCATTGCAAAATTGGACGCACCCCTTGCCGAACTCGACCTGGCCAATCCCGCACTCGGCGGTGCGAGCGACGCGATACTCGGCTTAGACGCCAGACTCAACCTCCTCGTTTTATCTCCTCCGTCGACCAGCTTGGAGGTGATGTTCTTGAAGAAGCCTCTCCTATTGATGTCGAAGCTCCTCATCGATTGGCTGCCGGTCAAGGCCGAGCGCGAGGAGGTGGACGAGTACGAGTAGTTGTGCTCGGTATCGTTGGAGCCAGAGCGTTCGAGTTCACGACGAGCATCGTGTTCTTGGATCTCGCTCTTGGACATGCGCGAAGCATTCAAAAAGTCCGACATCGAGACTTCCGGCAGCGCGCGGCGAGGTGGCGCGAAGGGGTACATTTCAAAGCTATCGTCGTCCTCGTCATCCTCATCCTCCTCCTCCTTGGAGGCATGGTTATCGTCGCCGCCGTGGCCGCTGCGAGAAGCATCGTACCTCTGAGGAGGAGGAGCCGAGACTGCGATCGTAGGGTTGTTCTTGCGGAGACTCGCAATGCTAACCCCGCCCTTGGGCTTGTCCAAGGCTTCAGGTGCAATGCTGACGGCCTTGACCGCACGTTCAGCCTTAGAAGGGCGCGAGATGTCGCGAGGCTGCGGCACCAACTTCTTGTCCTTTCGCACCGGCGAAACGGCTGGATGTGCGGCACCGTGAGGCTGTCTCGAAACGGCGTCTTCAAAGTGGACAGCGTCGTCCTCTTCATGAATGCTGTGGCTAGCCTCGAATCGACCACCAATACTCTCCTGGCAACTTCGAGTTGACACAGCGGTCGGGGCGGGGAACATTGTGTTGCTGCCGAGCATCTGGAGGACATTGCGACGGAGAATCTCGAGCTCGTTCTCGGCTTTGATCTTTTCCTCGCCGACACGCTTGAGCGTCTCAGCAAGTGTATCAGCTCTCAGCAGAGCAAAAGTAAGGGCATATCGAAGGGCATTGACCTCGTCAGTGGGTTGACCTGCGTCAGTCGCTGGCTCGGATGCAGCCGCTACTTCGGTAGATTTGGACTCGCGAATGTCGGCGATGCTCTTCTGCTGAGCGAGCACGCGGATTGCCTCCATGGTGGAGAGCGACGAGAGCCAGCTGGACGACTCCTTGGGAGATTCCCTGGGAGTGGTGCTCCGAGGGAGATAGGTTGTCGGTGATCTGATGAGAGGAGCTCCGTCCCTGTGATCCGAGATGCCCAGTCCCGTTTCGAGGTCCTCGAGTCTGGGGACCGACTTACAGTAAGAGCTGTTGCGCTTTACCTTGGTAGACGAAGCAGATCCGCTGCTGTTGGAGGGAGAGACCCTACCTTGTCTTTCACTCGCAGAGACCTTGGTGGGCGAAGAAACGGCAGTGTTTTGCGACAAGACCGAGTCCTTGCTGAAGTCGTCGACAAGCGGCGTACCAGGCGAGGATGCCTTGAAGCTGTTCTCCAACACCCTAAGACTCTCGAGCGCAGCCCTGGGTGTCAGAACATCACTCAGAGCATCCGCGGCACTTGGTTCAGTCAGCGTGTCCTGAGCTTTCACAATCGCCGGGCTTGTAGGAGTGAGTGAGCGACTCTGGCTGAGTTGTGGCGTCGATAATTCAGACGAGTCAGACTTGTCGTTGTTGGCTCGGTCAGCATGCAGACTGCTGGTGATGGCAGCAGGAGAGCCGCGAGGGCTGTCGTCAGCACGACTGGACTTTGACTGAGACATATTGGCGGCGGCAGCACTACGGGAGGATTTCCTGGCACTGTGGGATCGAGAAGTCGACTTGACCCGGGTAGGAATGTGTGCTGGTCGAAGCTCAGAAAGAAGCAACTGGACCAACTCGGCGTGCTGAGATGGAGAGAGGCCGGTGTTGAGATGGTGGGCGGTTTTGAGAGCGTCCCGCGGAGAGTTGCTTTGTGCGACGACTGGACTCAATTTCTGGTTTCTAGTAGAGGGCGAACTAAGGCCCAGAAGGGGTGGAAGGGCGGCCGAGGGCGGCGGGATGGGAGAGGGCATACTGCGCGGAGAGCTGTTGTACGAGGCCCCTGCGGCAGCGTCAAGGTCATTGGACTGGGCACGTTTGCGGGATTCAACCGAGCTGACTTTTGGATGGTCATTAGATTGTGCTACGGGAGCCGCCTGTGCTGTACGGAGCGAAACTTTCTTTGCCGTGACAATGTCTGCAGCGCCAGAAGACTGCGAGAGAACAAAAGGTTCAGCCAACCCAGCCTGCTGTTGATGGCTCATGTTGAAAGTGCTTCTATGAACGTGATGCGGTGATGTACGTTAGGACACTTTACGAGGTAGTTTGAGGAGCAAGGTCAAATATAAGATAGTCTGCAATAGAAGAACCAGAATGCAAAGCTTTGGCCGTCCTTAGGAGGGTCTGTGCTCGAACCCTTGGTTAGGGTCAAATTAGGCTGGGATGGAGTGGGCTCCTGCGTTGGTGGGTTTTGGAAGGTGCAGTGTGGCTGACCCTGGCACTGTGGGACCTGGTTCTCGGCGAAGAAGCCGAGAGCTGCACGAAGCTGAGCTTGGATCGCTGTGGAAATGGATCGCGGATGTTGCTGAACCTTGCCCTAGTTGAACAAAGAGCGGAGCGCTTTCGATAAGGTGGTCGTGATAGGCTGCCCAGAGAGCAGACCGTCGTAATTTTCGTCGAACTTCGGTTCAGTGGATCGTGATCTATGGTCAGAGTACGCGCGTGATACAGGGAAGAGAAGGTGGGGAGGTGGGCTGGCTGTGGATAGGTCCAGCTGCTTATATGATCCGTGACCGTTGACCACAATGAGTGGAGGCGGGAGATTCATCTACATCACAGACAGAGGCTTGGGAACTGCAGTCACAATGTGTGGATTCAGGGCTCACTCAGGTCAAGGGATCATGATGGGTATAAATTGAGGGAAGGCGTTGTCAAGAGTTGGCGAAGACGGGGACAAAAGAACAGGAGGATAAGACTATAGAGCAGTGGACAGCGGGAACGGGGAGCAGCTTGGGAGAAATTCATGTGCAAGATTTGACAGCTGGGCGAGTTTTAGCGAGTCTCATGCACCAGAGCTGGTCGGGCAGCAGCAGCATGAAACCACGACTGGCCAGCAGCACGGAGCAACACCTCTATTTGCCGTAGCACGGTGCCAAGCGGGAATTGCAGCTCAGCTCGCAGTCGGTGGTTCACCAGGCGAGCCGTCTGGACAGAATTGGCCGTGTGGGACATTTCCATACGCCACAAAGTGAGAGCGGAAAAATCCTCGCCCCGGGACGGTTTATCAGAAGCTGGCAAGCCAACGGTCAAGAGCTGAAGCGAAGCATCGCACCGTCACTGCAACCCGTCCTCTGCTGATCGGTGACTTCTGTGGATAACTGTACCGGAAGGCTTTGAATCCTCACATACACTTGCTGCCAAGGATATCGGAGTTGTTTAGCCAAGTGTGGTAACAAACCTCTTCCGTTTAAGTTAGCAAGGGAACAGCATGTCACGATCGATGGAACGCGGGCTCACTTCATGAAGCTTCTGCCTTGTTGTCTGTTCTTCAAAAACGTGGTTCCTGCAACCGTCTTCGACTAGAGAACTCCAAGTTGTGCAAAGTGCTGTGTCACCAAGCTGAGAGGGGTTGCAGGAAAGCGTGACGAGGGCTGAGGCAGGGCTGATGAGGTGAATCTGCTTTATGCACGAGCGAATTGGCTTCCCCGCCATCTGGTGCGCGTGATGCAGCACTGCAAGCGTGCCGACTGCACGAATAAAGGGTCCAGACCGACAAGCACGCACACCTTATCGGCGTGCCTCCCCGATACTATTCCTAGCATCACACGTTGATCTGACCAGTGAGTGTGACCGGCAGGGAACCAAGTGACAGACACATAAAAGTTGCCATCATCACATTGCTAGAGGAAGCAGTATCAGTAGCTCCACATGTACCGCAGCCAGTTGCTTGATCCTTGTCACAACCATCTTCACTCGGGGCACTTCCTCATCTCCTTCCTTTCATCACTACCGTGGACATCAGCAACTCCACATGGTATGGCTCAGCGTCTCGTTCACGAGCCAGAGAATTGTATCCGCGCTCTGCAAGACCTGTCTTCTCTTGGAGAACTTCTTCCCTCTGGGATGGGATGACGTGCAGAGTCAGAATCAAAGGCTTCCCGAAACCGCTGAATTGTGCAGCATTAGGCACATGAATAGCCTAAGATGGTGGGTGAGATGCGGAATGGCACGACTTTCAAAGTTTGAGAATAGCATAGCATGAATTGCATGAAGAGATCGTACAACGTGAAGCGGACAAAAGCGCACAGGGAAACGCGGAGGAGCCAATGTGAAGAAGAAAAACGCGACAATCTAAGCACGCTGCGGTGGTCTGCAACAGCGACGAGAACGAGCGTGGCCAGGTGCCTAACAGATGCGCAAGTCAAGGCAGACTCAAATGACGAGAGAAGAGTCGGCTTGTGCACCTAAATCGAAATCGGCGTTGCTGCAACAGACTCTGCATCACCTGGAGACCGAGGGACCACCGTGACTGCTGCGGTTTGACATGGATGGCGGAACGTCGTTCAGATCGAAAAGGTAACAGAGCAGCAAGGATGCCGAGATGAAGGAATGAGAGCTCCAAAACGCGGACCCCGGGCACTGCTTGTTGGAATCTGCTTAGAGGATAGCGCACTTGGACTTCTTGCGGATGACGGGAGGTTCCAAAGCAGCGACAATGGCCTCGTCAAACACGTTTTTCAATCCCTTCTGTGTCAGCGCAGAGCACTCGACGTACTTGACCGCACCCAACTCTCTCGCCAATCGCTCGCCTGCCTCGAAGGGAACGGGACGCTGCTTTGATCGTGCGAGCTTCTCAATGACGGCATGGTCGTCGCGCAAATCCACCTGAGTACCGACAATCAAGCAAGGAACACCGGGGCAGTGGTGGCGCACCTCGGGGAACCACTTCTCCTTGACGTTCTCAAACGACGCTGGCGAGGTGACCGAGAAGCAGACAAGGAACACGTCGGTCTGAGGGTATGAGAGTGGTCGCAAACGGTCGTAATCCTCCTGACCAGCGGTATCGAACAGACCGAGCGTGTATGGGTCCTCGCCGATCATGACCGTCACGGCATAGTTGTCGAACACCGTGGGCACGTACTCCGAAGGGAACTTGTTGGTGGTGTACGAGATCAAAAGACAGGTCTTACCGACCGCACCGTCTCCGACGACGACACACTTGATGGTCTGCATGTTTCTGGGTTCTGTGAATTGTCGATCGTATGGTGGCAAGCAGCAAAGGAAGCGGATTGAGAAGATGGAAGGGTCAGATGACAATTCAATCAACCATAACGAATGATTCTGAGGCCTTCAAAACATGATTTGAAATCACAATCGCAGTGCTTGAAAGGAGGTCTGTGGCGTTGACAGCCCTCTTCCTGCCGTCCTAATGAGGCCATCCCAAGATGAAAGGTCGGATAACCCGTTCATCAACTGCGATCCAGCCACTTGCCTTATCTCTCCTCCATGGTCATGATATGCCACTCTTTCTTACGAGTGGAAGAGAGGATTGCATCTTGACCCTTATCATCCTCCGTCGAAGCACAGGTCGTCGTTGTAGATGACCACGCATGCGATCATGTGGCGTTGTCTTTCGCATGTCTGACCGGACCCGGGGCTGAGCATCGGTTGTAGGACCTGATTGGAACGAAAATGTCGGAGCTTTGAAGACTTACAATCTAATTGGGGGAGCAACAAACAACTGGCAGCAGTTTGGACGGATTCAAGCGGCTTCAAGATATGCTTCGGTGCACTTGAAAACTGTGATAAGATGGAGGCCGAGATATGGAAGCCTTTGCGTTCACTTGCTTGCAGAGTGTGTGATCGCTTGCGATACCTCAGCTATGCAAAGATCGACGATGTTGTGCTCGGAAGAGGATGTCCACGTGCTTTGCGTGCGAAAGAGGCGTGATCCAATGAGATGCTGCGGATGCAAGAGCGACTTGAACTGGATCGATTTGCAGACGACGAAGGCTGCGAGACGAGACCGAAGACTGCAGACAGAGAGGCAGATCGAGATTCGAAGGTTCAAGGTTGATCCGGAACGATGTAGATGATGCAAGTATTGCGGATTGGAAGTGGCAGAGGTGAAGGATGGAAAGGGATGGCGTTTGCGCAAAAAGAGATTATGGAGTTTCGCATGCAGCGGCAACAGGCAGCAGCGGCGACAGGCATCCAAAACAGGCAACCAAGCCGAGAGAAGCTGCGAGGGCAGGCCAAAAGAGACAGAGAGACAGGCAAACGCGCGGACTCAAGCTCTCTCTGGGCTAAGTTAACATCGCAATTTTGATTTTTGGCGTGGCCTGCTCACACACTCAGGATACGGGCAGACAGACTCTGGGTTGGCTCGTTGGCGGCCCGCTTCCTCAAAAAGAGGGAAAAAGGGTGCAAAAATGAAAGCCAGGGTGCCAGCCAGCCGGCCAAGTCACTTTAGCTCTCTTGCGCGCCGTTGTCAAAATGCACCCCACCCTTGGTTCATGCCAGCGCCGCGGCGTGTCGCCCCTGTGCAGTTAGTTTCACTTTTTGAGCCGAAATCCATTTGTATGTCTGAGCTTGCTGCTTCAATTCCGACTTCGAAAAAGACAAAGACAGCCATCAATACAAATTTGATTGGCAACTCGAAGCCTTCGGTCTGGTTCATTTCAGCGCACTTCAGACGGACCGCAGGCTTGTATACATTTCTCGTGCAGAGTAGAGTCCATCCAGTCCCGGCTTTGTTATCTTTTCTTTCTTCAATCACTCAGGGTGCAGCTTCTGTCAAGCTCAACTGCATCCCGCTTGCTTTGGCACAGTGCAAGCCATAACTCACTGCAATCCTAAGTGCTGCAATAGAAGCCCTTCTTCCATCGAGTGTCAGGGTCTGCAATTGCGGAATCTCTACGAAGAAAGAAATTGGCCGCGGCCCTGCAGTGGGAGCCTACAGGAAGCAGTGTGAGATTCTGGTGTACTTTGCCGTCATCCTCAGTGTAAGCTTGCTAAGACGAAGTGCTACAGATGAGCTCGGACAGCAACAAGATGCCTCCTATCCCTGAGCGCTAGGCATGCAACAAGCACCTGAATGATCGGACACACGACACCAAGCGCTAGAAGGGCACATTTTGTAACGAAGGCTCGCTTCAACTTCGGTTTGGGAGCGGTCACTCGTTCACTGCTCATGCAGCTGCCACAGAGTGCACTCGAGGTGCTAAGGAGGAAGCAAGCAAGCAGATTGGGGGTCACGCAAGGGAGAGTCGCTCCTTCGCCTGGGATCTGTGCCGGGCTGGAATATGGATCCGGTATTGAGAAGGTGTCAGTCGAGCGGAAGATGCAGGGTCCGGGGCAATGTCTGCTTGCTTGCCTGTCTAGCACCAACTGAATCCATGTGTGGACATCGACCAAGTCAAGCTTTTGTTCGGTGTCCAAAAGGCAACAGCGAAAAGGTTGTCGGTGACAAGCCTGTCAGCGAAGGCACGGTCTTAACACGGCCAGCGCCGCGGCTGACTCCGATCGGGAAAGCTACCGGCAGCTGAGCAAAAGAAATGCATGACTTTCGGATGTTTCCCATAAGCTTATGCAAATACAGGAAGATCGGATCGCCCTCGTCCTCGCCCTCATTCTCGACCTCGTCAATGAGTTATTGTGTCGATTGTAACGTCAGCGTCACAGCGGAACGTTACTGTAGGCAGTGACGTGCAAGACAGTTTCGGTGACAAGAAAAGCAACATCACTCCCAACAGCACGCGGTCCATCGGAAGCGGGACCCTTTTTTTAGAAGAACATAGCGGCGATGAAGATCAGCATTCAAACTCGAGGCGAGTGCCATCAAGCGTTGCTTTTTTTCCCCTCCGAATTTGGCACACAGCTTGGCCTCGCAAGACTTTGCGCATGCAGTTTCAAAGTATTGAGCACGGCTCAGATCGTCAAGCCTTGTTGAGAGAGTAGTTGCAACTGTCATCTGCTATGTGCCGAAAGTGCTTATCATTGCGTGCGTTACGAAATGCGACTCTGTCAAGTCAGCTGTGAAGATACCTTGATCCGCGCCGAATGCAGCTGGCAGGGTAAAGTAAGACTGACTGACTGACTGTGTGACTCAAATATTCGCGCCCCCACGCGCAGAGTCACCCACTTTCCAATTCTTTTGATTTTTCACGCAGTGTGGACTGACTGTGGACTGACTGACGGACCGACCCACAGAAATCACGCCCAAACTTAAATGCCGATTGCCCAAGCCATCACCAAAAAGCGTGATGATGGAAGCCACGCTTGAGTGCGCCTAACGCAGTCCGCTGCCTCCGCATCCGCATCCGCGTCTGCGGTATCTCGCTTGTCACTTTAGCCCTCGCGCAACCTCCGGTGAGCTGACAGGGACTGAGTGTCGCATTGATTCGTTGATTCACTCATGTCTTTGGCTCCCGCTCCGCTCCGCTCCAATCCAAACCCCTGATCGGTCCAGCATTCCCGCTCCGCTCACTTTTGCCAATCCTTGCGACTCTCCACTCGTTTGATCCGATCGTCCGTCACTTCTTTCTAGCTACATCCTCTTGTCCATCCTCCACCATCTATCGTCCGGCTCCTCGATCCTCTTGCTGATCCTCATCTTGACATCTGTTCCCGAGTGTATGATTCGACTTAGTGTTCCGGTACGATATCTCCGAACGAAACTCAAGCTTCAAGCCCCCCTCGTGACTCGACTCTGCGCCTGAGGTCCTCTGACCTGTCTACGAAACTCGACCATCAAGCCAGGACAATCGCACGACACGATTGCAGTCGGCAGCATTCAAGCTCTTGTCTTCGTGTAGCGATCCCAAGGTTTCTCCGATCCGTTTCTCCGCTCGGCCTCAAGCAGCGGCCGTATCGACCCCCTTTATTCCCGCGCTCACCCCCGCTTAACGACTCGGCCTTTGTGTAGGGCGATTGCACCTTGCTTCCTCGGCAGGCGCTTTCCCGACCGATCCGATCAGAAGCCTCCGCATAGCACAATCTTCACACGACGAGCGCGGCACATCCGAGGCTGATTCCTCCACGATTCGATTACACGGCTATCCTATCAAGATAATCTCGGGCTCTGCTGAAACGCACCATCGAATGGCTCGACGAGCCGCACCATAGACGACGTTCGTGAGTGAAGTCGTCTCCGTTTCCTCAACACAAAAAGCACAATGGGTCAACATCAGACCAAGGAGGCTGACGCAGCCGGGTCCTCATCACAAGGCGCCGGTCACAACAGATCCTCTTCTCGGGGTATGACGCCGTCCGGATCGGACAATCTCCTCGCCTCTCTCTCGTCTTCCAACTTGAGACCACCGTCTCCTCCGCCTCTGCCTGCTCATCTCGCAGACGACGTCAAGGTCGATGATGGTGGACTGGTCCCCAATGGAGTCTACACGGGTCCACAGGACTACGACCAGCATTTCGTGCGCCAGAGCATCGTCGATCGTCGACTCGCGCCTTTCTGCAAAGGCTGCGATGACGAGGATGAGTACGCCGACCGCAAGTACAACAGCGAATGTCCAATTTGCTTCCTCTACTACCCTACGCCTCTCAACTTTTCGCGCTGCTGTCACCAGCCTATCTGCTCCGAATGCTTTGTCCAGATGAAGCGCGCCGATCCGAACTCAACCAACCCGCCGTCCTCACAGCCTAGGTCATGTCCTTTCTGCGTCGAACCCAACTTTGGTGTTACCTACACGCCCCCTGAGGCGTTGGAGCTGGAGCGAAAATCGAGCGGAAGCGGAAGTGGAAGCGATAGCCCCAACGATGCCACCGATGCAGCCAACTTTGCCGAGATGGCAATTGGCAATGGAGGAGTTGGCGCAAAGACAGGCAAGAAGAAGGTTTTGGCCGCGGATGATCCGAGCGTAATCACCGTGGACCAAGTGCGACCCGATTGGCATTACAAGTTGGCTCAAGCCGAAGCAACAGTGGCACGCAGAGCCAACCGCCGAGTCATCATGCGTCAAGTTGGCGATCGTCTCATTCCTATCGGTATCTCATCCTCTCGCATGGGCGCCGATCTGGCTGCAGCTGCCGAAAGCGGCAGGATCAATCTCAATGGGCCCGGTGGCAGCATCATCCTCAACGATGGTCAGAATTGGCCGGGCTCTGGTTCTGTGTCGACGTCTCGTAGGCGAAGTAGCCGACCGAGCAGGGGCGCGGGAGAGGGGTTGCCTGAGCTGGCGAGGATGATGCGCATGGGAGAAGACATGGAAGAGGCCATGGTGATGGAAGCCATGCGACTCAGCTTGCTCGAGCATGAAGAACAACAAAAGAAGCAAGCGGAGGAAGAAAAGAAGAAGGCGACAGCAGCGTCAGGGTCTCCTTCTGAAGCCGGCCCGGCGGCAGCAGCCTCGTCGTCGACCTCCGCTGCTAATGCCTCCACTCGCAGGGAGGGAAGCGGCGCACAGTCGGTGTTGGAAGAGTCTGAAGCAAGATCGCCGATCGGCACACCGTCTGCGCCATCTCGCTTGCCTCCTACCTCGACGGATCCGGCATCTCTGGGTCTGTCGCAGACGACGTTGGACGAGCTGCGTGAACTCGTTGACGCCGGACCGAGTCCTCCCGCTTCTACGGCCTCGGCTTCGTCTCCTACCGGACCATCCTCGACCACACCGACCGAAGCAACGCGAACGTCGCGAGTCCCCGCACCTGTCCCTGCACCCGTACCAGTGCCACAGCCGGTGGCGGCAATGGGATCGGTCCTGTCGGAACAAGCAGTCGGTGCTCAACACGGCTACCCGTCTCCTCCGCCCGAGAGCAACTTGGCCGGAGCTAAGCATGGCGCAACGTACACAACGACTGCATCCGTGGACGGCACGTCGAGCGCGAGCGGAAGGATCCTCAATCCGAATAATCCGTTCAGGAAGAGCATTGGCGAGCAACCTCATTAAGCACGTTTGCAATCTTGTCAATCAGCGACCGCATTTTCTCGACTCTTTCTCAGTGGTTTCCCTCTGTCACCATATCGCAATGATCGGTTCCCCATGCCTCGTGTAGTCTTGTAGTCTCTCGGTCTTTATGCATATCTTAGCAATTCGCATTGAAGCATTCATGTCGTGGTTGATCAGGACTGTGGTGCAAGCTTGTGACCGAACCTACACCTCTAGGTTCGACAAACCTGGGAGATTGTGTGCGCGTGGGCGAAATTTTTTTGTTTGTTAGGTCAGGTCGACTTGGAGCAGAAAAGCGTCAAATGTGGGAACCGGCGCCTCGGCTTTCAAGGAATCCGGGAATGATTGCGGGGAGTGAGCGAGCGAGCGAATAATAAAGCCAAAGTGGAGCTGTAATGCTCATACCATCATCATCTTGGTTCTGCGATACGATCCACCCATCCAGCAACATCATCACCTTCTTCGATCTCTTTGGCCTGCATCTGCGCGGTTGAAAGTATAGATCTCCTCGCAAGCAGTTTGTAGGCTTTCGCATAGCTGGACCCAAACCACCCCCGAACATCCTCGGCTGGCTATCGCCCTAATCCTCTCTTCAGCATGGACGTCCTCACATCGGTCGACCCGACGGCATCACAACCGTCCTCATCGGATCCGTTCCACCCGTCGTTTTTCGAACTTGCTGCGCAATCGCAACTATCTGAATTGATCAAGCCCGCTGTGCGGTATGTGTTGGCGGTGCTTGCGCAGCGCAATCCACGCTACTTGCTGCGCGTCGTCAACTCGTTCGACGAAGTGTACGCGCTCATCATGGCCGGCGTCGAAGCGCACTACTTGCGAGTCTGGGGCTCGAGCTTTTCAGAAAACTTTTACGGGTTGCGGAGACGGAGAAGACCAGGACTCACAAGGGGGGCGGGGGCAGGGGTGGGAGCGACGAGTGTCAGCGTAGCCAAGAGCGAGCGGTTGCGGAAGAAGGAGATCAGACTCAGCTTGCTCTTCCTCGTCGGCCTCCCCTACCTTGATGCCAAGCTGGAGGACTTGTGGGAGAGAAATGGCGGCGGGCTGACGAATACCGCCAACCTTTTCGGTGAAGACACCGCGGCGGGGGCGCGGTTCGATGACACTCCCAGAAGCCTGCGCGAGCGGAGTATGGAGGTGTTTAAACTCTCCTATCCATATCTGAAGACGGTGTACCAGCTGTGGCTGTTGACGTACAACGTGCGCTACTTGTTCGACAAGACCCCTTACTGGCGGCCATGGTTCCAACTCATGCGCATCGACGTCCGCCGCGTCGGCCCCAACGACGGCCCTCGCAAGAAATTGCTTCCGAAGAAAATGCCCAACCTCATCCGCCAACCCGCCGCATTCCTTCGTATCCTCCTCAGACTCGCACCCGGGACCATCTTTGAAGCGCTCAAATACGCGTTGCCGGCGAGCATCTTCTTCTTCAAGTTCCTAGAATGGTGGTACGGCGCCGACAATCCCCGCCGTCGTCGCAACAATAACTCCTCCTCTTCCAACCCATCTGCGGGGGCAGGAGGGGAGGATGGAGGCGCGGCGCTAGATCCGCCACTCCCACTTCTACCCGATTTGTCCTCCGGCGTGCTGAGTCCGAGTTTCCCGTTGGAGGCGGCATACAAGTCGCCGCTCATCTTCGCGCTCTCGGGCAAACTCTTGGAGAAGGAGGGAGAACGAGCACAAGCAAAGTTAGTCAAGGACAACAAGGGGCAGAGGAAACTCATCCATAACTCATGCGCGCTGTGTGGTGCACTCCCCATCAACAACCCCGCGGTCCTGCCGACAGGGTATGTGTTCTGCTACACATGCGCGTTCAACTACGTCGACACGCACGCCAAGTGTCCCATCACATCACTTGCCATCCCCGAAGGCAAAGATGCACTTCGCAAAGTTCTCGGCTAATTCACACTTTTTTGCATTGCTATTCTGAGAGTTAGACACGTTGGAAGAAGTACACGTACGCTTGCTGGCTGAGTCCTTTTACGCCTACGTCTTCACCGGTGTTTTGAGAGGTAGAGGAGAGTGGGGCTTTGACGACTTTTTCGTCGTTGAAGAAGACCCATTCTCCCGGTGCGTGTTTGACGTGAGCTACGTAGTGTCCGCTGTGGACTGAGGGTCCTTTGTGGCTGATGAAGCTCTTGACCGCGTATCGAGCGGGCAGGTCGCTTGTGCCAGGGATAACGCCCGAATCTCCGCCCGAGCTGCCTTCTCCTTCCGCGGGAGCTGAGTCTTCACTAGGGTCGGCCGGGTTCTCGAACAGCCACGCGACGGCCATCTCGGCATTATTGCCATTCAACCTTAACGCTTTCCTCGCTTGGGCCTTAGTAAAGCCCATCTCCTCCAGCATGCTCGTATCCTCCCCCGCGGGAGCCGAAGGAGCGTTGGCGGTGGTGGTGGTGGACAAGTCGATAGGCTCGTCGATATCTGCGTCCTCCATATGCGCAAAGAGCCAGTTCATCGCACTCTCGGCATCGCCTCCGCCCGTTGCGAGCATCGCCTTCTTGCACCTGATCTCCGGGAACCCCATACTCGTCAGTTGCGACATCACCCCAGCGTCCCACTCTGGCTCCTTGGCCCCCGACGAAGGGGTTTCGTCAGCAGTATCAGGGAGCTCCTCTTCGTGCGGCTGCTTGCCTTTGCCGAGGTAGCGGTCGAGGTCGAGCGGCGCCTCGTCGTCGAGCGGGACGATGATGGGGACGGGCACTTTCTGAGGTACCCAGTTGATGAGTTGGAATCGACGCACTTGCAGCGCGAGCACCTGCGGGAATGTGGTGAACAGCGTGCGCTTGGTAGCGGCGACTTTCTTGGCGCACGAGGGGCAGTTGTATTCGAGTACTTCCGGCGCGGTGAAGATGTCGAGGCATTCCTCGAGGCTGACCGGCTCGTACTCGACCGCAGCAAGATCTTTGCCAGAGGAAGCGTGGACTCCTTCAGCTGGCTGCTTGCCCGCCTCGTCAGCTGCAGCTGCAGGCTTTTGACGGATAGGAACGGGTAGACTGAGCCCAGCATCTTGGCGTTCTACACTGTAGCGCACCTTGTGGCACTCGTTGCACTCGAGCCTCTGTTCCAGCCCGAACCCAAACACCGTGGTGGGATCCTCGGTCGGAGCCGCCAACTGTTGTGCCGCGACTTTACGGTTCTCCTTCTGCACAATGCCTACGAGGTACTTGAAGAACTCGTCTGCATCCTGCTGTCGCATAGTCGAGAATTCTTCGTGCCCCTTACCCACCAGTGCTTTGAGCATGTTGGGCCGCACGCCTTGCTGGAACAACGCCTGTTGCTGCTGTTGCTCTTCTTCCCCCTCCTGCCCCTTGACCCAGCCCGAATTTGTGGCCGCCTCGGGCTCACGTGGCTTCGAGTACCTTCCGGAAAGCAGGCCGTCGGCGATCTTGCCCATTTGGCACTCGAAACAGTTAGCCGGATCCTGCGAGCACGCGAGCGTATGCGGGCGGTACGCATCACCATACCTTTTCTGAAACTCTGGCAGCGAAAACAGACTCTGTAGCACCGAAGCCATGTAACAGCTGTTACCAAGGTTGCGAATCCCCGTGAGCCCCGGTCCGTAGATGGGCTCGAGGAGCTTGCCGTCTTCGCCGGTCATGTTGAAATCAAATTTGAGATTCTGCTCGATCTGGAGCTCCGTCATGCTCTTCTCCGTCTTGGACAGGTCCATGACGTTGATGCCGAAATGCGACAGGTGCTGAGCAAGGTTTGGGTCGATACGCGCATCGTTGCACGCATAGCAGTAGATGTCAGCGCTGCCCTCGGCTGTGATGGTGCCCTGTTTGACAGAGACAGGATGGCCGGTCTCTTCAAAATGCGCAAGACCGTGGCTGTTGCCGCCTACGCCACCGAATTGGGCGCGTCCGCAACCGAGATGGCCACAGGTGAGACAGAGCCAGAGGTTAGAGGTGAGGTCGCATTTGCCGCAGGACGCGAGACTAGAGAGCTCGAGCTTGGTGGGTTCACCAGGCTGGACGAGTTCGCGCGTGTGCTGGCAGGGCACGATCTCTTCCTCCCAAACTTTGACTTCGCTTTGCTGTGCGGAAGACATGGCAGTCATAACGCCACGGATGACCTCTTCCAATTTGTCGGTCAGCGGCAGGTCCTTTCCTGGTCCGCTCGGATCGCAAGCCAAACACCGCGGCACCGTGGCATAGTCGTACTTCTCTGCGTCCGATTCGGCGGCGATGGCGAGCTCCGTAGGCTTTGCGGGCTCTGCCTCGCCCGGTGGGGTCGGACGGCGTGTTCGACGAATGTTGACCACGATTGAATGCTGTGTTTTCTCAAAGTGGAGCCTGGAGTGTTCACGATCTCCATTGCCGGTACATCCACCGTTGAAGCAGAGCAGACAGACATCGATACCGTTAGGTCCATCGTGGTCGTCGAAGCAGTGCGTGCACTCCTCTTTATGCACGTGCTGCGATGGTCGAGGTGGTGCCAACGACGTGAAAGCAGCACTGAGGTGTGGGCAGGCCATTTCGACTGGTGTCGCTTCCGCGCTGCGTCCGCCTGGTCTGGAAGATGGGGAAGATTCGCGTTCGGTAGAGGGAGATCTCGACCGTTTCATCGGCTGGCTCTGCTTCAAGCGAGCTCAGCTCTGGGTGATAGAAAGAAGGAGCGGTTACTAGGAGAATCAGCTATGTCAACGCGCTGATCGAATGAAGATCTGTGTGTGGGCGATTCGATTTGGACAGTGGAATGATGATGGGATGGTGGGAGAAGTAGAACAAGTAGAAGAACTGAGCCGTGTTCGCAACTTGTTCGTCTCGTGCACCGTGCACACTCAGCCCCAAAGACAAAATTCAAGTGGAGGGCTGCATGGCTAAAAATTGCGCGCACGCTCGTCTGCTGTCTGCTGCCTGCTGAACTGAGCTGTTGCTTGCGTGAACCCGCACGCGACATCAACACACCGCAAACAAAAGTAATCAATCGCCATCCCCTTTGTCACTAATCCGCCTACTTCTTCGAAACAGTTGACTGGACATGGCCAGGTCGACACAGCGCTTGATGCACTCTGCAGCGAGGCGGGAGAGAATGGTATCTGAGTCGATTACGAGTGTTACAAATACAAGAAATAAGTTCGAACAAACACTATACCGGTAAGTGAGTGAGGGATGCAGCCTTTCAATCGTAGGTGGTACGATCGCGCAAACGCATTTGCCGCAATCCTCCTCGCCAGAACCAGCTCGAGTCTTGGCCGTCTTCATCGTCGCTGCCATCATCACGACCCCTACTAGACGTGGCACCTGGTGCTCTAGAAGCACTGGTATTGCGACTTTGCTGGGTGTCGGCGGTGTTACCAGGAACGACGTCAAGGTCTTGCCACTCCTCATCTCGGGGGCCAACGGCTGGTGCGGTCGATCGAGGTCGCGAAGATGACGCTGTTACTGCTGTATTCCTGGTTCCATGCGTCGTAGGCTGAGATGGGGAGAATGGGGACACCGGTCTTGAACTGTCTCTTCGTCCAGCGTTATGATGATGGGAAGACCGGCTGCCCGAGGAGCGTCGCTGGCCCCGTACTGATTCATTGTCGTCATCATCGTCGTCTTCATTGATACGACTGTCACGACCGCGAGACACCACTGTCGAGGTGCGTGCATTAGTCGAGCCGCGGCGTGGCTGCGAAACTATAGCAGCGTCCGTGCTTTGGCTTCGGGGCTTTCTTGCAGCTCGCAACGAAGAAGTGGTGGAGATGGTATTTGCTTCGCCCATTGGTTGGGTGCTGAGGGAAGCCGAGCGTCCAGGTGTGGCTGAAAGCTCTGGTACATCAATGTTGCTGTCCATACCGCTGCGGGTCGAATCTGGACGGTTCATCATCATGTGGCGCAACCCAGGTCCCTGAACGCGGGAAGAGTTGAGAACCTGTTCACGCAACGCAGATTGCTCGTGCGCTGCTCTCCTTGCGGCGGCCATATGCGCAAGGCGCAGTCGACGGAAGCGCGCCTTGATAAAGTTGGGCTGGTGGTCCATGAAGCGTTGGGCGGCTGTCGAAACCCAGCCAGGTGCCGAAGAGGCGGTGGGATTCGTGTCGCTAGATGCGGAGCCTGTTCCGGCCGTGGTCCTTCCATCTTCGTTGGCAGCGTTGACGTCCACTCCGCCATCGCCTGCGATATCAGCGCTTTCTTGACCCTCTGCGCCAAGACGGGCGCTGTCGGTACTCGTTCGATGCACCGCAATGCCGGTCAGCACAGGGCCATCCGGTGAAGAAGCAGACAGTTGCGAGGCTCGTGTTTCATCTCGCGCAGCCACATGAATTTGATTGAGCTCGATCTCGTCGGCATCCGAGACGTTCTGCGCGCGTGAATCCTGAGCCTCGTTGGTTGCCGCAACTTGCCGACGATTGCGACGCGTGAGCGTGCTGTTGCCGTTGGAGTCACCGACAAGCCTATCCTTGATGCGACGGAAGCCATTGAGGCCGGGTATGGAGCTCGAGTCGTATTGCGAGCTGTGTGCCTCTGCATGGGCCGTGTCGGCTTCGAGCATAGCAAGCTTCTGCTTTTGCTTTTCGAGCTTGCGTCGTCTGCGCTCCTCGCGTTTGCGTTTGCGCTCCAGCCGCTCCTGTCGATCTTCGACTTCGCCGATACCCATTCCACTGCTGACCCACCACCAGAAGCCAAGCCAGCTTTGCCAGATGGTGAGAGTCCAGCAGACGTTAGGCAGCCACCAGAGTCGATCGTACTTGATCTCGGTAAAGCTGATGGCGGTGTTGATGAGTGCCAGACCTACGGAACCACCGCCAAAGGATGCAGTGCCTCCGCCTGCTCGCCAAGCTCGTCTACGGTTGACAAGTAGGCCCCAGATGAGAAGAGCAGTAGTGTAGAGGAGCGTCAAGGTACTGTTGCAGATGTTTCGAATAGCGTCGCCCAAGTCGTTGGTCTTGGCGTCGCTGTCGTCAGCCAAGCTAGTGAACTCCATGCCGGAGTTGATGATAGCAAGAGGACCAAGCATCCAGAGAATGAGACGAGCTTCAAGAGCCGATGGGAAGAGAAGGGTCAAGAACTGGATGTGGGTGATGTGGATGAGTGCAGTGGTGATGGCTCGCATGAGAACGAAAAAGACCTCTTGCACCCTTGTCCATTCATTGTCACCGGGTGGAAGCTGGATGCCGATGTAAGGGAACATGAAGGGATAGCGCTGCGACTCATCCTCGAGCTGCTGAAGGACGACGTGGAGAGTGACGCTCAAGCTGATGAGAAGCATGAGTGAACTGGAGATCTGGAGGTAAAAGTTCTTTCTGCTAAGTGGGAAGTGATACTGGACCGTGAAGAGGAGATGGATGAGGAGCACCGAGATAAGAGCAATGTTGATGCCGTCTACGACGATCTGTGCTGGCATGCTGAAAGCGAAATCGGGCATGAGCGCCAGAAGCGGGTCGCTGGTGGTGGTGGGCGGAGGTTGACCATCCACCACGACAGCCGAGGTAGGCAAGAGCGAATAAGTGCCATTAGGATCTGACGTCACGGTCATGGTGACGGTGGCCGTAGCCTGGCGTGGAAGCAGACGATTTTGTTGGTGCATTGGTGCATGTTGTGGTGGTTGCGGGGCGGGTGTGATGGCTGCCCTACGTGCATTGAGCTGCTGTCTGCGAAGTTGCTGTAATGATGGACCGGCCTGGACAGATGCGGCGATGCTGATCAGCAACAAAGCAAAGAGGCTGACCAGCACGATGCAGTGTCCGATTCTTGTTTGAAAAAACCTCATCGCTACTGCAGCAAGAGGGCGACGAGATTGCCTCGCTTTCGACAGATCAAGAGAGAGCTGCTGTAGAACGTCGGGTATACGAGTGTGCCTCGACAGCAGTGCTAAGCGCAGTTGACAGCCATGCTGGCGGAAAGAATGGTTTCCCAGCGGATCCAAGTGAGGTTGGAAGCGAAGATCAAGGTTGCGACGAGGAAAGCCGTGGTTCGTGGTTCGTCTATGAGATATCGATGGAGAGAAAGAGAGACAGAGAGAGAGGTGCCAAGATGCGCTAATGCTCTTGGCTCGGCTGTGTCGCGGCAGTCAAACTCAGTGAGTTCTCTGTCGTTGGGGTCCAGTGCGCCCGCACTTCGCACTTTCGGGTTCACCGACCAGAACCATCCATTTTTTCTCTCCGAAATTGTGCGTGACTTGTGTCTAACAATTCGGGGAAAGGGGAAAATTCAAGTGTGGTTGCATAGCGGCAGTTGAGTTGGATTTGGCTGAGTCGAGCATTGGACCTTTCGAGCTTCAAGCATTTTCATTTCGCGACGCCCTGTTGAATTGAAAGAAGCGTGTCTCGAATTGAATCAATCGACTTGACTCGAAATGCACTTTTGCTCAAAAATCCTCGGATCGTGGGAATCGGAGGCTGCGAAGGCGCACGTTTGGGGACTCACAGTCAGTCAGTCAGTCAATGCGCTTGCTCTCTCTCCCTCTCTCAATTCTCCCTCGATCCACTTTTGGCCCGACTCCCGCGTCCCCGAGATAGCGACTGCCTTGCTTCCTTCCCACGTCGTCTTGTTCCCCACCGTCCGGCCAATTCCTTCATCGTATCCTCCGATCGTGTCCTCTCTCTGGCATCGGTGATCACTTCCATTCACATTCTCTTGGATCGTCATTCCTTGGTCCAGCCTCTCTGCCATTGTATCCGTGTACATCGCGTATCTGACTGCATACAGCACCACGTCCATCCAACGCGTCCAGCAGAAAGCATCACCACCCGACCACGCCTGATCACGCGTCAGAGCAACCACAACTCACTCAGAATGGATGGAAATCACGAGCATCACGATGCCCCGCCTAGCGCCTACGACGATGGTTCCAGCATGCCCGACTCTCCCTCCAAGCAGGCCAGGCAAGAGCTGGACCACTCGCAGCAGTCATCCGCCTACCAGCCACAAACATCCTATGCATCTTCGTCCATGAACTTTTCCACGCCTGTACGCAACTCTCATGCAGAGGCTCAAGCCGCGCTCGAAGCGGTCGCTGCTGCTGCCAGTGCCGGCAAGTTCCAGATGACCCCAGACCATTCATCTTCCTCCTCCGGTGGCTACATGACTACCCCTGTCAGTGCCGCCGCCGCCGCCGCTGCGGCTGCTGCTGCTGCTGCCGCAGCTGCCTCGGCCTCGGGTGCCTCTTCACCTGGAGCCTCCGCTTCTCCGTTTGGAACTCATCTCGGTCGTAACAAGGCGTGTCAGAGCTGTCGTGCGCGAAAGCTCAAATGTGATGGCCAAAAGCCTGTCTGCGGACAATGTGCCAAGGGCTGGCAGATCAAGTTTCGCATGGCGCAGAACAAGGCCAAGAACAAGAAGAAAGCTCAGGACCCTGCCGTCCGCGCAGAACTAGAAAGCTTGCCCGAGACCATGCCCCCATGTGTCTACCTTCCCATCACACAGCGTTCTGCGTCGGGTCGTTCCGCAAGAGCATCCATGTCCGGCCAAGACCCAGACAGCTCCGTTGCTCCCGATACCCCTTCGGCTTCAATGGGTGCGCCTCCGCCCATGGACGGCTCTCCCATGCCTGCCGCCGCCAAGAAGCGCAAACGCGTCGACGATACCAGCGAAGAACATGTGCTTCAGATGCAGCAAGAGATCGCCCAACTTAAGCATCAACTCGCCCAGGTCACCGGTGTCTTCAGTGGTGCACAGCAAGCCCTTGGACAGCAGCAAGGCGCGGATCCATCAGGACGTCATCCGTCCAAGGATGAGCTCGCTATTGCGCACATGCTGGCCACTAGCATGCCTTCGGGAGAGGGCCCCTCCAATGACTCTGCCTCGGGTCTCCCGCTGTCCGGCTCCTTCGACTACCAACAAGCTGTAGCTGCCGTTGCGGCCAATGGCGGCCTTGGCGATGGCTCTGCCAATTTCGATGTTCTCGACCCAGCTCTCAGTGGCGCTACTACATCTGCATACCCGTCCGCCAATGTAGCCGATCTTCGAACCGATCCACGCAGCTCAGCATACAAGCAGGCCAAGGTGACAGCCATTCAGGATGGCATGGACGAGGATCACTTGACCAATCCTTTGCTCGAGCTCATGGTCACCAGCTGGCCTGCCGACTTCCCTTCGCCCAATCTCGTCCATCAGCTCGTCTCGACTTACTTTGAGAAGGCATCCGCCCAATCGCTCTTCTTGCATCCGACGCAATTCATGGAGAACCTTTCTCATGGACCCCAACACCCTCGATTCCCCAGCCTTGGACTGCTGCACGGTATCTTTGCCATGGCGTATCCTCGCCTCCGCAGCTCCGACGTCCAAGCTGACGGCGCAGATTCCGCCGAGAAGCTTGCTAGTTTCAAAGCTGCCGCCGCCTTCCATGCCAAGAAGGCTGAGGCTCTCTGCCACAAGGCTAGTCAGCAAGGTCGTTTCGAAGAAGCCGCCCGGATCCAGAGCACGCTATGTGCCTACTACTACGTTCATGACCGTTCCATCGAAGCTTGGACCTCGTCCGGAAGCGCTTGCGTACTTCTGAAGGGTATGAGCTTCAACCGACTTCCTTCGATCCACTCCTTTGCCCCTGGTAGTGCTTACCGCAAGGCTACTGGTGCTAAAAAGCAGCCCAAACCTGCGATCTACAGAGCAGTTATGGTGGTGCCTGCCGGTACATTCCTCGAACATGAGGAGAGGATTCGTCTTTTCTGGAATTCGTATTACAGCGATCGTGCTGCTTGCTCCTCGACGCACTGGGCGCAGAACTTTGAGGACTTGGACATCAAGACCGAGCTGCCCGGTGCGTTTGATGACTTCATCAACCGTTCCGAACAGCTCGCCCTGCGTCCTCGTCAGACACTGGAATCTCCTGACCTCTTCACGGCAGGTCACCACGATCCAGCACTTCTGCACCTCAAGGCAATCATTTTGAACTCCAAGGTCGTGTGCCACATGTCGAGATTGCCTACGGAAGCGACGATCCACGACGTGCTCACGCCAGACTTTTACACGCTCGACGGCCACATTACGGCATTCTTGCAGAGCGTGCCAAAAGGCTGGACTGATTTGACGCAGTTCGACCCGATCCTGCGTCCCATGACCGGATTCGAGGAGCCGCCGTTCCTGAGTGATGGAGTCAACTATCGTCCGCAGAAGCAGATCAGCTTGATGACCAACCAGCTGGTCGTGGCGCATGCGTTGATGCATGGCAGTTGCATTTCGCTGCACGAGCCCGTGGCGCATCGCATGGCGGACTCGGCCAAGAAGTCGGCAGTGGCGGCGCAGAGGATCATCGGCATCATCAAGATCTTCATTGCAGCGAGGGTGGATTTGCTGCAGGTGGGGCCGGTAGTGACGTTGATGATCGTGTTGGCGGCGAGGTCGATCACGAGACAGTACAAGAAGACGCGCAGGGAGGCGGCGCAGGCGTATCTGAGGTTGAGGCGACAGCACCCAGAGTTGGCGGCACGCGCGGCGGAGGCTGGGTTCATGACAACGTACTCGGCGATATCGCCTGCGTCGTCCGGCAGCCGGGCATCTGGAGCGACTTTCACGTTCAAGGGAGTCGGGCTCGACACGTCTTCGCTGGACGCGGTCGATGAAGAGGAAGCTGAAGCTATCGACATCGCCACGCCTGGGTACTACGATATTGTTGAGGAGGAGTTGGAGTTTGCGCTCGAGGCCGACCAGACTTTGGGTGCACAGATCGACCCCAAAGGTCAGCTGCCGAGTCTGCGCGAGGACTTGGAACTCATCTTCTGGAGTCTGGTCAAGTATGGCGAGACCTACCCGCTGGGTGTGGGGCAGGCTAAGGTGGTCGCACAGCTGTTGGGCAAGGATTACTCGAGCCACTTGCAGCAGGCGGGTTTGTTCAGGAAGAGTACAGCGGCAAGTGTGGTAGGTAGCGAGACTGGTGGCTCGCCGGCTAACGTCGGTGCAGGTGGCATGGGCCCCGCGCCTCAGGGACAGCAGGGAGGGAGAGCTTCCAGTGGAGCGCCGGTAGCAGGAGGACGAGGAGGGATGGGGGCCCCTCCCGCCGGCCCGCCTGGACTGGCAATGAGCACCGGCCCAGCACCTACCTTGTTCCACGCTACCGAGGGAGGGTATAGGCTCGGAAACTACTATCAGCATGGCTTCCACCACCACCATTCTCAGCACAAGTGACGCAGTCGTGGTTTCTCATGTATCTGTTCTATCCGCAATCACAGTGCATCTTTATCGTTATCAGTTCTGTTGTTTTTTGATTGGCAGAGTGATATCCTTGTATCTATGCATCTGAAGCCCAAAGCACCTGCGGGGGAAGTGGGAATGAGAGGCAGTACATCTGTTTGTTCGGCGCTACATCCCTCACGTAATGAATCTCCAACCCCTCGGTATGCCGTCCTTCATCCCTTTGCACCCACTCTTTGTTGACCATCTCGATGAATTCGGCTTGGTTCGTGAGCTCCTTGTACTTGTCGTAGTTGGGATGGGAGGAGAGATATGTCGGGGAGTGCTTTGACTTGCGCAGGGTGACGAGGGTCTGCGGGGGTGGCGCCAAAGGCCGCGAGGTCAGGCGGTGTGGGGAGGAGGCGGGGAGGCCGAGGGCGTTGTTGGCGCGGGTGAGGATATCGAGTGCGGGCGTGAACGGGTCTTTGCTGAAACAATGCACGTGCACAACAGGGTAAGGGTTGAACGAGCCATCGCCGGATGAAGCGCGCAGGGAGAGTTGCGAGCGGAGATCGGATTCGCCAACTACAGAGGCGAGCCAAGTGTATGCGCCGCGAAAGGCGTCCAAGAACTCCAACGCGGTCGCAGGCAGGTTCATAGTGAAATGATCGATCAGTCGGCGTGCTGGCCAGCGCTCGATTGAGGGGGTGAGGGAGAGAGACGCGGTAGCGTCCGTGAGCTGATCAGATGGGGAGGAAGCGGAGGATTTGAGCGCGTGGCGAGCCGCATGTGCCTTGCGCATCTTCTTAGTCCGCTCCTTCACAGCCTTCCTGGCGTGCTCCCTCAACTTTTCATCCTCTGCTTCAACGTTGTCGCCATCAAACCCCTTCGGCCTGCCTTTGAACGCGCGCTTCCACGCCTCCTGCATACTCCACCTGATGAACTCTCTCCCGTCCATACACCTCGCCACCAACCCGCCATCACTCTCCCTCCCATCTTCTAACGACACTTTGTTCACCTTCGCATTATTTACCAAACTCTCATGCGAGCTGGGATTCAAATCATTCGCGAGCACCCACACTCCCCTCTTCGCCGCTGGGACCGCAAACGGCCCGACCCCTGCCATTACATCCCCCAACACCTGTCCTGGTCTGCACTTTGTAATCAGCCGCATATGCTCCGCGTGCAACCTCGAGTTCCAATACACACTTCTGAAGTCGAATTCGAAACTACAATCGCTTTCCGACACTTTGGCGGTAAAGTCGGGCTCGCCCGCGAGGAGCTCCATCTTGAAGAACCTGAACTCGGTGTCGATGGTATCCAATTTGTTGACTACGGTGCGGAGAGTGGCGGCGTGTTTGGAGAGGATGACGTGGCCAGTGAGGAAGCGGAAGGGGAGGTAGACGTCGAGCAGGTTCAGGTGGGCTATGTGGCCGACGATCGTGAACCCGCTCGGCACGCCCTCCGCTTCAACAATGTGCCGGGGCAGGAGCGCTTCGAGCACTTGGTCAGACGAGAGATGGTCGTACCCCAGCGTCAGAGTGTGTTCTCGCACCAGCTCAAATCCGTGCTTCTTCACAATGTCGAGGATAGCCGAAGGGGTAGGGGAGGAAGAGGGGATGTTGAGGAGGAGGATCCGTTGCGAAGCGTCGCCGTTCGGGTGCGGTTGGACATAGCGCACACCCGCCGCGTTGAAGAGGTAAGGGACGACTGCTTCGTCTTTAGTGAGCAAAGGGAGAGAGCGCCCGGGCAGACCGACGGCTTGGAGTTGGAGCGATGTGGTGAACTGCGGTTTGAGCTGTTCGAGGAGTTGCGCAGAGCCTTCCATGGTGGAGAGAAGCGGCTCGGTGCCTGTCAGACGAGGGACGGTGGGGGGTGCCGAGACGGTGAGCTTGGCTTGACGCATCGCGGATCGTGTGGTGCCCATTGACTCCGAGCCATATGGATGGTCCGACATCTTGACAATGCGTGGGAAGTGGCGCTGACGTCGAGGAGAAGCGCCGAACGAGGAAAGGCTGGAGTAATAGATTCTGACAGCTGTGGAGGGGATGAGGCCGTTCCTTGTCAAGAAAATCGCACGGCGTATGGGAGCGGTAGTTGCACTTTTTATCAGCATGTATGACCTTGACCAAGCAGCTGAGGTCAAGACTTGTTCGTCGAAGCTGGCAACAGACAGGATGGTGAATGTGTGGAATCAACATCACAGCGTTTTACTCTGATGGCCTTTTTTGCAAGCAAAAAAGTGACATTTGCAAAAGAAGAATTCACTCCCGACTTCCGCGCCCGCACAACTGGACCCTTGATTTGTGGAATCAACGTTATTGCTTTCTACTGCCTACATTCTATGCTACATCTTGCACACTTTCCTCTTTTGTACAGCTTGCGTCGCTAGTTCTGGTACTCAGGCGTCCATAGCACTAGCTTGCTCAGATACATGTACCGACTGAACACCAAGTACAAGTACCTGAACCACTCGAGCTGCGTCTTGTGCTTGAACATGGCGTTGACGGCCTTGAGATACTGCGCCGGGCTGGCCAGCACCTGGATCTCCAACGCTGGCTTGTACTCGGCCTCTGCAGTCATCGGCAGCTTCTTACCCGAGGGAGCCACGGGGGCTTTACCAGAATACATGACGGCCTCCCAGACTGCGAATGGGACCGAGGTGTACTTCTCCCACACTTCCAATGTAGGAAGAACGTAGAGCGGGATGTTGCGTTGGATGGCCAGGTCGCGCGTTGCGTTGAAGGCGGCGATGTGGTTGACGTGCTCAGACGCTCCGCGGTTGTCGAAGGTGATCAGTGCATCGGTCGGGTTCGTCTCCGACATCGAATCGATATGCTTGCCGATCAAAGAAGCGGCGTAGGCATCTGGCCAGATGGTCTCCATCGAATCTTGCAGTCTCGCATCGTCAATGTACTTGACTCGATCGGCCGGCATGCCGAGTTCAGCGTAGCTTTCGTACAGCTCCGAGACGCGCTGGGAGCCAAGGCCGGCAGCATTGCCGGTAGACAGGCAGAGGGCGGAGAGCGTCGTTCCCGCAATGGCGAGACCCTGGATGGCGGGTGCGAAGAACATGGCTTCGTCATCAGGGTGCGCGGTCACAATGAGGGCCGAAGTGGGGAGAACGCGGATGTTTTCTTGGATATCGTCAAACTTGTCAGGATGGACGAGTCGAACGCCAGCGATCAGTTGCTGGACGATGATCGAGCCGATGAAGACGACCATGAAGAACTGCGCGCGTGGGACGGCCATCCATAGCGTCTGGAGTGGATGGACGGGGCGGTCCATGATGGATGACTTGATCTGTTGGTGAGAATTGATGTAGTTTGAAGATGACCAGATGGTGTTTGTTGCGACGGGTTCTTGTCGTCAACGTTGAACAAGAAGAAGAATGAGAACAAGTGACGTCCGCATGAAAGTCCGCACATGCATAAGCGGAACTAAGGTTGGTGAGAACGTGCACACCGCAAAAATCGACTCAGTTTGTTCGTTCCCCAGATGTAACAGTTTGGGGGGGGGGGTTTTTCCGAATGAACGACCAAATGCGTCTGTTGAAGCGAGAAGCAGACCCCTAAATAGAGGCCGCTATCGGTTGCTGCTCGACAACAACAACAGCAGAGCGCACCGACCACACGAGAGCTGCAGCTGCATAACCGCAGCGGTTGTGCAACGCTGAGTTGATTTAGCTCCGGATCGGTGACTTGCGACTTATCTCGAGGAGCTGTCTGTGTGTGACTCGGGAATCCACTTAGACCCTTCCATCTATACTCAGTTCCACCATCAACCCATCACGAGCTTGCCTTCAGGCGTTCGAATACGATGAAGCTCGCTGCCTCGCTCACGCCATGGCTCGCCTTGGCTCTGAGCCTTTCGGCCTTCAGCACTGGAACCAGCGCTGTGCCTACATCTGACTCCACAGCTATCGGAAGCGAACCTGCCCTCAAGCATTACATCAGTGCGGAGCGTCTGACTCGTTCAACGCCCCGACGCATGGATGGCTTCCAGCGGATGCTCGAGAGACGCTACAACGAGCAGCAAGAGCGCATCGAAGCTGAGCAGGCTGCAGCCGCTGACAGTCAGCTTGGCTATGGCGACAATTTGCTCGGTCGTGTCGTCAGTGCCGTCTCCGACAGTCTATCCATGCAGCAGGGAGTTGGCTCGACGCTCGTCAAATCTCTCGAGTACCTCGGCGTCGTTGCTACCAAGCCGAAGGAGAAGCACAACATCAAAGAGCCCGCATACCACCGACAGCCTCTGGATCATTTTGACAATACTACCCAGGCTCAATTCGACCAGCGCTTCTTCTACTCCACCAGACACTACAAGCCCGCCTCCAAGAGAAAGCATGACGAGGCTGTGCCCATCTACATCCTCGATAGCGGCGAGGCCGATGCGTCTGCCCGTATCCCCTACCTCGACACTGGTATCCTTGACATCCTCTCCAAGGCCACGGGCGGCATTGGCATCATTTTGGAGCATCGCTACTACGGCACATCGCTCCCCAACCGCACCGAGATCGGCCCGGGAGACGCTTGGACTGTAGACCAGCTTCGGTGGCTTACCAACAAGCAGGCGCTAGAGGACTCGGCAGAGTTCATCCGCAACCTCAACATCCCCGGCACAGACAACTCGGAGAAACGCAAGATCATCTACTACGGCGGAAGCTACCCTGGTGGGCGAGCGGCGCACATGCGCTTGCTGTATCCCGAGCTCGTCCATGGCGCCATTGCGTCGAGTGCTGTGGTCGCCGCGATCGATGAGTACCCGGAGTACTTCTACCCGATCGGACGCGGTGCACCCGCTAATTGCAGCCAGGCGATCCAGGCGGCCATTGCAGGCATTGACGAAATCGTGGCACCCAACCCGCTCACCGGCGGCGACCAACCCGACCGCGATGCAAATAAGACCCAACAGCTGCTCGAGCTCTTCGGCCTGCAAGGCTTGAGCAACCTCGGCGATATGGCTAACCTCAACACGTTCCCGCTGGGCGCGTTCCAGTCTCTCAACTGGGACCCCAACTGGAGCTCGCACGAGTTCGCTGGATTCTGCAACACGCTCACCTCTTACGCCACAAAGGGCTACCCGCCAGGTTCGGTCAGCGCGCGTCTCGAGGCGGAGGGGCTAAATGTATCGCGCGAGGTGCACGCGTACGCGCACTACATGCGCACCAACTACATCGATCCCTGCGTCAAGGGCCAAGGTCTCTCGGCGGACGAGTGTTTCGGCACGGACTTTGACGCATTTGCCAACAACCCCAAGCTCGACGTCGGCCGCGCGTGGACATTCCAATACTGCTCCACGTGGGGGTACATCATGACCGCACCCCGCGTCCCGCAATACCTCGCCACTGCCGATGGCAAGAGCAAGTACTTTGTCTCCTCCGGCCCCAAGCTCGTCTCTACGCTGCTCGACTATGCATATGCACACGAGATCTGCCAAAAGGGCTACCCCGCGGGAGAGCACTACACCATGCCCGAACGCCCCAACATTGACCAAGTCAACAGTCTCGGTGCCTTCCAGTTGAGTGTCGACAGGCTCGCGTTCATTGATGGCCAGTTCGACCCGTGGAGGACAGGGTCCGTGCACAGCGAGGAGTTCGCGTACGGCGGTGCGAGGGCGGACACGGTGCAAAGGCCGTTCAAGCTTATCCCGGATTGCTGGCATCATTGCGACGAGAATGGAGTCAAGGACGATAAGAAGACGCCACAAAGGGTCAGGCTGATCCATGAACAGCAGGTCGAGTTCGTCAAGGAGTGGCTGAAGCAGGATTAGAGTGCAAAGTACATAGACTTGTCTGGTCGGTCGGAATGGACATTTCACTTTTTTGGGGCATGCAGCATGGGGTTTGACCGAGCAGACAGACGAGTGGTTTGAGTGTGAAAGATGATTGCATAGTGGACGGGTCAAAAAAGTACATGAGTGTGTAGATCAAGATCAGAAAGCGTTGGAGCAGGATGCCGTTTTGTGAGAGTCGTGCGGAAGTGGAATCAAGATCTCCTCCTCTTGGCAGGTGCCTGCTCCTCCTCCTCCTCATCGTCTTCGTCCTCGTCGTCGTCATCTTCATCATCGTCGTTGCTGTACATGGTCATATCATCCATCTCCAACTCCTCATCATCGTCCTCGTCACCCGAGTACATCTCTTCATCATCATCATCCTCGTCACCACTCGACGCGTTGGGGTCGAGATGCTTCTTGAGGCCCTTCATCTTCCTTGTCTGCAACCCAGTCAAATCCTGCTTGCCTACATGGATCCTACCTACAGTGTCACCCATATCGTCGGTCTCGATGTTCTTCTTCGCACCTTCCTTGCCCTGTCTGTTCTTCTCGGCCTGGGTCTTGGGTCGGCGCAGCGCCTGATTCAGCATATCGATCGAAGCCGGTCGGCGGCGGCGCAGTTCAAAGTCGAACGACGGCCCGCACTCCTGCAACTCCACGCGTGGGATTTTGGAGCCCGATGCGAGCAGCTGCACTGTGTAGACGCGGAAGTGGATGAGCGTATTCGCAGGTGAAGTCACCACGGCGGAGGTGGCGTTGGTCATCATCGTCCCGTTCGGTGTCAATCCAGCTGCTTTGTACAGATCCGCCAGAGTGTCACCGCCGTTCCTGTCGGCGGTCTTCTCTCCATTCTCCTGCGGTGTTGGCGTGGCGGTGACGCAGATCACATGCTGCAATCCCGAGAGTGCGATCTGATTCGTCTTCAACTCTTCACCGCGGTAGAAATCCAATACCATGCTCTTGAACTGCTGATACGCACCCGTCGGGTCATGCTCTCCCCCCTCCGCGCCCGCCAGCATACTCGTTGTCGCCTCGCTCTGCTCCGCAAACTGCGGCCCACTAAAATGGAACAACGGCCGCATCCCCACTCCTGGCCTCGCCACACCTTTGAACTCGTTCATACTCTTCGCTCCCACCACCCCCATTTCGAGCATATCCAGCACCTGCCCATCGAACATCCTAATCCACGTAAGATTGTCCGGCCTCTTCTTCTGGGAATTGCCAAACATGAACAGACTCGCGTCGTTCTTCGAGCTCCAGAACTCGAATGAAGAGGTGTCCTCGAAGGGGAGTGCTTCGTTCTTCTTGTTGAACGAAATGCTGTCCGGTTTCTTGAGCAGGTTCAGCTCGGTAAGGGCGATGTTGAGGCGCTGGGAGGAGTGCGGGCCTTTGACGAAGATGGCGGTTTTGGCCGCTTCGTACTCGCGAGCCTGGCGCTTTTCGAGCGCTCGTTTAGAGCGCGCATTCTTGGGTTTGGCCACCCGGATCATTGTGCGTTATGAAGGATGCGATCTGTGGAAGGGGAAATATGATGGTGTCGAGAGTGTGTTCGGTAGAGAAATGTCTTCTTCTCACCGGTGTGGAAATCCTCACTGAAGCCGCAAAAAGAAGAAAAATTCCAGAATGCCGCGAAAATTGGCTAGAAGAGTGGAGAGTGCAACTGCCGAGACTCTTGTTTGCGAAATTTCTGCTTATGTAAGCCATTTTGGGGGCTTCTGTGCGTCTAAGTTTTTGGCATTTTGCTCCACTTGTCTTTTTTCTCACTTTCGTTTCTTCCAAAAATTTCGCCCCACAGCTGAGCGCAACACAGTTGACACTCGCACCTGAAGATTGCTTGCATTTGTACCTGTCCAACATCCTTTGCCTCTCCACCAATCCTTACCCTAACCCGATCATACAAAGGCAGAGCTATTCGTCAAGATGATCAGCGCCATCCAGTGGATCGCGCGCGGCAAGTCGCTTCCGCACCCTAAGAAGTATGTCCTCGACGATGGCGAGATGGAGCGTGTCTCCAAGATGGCCAACGTGCAGTTCGAAGACGCCAAGGCGCAGCTCGAGCGTGCCCAGCGCGACATTGCTCGTGGCAAGGACCCTTTCGCCCCCGCCGCTGGCGACGACGATGATGACGAAGACGAGTGGAAGGACGACGATGGCGATGACGATATGAAGGACGACCCCACCACCGCCGCACCTAACGCCGCCGCGGAGGGGAAGGAAGACCCGGACGACCTCTCGCGCTACAACCTGGACGAGTACGACGATGACGACAAGGCGGAAGCGACCGCAGGAGCGTTTAGCAACATCCGTGGTCTTGCCGTCTACCAGAGCAACCAAGACGATCCATACGTGACGGTGAAGGACGATGCCGAGAGGGACGATGAAGAGGAGCGCGAGGAGCTCGAGATCTACCCGACGGACAACCTCATCATCACGGCCAAGACCGAAGACGACGTGTCGCAACTCGAAGCACACGTGTACGCCGCCAACGACGCCAACCTCTACGTTCACCATGATTTGATGCTCCCCTCCTTCCCGCTCTGTCTCGAATGGCTCGACTATACTCCCGCTCGCACCTCTGCCGATCAAAACCCCGCGGGGGCGTTGGGCAACTTCATTGCGGTCGGAACGATGGATCCCGAGATCGAAGTGTGGAGCATGGACGTCGTCGACGGCATGTACCCTGATGCGATCTTGGGGCGAAAGACCGAGACGGATCAACTCAATGCTCCGTTGGGGACGGGAAAGAAGAAGCGCAAGCAGGCGAAAGCACGGATCGCCAATGCCTCTTACCACGTCGACGCCGTCCTCGGGCTCTCCTGGAACCCCGTCGCGCGCAACCTCCTTGCCTCCGCGTCCGCCGATTGCACCGTCAAGTTGTGGGACCTTTCACGCCCGCATACGGCGGAGGACTCGACGGCGTTCCGCTCGTTCCAGCAGCACACGGACAAAGTGCAATCCGTCGCGTGGCAGTTCAAAGCCATCGGCGGCGACGCAGCTGGCGGGGCCAATCCGGCAGTGTTGTTGACGGGATCGTACGATAAGACCGTCCGAGTATTCGACACGCGCACACCGGACGCTGCTGCGGTGTTCAGCATTGCCAGCGATGTCGAGTCGGTCGTATGGAACGGTTGGGCTCCCGAAACCTTCCTCTGCTCTCTCGAATCGGGGCTAGTCCACAGCTTCGACCTCCGTTCCCCCACTTCGCCCCAATGGACATTGCAGGCGCACGACACTGCCGCCACCGCTATCGACATCTCCCCCCACATCCCCGGGTGCATCCTTACCGCATCCTCCGACCGCACCGTCAAACTCTGGAACCTCTCCACCCCGGAAGCGGGAGTGGGGGCACCTTCGGCGATCAACCTCGTCCTTTCTCGAGACCTTGGCATTGGGAAGCTCTTCGCGGCCAAGTTTTCGCCAAATGACCCACTCACCCTCGCCGCCGCCGGCTCCGCAGGCCAGCTCCAGGTGTTCAATGCTCTCTCGAACGCTGGGGTGCGCAAAACTTTCGCAGACAGGCTGAGCAAGTTGACTGGCGAAAACAAGGTCAACCTCGACGGAACAGAGCCCAACCGAGGAGACGGCATCGTCCGCATCCAAGACGACTCGGACGACAGCGACGACGATGACGCAGCCGCTCCGGAGGATATGCAAGATTAGCAACCGCCGCACTGATTTGCGTGTGCTGTAATCATATCATTTTTAGTTCCAAGCAGCCGGTGAAATGTGTTGAGTGAGTGGTTCAATAAGCTTGCATTCCCGCACTTCTAGAGACACACTAAGTTATTGTTGAGACGGAAAACCCAGCATAACCTCTTCACCTTACATAAGCTATCTGCCCTGGACAAAGCTCCCGAACTTCCACTCGGGCAGCTTCTTGGTCCCCTCCCACTTCTTTCCCGTTCCTGCACCGGCACCTCCGGTCGCGCTCTCGTCGTACTCTCCTGCGGACCCGACCAGCCCAAACACGGGATGCCACGTCGGCACCTGCACGCCATCCTCAACCAGCCTGTCCCACAATAATGTTGTCTGCCTTACTGCCACCTCGATCAGCGGCTGGCTGCTCTTGCCGCTCCTGAATAGGATGGCTGAATTCACCTGTTCAGCAAGTGCCACCTTGCGCGAGCGATGCAGGAAGCGCCGCACAGGCGAATGTTCCACATCAGGGTATGCGAGCAGCGCCGTCACCTGTTCGAGCTCCTTCAGGTACATCGAACGCCAGAAGGAGGGCAGCTTCTGCGCGGATGCGTACAGCCCCTGTGCGTACGCCAAGGCCGAGTAGAGGGTAGGGTTGAACGCCGAGTTGGTGTTAGATGCGTTCGAGCCATTCGATGAGGCTGTGGACGGAGCAGGAGAGGCAGCACGCGAAATGGCCGCCGCAGCGATCCCTGGTGTGGTGGAGGCGAGAGAGGCAAGACCACCCGGACCGCCAAGTTGAGGAGATGCAGCCATCGACGCCGCCGATGGCGCAAGCTGTGAAGCGGAAGCGGATCGAATGGCTTCAATAAACACTTGGATCTGCAAGTTGAGCAGCAGATGATCCGGCTCCATCGATGTCGGGTTCGCCGGCAGCACTTTCTCGCACGGATTGGACGAGCTCTTGCTGCGGCTGGACTTGGAAGCGTTTGAACCACTTCCGTTACTGCTGCTGTTGAGGACGGTGGGGAAATACTCATTGCACATGTCCATCGCCTGTCGAATCTGTCCTGCAATGATATAGTCTTTGATCTGCTTTCGTGCGCGCACGGCTCGAAGCTCTTCAGCGGTGAGATCGGGGCTGATGTCGACTTCAGCATCCTGCTCTACGTCGTCCATGTCGTCGGAAACGAGTTCGGCACGTGCCTGAGCCTCTTCCTCATCCTCTGTCGCTCGGACTTGTAAACCGGATCTTGACCGTGAGGAGCGACCATTTGAGTGGTGTGTGGATCCATTCGAGTAGCCGTTGGTGTGATCGTTTGTGCCAGCAGTGGGGTTATGTTCCGAAGAGATCGGAAGCAGGTTCTCGACCTCGATCTCCATGCTTGAGTCGTCGTGAGATAGTGGAGGCGCAGAGAGTGGGTGCGCCTGTCGCCCAGCGCCATTACTGCTGCGCACCGCAGTATCGGTCGAAGCAGTGGCTGAGGACATGTCCCTAGATGAAGATGCCGATGCACTTGCGCCTATGGAAGCTGGCGCGCCATTCTTGGATGTGGCTGGGAGTGCGGATGCATCTTGACTGTATATGTCGTCAATGATACCATCTTTCGCAAACGCGATGGCAGTGTCGGTATAGCAGTGATGCAAGAGGTAGTTGAGGACGAGTTTGCGCAGATTGGCGGGAGAAGTGAGGTCGGCATCATCCGAAGAAGGCTGAGGAGCCTGGGAGGATCCTGCCTGCTCGTTCTTGGATGACTGCATTTCGGATCGGATCAGATCCGATCAGCCAGTTGTGTTTGGCTGAGTCGGTGAGGGCGATTTGCTGAGGGTGTTGGAAGGGCTGTCTTATCTCGACCTTGTGGCGCAACGGTAGCACTGATGATGCAAATTGAGCTGAAGAGGTGCAAGAGCGGAAACGTGAGAACAACAGCGCGTGCTGGGTCAGAGTACGACGTCAAAGTGCAATAACGAATCGAGACGAGTCGAGAGCAATGATGATTGTGTGAAGGAGAGAGAGGGATGGGGAGCGGTGATGATGTGGAGTGTGCGCCCAGGAATAGCGGAAGTGCTTGGTCACTCACTGCCTAGCTATCAGTCTCTGAGTTGAACCCTGGGCAGGGTTGGATCCGCTCTCGTGCATATAGCCAAGCACACAGCCAGCCTGTCAGCCAGCCAGCCGCTAATTGAAGCGGAGCTCTTGCGTGGAGGACTCAGTCTGACTGACTGATTGAGTGCAGCTGATGCGGGCTGCAATCGCAGAATCGAAAAATCATCCGAAATTGCCGTGAAATCGGCTCTTTTGTGTGTGATTTTGTGGTTTGGTGATTTTGTGGAGAAGAGCACGCCAAAAAGGCTCCTGAGACACACTGAAGCAGCAGCAACAGGCCTTCACATCACAACTGTGCTCCGGTCGCGTGCTCACTACTGAAGAAGCCTGGCATTCTTCTACAAACTTGCTTTCGATGTGTGATGTTTGCAGCTCTCGACCGCATGCAAGGTCTTGAATACTCTTCAGCTGAGCTTTGAAACACACACAAAGCCATAGGAGGCTTGAAGCGTAGCGGAAAGTTGACACAATGATATCAGGCGCATTGGTACATGAGCGGGATTGCGCGGTTACATGCTATGTGATCTGCAGGCGCTTTCCTGAGCCAATACGTCAGAAGCACAGTCGACATTGATCAATTCAAGGGTATCTCAAGGGTATCTGATGTATCTGTTTGCATCCTCAACCCCTCCCTAAGCCTGTCATTCGTGACACTGCTCACAAGCTTGCCGCATCATGATGTTTGTTGTTGCTTGTTGGAGTTGTTTGTATGATAGTTTGCGACGCGTCGAATGGCGCGACTCCACTTTACGGGGATGCGTTTGTGACTGATTTGTGTTGCTCGGCGTTCGAAAAGTTGCGCCTGCCATTTGGCAATCTGTCGGCGTTGGCTAACGTTTGAGACATTCTCGGTCTTCGCTATCAATTGCTTCTTCTTCTACTGCATCAACATTCCAAGCATCGACCTCAGCACGCATCTAAGACTCTTACGTATCGGCATCATAGCATCTATCATCAGCATTGTCAATCAACTAGCAACACTCGCGCCCGATCTATCCCTGCGAATCTGGTCGTTGATTCGACTTGAGGATCATCACGGCCCTTCCGCAACAGACATAATACCCCAGCATCGTTGCTCATCTCTATTCTCACTACGAATCCTGCTCCAGCCCTAAATTAGCACGTTCAAGCGGGTCAGCACATACAGTCCTATGCGTAGCGATCCTTCCAGCCAAACTGCCTCGTCATGAACAGGTCAGCTCGGGCGCACCGCTCGACAAAGATCCCCAACGTCAAGCTTCGGCCCGCACAGGCACAGTCATCCAGATCCACCGCGACTTCGTCTAAGCAACAACAGAACAAGCTAGCCCGTCGGCGTGATGAGCTTCTCGACGACCGCGAAGATGCTGCTCACTTCCGGCAACTCCGAGATGATGGTCATGATCATGGCGCACATGTCGACGCGGACTTTATAGGATCTTCCGCTCACCCGCTAAAGGGAGCCATCATATCGATTACGGGACTCGGCGATCTCAAGCCGACATTGACCCAGTATGCTCGCGAGCTCGGCGCTCGAGTCGAGGGAAACTTGACCGAAGACGTCACTCATCTCATCGCCGACCGCCCGGGCTCAGAAAAGTATCGCTTCGCACTCCAGCTTGGCATGCACATCGTCAGCCCGGATTGGATCCAAGCCGTCCGCGAAGCATGGCTACAGGGCGAGGATGTTGACGCTGAGCAGCTCGAGCACGATTATCAACTACCAGCATTGAACAACACCACCATTTGCTTTTCAGCTCTCGCAGGGTCAGACCGCCGCCAACTTGCTGAGCTAGCAAAGAAGCTCGGAGCCACAGTCTCTGACGAATTCCGCTTTGATGGGACAATCACCCATCTTGTCTCCGCAACAGCCGATCCCAACGCATCCAGCAGTGTCCATCATTTACTCCACTTCCTAGATCGGTCGCGCCATGGCCGCAACGGCACTCGAGAGCAAGCAGCCTCCCGAATCCTCGCAGTGCGGCCCGAGTGGTTAACCGACTGTGACAAAGCTGCGGGCTGCCTCAGCGAGCAACCTTATTCCATCTTCGCCAAGCTTCCAGACGCAAAGCAGCGCGAGTCCTTTATCGAAGAAGCCCGAACAAAGCTTCCTTCTCCCTTCATTCGTGAAGAAAAGCCAGTCGCTGTATCTTTCCAAAGTCCATTCGTGGCTTCAACCCGTAACAAGCTCGCATTGACTGAGTCAGCTTCCGATCCGCACATCGGCGACGGCGGTCACGTCAACGAAGACGAAGACGAGCGACCAATAACGCTCGGCGCAAGGCAGAAGGCTGCGGCTGCAGCAGAAAAGTCTTTCGACAGCATCTTGTCGCAGCTCAAAGGCAGCCACGTCACATCCGCAACTTCCACCACTATCAAGTCCGCTCCATCTGCTCGACCGCTTCCGGCCATCGTCAAATCTTCCTCTTCCACAACTTCAACATTCGCATCCGCATCGTCACTTCCACCACCACAGCAACGAACACCATCTTTCTCCCTCAACCCGCATCGGACCAGCCTTCTGGGCATGTCCCGCGCCTCCAGCTTCTCACCCGCACCTACGTCTACAACCATCAAATCTACGTCATTGAACATGCGCAAACCCGACCCAAAGCATGTTATCTTGCCGCATGCCAGTCAAGCATCCAGCAACGGTGAATCAGCGGCAGAGAACGGGGGCAGCTTCGCTGGCAAGAGCTTCATTGTCTGCCTCACAGCCGAGGATCGCAGACGAACCGTTGAGCAAGTGCTTATACTGAATGGCGGCACTCTGGTACAACCTGGTCAAGCAGCTTCTCCAGACTATGCTGTCGTAGAGCCCAAGACTTCCCTTGCGGACCTTCAGGCTCTCGACGATGCGGGTGTAGTACCGGTGTTGCATTACTGGTTAGAGTACTGCTTGCATCACGACATGTTCACAGAGCCCTCAACCTATCTCGCCGCTTTGCCAGCAAGGGTCCCGCTTCCGCTACCCGACGGTGAACAGCTGAGGCTATTGCTTTTGGGCTTCGACGCCGACTCGCCGGAATTGTATCATGCGGAGAAGCTCATCGCCGAAATCGGAGGAAAGATTGTGAGGCAGCTCAAAAACGAGTCGCTCACCCACGTCATCTGCGCCACCAACGAGAGCTTCGAGGGAAAGCGAGCCCAACGTGCGAGAAGCTGCGGTGTTCCCGTGGTCGGTCTGGAGTTTCTGATCACAGCAAGGCGAACAGGCCAACTCATTCCACCTCCCATTCCTCTGGCAGTGGCGGGCCTGTCTTCATCAGCGACAACGGCAAGCGGAAGCAGCACTAGTCGCACTAGTAGCCTCTCGTCAATGCCTCACACCGGCGCCCGGCTCAAGCCTCCGCAAGACGCAAGTACTGATATGCAAGAGACTCAACCGCCGCTGCCTCTGTCAGGTTGCACTATTTCCAGGTCCAAGACATTGACTTCACAAAGCGTCATGCTCGAACGCAAAGCCATTCAGCTTGGAGCCTGTTGGCAGGCCCAGGCAAGCGAAGCTACCACTCATCTATTACATCAGGGCTCGGGACCACCTCGCGAGAGTAAGGAACTCCGCCGCGACGCCTTTCTCGTCCATCCCACCTGGCTTGACAAGTGCATCGAGCAAGACATCCGTGTTGATGAGAGCCTATTCCCCTCGTCGATGAACCCGACGAAATCGCTCATGACGGTGCTGTCCAGTTCCGATGGATCTGCAAGCGGCAATTTCTTATCTCAGGCGACCCAGTCTAGTATGCAACAGAAGCACAAGGTGCAGGGAGCTCAGCAGACACAAGCCGAGCTCGTAGCTGCCGCCAAGCCGTGGCATCGTTCGATTTCGGCCGACGCTGCAAAGCATCAGGACAGCCAATTGACCAAGACGGTAGACCGCAATGTTCAGAACAGGAATGCAAGGGGTCGATCTGAAGAGCTCGACACAGAGTGGCACGATCAGGACGAAGACTTCGATGATCTGGTACTACTAGAGGGTTTCGACGCCGACATCACGTTGAGTGGTGATGCACCACAACATCTGGGCGAGGATGCAGAAGATGCTGCGCCGGCACCCTCTAGCCAAACGCTATTCGAGGGAGAAATGGATGAAGATTTGCCTATGTCGGATGTTGAAACAGTCAAAAAGGTCCCGCATCAAGTCAGAGAGGCCGTCACGAAACCAAAGCCGCCTACTTCGAAGTCTGTGACAGATCAGCTGGCACCAGCAGACGAAGTCATGGAGCTCCTTCGCACGCGCTCGCTCGCCCAAGGTGCTCGCAAAAAGAATCGTCTGCCTCCTCGCGCACGCAAACAGCGAAGTGATGAAGGCGTCAGGTCTACAAATGAAGGCATGCTACCCCCAGAAAAAGTGCTCGAGGCTCAAGAACGGCTCGATGCTCAGCGTGCAGCTGAAGCGGCTGCACACGGCTATTCGCTCGGCATGGATAAGGACATCTCGCAACTACAGGGCAGTCAGAATGGGCAGCACTTTGACCAGAGCATCCGCATCGTCTATGATGATCCCGCAGCAAGAAAGGAACGTCATCGCTTGCTCAAGATGCTTGATCATCAGAAGCCCGATCATCTCAGCGAAGAGGGACACAACGCCGCTCAGGAAGAGGCAGGTCCAAGTTCCGAGCAGAGTGACAGCATGCATATCGACAGCATTGCCGAACCTGGAGCGAAAGGTTTGAACGGTTCGAGGAAACGTCCCAACGAGGACAGCTTCGGAGCAGGAAGGCAGAGCAGACACTATTGGGAGAACCGGAACAGTGAGAGTCCGACAAAGCGGCCTGTGGTGCGTCGACAGCCTCTGGCAAGGCGGTAAAAATTAGCAGAGCCCCCATCTCCTCAACAGCTTCATCTATCAAACGTGATACCCAATCAAGGCACCGATGCTTCGTCTTTTTCCATGCACATACTGCAGCAACGTCGCAACCATCGCATCCCAGCCATGACAATGAAGCTACTTGCTTTCCACCATCATACGTGGGGCTTGTGAAAAATTCCCTGAATGTGTGTCTTTGGTGGAATCGCACGTTTATCAAAAAAGATCCAAGAGTTGAACTGGACCCTGAGCGCGTGGGCTTTGCTGCACGGCGCGTCAACGGAAATGTCGCAGAGCAACAGAAAAACAATACGCATCATCAGCTGCAGCCAAAACAAAAGTCGACGCTTAGAATGAATGCAGTTGTGATGTGATGCTCTTCGTCATCAACCGCAGCCAACTTCCCTAACATCACCTCCCTTCGACCGAGCCATCCATCCATCCATCCGCTGAGCCCTAAATTATATACCCGTACGTAGGCGCTGGCATCGACCCTGCACCTGCTCCCATCACCTTGTCCGTCGGTCAGCCGGCCAATACGTGAGCAGATCCAGCAGCTAGCCTCCACCTTTCAGTCAAATACCTTCCACAACTCGTCGGAGCTGCACAGCCGCTCACGACATACATTGCGCCACCTAGATGGCTCCACAAGCCTCTCGGCGCTTTCACGAAGCCGGGGTCGGCTCTCGTACAGGTCTCCGGCTGTCAGCGGTCGCACGAGATCAGGATGGATTCGAGGATCTTGAAGCCTTCTACAAAGCTTCTGAGGCTGCACTCGACCACCATCCACCGCCGGGACATGATGAAGTTGAAGATGATGAGGACGACTACGACTCGTTCGACGAGACTCGCTTCAGCAAGCGACCCAGCAACACCAAAGCCCGTCACCAGGGCGCTTCCAGTAGCAGTATGATGGACATCCAAAACAGTTCGGCTCCATCGCCACGGTCAATTCTGCGCTCAGCACGGCAGTCGGCAGCATCGAAAGGCCAGGCGGCCAATATGACATTGGCAGATGACGACGACGATTTGGACTTGCCAGACCTCTCAACTGGGTCAAGGAGCTTTGATCTTGGTACGGCGGACAACTTCAGGACGTCGGGTACGCCGGCAAAAGGCTATACAGAAAGGCAGGCATCTAAGTCTCCAGTCAAGGGGAAAGGTGCCGCAACCAACCGGCGAATGGAACTTTCCCTGTCTGATTCAGAGGACGACAGGATGCTAGCTGGGTACGATGACGATGACGACGCCGGAATGGTAGACGACTACTACGACATTTCTCCTGTGCGACCACCGCCAGCCAGAGCACAGCCAAGATCACCAGCCAGAGCAGCCAAGCAACCTGCTGCAAAGAAACAAGCGATAGCAGCAGAGGAGAGACCAGCGGCGATCTCGCGAGCAGCAGCTCAGTCGCCAAAACGCAAAGCACCCAGTCCTCGCAAGAACCGGCCAGTCGAACCCGAGCCAACGCACGAGCCCGCCTATACCTATGACGAGCCATACGACGAGGCCGATTATGATCTTGCGGCCGATCCGTATATGGCACAGCCCGAGCTTGCCCAACCACCCAAACGCAAACGAGGTCGACCGCCAAAGAATCCTGATGCCCCGAAGCCTTTATCAAAAGCCAGGACCAACGGCGTCTCTCGTCCCGCCGCACCGAAAAGCAAGCCATCAAAAACAGCTGGAAATCCAGCAGACGGCAAAGTCGTTGAGAAAGTGCGCTCGCAGTCCCGCGTTGCTACCGTCTACGACGAGAACGGCGTGCGTCGCAGCACTCGTCAGCGCTTTGCACCGCTCGAGTATTGGCGCGGTGAACACATTCGTTATGGTCGGCCTTCGCTTCCCTCTGGTACGACGGTGGAGGATTTGCGTCGCTCGCAGCGCCCTGGTGAGGATGAATTCGAGGATGATCCTTCCATGATGCTCATGCGCAAGCGTGTGCCGGTGTTGGACGTCAAAGAAGTCATTCGCGTCCCTCGCGCGCCTGGGGAGGGAACATTCTCTGGCTCGACTCGAGCGAAGGTCAGACGCAAGCGAAGCACCAAGCTTGAAGACCGAAAGTCTCGCACGCCCGATGCTGAGGGACACGAGGAAAAATACTGGCAGATCGACCCAACGGAGGACACTGTACATGCGGAAGAGGGTTGGGACGCGAAGACGGTCGAGACTGGTGTGGTCATTGATGACGACGAGGGAGCGGAGGTGGAGATGTCGATCGTGCGCACCAAGGCTTCGCTCCATCCAGTTGCGGTGATGAATCAGGAGTTCCGATTCGAGAAGCTCTTCAACTGCGGCGGACTCATGGCCACGGGAGTCTTTCAACTTCCTCCAGGGGCGAGAAAGCCAACAAAGCCCAGCAAGGACAACAGCTTTGTCTTTTGCGTCCTGCAAGGCGCTTTGCGTGCTACCGTGCACCGGAAGAGCTTTATCGTTGCCCCCGAGGGCGTGTTCCAGGTGCCTGCGGGCAACACGTATTCGCTCGAGAATGTTTGCGAACGGGACGTGCATCTGTTCTTTGCGCAATGTAGGAAGACCAAGAAGGCGAATGCGGGCGATCTGACGACGTTCACGCAGATGAGCGATACGAGCTACGGCACACTAGGGCTGCCCTCTGCTAGAGAGTTGATAGCGGATGCTAGGGGACCGCCTAGGGCAAAGCACATTCTGCCGCGCGAGTATGCCAGGGAGGAGTATAGGGATGAAGGAGGAGAGAAAGCGAGAGCACTAACGAACACACAGGCGGATAAGGGGCAAGGAAGGCAATTGATGGCGGAAAACAGCGATCAGGAAGAGAGCGAAGAGGATGATTTCGAAACGAGTCGACAGGTCAAGACGAAGAAACGCATCTTCCGCAAGCTGTAGCAGCATTCCAAAGGTGCAAGCTGTCAAACCAATGTCAAATTATACCCTCTCAAGCCCTCGTGCGATGAAGGTGAGACTGCATGCTCATAGAAGTGTACGCCCAAAGAGACTTTCGGAAGCCAAGTTGTGAGGGCATCCGCGGTGAGCAGGCAGGAAGGATGTCCGCGGAAGCAGAAAAAGTGGAGGAATTTCGGTTGCATTTTCTGATTTTGTTAGAAAGTTCTTCTTGTCAAACACTTCCTATTCTCTCACCATCATCATTATCTATTCTCTATCACAGAAGCGCAAGAGTCGCTCAGCTTCTATCATGACTACGACAACATAGCAAGCGACTGATATGCGGATCGCGAACCATGTCAGGCCTGGGCTTCGGCTCAACGGGCGGAGTCTCGCCAGGCTGCTATCTCCGCCACCGGCACTTCCTCGATGTTTTGCAAGAGCTCATCTGCACTCGTCATATCACACTGGCAGCTCAATTTACCGCATCAGTGCGATGAAGCCGTCCAATATATCATCTCAGCAACAACGTACTCGACCACTCAGCTCATCGACCACGGATCCGACCCCTGATCAACTGGCCGAACGCTACGGACCCAAGAAAGGAGACCACATCACCGTGGCGCTTTCCGGCGGCGTCGATTCCTCGGTGACCGCGCTTCTCCTCGCGCGGTCTTCGCTCTACTCGCTATCTGCTGTGTTCATGCGCAACTGGAACGAGCTTGATGAAAGCGGATCTCTCGAGCCCGGTTCCGGTGGCGCGTCTGGGTGCTCGTGGCAGCGAGATTGGGAGGACGTCCAATCCGTTTGTCGGCACCTCGGCAATGTCCCTGTCAGGATGATCGACCTCAGCAAAGAGTACTGGACTCAAGTGTTCGAACCAGCACTAGACGAGTGGCGCGAGGGAACTACGCCCAATCCGGACGTGAGCTGCAATAGGGAGATCAAGTTCGGTGCGCTTATGGACCGCGTCCTTCCCTCAGCGTCTTGCTCATCGCTCGCCGAGGGGCGTGCTAAATCCTGGCTGGCGACTGGACACTATGCGAAGATAGGCTGGTCGCAAGATGGAAGACCGATGCTGATGCGTGCTAAGGATCGAGTCAAGGACCAAACGTACTACCTCTCCTCTGTCGCTGAGGATCGTCTCGCGCATGCGCACTTGCCACTCGCAAACCTGCTCAAGAGCCAAGTGCGGGAGCTCGCGAAGAAGTACGAACTACCCACTGCGAAGAGGCGCGAGTCGATGGGGATCTGTTTCATCGGCACGCGTGGCTCGGACGGCAAGACGGTGAGCAACACGCAAGGGTTCTCGACCTTCCTCAACGGATACATCGCCTCGCCCCCTGGCGAGCTCGTCGACGAACACGCCAAGGTCGTCGGCGAGCACAAAGGCTTACACACCCTCACAGTCGGCCAAGGAGCGCGCATCCAGGGTGCTCTGGCAAAGTACTATGTCGCCAAGAAGGATGTGGACAACAACCGGATCGTGGTGGTGCAGGGCAAGAACCACCCGATGCTGATGTGCACGAGGCTCAGAGTGGATGGCATGGAGTGGATATGGAATGAGCCCCCGCCAGAGTTGAAGGAGGAGGGAGGAAGTTTAAGGTTACTGGCACAGGTGAGGCATCGGCAGATGGAGACCGAGTGCGTTGTGAGGAAGGATAAGGGAGGGCCTGGGTATGTGGTGGAGTTCCCAGAGCCAGTCTTGGCGGTGGCGCCGGGTCAGGTATTGGGGCTGTGGAGAGGCGAGTGGTGCTTGGGAAGCGCATCCATCAAGTCGATCGAGACGCTGTACGACACGCAGCTTCGCAATGGATCTTGAGTGAAACCTTGAGGAGACGTCTCCACCAGCGGCGTGCACACGGACTCTATATCCATCTGCCTGCACATTGCAAGCGGCTCTTGCGCCTTTCTCGGCTAGAAACATTTGTACTTGTACGCTTTCACATTGACATCAATGATGATGTTGAAAAGACTTTGATACAGACGCCGGTACTCAGTACGGTGTTGGGCAAGACCTCGAATGAGGATGGCAAACTGGTCGGACCGATCGGGATTATATTTTTCCTGATTGACACGCAATGGCACCATCCGATAAAAAAAGTTGGTCCGAAAAAGACCGGCAAAAAAGGGTCGGAGCGCTGAGGGGAATTACGTTTTTCCACTTTGCCGCAACCGTTGCGCTTTCCGGCACTTGCGAACCATTTCCTTGCGTCCCATCAACTCGACTCGACTCAAGTTGAACCAATTTGAATCATCACTGCTCCTCCGTTCACTCTCATTCGGATCGAGCGATCGAGCAACGCTTCCTATCCGACCACCACAAAAGAGAGCAGCCATGGCGACGACCGCTGACGCCTCCACTTGGGCCGCACCCAAGACACTGCGTTTGCACGTCTGGGGAACCTCGTCCACAATCCCTACGCTAGACCCCACCAGTCTCTACGCTGCATCGCTGCTCTACGCGGCTTTTGGACATGGAGAAAACGTCAAGCTCGAACTCGCTTCCGCATCGACCTCTCTCCCTCGCGTGCCGCTTCTGCAGGCCGTCGACGACAACTCCTCCACAGTTGAGGTCATCGACACCATCGACGCCCTCCTCTCCTACTGCACCACCGCTGGACTCGACTCGATCGCTTCCGCCTCGCCGGAGAGCTTCGCCAAGGCCACAGCTTTGCATGCACTTCTCGACGACCAGCTGTTGGACCTCACGCTGCACTCGCTCTTCAGTCTTCCCTCCAACTACCGCACTGTCACAGCTCCCGCATATTCCGCGGTGGGAGGCACCGCCAAACCTTCTTCATCGCTCGCCAAGCTCGCGCAGCTGCCACTGGCATTCCAGCCGAGCATCCCTTCGAGGCTGCGGAACGTGGTCGAAGCGCGTCTAACCGCCGCTGGGCTGTGGGGCTTGGGCGGGAGAGAAGCGAGTGCGAAAACGGGCGAGGCAGACGACCTCGCAGCGCGAGCTGGCATTATCCCGGCCAAGAAGAAAGGGCTCGGCCAGGGCGCTAAGGAGGCAGTCAAGGACGAGTTTGAGAGGAGCAAGCTCGTCACAAAAGCCAGAGAGGTGTTGGACGTAGTCAATGCAGCTTTGGAGGCAGGTCTGATCGGCGGTCAACAGACCACTTCTCTCGACGCACACGCATTTGCGTACCTCGCACCACTTGTGTTCGCATCGCCTAAGCTGCCCATCGACACGCTGCCGCGGCTGATTACCACCGCCTACCCCAACCTCGCGGCGTTCCTTACTAAGACGAAGGACGCTCTGTTCGCCAACGACCTCACCTGGGCTTCGCCAGAAGAAACCCTCGCCAACCCGCCCACGCTCGCAGCAGCGGGGAACTCCGAGAGCTCGAGCCTCTGGAGCTACCTATGGCCGTTCACCACGCCGACGCCGAGTGCCAAGGAATCGGAAAAGGCAAGTCTCCCACCCCACTCCTCGTATCAACATCGCACCGCAGCAGCAGAAAGGAAGAAGACTAGTGCTTCCCCCGCGGCATCGCGGTCGTCACCCGAAGACCGTCGGCTGAGACTCGGACGTGCGCTGTGGATCTGCACCGCACTCATCGGGCTCGTCGGGTATACTTTTGCTAGTGGCATTGTGAGTGTTCGCATCGTACAGGCTGATGAGGAGCTAGACGACGACGAAGAAGAGGATGATGATGAAGACGAAGATGAGGAGGAGGGAGAGGAGGGGGAGTGGGAAGTAGCTACGGGCGAAGAGGAAGATGAAGACGGGGAGGAGGGAGAGATCGAGGACGAGTTGGATCTGGAAGATGACGGGTTGGGAGATGATGACGAGTATTGACATATGTATGCTAAAGTCGACAAGAGAGAGAGGAAAGAAGCAACTGTTCTGTTGATTTCGCTATGGCTCCTCCGGCGTGGGACTTTCCGTTCTTCCTTTGTGCTATCTGAGCAACTTTTGCTGATCATCCCTACTCCTCTCCTCACCTTCTCTATCTCTGCCTCTCTGACAGTCGCCATCGCACACCCCGTTTGCAACGCACGATCCATCGACTTCCTGCGCTCCCACCTCCTCACCTCTTCACCCTACGGGTGCTTCCTCCTCTGCCGTCTGTCCGAGAACGCGGCGCATTGTCACGGGGACGTTCAACTCGCCGTCGCTATTTGTGCTTACCTACGATGCGCTCGCCTCCTCCTCCCCGCTGACGATCACGCAAGCGCTCGAGGCTGAGGGCCCGCACCAGTACCTCTCCCTTGGCATCTCTTCCCTTGGGACACAGACCGTGTACGCCACGACTTGGGGCAGTCCCTCGGCGCTTTCCTCCTGGCACGTTTCCGCCTCGGACCATACGCTCAGTTTCGGCAACCGCGCGCTGATCACGGCGACGGGGAGCTACGTGCATACGCAGCCGCCGCCTTACTACTCGCTGACGGCGCCCGGGTTTGGGTCGGCTGCGGGCGTGGCGCGCTGGCTCGGCTCTGCGGGCGGGCCCACTGGCGAGTTGCACACGTTGGATCCCGAGACGGGTAGGATTGGGGAGAAGGTCAAGGAGCTCGTCTTCCTGCCTGGAGGAGAGAAGGAATTGCAGGGTGCGGATAAGACGAGGAAGGCGCTGCGGTACGGCGCGCATAGCTTCGACTGTTCCCCCTCCAGTGAAGATAAAGTGGCCTTCGTGGCGGATTTGGGGAGCAACTCCGTAAAGGCCTACACCTTCCCCTCTCTATCGTTCTTGTATGAGGTGAAGAGTAAGCGCGAGGGCGATGGGCCGCGACATTCGATCCCGCACCCGCACTTGCCGCTCTTGTTTACTGTCACGGAGCACACGAACTACGTCGATGCGTACCGCATCCCTTCCGCTGGCTCTACTTCTCCGATAGAGTGGGTGGGCGGGGCGGATATGCTCCTGCCCCACCAGCGACCGCAGCGAGGATCGTACAGGGGGGATACGCTGCGTTTTTCCAGCCGCCTTACGCACCTCTTGGCCACCACGCGCGGCAAAACCGATGCCACCAAAGGACTCCTCCTTGCCTACCGCCTTTCTGTTAACGAGGATACTTTCCAAGTGGGAATGGAGCAAGTGGCGAGATTCGAGACGAGGACAAGCGGTGGCAAGGCCAACGCGATCGAGTTCGCCCCCGGAACGGAAGCGGACGAAAAGGATTTGATGATTCTGACTGATGACGAGCAGGGCTATCTGGACGTCATCTCGTTCAGTGCGGAGACGGAGAGATTCGAGGTAGAGGCGACCGCGCAGTTGCCGAAGCTCGAGAGTGGCGAGCCACAAGGTGCGAGTCATGCTATCTGGCTTCTCGACTGAACATCGTACCCATCTGGATGGAATGAAAGGCAAGTGTTGCAAGAACCCACCATGACACAATGCGTGTTTTCTGAGTGTGTGAGAAAGAGAAAGCGATAGAGAGCGTCGATGGCTGCACGCATGCACTTGCTTACTCACCGGTTTGCGCTAATGGCACGCCATGGAAAGGAAGCATCGCAAGACGCACTATGATAGACCGTATGTGTGTGTTCTCGAGGCGGTGGACGGCATCATACGAGCAATTCCACACACCTGGAACAGCATTCTCGAGCCTTTTTTTGCAAAAACAGCAGTGCAGATGGTCTCTGGGTCAACTGGCTGCGCACAAGTCACGCCCATCCAGTGGCAAACTCCTTCAACTTGTTGCATACGGGAATTGCCTACGGACGCAACGCTGTCGGGGGACAGCGCAGCCCCTCCGTCCGCACCTTGAGATGCAACCGAGGCAGCACCTCCGTTCTCTTCAGAAGCGCGCAGAAATGAATTCTCCTGCTTTGTGTCGGCTGCTGGTCGAGTGTGTTGTATCATCATCACTGTCAGACGCATGTGTGGTCGGAATCGTTTGGCGGCAGGTGCTCTGTGAAGTGCACAGGGAGATGAAACCCTCTTGCTTGGCTACAAGTCCAAGTTGGTCTAGTAGCCAGCGGAGTGCCTTGGGTGTTGGTGGGTCTGGCTCCGGCTGCTGGACGCTGCTGCACCAGCTCTATCAAGTCTGAATCCAGATGTTCCGCATGCTGCGGAGAGTTCTGCGTCAGAGGCCCAATGTCGACGTTGAACAGTGCTTGGACGGCCGGGTTCAGATGCTCGACCCAACTGGTGGTTCCTATGCCATTCAGAAAGGTCCGGGGACGTGGGTCGTAGATAACATCTGTAGCTCTGCATGATGGTGTCGGAAGAGAGCCAGTTTGGAAACCAGACCGCATTGTCCGCTGAAGTGGGTTCTATGCATTGAAGCGATGCATGCAAGTCAATCGCCGCCGCAAGCCGAGGAGATCCTGGCCGTCACTCTGGACCGACTTTGCACAACGCTTCCTTGCGTCTTTTTTTGGCGCAACATGCAGCCAGAAAAGGCACACTGCATGACCCTCGTGTAGTCCCTGTGTTCTCCTAGACGGTTTCGAGCACGCAGTTAGACACATTGTACAGAGTGTGCAATACTTGGTCTTGTTACTGTGTGTAGCTTGCGCAAGGGTGATATCTATCGACACACGTAATTAGCACGAGGCGCTTCCAACCAGACTCGCAGGGGCGAGGCGAGCATGTTTGCGTGGTGTCTCACCTCGAATGTCGTCATCGCTGTCGCCGTCGCTGTGGGAAAGACATTCTGGAAGATAGCCAATGCGACCTGACGGATCGTAGAACTGCCGCATGGTGGTCTGATAGCGCGCTTGCAGGCCTATGCGAACAAGTGCTCTGAGCGCTTGAATACCGTCCTGAAGCGCCTCCGTTGGACTGGCAGCGGTCTCCATGGATAGCGCAATGGTCTCCATGGAAGGCCTTGAAGTTGAGCTGCATATCGATCTTGCGGGCGAAAGCGATCTTGATCTTAAAGCAACGGCCGCCATGGTAAGGCTTGAGAAGGAGCTGCATATCGATCTTGCAAGCGAAGGCAAGCGACGCTCGCCAGCGCGTGGGGCGGCGTCACGATGAGAAGGAACGATTAAGGAGCAAGGTCGTTTCTCATGGTTCACGTTCGCCATTTGGCATGGCCAAGTCTTGTTCTCCGCTACGGTTCTCAAACCACCTCATCTCGCCATCCCAAGCTCGGCTTCGCGTACCGGTGTGTATTCACAATCAAGATTTGGTCGGGTTTTCATTGTGCTCCCATAACATGGGAGATTGTGCGATGGAGGTTGGGCTTCCTCTCCGGCTGAGTCGCGCGTTCGGCGAGGCACACAACCACCTGTCCGACAATGCTCGTGCGAGGCGGCAGCAAGACACCGTTCGAGCGCCTCGCACAAGTGATGGCTAACTTGTGACAGGGGTTACATCCATCCCCACTTTCACGAGGCCGGCCGAGTCGAACCGATCTGCTCACATCTCTGCGTGTCTCTAGGCGACTCACACATGCCCAACGAGCCACTTTGCTTGCACATTAACCCAAATGATTTTGCATTTGCATTTCGAACGCCACCTTTCTTCCATGCTAAGTTGAGAGAACGAGATATGTGCGTGTATATCCTTATATATCCCGTGACCTTAGTGATAAAAACCTTTGAGAGACCCGAAAGAAAAAGAGAAGAGAGAGATTAAGATCCGAGGGGGGACGACCTGCGTTCTGGCTTAAGCGGTGGCGATTCCTCCAATTCCGGAGTTGAGATTGCTGTTTCGGGCGGACTTAGCAGCTCTCTGTTATCCAGCAGACTGGGGCTTGTTGTTGACGTTGAGCTGTGGCTCGTCGTGTGGTAGTGGTGCAACGTCGGCGGTGGCGGCGCACGATCGTAGCAGCCGGTACCGTTTAGCAAGACGGATTGTGACAGGTCGTGTTCTTCCGCGAGCAAGTTTTGAGCGCGAGCCCAATTGCTAGTGCGGGCATGGTTGGCTTGTGGGATGGAATGCTTGGCGTCCTTGGCGTTAGTGCCGGCGATGAAGGGGTAGTCGAACTCGTTGGTCGGCGTCGCCACCTTGGAGTGGATGCGGAAGATGCGTTGATCGGGCCCGTATGCGATGCGCTTATAGCGCTCTCCATCGTCCTTGTCATCACCGTCTCCGCCGCTGGCCCTCGAAGTGACCGAAGGCGCCTTGGCTGCCGCTTCTGCCGTTGCTGTAGCGGTATTCGTGGCAGCAGTGGTGTCACGTGAAACCCCATTGGCTTTGGCCGACTGCGCCTCGCGACTGGAGCGCTCCTGCTGTTCCATCGTGAGCTCCAAGAGGCTTCGTCGAGACTGAACGTTGGGCTGAATGCGAAGCTTCCGTGCTGGTCGGTACGAGCCGTTCGGGGCAAGAGGCTGCAGAGGTTTGACCGGGAACAGAGAGACAGCCGGGGTATCTTGGTTGCTAGCAACCGGGTTGAGCACGCGAGAAGCGTCACTCTGGTGTGTATCTCTTTGTTTCTCGTGAACTGTAGACAGTGGAGTTGCAAGCTCTGGACTAGGCTCGAGCGCCGTCGTCGGTTTTGCTGGATCACCTTGAACGCTGTCCGATCCTTGTCCTGGGTCAGCCGCAACAGAAGGTACTGATGTCAACGTGCCGTCAACATTCTCTGGTTCTTCAACCAGCGCACTATCGGAGTCGAACTCGGGCTCGATGAAGCAAAAAGTGCGCTCATCGTCGCCCTTTGGAACCAATGAAGGCTTCCTCCTGTGTCCATGCGACATTGCTGCACTCGAGCCCATGCTGTTCGAATGCGACATACTGGAAACTGTTAAGCCAGACGAAGCGCCTGGAGACTTGAGGGACTGCGATTGTGGGATGGGCGGTAGTGCCGACTCGGTGGCTGCACGGTTTAGACGCTGCAGAGCCGGCTGCGCCGTGCCGGTACCTGAGAAGGATTGGCTCTTTGTAGTTGTGTGGCCATTCTGATGTGGCATCTCGGCGCCTGCGCTAGATTGGTGCATGGAGGATGATGGGGATGGGGAGGAGCCACCACTGAGCTGCTGCGACGGGTTTCGATTGAGCGTCGTGTTGTGCTGATCTGCCATGGCAAACGATTGGTGCTGTCCATTGAAGGGATAGTTCCAGGAGATACCACCGGGGTATTCCATTGGTGACATGCTGGCCGAGCTCATATTGCTGGTGCTCATGCCAAAGTAACCCGAGGAGCCTGCTTCGGATGGCGCATGTCTGCTACCGGATCTTCGAAGCTTGGCGCCAAAGCTGGTGTAGAAGCTTACACGCGGAGACATCAATCCTCCGTCAGACGTAAGGCGCTTGTGCGATACTGGAAGCTGATCGAGATGCAGGAGCATGTCCGGGTCTCGACTGCCATTGCGACCGTCGACGGAGCTCGGCTCTGAGATAGAACTTTCGCTGCTGTTCTCAAGGCTTGCGATGGGGTCTGCCGAAGTGCCCAGGGGTGTCAAGGCATCTACGCCCGGAGAAGAGTCGAGTGGTGATGTCGACGATGATCGCGCATTGCTTGATGTAGAAGACGAGAGCGCCATAGATTGAGAACTGCACGATGAGCGTCGAACTGTGCTGGTGTTGCGCGTGCCCACTGTGCTTGCCGTGGATGATGTTTTGGTGGTTGAAGGTGGAGCCGACTTTTTGATGGGTTGACGGAAGAGAAGCTCGCCGATGTGATTGCCAAGGAAGTCGTGGCCGACGACCTTGGCTGCCGGGATTGTATGCATCTTTGATGAAGAGCAACGACGGCTTTGTTGCTTCGATCTAGATATGTCGTTAAAATCCTTCCGAGGAAGATGATAAAGTTAAAAGACTATGCCGGGCACATGGGTGCTGCTTTGCAAAGCCGGCGATGCGACAGAGGTGTAGTTGGCACTGTGTTTGCCAGATGATGGAAGATGGCTTAGAGTTGTGTAGTCGATCTGTCTGTGATGGTGAACGAATCTTGCAGACAAATCAGGAGGATCGTAAGGTCTCGTCGAGCAGATGAAGTGGGAGTGACTGTGGCTCGGGTCAGATCTGTTGCCAGAGAGGTGGCGGTGGGCTGTGGGTCGAAGACGATGCTCAGTAGCTACAAATAAGACCTGAAGAGCTGTCGCGAGTGACTCGAGATGACTGGGGTAACGTTGAGATGAAGCTGATGGCTCAAGTCTGCTGGCTCGAGTGTGTGTGCGCGAATGTATGCGCTATTGATGTTGGCAAGTTGCAGAAGAGTAGTAGTGATTATTGAAGAGGTTGGCGACGGAAAGGTGTCGGACTATGGCTGTAGATGAAGAGACCGAAAGTTCTCGAAGAAGAGGAAAGTGAAGGCTACTGCTCAAGATATGGTCGTATCGAAGAGCGGAGTTGAGCGCGGCCGAAGAAGAAGCAATGCTATGGCGGTGGGATGGTGCAACGATGGAATGTAGAGCGGCGTATGCACGGGACGATAGGAGGAGCAATGGTCCAGATCGCGGGATGTATGTGGCGGAGGGAAGTCAAGGTCCAGAAGAGGCTTTGGTCCGAGTGTATGCGTCCAAGTTAGACTATAGAAGGATACTGAGCCTCGATGGTTGCAGACGGGTTATGGAAGGGTGTGAAGGCCAAGAATCGACACGACGGAGAGCGTTGTTGGCGTGGTCTTAGCAACGCTTGGCTAGCCATGGGAACGAGATGGAGAGGGAGAAGCCAAGATGCTCGGGTTGCAGACGGAACCACTTTTGCTTGCGACTGTTGCCGTGGGTGTCTGAGATCCACCAGAAGCTGGTTGTACAGGCGTAGTGACAACGGCGAGGCTTTCAGCTGTCGTTTCTGTAGTCGGACAAGACCCCAAGAGGGGTTGTACCAGTCAAAGCGGGCAGACAGCTGTTGTACCAAAAGATGATTGACCCGAAACCAGTGAGTGTCGATTGCGCAATCTGACACACAACAACAGTCGGCTGTTGCCTCGAAAATGTCTGTCCGGAAAAGACTCAGCCAATTTTTTGTAGAAAAAAAAAATCTGCGCCTCGAGATCGGCAACATTTCCAAAACCCGCACCAGACCGAGTCCAAATGGACTTGCGAAGATACACTCGTCTTCTGGGGGCAGCCATTTGCTTGGCTTGGCTTGCCTCTCTGCTCCTCGAGGGCCGCAATAGCGCTTCCGAGCTAGAGATAGTGGAGCGCCGGCTTCTGCCTTCTTTGTGTTGTCACGATCGAGCCCGCTTGGCTCTTCATTGTTGGTGGCTTGCCCGCCGCTGCATACTGTACAGTAACTCATGCAAAAGTGTGGTACAACCAAAGAGATTCCCATCACTGTCGAACATTGGCTATTGTTAGCGGGACCAGCGGGTCCGCTACCACCAGATGAGCTTGTTGCATGAATCAAATATGAGTTGACATGAATGGAACGATGAGCTGGCTGGATTGATGCGAACGAGATAGTGTTGCGTAACTTGACTGTCACCATCGGTGACTGTGGCCATGAAGCTCTTTCGCCAGGTCTGCATCTGCGTCCGCCAAAACTTATCGCGCGCTCTTTGCTTATCATAAGAACGGGTAGATGAGGGTAAACATGACGACGACGGCGTCAAGCGGACAAGCACGAGCGCGTTTGAGTCACGTTTGCTCCTTGAGTCTCTTCTGACCTTATCAAATGGCAGGAAACCAGCTGCTGACAGTCAAGTTTGTCGCTGTCTCTTGTAGCCAGGTCAATATCCCGGCGTCGGGGTCGGGATAGCAGCACCGTATGCGAGCTTGACTTCGAGCAACGCTCCGTGCAGCCAGCCTCGTTTCTCAGCTCACTTACTCCATGCCATGCCATGCCATGCCATGCCACCGGTCGGCATGCCGAACCTTTGTCAACCTCGAGGTCCGCCTTCACCATCCCTTTTCGTGGTACACTTTGGCGGTGCGTGGAGCTGAGTGCGGCGTTCTCAGAGGTACCGTCGGATAGCTGCAACGAGAGTCATCCTGCAGGCACATCCTGTGACCCTTGGGCCGTGTCCCACCAATCTGGGCGACCTTCCATGCAGGTATGAAGCCAGCCTAAGCTAGCGTCAGTGGGTTGCGGCTACGCAGGTTGTACCATTAAAACGATGCTTGCGGTTCTCAGGGTCTGGCGCCATGTTTTTTGTGGGAGGGCGGGAACAATCGAAAAAGAAAAATGAGAAAAAAAATTCGTTGAAGCCGGCTCAGGGTGCCGGACGGTCGGGGTGAAACAAGACGTTTTAATCAATCAGCTTTTGTTCAGCAGTACGTGGGACAGAATCAAGCTCGAGGGACACCCCCAAGCAGCGGGAGGCTCTTTAAAGCTGTGCGTGTGGGTGCTGGCGAGGGAAATTGGGTGGATTGCTCGATGACGATGGAAAATGGCCGTCACCATCGAGATTGGCAGCTGTCAAATTTACCGCGTGCATGTCTCCAATACAACTCGCCACTTCCAATTTGTATTGCTTGTAATCCTCGACTTCGGTGGAGATTGAAAAAATGAGTGACTTTGCATATGCTCAGTCGTATTTGTTCGGCTGCGGTTGAAAACCTCCACATTGCCAAAAAGGGGATAAGCGGGCGAAGCGTTGCAGAGCGAGCCAACGTTACCGAACCGAACAGTCATCAAATTTATTCGGCAGTTCTAGCCATTTTTCGCACCAAAAAGGCAAACCCACAGCTGGCCCGCAACATGGCGTCGCCCCCCGTCTGCATAGCATCCCTGTCTCTCAAGTCGGAACAACGATTCGGGCAAGCGGCTGGGACTCAAGCCTTCAAGCCTGGAACCGTCTCTGCAGGCGGCCGTTGCACTAAATCGAGTGATGGACAGTGCAGTTGGTTTCCCACAGGCTAAGGATCGGATCTCGAACAGGAATCCGAACAGCTTGTCCTGCAGTATGCATGCAAATCAGACCTCATTCCATGGTACAGGTCGCTGTCATGAGCGATTGACAAGGCCCAAGAAATTGTTCCGAAAGCGTCCTCGAGATCATATCTTCGTGGCTGCGTTCAGCAATGTTCGGTCCCCCTATGCAGATGGCATTCCTCACCACTGCTTGTCCATCTTGAGCCTCACTGTACGCTGTCAGGCCATGTTGATACGGCTGATGAGGACACTGAGCCTTCTCGCAGTCGTTCAAGGTGACCGTTTCGGAACCCACAACCTCCTCTTCTCGCTTCGGCCAACTCCGCGAAGCACACGTTTTCAAGATCCGACGTTGCCAGTTCCGAAAGAGCCTTTGTGAATGTCCGCAACTTTGACCTTGCTATTCTGTATCCAAAAATCTTTTTTCTCTCACCTTTGGTCTCGATCTGGACCCGACTGACTCGGGGAGATCGCGAAATGCAGCATGAATAAAACCTCGACTCGGCGCGCACTCTTGCTTTTTGACCTTTAGAGCTTTCTTGCTCGCTCATGTGTGTCGGAGTTGGAGGTGGTCGAGGTTGACCGTTGGTCCAGGCCTGCTCGTGGATGCAGAGCGTGCTTAAGCGGGCCAAGCAAATGCAGCTTCAGTAGCTCCGAAACTCAGCCAAAGCACCATCTACGCGTCAAGCCAATGGTCATCTCGGTCACTCTGCATCTGTCCAGTTTCAACTCGCGAATCCTGTCCCGTCACCATGCTCTCTTTGTTGTCTACCTTTCCCGTTCCTTGCATGCTCGTCGCAATGACCATCTTGCTTCTACGCAGACCCACTAGTTCAAGTGTGATCGCCTCGACGAACCGACCGAGCGATCGAACCTCTCGATACGCCGGCAGGTTGGTCCAAATTACCCGACCTCGCAATCAGTTCCACCAACTCAACTCAAGTCATGTCATACTGTAATTGTTACCGAGTCCGGCTTCATGTTCGCTCAATTCGCCTTACTTGCACTGTTTAGATTCCGAACAAGCATTGTTTCCGTTGGAACCTCGCAAAACGCATATGGTAGGTAGTGCTTTCGGACTCCGGCTCGTCGCAAGTGCAGCTCCGAATTTCAAATACTGCAATATTGCTTTGTGTCTCAGGCAGACAGAAAAAGATCTCTTGACACGCTGATGGGTTGAGATGTTGATGACATTGTATAGGCGTTCAAGAACATCGTTGCTTTGACATGTGGATTTCAGCCAAATCATGGGAGACAAGCTTTGAATCTTCAATCGACATTATGTAGCGGTATAGCGTACGATATTGTGTGCATCGGGCATTGGGCGTGTCGCCATATTGACAGAAGTCGATGGACGATGGCAGTCCACCAAGGATGAGCACCATAGTGGGTTTAGAGCTTCGAAGCACGCTTGCTTCCACCCTGCTGCTGGGCGACCACCTTTTCTAGATCTGCATATTGCTTATACTCTTCCAAACTTTGCGGGTTTGCCGTAGCCTATTTGCACCATTACGCAAATTGAACGTCAGTCATTCGCTCTCTCTCTCTCTCTCTCTTTGTCGCCACCTGGGGGGAACTTACACTTGAAGGCTTGAATGCGGTGTTTCCGTTGACGACGGCCTTGACGGCGAGTTCGATCTTCTTGCCGTTGAGCGTCACCGGAATGTCGCTAACCTGGAAAGTATGCTCTGGCACATGCCTGGCCGAGTACGCTGCCTTGATTGTCTTGTTGAGCTCGGCGATGTGCGTTTCCTCGAGTTTTGCTGAGGGGTTGCGCATTTTGATGAAAAGCAGCACTCTCTCATGCTCGTCTTTGCCAGGGCGACGCTGGCCAACGACGATACTGTCGCCGACGAACTCGAATTTTTCTACAACCGAGTAGATCTCGGCCGATCCAAACCGCACTCCACTCTGTAGCATAGAAGGAGAAAATGGGTAAGATAAGGTTGAGGGGAAGGGGAAGGGGGAAAGGAAGGAAGGAGGGGGTACTTACGGGATTGAGCACGCCGTCGGAGCGGCCGAGGATTTCGAAGCCTTTGGTGAGTTTGTCTTGGTAGATAAAGTCGCCTTGGGCCCAAACTTTGCGGCCAGGGAAGCGCGTATAGTACGAGTCCATGTACTTTTCATACAGCGCCGCCTTCTGTTCGGGCGGGCCGAAGAACCCAGTCTACTCCCCAAATCATCAACGTCGTCAGTATTTCACTCCCAGCCCTGGAGATTTTCTTGGGACTTACCGGTTGGGTAGGGAACGGTTTAGCTACGATCAGTTCTCCTGGTTTGCCCGTGTCGTCGATCCTCTCGCCGGACTCTGCGTCCCAGATCTGGATATCGAATCCGAGCGCCTTGCACTGGATAAAGTTGCCGTACAGCGGGAGCATCTTGTTGGGCCCCACTAGCACGCCTGCCATGTCCGTGCCGCCCGAGATGTTGCACAGGTGGGCGCGCTTGGGGAACTCTTTATAGAAAAACTCGACGTTCTTCGGCGACAGCGGCGAGCCGGTGCTCGTCATGAACCTGAACTTGCCCAAATCCAACTTGGAGACATTCAAGTTGTTTTCGCTGCAGAACTTTTCGAGTTCACTGAGGAAGCGCGGACTGGCGCCGTAGCCGGAACACTTTAGCTGCGAGACGAGCCTTACAACGTGTAGGGGGTTGGGGTACATGGGGGAACCGTCGTAGACGACGGCGGTGGAGCCCATGGAGAGCGCAACGAGGTGGTAGACCCACATGATCCAGCCGCAGCTAGTAATCTGGAGGAACGTATCGTGCGGTTGGAGGTCTATCATGAGGAGCGCTTCTTTCTTCATGTTGAGCAGCAGGCATTGGGTGTGAATAATACACTTGGGCTCGCCGGTGGTGCCAGAAGAGAAGAAGATCTGCACGGGATGCTGCGCGTCGAGCTGCTCGAACTTGTGCGCGGGCGAGTCGGTCACGTTGAGCCCAGTCTGCGTGACGAACTGCTCGAACTCCACCCCACGCACCTTCTTCGATGTCCAGACAGGGCTGGTCTTGGGGAGACGCGTGTTGCGGATGATGACGACTTGGAACGAGAGCGGCGAGTCGATTTTGTCGTCCTCCTGGAGCCTTTCGGCAACGCTAGCGACGCGGTCGAGGATGTCGACCTGCTTGCCGTTGTAGATCACTGCGTCATCGGTGAAGAGCAGCTTGGGTCTGATCTGAGCCAGACGGCCGTAGATCGCCTGTGGGCCTGCATCGGTTGCGATGAGCGAGTAGATGGCCCCAACACTGTTGGCAGCAAGCGTTGCCACTACTGGCGACGAGCTGTTGGCCGAAACATGCGCCAGCCTGTCGCCCTTCTTGACCCCGACCCTCCTGAACGTTTCTGCCAGCAGCGCCACTCTCCTCCTGAGCTCTCCCCACGTCACATTCACCGCCTTCATTTGCTCATTAGAGTCGGCAAGACCGCCGCCTTCGGGCACCTCGATCAGCGCCGTTGCCGACGCGGGCGGCCAGTGATAGGGCGCCTTGGGGCTGCAGAACGTGGTGTTGCAAGGGTGGAGCGGGAAGAGGACATTCTGTGCCATTGAGAACTTTGCGCCGGGGAACCAGGTGGGCAAGTCGCCGGGGAGCGCATTGGGGTCCGAAAGCACGGCATCGAAGCGCGACGAGGCTCGGATGTCAGCGAAATCCCAGACGGTTGTCCAAAAGTCGGACATGCGGTTGATGGAAAAGTCGTGCAACTCATCGTACGTGGTGATGTTGAGCTTGTAGCGCGCGTTGACCGCCTTGCGGAACTTTTCGAGTGAAGACTGCTGGATCTCGTCAGGGGGAGCAGTCCACACGAGTGGCTGCGGGGTTGCGGGGGTCTCCATAATGGTAACCATCGGATATCGGTCTAGAGCAAGGGGTTACGATGACGGCAGCATGGAAGTCGATAGGTTGGTTCTGGGAGAGGAGAGCGAGAAGGAAGCGTGTGGTAACAAGCTCAATCTTAATATATACTTAATATATACAAGTCAGAGTCGAGGTTCGGTATCGCCGGTCACCAAATGTACCGGTTTGCGCACTTGCCATCTATCGTATTCTGCCGCTTCTCGGTCAAGCTCAATTACCCCACATGTCCCGCATGCGCAGCTGCATTTGACAAGGGTCCGGCGAAACGCTCTGCTCTGTGTGTGAGACTCGTTGCCAGATTGACCCGAATTTCGTCGCATCGTGGATTTTAGCTGCATCCAACAAGAAACGAGCCTTAACATGCTATGCCCAGAAAATGCAGTCTTCAGGGTGACGCAACCGCGTAAATGAGCATTTTGCGGTGCTAACTGCAAAGTCAACGTTGGACTCAGCCTAAGCGCATACAATCAGGAGCTTTCACTCGCAACTGCACGCACCTCATCTCCACACACATACTTTCTCCTCTCCTCTCATCATTCATCATTCTCCGGCCCTGCTTTCACATACACAGCATAGACCTCGACCCCGCTCGCATTGCAATCCACCACGATGATCGTTTTGGCGCTGGTAGCCAAGGGCTCTCACATTCTTGCCGAGACGCACGATCCAGCCCATGATCGATTTCTGCCCGCGGCGCAGACGATCCTATCGCGCATCCCGCCCAACTCATCGAAACTCTCGTATGCGTTTGAAGACTGGCTGTTCCACTACGTCTCGCAAGATGGTATGGTCTACATGGCGGTAGCCGATGCAGATACGGGCCGGAGGATGCCGTTCAGCTTCCTTGCGCATGTCCAGAAGAAGGTAAGCCCCACTCACACCTCCCCACATTCACCCTTTGCAGGCATGCTGACGTGTTTGACTCTTTGGGATGACAGTTCTTGTCGACGTACGAAATCCCACCAACCGATGATGACGAGGAGGGTTCGGGGACGGACTACTCGGCGTTGAGTAAGGAGCTGTCGAGCATGGTGACGAAGTTCAACAAGGACCCGCAAAAGGATCCGATCGCTCAGGCCAAGCACGAGCTCGCGGGGGCGAAAGATATCATGACACAGAACGTCGAACAGATCCTGTCGCGTGGAGAGAGGATAGAGCTGCTCATGGACAGGACGGATAATGCGGCCAACCAGAGCATGGCGTTCAGGAGAAGAGCGGTCGGGTTGAGGAGACAGATGTGGTGGAAGAACACCAAAGTGCTCGGTCTCGCCGGGTTCAGTGCGTTCGTGTTCTTGCTCTTCCTATGGGGCATGTTCCACTAGAGTCGCTCGAAGAACACTCACAATACAAACGGACACTTGACGACTGCTAACGATGAGTACAATTTGGGCTTGGCTGATTACAGATATGTGTACGCACTGCTACTGACAGGTGCTCCACTCGGCCAATTGCCTCGCGACGTTGGCTTGAGCTCGGAAAACTTTGTCACCCCGACCCCTTCATCTCCCTTCTGCCCCTCCCTCGCCTGCGCCTTCTTGACCGCCTCCACCTGTGCCACCTTGAGCGCTGCCAGAATCAGATCCAACCTAGGCGTCTCCACCCCATGCTCCCTCGCCTTGCGCACCACATTGCCCACGATCGGCTCGAGCTCCATGGGCCTACCGTTCTCAAGGTCGAGCAGAATGCTGGGTTTGAAGTCTTTCGCGAGGACGCCGCCTTTGGTATCGTCCTTCAGCCCGGAGATGTCGGCGGTTGCCAGCGTGATAGTGACGGTGTTGTCGATCGCAGCGGCGGGGAAGCGTGCTTCCGAAATCCCGCACGCACGCGCGGTGTACAGGATCTCGAGCATGATCCTGCGCACCACCGGTACCGAATAGTGTAACGTGTCTTCCGTGAGGAGTGCGCTAACGGGGGAGCGGGAGAGCGTGCTGAGGCCGCCCCAAGATGCGTTCCAGAGCACTTTCGACCAGCGGATCGCCTCGATGTCCTCGACAATCCGCCCGCCGCCGCCGCCGCCTTGGTACAACTGGGCGAACTTCTCCACCGCCGCCTGCTCCGAGGGCGTTGAGATACGCAGCCCCTTCTCGTCCGTGGGCGAGGTGGAGGAGGGGTAAGTGCCGAATTCCAACCTCTCCAGTGCGCCGTGTACGACCTTTGTCCCACCCTCGACGAGGTTCGCGCCGATCCACGCCACAGCGGAGATAACACCTTTCGCAACGGGCTGCTCGTATTCAACGAGGTTGTGCTGCACCTCCTCTTCGATCCCGACTCCGTTCTGGAGCAGCACGATGGTGGGCAGTTTTTCGTGGTCGCCCGGCTGCAGGAACGGCTTGATCACCGAACTCGCGCTCTTCTGATCCGGAACGTTCTTGAAGGAGCATACCACAAAGTCGTACAGTCTATCTTGGGCCTCCGACGGAGAGCTCTCTCGGATGGTGCGCGTGGGCTTGTATGCTTCGACCTCGCCGAACTTGGCCGATGAGATGTGGATCCCTGTCGTAGTGAGCGTAGGGTAGTTGGACCGAGCAACGGCCGTGATCGAGGCACCGCCGCGGCTGAGCAGGTACGAGTAGATGGTGCCGAGCGCACCAAAGCCGATGCACAGGACTTCAGGTTTCGACATCGTGTGAGAGGGTTCCCGAAATGAAAGGACGAGTGGAATGAAGAAAGCAGGGAGGAAGAAGGAAGAAAGGTGGAGTCATGAGCGAGCACGCGCTTGGGGCAGGTCACGCACTTTAAATTTCTCTCGCCCCTGGTTTATTGCCGAAGTAACCGGAACTCGACTCTTCGCGGTTATCTGCACCGGACCCTTGTTCGGACTTTTGTTGCTCAAAGCTCGTATCAACGATCATCCGTCATGAAGCAAGTCGGTCTCGGGCGTTGGTGCTGGCACGCGGCACGTTGCAACAGTACATAGCTCATCGTAGAACCACAGGCAAGCAACATTCGCAATTTTTTAAAGTCATAGTCAGAGTGAATTCGAGCTATCAAGTCTTAAGCTGCCGATACACTGAGCCTGATGCTGTTCGTGATGACACAAAAGATTGAGCACATAATGCAACCACTTGTACGACGTTGGTTCGGTCACTTGCGACCGCAACCGCTGAGAGAATCAACATCCATAGTCGTGCAAAGTGATAGATGATACGCAGTCAGAATGTCGTGCTCAATGAGTTTGCATCGGCCATTGTATGTCTCTAACGTCCCAAGATGAGGGCGAATCTAATTCCTCCCGCCAACCGAGCTGATCGCGCGCATCAGGGCTAACACTTCGGCCGCCAGATCCATCTCGAGCTTGGCGATAGCCGCCGCATGCTTCTTCTCTCCCGCACCCGCCGCAGGAGAACAAGATTCTGGACCGGCCTCGTCATCGCCTCCCTCGTCAGCTTCGGCTCCTTTCTGTTGTTGGCGCTTACGTGCCCTCCTGCTCATACCCAGGAAACTCGCGGTTGCTGGAGTAATCAAGTCGAGCTTGGCAAAGTAGAGGCACAGAAGCAGCCGATGCTTGAGTCCGTGTGTCATCTCCTTCACCTCGTCAAGGTTGTTATTCTCCTCATCGGCAGCGACGTCGGGAGCACCCTTCTCGCCGTCGTCCGCTTTAGGCGCGGAGAGTCGGAATGCACTCCTCCACTCGACTGGCACCTGCGTCAGCGTAGCTGCCAAAACCTCCCTCTCCGCACTACCTTCTACCACATCATTATCCCGCCCCTTGACCGGGCTTGGGACGAAGGTGTCCATCTCCTTCGCCGCGCGGTTCGGCTTACTGCTGAGGTTCGCATACCACCTGACCACATGAAGCAAAGTCGACCCTGGCTGCATATGCAATGCTTTTCCGAGGTCGGTAGTCTTAACGCTCGTGTCGACCTTGCCGCCCTTGCTCTCCGCTCGCTTCTCGAGAAGCCTTAGATCTCGGAGCGTCTGGATCAAGTCTGCTGCCACTTGCGCCAGCCTAGCCCGGACAGACCCGACGTCGCTCGAGGCACAGTCGTAGTACGTCGGATTGCGCATCAGCTCCGCAGGGAGGACGGTCCAGCTCAGCACATCGAGCACCTCCTCCTCGCGCTTGACCACACCCTCGACGATCTCCCCGAGCACTGTGGGGAGCAGCGGCGCACCGCGGTGCTCATCCTGCAGCAGGGTGGAGTAGATCGGCATGCCCGTGTGCAGCATCTTCTCGAGGATGCTGGCTTTGTCCGTCTGGCAGAGGACCAGACACTCGCCGGGCGGGTTCGGGTGCGAAGGGGTTCCGGGTCGCACGGCTAGACTTTGCGCGCGGCCGAGCTCCGCGAGCGTGTAGTCGACGAGCTCTCGATCTGAGGCGCCGGTGGAGTGCGATCTCGAGATGCGCACGTACTGCGTAGACATGACGACGACGAGCGCAGCACGCAGCATGGTGCCCCAGATGCAGTCGCGAGAGGTGATGATCACTTTTACAAGCCCCTGCTCGTACAGGTGCTCGATGAGGGTTCGATCTTGGGGCACCGTCTTTTCGTGCAAGATGCCGATGCCGTGGACTAACGCCTCGTGAAGTGATGTGTCGAGGATGTGCGGCAGGACAGATTCAATCTCCTCCATGGGCAGACCGAGGTAGCCGTCCGTGTCCATCTCCGCCGCAGCCTTAGTGATCAGATCCGAAGCTACTGTGAAGCACTGCCACACGGATGGCACAATGACGAGGGCGGGACCGTTGATTCGGGCCTCCTTCATTTTGTCGAAAGCTGGTTTGACCATGGCTTTGAGGAGTCCGGCAGAGTGCGGCAGATCGAACGCTTGGAAGCTGGTCGACAGAAGTGACGGGCGGTCTTTTGGGTGAAAGTTGTAAGTCGACAGCTCGCCTGCGCCGATCCATTGGGCGAGGGAGCTGGCGTCGTTGAGACTAGCACTGGTGGCTACGATTCGTGGAGGAGTGATTAAACCAGCTTGGGCAGTGCTCCACATGAACTTGGCCAGCACGAGCTCGTAACTTGCGTCCATCAGATGCAGATCCTCTGCCACAAGCAGTGAAATGTGACTGACTACATCTTGCTGGACTTCCAGAATGCGTAGAAGGGTGCTCGACGTGGTCAAGAGCACTCTTGCGCCTGCATTATTGTTGCGGATGAAAGGAAGCGCGGTTTTGGAGAGTGAGCTGCGCACCACCTCGATGCCTTTCTGCCTGAGTACGGCAACGAGCGTGCTTTTGAGGGCCGAGCCGAGCAGGTCGCGCCTGTTGTAGACAATGACGATGCACTTTTTGTCGCCCTGCTGAAGAGCACGCCACACCGCCATGGCCGCCACGGTCGATTTGCCTGAAGCAGTCGGTCCGCACAGCAGCGTATTGGCCGAGGTATGCATGAGCGTGTGGAAGCTCTGCGTCTGGATCGCATTGAATGCGCTGAACTTTTGCGAGTACATTTCGACCAGCAGCTCGTCTTGCAGCGCCGATCTTACCGGCAATAAAGGAAGGTCGAGCAGAGAGTCGTGAGGAGGTGGCTTGGCTGGTACCGTCAAGTCATCGAACGGAATCCACTCGCTGCCTTCGCTTCCGAGCCAGGTGTCAGACATCCACCTCACGCTGAGTCCTGACGGCAGTGTGTCTCGCAGCGGGATTGTGAACGTCACGCTGGAGGTGTGCGAGTCTGTGAAGCGCGTCAGATGGGTCAGCCATTGAAGTATCTCAGCCCCATCCTCGTCTTCCACCCAGATATAGAATCCGTGCAGACGTCCTAGATCGCGCTCGCTCCATTCGAAAGCTCGGTCAACACGAACGTCGATCCTCAAAAGATCGTGGCTTAGTGGTCGCAGCGAGGCTTGCGTGACCAAGCGAGGGAAGCTGCGTGCTGCCTGGCGCACCGCACTGCCCATCCTAGTATTGCCACGAATGAGCTTGGCGATCTCGGAAGTCGGCATCTCGGCCAACTCGGCGATCTCGACATCGTCTGCGCGCTCTGTGACGGCATAGATTGTGTCTGGATTGAGATGCGACTGCTGAAGCGGATGGTCGAATGGCCACATGCGCTTTTCGATTGCCTTGCTCATCGAGATCAGTGCCGATGCTGTGCGTGCCCATCGCCTGCTCAACGCAATCTCGAGCAGTGAGCGGATGATACGACCAGCATTCTGGGCGACATAGGCAGAGTCAGAGACCAGTGCAAAGTCTTCGATGAAGGTTCTTGAGATATATGCTTGGAGAAGGATGTTGACTTTGCCCGGTGAGGTCTCAATCCCGCCTGATACTTCACAGGGGGCAGCCTCTAGCATCTTCTTGAGCTCCTTTTCTTCGGCGTCGCGTGGCACGATCTGCTCAAAGTCAGCTGCTTGAGCGAGCAGGCCAAGCACATCGGCCTCGCTCATGTTGCTGCGCATGCGCTTGTTGAAGGTCTCGATGGTTCGGTAGCCGATGTAGTACTTGGCAGCAATGCGACCGAGATCGGTCACCCTGAGTCGATCGGTGATGGTATCGTGCTCTACCATCTTGGCTTCGACGAGCTTCTTGACTCCCACGTTGATCAGCTGCTGACGCTTAGCGCCGAGATGCGGGTCGTCAGCCACCTCATCGTAGGTCATGCCGTAAGTGAGAGGAGTGCGCTTCATGCGGGTAAACAGATAAGTATAGCCCAGCCACGACACACCATCGCGGACGCTGGCAACGGTACCGAGCGAGATCTCGGCATTCAACGAATCGATCATACCTCCGATGAACTTAGATTCGATCGGATGCTGCGATGTGATGGTATCGACGTAGTGCGAAAGGCGATCCTGTGAGGTCAGAATGTAACCGACACCGAGATCTTCGTACTGTGGACGACCGGCACGACCAAAGATCTGGAGAACATCCAGGATGGACAGATCAACAAACTTACCCGCAGACGAGTCATAGACGTCAGTGCCCTTGATCACGACGGCGTAGGCAGGCAAATTGACACCCCAAGCGAGTGTTGCGGTACAGCAAAGCACTCTGGTGACGCCTGCCTCGAACATGCGCTCGCTCAGACTACGGTCGCTTCGCAGCATACCGGCGTGGTGGATGCCAAAGCCAGAGTCAAAGAGCTCCTTCATCTCGCGGTTGCGGCTCGTCTGGAGCTCCTTCTTGTAGAACGCTTTGCGTGGGTTCTCGTCGGCTGCACCTGTGAGGATGTCACCCATGACTTCTTCGCGGAACATCTCTCGGAGCGTCTGTGCCGTCTTGACGGTCTCCTTTCGAGCATGCACGAACACCATGACCTGGTGACCGGCTTGCACGAGCTCCGACACCTTTTCGAAACAAGCCTTGTCCAGGTTGGCTCTTGCCTGCTGTGAGCCGACTTTGCCTTTGACACCGAGGAAGTGCTGTTCGAGAGGGACTGGACGGAAAGACGAGTCAAAGTAGAACAGACCCTGCCAGCGATTGACGCGGAGGAAGTCGGCCACATCGACGTAGTTCGGCAGCGTAGCCGAAAGACCGACGATGCGGATAAGCGATTGGCTGGACTCGACCAGACGAAGCGTACGGGCAACGATCGTCTCGATGACGGAGCCGCGCTCATCGTGAAGCAAGTGGACCTCATCGATGATGAGCAGTCTCACTTTAGTTGCTAGTTCTCCTTCACCGGTCGGCTTACGAGTCACGACATCCCACTTCTCTGGTGTTGTTACAATCATTTGCGTCTCGGCGATCTCTTGTCGGGTCATTTGCATGTCACCAGTGAGTTCGCGAACCTTAATGCCAAGGTACTGGAGACGTTTGCTGAACTTGCGCACGACTTCGGCAGCGAGTGCCTTCATTGGAGCAACATAGATGATCTTGAAGTCGTTCTTGCGGATGTCGAAACCCTCGGCTGCATTGCCGGCTGCGGGCTCGAGATTGCGAGCGTATTGGCTGATAGCACGCATGACTGTGAGCATGGCCACATCTGTCTTACCGGCACCTGTAGGAGCGCAGACGAGCAAGTTCTCGTTCGTCTTGTATGCGAGAGGATAGACAGCACTCTGGAGTCGATTGAGACTCTTGTAGCCTGGGAAGGCGCCTCGGCAGATGGGGTCCATTTCCGGGATGGGAATGTAGCTCTCGTTCGTACGCATTGGAACAGTGCGCGGTGGTGGAATAGTGACCTCTTCGAAGAACTGCTTCTCTTCGCGCGTGGTACCGAGTGGAAGAGCAAAGCGCTGGCCAAAGACTGAGAGTACGTTGCCCTGAGCCCTTGATGAGAAGATGTGAGGATAGCGCGGTTCGTCGGAGCTCGTCGCAGTACCTGTGAAGAGCGGCCGGTTCGCAGCTGCTGCCAAGCTCTCTTCTCGAATGCGCTCGAGCTCTTTGGGCGTGTAAGTGCGGATGTTCTCGCTCGGGTCTGCGATCCTTTGACGATTTGCTTTACGCAGGTCATTCTTGAAGCGTCTCGCTTGCTGACGCTCCTCCTGAGTTTGCACGACAACCTGGGAGCCTGGAATATGAGGTCTGCTGCCACGATGAAAGGCATCGTGACTTGCGCCATGGTGCTGCTGGTTGTGTGGAAAGGCGATCTCGTAGTGAGCCTGTTGAGCTGTTGGTGTGGAGGATCCGTTCATTTGCGAATGGGAGGAAGGTTCAGACTTGAGTGCTGCGAGTACGGTCTGACGATCGCTCACGATGCTGCCGACCAGATCGAGATGCTCAAAGCCGATGGCTTCAGCTAGAAGAGCGGAGATCTCGTCGCCTGATTGTGGAGATGCTAGCGCAGCAATGACACTTTGTCGCACGCTCTCAGCAAGCTGCGGGTCTACGGCAGTGAGATGAGCAAGATGGTCTTCCAGTCCTTCTGCAGCGGGGGATGCGTTATGGGAAGGGTGGTAGTCGGCTCTGTCCCATCCATCTGCTGCCGTGCTCTCCATCTCTTCTGGATACTGGTCGATCGCATCCTGGCCGGCATGCTCAACAGATTGATTGAGTGAGACGAACCGCTGGAACTGAGACCAGACATCTTCAGTTTGCGCACTTGCGCTGCTTCCAAGCGTTGTGTAATTGGGTGCGTCGCTGGAAGAACGAAGCAGCGTGTCGAGTTCGCCTTGTAGGGATACTATGAGCTGTTCATCCACGTCGAGTGTTCTTTGCGAACTGGATGCCGCTGTTAGAAAAGACTTGAGATGGCTCTGTATCGACATGTTGAGAAGATTATGTGTTTGTTGGATGTGAGATTCGAGCCGTGTGGCTTCAGTGTTGTCGAGGGCCGTGTAGCTCCTAGTCTGGGGAAGCGGTGGTTTGTGAGCACTGGATTGATGGAGAAGGCGACCAGGGTTGAGTGTTCGACCGGCTGTTTTCGTGAGCTTGCAGGCTTCGATTTGGATCTCCTAGCGTTCTGTGTGTGGGTTGAGAGCAAGTTGCGGTATGATGCGCTGAGCACCTTCCTGGATCAGAGTCTAGCTATCCATGCGCAGGGTTGTTCGAGCTTTCTTCCGACTGAGCCGTCTGTGCTGAGTTTCTTCTGCGCTGCAGCCTCCACCTGCTTGCGGCGTGCTGATCGTCGCTTTTTCGAGGAGATAGCCAGCTTAACATTTTGGCAAAAAAATCCCACCGGTGAAATCTGAACGGATTCCGGAAATCCGCCATCGGGAATTCTTTAGCGCGATCCCATTGCCCGGATGCCTTGTCTGCTCGCAGCCTGCTATTGTTGTACCTTCGTCCTGGCTGATGAATTCTGTTCGACCGTGTTACCATCCGATATGGCTTTCTTGATGGTTCTGCATTCGTAGACGGAAGTATGTCAATCATCTCTGACGTTGTACCGAAAATACATGCTTCCGATCCCGGAGACCCTGACCGGAAAATATTGGTTGGAATTGTGGTACAAAGAAAAAGAATGGAAAAGGCAAAAGAAAAAGGTACCGAAAAGAAGCCGGTAAAGGATCATGTGACCGGCATAAACACGGCGCGTGGATGTCGCGGCTGAAGCTCATTAACACGAAGCCACTTTAAGGGACAGACAGCCACGCGGAGACAGCTGTCAACAGAGAAATACGCAAAGTCCAAGCGAACGCGGAACTTCCAAATTGCTTCGCGACCGAGACGTGCTTCGCTCCACCTGACCTGGGAGAATAATGCGCCGGCGTAACGAATGCACAGACGCCGACTGCTAGCAGCTCATCCAGATCGACTGCAGCGCTCAGATCGCGGAAGACTCGGTGCGTGTGTAGAAGTGCTCGCGGCGTTTTAGTCCAGCAAATGTTCCACGCTTGATTGTTCGCGAGGACCACGGCACCGCGAATGCATAGCCTAGGAGACCTTCTCTTGGTAGCACCCTTGAGCTTGCATCGCTGTCACAGCTTTCTATCGTCAGCCCAGCTTCCAGTCGCAATGGTCTCCATGCTGGACTGTGCTTTGCGAATGGGCATGATCTCCATCGCCCAGCGTCGGACTGATTTGGCGGTTCAACCCACCACCGAACAATGACCGCGGTGGGCGAGAAACGCGGCGCGAGCCTTTCGACAATGCCACGTTAACTCACCATGCACTCCGCAACAGACCCACGGGAGCCAATGCAATACAAGAGCTCACTTATACAAGAGCCTCAGCGAAGACTGATTGGATTGCAATCAATTCCGGCCAGCCGACCAAGAAAAAAGCCCTCAATCGCGTGTGCGTGCTGCAACCGCGAAAAGCGCGCCGGGATAAAAAAATGCACGCTGCACTTGAAAAGATCGCGACTGGCTCGGACCACGGCTTGCATCGGCAGAAAGAATTTGGCGTCCCTTGCGCCTTCTTCTAGCCATCTTGTTGCGGTCAAAGGCTCGCTGTAGCAGCAGAGGCTATGTCCGTCAGCAGATTGCACCGCCGTATTCGGTCAAATGGATGTTTCGCTGGGCTAGAAAGAAGAGAGCACGTCCAGAAGAGTCTCGAGGAGGGTCGCGCCGCGAAGTCGATCATGTAGGCACGAAGATTCAATGCAAGCTTGCTTGAACCTCAAGTTGATGTTCGCGAGCCGCTTACATTGCATTTCAGCTCGGCCAAAAGCTACGATTACAACGAGTGTCCTTCGAGGGTATTACGAGGTGCTTGCACTTACCTGTTCTGTATGCAAGGTAGGAATTGCGAGCGGATTTGCTTTGCTTGTGTTACCATTTTTCGCTTTCCGAATAAATCGAGCCAAAGTCCGAATATTGCTGCTGCTGCTGCTGTCTGCTGTTGCTTCTGTGGGCAAACTGGAAAGCTGAACTGCATAGCGCAGCAGGCGAGTAAGTCAGCCTGGCTCGAGCAAGTTAGACCTTCGCGAAATCGCGTTTGTAACAGCCTTCACGCACAACGCCCTTCCAGACAGCCAGGCACGTCAAAGTCACACTTACTCGCAACTCACGTCTCAGTGACGGTACGAGGCGACCTTGCTCACTTTGCATCCTGCGCGTTTGCTCGTTCTTGCTCCTTGCTCCCGCACCATCCCTTGGCTATCCCGTCGCACCATCCCTCTTACACCACGCATCTGGCTAGGTATCTGTCGGCTGCCCACAGCATCGCAGGGTCTCAACAACACGAGCCGCGGACATACCTCGACACTAGAGCTCATCCTCAGCTCCACTGCCTCTAGCTCCTTCAACACTAGCGACACCACCCGTGCCTGGAATGGCCCAGCATTCGTCCACCAGCCGTTTCAGATCTTCGTGAGAAAGATCTCGTTCGGCATCAGCTACACAGACCGCTAGCTTACCGCGTGCTCTACGAGCGCGTTCATCGTCGCCCATCATGGATGCCCGCATTGGCGTGGATAGTGAGGAGATGCGTGCGCCCACTCTCTTCCACCACGAGCCAACCCAGCGCCATCGTGGCTCGTCTCAGTCAGAGAGTCGCGAAGGTCCTGTGCTCACACCTCCCCAGCATCTTCCTCCAGGAAGCAGCCCAGCAGCCGCGTCGGTAGACAGCTTCTCGTCCTACATCAACAAGGACGCGCCACTCTTCCAGAACCGCTCCAGCTCGCCACGGCCCGAGGATCAGCATCGCGACCACAGCGATCCCGCCTCGCAGACTGAAAGCCCACGACCTCAACCGCGACACATTGTCACCACCCCCGTGGTCTCGCGCGACGCTTTCCGCAACCAACACTGGTCCGACCGTGACTCTTCGCGAGCAGCCAACGGCGTGATGGCCATCGAGCACTTGCACAACACTCAGCACACCCGACTCTCTCAACCTGACGAACGCGAGCACCACCGCGTTGCAGCTGATGAGGTAGAATCACGAGAGTACCAACGCCCGCATGTTCCTGCCTCTCCCAGTCCGGCTATCGACGTCAACCGTCTGTCGGTGTCCAACCTTGCGCAAAAGAATGAGGAGGATGATGAGGAAGGCTCGAGCTACCACGACGTCCGTATGCGAGCACCTGCCTCCGTCATGGCTGACGACTCTTTCGAAAGCTCTGCCAGCGTACTCGGTGATGACTCCAAGGGTGAGATCCGTAGGAGACGGCGAACGCGTCCAGATGAGGCTAACTTGCTGGCTCAGGTGTATGCCAAGAACCCGTTCCCCGACCACGAGACTCGTCTCTTCCTTGCCAATCGCGTTGGCATGTCCGTAAGGTAAGTTCCTCTAACCGCAGCGAAGTCACTGCATCCACCCATGCGTTGAATTCGTCTCACTGACCTCTTCTACCTTGCACACCTGCTGCATTGCGACTCCATAGAGCCGTGTCCGTATGGTTCCAGAACAGGAGACAAGCGGAGAAGAAGCGATCGGGAAGGTATGGAGGCTCCGGCATCGCCCTGACGAATGGCCTAACTGCAGCATCAGAGGGTCACGCTACCCAAGCTCCTGAGGAGTCCGCCGCCAAAGCGTCGGTCGCTGCTGTGCCTCAGCGCAAGCCGTTCGGCACTGCTGCTGCCAACTCGGTCGCCGCACCCAAGCGCTTCGATCCGCAGGAGCTGAAAGACCTGAGCAGCAACAACAAGGAGAACATCCCTCCCTGGTTGACAGGCAAGGACCTCAGCGGTTCGCTACAGCAGCACCTCGAAAAGGCCAAGCGCAGTATGCCTCTTGCCGAAAAGAAAGAAGTGCTCGCGCCTCGCCCTGTAACTCGCGACTTGCGACAAGATATCGGTCCTCAAGGTGTTGGTATCGCTGCTCATCGTGCCGAGGTGGACACCCAATCTGTCAAGGCCGCAGCTGAGACTGAAGTGGCTCCAAGCTCCAAGTCTTCTTTGTCTCGTCGTCGTTCGGTCCCACGTTTCTCGCTCGATGACGTTCTCAGCGGCCGGAGCAAGTCTCTTCGACGCGCTGCCACAGAACACGGCGCGCCGATTGCGGCTTCTGCTTCGAGCGAAATGGAGGAGGAACAGCTCGACACGATCTTGCCTCCACCCAAGCTTCTTTCGCGCGCGTCGAGCTCATCGAGCCTCAGCCTGTTGACTACTTCGGGAGGTCGGGCCAGCATTGGCAACCTTGACCAACGCAAGACGGCCTCGCCTGCTTCTGCTTCTCAGGTCAAGGACGTCAAGGCTTCGCTTATGTCGAGCCTGCCACCCAAGCTGACTGCTGCTCTTCAGATGCAAGGCATCATTGCGATGCAGCCCAACGAAGATGAACAGGAGACGGCAAGCACAGCTGAGCGCCAGGGCTTGCTTCAGATGATGCCCAGCAGCAGTGCATCAAGCAGCGAAGCTGATGCCTTGTACGGTGCTGGTCAGACCAGAGATGGCGAAGAGGATGAAGAGCGAACGCTCAAGATGATCGCCCAGCGTCGAGCAGCCAAGGCTCAAGCTGCAGCGCTAGCCAAAGCTCAGGCTGCACGTCAAGCTTGCAAGGATGCGGCAATTATTCCTCTGGATCCTGGGTGTGCTGACGCTCGTCAGGCAATCGCGCAACAAGCTGGCTCGAGCTCGTCGTCTGCAGTCCATGTTAGCGGCAGCAGCAGTGCCAAGAAGAGCGCGGTGGTGGGTCTGGCTCCTGCTAGGCAGCTCAGCTTGGATTGGGCGGCGGGACGCGACCGTTCGTGCACATCGGCATTGCCGAACAGCATCGGAGGCACCCGGCTCTCGCGCAGCGTCAGTGCACGTCAGCTGAGCACGCCTCGTCCGAACGAGTCGACGCCGGTATCGCAACAACGCGCCGTGGCGTCGACTGCACCGGAAAGTGCTCCCACGCAGGGCAAGAAGCGCAAGTCGGCCTCATCCGCCGGTCGGAGGTCGCTGTCAGCGACTGACCTCACCAGGCGATTGCAAGAGGCTAAGCGAAAGGGAGATGCCGCTGTCCGTAGCAAGGCTCCCCGCAAGCGCCCTGCTGCGTCTGTCGAGGTGCAGGATGAGAACGTCAACCCAGCTGCTCGCCAGTCTGCCGCTCTGGAGAATGAGCCTGCCATGGGCTCTCTGCCTGTACCGGCCGCCAAGCGTCGCCGAGCTCAGCTGGAAGATGCTGTGCTCGCTCGAAGCCTTCCAGAACCTGCGCTCCCCGCCAAGGTGCACGCTCCGTTCGGTAGCTCCATGTCTCCGATGCTCTCGTCGCGACCGTTCTCGTACCACAGCTCGTTCCCTTCCACCTCTGTCGCATCCGCTCCTCGCGGTCTGCCTACCATGGTTGCCCCCTCGACCCCGTCTGGCACCAGCTCGCTCTACGCTGCTCCGCTCAGCACACGCTCGGACCGCTTCCGAGCCATCGGAGCCAGTCCCGCGACGTCGTCGCTGGGACGCTCGATCTCGGCCAACTACCCCTCGCATCGGCACAATGCACTTCCGCGGCCGATCGCCTCGTCGGCACGCGATCGCAGCTGGGAGCTCCCCGGCCCACCATCTCGTGGATATGGTGGGAGTGAGGAGCTGGGTTGGACCCCTCGTGGGGTGCGCGGGGAGTCGCTGTCGCAGCCACTGCCGATGACCGCGTCGACGCCATCGAGGGTGCTGGGAGATAGAACGAATCTCGCGGGGGGTAGCAGCTCGGGAGATTCGCCGTTCATGCATGATGATTCTGGCTTCTTCGGCAGTCTCAGCGAAGACGAGGAGCACCATGCGCAGGTGCAGGTGGCGGTCAAGGGGAAGGGACCCGTCTCGCCGAGGAAGGCGAGCTTGAGGTCGATGGGCGGGGCAGGCAGAGCAGATGCTGGAGATGATCACCAGGCAGCTGAACTGCTGCTCGGATTGGGCAAGTCCGTTAGTAGTCGAGACGGGTCCAGCCAGTAAAACATGAGGAAAAGAAAAAGGAGGGAGTTGTATCTTTGTATCCACCGTTATCACCTCAATATCGAACGGAAAGCAGGAGGAGATCAAGAAGCGTAATCGCAAATTATTCATGATTCTTCTCATCGTCTGTGGCTGGTCACACCGCACATCTCAGGGCTCGTGAATGAGGAGAACAATGCTTTGTTGCTATTGTCAAGGCATCAAGTAAGGTTTGTTGAGTTCACTGTCAAAAATAAAAAGGGTTCAAGAGAGCGAGAGCAGATCTTGGTCAGCAACAATCTCGCCCACAAATGGGACTGTAAGAGGAACGCGGTCGAGCTCGACTTACCAGCTCGACCCTTGTTGGTCTTGTCTTTTGCCGATGTTCATCGAACTCACCTATCTTCTCTTCCCCCCTTCTCTTGCTCGCTTTCGTCGCCACTGCGCCTATATCCAAATCCAAATACTCGGCCACTGCCAGCCTGAGGATCATGCACCATGCGTACATCGTCGGGTAGTCCAACGCGGTTACATCGTCCGACATCCTATGCCACACGGTCGGGAACGGTGATGGGATGAGATGCAAAACGGGCACGCCCGCATGCAAGAACGGCAAATGGTCGTCCTCGATAGCGCCCCAAGGCTTTTGTGGGGAGAAGAACGAGTTTCCATTCGACTTGCCCGTATTCCCGGCGGGCCAGAGGACATTGGCGTCCTTCAAGCGCTTCTCGGCATCGACGAGCGCGTCGTGGAACCACTTGGTGCTGTCGAAGTACGACGGGATGGTGGGGTTCGGCGCGCCGAGCAGGTCGAGCAGCACCATGTGCTCCATCGTGTTCATGTGCTCAATGGGGCCGTAGCTGCTGCGCAATCTCCGAGACGAGAGTTTTGGTGCATGCGAGGTGCGGCTGTTGTCGTACTTCGTCGCGTCCCAGAAGGTGGTCGTCCAGTGCTTGGCGAGCTCTCTGGCGCCGTAGATCGAGTCGGTGTGCGTCCAAGCATGGAACGCTTCTTCTCCATCAAAGAAGATCAGCTGCAGCGTCGTTTCCTGCGCTATCGACGGCTTGGATTGCTCTTCTGCGTGGATCTTGCGCTCCCTCGCGTCCAGCGCATCGTCGAGAGCGACGGCGAGATCGACCATCATCGCGCAAGGCGCGGCGCTATCTGTCGCACCGATAAAGCCAGTCGGCGCAAACTTGCTGTCGTAATGCGCTGCTATCACGAGCTTGCGTGGAGCAGCAGGGTTCTTGGTGAGGATGATGTTGGTCATTTTCTTCTTGCCCTCGGGTGTGTCGGCGGTGAAGGAATTCTCTTCAATGTGCCAACCGAGCTTGCCGTTCGACTTCCAGTCCATCATATGGAACGAGTCCGAGTCTTTGGCACCGAGCTGGGTGCGAAAGACATCGAGAATCGCTTCTTTGACTTTGCGGATGTTGTCGCTATCTGGTGGCCGTGGAATGAGGATCTGTGAGAGGAGAGACTTGGGATTTGTGGTGTCGAGAATCTTGGCCGGGTCGGAGACGGTAGCGATCGCCGGGACGGCGTTGTTCGAAAGTCGCCCGTACTGCCTCGACCCGCTGCGGACGGCATGACCTAGGCATGCTTGAGCGAAGAGAGCTAGCGCTAGGCCAAGAAGGGCCAGCCATCGTGCTGTACTCCGCCGCCGTAATGACCTCGGCGGATGTTTCATCGTATGCGGAGTGTTGCACTTAGCACGGCAGTGTGAGTTCGTCTACAACTATTGGGACCTGTCGAGGATCTACAGCGGTTTGCGGTCTCCAGAGAGGTGAGGAGTTTTCGGTGCGAGAGATCTTCCAATCAGCCTTGGAGCTGCTCGAATTCTTGGTGATGCGCTCGAGACGAAAGTCAGACGATGGTAGAGGTGGATTGGTCACACGTATCGCAGCTGTTCCTTAAGCAACACCTTCGTGCAGCGAATGCCTGCAGTTCTAATCTGGCCAGCAAGGGTCTCAGCAGCCGCAACAACCGGCGCGGGGCCACAGAGCAAAGCTTCCAATTCCAGAGATGGCTCGAGCCTCGGAATTTCCACTCTTTGGCTTGGCACAAATACCGATCGGGAATACTCAAGGCTACACGCCCGATTGCACGTCCTCCACTCCTTATCCGTTGCGTGCGTTCAGATTCAGACCCTTCTGAAACTGGCTCTACCGCATTTCACCAAGTCACTCAATGCTATCCTTGTGACCACCACTTCGACATCTCCCTTCCTAGCTGCACACGTAGCAGTCTCTATCACCGGCCCAATCAAATCACTGAACGATGCTCAGCGCGGCTGCTTGAACGGGAGATCCAGCCATGTGCCTTCTTCAAATCTGACGGGTGGAACTCGCTATCTTTATCGAGGAAGAGGAAGACATTGGAGGCTGCGGTAGCCTTCATTCGGAGTCGCACAACCTAGGACATTTAGCCCGCCATGTCAATTCCAGCTCTTGATGAGCAATTCCTGCCACGCCTCATTTCCGTCTTTTATGCCGTATTCCACCCCACAGAAGGACCGAAAGTCATCTACCAGGTTCCTGAGGGATCCATCACCGAGGAGCAGCCTCCCTCCAAACCAGACGCAGCATCATCCAGCACAAACGATCATGCAAGCTCCAGCAAACCACCACCGCCACCACCCACTGCAACTGGCGGTACGCTCGGCGGCGAGCCGCTCTTCAACTTTTCGGCACTCTCCGAGTACTTCATTCCCAAAGCACCGCTGTGCGGCCGACTCGTCACGTCAATCGCGCGAGGCACAGTAGGCGTTCGTCAACGAGACCACGAAAGGGCTTCCCGCGCACCGTCTGTCGCTGCGGGGCCGAGGTCGGGCTCGAGGCATTCAGGGGGAGAATCCGGCCCCAATTCTCGAGCTTCTTCGGCAAGGCGGCGGGCTCCCGGGGATGAAGGCAAAACGGATAAACCACAGCGCGAACAGAGATCCTACAAGATCCTCGGCTTCCCAACGCTCATCGAGGATGCCGAGAAGTATCAGCGCAACAACTTTATCTTCAATCTCTGCTTCGTATTCGAGGGATCGGCGGATGTGCGGGCGTACGAGCCTATCGTGCGCAAGTGCGGACGGCTGCTTCGAGGGCTCGAGGAATCGCAGTCCTTCCTCACCAGTCCAAAAAGCCGGCCGCGTGTATACGGTATCATGGAACAGTTGTTCGAGGATCTCAATTCGTACTGTGAAACTTTCATCGCGCTACCGGAGGCACCGCATACATCGTATCTCAAGAACTCTTCCAAGCCCAACAGCCCAGAATCCAACAACCTCGTCTCTCCCGTCATTGGTCCCGATGACATCATCTCGCTTGGAGCCAGCTTCGCATCGCTACGCGGCGAACATCATAGGAATCTCATCAACGAGAGGCTGAAGCAGAAACAGATGCAGCAGGCAGCGCAAATGTCGAGCCCGAGGCAGTCGCAGCCGCATTCGTCGACGTCGATTCGTCGCAGTCCGTCGCAGCAGAATCTGGAAGGATTGAGGTCGAGGTCAACTTCGGCATCGGGGTCGTCTCTTTCGGACGCTAGGGGACCACTGTCCCCATTGACGACCATGACGACGGTGCGCAGTGGGCCGCAGCCGCTGGTGAGGAGTAATAGCGCGACGGGGATGAGCGGGTTGACTTCGGGAAGTCCGATCTCTCCTACGGCGGCTGGGGCGGGACTGGAGGGCCGCAGACCGAGTATCTTTCGGGCTTCGACGGTGCTCGCGCTGGCGGACGAGCCGTCACAGGGAGCGTTCCCGTCCGAGGAGAGTCGCGACACGGCGATGGGCATCGTGACGTCGAGAGGGCAGAGCGAGCTGTCTCGTGAACTCAGCGCCGCAGAAAGTCTAGGCAATGTGTTGACCAGCGCCGACAGCGGTGCGTACGACAGCATCAATACAGCAGCAGGTACACGCCGATCTAGCCGTGGCAGCACAGCCGGTGCTCCGCCTGGCGAGCACGACGTGACGTCGCTGGAGCAGCTGACGGAAAGTGTGCTTTCGTTGCGGACGATCGATGCTGCGCTTTCGAACTCGGTCAATGCACTGCGCACTGAGACCGCCGACACGAGCAAGCGGACGGCGCTGGTGGAGAAGCGAGAGCCGCCACACGGCCTCGGCCGCACTGTGCGTGATGCGATTAATCTCAAGCTGTTCCCCGTGTACCCGAATCCTCAACCGATCAACGATTGGGACGTGCCCGTCGCGCTGCTCGACCTCAACTCGCGACTCGATGGCAATTGGGACTTGACTCTGCGCCGCATCCTGCCGTTCATCGACGGCGTCAACCACGTCAAGCGCATCGCGCAGCTCGCCGATGCAGATATCGGGCTGACCACGGCGTGTCTCGAACACCTCGTGTACTACGGCTGCATCATCACCATCGACATTTTCCAGTACTTTAACATCTACACGGTAAGGCCGGCGATAGCGAAGATGGCCGACGACGAGGCGCTGGGTAGGGAGTGCGTAACGTATGTGACAAGGCCAGGGTATGCGCCGCTGTCGTGGCCCGCGCTGCTCAAGCTCTACTCGCTGCTGAGGGCGGGCACGACGCTGCACGACTGGATCGAGGAGAACTCCATTGACGACAAGGGCGTAGATGTGCGCAGGTTCGTGTCGTTCGGCGTCATTCAGGGGTTCTTGAGGAGAGTGCATCGGTATCCGGTGTATCTAGGAACGAGGTCGGGCGACGAGGGTTTTTCGAGGTTCGACACGTCCGTAGTGTCGACCGTGCGCAACTCGCCCGTGATCAACTCGCCAGCAGCGATCAAGCCTGAATCCGAAAGGAGAGATCAGAGTGGGAGTCGAGAACCGCGGGATCGAAGGCCACGCGAGCTGTCTGGCATGTCGGGCTTCGGCGGCGGTGCGTACAGTGCGTTCCAGCGCGTCGGGAGGGATGGCAGTGTCGACAGTCCCGGTGTGGGCATGCGCGGTGGCGCTGCCGCGAGGAAAGGGACAGGGGCGACGTCGGAAGCTAGGCTTAGCAATATCGTGCTCCAGGGTGGATCGGTGTCTGGGTTCGCGGGGGCCGGTGGCAGCAATGCGAGTGCGTCGAACCTCGGCGATTCAGCGGTCCTTCTCGGCAGTGGAGGCGGTAGTGCGTTCGGAACGTCGCCTGGAAAGCGCCATTCGAGGATGCAGAGACGGCCGAACTATCGCCACCCCACGACTACCGCCGTCGACGTAGCCGCCGCAGCGTTCAATGCTAATGACAACGAGCGCCCCGCTGCAGCGCTTGGATCTGCCAACACGAACGCGCGGTCGCCACGCAAACGAGCGAGCATCGCACTCGGTACCACGATCCCCTCCGCCGGATCTGCTGGTGGTGCGCATGCACACTCCTCCACCACTCCCGCAGCTCAGATCCCGCCGGAGCTGGTGGACATGCTAGATGGGTTGCATAGCGACGACGAGATCTGCGTGCGGTTCGGGATTGCATGGCCCGAGCTGGAGAAGTGGCTGGTGCAGATCGGGTTCGCGCACGAACCCGTGCGGGCGAGTGCGCATGGGAATGAGGGGGGCGATACGGACGATGACGAGCTCGCGGCGAGGTCGGATTGGAGGCGGTGGCCGGCGAACCCGGGCGGGTCGATGTTCAGTACCGCGCAGGGCGCGAGTTCTGGGTGGAGTAAAGGGAAGGTGAGGGGGATGAGTGGAGTGGCGAGCAGTAATAGGACGGGAGGGACGGGAGGGACGCAGGGGGGAGAGTCGAGCGGGTTCGCATGGGGAGTCGATGCGGATGAGAGCGGCATAGCGGCGGCGGCGGGAGCAGGCGCGGTGGATAGGGATGCAGTCGAGGCGGGCGATTTGGGGAGAGTCAAGATCTTATATCAGTAACACTCGGGCGCTAAACAATTCAAATTGCCATAGTCAAGTGATGTCTGGTAGGATGCGATGCTGGTGATTGATCTCGAGAGAATGACTGGATTGGTAGCCACATGAGAAGCGTGTGTTTCCTGCAACAGTGAAGGGCGCTAGCATTCAGCAGATATGATGGTGCACTGCCCCAGAAAAGTGGACTGTCGCACAAACACTTCTTCCCGCTTGCGTGCCACAGCAGCAGAGCATGCTGTGGAGGAACCTGTTGAACCTCGCCGACCGCACAAGATGGTGGTGTAGCCACATGCCCAACAGTTACGAAAATGTGCCAAAATGTGAGATCGAACTCAGAATCCGATTTGCCGTCAGCGAAAAATTAAAAAAAATGCAGAATCTGACGGCATCATACAGCGCCCCAGCGCTTTCCTCCACATCCGCGCGCACACGGGCGTAGTGCCGCTTTCGTAGACGTCATTTCTGACGTTTCTTCGCACGCTGCCATCCTTGAAAACGTGGGGTAACATCAGCTTGTTCTTCTTTTTCTCTCGCCATCAACAAACAACGACGAAAGCAAGGGTGGTTTGAGCCGCCCTACGTCGCCCAGGATTCGGTCGATCATTGCAACTGCCAGCCACAACGCGGGTGTGCTTGGGCGCACACTTTCACTTTCACTAAGTATTTCAAGAACGTTGCCAAGAGCGGCGGTGTTGACAGGAATGCCACCGACAACGAGGAGGACGCGATCAGCAGCAGCAGCGGAGGCAGTGGTGAAGAGCGAGCCAGAGGCAGCTAGGGGGAAGAGGAAGAGAGGTGCAGTCAAGGCCGAGGACGAGGGCATCAGTGGCGGGGTGGACGAGTTGCTCTCCACGCCTCCCCCTTCCTCTGCGCGGGTGAAGAAAGAAGAATCACTCACGCCCTCTCCCTCGAAGAAACAATCTACCGTAGAACGCAAGCTCGCCTCCTACAAAACCTCGATCCTCGCCTCGCCGTTCCCTGACCATCCTCTGCCGACTGCGGTGGAAGCGGAGCGGGTGGCGTGGATTCTCGGGCGGTTCCACGGCTACACGCCCACATCCGAAGGCGGTCGGGGCCTTCCTCGCTACACCATGCCCAAGGGGGAGGATCGCTGGGGCGGGTGTGGCGATGTCCCCTCTGTCCTTGACGCTGTCGTGCGCACCGTGTTGAGCTGCAACACGAGCAACCGCAACTCGGCCGCTGCGCATCAGAGTATGACCGAGCATTTTGGGCGGAACAACTGGTCCGCGATCCACGCTGCCCCCGAGTCGGAGCTCGTCGAGGCGATTCGATGCGGTGGGCTTGCGAACAACAAAGCACGCACCATCAAGGGCATCCTCAACACAACTATGGACAAGTACGGCAAACTTAGTTTGGATCATCTCCACGAGGCTAGCGATGACGAAATCATGCAGGAGCTCGTGAGCTTCAACGGCGTCGGTCCGAAAGTCGCCAGTTGCGTGCTAGCGTTTTGTATCGGGAGGGAGAGCATGGCGGTGGATACGCACGTGTTTAGGTTGTGCAAGGCGTTAGGGTGGGTGCCGGAGAAGGCGAATCGGGATCAGACGTATTACCATCTGCATGAGAGGGTACCGGGGCATCTCAAGTATGCGCTGCATGTGTTGTTGATCATGCACGGGAAGCGGTGTGCAAATTGCTCTGCGAAAGGGTTCGCTACGGTGAAGGAGGAGAAGAGTGAAGAAGAGGGAGGGGTGATGGAGAAGAGAGAGTGTCCGCTGAAAAAGGCCGGGTTGTTGGGGAGGAAGGGGAAGGCGTTGAAGGAGGCTGCTGAGCAGGGAGCTGTGGTGGAGGCGGAGGGCGGAGTGAAGAACGAGGAAGAAGCGGCGGTCAAGGTGAAGAAAGAGGAGGAGGAGAATGAAGGTGATCTTGCTCCTCCTTCGCCCACGCCTACGCCTGCGCCCGGTAAAGGACGAAAGCGAGGAGGCGGAAGCGGGGTGCCGGATTACGCCGCGAACCTGCGTGCTGCGCGCAAAGCGACCCCCTCTCAACTCCTCTCTTACATCCACGACGCGGGCCTCCTCTCCCCGCGCCTCTCCTCCAAAGGCTTCTCTCTCGAGCTCCTTCCTGCCTCCTCCGCGTCCTCCGAACAACGCAAGCGCATCTTTGCATTGTTTGAGGACAACATGAAATCCATGTACCGCAACAGCACGCTCGGCTGGAAACCCTCCGCGAAAAAGCGGGAGTTGTTCGACTCGGAATCGCGGCTCCTCATCATCCGCCCTCCACCGGAAGAAGGCGTTGAAGTCGCGGCGTTTGCGATGTTTAGGTTCGACACGGAGCCGTACCACCCGTCGGACCCGACAATCATCCCCGGCACGCGCGAGGGCGAGGTCGAGGTGGTGTATCTGTACGAAATCCAAGTAAGGAAACAGAATCAGGGGGACGGGTTGGGGGGAGAGTTGATGCAGGCAGTGTACGAGTTGGGAAGGGCGACGGGGATGAGGAAGGTGATGCTGACCGTGTTCGACGAGAATAAGGGAGCAAGGAGGTTTTATGATAAACAGGGGTACGAGGTGGATCCTAACTCGCCGAGTTTGGATGAACAGAGGAGGAGTAGGGTTGACTTTGAGACCATGTTCAAGATCGTCGAGTAAAAGCTTATGCAGGTTTCGGTTGATGTAGATCGGTATGGAAATGCAAATTCAATGCTAGATATGATACAAGACAGAGCCATGTTGATGGAGGTTAGGACTTGTTGATGAGAGAGTTGATGCGGATGGAAAAGCCTTTGAAGTAGCTGTACTGGTCGACGGGCATAGCGTAGTCCTTGGTGGAACCGCCGAAGAAGCTGCACAGTGATACGCAAAGAGATAAGTTTCAAGTTAGCGAGGTTGGTCCAAGCTTCCGCTTTGGCACGATGCCTTCGGAAGGGTAGAAGAGGTAAACTTACGTGCTGAAATCGATCCCCTTGAAGCCGGATGGGTAGTAGACTTGGTCGTAGTAGATAGCCTGTTGGCCGTTGACCTTGATATCAAAAATCCCATCTGGCGTTGTCCCATTGCTGGACAGCGTCAGCGTTTGCGAGATATTCGTCCATTGTCCCCTCGGCATCGTGAACGATCCTCTCCCCAACGAACTATTTCCCCACAAATCGTAAAGTTACAAAGTCAGCACTTCATCCCCTTCCCCCCTTTCCCCTGAGCTAGGATACTTACATTCCGTAATCGGTATTGATGTACGAGTATGGGGGCACTGCTAGGAGCGCGGTGGTGTTTTGCTTATCTTGGGGCAGGTAGGCGTAGAGTTCACCTGCGCCGTTGAGGCGCCAGGCCATGCGGGTGCTCCAGCAATTGGACGCATCATTGCCACCGTCGCAGCCCTCCGTCCCGCCGTACATGCCGGGGAGCTTGCCGCTGAGGACAAAGTCGTAGTAGTCCGGGAAAAACACTGAGTAGTTGAACGTTACGCTGCGCGCGAGGGGCAGCGAGAACGGCGTGAGCGCGTAGAATTGCGTCCCCCCCACAGGGTTGGCTGAAGGAGAGTACGACCCCGCGGGGTAGAGGATCTGCATGACGGAGCCATTGGTGCTCTTACTAGCGCGCTCTTCGAGCTGCCTTTTGACGAAGAACTGGGTGGAGAGGTGCTGAACGCGGAAGAGGGCAAGCCGGAGGGGAGGATTTGTAGGTTGGATTGACCGGAGCTGTAGTATTCGATGAAGAAGTCGTCCAGGGCGGTAAAGTTGGACGATTGCTTCCAGGATGCGCCGACAGTGGTGTTCTTTTCCGCAGTGGGGCGGTACTGGTTGCCGCTGAAGCCGCTGCTGGTGGTGCGGTCCTTCTGCTTCTTGTGCTTGGTGAAATAAATCGGGCAGAAGATGACGAGGAAGAGCACGACGAGCACGATGGGCGTCAGCATCCACAGCAGCTTCTTGCGGCGCCGCGACTTGTCGTCAGCGAGACGGTGGTAGCGTTGGTCCGCCATCATAGGCACAGTTGAGGAACGTTGCGAGGGTGGTACGAACTTCTCGCCAAAGCCATTCGCCATGTTGGTGGTAGTCTCTCGAGGAGATTGCTTCAGGAGTGATGGGTACTTTCTGGGCGACGTTCAAAGGGCAGCTTATTCTTATACACGTTTCTTCCAGCGGTCAGCATCACCGCTCAATTCCGCACTGCCTTTGTGCATCTTGACAGCACTATAAGTGAGATGGGTTGGAGTGTCAAAATCCGCATCGCCTCCCCGCCGGGATTCAGACCACTTACGTCGGACCTTGAATATATGTTGCCCATTTTACACCTCGCTAACCCCACACTGTCAATGGTTGGAAAATGACAGAATCCCTGTCTCACAACGTGCAGTCTGTGGCTATGCATGCTACTGTAGCTGTTCGCCTCAACCCCTGTAGCCACAAATTCGTCCAATTTCTAACGCCTCTTGGGCTCCATGAAAAAACGTTACCGCAACGCCAAAGAGGACGAATGCGGACGGAGTGTCAATTAGTTACAGAACCAACCATTTCACCACAATCCGAAAAAGACGCCGCAAATTCGCCTCATTATTCGCAGTAACTAGCACAAATCCGTCCCGTCCCTCATGCCACGAGAAGTAAAAACTTCCCGCGGCGTCAAACCTCCTCTTACCGTACCCTGCTCCTCCCCTCGAGCCGGCTGCTGCATCCCAATTAAACGCCGCCCAACATCTCCGCTCATCTTAAGTGTCGAAGACAATAAGCTATGCCTTCTTGCTCACCTTGTCCCCTCACGCAGTCGCATATCCTACACCGATACAGTTGGATGAAGAAAAAGGCATTGTTCTAGTAAGATGAGTGAATGAATGGACGAACGAACAAAATGCATGCAAGAAACCAACACCAATGCAACTGAGTTAGGCAAGTCTTGGGTGTCAAGACTTGTACCTGGGCAGAACATCTCCCATCGTGCCCGCGCGGAGGAGTGGCCGACGGCCCAAATTCAAGCTCCCCATTCTGGGCTGCAGCAAGATCCGGCTTCCCGCGGCCGCGCAAGGGCTATCTCCAATCCCGCCCTCGAAGCTCGAGTCGCCAACACTGCCAATGCTCGTATCCGCCGCCTCCGCGTGCTCACTCGCCGCCGCCGCCTTACCGACGTCTTCCCGACTGTTCCGACTCGGTACAGTCAACAAATCCATCGCGCTACCCGCTGGGCAGGGAGACTCGTCCATCCCGACTTCCTCTTGAATCGATAGCCTCTCTCGGCTCTTGGCCACACCCGCTTGGCTCGAGAGAGACCGTTTCTGGTTCTCGCCATAGGTGAAGCTGCGATGACGCAGGAACTTTTGCTTCCTGAAGCCGTGCAGCTCGGCACTGCGTTGGCCCAAGAAGCGCGGGTCGTCCATGCAGATGTATTGCTGCGGCTCGCACAGGTTGGCGTACTTGGAGAAGAAGTTGCAGTAGCCACCTTCGAGGATGTAGATGTCCGGGAAGTGGCAGTTGAGGTAGTCCTGGTCGCGTGCAGCTAGCGCTCGGTCGTGTGAGCGGAGCGCCTTGGCCATGGTAGGCGCACGCTGACAGGAAAACTCGCAGTGGAAGACAAGCACGTGCTTGCGTCGGTTGCCCAATTTATCCGCCTTGCCGCTCTGTGAACGAGGCGGAAGATCTTGGTTGGCATGACGCCCTTGGCCGGGTGTGAGGAAGTGTCCAAGCACTTTCTCGACTGTGCTGAGGTTGATGGCTCCTGGGATGTGACCACCTTCGTACTCGTAGCCGAAGCGACAGTCAACCACCTCGTAGCTCATGATGGCATTGGTGTATTTGCCAGCAAGAAGGTCAGTCAGGGTCTGTGCAGTGATTCGCATGAGACCGTCATCCTTGACGTTGAAGCAGGGCAGCACTTTGCCTTCTTTCTCCGACGTGCCGAAGCCAGGGAACGACTCTGCACCGGCAGGCGAGCCGATGTAAGCTGGGTCGTCGAGGGCAAGATCGTCCACCATAGCATCTTTGTCCCTCGATCCGCTGCGCCTCATACCAGTTCCGTAGGCCAGAGGCGAGCTGTCGTCCTTGCTCCCCCTGCGCATGTAGTTAGGTCGTACCTTGGCACGCATGGACGGAGCGATGGGCGAGCCATTGGCATCCGTGACTTCGCTGGAGGGATGCGTGCGGCGTCGATCAGGTGATGCAGGCGATAGGACAAGGTTGCTGCCCAGTTTGGACGAACCTGCCTTGCCGAGCGCGGCGCTGTGATCAAATGCAGAGAAGCACCGACGGGGAGCTGGTGCTGTAGGACGAACCACTCTGTTGGTCTGACCACTGACACCAAGCACCGGGTAAGCGCTCTTAATAGCTGGATTCTCGTTGGTCAGCGAAGGGCGCTTGACGTACGGGTTGGCACGCTTGCCCAGAGTGGAGCGAAGCGGCGCTGCACTAGATCCAGCCGCAGAGCTGGATGCCAAAGAAGCAGTCACCCTCAGTACGACTGCAACAGTGCGAGCGCGCTCAAAGGCTCGGGGGCCAAGGGAAGTGGTCCTCTTGGGCGGAGGCATTCTGGTGCACGGGGATGAAGCAGGAGGCGACGATGCACTGGGCGAGTTGGCGGTGCTCGACATGGCAGCAAGCAGGTTGGGTCGCTCGACAGGAGTCATGCCAAGACGAGCTCCAAGCTTTTCCGGTGACAAAGGGTTGTTGAAGAATCCAGCCATGGCGCCCGAGATTGATCCCATGGACGGCGATGGGGATGGGTTCATGTCTTGGCTGTCATCCGGATCACCCGCAGCATCTTCGTCATCATCTTGTGGTTCGTCGACAAGGCTGTGATCTTGCCAGAGAACATTGTCGCCCTGCTGGTCATCAGTGAGCAAAGTTTGGCGCGCACCGAGCTCGTCTTCAACATCCTCAAAGAAGGATTCGGCCGAGCTCGCCCGAGAAGAGCGCTTGCTGGATCGCTTGCTGAGGGGCAGACCCGAGTCGGAGAGACGGTTGCGTACGGCAAAGCTAGATCCAGGTCGTGACGACGAAGCAGCAGCGCTAGCAGCGTCGAATGCCGCATCTCGCTGCTCGAGTGGAGTGGAAAGGGATGCGCGCGTACGGGAAGAGGTGACACCCATCAGAGCGGCCGAGAGCTGCGAAACGCGCTCGTTATTGGCACTCTGCCTGACAGGAAGCGAGTTGGGCCTGCGTTTGGGCGGAGGTTCCTTGTCTGGGCTGCTGAGGAGTTGTTGATCCCTGGCAAAGATCATTTGCGAGTTGAGGGCGATCTCGGCACCGAAGAGTCGCGAAGACAAGGTGTGAGCCAGCTGAAGGCTGGACTTGCGTTGAGCAGCGATGGGCCCAGGACGAGTGGAGCCGCCAAGGACAGGATGCAGACGATCGGTGCTGGGACCAGCGATGCAAGGCTGTCCGACGTGGATCGAGTTCATTAGCTTGGGTAAGGTTTCCGCCGGAGAGGGAGCTGCGAGTGTGACGGGTGCAACGGGAGCTGGCGAGATGTCCATATCCTTGGGCGAGCTCATCTTGGCAGCGAGACCAGGGGAGAGTGCGTTGAGGGTGGTGCCCATAGCGGCTCCGAGAGAGCTGGCATAGCGAGGCGAAGGGCGAAAGGGGAGTTGCTGCTGTTTGGATGGCTCTGTGGTGTGGAATTGAGATGAGTGCTGCTGCTTATTCGCTGAAGACGCGATACTGTGTGCCAAGCCGAGACTGCCTCCAAAGGTGAAAGGTTGGGACTGAAGGGTGAATACCGGGTATTGCTGAGACGGGTGACCATCGAAAGAATCCGAGATGGACATGGATGAGCCGAAGCTCTTGTCAAAGTTTGCTGGAAGCTCCTGATTGTTGTAGCATTTTGGAGAGCTGGGCTGTTCGAAGAGGTCATAGGCAGGTGCTGGTGCCGGCGGCGAGGAGAGGAGCGTTGCCATCATGATGACGATACTGCAGCTCGAAAGCGGTCGAACTAGAGAGGAGAGGGTGGCAAGGATTGAGCACTAGAGTAGCATAGGTCTAGACGGAGCAATGGTGAGGCGATCCAAGGAAAAGGTTTGACGAAGAGACCTGTGAATAAAGTCCTAGAGACAGAGCTGTACTATCGAAAGAGGAAATGATATCGAGCGAGATGCAAAGGTCGAAGCCGGAACGATGAACAAGCAGAGAAAGGGGGAAAGGTGTCCGCAGTGGATGAGTATGGAGAGAGAGGAAAGGACAAGAGGGAGGATCTTGATGGCGAGCAGAGCAAGGAGGCGACCAAAGACGACCTAACCAGAGATACGAAGTGGGAACGAGGAGGAGGAGGAGCCAAGAGCCGAAAGGGAAGTTGCACCTTTGACTAGTCAAGGCACACTCACTGCCTACGGCTGCGCTGTCGGAAGCTAGCGAACCCAGTGTCTCGAGATGGCAGCAATGGTGTCGGACGAGCCGAGTGATACCAGAGAGGAGAGAGACGGAGAGTGTGAGCTTGAATGGGAGAGTAGTCCAGCGGAGTAATTTGGCGCTTGAGCAAGGCAAGCGAGAGGCAGAGGGAGAAAGAGAGAGTGTGAGCGGGATTGCGTAGAGTGTAAATGAATGTGACGTCCCAAAAGTGATTTGCAGCCAAGTCGTATCGTCACCTATTGTCCACACTGTCCAGATGCATCCAAAGCTCCGACAGCCACACACCCTCACACACGCACACAATCGTGGCTGCACGTCCCATTTGGCCGTCCGTTCATTAACGTTACCGGGGAAAAAAAAAGGGTTCAGAGGTTCAATCCGAAACCGCCTTACCTGTCGATGTTCACCATACCCGCTCGCTCACTTCTCATCTACTGTAACCGGTTGCTTGGATGTCAATCCTACGATGCGTAGATCCAAAACGGTGTGGGTGTCAGCCCTGGTTCAAACGGAACAAGAGGATCGACAGGGTGCACCGATTCAGGACGTTTCCAAACATGCTTTCATCCATTGTGCTGGCCTTACTAGAGTAATTTCGTCATGATACCGGTACGAGACGACGAGGATCGCCTTGCGGGGAGGGGATCGACAGAGTGGCTCACTAGCTCAGCTCTATTCAGGCCAAGACTGCGACCAAAAAGGGGTCAAATCGAATCGAATGCAAAAGCTTAAGCGAGACCAACACTTTTCTGGGCGGGGCGTGTCGACGCGGTTCAAAGTATCAGAAAAGTGGAAAATGTTGATTCTTGTTTCTACACTCTGAGACTCGCCCTGCAACTGCTTGCAATTGCAAAACTCAAATTAGTCAAATGACGTCCTTACCGATTCCAACTGAAAAATCACACACACAAACCAACACAGCTCTATCTGGCCCGCGTTCCTCTCTCAACGTCATACTGGACTCGCACAGTCTTGAGTCTTGGCTCTGGCGCTTGCTATTTGTAGACAGCTGATCCACGATGTCATGTGTCTCTCCTTTGAAGCGAAATCGAAAGGATCGACAGATCTACATTTGACGTTAGCTCCATTGTCTGCAGCGGTACAGGTACATCTACATAACAACGGACACATCAAAACAACACAGCGTCATCTTGGCGGCAAGTGCTGCAGCTTCCGTCAAGTTAGAGCAGGTAGCTGCATTACAGTGATGTGGTGGTACCGAGTGACTTTTCTCATCATACTCTGTTGCCGGTGGACAGATGCGCCACGGTAAGGTAGTGTGGGGGAGAGCACAGGCAAAAGCCACACAATTGCAATGCCGCCCGTTTGTCCGTGCGTCGTTGCCACGAGTTTCATTTTGACTTGCAATGAAAAGAGCGCGTGTGCTCTCGGCTGTTGGCGCTCCAGTTGGCCCGAACAAACACGGGACAGGGACCGCTTGCAATAATTGCAACACTGCTTGCCATGCTCTTCCCGCTCTTTGACATCTACCGCACAGCACTCTCCAATCTTCTTAATATCCGCTTGTCATTCTTGCTGAATCGCTCGGCAGCCAGCTCATTAGAAGAAACGTTAATCTGCATCCTTTTCGTGGTGCACACCAACAGTTCCTGATGACTTGAACTGTCAAGAAGAATCCTCTACAGATAGGATGTGCGTCTTACGTCGCATGAATGATCTGCATGCTAGTTCAACGCCGCAGCTCCGACTCAAATCTTCCTCAGAACTACACCGAGAAAGCCATCATCTTTGTCACTGTGCCTGGATTGATAGCAAGCCGTCGACAATGCCGCGCGAAACTGAGAAAAAGAAAGCTCAAAAAGTCCAATCCCCGACGATTCACAAGCGAGACCAACACACACACGTTTCTCTGGCTGTCAGAAGATTGTCGTTCTTCCATTTCCGAGCTTTCACCCACAGTGTACCATCCAGAATGCTTCTCATATCCATTAGCGTGTCTACAGAGGTATGGCTGTTGAGTCTTGTCATCAAAGTTCATTCTTGCGCTTCTGTCGCCGACGCAGCTCACAATTTTCTTCTCTTTTATTGTCAAGTCCCACACGATACGATATGGAAATGCAGCTAAACCTTCTTCGGAATGTCGTTTTGTTTGACAGCCGGCAACCACACCTCGCTTGCCCTACTCGTGGTCTAGCTCGTCTTGTCTTGATTTACAAGCAAGCCAGAGATTGCCCTTGCATGTGTCTGCTCGCTACCGAGAGCTAGGCTCTTCCGACGGGGGCTAACACCGTGCGAGACACCGGCCCCCGAAAGCCGGTGCTTGCTCGCGCAATCTCTTTCAGATATGCTCACTTGGGCTTGCTTTTGGCCGGCTAGTAAAAGCATCGGGCCACATCCTCCAAGCATAGTCTGACCTTGAACCCACAGCTCAGATCTCACGTCTGCAGGTGCACGCAGCAGCATTGAGATCGTCGTGTCCTACTCAGACAATAACATGTCTGAGTGCAGTTCATTACTGTCAGTGATGCTGTGATTGTTCGCGCGGCAATGCAGCCAAACATCGGCCGTCTGCATGCTTCTCTCTTCTACACTCTAACTCGGTAAGGTACCTTGGGCATTGATTGACAAGGTTCAGTCGGCGAACCACACGCTGCAGTATGCGGCGGCAAACGGAGTTCTTGTTCTTCATCTTGTTCCAGACGGAGTCCCGTCTTCCATCATGCGGGCTAGGGCGGAGGCTTGTGCACAAGCAAGAGGTGATCGTTGGAATTGTGTCCAGAATGCATGCTCAAATGGGCAGAAGAGTGGCAATTTGGCTTTTTCTGAGTTTATATGCAAAATATCATGTCGTGCACGTCGGGCGCACCTCGTGCAGCATGCACTCAATTTCACATCCACCCTGCATCCCACAAGACCCTTCCGCATCTTCTTTTGGTTCAAACCATCTTCTACACTTGCAACTTGAACGCAAACCCTAACCCTAGCACAGTCTTAGTCAACAACACACTCTAACCTTATACCCAACCTTCTTCTCACAAGCGAGCGTGGGGGAAGGAAGGGGAAACCAAAACAAACTATCTTGTTCTTCTCGTTTTGGAAGAAACGGAGGAGTGTTTATCTAATTTGGCAAGGTTTAAGCTTCGGCCCCGAGGGTTCAGCCACAATCTTCTTCTGGTAAGCCTGAATCGATCGGTATCAGTCTCAATCGCTATGATATGGCATGAATAGAATCATATGCCTGCTATGGTGTGGCACAGGCGACAGCTCTTGCCCGACGGCGTTTGCGGAACGAGCGCTTACAACGAAGCCCAGCAGCGTATATCGATCATGCTATGTGTAGGAGGAGTTACGAATGGATGCGATGCCATGCCATGCTATGCCATGTAGGACGCTGCGACCAGACACAGCTTGCGTTTAGCGGGAACGAAATGGTGGTTGCAAGGCGTGCGTAAAGAGCGCCTATCTGGCAGCATAGCAAGGTTCCTCCGAAAGCAAGCTCAGCTCAGACTGGCAGCAAACACACATGCAAAGCTGCAGGCAAGGTTCGTGGGCTTTAAAATTGAAATGTGAGATCGTTGGATGTTTCATCATGGCTCTCAAAATGAAGCATCGCCGATTGGTGTAGTTCCGTCCGATCTAGTCAGAGCCGATCGGACACTTTTCTCCATAAAGTCCACTTGTGATTTTTTCTTGGGCGACCCTTTTTCCTGTCTGTCAACCGGCTCAGAGCTAAGAAGAAAAAGTCGGCTTCAGGCGAAAAATTTCCCAAATTTTAAAGGGTGCAGCTGAGCGAGAAGAAAGCTTCAGTTGGTTGGCAAGCTCGACAACGAGCTCCAAGCCACGACTTTGCGTTCGAGAAACCACCATATACCCTCTTGCATCACTACTGTCCTCTAGGTGTCGACGTTTCAAGGCATCGCAGTGGTCAAAATGCAGGGCAACAACCTCCAACTCTTTTGGGAGATCGCCTCCTCCGATCAGGACGCTCGCCTAGCTTCCGCCAATCAGCTCGTCGAAGAGCTTCTGGCACAGCAAGACGTACTTGCTTCTTCTTCCAAGATCACCCTGGACACTCCCACATCCGACGACACACATGCCAGCCCCGACGACGACGATGCGGAGGCTGCAAATGCTCTGACAGTGGACGAGGCCGAGGCCGAGGCGGTTGAGGACGCTCTTGGTAACCGTACCGTTGCGGATCTCATGTACGCCCTCCGCAGGTTGCTGCGTGGTCTCGCCAGTCCAAGAGAAAGCTCGCGGCTCGGTTTCGCCGTCGTACTCACCGAGCTTCTCTCTCGTATCAACTATGCCGTCACCGCCAAGGAGATCCTCGTTCTCATCCTCAAGTACTCGAATCCACAGGTGGCGGCAAGCAGACAAGAGCAAAAAGACTTCATGTTCGCCAAGCTCTTTGGAGTCATGAGCCTCGTTCAGTCCGGCTTGCTCGTCCAGCCTTCCGCAAACATTGCTGACTTCAAACGATGCATGCGTATCCTCATCGCTCTCTCTTCCGACAAGCCATGGATGGCCGAGAGCTGCGCTTGGGTCATGGTCAGTGCCGTCGCCCAGCTTCAACGTGATGATGCCGAGCTCTCTTGGTCGCAGGCCGCTCAGTCGTGGCTCTTGTCGCAGATCTCGTCCACAAAAGAGCTCAGCCCAGAGAAGCTCGCAATCTTGCTGCAGCTCAGTCACGGAGCTGGGCCCGATTTCTTCCAGAACGTATCTTTGCCGACAATGCGCAAGGAACATCCCCTCTCTACTGCCAACCTTTCTCAGCTCGCACGAGTACTCAAAGAGGCAATTCCATCCGAGAACGAGTCGTCTGCTCCTGTCGGGGCCCGCTCGCGCTGGCAACAAAAGATTCATTTCGTCTGGGACCTCATCTTGGACATCTTCTTCAACCCTTCAGATGCTGCTGAGACCAGAATCTCGTCCTTCCCTGACTTTTACCGTGTTGTGGTCGACGAGACTCTCTTTGCTGCAGCTTCTTCGCATGACCGCAAGTCGTGGGGTTTCCAGGTTTTCCAGCGTGCTCTCCCACGTGCCAAGGACGAGGACAAGCCCATGATGTTCACTACCAACTTCATGCGCACCCTAATCAACCAGCTCGGCAACTCGGATCGTCTGCTTCACCGTGCCGCTGTCAAGGCTACCGAGACCATCCAGGACGTCGTCAAAGGACAGCCTCATCTCGGCTTTGTTCTCGTCACCCAGCTCATCGGCAAGAATGGTCACCAGAATTTTGACGCCATCACCAAGACCAAGACGGTCGAGCAGGTGCTCTCGTCGCTCGACAACGACCGTGTGCACGAGTACATCAAGCATCTCGGTGACATCATCTGCCAGGGTATTGAGACGGAGGATGAGGACGAGCTGGTCGAAATCACCAACCGCAGGAAGTGGGCTCTTGACCAGCTTCTGTTCTTGGTGCGAACACCTACAGTTCCTAAGGACGACCAGCTTCTGGTGGATGTTCTTACCTTCCTCGCCGCACATGGTTACTTCACCATGCAGAAGCCTCTCAAGAAGCGCTTCTTGCTCGATCACCTTCCAACGCCTGCATTCGTCGACTCACTCAGACAGACGACTCGCTCGCGCTTCCTCTCGTGCGTCTCGGAGCTTGCCAAGCACACTTCGGGTCCTAACAGTGACAACGCTACCGGCAAAAAGACTCCCGGTGTTGCCCAGGACGGCCAGCTCTGGCTCGCCAAAGCCCATAACATCTTGCTGCAGCTCGAGCAGGACAAGAACTTCAAGTCGATCTTCGACCAGGATGCAGAGATCGCCGTCAAGCTTGCTGACGGTGTGAGCTGCCTTGAAAAAGTGCGCAAGTTCGAGGCCAAGAGTTCCGATGCCGATGTCAAAGAGCGCGCCCGAGCCTTCCAATCTCTTCTTTTCTCGGCATTGCTTGTCTCGACCGATGCTGCCGATGGTGCTTCAGACCTGGTTGAGCCATTGTGCGCTTGTGCCGATCAGCTTTTCCCGCCCTCGGCTGCTTCTGGCAAGAGCAAGAAGCAGGCTAGCTCGGTGGACGACGAAGTCACTGGCATTGAGCTGCTCTGCGACTGTCTACTCAGCTTCCTCGAGCTTTCTTCCGCATTCCTTCGCACCACTGCCACCAACGCCTTCGAGGCTTTCTCGCGCGACATGACCAAGGAGAGCATTGGCTTGCTCCTTTCGCATCTTCGCAATGCGGACTCGGTCGAGGCTGAAGACGACGAAGACGAGGAAATGGAAGATGACGATGAGGCCGAGGAGGATGAGCCCGAAGCCTCGGGAACCTCGGCTACAAGTGACGATGAGGAGAGTGACGAGGACTCTGCCGACGATGATGACATGGAGGAGGACGCCGAGGTGGACGAGGAGCTTCGTGCCCGTGTGCGTGCAGTGCTCAAAGAGTCTGGCATGGCCGACCCTGAGGACGCCGAGGAGGCACAGCAGGACGAAGAAGAGGACGACGATGACGCCCACTCGGATGCTGGCTCTGACTCTAGCATCGAGTTCTCGGACCTTGGTGATGACGAGATGATGCTGTTGGATGACAAGCTCGCCGAGGTATTCCGTCAAAGAGTTGGTGCAGCTCGTGACCAGAAGGAAGCCAAGCAAGACGCCATCAATCTGCGCTTCAAGGTGCTCGAGCTGGTCGAAGTGTTTGCTCGCAAGCAGCCGCAGAGTGCTCTCATGCTCGACTTGATCATGCCACTGTACGAGATGTGGAAGGAGCGTGATGAGGACACCGAACAACTCGGCACGAAAGCACGAGGTCTGCTGATCAACCGGATCAGCAAAGCCAAGGCCATCCCTGAGGACTTCGATGCTGCCCAGGTCGCTGAATTGCTTCAGCACATGCACACCGAGGCACGCGAATCGCAGTCGAACGATGTCTCAAATGTCAGCCAGGCTATCAACATTTACCTGACCAAGGTGGCACTCTCCAAGGTCGAGGACGTCAAGGCATCTCTGGATGGGAAGCTGGTCGAGATCTACCGCGAGTCGCTGCTCGACTACCTCATGAGGAAGGCGAGCCGATTGCGCCACGAGTTCCTCATCGACGCCTTCCGTCGCTTCCCCATGCTTGGTTGGGAGCTTCGCTCCGAGCTGCTTGACAACTGTCGACCAGGCGCTGCGACACGCGCGTTCCGTCAAGTGCAGGTCATGTCGATGCTCCAGGCGGTTCTTACGCAGATGGCACAGCGACCCGAGAAGAGTGAGATCATCGGGTTCGTTCCCGAGATCAGCAGCTGCTTCGTGCAAATCATCATTGACTCGACCAAGGCTGAATCGAGCTCGGCGTTGAGCTCAAACCACATGAAGGATACGATCAAGTTTGTTCTTCAAGCGGCCAGGATCAACGTCAAGGCAGAAGGAGGAGCAAGTGAGAAGCTGCAGAGCGCATGGAAGGTTGCCAAGATTCAAGATGCCGCTGAGAAGTTGCAGACCTCGGACCGTTTCAAGGCGTCGACGTCGATTCACGACATGATGAGGCAGCTGGTCAAGGTGTTGCAACCCTCAGCTGCTGGCGTTGATGGGAAGAAGAAGGCAAAGTCAACAGCGGCGACGGGTAAGAAGCGCTCTGCTGATGAGGCCACCAGTTCGACTCAGCCCAATGGCAAGTCGCCCTCGCCGGCCAAGAAGGTCAAGGCGAGCAAGAAGTGAGACTTCGGAAGGTTCCGATAATGGATGATATTCTTTAGAGATCACTCAAGCAATACTAGTAGTCATACATCATGTGACAAAAGAGATCGCATCGTCGACAAGCGTGATAGTCGAGTGACAGCAAGCGAAAAGATGGCTTCCAGTGCGGTGCGCGATTGTCATCTGTCCCGCGTGTGGCTTGCATCGGGAGGACCGAGCGCGTTGCTGCAACTTACTGGGCTAGGAATGACGGGCGGTTCTTTGATTTCTCTCTAGCGGGATAGCAGCATCAGAAGCCAAAAGCAGTCAGAGTCTGTTTGTCTCTGAGCTTCATTGCAGTGCATGCTTGGTGCGCCGTACCGTTATCGTATTGGTACTGCTTGTGAGGAATTGCAATCGGTGGATCGCCTTCCCGGTCGAGAAGCACAGCATCTGCAGTCTGACTGTGCGCTGTTGAGAAGAAGGGTCGGCGGTCAGAAATGCGGCATTGTAAAGCACACACGCGCATGTCCCGAACTTGAGTAACTTGCTGCTAGCTGCATAGCCAAGAGAAGCCGCTCGGGACTTGATGGCGCTCTCCCGATTGGTGCTGGCAGACAGCTGCGTCCAAGCTGAACGGTTGACAAGTCGATTGCTCGCTTCCGTCCTGTCGGCGCATCCAGACGGACTGCATTCTTACTTTGCACGCTTTGGCCCTTTCAGCATTGTATGTGTTCCTATGAATCAAGTTGTGGTCTCTGAAAAAACGGCTCGACGGAGTCTCGCCGATGCCGATGCCCTTCTACAGAGCTGGAGTCGAAAAGACACTGCAATCGCAGAGTGGGTGAGAGGATTGCAATTTGATAGCGCCCACCTTACTGACGTATGAGTTCAACTGACCGGTCAAGCTCAGAAACAGCGACGTGGACCGACGGAAAGCGTAAGCGTGGGTGCGAGGCCAGCCGCATAAGCTTAGACGACGGAGGGTGTTGGTTTCTCTGGCTGCCCAACCAACTGTCAAAATTGACAAGCGAGCAGGAAGAGATTTGCATCATGCATTAGGCCTGCGAGAGAAGCGACCAAGAAGAGGCTAAATCGGTACCCGTTTCAATTTCCAATTCAGGCGATCTGCAAATTCAAAATATCTACCATGCACGAATCAATTCAAAACACTGCAGGGGACTGCAGGTTCAATGCGAAGAATCTCTCCTTGCCCACCCACAGAGACGCTGAAGTCGCCATGCCCAGTCCAGTTCCAGACATCGGTCTTCGAAGTGACTTTGTAGAATTCAAACAAGCACCGCAAGTGACCATGGAGAACAACTGCAGCTGCAGCACCTGAAGGGCTAAAAGTTCGCCCCTTCGTACTAAATAATTGGTGTCTTGACCAGAGAGACGAGAGCAAGGCCCATCATGCAGACCGTGTCTGAAATGGACTAAAGTTGCCTGCAGCTTTGCCGTTTGTTCGCGTGCAGTGAAATTGTAGACAGAGTTGCGCTCAAGTGGGGAAGTTCGGCCATCTGTTTTGTGAGCCCTCTAGTCGCTGACAGTATGAGACACACACTGAAGATGGAGTAGCATTGTGCTCGGATCATTGAATGCATTCATCTCTGGTGGGTACTGTACCGATATCATATGAGGGCGGGCTGGACAAAGAACGATGCGGTGAATGCTTTTACAGAACGAACTGGACGAGTTTGTGTGGTGGGCAGGCTGTGATCTTTCCTTACATTCAATACAATTTCAGAGTCTTGAGAAGTCAAGTGATGAGCGAGTTTGATCGACGATGAAAAGGAATCTTTGGATTTGGAAATCGCCAATTCTGGCACAATTTTAGCCCTCTGCTGGCTCAAAGCTCGGTCTGTTATTTGTTCGAAATTGGTGTGTGTGTGTGTGTGTGTGTGTGTGTGCGTGCGTGAGTGAAAGAGAGAGAGAGATGCGTGTTGCGTGACTTCTGGCTGGAACGGCCGCGCTCGGTTGGTCCGCTGCTTGTTGGTCGTCGCTTGTGACTGTCTGCTGTTGGCGCTTCTGACTGGAACTACTGCGTTGAACCCCTCTCGCTCTTGCTGGCTTGCGGCTTACAGTTCGCCAACGCCTTGCTTGTCAATTCCTAACCCCACCTTCCGCCTTACAACTTCCTCTTCCTCTCACTCTTCCTCTTCCTCTCTCTCATCTTTGCTCCCTATCCTCCTCTCCGCATCCCCTACTTGTCCTCATTGGACTTCCTACCTCCCGACTTGCTTCGCTGCCGTTGACGTTGGCCACATCACCCCGACAATCATTTGCCCAATTCTCGGTGAAACAAGTGGTTCGGTAATCGCCTCAGAAGCTCCAAGCATCCAACTTCACCATCCCGACTCTGTCTACACCCGCAGCCTTTGAGAGGCCAGACATCACTGCCTCTAGCTCCTCATAGCTGCTCCGAGCGCCCCCATCTAATTCGCACATTGGAGAGCAATCCCGCCAAATTGGAAACAACAACAACATCATCATCATTCGGCATCCTGTCATCTCAGCATCCTTGATTCATTTTGGTGTCTTAAGCCAATCATCCTCCTTGGAGCTCAACTTTGAAGACGCATCCTTGCTTCTTTAACTCGCTGCCGATCACTGTGACCCCAGCCTCAGATCCGTGGCCCAACCCTACCACAACTCGTTCGCATCAATGACGTCTCACGCTTCTCACGCAAGTTCCGGCTCCAACGTCGTCGGCGTCCACTACCGTGTGGGCAAAAAGATCGGAGAGGGATCTTTCGGTGTCATCTTTGAGGGTACCAACCTGCTCAACAGCCAGACTGTCGCCATCAAGTTCGAGCCCAGGAAGAGTGACGCTCCTCAGCTTCGAGATGAGTACCGCACCTACAAGATCTTGGCTGGATGCCCCGGTATTCCTCAGGTCTACTACTTTGGCCAAGAGGGACTGCACAACATCCTCGTCATTGACCTGCTCGGGCCCTCGCTCGAGGACCTCTTCGACATGTGTGGCCGCAAGTTTTCGATCAAGACGGTTGTTATGACCGCCAAGCAGATGATCACTCGCGTCCAGACCATCCACGAGAAGAACCTCATCTATCGTGACATCAAGCCCGACAACTTCCTCATCGGGCGTCCCATGACCAAGAATGCCAACCTCGTCCATGTCGTTGACTTTGGTATGGCCAAGCAGTACCGAGACCCCAAGACCAAGCAGCACATTCCTTACCGTGAGCGCAAGTCGTTGAGTGGTACCGCACGATACATGTCCATCAACACCCATTTGGGTCGCGAGCAGTCGCGTCGAGACGATCTCGAAGCCCTTGGACACGTCTTCATGTACTTCCTCCGTGGCGGCCTACCATGGCAGGGTCTCAAGGCGGCCACCAACAAGCAAAAGTACGAAAAGATCGGCGAGAAGAAGCAGAGCACGCCCATCAAGGAGCTTTGCGATGGCTTCCCAGAAGAATTCGGCATCTACCTCAACTATGTGCGCAAGCTCGGATTCGAGGAGACGCCTGACTACGACTTCTTGCGTGAGCTGTTCACCAAGGTGCTCAAGAGCTCGGGCGAGCAGGAGGATGGCGTGTTTGACTGGATGTTGTTGAACAACGGCAAGGGGTGGGAGGCTGGTACCAACAGAGATCGTCGTGATGACCGTGACCGTCATCGTGAGACTCGTGCCTCGGCAGTGCCACAAGCGGCGGCTGCTCAACAGCAGGCTGCCTTGGCAAGGAATGGAAGCAAGGGTGGTCGCAAGTCCGGTGCGCAGCAGCACATACAGAGCGAGAGATCACAGGCTGCACAACTCCGTGCCAGTCATGGAGACTTCAACCAGAACGGTTCGGGCTACGGTGGTGTTGGACATGCGTCGAACGTTGCTGTTCACGACGCAACCGTGGCAGGCATTCCTAACCAAGGCGGGACCCGTGAGCACAGCCACGTGGGCCACATGACACCTATCGGCATGTCTTCTGGCAACAACCTGGATGGAAGAAGGGAAGGTCGACAGGCTGTCGGCATTAGCAACGGGGAGGAACACCCGGCGGAAAGGAAGACGTTCGGTCAAAAGCTGGTGGAAGTCTTGACTTGTCGATGTGGCTAAGCTGCTTGCTTGAACGAGGCGTCGATTCGAATTCTCTCCCGCGTTCCTTTGCTTGACTTGCCGTTGCAAGACGGCGGGAGAGGAGGGTGAGAGCCTTCGTCAACGTTGCTGCGAGTCAGAAGAGCTTTTCCGCGAGGCAATCATACCCCGTGAGACTCAGGCCTTGCTGCAATCCCAGAACCCTAGTCAGTCTACCCTTCATTCCTCGCCGAAGCCCTCCTTCCTCTCGCATTCAGACTTTATAACCTCTCGCATGCCACACTTTCGGCCCTTTGCATAGCCATTCATCGCGCACGCCAAGCAACCACTCAAGCAACCCTCCATCTATGCGTCCCCTTTCATCTTCATGTACAAATTTGCCTCTCCTGTTCTCTCTCTCTCTCGCTCTTTTCCTCGCTCATTCACACTCTCACACATCCATGTTCAGTAGCAAGCCCAGCCAGGGGCTGAAGCTGAAACTCTTCTGTTCTCCTTTTCTCAACTGTCGGTCTCGTGGTAATAATAAAACCATGCTCACTATTGCGCTCTCAAAGCCGAGAGAGGGTGGCTCCTGATTTGCTCAGTTGGGGAGAGGGACTCATGGCCTTGCTCATCGTGCCCTTGCCGCCGAAGCTGGTCGCAGGAGGAAGAACAAGAAGGCAGTGCCTTTTGAGCACCCCTTCGACATCAAGGCGGCTGCCAAAGCACCAGTTCAGGGCTGTGATTCAACTTATCAGCTGTTCATCGATCTAACTCAGCTCAAGTACAACAATGTAAGCCAGTACCTCAAGAACACCTCCCTTCCAAGTCGGCCACAATATATCACCGACCATGCGCGATACCTCTCTGAGCCTGCAGAGCTTATGAAGCGTATGGAGTGTGATCAGATTGACGATCAGCTTCTTCTCCTGCTGCAAAAGGCCAACAAGGCATTTGGCCCTCTCAGCAAGTTCAAGCTGGGCAGGGATGTCAAGACGCAGAAAGACACCGTCTCTCGCAAGAGTCGTCTTGCGATTTCAAAGATTGCCTACTACAAGCAGGTACAGTAAAGGGTTTCCGGAACCTCAAATCTGGCTTTGCTTGCAAAATAGCCGATTCAAAAAAATAAAAAATAAAAAATTGTGTGACAAGAGTGGGATTCGAACCCACGCCCGAAGATAGCAGGTCTTCCTGATTGCTCAGGATATCTACCTTAATGCTACGCCTTAGACCACTCGGCCATCTTGCCTCGATGTCGAGTTGCGCCGGAGTTGTATATATAGAAACATTTTAAAAATTTCTTAGTACAATCGAGTCTCAGAAACCACGATGGAATGTGACCAAGCCCGAACCTGCCGGCAGATTGATTCAAGGATAAGCAAATAGATTACGTGATGTACAGGGTATATATGAATAGTGCGCGCTCTGCTGAGAAGGCGCGCGTAGGATCGCGGAGGTTGCCTCAGAGCCGGTGGTTGATTCTGACACCAAGCGGACATGAGCGGGTAGCTTCTAGAGGTTGGCATGTTTGCTAATGCTTTCGAACACTTCTACGACCACTCGCGAATTGGTCATCAGGCTATGGCTGGCCCCATCTACTATGTGCAGACGGCAATCGCTCATCTCCTTGGACAAGCTCATCGAGCTCGAAAGAGGAATTCGCTCATCTTTGGATCCATGCCAAACCTCGCATGCTACGTGCACGTCGGAAAAAGCAAAGCCCCATGGCCTTTTACCTAGAACAAGATTCAGATCGTCTACCAGTCCACGCGAGCTTTCGGCGTGCGACGCTTTCAGTAGATCCAGTGCGTTGTTCCGTTCCAATTCTAGTTGCGCAGGCTGGATTCCTGAAGCCGCGCTCGGCCGACCTCCATCGATAGCGTCTCTGCTGCCAGCGTCGTAGTGTTCGTCACTCTGTGCGGATGACCAGGTACTGTCGCCGCGTTGACTCCTGAGCGAGCTAGCGTCGGAGGCGTTGTCGGCAACTCGGTGAGCATGCTCCTTTGCGGGAGGTGTTGGGCCCCGTTCTGGCTCGTCAATGTCGTAACGCCGTCGGTCTTGCCAGCCGTCGTCCAACTGAGCGCTGACTGCCCTGTTTGCTGATCTTGAACTCTCTTTACTGAGCTTCCAGGTCTGAATACGCGATTCGGCTGCCTGCGCTGTTTTGATCACTCCATCTGGCACATAGCGCAACCATCGGTAGCCGCTGTCTTGCTGCATGCCAGTCCACGGAGCAAGCAGATTCAGAGGCCCTTGTATGCGCTCGGGTAACAGCAGCGCCAAAGCAGCGGCAAAAGGGGCGCCAGCGCTGTGAGCAAGGACGGAGAATCTATCGATCTCAAGCAGATCGGCGACCTTTTCAACGACGAAGCTCCAGCCAAGAATGTTCCTGCTTTCTGACGGAACACTATCAGTGCGTCCAATCCCCCAGCGGTCGATACAAACAAGGCGTAGGTCTAGCGAGGCGGCGAGCTCGTCGTAAAGACCAACCAGGTGCCTGGATGCGCCGATACCAAGGAACACCATGACAGCATGTCCGTCCTCAGACCCAACGTCGGCGAACGACACCTGCATTGGCGGCGCACCAGCAATGTTGACCTTGCAGCAGCGTGTCAGTCCCTTGAGGCCCGACGAGAAGTTCTTGGTATGCTGGGGAGGAGGGGAATGGTTCGGCGATGAATTGACGTGGATTGCACCGGTGGCAGCGGCTGACACCTTGCGTGAACCATTATGTCGTACTTGTTCTGACCCTGCTCTGACATCCTTTATCGAGACTTGGGCCATTCTGGGCTCGAGTTGACCGATGCCAGCGCCTCTCAGAGTAGAACGAATTTCTTGCTCCACAGAGCCATCGGAGACATCCGATTCTGTGTCGGAGAGCCCTTCGTCTCGTGTCGCAGTAGAACTTCGATGCGTACCTACGCTATGTTCAAAAGCGGACCAAGATGCCGACCGTTGGGTGATTCTTTGCGATGGAGGAACGGCAAGAAGGTTGCTAGAATGAGCTCGGATGATATCGTCGATCGACTTGACTGGCTCTTGTGTGATCTTGCGTGGACGAGCCCGTCCTAGCGCTATGGAGGAGGCGGCATACGTGCTCGAGACAGAGCTCAGTACCTGGTCGGAGCCTTTTCTCATCATGCTGTCAGCGCTCCGTTGTTGTGGTGAAGTCTTCTGATGCTTCTGATTTGAAGTTGGCGACCTTTCCCTTTGCCCCAGGTCAAGCTGACCGCCGGAACGAGAGCGACGTATCGATCGGTCTTCCGGCGCTGCTAAATGCTGACGAGTAGGAAGGGCGCTGTCAGGACCTATTAAAGTGGATTTAGGAACGTACGGTCCTGTCCTTTTGCGTTCCGGATACAGATCGTAGTAGCTTTTTGACGAAGTCATTCCAGTATATCGTGTTTCCTCCCTTATCTGTGTGGTGTACGGCTGTCTGTCGAGTTTCTCGGGGGCGGTCTGGGCGAGAGGCATTCCCATCGACCTCTTTTGAGGTCCTTGTTCCATGCTCATGATGACGTATCTGCTCTAGTTTGCCTAACGGACCCTTGATGTGATTGGCCTTGTACTTGCTTGGTGGGTGACTACAGCATCGGTGCATTTCTTCTTGTCACATGATGTTCCTGCGCATGGACGGTAAATGAACAGCTGCGGGTACGCTCGGCTTGCGTGTCGGTCAGACCATGCTAGGACGATGGGTTGGTGTAAGACATGGTACAGCGGCGGATCATAGTGACAGATAGGGCGATCGTATGGAGTTAATGGAAGGGCGACTCCAGGAACGCAAGCTCCTCGGGAACCTTTCCTTCTGCACCTGCAGCACCGCTAGTCAACAAGAATAAAAAGTGGAGGAGCCTAACACGCACTTTCTCGCGTCGCCGCATCCGCCCGTGCCGCGTGTCTGCCTGCCAGTCATAGTCTTCGTCGTTGGGCAACGCCGGGATGGCCACGGCGTCGTCTCTGTGGCCAACCCCTGTCTGTGATAGCATGAAGCACTAGTCTCATTCCGCAGTCATCAGCTGGGGTTGAAGTTGTGGAAAATGATCGCTCTCTTAGAATCGACCCACTTCTCAGTTGCGACTCTCAACGATGGACTCGTGAGCACACGACTGCGGTTGGTCGAGAATACGCTGCTGGTCCACTCTGACCCCATATACCAGTTAAAGCTTTCGAGCTTGATCTACTCCAACGAAGTGAATACCGCTCATGACCCTAGCGAGCGTCTTGCACGGTACAAGGACCACAATTGCACAGGAACAGCCCCCGCTGAACCTATCGTACCCCCGCCGATGGTCTATGTGGATAAGCCAGCCTCACAACCATGGCTGACCCCGTGAACAATTTTCCCTGTGGTACTCTTAGACTGTGAGCCATGTACCGTATGTTGCGAGGCCGTCGTATACAGCCCTTTTGCCTTGAAAGGCGGGCCATAGTCATACGAGTGAAATGAGTGAAAGATGTTTTTTCCCTTCGTGGGTCACATCGAATAGATTTGATGTACGATTTCTTGATGAACCTCTCTAACAAGATATTACGACGTAGGACAAATCAGTCAGTCACACGAGAAATTTATGTTTCTGATGATTTATTATTGAGGATTTACTGCCTCTCATTGCTCAAACGTCAGCAAAAGGGGTATGATACAAAACAAAAAAAAACAAAAAAGTCACGTTGCGGTCCGCTAATCATGAGTCGGCTAAACCAGCAAAAAAAAAAAAAAAAAAAAAAAAAAAGGAGGAAAATAATCCACAAGATTTTTTCATGAAAATAGTTACACAGTTCGATTATTGATCGGTCATACCGAAGGATACATGATTGGAATTTAGTTCGGTGTCCTTCTTTCATATCCGCATTAAGACATTGATATTTTGATTGAGGACGGGACCTCCGTTCACAGGACAAAGATTAACGGTGTGGCAAGAATTTGACTTCTGGTCCAACGACTCAGAATTCGAAATCAATTCATGCTGAATGCTGATTTGACTCCGAGATCAAACTAAGCTGGTTCATCGTTGAACACAGGAGGAGACGAGATCTAACTTGAATTAATTGACACGAGTCTTTTCGCACTGCTCGACTTTTGCGACACTGCTGACTCCTGTCAATTTGTAGGATCTTGTCATCGATTGTCGTCTTTCTTGGGTTCCCACCATTTTTCCGTGTCCAGGGTCAATTTGCTAAGAGATGGAGGCTGATCGAAATAATCCCAGCAGACCCAAAGAAAAAATGTAAAAAGAATGATCAGAAGAGTGTGTTAGAGAAAAATGATGTCCTATGTCATTATAGCGGCATTGCCCTCCCCAATCTTCAAATCGAATAATTGGTCGACTTTGCAACCCAGTTAAGACCTCTGTCAGCGGTTAGCCTCAACCAAGTAACTAGCGACGCGGGATGCTCACAGTTGAAATGGGAACGCATTGCGCGACTCTTAAGGTGGACACGAGTGTTTGATGCGGCTAAGACCTTTTTATTTTTTTCCGAGAGGGTCCAGCACATCTTTCCCTTAAGGGCCATTATAGCCATGAACTTATTGAAAATGCGATCCTCATCGTCGATCAACTTATTCGATGAGGTACAGAGTCATAGCCGAACACAATTGACGCTGGAATGGAAACACTAACCTCCCCCTGGCAAAAAAGAGCGAGGCGCGTTCCTAAAAATGACTCGAGAAAAAAAAAAAAAATGTATAACAAATCACATTTTCGGCCTATCATGTGTGTCTTTTGCCATGATTAATGTCGAAGAGACGGGGCAAAAAGTCATGTTCGTCATGCCACTCAAAGCCGACATTTCCGAAATGATTTATCTTGAAGTTGTGAATTTGTGACTATTATATTGGTTATCCAGTGGAGCCAAACGGTGTCAATCATACCTTTTCGTCGTGCAAAGCTTTAAACAGAAAAAACCTATAGCCTCTCGCCTAACGTGATGCCTAAATTGGGTCCAACTGTCGCCGTCAATGATGCATCGTGAATACAAGTTAGGTTAGTCGGGCTTTTTCGTGGCTGCCCGGTGGCGCTCGTCGCCAATCGGTCGAGGTAGGGTTGTCTGGTTCTTCTGCATGGCGTAAGTCAATAGAGAATGGCCGGTTGATGAGTCTCTCAGGTGAAGAAAAGAACCTCAACTACTCCCAGCATGCAAAACGCTACTCACCCTCTCAGCGTTACCGGCGTCCCGTGGATCGCTTGTCTCTGCTGAAACATGGTAGCTGGTCTGCCAGGGCTCTGGCGCAACGTAGGCAGAAGCGAAGGTCTGTGTCGGTACACGGATGGCGCCCCGCTGACTTGCTACGCTGTAAGCATGGGAAGACTCCGGATCGGTCGGCATGCCGACGCACGCAAGGCCATCACGGGGCTGTAAGGGCCCATAGCGGTCCGGCAGAACCTCACTGGCCTCTGTCATATACAAAGCGGAGGAAACAGCGTCGTAGTCGTCCATCCTGCGGAATTCTCCGAGACTTCGAAAGTCTTGGTGAGCCTGGATAGCCCGGACTCGACTTTTACCGATGATGAGACCATGCAACGCAAGACGTGCCAGGGAAGCGCTCGAGGAACAACAGTAAACAGCAACAGCTTCACCGTTACTGCCTGGCTGAAAGATTCCTTGCGGATGCACGAGCTCAGCTACATGTCCGAACGGCTCCACCAATGCTCTCACCATCGCGAGCGAGGAGATTACGTCGGTGTCCAGGCCAGCGATAAAGAGGGTAGAATCGTCCTTGCTCTGATTCACATGATGGCAAGCTGGCCTGTTGCTGGGTAGGTACGTTTCAGGGGTCTCACCATCTTCGCGAGTCTTCCCAGTCAAAGATAACAGTGTCAACGACTGTTGAGGGCGGGACCGGTGTTCACTGAAGGACAGAATTTGGCGCACACATGACGACTCGACTTACCTGACCAGACCCGGCAGTGGACGTCACTTGAGACATCACTTGTGGCAATTTGTCGTCGGATGTAGCTTCTGAGATCTCTTGCGAGAAGGGTGTACCGATCCTCTGGACAATGGCAAAAGAGACTTCGATGCGATAATGGTGCCAGACATGGCCGTCGAGGTTTTCGATGGCGAGCTTTGCCTGGTAAGGATCGGACATGAGGATAAAACCTCGACGTCGCGCCAGATGGTCGAGAGTTGCCAAAATCACGGCATGCTCTACTTTACCATACTGGCCGAAAAGCGCCTCGAATTGGTAGGTGGTAGCATCGAGAGGAAGATTGAGGACGTACAAGTTGCGCTGAGCCCGGTCGCGACCGCCTCTCATCATTCAGGAAGTTGATTGCAGCACCAGGGTGATGCAGGTGGCCGCATACACAAGGGTTCTTGAAGGTAGTCGGAGGATGAGGTGGACGAAGCTGTACAGTAGAGCCTTCACAGCTTCGAGAATGCTCGAGCAGGTGGCTGGCAATTCGGCTGAGCGTCGTCACGCATATACCCAACAGCAAATGACCTGTCCGCTTCCTCTGCTGCTGCGGCGCCCACAAGACACCTATTGGAAATGTCACAGGTCACACGAAGCGAAGAACCGCCTGAGCCAGGACTTGTGCGCAGCTCAACTGATCATCTGTGCTGCTTCGGCCGTTGTTCACAGCGAATGTGATGTCTGCTCAAAGCTGCAGAAGAATATGGATCACACGCATTCGGGCAGATCAATCGAGATCGGAGCAGCTGCTAGTTCAGCTGTGTGTGCAGCGCGGGCAAGTGGAGACGCCCCTCGCGTGAGTCATGACGATGAATGCAGCTTAACTGTGTGACGCCCGTCTCTGGCGTTCCATACTTGACTCACGAGCCCTTGACGGGCTGACGCGGATGCCGGTACAGTCAAATTGGCGAATTGAACCAACACTTGCACGCCCGTCACAAAGTCACGCATGGACCGACCCGACCCGACTGGTTGGCTGGAACGCGTTCGTTATCTTGGCGCGGAGATTGATTGCGATTTTTGGCAAAGTGTGCGGAATTTCATTTGCTTCGTGCATTCACATTTCTCATCCAAGGGCTTGCTTGCTGCTTGCTTCATGTGGCTTGGCTCCCGGCAACCCTCTTGCATACCACCGATTCCACCGAAACAGGGTCAACCAAATCAACAGCGCTCGTGGTGCTGGAGATCGTTTCGTGCCACCACCTCTTCTTTCACTTCCAGCCATGTCTTCCCAGAGAAAGCGCAGCTAGATTCATCGCAGAGCACAGATGTAAGCCAACTTGCTTGCTGATTTGCGAGACAGGCTCTGGCCACATGATGACAACAAGCCACTCCGTATCCACCGCTTTAGCAGCTCACCCAAAAGAGAACAAGAAAGCACCCAACGATGACGATGGAATTCACAACTGCCGTCCGGAGCCGAAGAGTCTGGGCTCCGACACGACCACCACTGACCCTCAGCAGACTGGACAATTGTTTAGAGTAGCGACGGATGACGGGAAGCTTTCGTCGGAGGATTTCATCGAGCTGACTCGCATCTCTCGCAAGAAGAACGATATCGAAAAATACATTACACAATTGCAGGGCTGGCCCGCTTGGGACCCCTTCCAGCAAGTCTCAGCTTACTCTGCCGACCTGGAAGTCCTTGCGCGCAACAAGGCGAAGCTGGAATCGATAGACGGCGAGCTGCGTGGTCGCCAAGCGAGGTGTCAACTGCTTGAGAATGATGTCCAGCAATTCAACCTTGAAGACATGAAGCGGCTCAGAACAGTCGCAAAGGCCATCTCGAAGCGCCACCTTTCTGGACCAGACACTGATCTGCTCGAACTAGCTCTAGAGACGGTCTACGCCCTGGACAAGCTTCTTCGTCTCTTACGCGAGCGAAGGGCTGAACACGACCTAACTGAACTTCGACTGCGATGGGAGACCACCATCTGCTCTAGTTGGGAAGACGTTCTATCAATAAGCCGGGACATCGAGGCTTTTGAGCAGAAGTGCAAGACAGTGATTTCTTCGCTGCTGGACACGGGGGCTACATTGACGTCGACATACTCCTCGGCTGCGGACACGCACCCAAACAAAGACCGAACTGCAAGTAAAAAGCGCACGGCTTCCTTGACCACCTCGTCCGCAACATTAGCAGGAGAGTCGCTGAAGCTCGAGTCGTCGCGACTGGTTCTTCGTATCAAGAGCTTCGACACCGAAAAGGTCCGACCCGCTGGCAGACTCCTAGATCTTTTGATCGACCAAAGGCAGGTCCCGGAAAAGATGATTGACGAGCAAGAGAAACTAGAAGATGCGCTCCCTCAACCATCTGTGCTTGAAGCGAGTTCATCACAGCTTGTTTCGAGCCTGAAACGGGCAGAAGCCTCCGCAAGGGAAATAACGGACACCCTTAACACGGAAGGTGCACAGCCTTCAAATGAGGTACATTCTCCGACGGCACTCGAGAAGTGCGGATCCTCCAGCAGCATTGGTTCCAACGCAAGTCGAGTTACCAGTATGCCATTTGCCGCACGAAAGCCATCAAAGAGCATCAGCGCCGGATCAAGGTCTCGTACTGCATCCACCTCAAGTCTGCGAGCCACTCCTCATAGATCAGCATCGAACCGATACAGACCAAACCCTCGAGACGCCCTCGATGTTGCCGTTGGCAACATTGTCAACCACATGTCCATGGCCATTGCGATCAGGCCAGCCACTCTCTCAGACACTTTTAAGTCTCAGCGATCAAGCACAATGCCCGATCTGAGCGGTCAATACTGGATCGGCGAGCCCGAGCCTCGACTATGCTTCTGTCGCATCCTTCCCTCAAATACGGTGATGGTCAGGGTTGGTGGCGGCTGGCAGGAGCTCTCCGGTTTCCTCAACCAACACTATGCTCATCTGAGCGCCCAAGACTTGGTCACTAATCCTGGAACATCGCTGGCATCGCCTGGCAATTCAGGCTCGACCGTAACTTGGTTTCGCTCCGCTTCCGGTCCAGCGGGCTCTTCACGCCTGAGGTCAGTTTCTTCCTTTGGATCGCTCAGCTCATGCGATCATATGCGCCTGAGTAGTCCCCCAAACGCCTCGCGGATCGTTACGATGCCAACCAAAAGCACTTCCATAGCTGTGGCACAGGAAGAGCCTCTTTCAAATATACCCCAGACCAAGACACTGGCCGCAGCCGACCAGCACCAGATGAGCTCATGTAGCTCTTCACGGAGCTTTGGTCTTTCCTCGAGCGAGTCCGGCTCATCCATCGTCATCCATGCCGAATCACCTTCCTGATCAAGGAAGAAAAGTCGTGGAAGAAGATCGATCTCAATGCCTAATTTCTATCGACGGACACTTTATGAATGTACCTCACTGTAGCCTTAATCATTACATGCATGCCAGCTCTGACATCACATACTGCCCGTGAAGACCCACTGGAGTTTCACTGATGAGGGCAACCACAATCGAATCTATGACATGCTCGGAGAGCAGCAAATATCAAGGGCGATGCGTTCCAAAATTGAAGATTCTACCAGGGAGACCGGTCCTTGAGCGAGCGATCGTCCACAGCGGTTCAAGCTGTGTGCATCAGGCGGCGCATGGGACGAGGTTGACATCCCCTTCCTGCGAGCACTCAGAACTAATGCTTCTTTGAACAAGGAACTTTTTCAGAAGAGCCTCATGCCTCCACTTGAGGTTTCCCTGCATGCTACACTAAGATGATTTTGGATCTGTGATTCCGTGATTCAGGAACGAGGACGGTCGGGGGAAGCGGAGGGCTCCGGACCGGTCGTGTCTCTCACGCATGATTTTCCAAAATAAGACCTGACCCCGCGGGGGTTTGGTCGGCATTTTGGGTGGCTCTACATCCACTAAATTAAAACGCCTACGGCTCCGCACCAACCAGCTGCAGCCGCCCGGTGGGACTCCGAAGCGAAATGTGACGCTCTTGCAGATCTTCATCGTGGTCTAAAGTATATAACAGCTGGCTCCACTACCAACACTAACAGAGAACACTTTCCCAACTTCTCCCTGTAAGACCAGATTGCAAGAATTCAAAATGTCTTCTTCCGCAGATCAAATCGACAGCTACCCTCGACCGGGTAAGACGGCCATTGTGTAAGTTTGGTCGCCATCACCGAGCGCCAAAGAATGAGAAGAAGCTGACCTTGCGTTTTCTTCCACGGCATGCCTGTGGTCTCCTTTGAACGGATGCAGCACCGGCGGATCTTCAGGAGTAAGTTGCGTCCTCGCTTTTGTCTCTCTCGGAATCATTCGCTGATCGTGATCTCCCCCATCCCCTGAACTCATTTACAGCTCGGACGCACAAGCGCCATCGCTCTCGCCCGCGCTGGCTGGAACGTCACTGTCACCGGTCGCCGCGAGGCCGAGCTCAAGGAGACCTGTACTCTGCTCAACGAAGCTGCTGGTCGCGACGGTGCCGGCTTTTACGTCCCAGGTGACATCACCAAGGAGGACGTGGTTCTGGATGTCTTCAAGAAGACTGCCGAGCACTTTGGACGAATCGACCTTGTCTTCTGCAACGCCGGTATCTCGCCCCCGAACGTTCCTCTGGCCGAGCAGAAGCTGTCCGACTGGCAGGCTACTGTGGATGTCAATCTTACCGCGCCCTACCTCTGCTCGCGCGAGGCGTTCCGATACTTTGAAAAGCAGCAACCCCAGGGCGGCCGTATCATCATCAACGGCAGCATCAGCGCCTACGCTCCCCGACCTTTCTCGTCTCCGTACACAGCAACAAAGACCGCCATGACCGGTCTGACCAAGTCGCTCTCGCTGGACGGAAGGAAGTTCAACATTGCCGTCACCCAGATCGACATTGGTAACGCAGCGTCCGAGATGACTGCAAAGATGAAGAGCGGTCCCGGTGTTCCTCAAGTAAGTAGACGAAACAAAAAGCTTTCAAAGTCGGCAGACACTGACCGTCGTTGCGCTTCTCTTCTTGTCTTCTAGGCTGATGGTTCAATGCGCCACGAGCCCACCATGGATCGCGAATACGTCGGCAAGGAGATCGTCCACATCGCCGAATTGCCTCTCAGCGTCAACAGTGAGTCTCAATGCGTGCACTTTTACGCTTTCCTGCTCGATCACCTGGTAGCTAACCTGAATCAACTCTCATTCTTGCGCGGCAAACAGTTGCGAACGTTGTCATCCAGGCCACCAACATGCCAAGCCACGTCGGCCGTGGTTAAGCCCCGCACATGCTCTCACAAGGTGTACACTGCAATCCAAAAGCTGCTTGAAAGGAAGACCCTCATATCTAAGGAGGCAAAGTTGGCTTTCAGAACCTTGAATTATTCCTCTTCACCTGTGAGCGTGAGATAATGAGGAGAGCTCGCGGACATGTCAGTATGATCCAGGTCAGCTCAGGAAGAAGAGAAGAATTGGTGAACTTACCTTCCAAGGCTTCGGGAAGTTGAATGCTCTTTCCGCGTCTCCACCATCTCATGGTGAAGTAGCCGCCAAAGGCAAGTATTGCCACCGCCAATGCGCAGACGGCGACGATCCAGCCCCCTTGAGAGTTAATGTCAAATGAAAGAAAGGCGCTGTTGTCAGCTCGAGACGGTCTTTTGGGCAAACGCAATGTCAGAATCAAACTCACATCTGTAGAACCAACTTGGCTCATATGGGGAGAGCACAGTGTCGATCTGGAACACACCACCAACAGGCGGGCGCTCTAGACCCACGTCACCCCTGATACCCCGGGCTTCCCGACCGAATGCCATGACCATGGCTGCATGTCGACTTGCGGAGGATCCGCGCGTGTTCTTGATGCCTACTATCCATCCCAAACCCTCGTCATCAGGCTCGTCTGGTACGGAATCATAAGCAGAGGTCCGACGGTATCGATTTGTACGGCTCGAAGGAACTCTACGGAAGCTGACTTGGCCGTAGAAACTCGATCCGCCTTGCGAGCGATCGAGCAAAGTGGCGAAGGAGCTTTCGTCTTTCATATCGATGTTGTCTCCACGACCATCTGGCAGCAGCGAATCGATCGCTCTGTCTTGAGTGAGAGGAATGATATGCTGCTGCACAAGCCCGATGAGACCTTCTTTGTCCTCGAGAATAGCAGAGAGGTTGACCTTGGTGAAGGCGCTATCGGTCGGCACCAAGACCATGTAGCCAGGATTCGGCTCGCCGCTTTGATTCTGCGGAATGGTGCTGTTGAGGATATACTCGTACCCCGCTTGCTCCATGAGGTCCTCCATGGTGTCTGCCTTTGCACCTTTCAACAAGTCACGGATCGTCAGATCGAATGGGATCTGTACGCGGTCCACTTCGTGAATGACGCCTGTGTTGGTGAGGATGTCTCCCTTGACGACGAGCGACACGGTGCCGTTCGGGTCACCTGCCTTATGTACGACGATGCCGCCGGTCTTCTGCTTGCGGATGGCCAGCTTTGCGCCGAGCGTGGGCAAAAGCGTTGGCAGTTCCACTTCCTTATCCGTGAAATCATTCTTGTATGCAATCTTATCGATGGCATGGTACTCGACCAGTGCTTGCAACAAATGCTGAGACTCTGGAAGCAACATGTAGTTCATAGCCAGACCCAAGCCCGTGAAGGCATCGTTGGTGGGCACGAGGTAACTCACGCCCGGTGCACGCTCGACGGCTTTCTTGAGATCAGCGCTGAAGACGGTGGCGACGAAAGTCGAGAGCGACAGGTATGACACGGCTGTCTGTACCGGGTCGGATGGTGGCTGCAGCAGCTGCGACACAACATAGATCATGGCAGCGTCCTTGACATCGACCGGTTCTCGGAGAACATTGGCATCGCCAAAGGCAACATCGCCGTTGCCCTTCCTTTCAGAGGTCTTGGAATCGTCGACCTCGACTGGCATCTTCTGCCTACCTTCCCTGAGCTTCCAGTCCTTGAGCTCGGTGTTGAGCAACATACCGTTAGCAAGATCGCCAGGACGGATTTGACCGGGAAGAATGTGATATCGAATGACTTCTTCCAGGGCAGGGCCTTTGCGATACTGGCGCAATGAATGCATGCCAGTCGAAACTGAAGGCTCTGGAAGCGGGTGCCCTGGGTAACATGCGTCGATGACGTCGTCACGAGGAGCCAGGAAAGTGAAAGCATCTCCCTCTTGCCTCTGCTTGTGAGCTGGCTTGTTGATGTAGTGCTCAAGGCCAGCCTCGTAGATTAGCTCGACGAATCTTGTAGCATTGAGCGCCATGAGTGTAGCTTCGATGCTCATGTCCAGATCTCCAAATGGCAGTATGAGATCGTCAATGAGATGAACGACACCATTTTCTGTCAAGATGTCTTCCTGGAGGATTTGTGCATCCATGACCTTGATAGTGCCGTCCTTCTCGTCTACTTCGACCGAGACGGAGCCGCCAAGAGCCGTGGAGAGGGTAGCACGGCCGGCTTTGCGGAGAGAGGCGGAGTAGACTGGGGAACGATCACCAAGACCACTTCCAGACATGTGCCAGCCGAGAAGTCTGAGACGATCCAAGTTGGCCTGCTTGTAGTCGCCAAAGATATAGGTCGACTCGATCGTGCTGAGCTTTTCGAAGGCTTGCGATGCTGGCAGGAAGACTGTAAGGTGCGGCACCGTCGACAAGCTCTGCAGAGTGTCGTTGCTGATAAGACGACGGATGCTATCGAGACGGGGGTGAGTAAGGATGACGTGCTCCAAAGATGGCGGAAGGTCGATGACCGAATCGATGGAGTGTATGACGCCGTTCCTCGAACGCCAATCCTCGTTGAGCGACTTTGCGCCTCCTCGACCTTGCTCGTCTGTGCCAAAGAACAGATCCTGGCGCTTCCCTTTGTAGCTTGCGCTGAATTTGCGGAAGAACGCTATCTCTTGGCTGTTACGTCTGTCTTCCTCCTCCATGACCGTCACCCGAATGCGTTGACCATGGTGACCAAGCAAACCACCATGATCCTCTTCATCCGGGACTGGAACACGGCCTGGATGGGTGGGCTCTGTCAACATACGCCGTGAAGGAAAATGTAGCGTAGTGTGCATCTGCGGTCTTCCGGGTTCGGGCAGAGGCTCAGCGGGCTCGTGGATACCAGTGTCTTTACTGAGCGTGAATGGCAATGTATAGTTTAGGACGTGATAGAGCAGGTGTTGCCTGGCTACGGCGTTGACGTTGCCGGCTTCAACGCAAACACCATCGTGCCAGATGCATTCTGCAGGGTCAGCATCCGAGATGCGCTCGTCGAGAAGATACTCCCAGAATGTCGGTGAATTGGGTGCAGTGCCCCTGGCCACCTGCCGTCTTGCTATCTGTTCTTCTTTCTTGCGGAGAAAGGCGTCGTTGACAGGCGCAAGAATGGTGAGACCTGTTCCATCGTCGAATTCCTGAATTCTGTTGAGTGTTGGAATGAGACGAGTTCGCTGCAGGAGGCGGAGCAAGATCGTGTGCTCAGATGATTGCGATATGAGATCGATGAGATTGAACGAGACTGTGTCGTTTTTCTTCTTGCTGGAATCCGGCAGCGGTTCATCATCGAGGATCTGGAGAGGTTGCTGCAGATTTCGATGGCCAGGCTTATACGAAGAAGGCGACGAACACTGAACCAATGTAGTGCAGACGCACGCAAAGAAAGCGAGGCTCGCGGACCAGCGGAGGAGAATCATGGTGGGCCAGGCAGACGTAGGTCGAGGTACCGAGATTAGTTGAGTTGACAAGAGATCCTTGCTGGTTTACTGCTGAGCCGCATCATCCCAGAGAAAAGCTGGAATCCTCGCCAGACAGTCTCGACGAGGGTCGGCGCAATGGTTTAGTTGATGGTGGATTGGTGGATTGCCAGTTGGTGAGCGCGCGCAGCTATTTCGGATAGCTCAGCCTGAGCTTGTGCACGAACATCACCCTGCATAATTCAGCCCATGTGGAGTGCCTTTGCGGGATGACCGATTTTCAACGGAAATCAGCGCCAATCCTCAGTCGGCATTTCCATAGGCTGAGTGGGAGAATCGGTAGAACCGACAACTTGCGACTGGAGAGAGATGCGGGCCGAGCAGACCCTGCAGCTCTATTTCCGTGGATTAGGCTATCCTTCCACGTCGAAGCTCAAAAGGACACACTCACCCTTTCTCTCCCAATTGGACCGCTCGGCACGTTTCATCCATTATTGGTGCTTGTTACCGTCAGCGCCTGCAAGGCTAGGATGCCAGCCAGTCCCTGACATCCAACACGGCACCATGTCGCGACTTTCGTGGAGTAGCACCGGCTCGGACGAGGTGCGACGTCACTTTGATCTGCCATTCGACTACGACCATCGTCAACACTTTCCGACTGTGGACGATCTAGACATCGAAACTGGCAGTGAGCAGGGCCATGATGATCAATCTGAAGCTGATGCAGATCCTTCTCCGCTAGGCGAAACACACCGCAGCCTCGACAGCGAATCAATACACACACCCGAAGATGCGTCAAGTACTTCCTTACCGACTCGAGACCCCATCGACGATAGCAACGACCAGTCCAACCAAGCGATCTGCCGTATATGTCTCGAGTCATCTTCTAGCGATGCTTCTGATGGCGAGTCTCTCGGTCGACTCCTCTCGCCTTGCAGGTGCAAGGGCACCATGAAATACGTTCATGCCACCTGCCTAGACCAATGGAGGGCTGCGTCCGCTCGCTCCTCCTCCGCCGTTGCATGCGACCAGTGTGGCGCTCCGTACCGCTTTCGCAAATCCAGATTCATCGGTCTCGCCACATCTCCCACTCTTCTATTCGTTGTCAGCCTCTTTCTTTTCCTCTTGCTCATCTGGACCGTGGGCGTCGTCGCAACGTTGGTCATGGACTTCTACGACAGACCTGCATCGCCTAAGCCTGCTGCAAGCCGATCAAGGTTCTCTCGCTGGTGGCCATGGAGCTCTTCCAGCCCGAACCTGGATCCCAACTTTGACCCTGTGCAGCCAGACGCATGGACGTATCTCGATGCAGACTATACTTCTCCAGGTATTTGGAGCTACGGAACACTCATGTACGAGCCTGCAGCGTACATCAAGCTCATTAAGGAAGCCGTTCGATCGTTTGCTTCTGGTGAAGCGGTCGATGTTGTAAGGGAAGTTGTTGGCTTGCAAGATGCTGCAGAGCCACAGCAGGCTCTCCAGCAAGAGGTGGAGCGAGAGCCAGGATTCTGGTCTGCGCTCAAGAATGAATGGATGTACGGTGATGGCGGACTTTGGGAGAAGAGCGCTTCGTCTTCTCCACAAGACTCACAAGCACAGAAAGATGTACCAACGTCGAGTCAAACAAACGCAGACACTCCGGGGACACCAGCTTCCACCGCAGGGAAGAGGGAGAGGTACGATGCACGCACAGCTTCTGATGCCAACTCGCCCAAGCGCCGTAGTCGAAAAGCCGCTAAAGCTGCTCGACACACCAGCAACGTCCAATCTGAACGCAAGGGTTGGCTCAGCAAGCTTTTCGTCCAATTCTCAGTAGGGTTCTCCCTGGTCGGGATTCTCTCTTTCGTCAACCTCCTCATTGGAGCGTCGTTCTTGGGTCCGATCAACTGGCAATTCGGCTTGGGAAGGTCGTTCGCGCGCATGACATCCGGAGGCAGAGCCGGCGGTAGGAACGGCAATCGGGACGGTGCCGACATCGCCTCAATCCTGATTGTTCTTCTGGTCGTGATCGGGGTGGTGAGGGCACTGCATGTCGTGTACAAGCTGGTCAAGAAAGGCGCGAGGAGAGGGCTGAGTCGGTTAGAAGCTGTGATTGTTGATTGGAATCATGAAGATGACGATGAGGTTGGCGAAGGGGAAGGATTTGTTACGGCAACGGACGATAGATTAGTGGGTCAAGGCCTGCGGCAAAGACAGGCTTTCCTGCAAGGCGAAGACGAGTAATCTGTGTGTCAATCTGCTCAATCAAGAGCGTATACCGATGCGATTTGGGCCTGTCTGGGATCAACAGAAAGGCCGAACGTGTGGTGAAAAGATGCGTTGCAGAGATGAATGAAGGATCGTACAAATACAATGATAAATGCCGGTTTGAGAAGTGATCAGAAGTAGAATGCGTCGTCCTCGCCATATGTGCCTGCGGTAGCGTCGTCCTGCTCGTCCTCGTCGACGAGCATTTTGACCATGTAAGGGCCCTCGAGCTCGTAGCCGAGTCTCCTGTAGTAGTCTCTTGTGCCGACACCCGAGATGACTGCAAGCTTCCTCGAGCCATGCTCGTCCCTTGCGATACGCTCGGCTTGCTCCATCAGCAGCGTTCCGAATCCTTGATGCTGGAACTTGGTTGGGTCTCTAGAGTGGATGGGCACCGCACTACCATAGGTGTGAAGCTCTCGGACGATCGAGCATTGACCATCCTTGGTCAGCTCGGGACGATATGTTCCTGCGGCCGAGCACTTTCGCAAGCGCAACAGCGCGATCAGGATGTCCTTTTCGGGATCTTCGTATGCGAGGAAAGATTCCCAGCCTCCGTTGGCGGTATAGTCTCGGCGAATGAACTCGACTTCATCGGGTCGAACCTTGGTGTGAATCTCGTGCAGACCTACTTCGCGGTATCGAACATCGCGGCACGTGACACCAAAGTCACGCATGCGCTCCAATGCCAGCTCGCGCAAGTTGCCGTTTTCAACACCCGACGAGACGAGCGGCATGGGAATGTCACGCTGCACACGGTAGACTCGAGTCCAGGGAGGAACGAGCGCGAGAATACGGGCAACCAAGTCGACGAGGAAGGACGGGGTGTAGTTCTTGTAACGACCCGTTCTCCAGAGTTCGTACAACCCGGTTCCGCGGATGACAAGCGTCGGGTAGAGTTTGAGACCATCGGTTCGGAACGCAGGGTTCTCGAAGTACTCTTTGAACTGCTCCATATCACGCTCAACGCCGACGTTGGGAAGGTCTGGCATCATGTGAGCTACGATCTTGTAGCCAGCATCTTTGGCGAGCTGGAATGTCTCGCAGACGGCTTTGACGGTGTGACCACGATTGGTGTCTCTTGCGACGTCCTCGTACACTGATTGCACACCGATCTCGAGTCGCGTGCAGCCGTAACGAAGCATCTGTGAAAGGTGTGGTCGCAAGCAGTAGTCTGGACGTGTTTCGATGGTGATACCGATACATTTTGTGAGAGCACGTTCGGAATACTTGACTGCTTCGTCGACGTCCTGGCCATTGAAGCCACTGAGCGCGTTGTGAAGCTGGGCGATGAATTGGTTGCGATAGGATTCGGAGAGCGACATGAATGTGCCGCCCATGATGATGTATTCGACCTTGTCAACGCTGTGTCCCAGTTCTCGAAGTTGCTGCACTCGGTTCTTGGATTGTTCATATGGATCGTATCGGGCTCGAATAGCACGCATCGAGGTAGGCTCGTAGCCTGTGTATGACTGAGTACTGTACTCGAAGTCAGAATCCGGGCCACCAGGACAGTAGACACAAATGTTGCCAGTGAGAGCGATATGTGGGCATCGGTGGGGCTTGCACATGACGGCAACTACCGCGATTCCGGAGGCACTACGGACCGGCTTGGCCTTGAGCGCGGGAACCAACGCTTTACGATACGCTTCTGGGATAGCAGCGATGATGTCGGTAAGACGGGGAACGCCATTGTAGCCGTAGCGTTTGCATGTGGTTGTGCGGATCTGATTGAGAGATACTGATGCTGAGCGGTCATGTGCGTCGACGAGCTGTCCTGCAATGTCAGCACAGACTCGGAGCAGGAGCTCAGCAGAATTGGGGGATGCGCCCATGATGGGCAATGCTGTGAACCCGAATTCCTCGAGTGACTGCTATGGATTGCCAGGGATTGCCGCAGGGGAATGAAGAGGTCGTATCGAGTTGTCTCGCAGTACTGCTGTCGAAGCTCGACGCCTTCTCTGTTCAAGGCTAACCAAGGCTGCCGCAGTTGAGCAAGTTACGGGAGGTGAAGAGAAAATGTTCAGAAGATAAGTCGGGTTGCATGCTCAGCCTCGAAAAAAGTCGACCAAGTCTCGGTTTTCGGAAGTCGACCCACTCTACAAGTGCAAGCAGCTGAAGTGCAGATGCCAAAATTGAGTGAGTGCCCATAAGAGGCAAAAATGCACATTTTTTCCAGATGCACGACCGTATATGGTAAGTGACGAGCGGTGACAGCGTCAGAGTCACGGGACCCTCTTTCAATTCTTCACCTATCGGTCACAATTCGCGCAGAGTGCGGAGAGCGCGCTGCTGTACCGGTACGGTACTGAAACTTTGTTTGTGCGTGTGTTGTACGCCCTGGAGAAGCGGGTATTACGGATACCGTGTGCCTGTTGCTGTAATTCTCGGCTAGTTTAACGCACGACCCACTCACTCACTCGTTCACTTTTTCATATCTTCTCTTTCATTCCCAACCATCACGTTTTGCCTTCTACTCACTCCAACCTCGGACTCTAGGACACTTGGACAACATGCTTGCCGCTATTCGCCCCACCGTCTCGCTCCTCAGCAGGACCGCTGTCCGTGCCACACCCAAGCCTTTCGCAGCTCCTCTGATGCGTGCCGGCTTCGCTTCCAGCGTCCGAGTTGCTGGTGTCCAGAAGCGCTTCACCGAGGAGCACGAGTGGGTCTCGTTCGATGACGCTACCAACATCGGCACCGTCGGTATCACCGACTACGCTCAGAAGTCGCTTGGCGACGTCGTCTTCATCGAGCTCCCCGAGGCTGGTGCGCAGGTCAAGAAGGGAGGTGAGTTAATTCCTCGTCGCTCTCGGATTCTTATCTCTGGATCATCTCATTTCTGACTGTTTCAAACCCTACCCCAACCTTATATGTCCGAACGCTGATGCTGTACAGACGACATCGGAGCCGTCGAATCTGTAAGTGGCGCAGCATCTGGGCAACTGTCACAACCACCAGCAAGCATTGAAAGCTAACCACGTATCCGCTATTATGATCTTCCGCTTCAACAGGTCAAGGCTGCTTCCGACATCTACGCCCCTGTCTCTGGTACCATTGAGGCTGTGAATAAGAAGCTCAACGACGAGCCCGGTCTTCTGAACAAGCAGCCCGAGAGCGATGGTACGTTCATTTCAACTCTACCCACTCCTATGCAAGGCAGAACCTTCTAACATTGAGCATTGGCTCGCATCTCTCTCTGTTTCATTTGGTAGGCTGGCTCTGCCAGATCAAGCTCACCAACCCCGCCGACTTCGAGACCCTGCTCACTGCCGAGGCCTACCAGAAGATCTGCGAGAACTAGATCCATCTCGACCACTTCAACTTGCTAGCAATACTAATATCCGCTCGTCTTTCAACAGACCTCGTTACGAACCATATCAGAACCTTGCTAGGAACAAACGCTCGTGCTGCTGTGGAGGGTTTGTGAGAAGAATATGAGAGTGTCTAGATCTTGCCCGGAAGAAAGCTCACTTTTTCCCTACTGCCCTTGAAGTCATGCAAGGCAATGACGGATGAGAAGCTTCCGGAGTTGACGGGTGACTGGCGCGTTGAAATTGTGCTTGCATCCGACTTAGCCTGATCGGAAGTTATCAAATTCGATGAGCCCGATCAAATTAGATACCTTCTCCTCCCTATGGTATCGACGTTCCTGCTTGTCTTGTTGAGCAACATTCACTTGCTACGCGGGTTCCGACGAAGCTCGATACTGCTCAATTGCTTACTCTCGCTCTGTCGTTCTGCACTGCCGACTTCGCAACTCTCTTTCTTTATGAAGTTCACTCCTTGCTGCGACGAAAGGGTGGTTCTTTCAACAAAAGTCTCGTGACCAGAGTAGGGGGATCATATGAAGTCGGAGAGGGACATAGTCGAGAGACTCGCAAGCAAAAAATAAGGTTTGGTGTCGCAACAAGAATGTGATGCACCGGTACGTGGCGTCGCATGACGTTCTGCGAAGATGGAGATACAGCGTCTGCAGCTGCACCTGCATTTGCGTGTGCAGGAATGCATCTGCTTGACAGCATCTAGATTCTTCCAGTATATGCATGTCGACAAGGCTATCGTTCGGGATGCCCTGGCCTCAAGTCAAGCTTCGGCTCAGATCAGATTGCCCTAGACACGGCCCATTGAGCATGACGTTTTGTCCTGCAGCTAAGCACGTTGGTATTCAATTAAGCCCCTAAGCTTGTCCAGACAAGCTCGTTGGATGTCAGTTTTGCGTGTTCGATAAGAGCCACTGTGTGAAAGCGTGAAACGATGTTCAAGCAAGCGACCAGGCCCGAGCGAGTGACAATAAGGTTTTCGGCATTCCCGATGGTTCCCTCTTGATGGCCTGATCATGCACGTTGCCGTACCGGTACCTGCGCCAATACGAGGCGCTTACGTGAAACTTGACGGCTCAGGTCCTCTGAATGGTCTAGTCACGATAGCTTTCACAGCGTCCGGCCATTCTCTGCATGGACAAGCTCTTTTCGCTTGATTCCGACGTGCTTGTTGTGACCGGACCTTCTAGACTGAAGCGCTCGGACCCACTCTCAAAGACCTACGCTACGGTACGGTACTGGTACCCGTTCAGGGCAAGTGCAATCCTGCCGCGGTGCGCTTCATCCCTCGAGCCTTTCACAACCTGTGAAGGCATTGAGCATGAGAAGTGATTAAATTACAGTGAAAAGCCATCTCGGCATTCTCTGAACCTCCATGATTGCCCGAGAGCTTTCTTCTCTTGCCTGTTAGTGAAGAAAATGTGCAGTGTGAAAGGAAGTAGAGCGTCAAAAACATCGGTATGCTTCCGAAAGGGTTTTGGCAATCTATCGGCTAGCACCTTCTTCTGCACAGGTGCAATCCATCCCACGGAGAGGGTTGAGTTGTCTCAGCCGAACTGTTCTTACCCCTAGAAGGTGAAGTTGCCACGCCACAATAGCGGCGGGATCGGGAGGCAAGGGCACTTGATCTAAGCGCATCAATAGGGTCGGCTCGCATCGGTTCGGAATCAGCCGATGGTGCTAGGACCCTCGAAGATGCTCGACAGGCTTCTGCCACTGAACAGGCCAGCGAAGTCACTGCGAAGCTTGTCGAATCCTTCCTGGTGATGAGAAAGGTTTCGGGTCGACGCCTTATCGAGTGTCAATTGTGTGTCGCCCATTTGCCGTGAATTCGCTCCTTACACTTCGGATAGGCACGCGAAATAGAGCTACACAACACGAGCTGTTCCCTGTCAAGACCCTTGCCTTCGATTTCCACTAAAAGAAGCCGGAACCCTCAACGTCTTCGGCAACGCACGGGAGACATGACAACCAGGACAAGTCATTTTCAACTGTCAAGAGCTGGGCTGCGGGTCTTGCTGTGGCGTCGTTGGCTTTGCGGTGTCTGTGCTATGATTCGGCATGAATTTTCGGCAAACCGAATCCTGGCTTGTGATGTTGCAAAAGCTGGACTCGTTATAATTACGGTATCAGGGCGGCGGTGCGTGTCGTCGGCCAACCTTGTGACAAGACGCATACAGTGGGTTCATGCTGCACTGTGCGTGCTCAACAAACTCTGCATTCATGGGCCGCTCGACATTCGAGAATGGGCGTTGTAACAACTAGAGCGGTGTGCACTGCTTTGTAAACCGCGTTACGCCGCCGCCGGACTGTCGGAGGGAAAGGAAGAAAAGGCAAATTGGCGGCGGCGTTATTGCGCTTCTTTCCTGCGCGCAGGCGTTGGGCGGGCAAAGAAATTCTCAGGCAACTGGAGCGGACATTGATTGAGATGGATGCAGCAGCAGCAGCAGCAGACATGCATGTCGCCTGCCAAGTGGACGGCCTGTCAACCAAATTCATTTCGGCTGCTGCACTGTTCTGTCCTTGACTGAAGTGTTGGAAGCTGCAGCAGATGCAGGTGCGACTGCGAGCTGCAATTTGCAATGGGCCAAAATCCGATTTCAAGGTGCAGAACCATCAACCCTGGCTGGCGGATTTTTTTTTCTCATCGTTCCCCGAGTGGATGGGATAGTTTTCTGTTTTTCTTTTTGTTTTCCCATTGCTGCAAGATGCAACCCGTTTGATTGAGCAGCTCGAGCCCGTGCCGGTCATCGTGGTGAACTTCGATGCCTTTGCAGTCCGGTCAACCCATCTACATGTAGGAAGAAGTGACTTCAAAGGTTAAGTGGGAGGTTCTCTCACGCTTGCTCCCTGCAGCCGCCACAGGATACTCGCTAAGTTACTCGTAGTCGAGCTACAGTACGCAGAGATGGTTGGTGGGGTTCGGATACTGTAACAGCCTGCACGACCAACACAGTCTGCGGCTGGTTGACCGCTGAACGGTGCACGTCCATGTGAAACTCTAAGGCGCCGACAAGACGGCATCGGCAGGAACGTGATGGCCAGCAGCAACATTGTCTGTGTAACGCATCTATGTCTCTGATCTAGATTCCGACCGCAGCGTTCGATGTTCATTCTTCAGTTGTCATTCCCGTACCGGTACCAGCTCTAGCGATGTGTAAGTTACGGTATGGCAGCATTGTGGCTCTAATTCTTTTTTTTTTTTTTTTTTTTTTTTTTTTTTTTTCTTTTTTTCTTTTTCTTCTCATGGTGGCGCTTGAGCGGAAGGACAACCTTGAAGATTTCCCTCGTTCGCCGAGAGCAAGGCGATCTGTAACAATCACGATCCATCCCTTGTGGGCTTTTGCAGCTCGGTTGTGACGACTAGCGTGTCTGCCAATTTGGCATTCTGCTCAGCGCTTGCCCTGCGTCGCTCGCTCTGTAGGCTGCTGACGGTTGGAGATGAAAAAAGAATCATGCCCTGCCTGTCGCCCCTTGATTTGACAGCCCGCATCATGTCTCATGTGCACTAAGGTTACGACACCGGCAGCTCGCCTGACTGCCTGCCTCCCTGTCCTTGCCCTACACTATTCAAATGCCTGAGGTGTCTAATTTCATTGAGAGCTTTTGGGCCGTCAAATTTGGCTCATTTGTGAGCCATTTTCAGGCTAAAGTCACATTTGTGACTTTATGATTCCGCTCATGGATTTTCTGTGAGCTAAAAAAGGCCTTTTTTAGCTCATGGATGAGCGCTTTTTTTGAGCCAAATGTTTCTGCGTCGACACTTCATCTCACTGTAAAGGAGGCAAACTTGTGGTGATGTGTACGCAAAGCAGAAGCTCAAGAGTGATGAATGGCTCATTTGTACCAAAACCTCTTTTGAGCTATCCGGAGGTGAGCCAAATTTGGATCAAAAAAATGGCTCACGCGTGTCGGCCCAAAAGCTCTCTATTTTAACCGCCGCGCTTTGCACGCCTCGCCAGTTGCTGCATACAGCTGCAATCGTGTGCAGCTATCTGTGAAGGGTGGGAACAAATTGCTCGACGCCCGTCAACGCCCGTCGCCGTTCGCGTTCCGTTGTGCAGCTCTCAGCTCTCCGTCCGCCCTGCGATCCGTTCCTTGGGATCCCGCTTGTCCCTCGTTTTTTTCTGGGGTCTGGATCTCTTCATCCTCAACCTAGTTAGTCCAGCCGTAGTCGTATACCCTCTCCAAGCTACATATACGTCTCGGTCTCTGTCACCAATCCCATCAGGGCTCCATCCTGCGACCCACTTGTTCCTTCTACCCCTCACGCCCGGAGCCACTCCTCCTTTGAGTCCATCTAAGGTCTCGACAATTCCTGTCTGTTCAGGTCACTGCTTCCACCTTATAGCTGAAGCTGTCATCGGTCTATCCGACAGCTCATCGCTTTCACCAAAGTCTCTTACAACCCCGTTCCCAGCACGCGCTAGACTGCTGTCTAGACCGCATACATAGCCAAAATGGAGATGCAATTTCCTAAGATGGACCTCACGTAAGTGTTATCACAGCAACAGATCAACGGCTCGTCAACTGAATTGATCTTGTTCAACCTTGCTGACCTCGTCACTTGTCTCGACCTTTTCTCACCAATGCGTTGATGCACAACAGGTTGGGGTGCATGTACATCGGTGTCATGCTCAACGTGTGGCTGTTCGGTTTCTCGATCGTGCAGGCGTACATCTACTATGTCAACTTCAAGACCGACAAGCCCTTCATGAGGTACTTTGTTCTCTTCCTAATCGTTGCCGACACTGTCAATGCCGTCTTCGACCAGGTCTTCATGTACCAGTACCTTGTGTCCAACTTCGGCAACCTCACATACGCCACTAGGAGTAACCGCGCCTTCGCCGCCGATCCGGTCATGACGGGTATCATTGCCTTTTCCACACAGTTCTTCTTCGCATGGCGTGTGTACAAGCTGATGCACTCCAAGATCATCCCTGCTTTCATTGCTGCTGGTGCCCTCATTTCGCTCCTCAGCGCCATCGGCACCACCATCGGTGTCGAGATTATTCTCTTCTTCGCCGAGTTCCAGCAGTTCCAGGTGGTGGTCATCTTGTGGCTCGGCTTCGCTGCCCTCACTGACGTTCTCATCACCGGCTCTCTGGTCTTCACTCTCAACAAGTCGCGAACCGGTTTCGCCGCTACCGACGACGTGATCACCAAGCTGATCCGCATGACTCTCCAGACCGGTGCGCTGACCACCGTGTTCGCCATTGTCGATCTCGTGCTTTTCTTGGTCTCGACCACCACACTTCACTTGGTCTTCAACTTGCCGCTCGCCAAGCTCTACGTCAACTCGCTGCTCTCTACTTTGAACGCGCGAGCTACGATTGGCCCAGGTGCCCAGCAGTACACTATGGAAGGCTCGATCAGCGACAACACTCGCCGCACGCTCAGCACTCGCACCAAGCGATCCAACGTCTTCCGCCCTGGAGGAAACAAGCAGCCCACCATCATCCGCACTCACGCATCGCACAACGACCTTGAGAACGGTCTGGGCGAGTACAACAGCCAGGACAACTTTGAGACTGGTATCCACATCAAGACGATTGAAGAGACGTTCGAGGAGCGACACGAGGGTGACGGTCTTCGAGGCTTTGACTCGAGCTCTCACAACGACTCGCTGCCGAATCTCGAGAAGACCCGGGGCGACCAAGACTCTCTCTAAATGTTTGAAAAACCGACTTGCTCCGCAGTACCGTATCGTGACGGCATATGCACCCGCTATCTCGGTCTGTCTCCGTTGCACTGCATACCCATTTCAGGCGCGGCGCCGGTGTGTTGCCGCTGCCGAATCCACCTTTGCATTCTTCTTGATTCGTCGTTTTCAGCTCAGGCTCAACATTGCAACTATGTCACCTTTTTGATTGGTATTCTTTGCGAGTGTAAGAGGGCAAAGTGTGCTGCTGTGATGTGTGAAATGCTGTATATGAGCTATGGTGACTTCGTATTTGCGTGAATGGTTGCACGCTGCAGCCGTGTCTCAATAATGATGCTGACCGTGTCTCAGGGGCGCAACGGAGTGTAGCCAACGCGGCGTGCAAAATGGTTTCTTAATATGTGTGCAGCGGCGATTAAGGTTGGCGGACCGATCCCATTCCAGCGATTTGGGAACCTCATGACTTTGGGAGCGCATCCCCCCCTCCCCCCCCCGGGATCTTTGATTTTGGTTGGGTGGGAATTTGACGATTATCGCGATGGAATCAATTCGAGATTTCTCGAGATTTTTGGATGCAAAAGGCTTGGCGGGTCAAAGCGCGATTATCGAGAGAGAAGAGAAGAACACGGACGGACGAAGCGGGGCCATTTTGGACAGCTCTCTTCGTATGTGTGTCTGTGTGTTTTTGGCTGACCCAATTGGCATTTCACGAGACTGCAGCATCACATCGACAATTTTGATTTGTCAAAAAATCCCGACACCTCTGCTCCACACAAACAGTGTTCGGAATCACCTAGTACTTTCTCCACCTTCGTTTCATCCCTACTTACATCGGCTTTGGCTTTTGCGAGCATATACACTGATCTGGAGAGATTGCGAGTCCTCACGCTGTCAAAGCGAAGCAGTCGTGTCTGGCATCCCCCTACGAGCAGTCGCAAATACGGTCCTCGCACGGTCGCTGTCAGGAAGATCCAGTGGGACAGAGGAGACCGCCAGAGATCACGGCATCCATGGCGGCTTCAAGCTGCAGCCACTATGGTTGCCCATCTCACTCGTTGCTCACCCATGACCAGCCGGAAGCGGGTCCATCACGGCAGCGCTCCACATCCACCACATCGATATCGACATCGACATCTGCATCTTCATCATCTCCTTCATCACAGCGGGACTATCCGATTCATTCACGCACCGAATCGAGCTCGATATACACTCGAACCACCGACTATGCGCGCTCGCTGCGCTGGACCAAGCAAGAAACCGACGACTTTCTTCTTCAGCACCGCACCGTTGTTACTGCCGGCACTGCGTCGCTCGTCTCGACCGCGGCGTCGTTTCCGTTTGACTCGGTCAAGTCGCGGCTGCAAGTGCGCGACTATCCTTCCATCTGGGCGTGCGCCAAGGCGGTAGTTCGAGAAGAAGGTTTCCGCGGCTTCTTTCGTGGAGTCACCATCCCGCTGATCACCATCTCGTTTGTGCGCACCTCGTCGTTCTCCATTTACTACAACACCAAAGCGGCGCTGCATAAAAAGGGCATCCTCAACGACTCGACGCGGTTGATCGACACAGCATTGTCGGGTGCGGCGGGGGGCGCGACGAGTGGAGTGATCATTTCGTGTGGATCCGCGCCGTTCGAGTTGGTCAAAGTGCAGCGCCAGCTCGAGTACCTCATTGCGGTGCAGAAGGGCTTGGTCAAGAAAGCGGATCCGAACGGAAAGGGAGGCAGGGCGTTTGTGCCTCAATCGGGCTTCCAGGCTGCCGCCAATATCTACCGCAACTTTGGCGGCATCAAAGGCTTCTACATGGGCTTCCCCTTGCACATGGCCAGGGACACTTTCGGCACCGCGTTGTACTTTGGCTTTTACGACTCGATCCGTAAGCTCGTTACGCGCTACTCGACCAGCGACTCGCGCAACGGGCCCAACCTCTTCGGCATCCCATCCCCCGTTGTTTCGTTCCTCTCCGGCTCCTCCGCCGGCATCCTCTCGTGGCTGATCGTCTATCCTGTCGATCTAATCAAGACCAAGGTACAGCGCGACGCACTCGCCGGCAACCCACGCCAGTTCACGGGCTACCAGGTCTTCCTCCATATGATCAAGCAACGCCCTCCAATAGCCCACGAAGGTGGCGGGAGGATTCTGCAGAGGGATACAGTGCTGGCAAGGTTTCTGAGGTTGTATAGAGGGTTGGGTGTGTCGGCGCTGAGGAGTTTCATCTCGCATGGGTTGACGTGGACGTTGATAGAGAGCATCTCGGCAAGGATTACAGAGAGGACAGGGAAGCGGGTGGATTACAGCGCGACGTCGTCCGATACAAAGCGCCAAGGGTAAGAGCAGGGACTGAATGGATGAGCAAAAGACAATACCCCAATTCAATCATACATTCGCATGCAATGATCTCGCAATCAATGAATCGAAGTGTGGTGCAAAACGCCTTTGTGCTCAAACTTTTGCACAGACTGGTGCAGACTGAGAGAATGATATCGTGAATCATAAATCTGCATTGCACGGGTGGCTATTGCTGCCCTGAGAGAAGCTGTTGCAGCTGTTGTGGTGTGTATCGTTTCTTAGGCGTTGGTTCACTTGGGATTAGGATGGCCGCTACTTTCCTGCCTTCCTCCGAGAGCATATTGAAAGTCGAAGCCGCGTCGTGCTGTAACCATTTCCCACGTTGCAAACGCATCTCGTGTGTCAGTTCCCCTTCTTTATCATTTCTTCTTTCGCGAGGATGGGTGGAGGACTTACGGTGCTTTGCACGTCGAACTGGATGCCGAGCTCATTAACCCACTGCCTGATGGGCTCTGGAGGGGGTAGCACTCTCTTCCCTGTTCCGAACAGGATGATTTCTGGCCTTTCATCTACCAGTTCAAACACCCTGAATACCTCCTTCACTTTCTCGGTCACTTGGAGCTTCTTGCCCTTTTCCACCTTTTGGTCGAGCCACGCCTCCCAGCCGATCCCGGACGGAACCGCATAATCCTGGTTAAGCTTCGGATGGTCCCACAAGAACACATTGTTGTTCAAAATCACGATCGGCTCCGACAGCACCAGCCCGTCAGCAAGGGTGAGCGAGGTCGGGGATGTAGACGCAACAGAGATAGCGAGAGAAGGGTCTGGGGAGGTGGGGGAGGTGATGTTGTAAAAGTCATCGTAGATGGTGCGGTGCTGGCCCGTGTTGGGCTTGCCGCCCGGGTCGTCCGATGGTAAGCGGCAAGACGCGCTGGTGGAAAATGCCGCTCGTGGGATATATGGTCGTACGGCGAGGGAGGGCGGGCGAGGAGCAGCTCGCGTGAGGCTGCGCAGTGTATGTGTCGCCCTCATAGTCGATTTAAAGGTGACAGGCGAAAGGTCAAAGAAGATTCAAGAGTGATAATGTGAAGATCTAAGAAGAAAGTGCGCGGAAAAAGTTGATGGTGGTGCAAGCATTTCCATGTGGAGGAGGGAATGTGCCATTTTGTCAGCCAAATCGTCACGTGCAATCATTGGACCCTGTCCAGCTCCCTCCAACGTCACCCGACGCTAGCTGCTCACTAGCTGTCACACACACACTTCATCCCCAGGTTCTTTCTCAATGTCACACGACAAGCACATACGCACACAGCTCTGACAATTTCGAATCCGCAGTTGCGTGTGCTATCTTCAGAGGATGCTGTACAAACTGCTTCTGGGCCTAAGTCGCAACCACACCCTCCTGCCCGCTCATCATCTCGCTCTTGACCCTCTTCCGCTCATGCGTCTTCCTATGCCTACTCGCCTGATCTGGCCTCGAAAACCCCTTTCCGCACTCCTCACAAATAAACGGCTTATCCCCCGTGTGCGTCCTCATATGCTTCGTCAGATTACTACTCTCCGCAAACGCCTTGCTGCATCCGGGGTAGCTGCACACGAACGGCTTACTACCCGTATGCGTCCGCTTGTGGATCGTCAGACTCCCCGCGACACTAAACGCCTTGCCGCACCCTGGAAAATCGCATCCATACGGCCGTTCTTGCGTATGCGTCCGCATGTGCTGCGCCAGCGTGTTCTGTTCTGAGAACCGCTTCCCGCACAAGTCGCATTTAAAAGGTCGATCGCCCGTGTGCGTCTGGATGTGACGCAGCACTTTTTGCTTTTGCGAGAATCTCTGGCCGGATGCATGGCGCGCGCAGCCAAGCCAGCGGCACTCGTAAGAGGCTTTGCCGCTCCCGACGTGCGCGGTCTCGATGTGATCCGTGAGCGCAGAATGCGAGGTGAACAAGGCAGAACAGCCCTCCCATCTGCAGAAGAGTTCGTCGGAATCCTCGCCGCCGCCGCCGCTGCTGCTGCAGGGCGCACTGCTGGCTTCACTGTGTTTGCGCTTCTTGTTCCAAAACCCGCTGTCCGTTGAGGACGATTCAGCGGACGAAAGCGCGGGCGCAGAAGCGTCCTGCTGGTGCGCTGCTGCTGACGTTGGCGGCAGATGCTCTCGTTTGAGTGATATTGGCTGAGCCGAATGCTGACCAAGATGGTCATGCAGAAGATGCTGTAGGATAGCTAGAGAGAGCTTGTCGCTGGCAGCCGCGTTGCCTGCCTTCCAAGCGTCCATTTCTGATGTTGGCGTGAAGGTGCCATACTCGAGCTTGTCGGGCACGGTCACCTGGTAGCAGTCGTTCCACAGGCATTCGAGAGCGGCAGCAGAGCTTTGTACCGCAGTAGGCACGAGGCCGCTGGCTTCTGCCTGCGCAGGTGGCATCGCAGAGTGTCCATGCGCGTTCTGAAGAGCATCACCGCTTTTGCGTGCCAGATGAGAATGGTTGACATGAGCAACCAACTCCTCGACTGTCCAGAAGCGCTCGTTGCATCCGCCCCACTGACACTGCTGTGGCCTGGTATCCTGCGGCTGTGTGCTTGCGCTCGCCGACATGGCAGTGAAATCAGCCTGCTGATGCGCGTTTGGCGTCCAATGAGAGTGCGGAGCGCTTGTCGGACAAATGTCGGATTCGCAAAGCGTCATAGCAGGTGGCAGACATCCTCCATGGCTACTGTGCAGGTGAGGCTGCTCGAAAGAGCAATCATTCCAGCTTTGCAGCTCAGTGAAGATGTCTTCGAGTGAAATTGTAGGCTGCCCTGAGAAGTCAGTGCTCGCAAGTCTGCCCTTGTCTTGAGGCGTTGATGCGTTGATGAAAGGCGTCGACCACTGCAACGGAGACGCAGTGACCGGTTGAGGCGTAGCTGCAGTGGATGCAGTTGACGCACGTGATCCTGAGTGATGTAGATCAGGTGAAGTTTGCTGTGTACCATTAGTGATAACGCTTGACGACAGTGTATCGGAGAGGGATGCTGCTGTGGAGTCGTGACTGCTCTGATGATGGTGATGGCCGTGAGCAGCGTGACCAGTATTCTCAGTAGAGGATGGATGGGGAGCATTGCATGGATACGGTGATTGCCCAACACAACATTGCTCGACTGTCGGAGGCATCGAGCAGCAGCAACAGTCCAACAGCTCTTGGAAGCTGCTGTACAGTTTGCCACCATCAGCTATATTAGTGTTGGTGGTGGATCCTCGACACTCCCGACACTCATTGGATGCGATATGATGATGTCGGTCCTTGTGCGAGTGCGATTCTTGAGTGTTCACATCGATCACTCTAGCCTTGACCCTTGGTGAGAGCTCAGGCTCGTCGCAAGCCTCGTCGTCGCAACAAGTGGCGATGGTGGGTACAGCCAGAGTCATGGAAGAGCAGTCTGCACTTGCTGAGCATGATGACTGGGAGCAAGGTGAACCAGCAACATCGATGCATGCCGTGTCATCACAACACGCAACGGCGGAAGAGCAAACGATGGCGGCTGTCGAGGACGAAGCGGCACCACATGAAGGTTCGGTGCAAGTACTGGAGATGTGGTGAACGTCGGAACAGGGCGAAGTCGGTGCTGAAGCTGGACAGTCGGCGTCACAGCAGATGATGTCAACACACGGTGTCGTCGGCAGGAGAGGCTGTGTAGAGGTCTTCGATCGGATAGGTGCTACCGAGGGTAGAGATGAATGCTGCTTCGCTGCTGGAGCCGCCATTGCGAACGCAGCATGTGGGCTGGTCGACAATCCACCTTCTGTTGCCGCCATGGTGGTACTGAAGGGAGTCGCAGATGGACGTCAAGTTGCTGACATTCAGAAGACTGCTGATTTACCAGGAGTTGGAGATGAGAAGCTCGGTAGTGTTGCAAGGAAGGAGAGCGAGTGCAAAGAGGCTGCGAAAACGTTGCTGCGCAGAAGTGTCGTAAGAGGACTCCGAGCTTAAAAGTGAGCCCTCCCACTGATAGGGAGAGAGAGAGAAAAGGAGCGGCTGGGATGCGAGGGGTGACTCTAAATCTCGGCTCCGAAAGTACCGGGAGTAGAAAGTTTGTCTGCTTTGTACCTGACCTGGGGGACTAAGCTACTTCCTACGTTTGCAAAGCTTCGTCTGAGGAGAGAAGGATCGAGGCGCAAAGCGGTGCCGACGAGAAGGAGTTACTTGAAGCGCCGGGCTTAGAATCTCGAAGAGTGCGGGCGACAGGTCGGCAGCATTAGTTTCGACTCGATCCAGTCAGTCTTGATTGAAAAGCGAAGAGCGAAGAGGAAAGAACTCGACGAGCATATGGTACGGCGATCTGCTGCAGCGAGTCTGTGTCCGTCCCTGTTCGAAGAGCGAGCCGTTACTTGGGTGGGCGGTTTGAGGGTGCTGAAGCATAGATAGAAGTCCAAAAAAGTGTGTACCTTTGTGGTTACCGTGGCAGCGACTGCACGTTGATAATCACATCTCCGTTTTTCGGCTTCGGTCAACTGAGCGCAATTCCATCATTCGCGCGAGAAATTCTCTCTGGGTTTCTCTTTGCCTCATGGCTTTCCGCACTCAACACATCTTGGTCGCTTGCTGCAATACCTCATCGCCTTGTGTTGTTCTGCACTCGATCCGGGATGTAGGATTAATCATTTGCCGAACAGAACGTCGACGAGATCTCACACGCCAGTCAAAGTAACTATAGTGTCTGGTAATGTTTTGAGCAATTAGCTCCAAACCCTTGTTTCTGGAACCATGCGATATCTACAATCAGTTTTGGGTAAAGCACGCTGCCGGCGGATCAAAGCTTAGATTAGATGAGGTCCCAGAGAGGGTCGTCGCTGCGAATACCTTCTTTACGCGTAGAACCCGATCGCACTGGCGCAGGTGCTGGTGTGGAAGTGAAGGCGTATCCCTCGAGCGCACCATCCACGGCTTGCTGGGCGAAAGTCTGAGCACGGAGCACTGGTGCTGGCTTCTGAACCGATGCCGATCGTGCTGCACGAGACGAAGAAGCGAGACCACCGATGATGAGCGATCGAAGCGCGTCTCCGGTCAAAGGCTCTTGAGGCTTGCTGGGAGCGGTTGATCCGCTCTTCGGGTTAGACTGGCTGGGTCCGAGGACGGCAATTCCGCCCTTGGGCTCCTTGAACGAGCCTGTGGGAGACTTGGCCTTGCCGAGGAAAGCGAGAACATCGCCCTTCGTGATCATGCCTCGCACACCGGTGCCCTTGATCTTGCTCTCTGCATCCTGGATGTGGTTCTCCGCAATCAACCTTTGGACACTCGGGAAGAGAGGGCCCTTGAAATCGTGGTGTGCATTCGAGCTGGATGCAGCTGGAGTGCTAGGTGCCGCTGCACCCGTAGAAGCAGCGGTCTGAGTGTTTGGAGCAGGTGTCGACTTTTCCGAAGCTTCGCTGGCTTTGCTGGAAGACTCAGAAGCAGCAGGAGCAGCATCGTCCTTGGGAACCTCGACGTTCGAGATATCATCACCCTCCTCTGCAAGCATGGCGATGGTCTTGCCCACATCCACATCCTTGGCGCCATCCTGAACGACAATCTTGGCGAGCACACCATCATCCTGAACTTCGACATCCATGGTAGCCTTGTCGGTTTCGATCTCGAGCAGCACGTCACCAGCTGAGAAAGCCTGACCCTCCTTGACCTTCCATGCGGCAATGCCACCCGAAGTCATGGTGGGCGACATGGCAGGCATGGCGAACTTGGAGATAGCATTCTGCACCGACGACGTGGAGAGTGCACGTGTAGCAACAGCCGATCGGGAGCTGGAGGCAGCCGCGAACAGCCGCGAGGCGGGCATCAGCAGGGATCGCGATGCCGACATCTTGTAGAGTGACCTTGCTTCTCGTTCGTTGCGGAGAGTCGAGAGATATTGGATGGCGGTGGAGGGAACGATGAGAAGGAGACTCTAGGGTTGACCGGGATGATTCTGCTGCTTCAAGGTTTGACCGACGCAACACCGCTCGACGCAGCCAAATCGATTATCGCGAGAAGAACTCACTCAGCAACGACAGAAGAGAGTGTGCATTTCGCATTTCCATTTCTCCCTGATCCGAAAAATCAAAATTGAGCAGCGAAACAGAGAGCAGACACGCAAAAACTCCACCCCACCAAATTTACCATTGACGGGCACACAGCCGAGAGCGCGTCCGTGGGCGGCAAAATTGTTGGGGTCCTGTTCCACCCGATTTCGGGATGGACAGGGTGCATCGAACCGATCCAGTCGAATCTCCTTCCGATGGAGCACGGGAGGCCCTTCGCTCGTGCTGATACGCCCATCACATCCTTTTTGCTTATACGAAGCTTGCATAGCAGAATGTTGCGGTATCTGCAGCTCACAAGGACTCTTCAGCGACCTCTGTTCATGGTTCAAAGTTCAGGTGGTTGTTTAACAGAAGCACGAAGGATTGCTGGGGATACGCGAGATGCTACAAGATGCAAGCCATCGAGCGCCGAAAGCCTGAGAATGGCAAGTCGTGCCAAGTCTTCACTCCTTCTTGGACTTCTTGGACTTCTTCTCTTCGCCCTTGTCGCCTTCCATCTTGACCTTGCGCTTCTTCTCCTTGTGGTCCTTGCTGTCATTTCCGCCTTGACTCGCTGGCTCTTCCGCTGCTGCTTCGGTCTGGTTACGGCTTCCTGCAGGCTTGAAATTACCCTTGAGCAAGTGCCAGGGTTGCTGAGGCAGCTTCTTCTCCCCGAACTTGTTACTCGACTCCTTGACCTTCTGCGCGTTTTGTGTCTCGGCTGGAGACACGATCGACAGTCTCAAGCACTTGTCCACCTTGACCGGGGCCATCACCAGCTTTCCCGCCTCCTTGCCATCACCCGCAGGCACTAGCAGCTGCAGACTTGCGAGTTCCGAAGAGTCCTCCCCTGCCACTGCACCTGCATCCCTTTTATCCTCCATCGGTCCTTCTGCAGCCATTGCGATCAGCTGAGAGTCCGCGCTGCTGGCTTGCGCCTTCTTGCCTTTGCCCTTTGCTGAGGAAAGCGAGGAGGCGCGGAAATGGTAGCTGTCCACAACATTCGAGGACTTGTGGGGCACTGTGATCGTGCCGAGCGGCTTGGAAGAGTCGCCGTCGCGAGGAAGGTCGATGACCACGCCATCAAGTTGCGAGGGCGAGATGCCAGCTGGAATCCGCACCGCCCAGACCTCCTGTCCTTTTGAAGCGGTAAGCTTGCTCTGCAGCAATGGCGACGAGGAAGAGAACGTGACCGGCTCGAAGCCACGCGGTGGGCGGTAGCCGGTGTTGCTGCGTGAGGCAGACACTTTCGATGTGGATCCTGATGGAGTAGCGGGCTCGACCGAGGAGCCGCTCATGCTCGAAGAGGAGCTCGATTCTGAATCTGACCGTGAACGCTTCGACATGGTGTGTGTGTATGGGATGAAGGGTTGATTCTGTTGCAATGGGAGGAGTCAAGAGCTCCTTGAGAACGTTTACACCTAGCAGTTGCGAGCAAGCAAGACCAAGGCTGAACAAGGTTAGCGTTTTGAACTTTTTGTTTGCCCTGCAGCGACCCGTTCTTCCAAAAAATTTCCAACCGCAAATACCAACTCTGGACCATCAAGTGTCATGCTTACATAATACCGACACCTCCACTTTCAGCTTCCTGTATGAACGCATTGACGTCCGGAGAAAGCTCGTGGAACCGCCATGTGCATAGCCTGAAGCGAGCATCTTCTTGCGTAACGCTTCTTCTTATCCAAAGCTTGTGCATCGATCCTCCTTTCCCTCCCTCAATCTACGGTCCCGACCATCTTTGCATTCATCGACAGGATCAACGAGTCCATCTCAAACCGCTATCATGGATCTCGTCACTGGCCTTTTCGATAAGCTGGGCGTCGGTGTGCCCGACACCAAGACGCTCTCGTTGCTCGGCACACTCATCTGCATTGGTCTGACAGCGCCTCTAGCTGTCATGTTCCACTTTTCTGCAAGGTCACGCATCCAACGCATCAAGATCTACGAAGAGCGCGTGCTCATCCTCGGCGCATCCAACGAGCGCTCAGTAGGCGAAGCTCTGGCATTACAGTACGCTCGTCGTGGCTGTCGCGACCTGATTCTGGTGGGTCGAAACGAGGCCAACCTCGAAGCTGTGAGGCAAAGGTGCATCAAGAAAGCTACCCAAGGTGAAGAGTACGACATGTCGGACGAGGCACCCGGTGATCAGAGCAAGAACAAACACGAAGCGAGGATCCGCTGCATTGCTGCGGACTGCACTCAACCTGAGGATGTGGACAGGCTGAGGAAGCAAATTTCGGCCAAGTTCAAGGGCATTGATACCTTGCACATCTGCTTCGGAGTGTCGGCGCTATTGCCTTTGCTAGGCGTCGCTGGTGTAGACCCAATCAGGCCGTCGGGCAAGGACTCGACTAAGGTGTATGCGGACAAGTCCGGGCTCGAAGCAGTTCAAAAGGCAGTGTCGAGTGCGTCCAACGTCAATGTCTCCGGCACCGCAGTCTGTCTGGCAGCGTTCCTTCCCATGCTACAGACCACGTCGCGCTTCCCTGCCGTTATCCTCATGTCTTCCGCTGCAGCCCTCTTCGCAACCCCCACGCGTTCAGTCTACGCAGCCACCAAAGCGGCGCAGCTCTCGCTCTTCCGTTCCGTAGCCATCGAGGCCCAAGCTCATGCTGAGAAATCTTCTTCTGACTCTGGGAAGAAACGAGCCAAGGTACGCTTCCTCTCCATCTGCCCCGGCACTATCGCTACATCCTTCCGTCAATCTGCTGTCGACCTTACCAACAAGGCCGAGATGCCAGAGGATTTGGCTTGGGTTAAAGGCGAAGAGATGCTCAGTCCTGAGGGCGTGGCAGAGAAGACCATCTTCGCTGTCGATCGATACGCTGAAGGTGTTATCACCATGCCATCGATGTATGCGATTGCGACGTGGATCGACAAGATCTTCCCGGCTTTCACTGCGAAGAAGGCTCGCGCCAAGTATGCTTATTGACGGCTGTAGGAACATCAGCCGCTGTTTGTCTTAGATCTCAGGAGCAAAGGTATATCAGAATACAAATGTGATCCGAGGGGTCGTAGCTACTGCCTCTCATCCGCTGGTTCCCGTTCGTCTGCACCGGAGATGCCGGTCAAGCTTGAAGTGAAATCGGACTTTCCCGCTCGTTTCGCAAATTCTGAAAGATCACTGAGTGTGCGAAGCGTTCGGGAGAAGAGTCGAGTAAAAGCAAGATCCCACTGCCCTATCGATTCTGATAGGCTGAAGTTGATCGAGCCCATCTCGGAACGACCCATTCTTGACTCCGCTTCCTCCGCGTCTGTATCGTCGGCTCGTGCTCGCTTGGTCGGCAGCCCATCAGCTCGAGGCTCTTCCTTTTCCGAATGATCTTCTGTGTCGTCTTCGCGTTTCCGCTTCTCGTGTGTCTCATGCGAAGTGACTGCTTCAACAGTTCCAAGTACTGAAGCTCCAAGCTTTTGATCAGATCCCTGGTCATCCGCTGCACCCGTCGGAGCTACTGGTCCATCTTCATCATCTTCATCGTCTGCATCTGGATCGAGCTTGCGGTCAAACAGATCTTGATAGTGTCTGTGCTCCTCGCTGTCATCTGCTTCATCGTAGCCCTCCTCCTTGACTTGGGGCTTGTCAACGTCAACCTCTTCCATGTCCGGGTCATCCTCGTCTTCTCCAACATCAGTATCTTCAGGGTCCTGCTTGATTTCGAGAGCACCTTCCACAGTGTTGTCCTTTGGCTCTGCATCGGGATCGTGTTCGTCCATGATAGGGGGTGCAGGCGCATCGAGTTCGTTGCGCATCCAGGCAAAGAGCTTCTCGCGAGAAGAGATGGCAATGTTTCGCAGCCGTACTTGGTCAGTCACGCCCACTGTTCTATTGCCCTTTCCTCCGTGTACGGGAAGGTTTTCGCGCTGTGTGCTGCTGGTTGAGGAAGAAGAGTCCGATACGAAACGACCATCGATGGCCGGTGAGGGGACGAGACTGCCCGTGAAGTGCACGTTGCGAGGGCGATACGACTGAGGCTGGTCACTCGAGCTTGCGCCGTCTCCTGTAACGGCATCTGCTGATTCCGGGAAGGCTTTTCTCGCATTGCTGAGAGCGACCGGAAGATTGACGAGATTGCCTCTGAGCACGGCTGCCCAGATACGATCTAAGAGGTCTAGTATTTGCAGGACAAGATTGAGCTGCTTGGTCCTTGAGGCTATTTGCAATTGCCTCTCCTCCTCTTCGTCAGATTCTGACTTCTGGTCCGCGTCCTCGCCGTCTCTGTCCGCACCGCCAGCCTCGCCATTCACATCGCCGGCCACGTCAGCACCTTGGCGCTTCCATTGCCTCCGCGAGGCTTCTATCTCCATGGCTAAGCTGTAGCCAGCTATTCCGTCGCACAGGTCTGTCGAGATCCTCAGAAGATAAGAGACGAGGAGATTGGTGCTCCCGCTTCCATACGGTGGGACATGAGCGAGGACTCCAAGCAATCTCATCCATTCTGCCAGGTAGCTAGACAGCGTGTGCAGGGGCGAGGACGGATCAAATCTCTTGCGGTATCCTCGTGTGATGTCTTCGAGCGCTCCTTCGAGAAATGCTCTGAGCTTTGCTTCTTGCTTGCTAGTCAGAGGTTTCGGTGTCGCGACCGACTCGGAGGTGTGATGAGTGTGAGCTGCTCCAACTTGAGGCCCGGAACTACCGCCATCGATTGAAAAGACCGTTGACAGGTCATCAACGATGAAGCCGCCTTGCGACTGCATCGTTCCGCTTTGCTGTGATCCTGAAGGTGAGAATGTGATGGATGGATGAATCTTCGGCCCTTCCGAAGAAGCGAAGCAAACAGCACGGACCCTCCGACGCGCTTCTCTCAGCACAAATTCACGGCTGAGCCGTTCACATTCCTCCACATTTCAACCGGCTGCTTCGACCTTCCGATGCGCAGTTTGCTGAGCCGTAATTTAGCGCCGCCTAACCCCTCCGAGACAAAAGACAGGGTCCTTCCCTGCATGAGAGGCGAGAAGAAACTGCGCAACGAGATAGGCCTTCTTCGTTTTGTGCAAACTGCATAGAAAGACCTTCGCTCGGCTTTTCAGGCTCACAGGCGCACTCTCTACACAGCTGAGCTTGAGCATGCCTGTTCGAAAGCAAACTACGCTCATCCATGCCACCTCGGCAGTGCCACCAAGCTGCGAAGCCATATCGTGATGCTGACGAGCGGGCCCATCATCTGGTCGGAGGTGAGACACAGCAGACGTTTTCACTCTGGGCCAAGACAATCTCCTAACTCGAACTTCTTTGATTTGGTTGACTCGGTATTCGGCAGACCCGACAAGAACTATGCGAGAGTCTGCCGTACTATCGCGCCTACCAGACTGGGTGCTACGTCGCGGGGTCCCATGGACGACCACCATCAGGAATTGAACGCAAGGCACAGCGTCGGTCAGCAGTCCTTAAGGACTCCATCCCGTACGGCTACTTGCTCGCCGGCTGGCCATCGAGACGCGATGCCTGGGCTCACGATGGACGAGTCATCATATCCCATGGCGGCGGCAAAAATGAAACCGCTGATTCTGCTGACCCCAAGGAAGCTAGGAAAGCATCACTAAAACAGGACCAGTCGTCCAGCAACGCAAAGATCAGAGCCCTGCTGCACTCTGCAAGGCATCGCTTGCCCATGATCCTCATTGCAGCCGACGATTACGCCCTTTTGCCCTTCAGGCTCAATTGTTCTTACGCTGTTCTCGGATGGTACTGCATCACCGACTGCTGGGCTGAAAAGGAGACATCTGATGGTGACTCAGAGGCCGGCTTCGTCCGATGGAAGTTTCGCTTCGAGTGGGTCCCAGCTCAGGGCGAACCATGGTGGCTATTGTCTGGCGATGACGAAAGGGAATGGGATCCAAGACAGCGCACTGAGGCTTTCACCAAGTCGCAACGCCAAATAGCAAAGCAAATGCGAACCGGAGACAAACAAGACAGTTCATCAAGGTCTAGCTCTGGAACCACTTCGGCTTCCTCGTCTCGAGCAGCCTCGGAAGCTTTGACAGGGAAAGCATCTGATGAAAGTTGGCATCAGTCTCTCTTCGGAACAATCACATTGTCTTCTAGAATCATCTCCACGGTACTCTCGACGCCAGAAACCTCGACAACCTGTAATCTCACCAACTCTGCGACCTGCTTGACTTGCAAAAGGTCTTGCCCCATCGTCTTCGATTCTGGATGGATGTGTCTCGATCCTGACTGCCGGAAGTTCTTTCTTGATCTTTCTGGCAAGCTGGCGACAGACAGCAATCTCGTCTTCAGCTCAGACTTTCTTTGTCCACAAGGCACCGTCCTTGATTCCGCTTTCCCTGGAGGGCAACCCCCTTTCTCGCTCATTCCAACTCGACCCTCCTCAAAGTCGATAGACCAGTCCAGGGGACTGTGGTGCAAGAAGTGCGGCCGTTTGAGCTGTCGCGAGGTGCTCTTCCAGCCTCGTTGCGCACACTGCGGAAGTCCTGTTGGCAAATGGAGACCGCTGCCGACCGTGTCACCACCGGTCCTGTCTCGTCATCCGTTCGACTTTTCCTCGGCGTCAGAAGGTCAATTCGATCCTATCATCAGTCCCAGCTCGGCAATCACGATGAGGGTGACGAAGAAGGAAGGACTGAAGATACATTCGTTCATATTTTCGGCGATGTTTGATGACTGCTGCGTGCACGTTGTCCAAGCTGATATCGAGGGAGGGGCGATCGAGGAGGAGGCGGATCAGATCTTTACCGACTTTCAGAAGCATGCCTGGTCTTCTGAAGATCCTGATAACGATCCTTATAACGCAGCAAAAGGTATCTCTACAAAAGAGGAGCAGATCGAGCAGCTCTTACGGGCTCCCAGCACGGAAAGCAACGGCTCGAAAGATGGGCGTATCATTCCCTTCCGCCGCCATGTGCTCAAACACCACGCTGGCGGCTCCGGCCGGATGCTGACGCAACAATTCACCTGCAACTACGGCGTGCCCTACAAACACGTCGTCGCCATGGGCACCCAGCCCCTCTCATCCACCGAATCACCTCCCGTCATTCTCTCAACTCTGGACTTGCTCCAATCTCGAACATCTGCCGTACTCCCAGCGTCGACCCCATCTTCGCGCTTTGGCGGATTCAACGAGCTCTACCCGGTCCTGTATCTCGAGCACCAGAAGATGTCTTTCCACGACGACGGCGAACCTGGCTTGGGCCCTATTGTTTCTTCTCTTTCGCTCGGCTCCACCTGCCGCATGAAGTTCCGGCTGAAGCAGAAGTATCTCGACGACTTCAAAGAGGTGGAGGCCAAGGACAAGATTGTGCTGGACCTCCCACTCCGGCACGGGAGCGTGGTGATACAGGAAGGAGCCGATCTGCAAAAGTACTTTGAGCATTGTGTCAGCCCGGATGGATTCAGAATCGCGGTCACTGCTCGACACATTGATCCGGACTAGAACGACAGGCAGAAGGCAAAGAGGAGCAGGGCGAGTGGCGCTGCCACCGGAGCGACGCCGAAGAAGCACACTAAGCGCAAGAAGGCAGAGGACTTCAATGATTCAAGTTCACTGACTAGCCTACCTCCTTCTGACGACAACGTACCTCTCGACGAGGCTGAGCGCTCAGCATCCCATCTGCCCTTCGTGGACACCGAAATTGTGACATCCTCGACTAGCCGCACAATCCAACCTGGTCGAACCGCTCCCAGCAAACCGAAACGCACACGAGCTTCACCAAGCCGCGCGAACGCACCAAGAAGCAGCTCCTCTGCCGCAGCTGCAAATCCGACCACATCCCCCCCGCCGCCGCAGCCAGAAGCCGCACGCAACCCAAACCCAACCTCTGGCAGCCCTGCCACCCGACGCAAGCGCCAAGACCACGTGCCGAACGACGACCTCGCCAACCGCCGCAGCAGCACGCGCATCGCCATCACGCGCTCGCTCTATGATGCCTAAACTCATCCACCCCTTGCATACAGTTCACAGTCACATCCACGTTGAAAAAGCGATGAAAAGTATTACCGAAAGATATAAAATGCGTGAGAGAGTGGGTTATGCTTTGACTGATAGATATATCGAAAAAATCGGGTGAGATGATGGGTTTAGTAGTATGCGCGTGCATCCTGTTGCAATCGTCCGTGCAGGTGTTGTGAATCATGCTGTTGCTGAGTGTCGGATGCCCAAGGGTCGAATTGGGGCATGCTCTCTGCACCTCCTGCTGCTGCTGCTGCTGGTGTTGGGGGTTGTGGTCTTCCGTTTGAGTTACTGAGGTTCATCATCGCGAGCCTGCCTTCCAGCCCTCCCGCACCAGGGAAGGGGGTATACGAGTTGCTTCCACCGTTAGCTGGCAACATTCCCATTTCGATCGCCAACGGTCTGTACGGCGGAGTATTGACCAGGCCATGCTTGTTCAGGATCCTCTTGACCTCCTCTCCGAAAACTTTCCTCTCGTCACCCTCCAGGACTCCCGCTTCTGAGAACACTTTTGTGACAAATTGACTGCCGTGCACCTGATCCACGAGGATCTCCTCCAATAGCTGCGGTCTGTTTACGTCGAACAGCACCCGCAGCAGCTGCCTGCTCGCCTCGACATCCGTCTTCTGTGAGATAATTCTAAGCACTGTCTGCGACGCAAGCTTATGCGTACACAGACTCGCCAAATGCGGTGCGAATCTCGGTGCCAACAACCTGAACCGCCCCGGGAGCAGCGCGGCATCTAGGAGCCAAGTGACCAACAACGCTCCATTCTGCGAGGTGGCCAACGGCACAGAATTGAGCACGATCGCCAGTGCAACCTGCTTGACATGGAATTTGGGCAGCTGGGGCGACTCCAAACACGCCCTCATACTCCTCGATCCGAACCGACCCTGAGCGATCTCCCAACACCTGTCCACCATGGCCTCGAAGATAAAGTCCGAGTGCGGGCTCCCAAACGGAATCAACCGCTGCACCACGTAGTTGCCGAACTGGTCCAGGAGCAAAGGCGGGATGTAGGGCCGGATGTGCTTGGCAATAATCGCGCGTTGATCATCCGAATGCGTGCAATCAATGATCTTCTGCGCCGCCCAGGTGCCGTTCTTGTGCACGCCGATCATGGCCAGGTGCGGAGCAATGAGCTCGAGCATGGTCTTCTTCATCGGCTCCGAGCACCGCTCGAAGAACTTCTGCACCAAAGTGTTGCCAATGAAGTCAGATGAGAGGTCGACTACGCATGGGAGATAGTCGCGCGCGATAGCGTCGGCGTCCGCAAGCGTGCAGTTGGGCGTCTCCAATCGTTTACGGATCTCCTTGAGTCGATTGTTGTCAAAGCGTTTGCTGGGAGGAAGCTCAGGGACGGGCGGGATGCGAGTGTAGTATGTGACCTGAGGTCGAGTGCGTGCAATGCGGGCTACGTCTGCCTCCACATCAGGATCCGTCTCGTCAAGCTGTCGCATCAGGATTTGGAGGTCGTTGACGGTAGCACGGGGCTTCATCTCTGCTGGAAGTGGGACGCCGCCCTTGTCGCTGCTGGGTACGATGCTGTTGGAGGAGCTGTGCGCGGGGAAGCCTGGCACTCGTCCCAACGCACTGTTAGCAGGACCGCCAGCAGCATCTGCGCTTAGATCGCGAGTCAGGCCGTGTGAGCCGAAAGAATTGGGCTGCAGTTGTTGGGGAGAAAGGCTGTCGAGCCCCGGAGCAGCACTTCGGTAGTCGTCTGCACCTCTCGGCATCTGTGCTTCTAGGGGTGTTCCGCCGGCCCCAGGCAGAGACGCCAAGGTCTCCATCGCTGCCAGAAATTCGGCTGAACCTGGATCCAGCGAGCCGAAGTAACTATCACTAACCTTAGTTTGCACCTTGGCAAAGCCAATCTTGACCGGGCCGACCTCGGCGCCGAGCACATCGCGACCGTGCAGGGCCTTTCGCGCTACCACGGCGTCCTCGAGGCGCTCAAAGTTGATGAAGGCGCAGCTTTTGCTCGCCAAGACGCGAACACTCTCGATGGGACCAAATTGCGCAAAGATCGAGGCCAAAGTTTCGGTTGGTGTCGAAGAGGGTATCGATCCGATCCACAGAGCGCGTGATGGTTCCTGATTGGCAGGCTCTGCACCAAAGACTTCCATGCCTGGCTGCGAATCTGCGGACCCTCCGAACATTTCCGCAGAAGGCGTAAACCCTCCCATGCCAGCTTGCGGTACCGAGTCGGGTTTGCCGAATCCGATACGCACTTGTCCTTCAGGTCCGATCGTTCCAAGTCCTATTCGACCTCCGAGACGACCAACAATGTCATCCCTTGCCCGAACAGCGTCTGCAATGTCGACATAGTTGATGAAGGCACAGCCTTTCTCGAGGACCAAGCGGAAAGTCTCGATAGCACCGTAATGCGAAAATGCCTGCAAAAGGTCTTGACTTGTAACCGATGGTCGGAGGTGACCGATCCAGAGTGTGCGTGTTGGTTGCGCGAAAGGAGAGTTAGTGCCGGACCTTTGTCTCGTCTTGTGCTGCTGCGATCGCGAAGATGCGTACATGTCGTTGGATCCAAACGTTTCCATGGCGCTGGAAGAGCCCGGCCGAGAGTTGAGGTCTCTCCCGAGGGAAGCCTCGTACTGCATCTGCGTCATCCTGAGGAGCTCTTGCTCGGCTCTGGCACGTCCACCGGGACCTGAAAATGCTGCGATGGTTCCTGCACGATTTCGACCGTTAGCCAACAAGGCGGAAAGGTCGCTTTGCGAGTCGAGGTGAGAAGAAAGGCTGGCCGAGGGAATCATGAGATTGCTGTTGCCTGCGGGACCCGCCGACATGGTCAATGACTCATAAGGGGGTTGCATAGGGCCTTGTGCAGAACCAGGACCGGCTCGATACTGGCTCATCAGAGGAGCGCGGGCGTGAGGCTGATCGAGCACGCCCATACTGGTTGCTCGTGGCCTTGAAGCGCTGACCGGTGCGCGCGACGTCAGCTCGGTAGCGTGGCCCGAGGGTGCAGCGCTGTATTGATGCAAGCGATTCTGCAGTGCTGTGTTGAGCAAGGACGAGTGCGGTGCATTGCCAGAGTAGGGAGTCTGCGAGCCCGAGTGATTTCCTGACCTCGTGTGCGACGAGCTAATCCCGGGCTGAGGTGATACGTCGCCACTTGCAGGGGCATTGAAAGCAAAAGAGGGCAGATAGCTGCTGCTACGAGCCCTGCCTTCTCCGGTGTTGAGTCGTGGTCGAAGCTGCTGGACGCCAAGGGTGGAAGACCGATTGCGAAGCTGCGCCGAGGTCAAAAATGCGTCGGGCTCAGAGAAGCCGTAATCTGAGTCCGCCGTTCCAGCCAGAGAAGCCATCGGGTCAGCATTTGAGGGCATGGTGCCTTTCGGTGTTCTCACATCAGCTCCGGTCAGGCCCATATAGTCGAGCATGTCAGAATTGTCGAAAGAGAAGCGAGGCATGCCTCCATCCTGCGCGTGAAAAGCTGAGTGCGGATCTTCTTCTGTCGCGGAGGTCATGTTGCTCAAGCCTGAACGTGTGGGCTGCCAGTGGGATGAGAAGAAAGAGGGACCGAATGCATTGGCGAGATTTGCTTGTGGAAGTGTGAGGGATCCGGAGCGTAATCGTGAAGAAGCAGGTGAAAGAGCGAGATCGTTGGCCAAACGACTAGAGTCGCCTGAAGCCGAGAAGTTTGAGGCAGAGCCGCCCGTTGGAATATCATGCAGTCCTGCAAATTGGGTATCAAAGTCTCGAGTTGGGATTGACAGATGAGCTGGAGCTTGTGCATCATGAAAAGTCGGCGGGTGTAAGGGCGATGGGGTGTCGCCCCAGCTGGATGGCAAGGTTCCTGCACGCGCTCTTCCGCGATTCGATCGACCGGATTCGCTCGACTCGATGATGGGGTCCGATTCGTTGGCGATACTTGCAGTTCGATAGGATGGTCTAGGCATAAAGCCCTCTTCCGCTTGTAACTGAAGCGCTCGCCTGGACATGATGGAGGCTTGTGATGCTGTTGATGAACTCGGAAGACCAACGCCTTCGCCATTGAAGGGTTGCTGCATAGTGAGTGCAAATTAGCTAGGATCGACGCAGTCGACAGTATCTCCTAGATTGCCATTCCAGATATATAAGTCCAGTCGGAAGAATGGCGGTTGATGGTGAAGGAGAGGTACACGACTTGGCAGAGATCTAATTTCGTGGCCAAGACGATACTGGTCACAATCGCATATCACCGTGGTCGATAGTAGGCAGGCACATTGGTATCGAGGGTCGTAATTGGTCTTGCGACTTGGACCGAGGAAGAATAACGTTAGTCGTTCAAAACATTGCTGAATCTGCTTCGAGCTAGGTGGGGATGAGCTGTCAAGTATACTGGAAGCTAGGCTCGATGGGACTGTCTTGACGAGTTGGTTGGCTACTCAATTTGAGCTTCCGCGAGCTGGTCTTGGTGAGGGTCTAAGTGAGAAGTTGGCAGAGAAGGTCGTGCCGATGATGGACGAGGCTGAGCTAGGGCCTTTGCACGAGATAAGGTTGCTGTATGACGAGGAGGATGTTGGGCCAAAGATGGCTTGCAGGGTGTTGGCGAAATAACGTTCAGGGTCAATTGGAAAGGGTCAGTGCGTCGAGGGATAGAATTGCAACACTGTGTGCTCACAACCCTCTTGGCGCTCTGCTGCGCGAACTGCTGTCTAGTTGCAGGTGACTGAGACAATTGCAGCTCAGCAAAACAGAACTGCTTCCCTGCAAGCGAATAAGTTACAGAAAGCAGAATGTTGTTGTGCTGCCGCACTACAGTCAAGCCAAAGCCAAATCGAACCCTCTCAAGGTCTCGACGCCTCGACGCCTCAACTCGAAAATCAAAATCATGATTGGTCGTTCATTTTCTGTCACTCAAGTTAAACAGCAGGGTCGTTGTCCATGATAGAACTTCGGCAGCGGCCCTGTGTTGGCGGCTAATCATCATCTTCCTATTGTGCCCAGTGCACCTCACCCCGATCGGAACAACCAGATCAAGAAAGGATCTCGATAGCTTCTTCTCTGTCTGTGCATCGTGCGCCCCAAAATATGAAGCATCATCCTGCTTGCTTGCAGTTGACTACCTACTGATCTTACTGCGTCCATTGATCATGGAAGCGACGGATCTACTGTGTTCTGGCATCCCTGGCCATCTGACCTGATGGCTGAACATCCTTGGCAGAGCTCCTCGAAGCAGAGCTGAGAGAGGTCTGTACATCTACTCATGATTCAGGTTGGCTGTGCGGAAAAGACTTTGAAGGACAGATACACAAGTTGCAAGCAAGCAGAGGACTTGAATCCCCTACATCTGGGCCTCGGGCGAAGGGACGGTTCGTAGGCAAAGCCCAACAAGGCTCCGACAGCAAAAAAGCGGGGTACAGTGCAGTACGGTACAGTACAGGAAAGCAAGATGAACTGCATCATCAGTTCGAGTCCCCGCATTCCAGGCATTACCAGCCACAATCAAGCCGCAACCTCAATTGCTCCGGCAACGACGGCCGCTAAGCCCTCTGCCCATTGTTCGGGATCGCTACCAATAGTTCAAGCCTTGTTTGCAGGATCACACTTCGCCAAGTGTGTGAGCACAGACATGTAAGAGACCGAATGATGCATGGCTTCTTACTGAGGACCGTACCAGTACGAGCAGTGATAGCATGGCAAAACGCCGTGGTCTTCGCCGACAAGATGGCCCAGGCGCACGCAATAGTGATGTGGAGTCAGCCAGCCAGCCGGCAGAGAGTCTTCCAAGGCTGGAAGAAATTCGGCTGGGACCCGGCCTCGCTAAGGTGCGCACGAGCAATCTACTGACCAGTAAGAACAGAAGCGCCAGCAAGCCAGACGCCGTCGAAGCCGCAATATCGTATCAAGACCGGGAGCTGCAGTAGTATCACTATACGGTACACAGGATGCATGTCGGATCCCCGAGACTGGATTGATTCTCCCTTCCTGACGATGGTGCACCGCAATGGCTTGGATATGCGAAATGAATCGGTTCGAGCGTGCACATCCAGCATTGAGCAGCCGCTGGAAGGCGAAACAGGGTCGATCTTGGTGTGCGTCAGTCAGAAAAATATGCCCGCCCCGCCTTGAGCACCGGTGCTTCGATTGCATTCCGTATTGAAATCAGAATCAGTCTCAGTCTCAGTCTCAGTCTCGCGCGTGACCATGAGTGTCGTCCCGAACAGCGTTAGGCCGTGCATTTTCTAAGCTCGGGCTTTGGCCTGCAGCTGGCAAGGGCCAATTTTGGCACCCCTGCATCGACTCGTTGGCAGTGCGGCTTTGCCCAAGGCTGGAATCAGGAGCCGGCCTCACTTATCTGAGTTGTCCCAGACATGCAAAGCCAGCACCAGCACGAAAGAGACTAACAAGCATGAAAAGTCGCTTCCTTTGCGTCCATATTCCGCGGGCCATGCACTTTCTTCATGGTTTCATCCGATCCTCTGTCTGACTTGAATCCATCCGTTGACACAGTCCAGATTTTGTCGTTGAGAGTTGCCTCAGAGTTGGCGGTTGAATGCTCTCGCAAACTCGACTCAGTTCGATTCGGTTCAACTTTGTGCTTTCTCAGTGATGTGTCGTTTGCAGCTGTTGGTTAACGTCACGCAACAGGCAGAACTAAGTCATCGGTGCGGCTCTGGCTCGGCTGTGCTCTATTGCCTCGAGTTAAATTTTTCTACCGGTTGTGGAACAACTGTCATGAGCCAACTAGATTTATGCACTTTTTGCCGGCTAAGTTACTGTAACTAGCGTGAGCGTGACGGACTGACTGAGTGACTGAATGAGACTGACTGACTGCTGTGCGCGCGGAACCTCGATTTGAATCAGCTTAGGATTGAGCGCGATGCGCAAGGTGACTGCAATTCTGCCTGAGCCGTCGCTTCACGTTCCTCTTTTTCACTATCTTTTTCCCATTTTTTTCCTCGCTGCGCTTCGATTCCTGCCTGGACTTTCCGAGGCTGAGCTCGTGATTCTGCTTAGACTCGACTTGCTTTGCGTTTGCTTTGCTTTTCTGCCTCACTTTGGATGGGCATCCGTTCAGTGGTGCACAAACCCAGCAAAGCACGTCCACCGTATGGGACCGCCCAACGATATTCGCATTCCTTCTCGAGCCCAACTGCCACACACGGCTCCTCCTCATTCGCAGTATCTTCTTCCCAAAGTCATCAACTCTCTTCCCTCGTGTGATCACATCCACTTGCCCATCATCTCACATCACACCCTTCAGCCCTCTCATCGACACCAATACTATCTGTACAGTATATCGCATCTCGATCCGACTCTTACTCTCTCAACACCAGCTACGCGGCCCATTCACCCACTTCTGCCCAGCCCTGACGCCAAACCAAGCACTTTGACCTCCGGCCTGGCTCGCCTTTCCCGCTTCGCTTCATTTCATCTACCATTCATACCTCAACCGTCGTCTGCGTCCTGGTCGCATTCGACTTCATCGCCTGGAAGCTTGCAGCGCTCGAAGCCCTTGTAAGCCTCCGTTCAAGTTGTTTGGCCAGAATACAGCTGGCTGTCGAGTTCTTTCAATCGTTCCCGAGCCTCTCCGTCCAACTCCATCCTCTGAATAGTAGATCTACACACACTCATCCGGCTCAGCATCTCAACAGCGTCTCGCGATCGCTGTCTACGGCCACTTGCTCGGAAGCTCGATCCTGAACGCGGATGATGGATGGTCCCACCCATCTCCCTTGATTGAGCGTTGGTGTACTATCTTCACATCACACGCTCCTTCTCTGTCAAGATCCCGGTCAGATCATCGCCTCGTCTTGTTCCCTTGTCACCCAAGGCACTCCTGGTTGAAACATCTTCGACACGCAGACGACCGTTGCTGTGTTTGACCCCAACACTTGCTTGGTCGCCTCTCTTCATACGTATTCTCAAAGGTCATGGCCGCCACTAGAGCTCGCACTGAACTTGCTGCCGCTTCAGCGCCACAATCAACAAAAGATGTAGCTCCAGCCGAAGACGTGGCTTCGGCCGACACCTCCTCCAACGACCAGACTCCTGCCCGTCGCACCACCACTCGCACTCGCAAACTCCCTAGTCGTCTCCTTCCCTCGCCCTCGCCCCCGCCTTCTCGTCCCTCGTCTTTCTACAACGCTGCCAAGCAGGCCAAAGGCAGCAAAGAGGACGGCCTCAGTGCTTCGCCCGCCGGCACTCCTTCTGCTTCAGCTGCAGCTGCACCAAAGTTGCGCAAGAGTAACAAGACAGACTCGGACGCCATCAGCTCCGATCTTGACGCTGCTGGAGACAAGGAAGACTCGGAGGATCTTGGACCAGGCAAGCGTAAACGCCGACCCAGCAGCATGTACAAGCCCCCTTCCACCTTGACCACAGTCGAGACTCCATCGCCAGCTTCGCTTTCATCTGCGTCCAAGTCCAAGAAGAAGGGGCGCAGCATCAGCCCCGAAGCTTCGGCACACAAGAACATGTCTCCCTCTGCTCTGGTCGCTCAGGCTAAGCTCAAGGGACGAATCTCCAAGGGCAAGCTGGAAGAAGTCACCCCTTTGTCCAAGAAGGCTAGCAATGCACGCGGCAACGGAGACGATTCGGAAGCAGAGTTTGAGATCGTTGCAACAGGCACAGTCAAGAGACCCCGGCTCGGAGATGTCGACGAGTCGTTGGACCTTTCGCCTCCTCCACTGCTGCCTCGTGATGGTTCTGTCAGAGTCCGCATGCCAACGCAGTTCACGCAGCCAACCTTCATTCGAGGTGGCCATGTCAGCGTCTCGCCTGAGGCTTCTGCCAAGCGACCCATCAAATTTGGTGTGCGCGACATTGGTCGCCCAGCCCTCCCTGGTGATCAGCCTGAAGCGGGTCGAGCTCGAATCGGCAGTCTGGCCCACTCGTCCAAGCACGACGCACCATACGGCTGGAAAGGCAGTGACATTCCCTCCTCTTCACCCATTGCAGCTGACGTCGTCAAGTTCGACATGGACTCGAGCACGCCTCTTACGTACGTTCCGCTTCGCTGCGCAGCACGCAACACCAGTGGATACCGTAACATGCACAGTACTCCGTTCGCCAATCAGGTCGTGAACGAAGAGGAAGAGGACGAGGAAGAGGATGACGATGACGAGAACGACTTCCACCAGGCCATGCTCGATGCCGACTTCGACTTCTTCGACTCGCAGAAGACCGATGCCAACGCCGAGAAGCCTCTGTGGTCCGCTGCCCGACGTGCGACTACGGAGGAGGACACAGAGATGGACGATACACCCGCAACCACTCCTCGCAGCCCACAGTCTGGATGTGACCTTCCATCTCCCGACAGTCCTCGTTGCAAGACGGAAGAAGATGTCAGCATGCCCAGTTCCGAGGAGAAGACCGCTTCGCCGTTCGGTGCCGGTCGTGACTCTGTGTTCGTGCATGCCTTGCCTACCACCCAGGTGGGTGCGGACAAGCCGCACCAGCACGCTGGCTCACTCACTTTGTCGCTGCCGTACAGCCCCGTTGCCGCCTCATCGCCTCGATTGCGAGCTGTCGATGTCGATGTCGATGCACGTGCTTCCGCCAAAAGCACCAAGGATGCGCCTGCAGCCACTCAAATGGGCACACCTGTGCTGCAGAGGCGCAAGCATGCTGGTTTGCCGACAGGACCTCACGCGCTTGCACCTCTCAAGCTGAGTGCTGAACTCATGGAACGAAGCAACTCCAACGTCGCTCCTTACATGCAGCTCTCGCCTATGATCGAGATCGAGTCGCCGCTGCTCAGCCCTGGTCTTACGCTAAGTCTGCATACGAAGATTGCGGATCTGCCGAGTCCGTTCATCATGGGCGTCGGCTCGCTTCCGGACCTTGAGCAGCCCGCTCCGCTTGACTTGGGATCTGCAGAAGCTTCCACCACTCCCAAGGCATCCAGCCCAGAGCTGGAACTTGCAAGCGAAGTCAAGACTGACTCTATGGCCGCAGTCCCCGCAGCAGTCGAAATTAAGCAAGAAGCTACAAAGCAAGTCGCTTCGTCGACTGAGCCCGAAAACAAGACTGTCGAAGCGCTGAAAGAGGAAGTCAAGGTCGAGAAGGTAGCCGCACGACGACCTGCTCTGCCACCTCCTCGCCAGATTCGTTTCACCACCTTCACTACCCCCTCCGTTGAATCGACTGAGACCAAGACGCTGCAGCCTGAAGCGATCAAGACATCGATCACGGCCCCACCTCACGTTCAACCTCAGCAACAGCAGAAATCGCAGCATCAACTCAACGCTGGTGCCTCTACCAGCTCCAAAACAAACACTACCCCTGATCTGGTCCACACCGGCTCTTCCTCGCCCGATTCGGCTTCGGACTCGCCGAGTCCAGCGACATCGGCTGACGCCGAAGTAGAGACCATCCTTTTCGGTCCTCCCGAGAAGCTTGATATGCACGAGCTGGACCATGCTTGGGGAGGTGTAAAGGCTGCCCAGCATCAAGCGGCCATGCGTCGTGCCAAGACCGCTCGGGTTCACCATGTGGATCTCACCGACGACACAACCACTCTCGCCACCACTGCCGAGTAAAAAGGACTCGAATCTTTTCAAACCTCGTGCTGGCCCTATTTCCCAAACTTGTACACTAGCCAAATGCCAGGCAGCCCTGGTGTTCGGATCCATTACTGCAAGCGGCGCAACGCTGTCGCAGCACCACCGTATTTTATCAGAAGAAAAAGATCGTATCTATTGTCACTTGTAACAACTAGTTTCGCTATTCCTGTCTTATCTTAGTCCCCTTCTTTTTCTTAGTGTTTTTCTTCATCTCGTCACCACCACTTCACTCGTATCGAGTTGCCTCTCAGGCATTAGGAAGAACTAATACAAACTCTATGCTGCGAATCAGGTTGATTCCCGGCCTAAGGCATCTGAACGTGTGTGTGCTTTGCTTGGTATGAACATGTCTGGTATCGTCATGGCCGCGTTGGTCCACTGCGTTGGTGAAGGCGAAAGCAGAGGCAAAATTAGATCAGCAGTAGAAGGCGCGCGACCGGCTCGCTTCAGTCGCGCCTAAGCGTTATCTTTTTGACTTAGCCTCAAAAAGGGCCGATTTAGGCGAGACTGCGTGTAAATCAGATTTAGGCAAGTGGGCTGAGTTGTTTTGTGGAGGAGCGCAGCTGCACGTTGAAAGAGACACACACACACACACAGACTCTCTCAGCCTCTTGCTCAGCGTCACATTGAGTCGAGGTCGACGGCTCACCACCGCGAACAAGTCCTCTTTCACTCCGCAAGCATCATCCAAAACCTTCACCTCAACGGACGTCATTGACCACCTCTCACGCATATCACGATTCCGTGGCGTCGACTTACCCTCGCATGCTGTTTCCATGATAAGGGCTTTTGGGAAGCCACCGGATTCAACAATCATGAGGACGTCTCAACGAAACTGGCGGCTGCTGCTAGGATGTCTTCTTGTGTCGCTGTGGACAGTGGAAGCAGTTATTATTGATGGACACATACCCCCAAGATCTCCATCCGTGCCGACCACATTCGAGCAACCCTTCGCCGTATCATCCTATCTCCAACACTTCTTTGACTCTTCGCTGCGGTCATTGTTCGGCTCTGGGCAGCATCAGCAGCATCATGCAGATAAGGGCGTCAAAACGTTCGGGCTACGAGAAGCTTATCATCACGGCCTGGGCGACAAGTCATATCAGCGTGCTCGGGCCAGCTTCGACTTCCGCATCACAGCCAATGACATCCAAGCCAGTGGGGCAAATCTGGACTTCATTCCACGCATCAGAACGATCAAGCAGCACATCACCAGACCCAAGGATCCCAAGAGGTATCTCGAGGTCCGTGGGCAATCATACAAGGACGCCATGTGTGCAGCGTCGACAGAGCTGGACTGGGAAGATCTAGACGTCGAGGCGCCTGATGTGACTGACCGTACCACGGTGTTGGCTTTTGCAAAGATGGCTGCCTCTGCGTACAAGAATGACACTTCCGATTGGGATGGTATTGGCGGTTTTGACCCAACCAACTCGTTCGGCTGGGAAGGCGATGGCATCCGCGGACACATCTTCACTACTCACGACAATGATACGATCGTGGTTGCTCTCAAGGGCACCTCGAATGCCTTCCTTGGCGGTGGAGACACAGCGAGGAGAGACAAGACGAACGACAACCTCCTCTTCTCGTGCTGTTGTGCTCGAGTCTCTTGGTCATGGTCTACGGTGTGCGATTGCTACCAAGGCCATGGTGACACTTGCGGTCAGACATGCCTTGAGCGTGCACTGATCGAGAAGTCACTGTACTATCCCGCCATCACAGATCTGTACAACAACATCTCGTACGCATATCCGGACTCGCAGATCTGGATCACGGGACACAGTCTTGGAGGCTCATTATCGTCACTTCTTGGCATGACGTTTGGTGTCCCTACGATCACCTTCCAAGCGCCGGGCGAACGGATGGCAGCGATGCGTCTGCACCTGCCGCTTCCGCCTCCTAAGCATCCTGACGAGAACCCCGTCTCGGCGCTGCCGATTGTGCACGTCTACAACAATGCCGACCCCATCGCTACGGGTCAGTGCAACGGCGCAGCTTCGGTATGCTCGAGCTTTGGGTATGCCATGGAGTCGAAGTGTCATGCGGGCAAGAGCATCGTGTACGACACAGTGGGCAAGCTCGGATGGGGTGTATCGGTGAACGCGCACCGCATCAACTCGCTCGTGGACGATGTGCTATCCGAGGACTGGAGCGAGAAGGTCAAGAAGAAGAAGGCGAAGCTGCGCTCAGTCGACACGACAAGAGAGGTGGAGACCAAGGGTTGGCGATGGCCATGGCATAGAGGAGACGACGCTAATGACGGCGGTGACACGGACGACGATACGGACGAAGATGACAAGCTCGCAGTGCCGATAGCGAGATCAGAGGACAAGTGTCATGACTGTGAGAACTGGCACTTTACCGACGATACCTCTGAAGATCAGTAGCTCCATCGTCTCGCCAAGCATCTACAGATCCATCGCCAATTTGCATTCCCACGTCTCACTGAATTGTACCAATAGAACTGTCCGCATCCGCATCCGCATCCGCAACATTTACATGATCGACTTATCGTTCGCTGTGTCGTCTTACAACTATCGGGATGATTGTGTGACATTGCATGATATTCGAAGAAGTAGTCGGTGTTGTGGGTGCATAACGCCGAGGCTGTCTTTGCCTATCTATGTTTAGAGCTCCATTGAGCGTTGCAGTGGATTCTGCGAGCCGAATTCTAGCCAACTGCAGAGAGGCACAACACAAAGAGAGAGACAGAAAGGGGCCGGGCTAAGATTGCTTAACACTGCAGGGTTTTGCTTGACAGCGCGAAATGAGAAACAGAAAATCTGGCGGAAATTCGGTTGCGGACGCGTTTGGGTGGTTTGCTGCACTGCACTGCTGTCGGTTTGGCGTGGTTCTCGGCAAGAGCCGTGCACAGCACTGCTCTCTCTCTCCGCAGTCTCTGCACTGCCCCCCTTCGAGTTGAGTTTAAAGAGGTCTTTTACCCGCGTCTTTGCCCGCACCGCAGGAAAACCGAATTGAGGTCCGAGGCAGCTTTGCAGCAGCAAAGCGAAGCGAAAGCGCGTGTGCGTCAGGAAGAGCCTTCTTTCATTTGTCTCGGTCCAAAGTCTCACTCAAGGCATGTGGCTTCCTTCCACCTACATCATCCTCTTTCATCGTCTTGCTTAGTCTCGTATATATCCTTCGCACGAAGGCAAGATCGCCTCGGGCAACAGAAGCAGCTTGGATAGCAGCTGATCTCGAGACCCACGCACAAAGAAGCAGGACGCAAAAAGCAACAAGCAATAAGCAAGAAGGGCACAACCGTCGCTGGATCTGGAACAACAAAGAGAAAAGCCTGGCTGGTACCAGATGCAACCATACAACCATCTTCAATAAAATCTCTTATTCCTACGGTAGCGCTCGATCGCGCTCATAACCTACGGACACCTCAGGATCCTGCACTGGATCCGTGTCCAGGCGCAACACCGGCTCAAACCGTGCAGCCTTACAAGGCTTAAATCTCGGAAGCAAGGAAGGCCGTCATCATGACCAACCCCTATCACCCGCAGCAGCCTCCTCGACAACCTGCATACGATAACCCTCTCAACCCTGCCAACTCCCGACCGCCGTTTCCCCAATCCAATTCGAACCAGAGCATGCTCAGGCACCATGAGCAGGATGGAGTCGATTACCACCACTACCATAGTCAAGGCCCACAACCCTATCACGACCCTTACGCCACTCTGACACCGAATCACGAATACGACCTCTCTTCGAATGACACCATGATGCGTCAGGTCTCCGGCTACTCAAAAGAGTTGCACAAGTCGAGCTCGGATGAAGGAAATGATTCTACAGTCAGAATCACCGGTGGAACGCAGTATGTGCTGGCTAAGGACGAGGAGGGTCGCATCGGCCATGGGCGTGGCCATCGAATCGAAGCGACCGACGGGCTATTGCCGGACATGCCCCCGGACATGGATCGCCTCAATCCAGAACAGAAAGAGATCATGAAGCAATTCCCGCCGGACCTCGACGACGAGGGAGGCGGAAAATCGGGCTTGCAAGCCGCCGTGGCCATGCTGAAAGACTGGCGCTCTTACTTCAAGCTCAAATACCTGCATTGGTGGATCATGCTCGTCCTCGTCATTGCGATCGTCGCTCTCACAACAATATACCACAAGCAAATCGTCGACTGGCTCACACCTATCTCGCAGAAAGTTACCACCGTCGCGTGGGGCTGGATCATCCCCGTGGCCATCTTGTTCATCATCTCGTTCCCACCGCTGTTTGGTCACGAGATCGTGCTCATCTTGGTCGGTTTGGTGTATGGTATCTGGATCGGCTTCGGTATTGCCAGTCTCGGAACGCTGTTGGGAGAGATCGGAAACTTTTACGCCTTCAAACATTGCTTGCGGTCGATGGCAGCCAAGCACGAGAGGAAGAACATCCACTATGCTTGCATGGCCGAGATGGTCCGAGACGGAGGGTTCTGGGTCATGTTCCTTGCGCGACTTTCGGCGATTCCAGGCCACTTTACCACCGCGGTCTTTGCCACGGTCGGCATGAATATCTTCATCTTCACCTTCGCCGCGATCCTCGCACTTCCCAAGCAGCTGCTCATCGTCTACCTCGGTGTAGCCATCAAGAACTCTGGAAACGGCTCAGAGGACACCAAGAGCAAGGTCATCAAGTATGTCGTACTGGCGATCAGTGTCATCATTACGGTCTGGACGGCATACTGGCTGTATCAGAGGATGGAAAAGGTCAGGCCGGAAGTGAGCGCCAGGTTGAGGCAGAAGAGGTACGAGCTCTTGCTGCAGGCCAGGACGCCGGGCACTGAAGGGTACATGGGAGAGGACAGGGGAGAGAGGGGCATGTACACTTATCCGCCTACAGCACCGCCCAATGGCGGGCAGGGAGCGGTGGTCGATGCGAGCTATGCTTACAGGCCGCAGTCGCACATGCCGCCATCCCAACAACAACAGCAGCAGCAGATGATGGGACCTTCGGGCAGCTTCGGACCTCCGCAATCGTACGACGCACCTCGACTCCAACCCGGGCAAGGCAGAATGCACTTTGGAGGAGAAAGCCGACCGGGAAGCTACGCGCCCGAAGCGTACGATCCATCGCGGCAACCACAAGGGCCGGTGAGCAGATCCGCTTACGGCGCAGACGTTCGACCCGATACCAACATGCGCGAGGCATACGATCAGCAAGCTCAAGCGCAGCCTCAAAGTCGACCGGGAATGAACCCCACCATGTCGGACGCGGCACCACCGCGGATGCCCAAATCGCCACGCCGCATCTCGAGCCAATACCCACGCACCTCGACCGAGCAGCTCGAGGGCGGTGGCGAGGCACAGTTCGTGCCGATCTCGCATGCTCCCCCGCACGAGCCGGTCTCGTCCTCGGGGGGTGGCAGGGCACCGATCACAGCGCCATTGCAATTCCACCGACCGATCCGCGCAGCGACGGGAACGCCGTTCCACGAAGCGCCTTCGGACGGATTCGGCCCGGTTCGCAGTAAAGATGAGACAGTGCCTCTGACAAATGCAGCGGGCGAGTGGGCCAGCAGCCCGAGCTTGGCAACAAGTCCAGTAGATGGCCCGCCAGAGTACAGGAGCTATGCATCCAGTCAACACAACGGGCACGCGCAGGCGCCGCAGCATCCGAGGGCGTTGCAGCCTAATAATGGTGCTGCGGGCGCGCACAGGCTTGAGGCGGGCGTGCAGAGGTATACGCTCAGCGATTAGATGCTTGTTCACGGTGTCGCAATACAGATCTCTGGGACTTTCTTTCATTCTTTCTCAGGAAGTTAGGTCTGTGTGTGAGTTGAGTTGAGCTGAGATTGGTGGATTGTATTGCAAACAAGAGTATGGTTATACAATGTCGCCGGTCTCCACATCGATACTTGACAACCCTGCGCCACCTTCCAACAAACTAACGCTTTCTCCGCTTTGATCATCGACGACCAGAAACCTCAAAATCTCAAACGGTGCATGCTTATGCGCCCTAATCGAGGTAAAGTATACCGTTGCGGTCCTTGCCTCATCCTCCGGCTTTGTAACTTTAAAGCTCAAATCCACTCGCCCCTGCATCATGTTCACCGCACCTTTCACCCGACATTGCCCGCCCAACCATACCTCCCTTTTCAGCACCACTGCGTTGCTGTCGAGAAGGGATAGGACTTGCGGGTTGGCCTTGACCTGCGTTGTGATGGATTTGAAGATCGACGAGGAGAGCTTTTCCTTGTTCGTAGCGTAGATCGTGAATGCTGACCACGAGGCGATCGCCGCCGCGACAAAGCCAACAAGGTATGGCAAAGTGTTGGGCACAGTGGGGAGCGGTTTGTTCTTAACATGCGTCGCGCGGCCCACATTCGCTGAAGACGACGGTGAAGGCGGTGAAGGTGGGGGTGTGATGGGCGCAAGTGTCTTCGACGACGTCCGCAGCGCCCGCAACGCTGTTGGTGCGAGTGGCATTCCAACCCTCCCAGCAACGGCTAAGGGCATCCGCCTACCAGCTGCAAACCGGGAAGCGTGGATCGCGCGTCCGATCATGATCCCCACTATGCTATGCTTGCTGTGGTGTGTTGCGTGAGGGTTCGAGCTGCTGTCTGTCCGCGCTGATGCTTGAAAGGTAGTCCGACCGCAAAGCCAAGGAAGGACGAGTTGGAAGATTGCAGAATCGTTAAACGCAACAAGTTGGCCCAAAAAAGTGCAAGCTCAGAATCCTCCACCCCAAACCCGGGCTTCCCGCTTAGCACAAAGAAAAGTCCACGCGCACCCACACGCGCTTGCCAGCTTACTCAACCCGCCCGCACCTCTCAAGTTTTCACCACATAACATACACCCCTCATACATGGCACAACCTTTGTAGTGCTCCCTTCCACCCACATCCAGAAAACGACCAGGCGTGGTAAGAGAGTTTTGATATTGGTGGCATGAATTTGGTGTTCACCGACCTGCCACTGCTCTTGGCTTTCGAGCTGACCGAGCGTAAAGATAGCGGTGTCAAGGCCAAGGTCCGTGAGTTGTGGGAGCTTGGTCAGGGACCTTGGCTCTGCTACAAGTTGCATAGGACGAGGTCGACAAGGCTATCTGTTTGGTCTTGATGCTGGATCCTGTGCGAGTAGTGGAAGAAGCCTTTGCAGGCTTGGTCTTGGCGGTGGCCGCTGGAGCCAAAGTTATGGGCTTTGCCTGCTCATAGATGAGGGTGAAGCTCAAGCTGTTCCTCATCTTGAGGTTGCTGTAGCAGATGTGATCATGGTGCTCACCGCAGTCATGCTGCGGCCCAAGTTGCTGCCAGCGTCCCAATTATGCAACCATGTCACTAAGAATGTCTGCCTCTGGCTCGGAATCTTCCTCAAAGCTCTGCCAGCGCACAACCAGAGTGGCAGGGACTTGGCCAAAGAAAAGTTGGTATCGATGCAGCCATGTTGTTCCAAGCAATGCTCCGACGGAAGGTATCAGGACATTGTGGCCGGTAGAGCGAGGTGTTGCACAGAAGCAGTGCCACATATCTATGAGCATCTCTCTGTTCACAAGAGATGGACGTCTGCAGTTTACAAAGAGAAGATCGTCAGTCAAAGCCGTTTATAGTACCGCACGTCGTTCCTCGATTTGCAGAGAAGATGCCAAGAGGTTTGTATCTACTTTAGTCGGAGGCCGTAGCGCCTTCTACGTAGATGCGCATGATGACCCAAACGCAGGCTAGAAAAATAGCGAGCATCCAAGAGAAACGTCGAAGAACGGACGTGCAGTCTGACGCACCTGATCCGCATGTTGCATCTGGCAAGCCTCGAGCATCGCGTGCACAGTGCTCGTCTTGTGTTCAAGGAACATTCGCAGAAATGCTCGGCGACTCAGGAACGCCATGGCATCAGTGCACACACAGCACGAACAATGTAGAAGAAGTTGTTGCGGCCTGTGCGGTGCAGTATACAATGCTTCGGTGCAGACACGAAGCATTGTCGATCAAGCAGATCCATGCGGTCCTTGAGTGTGTCCTGTAAGAGAACATGGCAAAGACTCAGGAGCGCGTGCATTGCCCTATGATGGAACGCGTCGGTAATGACAGTTGATGGAGCCGAACTGCAGCCGAAACGTTACAAAGAGTTCGGTACAGCGTGATGTCGATCCTTTCATTCTTGTATAAATGTGTAATACAGTATTCGACGTCGAAAGATTGGCATTTTGAAATCAGCATGCCTCGGATGTGGGGCTCGGCGATATCAAAGTGTACGCCGAGTGGGATGCATTAGCAGAGTTTCGTAGTTGATTTGCGCTTCTAAGCTGCATCTCGCATAGCAACCGATGTCAAGAAATGCCTAACTTTGCAGTCTCAATACAATTCCAACCAGCGACACTGCACCAGCACACAAATTTGCAGCGTGCGTCCGACTCTTGGCGCCAGCGTGTCGGCCACTTGTCCACTTGGGGTTCCATATGATCGGCATTTTCACCAGAGCTTTGGCGGCAAAGACGCCTTACCATTCCAGCGCGGAAATGGCTGTCCAACACTGAGACCAGGGCCGTCACGCAGCGCCAACTTGCGAGCTCCGCTGTGCAACACGGAGTCAAGTCTTACTCTCGTTGCGTGCAGAGTGCAGCGAGGACCGAGCTCCGTGTCGGCTTCGAGCATGACAACCGACCCCCCTTTCTTCGTTTCATTCAATTGTGTGTCAGCGTGTCGCTCTGTGCCAGTCTGATGGGTCAATCTTTGTCCTCTGTGTTCCCTGACCCTCCTTTCTGTTCTGTTCGCCATCCTATCGTCTAGTTGTCCCATCACCCCTACCACCAACACCATCAGCTTTCTGTCTCTTCTCTCCTCTCCACTCCACTCCACTACCCCCCTCTCCATCTCAACCCCCCCCCTTTCACTCCTCCTCAAGACCGTCTCCACGACAAGGAAGCCGGGCCTTCTTTCAGAACATATTCGTTTCAGCATCTGCTCGCCTTCTTGACACCAACTTTTGTCGTGCATCTTCCAGGACTCGCCTTAGCATCTGCTTTATCTTTCCACCGATCTTTACCTCTCAGCACAAATACAAGTCACAATGAAAGCTGTCGCAGCAATTGCCCTCACCGCCTTGGTCTCCAGCTCCTTGGCATCGTCTCATACTTCGACTGCACTGAACCGTCGCCACCACAACAAGGGGCCCGTCGAATATGAACAGGCTCTCGCCAAGCGTGCGAGTTACTCTGGCACAGCCACCTGGTACAATGTTCAGACAGGAAACGCTGGGTAGGTATTCTCATCTAGGCTCTTTGCTGCTCGCCTCGATTGCTCATCTTTACTGACTCACCCTTCGGTCTTCAACAACAGCGCGTGTGGTCAGTACATGACATCCAACCAGTACGTTGTCGCCATGAACCAGCCCATGTACGGTGATCTGGGCCAGCGCTCCTCGTGGTGCGGTCAGAGCATCGTCATCACCGATGGCGTCCACACCGCTACCGCTACAGTCCAGGACGCCTGCCCGACTGGTGGAGGAAACTGCTACTATGGCTCGCTTGACATGAGTGAAGGTCTCTTCCAGGTATTCCACGATCTCGGCACGGGTACCTTCCCCATCACTTGGTGGCCCGCTGGCCAGGGTCCCAGTGGCGGCAACAACAACAACAATAACAACAACAACAACAACAACAACAACAACAACGATGGTCCCACTTGGGAAGAAAAGCAGGCCAGGAAGAAGGCCAAGGCTGCCGCCGCCGCCGCCGCTTCTTCATCCTCGGCTGCCGCAGCATCTTCTGCCGCTGCCTCTTCATCCGCTGCCGCCTCTCGTGCATCCGTCTACTCTGTCACCAAGGCTGCTGCCCGTGCTAAAGCGTCTTCGTCCAGAGCCGCCGCCAGCGCGTCGCGAGCCAGCGTCCTCTCGAGCCAGTCGGCTGCTGCTGCCGCTTCAGCCTCCGCAGCTTCGGCCGCCGCTGCTGCCGCCGCCGCCGCCGCCGCTACTCCCACTGGCAACCTCAACAACTTTGCCAACCTCTACGATGGTCTCTACAAGATCGTCGTCGAGCAGGTCAACTCGAATGACACTCCGTCTTCCTGAGTTGTCCTTTCCACGTCCCATCTTCTTCTCACTGGCTAGCTTGCACCTGCAAGTCTTAGTCTTGTGTTCCTTCCTTCCCTCAAGCATTTATCTCGGAGAGTTCAAAAGGAAAGGATTCAAGGGATTCTAATCTATCGTATTGGGCATGGGTCCAGCGAGGACCGGTCCTCCTGATCTACATTCCAAGGCCTTTGTTGTTTCTTTTCGCTTTCTCGCATCACTTTGTGGCACCGGTCCACATTGTTGTCTCGTCGATGTCCCCACGACAGCTGGCCAAGTCGTTCGCGGGACACTCGCGCTTTTTCTAGTTTTGCTTTTGCCTTTTGCTTCTTGTCGTTCTTGCTGGACATTTTCTTCTCTCATACACTGCCTTCTGTCGTTCAATTCTCAAAGCATTCTTTGCTACTTGTTCGTGTTCGATCCGTCAAAGTTACTTGTCATGAGAGATTGTGAGAATGCAAATGCTGACTATGGAATAAAAATTGTGAGACTGCGACAACACCAGTGTTCAGAGAAGGCCGCAAGAGGATAGGATGTCCCACGCGCTGCCGGACATTTCAAGCTTGACAGGACCGCCCTTTCGTTTGATCTTGATAGAGTGACGGAAGGTGCCATCGGTCATATGATCCGCATCCTCTGCAATGGCTTCTGCTTTGTTGATGTACCATCTCAGGTACTGACCCTCGACCTCCCAGCGGCCTGCGGAGACCTCAACATCGATCGAGAGGAGGGGTTCCGTGCTCGTGAGAGGGGCCGATGATCTTGTCGAGACCGCGGCTGACAGCTCAGTCGAGTCGGCAAGCACCGTGGATGCTGAAGACGACGATCCATCGTCCGTGCTCGGTGTTGTCAGATTGCTGATGCTGGTCTGTGACGAGGACAGGGATTCGGATTCACGGAGCCTCCTCTCTTGTTTGGAAGCCCAACGAGCCGGGTCGGTTCCTTTGATCTTGCGTCTGTTGCCTCTGTCTCCACTCGCAGCGGCAGCAACGTCGTCGGCGCCATAGTGGAGGAATGGGAGATAAATCTCGGTTGGAAGACCGTCTTGGTCGAGCTCAGCAGCTGTGATGCCGACACTGTAATTGAACTCGGAGGATTTGATGTCGAAATCAATGTTGGCTGGTGTGCCCACAGTGGCGACTGGGAAGGGACGGCAGAATGCAGCAGCTGCACGAGATCCGTTGAGAAGGTTGGGTGCCCGGTAATCGGCGTCACCGGGGACAAGCTCGGGCAGATTGATGCTAGATCTAGAGTTGGAACCTGACGAGAAAGCCGAGATGCTGCTGAGAGGCTTGGAACGGACACTTGAAGAAGAGATAGAGGTCTTGCGGACAGGTGCTGCCGATGTTGAGGCAACTTCAGCATCGCCTCCTTTGATGTCGTTTTGACTCCAGATGCTGAGATCTTCGCCGTTCCAATCATCTCCCCACTCGTGGCTGTTATCGGGACAGTAGGTCCAGACGGTGTAGCTGAGCAGATTCTTGCCGTCACAGCCGTTGAGTGACGCATCGAGCGCAAGCGTCTGTGCAGAGTAATCTCCGATGCCGTTGCCTTTCGCGTCACCATAGTAAGACTTCTTCTTATCGAGATCGTAAGGGATTCCGATCTCACCGATCAGGGTCGGGTATTGGCCAAGTCCGTCGAGGCAGTCTTGACGGAGATAGCCGAGCTGGTCTCTGATGCATTGTCGGATGGCCTTGCTGCCCATGCGGATGGCAAAAAGAACTCCGGGGTATTTGCCTCTGAGAAGACCGACGGCATCTGCATTGAACCAGTTCCAATGCTTTGTGATGAGGGTGAGTCCATCGTAGAAGTGACCCGAGAGACAGGCTCGGTGTTTGAGATCGTCCTGATTCATGGATCTGGGTGGTGGCTCGAAGACAGGGGGCTGAATGAACATGATAGCTTCGCGGTGGACGGAGCGAATCAGGGCAGCATAGGCACGGTAATGCGGCAACCAGTAGTCTTCTGCGAATTCGGCGGGTTTTGTCCCAGCTGGATCCTCGAAGAAACGGAAGTATTGATCGTTGAGAACCTCGCCGGTAGCTTGATCCCAAACGCCGTGAGCAGCCCAAAGACACTGACCAAGAGGCCAAGAGTCATGACGTTTCCAGCCCCACCTTGAGCCACCTTGAACATTGTCCTCATCCTCTGTCAACCAGGCGAGGGTGCCCTTGGGATCGACAAGCACTGACCCGCTGCGTTTAGGACCCATGGAGCCAAAAACCCAATTCTCCAAAGTCTGCGACTGACCGGCACCAAGACGGAAGCTTTGAATTGGGGTTGGTACAGGGCCCTTCTTCAGCTGCCATGATTTGGGGATGCTAGAGATGCTGGCAAGACCGATGTAAGTCTGATTGGGCTCATTGACGCTGTCCCAGCCAATGACACACTCATCGACGAGATCGCCCGCATCTACGATCTTCTTGAGAAGCTGCTTGCAGGCGTTGAGGTAGTGAGATTGGAGCCAGTCCTGAATGTTTTGGCCGTCAATGATGCAGCGTGGTGCGAAGTGTTTACCAGCGAAGAAGAGAGCGGAGATGGTGGCAGCAGCAAGACGGGTGTAATTGGTAGCCCAGAGCATATCGGGAAACTGACTCGGATCTGGGTTGTCTGCGTTTGGCCACTCTGCATGAATGAAAGCTGCTTGGGTGGCGGTAAAGTTTCGAGGGTTCATTCCGCAAGCAATGGTAGCCCAGTAGGGAGCACCGGATCCTCCAGTGAAGCGTGAAAAGAGGTCCTGATGGGGGTCCATGAAGACTCTAAATCCATACTGCTTCACTTTGCGCAGAACCTGGACGGTGTAGTCGATGAATTCGGTATCGTATTGGCCGGGACCCTTGTGTTCGAGAGCCTCCCAAGTGAAGATGTAGCGGAGGCAGTTGAAACCCCATGAGCGTAAACGAGCAAGATGAGTATCGGCTGAGCCATCTTGAAGGTTAAGAGGTTGTCCCACGAAGCTCTCGCCGCCAGATTCTGCTGTTTCCCAGAAGCCCTCGAGCTTTTGTGATGGTTGACCGATAGGACACTTTGTTTGGCCGGAGAGATTAACTCCGCGTAAGAGTAGAGCGCGACCTTTGGTGTCCCGAAAGAAAGCGTCGGAAGCATGGATGTAGTAGTCGGGAACGGGCTCGCCAGTGACCGGCGAGTGGGTTGTTGGTCTTGGCATGTTGAGCCTTCAACAACCTAATGTCAGAGCTGAAGCGTTGCTGCCGAAACCGATTCGATGGGAGAGTTGGCGGGCCGAAAGGATGGCGAAGCGTGCTGTGAGCACACGGCAGCCCTTGTGACACCGATTTGGCAGATGTTGGTGTTTATAGATGTGGAAGAGAGGAGGATGAGAGCTTGTCCATAGTGGATGATGGTCGGATCTGATGGGTTTGTGATTGCTGGTCAGTGCTCGTCGGTCCGAGCTGACATGACACCGACCGTGCATGACACTCTGTGATTGCCGAAGTCAAGCGATTCAACAGATTGTGGGTTTGTGCTGCATGTGCTGCACGTTTCTGCACAACTTGCGACAGTACGGGCAAGTCGAATGATTTCACTTGGAAATTTGGATTTCCTCCACACTCATCAATCGGATTCACCGGTGAACACAACAAGTAGTAACACTTCTCAGGCACAAGGCCGACTACACGACACCTATATCAAGTGCATGTCAAGTGCACATGGCGAATGAGTGGCTGTTGAAGATATGCTTCCGCCTACCATAGGTATACAACATGAACTCTACCTGATCCTGCAGTTACAGCACAACAAGGCAATTACGGTCTTGCGTACTGATTTCAAGAGGATTTTGAATCACGTGATCATGTTAAGTCGCACAATTCGTTCGCGACGCGTGTTTTTGTTGGTTTAGCACTTTGGGAGTGGAACATGACAGCGGCGGTAGACGTTCAACACGTTTGCTCTCTCTTTGGTGTTCACTGGAACTGCTATCCATCCATCTATCTCGACACCATCATCCTTTTTGCATTCTCACATCGTCTGCACGAAATTATCATCGGAAGCAAGCTTCGACCTCTCTCCCGCCTCTCTTACCCTTTGGCTGGATTGCCACTTGGCGTCCACCTCGATCCATCCTCGTTCCTTTCACCAATACACAACAACAAACCGCCAAGATGGCGAGCACCAACACGCGTCGTTCGACGCTTGCAGCCATCGATCCCAACCAGAACAATGGTCAGATCTCATCCGCACTTGCTGTGCCTCCTTCGGCTGTCAAGTCGGTCAAAACGCTTTCCAGCGCTTCTTTCCAACCACGTGCCTCCATGATCCCGCAACAGTCTCAGCCGGTCCGCAGCGTCAGTGGTACTGCAGCTTCCAGAGATGCTCAACAGGCAGCACAAAACTCTGGTCCTGTCCACTCTGCCTCTCAAAGCGGTCGCAGAGGCGACTCGGGCATGTACGCTGGTCGTCAAAGTGTCGCATCTGCTGGACGTCAAAGCGTAGCTGTAGCCGCAACTCCAAACTCGAGACGATCCATGGTCGGAAGACTTTCTATCGCTCCTGGAAACATTGGCAACACTGGAGGCTCGGGTGTCAGGGAGACCAGGCCGATCAAGGACAAGCACTACAAGACGCGCATGGGTCTCACCGTCAAGGAGCATCTCGAACGCACAGGCTTCACCATGGCTGGATGGGACGCAAACAAGGGAGTTCACGAGCCGACTCAATCAGCCTTCGTCGGCATGTTCAAGCACATCTACGCAACCTGCATCGACACCAACTTTGTCATGGGTGCAGATGGAAAGAAGTTTGAAGACGAGGTGCTCATCTTGATGAAGGAAATCAAGTACCCTGCTGCTGACGAGCTCAGTAAGACCAAACTCACTGCCGCCGGAAGTCAAAGCCACTGGCCATACTGTCTCGCCATGCTCGAGTGGATGGTCAATCTAGGCAACCAGGCAGAGACAATCGGTACAGGTCCCAGATCACGTCCTGACGAGATTGAGGACCTTCAATCTCTCTTCTTCCCCTACCTCTGGGACTGCTACGACCGCTTCTGGCAGAACGAGGACACCTATCCAGAAGAGCACGCAAAGCTCGGCGTTCGCTTCGAGGAGAAGAATGCTGCGATAGAGCGTGAACTCAAGGAATTGCAGGAGGAGCACATCAAGCTCGAGGCCGAGTTGGCAGACTACCTTAACAACGATTCCCCTCTCAAGGTTGAGCGCAGAGAAAATGACATGCTCACCAAGGATATTTCCAAGTTCCACAAGTACTACGACGAGGTTCTCGTGCCCAAGCTCGACAAGACCAAAAAGGCCATCGAGAGGCTCATCAAGGAGATCGCACTCACAGAAAAGGAGATTGACGACAAGAACAAGCGCAGGCTCGACTTGCAGGAACAGGTCAACGCACAAGAGATGTCGGCGGAAGAATACGAAAGGATGTTGGCCGAGAGGAATCGTCTCAGCAAACGACTGGAGGTGCTCGGCGAACAGAACAAGAAAGCAGCAGGTGACGGATGGGCGCTCGAGATCGCCATTGCCAAGAAGCAAGCCGATACCGAGGACCACCTTTCGAAATTCAACCCCTTGGCGCGTTCCATCTCATTGTTGCCCGTCAAGCTTGCTTCGGGCACTGTGATCGAGGAGCTCGAACTGACACCCTCCAATCCCTCGACCATGTTGCAAGCGGGTGTTGACATCAAGGGCTCCTTCCGCCGACAGATCGAGATGCTGCGATCGCAAGAGGCCGACAAATACCGTCAAGCATCCAAGAAGCGATTGACGATGCAGGAAGAGTACGAAAAGCTGCAAGAGGCGCTGGCTGAGAAGGAAGCGCAGTTGGCATCCGACCGAGAGCGCTGTGAGGCTCTCTCGAGGCAAGCTACCGAGTACGAGAAGAGCTGCAAAACGGTGCAAGAACGATACAAGGCCGATGAGGGCAAGCTGGAAAAGTCAACCTACGAGACTGAAGCTTCCGGCAGTGTTCACCTCCAACAAGCAGAATCGAGGTTGACAAGCCTCCAATTGACGTAAGTGCAGACTCCCCAAATTGTTCCGGCTTTAATGCAAAACAATACTGACCTTTCTCCTCGCCCATGATCCCTGACTACTCCCATTACAGCGCTGAACACAAGGAAGAGGAATGGAACCAGCAGCGATCACGGATGGATGAAGACATGCTCAACTTTGTTGTGCTCTTAAGCAAGATGAAGGGCGATGTCACAGGACAGCTTCGCGAGATCCAGGCAGCAGTTGCTCTCAAGAGTCGCGATGACTAGGGCCCCTTTCGAGTTTGTTGCATCCCACCGTCGTTGCATATGGAACCCATTCTAGTCTGCGTCACCTCTTTGTACTTGTGCCTTTGCGCCATCGTTCCTTGTACTATCTGTCCGCTTACATTAGTTGCTTAGTATCAGTATACCATTCTGTTTAACATTTTAAACCATCTCGGGTTCGGAGCATGCGATGTGTGAGAGGGTGAGTCTGGATGGACTCGGAGCATGATCGCGATAGTTGAGCGCAACCCATCAACAGATCTCGATTGGCAGTGCAAATGCGGGGTCTCAAACGGCAGAAATCACAAATCGGCTGCAATTCGTGAATTTCGTTCAACGCAAAAACAGAGTCGGTATATGACACGCGAGCGAGAACACACAAACACAATCGGCATTTCCGCATGGTTGGCCTGTGCGGAGATGCTGCTGCCCCTTTCCAGCTCAAACAAGAAGCGTATGCTGACACACGTTCCATCACATCTTCAATCTCACTTTGCCTCTTGTTTCCATCCATCATCCTCATCGACACCGAAAAAGGCCGATCGCCGAGACAACTCAGTCATGTCGGCGCCAGGCATCGGAAATCTGAGTACGCTCATCAAAAGGTAAGTCTCAGGCATGCATTTTGTCACATGTTGAATTATCGATTGAGGAGTACTGATTCTTGTTGTTTCTGCCCATGCTGTAAACACTGATCTGCAAAGGCTGGAGGCAGCCACCTCGCGTCTGGAAGACATCGCTCTTCACCAGACGTCCCAGGCAGGCAGTGGACAGAGGGAACTCGCCCCCGCAGCAGCAGTAGCAGGCGCACCTGGGTCAGTCCCACCTCCCCCGCCTCCACCTCCTCCCGCCGCCGTCGAGGAGCAAAAGGAAGACCCCGCCGCCGTCAAGGCATTCGACGAGCAGCTCGATGAAGCTCTGGACGAATTCAAGCAGTTGAGCGCCAAAATCGGAGGACTCGTCCAACAGCAGGCCATCAGTGTTCTCAAGGCCTTCAAAGCACAGCGCGATCTCATTTTGCTCGCGGCATCGAGCCAGAAGCCTGCGGGAGGCATCTCCTCGCCTGTATTTGCGGACCTGCTCAAGCCTCTCCAGGCTGCATTGACCGAGGTCATCGAAATTCGTGAGAAGAATCGTGGCGACAAGCAGCAGTTCAACCATCTCAGCACTGTCAGTGAAGGTATCCCCGCCGTCGGTTGGGTCGCTGTTGAACCCAAGCCCGGGCCGTATGTCGGCGAGATGAAGGACAGCGCCCAGTTCTACGCCAACCGTGTCGTCAAGGACTTCAAAGATACCGATAAGACGCACGTGGAATGGAGTCGATCGTTCATCAAGCTCCTCGAGACGCTCAAGACTTACGTCATGAAGAATCACACTACCGGCTTGGTCTGGAATCCTAAGGGCGGCGATGCTGCTTCCTTCAAGGCTGTTCCCAGCCCGGCTCCTTCGGGTGGTGCTCCTCCGCCGCCTCCGCCGCCGCCTCCCGCAGACCTCTCGGCAGGCGCTGCAGGCGGCGCAGCTGCCGGAGGCATGGATGCTGTCTTTGGCCAGCTCAATCAAGGCGAAAACATCACCAGGGGTCTCAAGAAAGTGGATCCGAGCCAGATGACACACAAGAACCCCGAGCTTCGTGGCTCCACAGCGCCTCCCCCATCGACCAAAGCTGCTCCGCCTAAGCTCGCAGCCAAGCCGGCGCAACTCAAGGCCAAGAAGCCGCCCAAGGCGCAGCTGGACGGCAACAAGTGGACCATCGAGTTCCACGAGGACAACCGATCCATCGTCATTGACCAGACCGAGCTCAACCAGACCGTCAACATCTTCAACTGCAAGAACAGCATCATTCAGATCAGGGGCAAGATCAACGCGGTCCAAATGACCAACTGCACAAAGACCTCGATTCTTGTCGACACGCTCGTCTCATCGCTCGAAGTCACTGGCTCGCCATCGTTTGCAGTGCAGATCACCGGCAAGGCGCCGACCATTTTGCTCGACTCGTGCGACAGCGGTCAGATTTACCTGTCGGACAAGTCGCTGGATTCCGAGATCATTGCGGCTAAGTGCAGCGCCATCAACGTCAGCTTGCCTGTTCAGGGCGGAGAAGAGGGCGAGTTCGAGGAGTATGCCTTGCCTGAGCAGCTCAAGCACACTGTGGACAGGCTCAGCCAGAAGGGCAAGAGCCGAATCAAGACCGAGGTCGTGGCCCACATGGGATAGACATGTTTATTGGATCTACTAGAAATCAATTTGAAGTTCTGTATCTCTTCAGCAGCACCGATTGACCGGCCGTTGAGATTCTATCCGCAGTCTGGCTGAAGTGACTTCAAGAAGGTGCACCTCTGTAGCAGTCTCTGAACCTTGAGAAAATGGTCTCTGTGGAAAGGGAGAGTGATTGCCAAGTGGAGTATCACGAGACACGCACGCCGAGTGCGCCAAATTAAGCGGTTTCGGTTAATTCAATCAAACCCGCAGCCGGTCCTCTCTGCACGCCACCTTTTTACGCTTTGCTGCTTGCTTGCTTGCTCACTGACCACCCCACATCCGCTTCATACCCACCCAACCTTCTGCTCTTGGCAGCCATCTCGCCTCAACTCAATCCACCGTTACTGCTCCTTCTACCCGTCATCTCGTCATATAGTCATTGCATATTAGCCTATCTCGGAGGACCGACGGGCTTGGAGCACATCATCTCACTCCGGCGCCACTGTTGGAGTTCCACTTATCACGATGGCCGCAGTCATGAACGGAGAGACATCCGGCGTAGGGCTGCTCTCTTTGCCACCAGAGATCCTCGACAGCATTGCGGGCTATGCTTCCATGTCAGATACCTCGTTCGCTTCCGCCTCCACTTCCGAACCGTGCAGTTTCCTGTACGACGCCTCGGTTCGACCATCCAACGTTGTCACCCCACCCACCGACCTGCACGCTCTTCAACTCGTCTGCAAGCATCTCCACTCTCTTCTCAGCCTCGAGTCTAACCCTCGCTTGTACGCTCGAGTCTTCCGAAGCAAGTTCGACACGGCGGCAATAGGGCGTCGCTTTGGCAAATCTGCTCTCACCTCTCACAACCTTGCGAAGGAGCTCCGCCGCAGATGCAAGCTGCTCAAGCGCATGAGGCGGTGCGTGATCGTTGGCGACATCCGCGCAGATAGCTCGGAAGATGACGATGAGCCTTTGACAGAGATGCTCTGGCTTGCGTATCTGATGATGCTGGAAAACGATGGATTGAATTACGAGCAGTTGTGTTGGGCACAGTTGCACAGCTTTCTAGCGCTGCACCATGCAACAGAGATGCTCGACGGAGCAATCGCACCAGGCTATCCCTCCGATGCGGTACACAAGGCATTAGCGTCGCATCTAGTATACCTACTTACAGATCCGGAGTCGCTTACTCACGAATCGGAAACCGAAGCCGCAGAACGGCTCTTCGTGTTACGACCCTTCGTCTTTGCCGCACACAAGTTCGATGCCTACATGGCACCTTGGACGCTCCGCAACCTGCCCATCTCCTCCAATCAAGCGCGCAATGGGAACAATCCGATCACGTCGAAAGCTGAATCTCCCCCTCCTCCTTCTGCTTCGGGCGGGCCCCTCGCAAGGAACCCTTTCCTGGCCGACCTCACGCCTCGCGATCGAAGCTGTCTCGTAGAACACGTCGGCGGACGCATCCGCATCGCGTCTCCCATCCTTGCCCAGGGCGCATGCTTTTCATTCTTCATGAAGGTCGAAAAAGATCCCGCCGTCCAGGTCCTCGCGGCTCTCAACGACCCGGACGACCCCTCCTCGGCTACCACTATGCGGCAACCTACAGCAACCCGACCGCCACTCTCGCTGACGTCGAGCGACCACGACCACGACGTCACCCGCCTCCTCTCCTGCCTTGATCCCAATTGCTCGCCTGGCCTGCCTCCGCTGTTCTTCAAAGGCATGTTCGAAGGCATCTGGGAAGGCCGTTTTAGCTTCTTCGATTTTGACTCGTACCGCGAAATGCTCGCCGGCCGCATCCGCAGCCTCTACGATGGCCCCTTCGGCGAGCAGCCCCAAATCTGGAAGATTCGAGAGAAAATCGTCAAGCTCGGGCCGGGCGAACTCGAAGGCGGCAAAGGCAGCGTCCTGGCTGCAGGGTATACGAGTGCGGACCATCAGGACGAGGCGCAACCCGACGCCAAGGGGAAAGGAAAAGCATTGCCGGAGGATTGGGAAAAGTATCCGAGTTTTCCGGACGAAGATGGCAAGGAGAGGTACGAGATTTTACTCTCGGGCACGGGGCATTCGGCGTGGGGCAGGTTCGTAGTAAGAGGAAGAGTCAGGAGCTGGGACGGCATGCTCATCATGACCAAGGAGTACAGACCGGATGGGAGGGGGAAATGGCTGTATAGAGGCTACTCGGTCGCAGGCGGCAAGCTGGTAGGTAGGTGGAGAGATACGTTTACGCCGGAGAACATGTACGGGTATGAGGGTTGCTTCCTCTTCCAACGCAGAGGCGCTTGAGGAGGGAGATTGGAGTTTCAAAGTATGATAAAGCTTGCTCACAAGATTGTCCAAGGCGTAATAATGCAGTTGATATACCCCTTTGTCAATCGATGCTGGGTTAATGTACGGTACTGAGCTGACATGTCTGAAGCGTCAGTATTAGGACGGGCGATGGCATGCTGTCTGGCCTCGTGGGGCCCACGCGGCAGAACTAAATGGGGTTGAGTTGCAATCATCCTGTCTAGAGCGGGGTCGCTGCGCTTCTTGAATGATGTCGACTCGATGCACACCGGAAGCTCTCACACAATCAAGACCACGACACACAGAGAAACAGGAGACAAAGGTTTGGTAGCAAAAGCTGGATGAAGATTTTGATTTTGGACCCTTTTCCTCACTGCGCTCTAGTTTCGAACGAAGAGAGGAGGGGTTGGGGTGTGTGTGGGGATGTTATCTGATGATACATAGTTGGGTGTGTGTGTGTTCGTAGCGGTCTACGGACGCTCTTGCGAGCGATATGCGGAAGATCATAGAAGCGAGACAAGAAGCGAAGGGATGGAGACGCTTTAGTCGAAGAGACCGAAGCCCATGTCGTCGTCGGACTCCTCCTTCTCCTCCTCCTTCTTCTCTTCCTTCTTGTCCTCGCCAACGGCGGCGGGGGCGGCACCGCCAGCGGGGGCAGCGACGGCGACGGCGGCACCTCCACCACCAACGTTGGTCAGAAGCTCCTTAACATCCTTACCCTCAAGAGCCTTGGCCATGAGAGTGGCCCAGATAGGCTCAACGGGAACACCAGCAGCAGTGGTAAGCTGCACAATCTTCTCGGACTGTATAGGGGAATGAAGAAAGGGGGAAGGGGGGAGAGGGTCAGTTGGTCGTTGAGACGTCGAGTTGGGTGAAGGAGAGTGGAAGAGAGAGAAAAGGGCGGAATGGCGGAGCAGTAGCATCGCTGGTAGAAGTCGCCGAATCTGAATCGTCCTTGCAAGTATTCCCTCCGACGGAGCAACCATTGATGTCCACCTAGTTCAAGTCGACCCTGCCTCAATCATGAACCTGGACCTTCCGCATGCGCAAGACGAGAAATGCTGCGTCCATCAACCGCAAGAGGACCATGCCATCAGCAGAACTGCGGAGACTGCTCCTGCTCTGGCTGGAGAGTCTCCTTAGGCAACAGTCTACTGTACTGCAAGGTCTGCCGTGCAACTGCTGTGATGGCCTGAGCTGTACTGGAGTTGGACGGTTGTTGTCTGCGGAATCTTTGCCGGTGTCACGTCCTCCAGTTCCAGTCCATTACATGATCTGCAAGCTGTCCATCGATTCCTGTTTGTTGCATCCAATGGTCTGTCCTGCAATGCTACCCGAAATCTCGTCCGTCCTTTCTATCATCTACCAAGCCGCAAATCTTCCGCATGCCCTGAGTATGCCAATGGTGTTCTCCTCTCCATCGGGTCGATTCCTTCCTGCCGGTTTGCTGCCCGGGTGTGCTGCCTGTTTTGATTGCTGTCGATCAATTGCTGACCCTGCTTTTGTCGAATACTGCTGCTACTGCTGATGCCATTCCTCCCTCCCTCCTTCCTCTCCTCTCCTTCTTCTGCTAGTTTATGTCGGAATAGATACGTACGGTGATCTCGAGACCCTCGTCGGCGAGGATGAGCGAAGCGTAAGTGGCGGCAAGATCGCTGTTCATATTAACAAAACTTGGTCAGCAATGCTATTCCTTGCTATGCTGTGTTGTTGCTGCTGGGGGTGAGACTTACGAGGAAGCCATTTTGACTATGTGATTTGAGATATCGAGAAATGGATACTTGACGATAAGTGGAGAGGAAGGGAGGATCGCGAGCAAGCTCCTTGTCTCGAGCTCTCACACACGCACACTCACGAGCGAGCGAGCGAGCACACAAGGCAGCACAGAATGAGCTTGGCATGCACAGCTCCCAAGGCTTCCAATCCAGCGTCGGCGTTTTGCAGGCTAATTTGGTCGTAGCCGCCTCAAGACTGTGTTCTGCAGCTGAACTGAGGCTGAGCGAAGACGACACCAGAATAGATCACGTGTGCTCGGCCGAGGATGAATTATTGACTCGTGCTGTGTGATCTGGAAAATCGGCTAATTTTGAAACGTATCGCCGATAATATCTTAAAAGCAAATGTCAGACCGTACAACACGAACAATTTTCATGAATCTCGATGCGAATGAGATTGGCCCGATCCGCACTTCGGCTTTACACCGGACACTTTGTGACCGACATGGGCGAGAAAAGCGGGGTCACCCCGCCTTTGACTATTATTACCCGACCACCCGACCTAAGCAACACACTCTCTTTGTCCTCCGCTCGGTCGCCAATATTGTCTCATCACCATCGTCTCTCCCAATCGAAGCAATTAAAGATCGTCACTGACACGGGGACCCGCCTAAGATTGTCACCGCAACAGGCCTGGGAAGAAGGATCAATAGACAGCTATGTCGTCGAAGACTACGCCGGGCAACGTGCTCGCCGAGGAACAGGCGATATCTTTTGCCGTCGAGCATCCACCTCCCTCACCGCCTGCGCACTCGCAAGCATACATCCTTGCCGCCACGTTCGCCTCGGCGGGCCTCGGCAATGCGATCTCAGCCGCCACTACCAACCCTGCCGACATTATCAAAGTGCGCCAGCAGCTGCTTGTCGACAAGACCCGCGCCAACTTTGTAGGCATTGCATCGGAGATGGCGAAAAAAGAAGGGATTACGGCGTTCTGGAACGGCGTTACCGCCTCTTGCTTGAGGGAGCTCACATATAGTACGATTCGGTTTGGGCTGTATGAGACGTTTAAAGAGTTTTACGCGAGTGCGTGGGGGGTGAGCGAGACGAGTTTTGCGCTGAAAGCGCTAAGTGGAATCTCGAGTGGCGCAATTAGAAGCGCGATCGCTTGCCCGACGGACTTGATTAAGGTGCGAATGCAGGCTATCCGCCCCACAAGCCAGCCGCCGTATAGGAACACGTTTGTTGCGTTCGCACACGTCTACCGCGAAGGCCACACTTTCCTCGGCGGCATAAAGAGCCTCTACCGCGGCGTAGGCCCCACCATCATCCGTGCTGCCGTCCTCACTAGCTCGCAAATCGCGTCCTACGATCAAGTCAAAACGATCCTCAAAACGAATAAGGTTATGAACGAAGGCTTCCCGCTCCACCTCTCGGCCTCCATGGTCGCAGGACTCGCATGCAGCATCACCAGCGCCCCCTTCGACACCGTCAAGGTCCGACTCATGCAGGATAAAAGCAGACAGTTCAAAAACGCTTTTGATTGCCTCGCAAAACTTGTGGCCAATGAAGGCCCACTGGCGCTGTACAAAGGGTTCGCAATGTGCTGGGCCCGCCTAGGCTCGCACACTGTTATCTCGTTGATAGTAAGTCCCCTCCTCCCTTCTCTCGCTTAAACCTGCACCTCGCTGACAATCTCTTCCCTCAATTTCCTCCAGCTCTTCGAACGATTCCGCACTTTGTTCGGCGTCAAGCCGCTCTAATCCCCATAGCCACACACTCGCGCAATAGAGTCCATCTCGAGAGAGAGCATACACTTGTTATTACGGATAAGAAATTGTTCGTGTTCGCGGCGCAGAGCTGACCATAGAATGCATAGGAGAAACAAAAGAGAAAAACTAGCGGAAGGACAAATCGTGGAGGGGTACGGAAAAGAAGAAAAGAGCGACGAAGAGGAAGAGGGGGATACAAGCAAAGAAACAGATTCACGCGTGCCTAGAAGCGATACCAGTCGATGGAGCCAGCGCTCAGAGCAGAAGGCGAGGATACAGGGACTTCGCAAATACGAGCATATGGAGTGGAGGGGGATAGATGTGCTTTGTGAAGCCTAGAAGCGACGACCACTGGCAGGGACAGGGCCGCGACCTGCCTGCGGCGGTGGAGCGTATCCCTGCATTGGCATGCCCTGCTGTGGCATCGGGTGGCCCGGCGGAGGTGGGCCTCGGTAGCCCTGAGGAGGTGGTGGCCCGCGCTGTTGCTGGTACATCTGCGGGTTGGGCTGTGGACCGGGACCGGGTCGCATCTGGGCGGGACCAGAAACCTGACTGGGGCCTCTGTACGCGGCATTGACACCACCTTGAGGTTGCGGGACGGGCATGGGCATCTTGCCAGGAGGCGATGGGTTGGGGCCGCGAACTGCACCGACCACAGGTCGGCTGGAAGGCACTGCCTTGGATGGCGCCGGTGCAGATGCACTTGGTCTTGGTTCGCTGCCCTGCGCAGCCTTGATGATCTCATCGTCAAGCACGTTAAGTGCGGCACAGAGAACGATCCACTCGACCATGTCCTCGTTGCCCTCGCCGAGTGTTTGCCAGACGGCCTTCTCCTCTGGTGTCTTTCCTGCAATCGTCACACGAGTACCGCCTCCTCCTCCGCTGCCTGCTGCCGCATTCTTTTGGATCTTGCCAAACTCGATACGCTTGGGTGGAATGAGGTGACCTGCGTAGGTGAAATAGAACATGGTCCACCACGTTGCGTTCGGGTTGGGTTTTGAGATTTGGAATAGAGGCTGTTCGTGGCCTGGTGCGTCCGGGTTGGGCAAGGTGAGCTTATACACTGGTGCATGAATGCCCGTATTTGTGATGGACCACTTGAGATTACGTGAAGCCTCGCAGCGAACCGTCTTGCTGTCATGACCATTGGAATGGCCTCCTTCAGAGGACCCACCAGGACCTCGAGAGCCGGGGGGAGGGACCATCTTGGCAACGCAGAGGTCACCCTGGGGAGAAGGAGTCAAGAGGTATGTCTCCTTGTTGAAGTTGGTATGAATGTAGGAGTAGAGGGTATGGTGCGGTTGACCATAGGGAGTGACGATGAGAGTTGGGAGATGGTTAGGGATAGGCGCATGGTTGGGCGATGTGTAGATGGAGTAGACTGCCGACATGTTGGGCAACTATGTGTCGGCAGCTCGTTGACTGCGATGGTGGCGAGATGAGTTTGATGATGAGAACAGGTGGCAGCAACTTGATTGAGACGGTGCGGGTGACCCGATGAGAGACGAATGCAGCGGATGCCGAAAGTCGCAACGATTCGTTCGGGATGTTGCCGATCGATCTGAGCACCACTATCGATATCGCTCAAGAGTGGGCGGTCTTAGCAAAGAGCCGAGCAGATCAGCTTGGCCTCTGAACTGATCAAAGGATTAGATGAAAGAGTGTCGGAGGGAATGGGATGGATGTCGCTTGATGATGCGGATCACACGAGCGGTCCAAAATCAAGTCGGAGCTGAGATTGTGATATGCAAAGCGTGCTGAATAGTATGCGATCGAGTGCAAAGCAGACAGAGACGACGATGGATGGATGTGTTGGAGAGAACAGAAGGGGAGAGTCAAGTGGGATGGGGAGAAGAATGGCGATGATGGTAGTGGAGGATGGATGAGAGAGGATGTAAGTGTTTGGCTGACGACAAAGAGAGTGAAAGAGAGGGAGAGAGCGCGAGAGAGCGCGTGCAGGCCGCCTTGCTCGCTTGCTTGTCTTGTGCTGTTGTCTAGCAAAATCGGATTCAGGCAGATCCAGCATGTAGTAACTTAGCTAGCATACGTAGCAAGCTGGTGTTGGCTGTGGTGCCGAGACCGGATTTGGAGTTGCATTGGGTTGGAGTTGCATTAATTTTGGATTTCTTTGAATTTTAAGCGACTGGCCAGATGCCTGACGATCCTTTTGACTTTGACCCTGAATTCTGCTGGGTTTGGCTTGAGCAAGGGTTGGATGCAGCATCGGTAGTGCGTGTCTAGTCTGTGTTTTTCTTAAGCGTGACTGACTGATCTGCGCGTTGCTTGTGTGCATTTGCCAAGGCGAATCTGCCGAGCCAGCGGAAAGGGGGCCGACCAAAACAAAAGGCAACGAGCCAAGCAAATCGAGGAATGCGTCATTGGCACTCTAACAGGAGTCGCTTTTTCTCGAAAAATGTTGGTTTGCTTAGGATTCAACATCTTAAAAGTGAAAAACCGTCCCTCACCGGCAAGGTACACACATAGGCATCAGAGTGCTTCTTCTGAGAAGTGCGACTCTTAACTCCACATGCACAGTCCGAAGTGAACATGAACGGCTGATGAAATCGCGAGGCTGCATCACATCACTGTTGCACTGCTGCACTTTGACTGATTCACGGCTTTGCACAATTTCGAATCGCCGGGAACCGGTTCTTCCTTTCGATTTGCATCCCATCCCCACTCACTTGGTCTCCACCACCTCTGAGTCACAAAGCTTTCTTTGATCTACTCATTGCTTCGATCACATATCCTCAAGATAACCTACCATCTCCCACCTTCCGGATTTTGGACACCGGATCCTCCTTCCGGCTGCCAAAGATCACAATGAGGGTCGCCATCAGGCGGCTCCCTCTTCAATCAATTGACGTCCTTCGGCGTCCAACGACAGGCTCGTCACATATTACGACTCGCTGTCTCCCACGAAGCTTCTCGTCGACAGCCCCAACGTCATCATGGCGCACCAATCTCCCCAGCGCTCCTGGCCTTAGGGCTACAGCCCTCGATGTCGCCGTTGCTTCCAGCCTCAAGACCTCCACTCAAGTCAGATCCTTCAGGCATATGGCAGCCGATACAGAGAGCAACCCGCAAAACCAACCTAAAGCATCCTCCGCTGCACCAGACAAGGTTCCGTCCACCTCCGCTTCTACGTCGGCTCCAGCAGCTTCCAAAGCCGCCCAAACAGCCAAGAAAGAGCCCGACGGAGACGACCCGCTCAACCTCAACGGTCGCGACAAGACTGTCAAGGAACAACGGCTCGTCGACTGGGCCATCATCAAAAAGCTCATCCAGTACGTCTGGCCTCGCGGAGACTTTGGAACCAAGCAACGCGTCGTTCTCGCACTTGCCCTCCTCATCGGTGGAAAGCTGCTCAATGTTCAAGTTCCCTTCTTCTTCAAGACGATCGTCGACCGACTGAACGAGGTGGTCAATGCGCCGTTGGATATGAGCAATCCCAACACAGTGTGGGTGGTGGCAGGAAGTGCAGTGTTGGGCTACGGATTGGCGAGGGTAGGTGCAGCGGCGTTCAGCGAGTTGAGGAATGCTGTGTTTGCCAACGTCGCGCAGAGGTCGATTCGCAGAGTCGCCAAATCGGTCTTCACGCACCTGCTCAGGCTGGACTTAGGATGGCACTTGACGAGACAAACTGGCGGTCTCACTCGAGCCATCGACCGCGGCACTAAAGGTATCTCGTTCCTCCTCACCAGCATCGTCTTCCACATCGTGCCGACGGCGTTAGAGATCTCGATGGTTTGCGGAATCCTTTCCTACAAGTGTGGACCCAGTTTCGCTGCCGTCACCGCGATTACGATGGCCGCATACGCGTGGTTCACGATTCGAACCACGAGCTGGAGGACAAAGTTCAGAAAGGAAGCCAATGCCGCCGACAACCGCGCCGCCACCACATCCGTCGACTCGCTGCTCAACTACGAAGCCGTCAAGTACTTCAACAACGAAGCGCACGAGATCAAGAAGTACGACGCGGCGCTAGCCGATTACGAGAAGAGCAGCATCAAGGTCGCCACCAGTCTTGCCGCGCTCAATTCGGGCCAGAATGTTATCTTCTCCACATCGCTCACCGTCATGATGTTCCTCGCGGCGCAAGGCGTCGTCAATGGTACTATGACGGTGGGCGATCTTGTCATGGTCAACCAGCTCGTATTCCAGCTCTCGCTCCCGCTTAATTTCCTCGGCACTGTCTACCGCGAGTTGAGGCAGAGTCTGGTCGATATGGAGACCATGTTCAATCTCGAAAACGTCAACGTCAGCGTTAAGGAGGACAAAAACGCACCACCGCTCAAAGTGACCGGTGGAGAGATCCGCTTCGAGAACGTCACGTTCGGCTACCACCCTGACCGTCCCATTTTCAAGAACATCTCGTTCACCGTCCCCGCAGGCTACAAAACCGCCTTTGTCGGCCCCTCCGGATGTGGCAAGAGTACGATCTTCCGCCTCCTCTTCCGCTTCTACGAGCCGCAATCGGGCAAGATCTACATTGACGGCCAAGACATCACCAAAGTTTCGCTCGAATCGTTACGGCGACACATTGGCGTTGTCCCGCAAGACACGCCTTTGTTCAACGACGACATTCGGCACAACATCCGCTACGGCCGCTTGGACGCTAGTGACGAAGACGTCGAGAAAGCGGCGAAAGCCGCCAAGGTCGACCAAATTGTAAAGAACCTCCCCGAGGGGTATGCGACGAAAGTCGGCGAGCGCGGCTTGATGATTTCCGGTGGTGAGAAGCAGCGTCTCGCCGTAGCTCGATTGTTGTTGAAGAACCCGAGTATTTTGTTCTTTGATGAGGCGACGTCGGCGTTGGACTCGTACACGGAGACCGAGCTGATGCGCAACATCCATGCGAACTTGTTGGATGAAAAGAGGACGGCTATCTTCGTCGCACACCGCCTGCGCACCATATCGGACTCGGACTTCATCATCGTCCTCCAAGGCGGAAATGTGGCTGAGAAGGGAACCCACGACGAGCTGATGCAGAGCCAGGGGTTGTACTGGGACTTGTGGCAGGCCCAGTCGACAGTAGGCGTAGGCCACGGCGCAGGGGCGAACGAGCATCTCGATGATCTCCACCACCAACAGCAGGCGCAAGAAGGGCAACCTCCACAGGACAAGGCGTAACAAGTTGATTGCAATAGATTAAAAAAAAAAAAAAAAAAAAAAAAAAAAAAAAAAACGTGATTCATTCCCAAGTCATGCTGTGTAGTGTGGTGGTAGTGGTACAATTGCAGATGTGTGAGTGAGTTTAGCGCATCGACATGTCATGTCTATCAATGAGAGCCGAGATGGGCTCTACGACTGAGGCCCATTTGGGTGCGGTGGTGGGGGAGGCGATGGTCCAGGTGAGACGGAGCGACTCGGTGGTGGATTTGGTAACTAAGTCTTGGGAGATTTCGCGAACGAGCCAAGGCGAAAGTGTGGCTCCTGCTTCAGTGTCAGCGGTCGGCTCTACAGCATTTGGCTCGGGAGTGGCATCAGCTTGAGGGGTGGGCTCGGCTTCGGCATCAGTCTCGGTGGCAGTATTGCTTTCCGCTGCATTATTGGCAGGGGCGACAGTCGCGGCCCCTTCCGCATCAGCTGTAAGAGTGGTAGCAGTTCCCGTTTCTGAGCTCGCCTCGACATTTTCGCCGCTCGCTTCGGCGCTCGCCACCTCAGCTTCAGTGATGGGAGCTGCGATGCTTTGCTCTCGTTTGAACTCGGGGAGGGATGAGCGATGCTGGTAAGTCTGCGTGGTGAGCCTAGTTGCGCTCTCGAGTGCCAGCGTACCAATGGAAGGCAGAGTGAGGGTCGATGGAGGGAGCTCTTTCGGGCCAGTTCCAGTACTGGGAGTCGAAGGCTCTTCGACAGCAGCCGTTTCTTCGAACCGCTCCACAACCTCGGTCTCTCCCCCCAGCAGCTCATTCGCATCATCCCCACTATCATCCTCCGCCACATCATCCACCACCTCCACGGAGCTCGCAACCTTCTTTGCCGGAGCACCAGCATCGACGAACGCGGCCAAAGCCTCCTCAACTGCCGCCCTGGAGTCAGCGTCCAAAACGACGAAGGTTTTTGCATAGAGCCTCAAATCGGCCGACTTTTCCGGAATCATCAGATCCGCCTCTGCCCCCATCACCCACCTAGCCCCCTCGATCGCCCACCCCCTACCCGCTCCTTCCGCCACATCCGATGCGCTCGGCCTTCGTGCTAGTGTGACTTGCAACTTCCTCGTTCCTTCGGCAGGTTGCTGGTAGGTGAACACCATCTTCTCCGCCGACGACTCCGGTGTGCCTTTGCCGATGAGGGCGTAGCCTTGACGCTCGAGCCAGATGTCGAGCGAGATGTTCTTCTGCGAGCGGAACAGTGTCGCTGGCACGAAGCGCGAAGCTTCGCGGCCAAAGCGCGTGCGGAAGCTGCGTGTCCAGTCGGTGACGTGCTCGATGGGCCATGTGCCCGGGCGTGGGGCTGCGAGCGGATCTTGCATGCGAGAGAGTAGTTGGTCTTCGCTCAAGCTCTCGTCGGCGAGCGTGAGGCCGTCACTGCTAAAGAGAACGTGGCCGAGGGTGGCGCTGCATTCGACTTCTTGAACTGCATCTACCGGGGATGCGGCTTGGACCAGGGCTTGCAGAGGCTCAGAGAAAGACGACTCGCCGTTCTCGCTCCAGCTCGTGAGCTTCATTGTGGACAGCTTGGTAACTGAGAGGTGCGAAAACGCATTCAGGTCCGGCACGTGCGAGACGCGGAACGAGACGTCGGAGGATGCGCCGTAGATGAGATCGTTCACCTGCTTAGTCCAAGGGACTGGCTCGTTGGGCACGAAGGGCAGCATCGAGTACTGTCTCAAAGTGTCCAGGTTGTCGCAGTACGCTGCAGCGCCGATCCTCTGCATGGCTGCGACGCTCTGTGACTGGTACTGCCGCAGCAACAACACCGCTTTCTGCGCATCCCTCTCGTCTGTATAGGCGAGTGACAGCTTAACTTTGCCGTTTTCAACCGGGCTCGCCTCGACAAAGCACCCGGAGAGCTGCGCGATGAATTGGACGAGTTCCGCTGGAAGCACCTCGCCCGCAGCGCCGCTCTCTGTTGTACTTGCATCGGAGGCGGTGGCTTCGGCGGAAAGCACCACGTCTTCCTCTTTCGTCTGGATGGACTGCTTGAAGCTCTCGACCCATTGGACCATGCGATCGATCCCTTGGTCCTTGCCTCGAACCCAAAGTCCAAGCTTGTCACTAGCTGCGTCCACCTCCTTCCTAGGCGCTTTTGGTAGGATCGCGACTTGAGCCTTTCCAGCCTCCTGCCTGACCTTGCCCGATCCCCTCGCGAGCAATAGGAAGAGCTCAGCGGGCCGGAAAGGGATGTGGACGGATCGCTTCTCGAGTTCCTCCCTCTTCTCTCTGTCCGCCCTCTCCTTGGCGTCTTCCATGCTGAAGCGGTGAATCATGATGCGCCGAATAATGTCATCTTTGCGTACTTTTGCGCTATACGCTCCGGGAATCTTGGCCGCTCTGGCTAGGGATACGAGCTGAACCCGGGTGAAGGAGGCCTGGATGCGGGCTTTGGTTCGCTCCCACTGCTTGTCCTCAACATTCGTTTTGGGATATGCTTTGGAGAAGGGGCTGACGCTATCTCTCCTGTTCCGCTGCTCTCTTGGGGGATGTCTTGCCCTTGGCTTCAACGAGTCGAGGTACTCGAGTGTCGGTGCAGCGTCCGACACATCCTCGAGCAGGCCGGTGTTCTTCTTTGCGCTTGAATCGTGCTGTGTCTCTTCGACGGATGACAAAGACGATTCGGGCTCGTGTTGTCGTGATGTAATGCTGAAGTAGCGCGGTGACGCAGCGAGTCGGACCGGTGCTGTTGACACTGCAGATGCAGAAATCGCATGCAATTGACATCGGCAGCTGGTGGTTGCAGGTAGCCTTGATGGGCCTACGCCGTTACTGATGATAGATGCTGCAAGCTGATGTGCACGCCTGGCACATGTTCGTGCCACCATGGTCTTGGCACGAAACAGCTTCTGCAGCAGGATGAGTAGTTGTTAGAAGGGTGGTATAGAGAGAGAGCGAACCAGAGGATTGCAACAAGGCTTCTTCTTCTTGTCTAAGCTCACTCGCTCTTTCGCCAATGAACAGCAGAATTTCCAGAATTTCCACTTTTCAAGAAAACTTGGCTCGACTCAGTTCCGACTTCCGAAAACATTTTGCTGGATTGTTAGACCTTCTTCTTCCGGAACCGGCCGTGTAGAAATTCTCGACTGAAAAGATTCCCGAGTTTTCACGAGTTGAGTCAGTCGCGAGTCAAAGCGAAAGCGCCGTCCCTCCGTCCGTCCAACCAGCCAAGCACCGGACCGGCGTCAGAAGAAAGAAAGCAAGGCTCGGTCTAAGCTTAGCAGAGATCGCTGCTGCAACCCCGCGCAAAGTCAGAGCCAGCTGCTGCTGCCCCGGACTGACTCGTCTATTAGTGTGCAATGAATGATGCGCGAAGCAGCCGCATTGATTTTGACGCTGCGATCCATTCAGACTGCTGCCTGCCTGCTGCCTGTGTTTCACACTCTCCTGAGCCCGTGCGTGGACGTACCAACGAGGAATACACCTCGGACATCTCACTCCGTCTTCTTTCCTTCTTCTTCTTCTTCTTCTCATAATCTCATACACCTCCCTACTCATTGCTTCTTCCTCACGACCTACTCAGGTACAACGTGTCAAGATGCTCGCGCTCACTTCGCTCCGCACGGCTGTCCGAGCGCCCCAGGCTTCGCGCCTCGGCTCGCTCTCGCTCCCTGCTGCCAAGCAGTTCAAGAGCACCTGGGCCAACGTCAAGGCCGGTCCTCCTGACCCGATTCTCGGTGTCACCGAGGCTTTCAAGCGTGACCAGGACCCACGCAAGATCAACCTCGGTGTGGGTGCCTACCGTGACGAGAACGGCAAGCCTTACGTCCTCCCCTCGGTGCGCCAGGCTGAGGAGCTCGTGATCACCGCCAAGGGTGACAAGGAGTACCTGCCCATCACGGGTCTTGCCGACTTCACCAAGAACGCCGCCATCCTCGCTTACGGCAAGGACAGCGCGCCCGTCAAGGAGAACCGCATCGCCATCACCCAGTCCATCTCCGGCACGGGTGCTCTCCGCATTGGTGGTGCGTTCCTCCAGCGTCACTATCCGGGACCGAAGACGATCTACCTCCCGACGCCGTCGTGGGGCAACCACACGCCGATCTTCCGCGACAGCGGCCTCGAGGTCAAGCAGTACCGATACTACGACAAGAAGACCGTGGGTCTCGACTTCAAGGGCATGATCGAGGATATCAAGGCGGCTCCCGAGGGCTCGATTGTGCTGCTGCACGCGTGTGCGCACAACCCTACGGGTGTCGACCCCACGACTGAGCAGTGGAAGGAGATCAGCAACGTGGTCAAGGAGAAGGGCCACTTCCCCTTCTTCGACATGGCCTACCAGGGTTTCGCCAGCGGTGACACTGACAAGGACGCCTTCGCCGTTCGACACTTTGTCGCCGAGGGCCACCAGGTCTGCCTCTCGCAGTCGTTCGCCAAGAACATGGGTCTCTACGGCGAGCGTGTCGGCGCCTTCTCGATCGTCTGCGCCGACGCGGATGAGCGCGCGCGCGTCGACAGCCAGATCAAGATCATCGTGCGCCCCCTCTACTCGAACCCGCCCATGCATGGCGCCAAGATCGCAGGTACCATCCTCGCCGATGAGCAGCTGTACCAGCAGTGGCTCGGCGAGGTCAAGGGCATGGCCGACCGCATCAACGGCATGCGCTCCACGCTCAAGAACTTGCTCGTAAAGGATCTCAACTCCAAGCTCAACTGGGACCACATCACCAACCAGATCGGCATGTTTGCGTTCCTCGGCATCTCGCCAGAGCAGGTGGCTAAGCTGGTTAACGAGCACCACGTCTACCTGACTGGCGACGGCCGTATCTCGGTGGCAGGTATTACTAACCAGAACGTCCAGCACCTTGCTGAGTCGCTGCACAAGGTCACCAGCTAATGATGTGCGGTAGTCAAAAAAGCAAGAAAAACCTAGAACGCATCTGTAGCAAAGCAATGCAAAGTCATCATCGAAAGTATCCTTACCAGATTGGCGGTGTTAGTAGCGCCGCTGTGAAGCATCGGTACGAGAGCTCATCGAGGTCGTGCTGGCTAGAAAACCGGGCGGAAGATCATGACTGTGGTAGTGGTAGAGCATGAGAGGTAGCTGAGCTCACGTCGATGAAGTTAGACTCAGCACCAAGCCAGATTGAGCGACGTTGGTGTGAAGCGAAGGAGAAAAGAAGCTCACTTAGCGAGAAGGAAAGATGCGTCCAGAATGCTCGGAAGTGTGGAGAGGTCCAACTCCATCTCGGTGGATTTCGGGTTCCGTCTGGACCCTTGAGCAGCTTCATGGCACGTCCACACACTAGCTCGCAACACGCTGGTCAAGGCTCGGTCGGACAATGGTTGCATGCTTTGCTGCATTACAATTTGACAGAAGGAGGGCGTACTGGCTTGTGAATTGTGACAGAAGCAAATGTCGTAAGCTCGACTGTCATTCGGATAGACTGGCAACAGAGGCAGAGGATCGTCCGCTCGCTCGCTCGCTTCACCCGATATGCAGCTGCGAGCCTACGGAAATGTTGGGATTTGGCCGTGTCGGAACTGCGAAGCGAAACGAATTTGACCGATGCCGCTCCGCTTTGCAACGCAACACAACACACAGACGAGCGCAGCTTATCGATACACTGCACTGCGCTGAGAAAATGTCAAAAATCAGAAACGATAATTAGACACGCACTGAGCAAAGCCAGGAGCTGCCTCCCTTGTAATTTGACCGTGCACCGCGCTCCCTTTTTTTGCCTTTTTTTTTTTTTTTTCTCTCTCCCCAACGCAGCTCGGTTGGTCGATTCTTCTTGCGTGGCAGCCAATTTTCCAAGTCTTTTTTTGTCTCGTCAGTGCGTTTCGGAATCGGTGGATTGCATTCTCAACTCAGTCAGTCGTCTTCGTTGTCGTCGTCGTCGTCGTTGTTCTCTCCGTTCGAGCTTCACCTCATCTCAACCCCCTCTCCACTCATCCATCTTCCCCCTCAACTCGACGCGGTTTACGGTCTCATCCGCTCGCTCGCCAACTCCTAGACAACATGCAGGCTCTCCGTGCCCTCCAGCGCTCCGGCCTTCAGAAGGCCGTCGCTGCCGCCTCATCGTCGTCGTCGACTCTCACGCAGCGATCCTTCCATTCGTCGCGACGTGCGCTCGAGTTCTCCAAGTTCAACATGCCCGCCATGTCGCCCACCATGACCGAGGGTGGTATTGCTGCCTGGAAGAAGCAGCCCGGTGACAAGTTCTCCGCCGGTGACGTTCTCCTCGAGATCGAGACCGACAAGGCCACCATGGACGTCGAGGCTCAGGATGACGGTGTTCTTGCCAAGATCCTCGTCGGCGATGGCTCCAAGGCTGTCCCTGTCAACTCGCTCATTGCTATTATGGCCGAGGAGGGTGACGATCTTTCCGGTGCCGATGCATTCGCTTCCCAGGCCGCTTCCGAGGGTGGTGACGCCAAGCCCGCCGCTAAGGAGGAGCCCAAGGAGGCTGCCAAGCCCGCCGAGCAGTCCAAGCACGAGTCTGCCCCCGCTGCCTCTTCGTCGTCGTCTTCGTCGTCTTCTGCAAGCTCCTTCGGATCTAGCAGCTCTGGCGACCGTATCTTTGCTACCCCCGTCGCCCGCAGGTTGGCCCAGGAGAAGGGCATCGCGCTCGACAAGATCAAAGGCACCGGTCCCGAGGGCCGCATCATCAAGGCTGACGTTGAAAACTACAAGCCCGAGGCCTCCGCTGCTGCTTCTGCTGCTGCTTCTAAGGCTACTTCCGCTGCTCCCTCCAAGCCTGCCTCTGCCCCGGCCCCTGCCTCGAGCGAGGGCGATTACACCGACATCCCTGTCTCGAACATGCGCCGCACCATTGCCGCTCGTCTCACCGAGTCCAAGTCGACCGTGCCGCACTACTACGTCAGCATCGACGTCGAGATGGACAAGGTGCTCAAGCTTCGCCAAGTGTTCAACAAAGCCGCTGCCGAGAAAGCCGGCAAGGACGTCGAAAAGGCCAAAGCCGCCAAGCTGTCTGTCGGTGACTTTATCACCAAGGCCGCCGGTGTCGCGCTTAACGAGGTTCCTGAGGTCAACTCGGCTTGGTACGGCGACTTTATCCGCCAGCACAACAAGGCCGATATCTCGATCGCCGTTTCCACCCCCACAGGCCTCATCACCCCTATCGTCAAGGACGTCGGTGGCTCCGGTCTCGCTACCATCTCGGCGGCCACTAAGCAGCTTGCGGCTAAGGCACGTGCGGGCAAGTTGGCCCCGCAGGAGTACCAGGGCGGCTCGTTCACTATCTCGAACATGGGCATGTTCGGAATTACTCATTTCACCGCCATCATCAACCCTCCGCAGAGCTGCATCCTTGCTATCGGTGGAACTGAGGCCCGTCTGATCCCTGATGCAGAGAGCGAACAGGGTTTCAGAAAGGCAATGGTGATGCAGGCGACTATCTCGGCCGACCACAGGACGGTGGATGGCGCTACCGCAGCAAAGTGGATGAAGGCTTTCAAGGATGCACTTGAGAACCCGCTCAGCTTCATGCTCTAAACAGCAGAAGCAGGAGCAAAAGAATACAAACCCAGGTGTCTCGACTTGAGCACAGCTGTCACTATAGCACCACTCTTAGGTCGTAGGCTTGGTTCCAAGGGACAAAGCTAGCGGCACGTCTACTCTTGTTCTTTTTTCTTGTACAAAAACTCGACCCCCCATTTTGCCTCTTGCAGTGACGATAAATATGCTTTTCACGTCTTTTTCTCTCGTACCGGTACGCGTGTGTTGACTCGCTCTACGAACGGCGTTAAGCGCTGCTTGGAATGACAGGCTGAGTGTGAGCGCACAAAACCGGATTCGGCGTCGGTGGATGGCTCGCTTGCGCGCCGTGGGTGACGTTGAGCGTCTGAGAGTGGAGGTGAGATTGAGAGTGCAATGTTGGTCTGACGCGAGCAAAGCAGATCCGCGTTAAGCAAATCCAGGGTCTCAGAAGGATGAATCAGACTCCACACACACATACACACGCTGCTATGATGATTCTTCTTGGGAAGCGAGCAAGATCTGCAATGATGATGATGAGCGCGCACGTAGGCGGCGTAAGAGGGTGAATCAGGTCTTATCTAAACACACTCCACCGCCCCCTCAACCCGCATAGGAGGGAGGGAGGGATGAAGGGTTGAGCTGGCTTGCACGTTTGGTCTGTCTATACGATGGGCATGGACCCTTAGGTCTTGGGCATATAAGCCTCCTCATCGTCGTTGGGTAGAAGTTAACTCTCCCTCCCTCCTCATTGACCTTAAACACACCGCACAGTACCCCACATACTCACTTCTAGCAACGAGGAACAAACTGCCACCATGCCGTCCGCCGACAAGTACACCGACCCCAAAGTAAGTGCCCCTCCCCCCTTCCCTCAAACTTGTCCTCCCTCTCTCCCCATCACACCGAGTCTCTTAACTAACTCCACCCACCCTTCCCTCCTCCCCACCCACTCCCTCTCTAGCTGCGGGACGAGATCAAGCAAGAGATCCAAGACTCCTCTAAGGGCGGTGCACCTGGGCAATGGTCTGCACGAAAGGCGCAGATGATGGCCTCGGAATACAAGAAGCGCGGCGGAGGCTACACTGATGACGGCAACAAGGACGAGTCCCAAAAGAACCTTTCTAAATGGGGAGAAGAAGAATGGCAGACTAAGGATGGTTCCGCTAACGCCAAGAACGATGATGGCAGCAGGAAGAGGTACCTCCCCAAGAAGGCGTGGGAGAACATGAGCGAGAAGGAGAAGAACGAGACGGATGACAAGAAGCAGAAACAGAGTAAAGAGGGGAAGCAGTTTGTAGGGAATACGGAGAAAGCTAAGCAGTCGAGGAAGGACGTTTCCGAGGGGAAAGACGATGGGGAGGAGGAGGAGGAGGAGGGAGATGAGGAGGAGGAGAGTGGGAAAAAGAATCAGTCCAAGCCTCAGGCCAAGGGCAAGCAGCAAAATGGCAACAAGAACAAGTCTCAAGCCAACGGGGGCCAGAAGGGCCAGAACAACGGCGCCAAACAGAACGGCAGCAAGGGTCAGAAGAACGACAATGAAGAAGATGACGATGATGACGAGGATGAAGACGAGGATGAGGCCGAGGAGCAGGAGCAGGAGGACGACGGCGGCGAGGAGGAGGAAGAAGCCGAAACTGGTGACAAGCGCGCCAACGGGACCAAGCAACAGCAACAGCAACAGAAGAAGCAGAAGACCGGCAAGTCCAAGTCCAAGTAACTCCCACCTCAAACACGTGCTCTGCTCGTTGTCAAGCTGCTCGCCGCTCGCTCCATCCTCTCGTTTCTCTAATCGATGCCCGTCGGTCCTACAAGATGCTCTGCTCATAGTATACCATACACGATGTATTTTGCTCCTATCATAATCTCTAATCCGTTGCAATGTTCATCGTATGATACATTGTTTCGTGTTGAGTGCGTGTGATGCGGCATGTCGAGGCTATCGGATCGCCTGCTCGTATTCAGGTATGATGGTAGCTCTTCCAACAAATGCAGGTGAGAGGCGTCGTTCAGCTTAAGTTAAGCTCGATCACAATTTTCCGATATTTTGAACAACGGCGGCGGCTGACATTTTTGCCGTTGAGCCGAAAAAGTCAGTTCCAAGTCACAGTCACAGCACACACAACCCTGCTGGTGTCTGACTGGGCTGCGTGGCCAGTGCGTTGCGTTTGGCGCGCCTATCCGCCCACACTGAGTGGATTGGATTTCATCATCAAACCCGACTGGTCACCATTCTTCCACCTCATCTTCATCAACCAAAAATCCAACAACAACCACACTCTTTCGCATACCCTAGCAACGCATATATACCGCCATCTAGGACAGGCTCTCTATCTCGACAATCTTTCTTGGATCATAGTTTCACTCCCAGAACCTACGAGGCGTACTCACCTGGACATCTCTGGAAGGAATCACATCGTCAACGCTACTCGTCAAAGGACAGACAGTCTGAAACGTCGACGGGCAATCGGAAAAGCGCAGACAACTGTCTCTCCTACATCTTGCCCGTCACCATGGCTTCTCGCAACGTCCCAGGCGCAGGTGACAAGCCAGCACCAGCACGCCGTGTCGTCCCCGGTGCTCCACCACCCGCTCCATCCAAATCTGCCAAGAAAGGAAAGGGGCCTGGCGCCAAAACTGCTGATGCCAGTGCTGTCAAAGTGCCCGATGCTACCTCGGCTGTGCTGATCGAAACAGCTCCAGAGGGACCCAAGCAGGTCGCCAACGGTCTCAAAGTCACCAGTCAAGATCTTGCAGAGCAGGCCGAAGCTCAAGCTGCCGTCGCTGCCGTCGAAGCTGTCCAAGCATCATCGAGCAACACCACCACCACGCAAGCTGCCTCGACACCCGCGCAGAAAGTCATCGCTGATCGAATCGCAGAGCTCTCGTCTAAACCCAAGAACGCAACCATCACCGTCGCCATTGACGAGCTCAACAGTCTGCTCGCCAACGTCCAACAGGCCGAGTCGACTGCGGAGAAACCTGCCTCGGCAGACAGCAAATCCAGCTTGGTGCTTTTGCTCCAGTTCCTCCATCTCTTCAACCTCTTCCACCCCAACCCCGCCGAACCGCCCTCGTTCGCTCCCAAGCACACCATGCCTCCCGCACTCGAAATGTCGACAGGCCAGCAGGTAGCCGCCGTCGCCAAGGTGTACGACCAACTCGCCAACGGCCCTCTCGAAGGCGACGGAGGCGATGCGCTCGAGATCCTTGCCAACATCGAAAAGGGCTCCAACGACCAAGTGCTTCCAGACGTCAGCTATGCCACGCTCAGGTCGATGATTCTCAAGCTTACCGCGCCGCCAGAAGAGCCCGAACCCGAACCGCAAGCTTCAGCCCTGGACGGTCCTCCTAAGGACTTCGTTCCCCTCTCCGCCGCCCAATCGCCTTCCGCAGCACCGGTGTCGTTCATTCAGGCGAGTGAGATTCTCGACGCGTCATCACCCGCTCCTGCCCAGGCAACCAAGGGACACCAGGGAGGAGAAAAGACCGCACCTACGTGGGGGACAACTGCATCGGCCGCAAAGGAGCCTGCTCCCGAGCCAAAACTCAACTGGGCCGCACTCGCCGAAGAGGACGACGACGACCTTGGCGAAGCACCTGTCTTCGAACCTCTGCCCTCGTCCACTACCTCCGCTCTTGTAACCCCGGCGCCTGGAACTCCCACGGAAACGTCTACCCCTGCTGCGGCGGGCAAGACAGAGTCCACCCCGCTCTCGCCCAAGCCCAACAAGAAGAACAAACAGAACACCAGCAAAGGAGGACGCAGTGGAAATGCAGCAAATGGAAAGCCCCAGCAGCAACAGCAGCAACAGAAATCGGTGGCACAGCCAACACCAAAGGCTCAGCCAAAGGTGGACCAGGATGGGTTCATCTTGCAGGAGAGTAAGAGGACGAGATACTTGCAGCAGAAGCAACAACAGCAACAGCAGCAGCAGCAGCAGGGGAGAGGAGGGGGAGGTGGAGGAAAGAGTGGTGGTGGAAACAAGGGCGGTGCGGGAGGCGGTAAGGGTGGAAGGAGTGCCAATGGCAGCGGCAACGGTGGTGGTGGACGAGTCGGCGCGAGATCCAACAACAACGGCAATGGCAATGCTGGAACGCAATCATGATCAATCAGCCATCACATGACACACTTGAAGTAATCTCAAATGTGATTCTTCTCGCGTGGTTGAGATTGCAGAGTGAAACTATGAGAGTCTACCACTTTTTCGCCTCCATCCCATCAGGCGGGTGCGGAGTGACGGTTTCTTTCCCGACCTTGCTCCAGTCGGTGGACAGCGTTGTGCCGCCGCTCTCCATGTAGCTCTTCATCATGGCGCGCCTTGTATCTTCATCTGCGTCCTTGTACAACTTTTGGAAGAATTGATTGATATCCGCCTCTTCCCCCGCCCCCTCGCCCTCTTTTGCTTCTTCTGAGAATGAGTCCCATTTCGACCTCCTCGGCTTACTCTCCGTCGCCGTTGCGGTTGCGTAGCTTGGGGTAGCCGCTGAGATCACACCCTCACTCTTTCCGGGGGCGAAAGAGAGTTGGAGCCAGCGCGTGCCGGGGTTCGCCTTGTGCAGGATGACGTCGATCTTTGTACTGAGCACTTTGTACGACGAGCTAGTGGGGTCGACGGCGGAGAAGAGCGGGTCGATGACAAGGACGTACTCAGAGCCGTTGACCGAAGAAGTCGCTTTGACGTGGAGCGAGCGTTCGGAGATGTCGACAGAGAGGGACTCGGTCGAGGCCGACTTGACAAAGATCGATATCGTCACCACAGTGTCCGTCTGGTAGAAGTCGAAGCGCGGTGTAGCAGCGGAGGATGCTGAGGCGCTAGATTCAGCCATGTTTGTAGCAAGGTGAATAGTGATGGTGATGGTGGTGGTGTGAGTGATGATGAGGAGATTGACAGGAGATGGCGAATTTGCTAGAATCCAACGTCAGACTCTCAGAAGTGGAGTGGAAGCACTGATTTTTCTTTTTATTTAATTTAAATTGAAGGCTTAAAAAGGGAAGGACACGGTTCCGGTGCGACTGCGGGGAGGAGGAGACCAAACACTCTTTGCTGCTGCACAGCTTGACACGTCAAAAGAGGGTTCCTTCCAACTCTGTGCGCCTTCTCCTCATCCTTCCCCACCACAACCACCAACCACCGATCTCAGTCCTCGTCTCTTGCAATCCGCGGTCTCGTTACACTACCGCACATACTCCGGATGAGTACATCCGCGCGGCTGCCTCGCTCGCCGAGCGTCGTGCGCGACCCCGCACGGGCTCCTCCCGAGGCAAACCCCAAGGACGAGCCCACAACACTCGGCCTGCAACGATTCGAGTGGGAACTCCTCACACTCAGCACCGCTCTCAAAATACTTCTATTCCCGACCTACCATTCAACAGATTTCGAGGTGCACAGGAATTGGCTCGCCATCACACGCACTTTGCCCATCCGTGAATGGTACTTTGAAGCAACGTCGCAATGGACACTCGACTACCCGCCGTTCTTTGCGTACTTCTCCTATTTCCTCGCCCAGCCAGCCCCCCTCGTCGATCCGCTGATCGTAAGTCTGCATGAAGGGCTGGAGTATGCGGCGAATTCGTGCAAGTACTACATGAGGGCCACGGTGGTAGTGACAGAGTTGGTGCTAGCGGCGGCGTTGGTGGCGCATGCAAGGTGGGGGAATCAGAGGAGGGTCAAGATCGCGTACGGTGCACAGACGAGTCAGTTGTTGGGAGCGAGCTTGTTGATGCATCCGGGTTTGATCATTATTGATCATATCCATTTCCAGTACAATGGGTTTCTGTTCGGCGTCCTCGCGTGGTCACTCTGGGCGGCACGGAAAGACAAACCGCTCCTATGCGCATTCCTCTTCAGCTCGCTCCTCAACCTCAAGCATATCTACATCTACATTGCACCAGCCTACCTCATCTACCTCCTCCGCACCTACGTCGTCCCCGTCGGCAGCACCACCAACGACCTCGGCCGCGGTGTAGAGCGGCTCGTCACCGTCGGCGTAGTCACACTCATCCCGTTCTTCCTCAGTCTCGCCCCCCTCGCGATCGACGGGCTGCGACACGAGGCAGGACCGGGAGGTGTGTTGGGGCAGATGCTGCAGCGTCTGTTCCCGTTCAGCCGCGGGCTCATCCACGCGTACTGGGCGCCGAACGCATGGGCGCTCTGGACGTTCGCCGACCGCGTTCTCGTCAAGCTCCTCCCGCGCCTCCCTATCCTCCGAAGCGTGCTCCCTGCGAGCTTCACCGCAAAATTCGACGCTGCCGCCTCCGGCGGGTTTGCATCCGCATCGCGCGGGTTGGTGGAGAACATCTCGTTCGGCGTCTTGCCCGAGATCAGCGCATCCACCTGCTTTTTGTTGACGCTGACATGGGTGGGCGTGTACATGGTGAAGTTGTGGCACACGCCGACATACCGCTCCTTCCTCGCCTCGGTCAGCCTGTGCGGGCTCGCCTCGTTCTTGTTCGGATGGCACGTGCATGAGAAGGCCATCATGCTCCCGCTCATACCTTACACGTTTCTGGCTGCGGATGACTATGCGCATTTCCGTACTTTCACAATACTGAGTACGGCAGGGGTGGTCTCGCTGTTCCCGCTGCTGTTTACGCCCCAAGAGGGAGCGATCAAGATAGTGTATTCGGTATTGTGGGCAATGCTGGTGCTAGGCACGCTCAATAGGCGAGTGTTCAGGCCAGTGCAGAGCAATGTTGGCCTCCTGGTGCATAGATTGGAGTCGGTGTATTTGTGCGGGTTCGTGGGGTTGCAGGTGTACGTGTCCATAGTGCACCCGATGACGTTCGGAATGGGGATGGAGGTGGCAAGTGTAGTGGAGGGGACGGGAGCGTCGAAGGCGAGGATGAACGTTCCGAGCAGCGCAAATGCTAAAGCGTGGGTCCAAGACGAGGTAGGGGTAGGGGTAGAGGTAGTGGCTGCGCAAGCGGTGCCAGCACCAGCAGAGTCGGCACTGCCGTCGCTGAGTACAGCTGCAAGTGCGGTCTTGCCAACTTCTTCCGCCGAAGCGGAGATGTCGGTAGAGCCGGATGTGGACGTCAGCACTGCCGAGTACGATGCGCCTCAGCCCTCCGCCAGCGGTGATGCTGACCTGTTGGCAGTTCCGCCGACACCAGACGTGCAAAATACCGAGGGATCGGTAAGCTCAGAAGCAAAACAAGAGACATTGGAGAAGAAAGCTTCATCAGCGATGGAGTTCCTGCCACTCATGATGGTGAGCGTATACTGCAGTCTCGGCGTCATCTGGGCATGGATTAGAGCTTCAGCGTTATACCTCGTCAGTGAAAGTTGATGTACTAGTAGCCTCATAAAAGTCCAAGATCATTCTCTCAATGGAACAAGATCAACATTGTTTAACATGGTTGCAAGTGTCAGTGTTGTGAGCGATAAGCTGCTTTCGGCGGGTAGCTCCGGCGCGGTTATCCGGGCAAAGCAAGCGACAAGAAGAACAGACGCATGAGCCACGTTCGGAAAAAAGTTAGCAGGCATCGGCAGTTTACCGGTTTCTTTCCCTTTCGGCTGTGCATTATATTTTGTTCGCAGAAAATGTGAGAAAAGGCGCAATCGCAAAATATTCCTTTTTTCGCATGTCAACATGAATGCCGAATATCACTACGTGAACAACACATACCGTGAATGCTCGAGTCAACATGAGTGGGCATCGAGTAGAGTGAACAAAGCCCGTGATAACGTGAACCCTGCCAAGATGACTGCGTGAAGACTGCAAGATTGCGTGAATGGTAACGTGATACTGTGACTCAGCCCTGGTCTGTGCTTTCGGCTATGCCGATGCCCCTCGAGTCTCCTCGATGTTGACCCCTCCTCATCATGTTCCTTCGACTCATGTATCTAACGCTCACACACACGTCAATCTACATCGTAACCATGCCAAAGCAGCATCGAACACAGGTTCCGGACAGTATTCGAGAGAAGATTGTCGATATGGTGTGCTTTCGAGGGATGACGAAGGCCGAAGTAGCGAAGAGGTTCGAGTACCCATGGACAACTGTCGACACCATCGTGAAGAAGTTCGATAACACAGGCAAAACAGCGAGTCAGCGAAAGAAGGGTGGTGCATTCCGCGGTAGCAAACTGGCGGACGATGACATCAAGGCAATGATTCGGTATGTCGAACAGCATCCTGTGGCTACGCTCCATGAGATTCGACAACATCTCATTGACAACAGTGGTCCCGAGCTCTCAATTCCTCACGTTTGCAAGACGTTGAAGGATCGATGCCATATCACGCTGAAACGATTGCATGTTGAACACAAGCGATACAACAGCGCCGAGACCATTCAAGCACGCCAAGCATGGGTTCGACAATATCAATACGAGTTGCACGCTATCGATGATGCTATCTACTTTGACGAGGCAGGCTTCAACCTGCACTCGACTCGATCCGTAGGCCGTGCTCCGACCGGTCAATGAGCTCAACAGACCGGTCGGCCAGCTGATCGCCAACGAAACATCTCGCTCCTTGTCGCCGTTAGCAAGGTTGGCGGCGTTCTTGCCTCCGACATGGTTCGAGGAGGCTGGAACGCCCGCTACTTTGTCGATTTCCTCGAGCAACGCCTCTTCCCCAACATCATCGGCCAAAACAGGACGCTCGTGATGGACAACGCCAAGTTCCATCATGCCCCCTCTGTTTGCGAAGCAATCGAACGCGCTGGCCATCATCTCGTATTCCTGCCTGCCTACACTCCGTGGTTCAACATCACAGAGCGAGTCTTCTCGAAGGTTAAGCCTGTTGTCAGTTGTCAAGAACTCATTGATAGCAACGGCCTCACAAACGTCATTGACTCGACACGCAGCACAATCACACCTGAAGATTGCGAGGATTGGCTTCGCGAGACCACTCGATGGATGCAAATTGCCGAGCATGGCCATGCGCTTGGTCCTGAGCACAATGCTCGAGACGCTCTCATTCGACTTGGCCTCGAGCAACCTGACGAGATCACAATCGATCCATTCCTCGCTGTCTAGTCTTGCTCATGTACATAGCTTCTCACGATCAATTGATTGCGTTGTCATTGCTTGAGTGTGAGCTCCTCGAGTGTGTCACGGTAAGCCGCTCATTCACCTAAAGCACAGTTCACGTTGTCATCTTGGCAGGGTTCACGTTATCACGGGCTACGTTCACTCTACTCAATGCTCACTCATGTTGACTCGAGGGTTCACAGTATGTGTTGTTCACGTAGTGATATTCGGCATTCACGTTGACATGCGAAAAAAGGAATATAATAATCTAGAATTGATAATCGCAATCCCTCCCACAGTCCGTGCTCCGATGCGTCCGTGCTTGCGATGGGCGGGTCACTCACTCACTTTGGCTGATTTTCAGCTTCAACTCGACTGAGCCCAACACTTTTTCCAAATCGGACGCTCCCGACAGCTGAATCCCAATCGCAACTGAACGAGAGCTAATCCCACCTCAGCCTATCTCGATCCCATCATCCCTTCTTTACTCCCTCTCCCTTCTCGTCTTCATCCCTCTCCTTTCTTGATTCCTCTCGAAGCGATAGTCTGTCGACTCTGCTGCTGATCAAGACAGCAGACTGCCACATACCAAAGCAGCTGGTGTCATCGTCATTGTAAATTCTTCTGGCATCGGCATTTCTCGTAACGATCAAAGGTTACGACCGTTGTTCTTCCGATATCGCTCGCTACCACCTAGCCTTGCCAGCATTGTCACTCTTGACAATATCATCCTCGCTCAATCCAGTCCATTTCAGCATTCTTTCATTTGCGACCTTCTCATCGGTTCCGACCATTGCTACCGCTGCCGCTGCTGACACCGTCCCGAGCTGCTATACCCAATCTAGAAAGTGCGGCTCGTATCGCCTCAGCTGCCCCATTGCTTCTCTCTAGCTAACAACAGCCTCTAGCAAATTTTGATGGCCGCTAAGCTGGCACCCTAGATTACCTCTCCTCATTCTCTCGAGCCGAGACACCGGTATGGCGGATCGCAGAGAACCAACGTCAGTCCAGCATCGATCCCCTTCCTTCTCACAAACAGCGCCTCGTCTCGCTTCCACCTCATCTGCTCCAGCACCATCGCGCCTGCCAGCTAAACGAAGTGTGAGCGGCAGCGCCAATCTCGGTTCCTTTGCAACCCTCACCGCGGTCGCCTCTCCCGTCCAGACACCTGCAGAGACGTCGTCATCCTTGGCACAATCCCATTCTCAGTCGACTTCAAACGCTGCTGCTAGTCTCTCACAACAACAACGAGCAGCAAGCGCTAGCTCTACTTACTTTGGCATGTCCAAACTCGACCAGGCCACGTGGTCTGACGCTCCCGTCAACGCCAACGGCAGTCCCTCGAGTGTCTGGACTGGCCGTGCCCCTTCAACTATGGACGGAGACGCTGTTACTACCGCGACCGCTTCCAATGTGAGCACGCCCAGTCGTGGCCCCACTGCGCTTGATGCCAAGGACAGCGCTGCAAATGCTCCCGTCTTTATGCCCTCGCCTTTGCTTCCTCAGGAAGGCTCGGCGTGGTCGATCGGGCGCACCGCCTCCCTCAGCTGGGCAAACCCGGCGGAGATCGTTCCAGACACAATCGCCTCAAGCCCTAGCGCAGTTAAGCGTGTGACTACCAATGTCTCGCCCTCTTCCACGTCAAAGACCGGTACAACTGCAGCGGCGGCTGGAGATAATGCTACAGCGTCATCGCCTACCAGTGCCAACAAGACCGCTGCACCAGTGCCAAAGCGCGCGCCAATACGCTCTGTCACCTTGGACCCAAGCCAACTCGCAAGCAACAGGAGACTCAGTGGTGACGTCGACGAATCTCTTTCGCCAGTCCAGGCCGAGCGCGCTGAAGATCAAGAGCTGGTCAATGAGATCAACACGTTGACGATTTCGACTGATGAGGCTCCGAGCTCGGCGGGTGCTTCCATACAGCAACATGGCTTGCCTTCGGGGTACAGTTCGCCGCCGGCATTCATGGGGGTTGGTCACCATGCGCATCGTCCCTCTGGGTCGTTCCCCCCTCCTCCATTCAGCCCGGGAGAGGCATTCATGCACCCATCTGCGTACTTGCCCGCAAGTGGAGCTCGTTCGCCAGACGGCTACGCACCCGGCTATCCAGGTGTAGCGCACATGATGCCTGGCATGCCGCCAATCGACATGTCTGGCTACGAATCCTACCGCACCACCCCTGATCCCTACGCACCCACGATGCCTGGTCGGGCGATCTTCGCCTCGCCGGGCTCTCAGGGCTCCACGCCACAGAGTCCATCCTTCGGTCCTACACCGCTCGGCATGCGAAATGGGGAAGCCATGTTCTACCCTGGTGTCGTACCCGGATTTGGCCCACCGCCGATTGCAGGTGGTATGGCGTCGCCAGTTCGACCGATGATGCCGCCTGGTACACCGCAGTACGCGTTCGGCGCAGGCGTCGATGGGCGCAACTCGCAGCTCGGCCAGTCGCCTATGATCGCACCAGGCATGCCTATGCCCATGGGAGGGCTGATGATGCCGCCTACGAGCCCGGCACTCAATAACGCGCCCATGCCGGGTGGGCCTGACAGTCGCTCGTCGCCGAGTTTGAGCCAAAGCTCGCCCTATGCGCCCGGGCCGCACCGCCGGATGGCGTCCAACGCCGAATTCGGACCAGGCATGGCCATGTCGCCGCGACCGCCATTTGCCATGCCATCTCAAGCGCCGTTCGTACCAGCCGCCATGATGGGCGGCGCGCCCATGCCGCCTCCCGCCATGATGGGCTGGAACGGCCGCTTCCACGACCACCGTCGCGTCCCCACCGGACCTGGCGGAGTCATGCCCGCCGCTGGAGGCTATGGCCCCTTGGCGCGCTACCCACCGCCCATGCAGAATGCGGGCGGCCACCCAACCAGCTCCTCCTCGTCGCACTCGCGCTCGCCTTTGCTCGAAGAATTCCGCAGCCGCCCCGCCAAGAACCGCAAATTCGAACTGGCCGACATCTACGGTTCCGTAGTCGAGTTTTCGTGCGACCAGCACGGCTCGCGGTTTATCCAGGAGAAACTCGACTCTGCGACGCCTGAAGAGAAAGCGCGGCTGTTTGATGAGATGCTGCCGCACGCACGCCAGCTGATGACGGACGTGTTTGGCAACTACGTGATCCAGAAGATGCTCGAGCACGGCTCGGACGAGCAGCGCGATGCGCTCGCGCGCCAGATGGAAGAACACGTCCTTTCCCTCTCCCTCGGCACGTACGGATGTCGTGTAGTGCAGAAGGCATTTGACCACGTTTCGGCGGAGCAGCTCGAGAAGCTCGCACGCGAGCTCGACGGCCATGTCCTGCAATGCGTTCGGGACCAAAACGCCAACCACGTCGTCCAGAAAGTCATCGAGCGCGTCAAGCCCGACGCGATCCAGTTCATCCCCGCGGCGTTTACCGGCCAAGTCGCCGGGCTGGCTTCGCATTGTTACTCGTGCCGCGTGTTGCAGCGAACATTCGAGTACTGCTCGGAAACTCAAGTTCGCCCTCTCCTCGATGAGCTCCGCGCAGAGTGTCTGTCGCTCATGCAGCACCAGTACGGCAACTACGTCATTCAGTGGGTCCTCCAACGCGGCCAAGCCGCCGATAGGGACGCAGTGATGGCCGCGATTGAGCGTCAGGTGGTGGTGTTGAGCATGCACAAGTTCGCCAGTAACGTCATCGAGCAAGTCGTCCGCACTTGCGACGCAGCTAGGTTCAAGGCAATGGTAGGCGAGATATTGGAGGACGGAGGGGTGGTCAAGATGATGAAGGACCAGTACGGCAACTATGTCGTGCAAAGGTTTGTAGAGAGGGTCGAGGGCGAGGAGAGGGATAAGCTCATCCGCACCATTAGGGACGCGTTAGGGGCGGGGGTCAGGACCAAACAGCTCATCGCCATCGAGCGGTTGATCGACAGCTTATCCACACCACCACAAAGCACCACCACATGAACACACACACATTAGTTAGAATGCATATCGTAATCCCAATAGACTTTTCATTATAATGCTGTGGGGGGTTCGTCTTCCCAGCTCTCATCCTCCCCCGCACCTGGAGCTTCCTCAGGTACGGCGTAGCGGCGCATCCTGCCTACGCCGAATCCCGTGATTGGCGGCGGCAACTCCTCGCTCGCGGCGTTGGGTTTGGGCGTTTTGTATCCGGGGAAGGGGTGAAGTTTCGAGTTGTTCTCCAACCTGTAATTCGCACGTGTTCGTTTGCGGCCTAAAGAGTGCGCTGTTGGGATGCTCAGCCTCTGCTGTCCCGTTGGGATGGGGTCAGAGTTGGCATAGCCACTGTAGTAGGCAAGACCAGAGATGAGGCGTGCGCCGTACCCGCTACTTGTTGGCACTTTTGTTGATGCGGTGGGGGCGGAGGTGATGGTGCGTCTCGCAGAGGCGTTGCGGTCCAACTCGCGCAGGGTTGAGACGGCTCGCCCCTGCTGCTGCTCGATGGCGGTAGCAGTAGCCGTAGAGAACGCCGAGGAAGGAGAGGAGGAGGAGGGGTTCTCGATCGAGATAACACTCTCCGTATTCGCCCTGACCTCTGCCCTTGCTCTGGAAATCGAGATCGACCTCCCGCTCGAATTCACCGAGACCTTCCTGCACCTCATCCCATTCCCTAAGGGCGACCTTTCCTTCCCCTTCTTCCCCTGCTGCTGCTGCTGCTGGTTTGGGGACACTTCGTCGACGGCACTGAGCGCATCCCACTCGCTCGTCGCTGGCGTCGACACTTCACTCGTCGGCGTACTCAACCCGTCCAACTGCAACCCCAAACTATCCCTCGCCCCCGGCGCCAAACTAAGTGCGAGAGCGTCAGAGCCAACGAGAACCATAGCACTCACCCTCCTCGCCTGCTCTTTAACACGCGCTTGGTCGGATTGCGTCAGGAACGGCATCGACTCGGCCAATGCATCCGCCAACGGCGCGACCAGTTCCGAACTTTCAGTAGGTGCGGATGCTTTGCCGTCGTCCGAGGAGGCGAGTTCGATTTGAGGTAACGGCTGTTTGGCGCTCTTGAACGAAGACGGTGAGAACCCGCCATCGGAGCGCTGCCGACGTTCCATCTCGGCGTAGAGCGCGGATGAGAGTCGACGCATCCTCTTCTCCAATCCGGGCACCGCCACTGCCGTCGTAGCCTTGTCTCCGCCAATTGCCTCCGTCTTCCTGCTCCCACTGCTCCCACTGCCCCCACTACCATTCACCGCCCGGCGCATCTCGCTGTCCATATACCCCTCGAAGCAACCATTCGACAGCAACCTCGACCTCTTCTCGGCCGCCAACCCCGCCCGCATCGCCCAATCCCGCACCGTCATCGTTACATCCGCTTCATCCATCACCTCGACCTCCTCCCCCTCACCCGCGGCGAGATGCAGTGTCGCGCGCTTGAACTGCGACGCCGCGAGGCCGTACACGTTACCCTTGGAGAGGTAATCACCCTTGCTGGGTCCGAATTCGTCGAGATCGCTAGCGGCGACAGAGCCGGGGACGGTCTCGGTGCCTTCCGAAGGGGTCATGGCGACGGGCAGGCGTTTGCGCAGGCGGTTCGCGGCGGGGGAGGACGAGGCAAGCGAATTGAGCGAGGACGACATGGCGTCGTCCTGCCCCAGCTCCGAGTCGGTCGTAGTGGCCATGCCCGGTGAGGCGGGGAGCGGCGAGCCGCGGGCTAGGAGTCGGTCTGGGAAGCTGGGAGGCGAGAGGCTGCGCAGGTCGAGCAGCATCGCTGGACGGTTGGTGAAGGGAGAGAGCGGTTTGTGCGGAGAGCCCGGAAGGGACGAGGTGCGCGGTGGGAGAGGACTCGATACGTGCGCAGGAACGCTTGCTGGTGCTAGTGCTAGTGCAGGTGTGGGTGTGGGAGTCGACATTGCAACTTCCTTCGATGTGGGCTGAAGAATCTTGTCACCAACGAGCTTGGGCGAGATGATGCTCTCTGCTTTGGCCGTAGTCTTTGACGGCGTGGCTGCCAGCTCTGGAACGTCAGACAAGCGCGGCGGTGGTGAACCGACCACATCTGTCTTCTTGGGAACGTCCACTGCTGCTATCGATGTTGAAGAGCGAGGTTTGCTGAGGAATCCCTGACCGACCATCGCCGGCAGCGTTCGGTGCCTGTACCAAGTGCCCCCCACCTGTCCCAGCGGCTCTGCGATCGCTTTCTCCCCTACATTTGCGGTCTTTTGACGCGAGTCGAAATCCTGGTACAACGACGGAGACACGAGCATCGTCTTTGCCACCTTGGCTACCGATGCAATACTCCTCGGCACGAGCGTAGACGCGACCATCTTGATGACCGACGCAGGGACCCACGCGGCCATCTCTCCCAAGTCCGACACCTGGGTGATGAGCACTGCTGGGCCGCGCGGGTCTCTCCTCGGCGCTGCCACTGTTGCTGGGTCAACGTTGAGTTGTCGGCTGGAGGAGCTGCTGGAAGAGTTGGACCTAGCGTGGCGACCGAGTCCAAGGAGGCCGAGTCGGAAATGCGAGCCTTTAGCGGAAGTGGCGGACGACGGACTCTTGGCTAGCTCTGCAGCGCTTGCTGCTGCATCCGGCACGCCGTCATCGCCGAGATCCTCGACCATAAATCCACCTGTCTTGAGCTCAAAGCGCGTGTACCCCTTGCGCGGCGGCAGGCTTGGGTCGACTACACTCTGCGATGTGGAAACCAGTCGAAGCGGACCTTGCTCACCCGCTCCACTCGACTTGGATGGAAGCCTTGCATCGACACTGAGCAGCACCATATCTCTCGCTTTTGCGACCATGAAGATGCTGCCGAACCTGAGCAGCTCGACGCGTGCCGCCATCGCACGAGCTAAATCTGCCGACTTTGCGCTATCGTCCGTCTTCGCGGCACGCGGCTCGGTGGCTAACCATCTTTTGACGGCGCCTTCTTCGACTGTGGTGTCCCAGAGTTTGCGATTCTCAGCGCTTGCCATGAGCGACCAGAACTGTCTGGCCGTCACTCCGGGTAGCGTGGACTGGACGCTGAAGAGGTATCGATTGGGGTCCGGGTGGGAGCGGACGGTGATAGAGGATGCGAACCCGCCCGGTGCGGTGGGTGGGGTGGTGCTGGTATAGAGGACATTCCATTCGGGTATTGGGATTTCCGGCTCTGCGGAGGGTATCGAGGATGAAGGAGAAGACGTAGCATGGTTGGTTGGGATGGGAAGGAGGCTGGCTGATTCGGGATCGGCATAGGAGAGGAACTGGTGGAGGACATGGAGCGATTGCTGCGTGAAGCTGGCCGCCGTGCTTGTCGATTCTGTCGGTACATCCGTGGATTTGTTGTTCAGTTTGGATGTGGTGGCAGTGGCTGCGGCTGCGGATGGTGTCGGAGTGGCCGCCACCGTCGGCTTGGCCGACCTCATGAAAGCCGGCATGTTGGAGCGGTGTGGAGCAGGGAATGACGAGACTAGCTCGACTGTATGCCACGCCGGGTTTAGCTGGACGTGAGAAGAAACATCAGGGCGCTGTCATCCTAAGGAAAAGATGAAGTCGTTCTTGGGATACTGTGGTGCAGCTGCGATAAGAAATGAAGCAAAGCTGCGTCGGCCAATCCGATCGACCGGGTCTTGGAGAAGAGAGACTCTTCGGGATGGATCCGCCAAGGTTAGGATAGGATGGGTCAGCCGACGGCCGAGGAATGCAAGTGAGTGGATGCAGTTGGTCAAAGATAGGAAGGAGGCTCGAATCGGAAAAGCCGTTGATACCTTGTGTGTAGGCTCAAGGGCTGCGTTGTGCAGTGCTGTGCTGTGCCGTGTAGTGTTGTGTGTGTGATATGTCATTGACTCCGACTAACGCTCAGGGGTCAAGCGCGGAGGCATATTTTGGTGGAATTTTGGCAGGCAAGTGTTTGTTTCGGATAGTCACCTCACACACTCGCTCACAGCCTCAGGGTCCTCTCGCTTGAGCAAACAGACACACGCGCGCGCGTGCGTTGAAATTGATTCCGAATGAATGACTTTTCTCCACTTGGGCACACCATGTGCTGCTCGCTGGTGCTTGACTTGAAGCCACCGAATATTCGCAAATCGGAAGTCGGATCTCGATGAATGCACTGCTTGAGAAGAACACGCAACACCTTGCATTCGCTTTCTCCACACACCTGCTCTTGCCTCAACACCTCGATTGGCACATAAGTTGCTCTATTCAAGATGCAAGCCGAAGTGGATGCTACACAGGACACCGAGTTCCACGATGCCTTGAGAGCTCACGGGATCATCCCACCCAAGCCACCATCTCGCTCCCCTTCGCCGGAACTGCCATCGGCATCCGAGACTCGGTCGCAGGCGCTCAAACAGGCGACCGTCGAGGATCTCGATTTGGAGCTCGAAGGCAGACTCGACGATGAAGAGGAAAAGCTGCTGGAAAAGATCCGACGTCAACGCATGTCGCAGCTGCGTGCCGAAACCAAAAAGGCTCGCTTCGGAAGAGTCTACCCCATCAGCAGGCCCGACTACACACGCCAAGTCACCGAAGCGAGCAAAGAAGACCTCGATGCTCCCTCCCTCCACGACGATGACGAGAAGCAGAAGGACGCATCGAAGAAGGACTCACAGCGGGAGGGCGGCACGGGCGTCGTGTGCTTTCTGTACAAGGACGGCATTGACCATTGCCTCCTGCTCAAGGGCTACCTCGACACGCTTGCGGCCAAGTACCCTGCCACCAAGTTCGTCAGCATCGTCGGCGATCAATGCATCCCCAATTACCCCGACCGCAACCTCCCCACTCTGCTCATCTATAGGAATGGCGAGCTGCACAGGCAGATCGTCGGGCTGCGGCCCGAGATTGGGCTGGATGGCATCAAGACCAAGTGCGAGGATATCGAGTTGCTGCTGACGGCAGTGGGGGCGATCCAGCGCTCGCAGGTGCCCGGTGCACCGACACACCTAGGGTCAAAGCCGGATACGATTGAAGAGGGGGATGAGGAAGAGGAGGAGGAGGGAAGCAGACAGAGGAGTATTCGCGACTCCGGGAGACAAAAGACACAAGAAGAGTTGGACGACGAGCTCGATTGGGATCTGTGAGCTCGGAGGCATTTGTAACACTACACAAAACATACACAGAGAGACACAACCAATGTCCAAACTATCTTTCAGGTGATATGGACTGACATGAGATCGCGGGTGTGCAAAACCGCACCACGAGTGCGGTTCCAAGCGTGCAACATGCATATGTACCGGTACCGTACAGTGCAAGAACCACTTTGTGGAATCGATTTTGTTGTGATAAATCGAATCTCAAATCGATCGAACCCGATTCGCTCTCGGCGCGCTCTGATTCTCTTTAACAACTCGCAGTGGCAGCCACTGACCATGTTCTCGGAGACTTGACGATGCGGTCATCGGCTTAGGTGCTTCTGCGTTCGGCAGCGATGATGCTTGCCAATGCCGCTCTCGGCACCACTCGTCTCTCTACTGCATCAGTTTTCTTCTTGCTGAGGTATAAGCGCCGGGCACGTGCTCGTCAGGAACGCAATAATGCTTCCAGAGGTGGCCGAATTTCTGGTTTGGTTCAAGCCGGCGGCAAGCAAGTCAGCACGGAGAAGAAAGGTCTGGTAATTGAGACCCAGCTGGCAGCAATACGCTCCAAACTTGGTCTAGCCAGCGTATCTCTTGGACAGCTATGGCATCGTTGCACCATAGAGTGCCAGTCGTTCTGGCCGTGGCAGGGTAGTGTCAGAAGCATGGCTCGAGAACGAGGTTTTCTGGTTTTTCTTCTTGTTCGGCAGAGTGAACCAAGATCTCTTTCTTACACGCACGTCCCTCCACTTTCCAGCTTTTCTTCTCGCTCTCAGCTGCACGCCGAAACTCCGCTGGCCTTATTTCCTCGACCCACGGCACAGGCACCTTGCAAATTTTGCTCCTCATCCATCCGAACTTGTCTTCTCACCATCACCACCACCACCACCACTGCCATCTCACCCACCCACAGCTTTCCTCCGTACTCCTTACTCTGCCAACATGACGACTCCGGACCGCACGGGTGCGCCTGAAGACCTTGGGGTGATTGAGATCTTTGGCGTCTCTCTCTCGACCTTCACACGCTCGATCAAGCTCGGGCTGCACGAGCTGGGGATCAACTTTATCCAGGTCTCGCGCGCGCCGCACTCGGACGACATCAAACAGCGCAACCCTTATGGCCTCCTCCCCGTCCTCGTCCACCGTCCGGACGGCCTGTACACCCAACCCGACGATATCGTGACCCTGTACGAGTCGAATGCCATCCGCAGGTATGTGGATGAAGCGCTCGCCCCGCTCGTCCAGCACAGGCCGAACTTCGTGCGACACCTCACCCCTCCCCTAGAGGCCAAGGGCGGGATCACGGACCCGAGCAGCGTGATTCTGAGAGCGAGGCTGGATGGGTTCGTGTCGAGTTTTTCGCAGATGCTGTTTCCAGCCCTAGAGGGCGGGTTTATCAAGCCAGCGGCACAGATGAGGAAGAACGGCGCGGATGCAGAGACGATCAATGTAGCGCTCCAGCCAGGGCTCGATAGGATTAATTCGCTGCTCGAGATCGTCGAGAGTCAGGCGAAGAAGCATGATAAAGGAAGCAAGGGGTACATTCTGGGCGACGCTGCAGAGGGCCAGATCTCATGGGCGGATCTATTCCTCTTCCCCATCCTGGACGATTTGAGGGCAAGTCCGGCGGCTCATTTGATCAGCGGAGACGCGCCCAAGTTCGAATGGCTCGCAGGATGGATGAAGCGAATGGACGCCAGACACAGCGTCCAGGCTACCCACCAGGGATCGTTCGCTCACACTCACAAGTCTACTTAACCCATCTTACATGCCATGTAAGAAACGACGATGTAATTGCAAGTCTATGTATATGATGCTTAGAACAATCAAACCTCCCGGCTCTCGTTCTCGTCCAGTGCAGCGTATCCCATCTTTGCCGCCCTCCTGGCCTGTCTTTCTACCGCCTTGACTGCACCTTCACTCGGCTGCCACTCGAGCTCTGCAAACCTGGGGTACAGCATCTGCGTCGTAATATCCCCCCACCTCTTCAGCTGCTCCTCCTTATACCCTCCCTCTCCGCCCTGTTCGGTGTCGAAGCGGTTGAGGAGCTCGACGACGACGCGGCGCATGAAATCGACGAACACTACATCCACCTCTTCCTCGTCCGTCTCCGGCATCGGGTTGGGGTTGGATGCGACGTACTCGGGCTGTCTCGGGCTGAACGGGATCGGCGAATGCAGCGTATCGTCCCCCTCACCCCTACAGCCGTCTATTGTCCTATACCCCAACGACGGTTTGTCTGGCGAATCATAGCGCTGCCACAGTTTGAGCAGCTCATCTTCCTGCAACTCCTCGACGCTCTTCTCTGTATCGTTCCTCTCCGAGGAGAGGAATTTAAACCATTGCGATTTCTGCCAGAGGCCGAAAATGTCGTCGATAAACCCACTCCCATACCTCTCCCCTCCATCTCCCTCAAAGCTGCCGGGGGCGACTTCGACCATAGCGCCCTTTTTGTATGTATGCAACCCGCGAAGGAGGTGCTTGGCGAGGCGCCAGGGGACCGAGGGCATGTAGAGGAAGTGGTCTTTGAAGGGCGAGACGATGTATTGATCGTTGCGTGTGAACGGGCCAGAGTAGACGTCGAACCGCATCGAGCCGCTGTTGATCAGCACCAAACTTCCCCTCCCCCTCCCCCCACCCGCTTCCCCAGCGGGTCGCACGACTTTGGGCAACACGTGGTCAGCCAGCAACGTCAGCAGGCTCGAGTTATGCCCATATGGTACCCGATCGAGGTAGTAGTCCTGTGGGACGACGCCGTGCAGGCGCGACAGATTCCACGCTTCCGAGATGGCGTCCATGATAAACCTTATAAAGCTGCCCTTCTTCGTCGCCAACTCACGCGTGCTGTTGAGTTTGAGGTGGTGGGCAAAGTTGCGCGGGTTGGCGTCGATGTATCGCCTTGTGAACCTGACTTTTCCGCGGCCGCCGGCGGTGCGTCTTTTGTGGAGATCGCGGATGCCCATAAAGCCGATGGTCTCCATGTACCGGCCGCTCTCGAGCGCCATGGTCTGGCTGTCCATCATCCTGCAATCGCGGACATGTGTGTGGCCGCCCAGGATGCTAATAGGGGTATCCGGGAACCGCGAGCGGATCTTGGCATGGACAGCGTCCCACCCGGCATCGCCAGAGACGGGCATGTGACCGAGGACGACAAACGCATCCACTCCCCACTTCTTCGCGCGGTCCAGGCTTTGGGCAAACCACGGCTCTTCAACCATTTCCGCCGGCGGTTGCACTTGGATGCCTTTAGCGGCGAGTTTGAAGTCAAACAAGATGCCGTACGACATGATCTTGAGCCCCTGGACTGGCGTGACGAGCGTGTTGAAGAGCGATCCGATGGGAGCCCAGCTGGCATTCACCGCGTTTGCGTGCGGGAGTGCGATTTGGACGTTGCTAGTCATATACCGCCCACCCCACTGCGGGACAAAGTTCTGGTACACGTCCATTGCTACCGTGTAGTTGTACAGCTCGTGGTTGCCGATAGTGAGCAAATCGTAGTCGACCATGGAGAAGATCTGGTTGCTCACATGGCCGTCCACCGCGTTCCTCCCGTTCGGATCAAACCCATCTGCAATGCCGTTCCCATTATGCAAGTCGCCCGTGTCAACAAGCAGGAGGTCCCGTCCTTCTGATGTTGCCTTGGAGCGCATCTTGGCGGCGAACGACGCCCAGTCTCCCCAATCGGCAGAGTACGAGGGTTCGGGAGGGGAGAGTTTACGGTGACCCTGAAAAAAGCCGTGGACGTCAGTGGTGTGGAGCAAATTGAGGTCGCCCCATTCGAGATCGCGAAGGGTGTCGTCGGTGCGGGGAAGGCGACCGCGCTCGCGAGACCAGCGGTGGAAGCCTTCCATCTCGGCGCGGTAGCTGGCGAGGGAGGAGGCGTCCGGCGAGACATGGTCGTTGAACGCTAGTCGGCTCGAAAGTGGTTCTATCGGTGAAGAGGCCAGCACGACTGGGAGGGTCGTTACGAATATAAGCGTCCAACGTAGTATTGACGTGATTGACGGTAGAAGCGGCATCGGTGAGGCGGCAGAGATCGCCGTTGATGCCCGCATCATCAGAGTTGGGCGCCTCCTCCGTGCAGGTGGAACGTTTATCTTAACGACGCATCGTGATGGCTGTGGGAAGGATGGTTCCGAGTTCGAGTGAGGGCAAGAGGCTTGCAAATGTGTGACTGATGGATCGCAAGGAGGCAAGGTCAAGAAAGGACGAAAGGGGTCATGTGTTAGAAGCAGTTGTGCTCGAGCCTGGTGGGGAATTGAACAATTCCACGCATGTCATGCAGCAAGGACTATGGTTGACATTCGTTTCCACGGAAATCGATCGAAGCCATCTGCTCCCCTTTTTTTTTTTTTTTTTTTTTTTTTTTGACCCAAGGTGATGAGGTGGAGGCCGAGCCAAAGCGGACCAAGCATGCATACCCACAGACGCAATTCAAACAGCTCACTGTCACACAACACCTACACAATGCTGAAGCGCTGCTAGGATTCGAAGGTGATACATATACAGAGCAGTATTGATATGGTATAGGTGTAGGCCGAAGCAGTGTGTTTGACGCAGTCACGGAGGGCAGGGAATGCAGAGATAAGATCACGATGATGCAGCAACGGAAGATCCCGACGCCGAAGTTTTGCTTGCCGCTGTCGAAGACGACAGGACTGCCGATGACTTAGCTTTGACCTTGTTGAGCTTCTTCTTTTTCTTCATCATGGCTGAGGCCACTGCCGACCTGACGTTGTCGACAATCTCTCTGCTCTGCTCGATGAACTCGCTATCCTCGATCATCTCTTTCCTCTTGGTTCCGATCACCGCAGTTGTTCCACTACCACTGGCAACCCCTCTGCTTCGACTCGGACCGGCTTCGGATGGACTAGCACTGCCTTGGTCGAACCCTTCCCCGGCATCTGCCATCCTTTCTGCTGCTTGCTCGAGATCTTTCTCGCTCTTCGGCTTCCTGCCCAGCATCTTTTCAAGCTTGGCATACTTTTTCTTCTGCGCTTCGTCCATCTGGCGCTTTCGCTCCGATTCGCCTTCGAGGTACTCGGCGAGCTTCTTGGCTTCCTTCATAACACCAAGGCGGCGTCCGTTGAGGTCACGGCACGAGTCGTTGTTCGAGTTGCGCGCGCCGGATGACATTTTGCCTCCCTGCGATCGGAGCATCGAGCCGAAACCTCCTTTGCCGCCAGGTAACAGTGCGCGCAATTGCAGCACGACGGGGAACGCATCTTCGATCGAGCAGAGATTCGACAGCCGCGAGTTGGGAGAGAGCGTGCGCCCGCAGTGGGTGAGCGAGAACTGCGTCGAGGATGATTGGCCGAGGACTGAAGTGAAGCCGTCCACCACGTTGCCTGCCGTGGCAGAGGCCGGCAGCGACAGGCAGAGGTGCCTGGGAAACGGCTCAAATGACTCGACTAGGACATTGACCATGGTGAGAGGTGGCAGCGGATCGAGTTGAAGGTGTGTGTAGATGTGGCGTAGTGGTGATGAAGGCGACGATGGAGATCGAGAAGAGAGTTGCGGTTAAACTCGCAATCCAAATTTTGGCTTTTGAGTTCAACTTGAAAGTCGCCACTTGTTCGGTCCGCGGGTCACAAAAACGTATGGCCAAATATGCCGATGCAGGGTCTGCTCGCACAAACAAACAAGAGAACAACACTTCATCGAATCATTTCATCTGGACGCCTACGACACCATCAAACCCCCCACGATCCGAGCTGTCGGTACCGCTTTCGATATGGCTCCTCTAGAAAACGCAAGACCATAGACTGCCGCAAGCACCTCCACTGTTCCCTACTTCAAGGCATGGCATCACGTCGACCATGACCAACTCGCATGGCTATGTGGTCGAGTATCCACGCATCCGTGTCGACCATTTCGAACAAGCCCCGGTCCCACTACCGCCTTCCCTCCTCGCACACCGTCGCTCTGTCTCCCACAAAGACGCCAGCTCCTCTCGAGATGCAGACAGTCTGTCGTTCGCCCCAGGTCAGACCCACTTTGACAAACCGCTCCTCTACCTCTTGACTCACATTCACACCGACCATCTCAAAGGACTCGATCGGCCCGGCATCACCGCTCCCATCTACTGCACTGCTGCCACCAAGAACCTCTTGCTCAAGTACGAACGACAAAAGACAAGGATAGAGCGCGATAGAGATGCACAACATACAAAGCAGATGGGCTTTGTCCGGCCATATGCCCACCTCAGGGTCACAGAGACTCACGCTACGGCTAAGTCGAAGTTGTCCGGGTTTCAGTCCAATACTCTGGATCTGCTCCATCCATTGCCGTACAATGTGCCGACAAAGGTGCAGTATACTCCCACGTCGAGTGTGACATTGACGCTGATTGAAAATAATCATATGTTTGGTGGGGCCATGTTTTTGATTCAAGGTGCCAACGGCGCAGTGTTGCATACAGGCGATATGAGGGCCGAGCCCTGGTGGTGCGAAGCTCTGACTCGCAATCCCTACCTCTCTCCCTACTTGTGCTGGAGCAGGTCTACCGACAATGCAAATGCACAGCCAGCGGCCGAGTCGGACAATTGGGCAGATCACATCGAGTCCTTTGGCAGCACCACCACCAACTCTTCACTCGCCGATCATGACAACTCGTCTCAATCCCAATCCCAGTCCCAGCTTGATCTATCCCATGACTCTTCCCACGGAGCTGGAGCACCACCTGAACATCGACCTCGATCCCAACTCCGCCTGCGCAACATCTACCTCGACACCGAGCTGCTCCTCTGCAACCAGCGCGTGCCCACCAAGCAACAAGCCTGTCTCGACATGCTCACCCTTCTTCGCCTCTACCCTCCCTCCACCATCTTCTTCCTCAATTGCTGGACGTGGGGCTACGAAGACATGCTCATCGTCACCGCCAAAGCGTTCGGGTGCAAGATCCACGTCGACCGCTTCAAATACACCATGTACAAAGCCGCCTACTCCTCCCTCCCCTTCCTTGCCGACATTGTCACGCAGGACTCGACCAAAACGCGCTTCCACGCCTGTGAGAAACGCAACCTCTGCTTGCCGCTCCAACACGCCGCCTCGCGCTACACTGGCGCTGTAGCGAAGGAAGTGTTGAATGCGCACTCGCAGATCGACAGCTGCAGTCCGGATCCTCGTAGGCGGTGGGGGGAGTTCCGCGAGCAGCCCGAGCCGCTGCTCGTGTACGTCAACCCGGGCCAGATCGAGGCGAACCGGTGGACGGAAATGTTTAGCGATACAAAGCAGAGGTTAGAGGCGGCGCGGAGGGGCGAGACGGCATGGCCGGAAGCGCTGGTGTTGCCGATGGAAAGACACTCGCCACTGCCGGAGTTGCAGATGTTCGTAGGCCTCTTCCGACCACGCACCGTCTCGCCCAACACGATCCTCGACCCCAAAGGAGGACTCGATTATTATCTCCTCCACCACCTCTTCGGCCATCTCCTCGCCGGTGCGCAAGACCGCCAAAAGCTCGCCAAAGAAGGACTGCTTATGCTAGGAGATAAAACGTGGAGTTTCTACGAGGCGCAACTCGCCCGCGCCAGGGAGCAGGCAGTTGCGAAGCGCAAGGGTGTGGTGGAGTCGACTGAAGCAGTCCACGGAGGAAGTGGAGGGATGGGGAAGAGTTTGGACGCGGAGGGGTTGGAGCAATTGTCGAAGCTGAGGGGGTTGAGTTTTAAAGGGTTGATGATGCAGAATATGGCAGGCAATCTGGCGGCCATGTTGGAAATCGAAAGATGGAGAAGAGCCGCGGGCGTCGACGAACCACTCGAGGAGCTTAGCAGTCTTATTGACGAGGCACAGTCTTCTTCTGCTTTGGACGGGGCAGACACGCAAGCCGTCTCGAGCGTCGACTACGATGCCGATCAAAGCCAGATCCTCGACACTCAAGCTCCCTTGCCTCTGGAGCGAAGTGAAGAATCACCACTACTGACGACTCCCGCTGTCGCCGTGGATGATGACGTGGAGTCGCCAGTGACGACGACCGAGGAGCTGACGGAAGACCTGGCGAGTCGGTACGTCAATGTACTCATCCACCATTTCCGCGTGCCTTTCTAGCGCAGTGGTGGTGCGGGGGAGACACATGTGGAGATGTGGAATACCATCCGAGCGCAAATGCCAGGGGAGGCGAGGAAGGTCGAGGAACACTGGTTTAGAGGAACTGGCGTGCTGGGGCCGCTCTGGGAGTCCCAACCGCAGGAAAGTATTGCTGAAACAACGGAAGAACTGGGTGAGGGAGAGAGGAGTACGGTGTGGGCAGATGTTCTCGAATCCTTCATCGCCATGCTCTCCCCCTCCTCCCCTCCTTCCTCATCCTAAGAACTGGTAGACATCTCCCCTACTAATGACCGCCTGGTCGCGCTGGAGCTCATTCTGCGCCACTTTGCCAAACTCGGCTTCCCTCTCGCCTCTACCGAGTCATCATCATCTTCATTCGGCCACGCCAGCTGTCCCAACCCCCCTCCTCCCCTCACACATGATCTCACCTCGCTCGCTGACCCACTCACGACGTTGACCCACCACCTCGCCACCATCCTCTCCTACCCTACCACTCACCCGGGGGAGATAGAGATGGCGCTGCAAGTCGCACGCGTCATCCTCGCCCATCGTGCACTCAACACCATCATCGAGCACGCAGAGGTGCAGGGTTTGTTAGAAAGCGTAATCAGGTTAGCCGAAACGGAAACGGGAACGGAAACGGGGGTCAAGGAAATGGCATGGGCAATGTTGAGAGCCGAGGAGGTGGATGAAGGTGTGCTTGCGCCGTTCGAGGAGAGATTGGTGCAGTTGGTACGAAGGACTCAAGCCCACACGCAAGAGGGAGGCGAAGTCGAAGAGGAAGAGCAGGAGGAGAGGTTGGTCGAGTTGGTGCGAGAGACTCAAGCCCACGCCCAAGGAGAAGGGGAAGAGGAAGGGGCAGGGGGAGGCGGAGGCGGAGGAGAGGAAGAGGAGAGGGTGGTGGAAGCATCGCAAGTGTCGGCGTCGTCGGCGACGCAAGAAGAAGATACCACTCAAGAAGAATCCCCCCTCATTTCACGTAAACCTCCACCCCCACCGGCGGGGGTGGCGAAGAGGAAGAGACCCGCCCAACCCTTTGACAGGGCTAGACGCACAGTACGTCGCTAATCAATTATCAAGTATTCATTAAGTCATTGCGATGTGACTAAAGGATGCTTCTGCAAAGCGGGCACGTACTAGCACCGGACGTACTGATCCACTTGAACAGACATCCCGCATGGAACTTATTCTTGCACGTCCTGCACGGCTTTGTCGGGAGACTCCTATCCATCGGACTGATGATCGAGTAGCAGATCGCGCACTCGTCCAGCCCCTGGAACTGGACCTCCGCGTACCTCTTGAACAAACTCAGCGCATCAAAGATCAACCCGTTCTGCCCAGTGATCAACTGCCCGACATCTAGCAGCCATGCGCGCCACTTTGCCTCCGTGATCCCGACCCTTTGAATGTCGCGGATCTCGACGGAGTGGAGGGGGAAGTCGGGTGGGATCTTGATGCCGATCTCCATCGAGTGCTCGTCGACGAGGTAGGTCGCGATCACTTCGTTAGTCGAGAGGATCTTGATGGAGAGTGCGTCGTCCTGCAGTTTGGCGAGAGCGGATGGGTCGCGGAGGTGCGAGAGTTCGCGTGTGGCGATGATGGGCGAGCAGTGGCGGGTAGTGAAGGACGAGATTTGGATCGAGTGCTGGCGGTCTTTGATCTCGCCCCACCACGAGCGCACTTTGGTAGGCACGTGGATGAGCGCGCGCAAGTAGACGTGCGCTGCAAGTACTTGTAGAACGGTGAGCGAGGTTTCAGCGTCGATTTGGTCAAGGAAGACTTCTTCAAGCACGAAGCGGCTCGGGTCGAACGGTCGCCTGTTCTCATCGGCAAGACCAACGAGGGCGAAGACGCTGGGAAGCAGCGAGTCAATCAGCACACCCCGCTTGTGCAGGTCTTCTAGGAATGCGGCCTTGACCCACATCGAAGCACCTTCAAAGTGCTCGAATATCGCAATCCACGACAGGAAGTACCCAAACGCAGTGCGTCTAGCCGCTCCCTCCTCGACGAGAAGGTTCAATTGTGGGCTGAGGTTGTCGCTGACATTGGCCACGAGCGGTTCGGGGATCCTAAGGCGGTTCTGGCCATCTTCCTTGCGCGCAAGCGAATCAGCGTCGATGGCAGCTTCTACCACCAACCCCTTGACATTCTCGCGGATTGCCGCACTGAGCAGGCGGAACGCAATCACTTGGACCTCGTGTGAAGGGCTCTGCACCACCAGCGTGCACAGTGCCTGCGCAGACTCCTGCAGCGAGAACGGAGTCTCGGACGTCTCTCTGATCAAGTCCACAATTAGGTCAACGCAAGCTTGCTGCGGTGCCGAGACCGAGTGCATTCCGGCAAGCGACAGGAAGAGATTGCGGAGATTTGCAATCGTGGGCTTGCCGTGAGAGGTCCAGTACTCCCTCAAGTTCGCGTTACGAGACGCGAGCTCGCGCATCAAATCCAACAATCGCAACGTGTGGAACAGTTGTGCCAACGATGCGTCCTCCTCCAGCGAGCAGAACTCGAGATTCGTCTCGATAATGTCAAACATAAACTCGATGTGGCTGCCCTGAACATCTTGAACGACGGGGAGCAGATGAATAAGCAGCTCGGCCAGGCGAGTGTTGACTTCATCGTCTGGCTCTTCGTCCGTCTCTTCGCTGGCAGACCATTTCTCCAAATCCTTGAGCAAGAAGATGGCTCGCTGCTGTGGGATCAATGACAATTCTGAATCCTCGACTGGTGCCAAAGCGACGAGAGCTCGAAGCGCGCCAAGGAACTTGATCTGAGGGCTACCTGGACGAATACCCGAAAGCTTAGCCGCCGCACCATTGCGGAGGCGGTCGTAGCCGGGGGAGGAGCCCGCGATGGGCTTGGCCGCGTTGTAGATGGCGTAAGCCATGGCCGGCATGCGATCCTGAACTGCGTCTCCGAGCTTGAGCCACCTCTCTGCGCCTGCTTCCGTCACTGTACCGAAGCTGAACGCTGCGTTCAGCAAACGGTGGAAGATGCGTGCGAGGTAGCTGCCTGAACCCTCGGCCTGCGTTGCCAGCTGCCACAGAGTCGACAGCACATGCCCGTATCCATCCTTGTCCGCATCGATGGTCGTACCACGTTGCAGTGACGCAACCATGTCATTGTGCCAGTTCTCTGTGACACTTTCACTGAGCGCCGAGACGAGCGCCGTGCTCATCTTCACTGCGCTCTGCAGCCACTCTCTGTGATCGGCAGGCGAGATGATCGAGTCCAGGGCATGCTTAGAAGCTCCTGGCAGCAGCAAGTCGTCTTCGATGAGCATCGAAAGCATCACGACCAGAGGCAGCAGCCTCAAGTTGCTCTTCGCCTGTTCGCGGTTCTGATCCATGATGAAGAGGGCGGCGAGACAGACACGGGCAAAGATGCCGAGGCCTTGATTGTCAACCAGCGGATCGAAAGCTGATCCCGATGTTCTAGAGGCGGGGCTTTGTGAAATGAGCGGATCAAAGACGAGCAATGCTGGATTCGACTCTTGTTTGCACGCCTTGAGCAGCATCTCTGCCAGCTCTTTCTGATCCGGTAGAAGAGCGGTCTTGAGACCAGCAGTGGTGACGAGGCGCGATACAGGGATCTGGAGATCCAGCAGATGGTCCTGAAGGCTGTCTAGAGCCTCGCTGTCCAATTCTGCCCGTCGCTCAGGCAGAGCGTCTCTCATGATTCGGTTGTGTAGCTTATCTCCTCCGGTCCAGAGATCGCAGTACACCGCGACCTCATCAGGTTGCAGATGGGGACTGTCGTGCCTCAAGGATCGGAGATCTGAGAGAGCAGTGACGAAGCCAGTGTAAGAGGAGTCTGTAGACAGAAGTCGTCGAGATTGCTCATCCGGTTGTGCCTCCAACCAGACATTGATGCACCCGATCAATGCAACGACGACGACCGCTGCCTTGGCCTGGCGCGACTGGACATCCTCATCCGGTCTGAGTCGCTCAAAGAGCACCGATCGAAGCTGCTCGATGGTGGAGGTGATCACTTTGAGCATGTTATGACAGCCATCCTGACTGACGAAGGGAGCTGGGTTCGCGAGCACATCCGCCACGACGTTTTCAAGACGGTGGCGTTGCTCGTTGGGCAAGGTGCCACTGTCGCAAAGGGCAAAGACGAGCTCCATCAACAGCTCTTCGATGCCGGCCTCTGGCTTTGGAACAGGCAGGAGCATTTCTGCCTCCTTCTCTCCGTCCTTTGACTTGAGCACGACTTTCGACGCCTTGATCAGCTCAGACATGGCATTGGTACGATCCGAGAGCTCCTCGAGATGTGCCACGGACGAGAGAGTCTCTGTCCAGATTGATGCGCGTGTTGCCGCGTCTTTGCAAATGGGAAGATAGGCGATGAGGAAGGAAGCGGTGGCAGCAGGAGCGACTCCCTTCGTGCCCAAAAGCTGCGGAAGAGAAACACTCGTTGCCTGCGCGAGTTCGTGTGAAGTCGCAGTGTCGAGCGCATCTGGGAGACTGACGACGGCTCTGACTAGGAGCGACAGAAAATCAACCAGCAGTGTAGCTCGGAATCGTCTCGCATCAGGAGCCGATTTTGTATCGGCTGTTACATCGGCCAGGCCAGATACCGTTAGTCTGATGATCTGTGACAGCGTCGTTGCGGACAAGTTTCGAAGCTCAGTGCTGGCTTGTTGACCCTGAGACGGAGCCAAAGCCGCGTAGAACGACGTTGCGCGCTCGAGGGAAGCCAAAACCTGAGTGCGCGAAGGCAGCGACAGGTCCATCGGGGCTTGAGGGAGGGCACGAGTGACTGCAACGATGCCCTGTTCGATGTCTGTGAGGAAGGCTTGCAAAATCTTGAGGTCGGGATTGGCTGAAGCCATTCGTCGAACCTGAATGGCAAGGTCCGACACGATGCGGGAGGAGCCGATGCTCTTGATCCGAGACGCCCTTGCTGCGTCGTCGTTGTCTTTGGCAGCAGAACCAGTGCTGAGCGAGGAAAGGGTGCTGTCTTTGTCGAGAACGAGTTCTTCCCACGCGGCGCCAAGGTGGACGCGCACAAGTTCTCTGGCGGAGTCTGCGATGTCGCTGCCTGCTGTAGAACCAGCTTTGAGCATGCGCAAAGCCAAAAAGGTGACACACTCTGCGAAGGAGGCTAAGAAAGCACGACAGCCAGTGGGATCGAAATCCAGCGGCCGGCTATACAGTGCCGAGAAGAATTGCGTTAGAAGGTCCGAGGTGCTCTCGAAGTCGTTGTGTGGCAGAATCTCGACTGGAATGGTGGAGATAAAGACGACAACGGCCGAATAGCCCACGTTCGGAGCTCCGCCGCAGGCTGATTGCAGCCATTGCAAGAAGGACGTGTAGGCACGAGGCTTGGGCCGCGAAGGGGTTGGCGAAGCTTTCGAATCAACTTGATGCTTGTCGTCCTCTGAACCGGCATCGGAGCTGCTGTCTTCGTCATCGTCATCTTCGTCGCTGTCCTCCTCGTCATCGTCATCGTCATCGCTACTGTCATCGTCGCCGGTTCGGCGCTTAGACGAATCTCCTCTTGTGCTCTGCTCGGCACCAATGAGCCAGAGATCGGGTCGGTTCTTGAGCAATGGCAGAATTGCATCGATTGTAGCTCTCTGAACAGCATTGTCTCGTTCTTGCCAAATCGAGGCCATGGCGACCGTACCGATGGTCGACAGGTTCTCATTGACGACGTCTGGGATAACGCTGTACAACGTCCGAAGTAGTGTCCATGCCCGCAATCGGACGGCAGGCGAGTCGTAGCCGAACGAAGTGACAGATGAGGCTGCGTCGTGTCGCTTGCCCGAAGATGCAGCCAGATCGTGGGGTGAAAGGGAAGCCCATACGAGACGTGATGACAGTATATCTTGGAGGCTCTGCATAACTTCTGAAGAGGGGCGTTGTTGAATGATGGAAGTGAGGACGGCAAGAGCACCTGCCACGAGGCGCTTGTCAAGCGCAGCTGTATCCTCTTCGACGTTTTCGTCTCGATTCTTGGCGTCTCGTTCGACATTACCGGTCTGAAGCGAGGGAGTGGCATGGCCGGAAGAGGTTCGAGACATGGAAGAGTCGCTGGCTCCGACAGCAAGCGCGGGGGTCATTGAGAAGGCATAGGAAGGCGATGGAGACAAGAGGACAGTGCGCAGGTGGGCAATGAGGGTATCGCTGTGTTCGTTGAGGTCCAGTTGCACCGAGTTGCCTGAGTCTGTAGCGTCTTGGGCAGAATCTACGCTCTTCCATGTGCACGTGTCGCTCCAAGCCGTCCTTCCAAGGCGCTCGATCGTGCGATCAGTGTCGTGACACAAGATGGCCCATGGGCCTAGGATGGGCTCGATGTATTGCGGCGACTCCAACAGCTCTGCTCTTGTTGAGGAAGCCTCTTCCGACGGCTGCTGGGGCTTTTCGAGGAGCAACGTCTGAATTTGCATAGTCAACAGACGGAGGCGGCGAGTCGGTGAGAGCGCGAGACGAGGAAAGAGGTGGACCCAGCTGGGCAGCATCATGACGAGAGCCTCGCGCTTCTCTTCTGCGGTCAAGTTGGAAGGTTCTGCACTGGCATTCTCATAGCCGGTTGGCTTTGTCGCTTTGCCCAAAGCATCCTGAACCCAGGCCAAGAGGCCTTCCAAAGCACGACATCGTGTAATGACATCCTTCTTGGATGCCTTGCGCAGCAATACGACAAGGTCAGCGGGAAGCAAAGAGGCGAGACCCATTGAGTCGAGCGGGTCGGGCAGTGGTTGTGGAGGCTTGGGAGGAGGAATATACTGCTTCTTCCCGCCCTTGCCCTTCTTTCCCTTGCCGTCCTTCTTGGACTTGTCCTTCTTCTGACCTCGTTGAGGGCCGCGCTGCTTTGCCTTCTCGAGAGCTTCGACAAGATCGGGACGGAGGAGGTTGCCATCTTCATCTCGCTCGTATGCTGCCTTTTTAGCTGCTTTGTTGGCCTGCTTCTTGCGCGTGGCCGAGGAGGCCGAGGACTTGCCTTTGGCCTTGGGCATATTGAAGGACGAGTCCCACTTTTCCGTTCGCCAAGGTAGATATGGATATTGCCGATTGCACTGGAAGTCAGTAGCCTGTCGGCGTAGCGCCAGTCGTCACTTGCGGCCGCGTGATGAATCGACCTTCTGCAGCTTTTGAGCCTCGACTTTTAGACCTAAGGTCGAGGGTGATTCGTATGATACCTTGCGACGCAGACAAGTGCGCTGTAGTCTATGTGGCTGATGTGAGAGAATGTCTGGTCAAGAACAGAAGGTGTAGTTGGTCAATCGATGCCAGATGAAACCACTTTCGACTGTTTCTTCTTGACTGATGGAACGTCTTTTTGGCTCGTGCGCAATGACGCTGTGCCTTTGCCAGTCGAGGTGGAGGAATTGAAATGCAACTCTGCAAAGGAACAGAAAAGCTGAGCTCACGCGACTCATCCGCCGATGATTCAGTGACAAAAAGCCCGATGGAAATGCACGGAAATGCCGAACCATCCGCGTCGACTGAGCAGCTTTTGATTTCATAGATCGACTCGCTTCACCAGCAAGCTTCCTCCTTTCCAACCATATCATTATCCGTCATCCGTCGGGAGAGAGCGTTTACGGAGAACGTTGTTAGTGGAACTACCAACAGTCCACACAGGACAGTCCTCTGAGACTCCACATTCAGAGTACCCGTCTTCGCTCTCTGAGTTGCTAATCTTCGCCATGTCCGTGCCTGCATCAGAGACCAACGTTGACTCGTCCAGCTTGCAGGCTGAGTCGTCTTGTACAGCAAGCGTCGATGCTGCTGCTGCTGCCGTCATTGCCAACCAGGAAGCGGATGCTGCTCCGCGTAGGGGGTTGCGTGCTCGAAAGCCGACTGCTAAAGCTGCAGGCCTCGATGTAACCGAGACCGTCGAGCAGCAGCCTTCACGCACAACCCGGAAACGCAAAGCAGATGACGTCGACGCCGAGAAGGAGCCCAGCGCTTCTACCCAAACCGAGGCGGATGCGGATCGCATCAATGACGAGGTCAATGAAGTGTTTGATGGGGCAGAAGGCGATGGAGAAGAGGATGATGACAAGCAATACTGTATTTGCCGTGGCAAGGATGATGGGACTTTCATGATTTCATGCGAAAGATGCCAGGAATGGTTAGTAGCTTCCTTGGATTTGGTCTCAATCAACCAGACTTCTTTTGAGCATATGAGCTGACTGATTGTTACGATCCTCTCATTGTGACTTGCGACCCGGAAACGACGACAGGTATCATACGAAATGCATCGGCATCACTCAAAAAGCAGCCAAGAAGCTCGACGAGTACGTCTGCGAGGCTTGCACCAACGCCGACAAGGCACGGAACACAGGCAAAGGTAAGCTTTTGCCCAGTCCATCTCTCATTCACACCGTCCGTAGCATCCTCAACAGGATTGAGCTCAGCTCGAGTGGATATTGCAATGATACACGTTCTCGAGCCCAAAGCATCGTTTGCTGCAAGTGTGAGGAGCGGTCCGCAGATACGAACACACTCAGCGCGTCAATCGCTTCAGCGAGGCCTCCTCTACAGCCAGTGAGAGGTCCGACAGCTTGAGGTGCTGCCACTCTGTCCGCACGATTTCTTCCTGAGACTGACACTTGCTTTACCTTTGACGTCCATCTTCTTTATCTATAGCCTCTACCTCGAAAGCGACAAAGAAGTACAAATCGACGAAGCGGCGCAAGACGGTCACACAGGAGCAACGCCAAGAGACCGCCTCCGAACACGAAGATGAGGCAGAAGAGGACGACGAAAACGATGCCAGTGATGGAGACGAGTATGTCGGCGAACGGGGCGACGATGCTTCTGAGCCCGAAGAAGCGGCAATGCAAGATGAGGACGAGTCGGCGCCAACCACTTCCGCACGATCACAGCGTCAAGCACAGTCCAAAGCTTCTGCCTCGCGAACATATTCTGGCATCTCGAAATCGAAGACGGACACATCGGATAAGCAGAGCACATCAAAAGCTTCCGAAAGCGCCAGGCGTCCAAGTGCCTCGAACAAGCCTGGCCCTGGTCCGAACAAGGGCTCACCACGAAAGCCAACCGGTCCGTCGGATGCCAGCACTGAAGAAGCACGCTCTCGAGCCCGCAAAGTGCTTTCCTCGGCTCTGGAAAAGATCTTTAGCACACACCCCGCGGAACCATCGTCGGAAGACGAGGAGCCAAAGACAGACGCCGAACGTGCCGAAGCGTACGCTGCGCTGCTCGAGTCGGAACTGTTTGAGACGAATGCTGATTTCCATGGCTCTAGCTCCGTTCGTGTTGTTGGCGCCAAGTACAAAGACCGCTTTCGCACGTTCCTGTTTAGTCTCAAGGATGCCAAGAATACCACGCTGCATTCTCGAATTGCGTCTGGCGACCTCAAGCCGTCTGAGCTCGCAAAGATGTCGAACCAGGAGCTGGCCAACGACGCCATTCGCCAGGCGACTGAGAAGGCGCGGCTCGAGGCGTTGCAGAGGAGCACGCTCAGGTCAGAGGAGGCTGGGCCCATGAGGAAGATCACGCACAAGGGCGAGATTGAGATCGAAAGCGACACACAGACGCAGCAACAGGGGCAGAGGGAGGAAAGAGTCAAGCCTCCAGCGGCGAGGGTGTCTGAGAGCGAGCCGGTCAAACCGAGAGCGGACGACCGAGGAGAGGAGAAGATGGAGACAGAGGAGAAGAGCGGATTGCAGGCAGAGATGGAGAGGAGGTCAGCTCCAGCGCCTACGAGAATCGAGGACTCGCCAACACGGCTCAATTTTGGAGACGTGTGGGCAAAGGACGCAGATTGCAAAGGACAGGAGGGCGAGGCGGAGCCACAAGAGTCGTACGGCTTCGACGTGGGCTCTCCCGCCGCTGGGGAAGCATACAATCACGGAATCACCGAAGATGGCGAGGGCGGTGCTGCCGATGGTGCTGACGACTTTATCGACTCGTTTCTCGACAGCAATGGTCAAGATGCAGCAGCAACGGCGGCAGAGGCCGATGCAGGCAAGTCGAGCGAGGCTCAGCAAAGGTCGACGACGCCTGAAGCGGAACCGCCGAGTACGGCCGTTCATCGCTACCGCAGCGTCATCTGGAACGGCCTGATCGATCTTCCGGACGTGTTTGCCTTCCAAGGCCATGTCAAGCAGATCGCTGGCCGGAGCCTCACTTCAGCACCCCGTGTCTGGCCCAAGTTCTACCCCGATCGTCCCCTCCTCATTGCTGGTCGCCTGCCCACCAAAGTAGCCGCCGACTACCTGCTCCAAGTAGTCAACGCGTCGAGGACCGAGATCCTGGCCTTCACCATGGAGCCCGGAGTGAGCAAAGACGGTGTTGCGCAACCCAGCGACTCGGACAAGGCGAGCTTTGACGGCATGCTCAAGCACTTCAAAGACGCGGACCGTTGGGGCGCGCTGCACATCTCTTCGAGCGTCAAGGGCAGCCTGATCAAAGATTTCTATGTCGTACCGCTGCGTAGGGATGAAGAGGTGCCGCTGTGGCTGGATCTGGCCGAATCGGACTGTCTGGGCGCCGAGTGGCATGCGAAGAGGGATCGCGATCTGCTGGTGCTTGTCGCGGTAGTCATTAAGGATGCGCTGCAAACGGAGCTGGCTAGGGCAGAGAGAGGTGTGGCGCGGCAGAGGAGCGTGACGAATGAGGCGGAGGGGGCGACACCAGGTTCGGGTGCTGATGGGGCATACGATCCAACGGCAGGTATAAGTGTTGCGTTCAGCAGCGCCAACACGGCAGCCCCAGTGCCAGCACCTGCTGCGAGCTTTGGCGGCGATGCGTTGCAGTCGTTACTGCGTACGCTGGGCAAGACAGCTCCGCCGGCTGCAGTGCCAGTGCCAGGGGCAGGACCACCAGGCCCCCCACCGCCCGGCCCTCCTCCTGGCCCACCGCCGAGCTTCGTTTCGCCGCCGCTTGGAGGCGCAGGATCTCCCTTGGCAATGCATGGGGCGGTTGGTGGTGGTGCGACACCACCGCAACCATGGCAGCCGCATCAAGCGTACGCTGCTCAGCCATACGACTATTCTGGTGGTGGAGGACAGGGTGGAGGATGGGAGGGAGAGGCGCCGCAGGAGATGCCGGAGGAAGAATATCCCGGTCAGTACAATCCAGACTTTTTGGCTCAGACGAGTTCAGGCCACGCGGGCTATGGCGGCAGAGTACGTGGGCAAGGTCATGGTCATGTATATGCGCAGGGTCGTGGAAGGGGAGCGTGGAGAGGTCGTGGGTGGTAGTTGTACGCTGTAGCTGTACATTCCTGGCAGGATACCTGGATGAAGGCTGTAGCAATCAAATCATTCGTTGCAAGCGGACGATACCTGTCTCTCGCTTGCGTTCGCTGTTTCCATTCGATGAGACCTAAGTGAAGAAAGCATGGAGTAAGTTGATGGATGGTGATGCTACTCATTGACTGGATGAGCAGAGGACAGAATGGTGGGAGTTTCCGTGCGAGATGGTCTCAGCAGAGCCAAAATTGTTGCAAAAGAAAGAAATGAAAAAGACTCTTCAGTACACAAATCACAGTGCAAGAGAGAAGCAATCAAATTTTCGGATTGGCTTGTCAAAGTGAGAAAGAAGGAAGAAGCAGAGTGATCTCGTGGCGCGTCAGTCGGTTGAGAAAATTATGCGATATTCGCAGCTGTGTGCTGAGTAGACTTTGAGAGTGAGAGGGATCGGGCCAAGGAAAGGAAACCGGAAGAGCCGTTGTTGGCAGTCGTCGATGATTTCAAAAAATTGTCCGAGCTTCTCATTCAAAGCGCAGAGCAGCGGTCAGCAGATCGCTCGACTTGTGCATCATTCACAAATCGCATCTCCATCTCCACTTGTTCGCTCCTCCACCATCTCGGCACCACCCTCCTGATTGTACAATGTCTGCCCCCGTTGCGCCGCCACAATCCACGGTCTATCCGGCTGGGGTGCAAGCTCCCCCTCCCTCGGGCGCTGAGCGCGTCGGCCCGGGCGCCCCCTCGCCCTTCCTCGACGAGAAGCGCTCTGCCTACCCTTCCGGCATGACACCTCCCGTGTCTTCGCATCCTTCGACTTCGATGTTCGGGTTCTTCCAGCCGTTGGTTGCGCCGATCAACTCGGCACTCGCGAGTATCCAGGACATCCGCACACGCCTCGAGCTGTCCAACCCGGGCACCGTCGAGCATCTCCAGCGCGAAGTTAAGGCGGTGCATACGAACAACTTTATGTTCGACGGCGCGCGCGCGGATTTGACAAAGGCGATTAGCATCAACCCGATCTTCCAAGTCACCCACGCATTCTCGATGGGAAGTCAGGCCGCCCCCAGTAGTTATAACTTTGGCGCGGTGTACGGGGATGATAAGAACTTCTTCCAAGCCGGACTCGACGATGGGTTGAACGTGACTATGCGAGCTAACCGCGGCTGGGTGCCCGGGCACACGACCAAGGTGCAGGCCCAGCTCACAGCTACGCCCGGCCAGTCGTTCGTCCAAGTGGAGCACGATTACCAGGGCACTGACCACTCGGCCAACCTGAAAGCGCTCAACCCGTCCCCCACGGACGCTACGGGCATTTACATTGTCAACTACCTCCAAAGCCTGACTCGAAACTTCGCGTTCGGCGTCGAGACCGTCTACCAACGCCCGTCCGCTGACATGGAAGAAGCGTCCACGGGTTACATCGCCAAACTCACCGGCGACCGCAAGGACTGGATCGCCACCGCGCAATTCCAACCCCAGGGCGTCGCCCAGTGCACTTACTACCACAAACTCTCCGACCAAGTCGACGTCGCCGCGGATCTCCAAATGATTACTATGCCCCAGAAGCGCGAGGCAGCCGCGACTGTCGGTGCCAGGTACAACTTCAGGATGGGCACGCTCAGGGCACAGATCGACTCAAGTGGGAAGTTGAGCAGCGTGTACGAGACGAGATTGAGCCCAGCGTTCGGGTTGACGTTCGCGGGTGAGATGGACCATCTGCAGGGGACCGCGAAGTTCGGGTTCGGGGTTAGCATTGAAAGCGGTAACGAGATGGACCCTAATGCGCCACCCCCCACGCCTCCATCGGTGCCTATGTAAGAAAAGACAAAACATTCACTCGGCGACTACGCTAGTCGCCACACACACACACCCCTCTCGATATCTATGTATAACGGCCATACTTCTTTGGATGGTCTTGAAAATGTTCAGAACCTCAGACGATTTCTTTCGGTCTTGAATGGACGTGTGTGCAATTGTGTTTGAATGAATGATTGCGTCGGTTGCGTGAGCGTTGGGTACAAATACAGAATGAAAAATGTGACTAGGGTGAGAGGGGTTACTGTGCCATGCCTTGATCCGGCAGCCTCTCGATCCTGAACTGCCTACTTGCGATATACATCAAAGGAATCCCCGGCACCTTCCTCACTCTCCTCCTCAACTCTCTATCGCAAGTCGCCACGATATAGCACTTATGACTAGTAATCCTCTCAATTATACAATCATCCGCATAAGTCCCTTTATGGCTGCACTCCAACCTCTCGAACCTTGGATCTCTTGCGACCCTTAATGCTATCCTATACTTGGGCCCCAACTTTTCGAGTTCTGAGAGGACGCATGTGGTGATGCAGGGGATGGACTTTGCGTAGAGGCAGTCCATCATTCCTTGGACGAGTTCGATCTTGTTTTGGAGCGCAAAGTTAATGAAATTTGTATCCACCAGCACTCTGTAGGGGGGTCCGAGCTGGGTGTTGTGCTCGAAGAACATCGACGAGGCGGGCGTCGAGATGTGTCGCACCAAAGTGCCGTCGGGGGTGATCTGCTGCCCGGCCTCGTTGACGAGTTTGCCCGAGGCAGAGGCCTTTTTGGCAGCAGAGGCGATCTTGGAAGAGGCTTTCAGGCGGTCATCGTTAGGGTTGAGCAGGCGCTTCACTTCGCCAAACTTGCGCACTTGCTTCTTCTTGCCCATCGTAAATGGTGAGATTGAGAGGGTGACGAGGTGAGGTGGTGGGTGGTGAGAGGATGGCGAAAGAGAGAGGAAAGGAGAAAGGGTTCACGACTAACCAAAATTTCAACGGACCAAAAAGCGCAGCCGCCGCCGCCCCGCATGAGGATTTTTTTTCGCCCAACTCCACTTCAGAAATTTCAGCCATACAACCTAACATATTGCGAATTTTTGGACTCTCGCTCCCCACCCTTCCCCACCGACGAACCTTGACACATCGTCTTTGGAACAACGGAGCACAACTAGGAAGGTAAAACAATCCATGACTTGCAATTGCATTGAGCGAGAAAGCGAAAGCGAGACGTAAACGATAGTGATAAAGTACAACACACCATAGCGAAACGACGGCCTGCGTCGTCCTATCCTTCAATCAATCGAGCAGCTTGGACTCCTTCCACCTCCTCTCCCCCCCTCTCACCTGCTGTTGTTCTCCCATTTGCGCCATTGGCGTCGAGCTTGCCGACTCCATCTTCGCCGCGGCGTACCCGTACTGGTAAACTTTACTGCGGAGGAGCGTGGTGTAGAAGCGCTGGACGAGGAAGAAGCACTGCAGCCTCACCGCGGTAAACACCAGCCCGAAGATCATGAGGAGCGGGACGAGGGTGGTGCGGAAACTCTCTTCGCAGTTCTCGCTAGCAAAGATGCCGTCCAGCCAAGTCTCCCACCCGGACGCAACTACGGTGACGTCGCTTGCGATCGCCCCGCTCCCGCCAGGCGCAGAGTTAGGGAGGGGAGAGGGGTCGTGGGTGGGATGCCCGCGTGTGCGGCCGTGGAGGCCAGGGGAGGTGGTGTGGGAGAACCACGCTTGGAGGTCGCCTGAGCCGAACTCGTCGCAGACGTGTGCGCGCACCGAGGGGTACGTGCAGACGATGGCGAGCGCGAGCAGCGAGAGCGTCGAGAGGAGGAAGTCGAGGAACGAGTGGATGACGAACATGCGAGAAAGCAAAAGTTGCGAGCGCAAAACTCCCACGACCCCGGCGCAACAGCATACGACGCTGAGCAGGATGTACCAGCGCAGCGTCCCGATGACAAGCCGCAACGCATCCCACTGCATGCGCTCGACATCCTCCGCACCGTCATCGAGCGCCTGGAAGTTAAGCGCCGCGTCCGTCTCCCCCGTTGCAGGGCTGTTCGAGTCTTTGCCAGCATCAGTGCCTGGATGCGGGTTGTAGTTAACGCCCTGTGCTTTCAGGTAGGCTTTTGCCTCTGCGACCCATTCTGGCAGATGCGCCGCTGCTGCTGCTGCTTTGGTCGTCGTCGCATCTGCCGATGTAGCTATGCGGGCGAGGGCTTCAGCCGCGTCGAGCTGTGCAGCTTTCGCTGCGGAATTGGAGAAGCGGTCTGGCGACGGCACGAACGCTTCTGGCGGTGACGGCGGTCGTTGTCGTAACGCTCGCTCCGGCACGTCGGGGAACGAGGCTGTGAGTGCGCCCAGCCATGAGTATGTGTTGAGGTGAATGACGATACCCAGTATCGCGATTGCGAGCGTCGCTGTGCGCGGTGACACGAAGCCGAACAAGCCCGAGCCGGACGTGCTCGTCGAGGCGCAGCCCATATTGAGATGATGTGTAGCAGCAGTATTTAAGCTCTACTTGAGTGTAGTCTGTGTTAGGTGGAGAGAGGGACTGTGTAGAGGATAAGGTTTTGTCGACAGCGCGAAGAAGGTAGAGTGTGGAATAGAATGCGTCACATGGAAGAGTTGTCAGATGGGAGAGAAAGCTCGGTGCTATGAATGGAGATGGTGGTGTTGCGAGCGCATTCACACGACAACGACGGCAGCAGTGATGGGAAGGATGGCCGAGAACCAAGGCGTGTCTGTTGGTCGAGCGGTGCTAAGCAAGGGGGGACAAGGATCGACGCAATCTTGGCAAACACGATTGAGTGCAGCAAGACCATATGGCATTGCAAAGCATGCCATGGCATGCATGCTTCATGCAGTTTCGAGACGCCCTCTCTTTGTGTCTTTGACCCATTTTCAGGCGGATTTGCTTGTGCTTGTGCTTCTGTGCCGCTCAACACCGAGCAGTTCGGCATCTCCCCCGCCTTTTTTTCTTCCTTTTTCCCTCGTTTCGCGTGCCCTTTTTTAGATTTTTCGATGACAGAGCCCCGGCGCGGGCCATCCGGCAGCAGCAGCGGCTCGCTTTCAAGGCGCGCAGTGTGTGCTCGAGCCGCTCTCGTTGGTTGCAGTCCCAAGAAATCGCCAAGAATCTCCGCGGTGTTTCTATGAATTCTTCTTTTCTTTCCATTTCAGGGTCCAACTTTGCTTCTGTATCACATTGCAACTCTCAACCAGCACAGTCCAACCTGCCTCATTCAAACATCCATCTACTCGAGTCTCTCTAGGTGTAAGGAGCAGGTTTGGGGCCGGTAAATGTGGGTTCCACATGCGCTCGCCCTCACCCGTAGACGAGTCGGCAATGCAAGTGTGCGCTGCTGCTGCTGCACGCGGCTGTCGCTCTCGGCATCGTCGTTTTCGGGATCCCGAGGATTTAGCTCGTCCAAACCACCACTATCGCGACGATTGATTCTAGGAATCGAGACCTCATGCGACGATTCGTGCGCGAGCGTCGTCTCGTCCGACCGGACCATCCTTTCTTCCATCGTCACTAAGCAGGACCATTCCGCAACCGAGGGGATCCATCCGCTCGAAGCCGCGCTTGGGCACCACCAGAACCTCCCATCTACCATCGCCCGCGCTCTCTCGGAGGCAAGTATAAGCGCAAGCGATGTGGATGCGATCGCGGTCACCCAAGGCCCAGGGATGGCGAGCAGTTTAGGTGTTGGGTTGGCGGCGGCGAAGACGCTCTCGGCAGTGCTAGCCAAGCCGTTAGTGTATGTGCATCATATGCAGGCGCATGCGCTTACGCCGTTGCTAACGGAAAAGGTGCCGCCCAAGTTTCCGTTCCTAGTGCTGCTCGTGAGCGGTGGGCATACGATGCTGGTGCTGGCGAGCGGCGTGAGTGCGTTCAAGATCCTAGCGACGACCAAGGACGATTCGATCGGGGATGCTTTCGATAAGGTCGCAAGGGATCTGGGCATCCCATGGACGTCGGCGCCAGGAGCAGCACTCGAGGCGCTAGCCGCACAATACAACCCGATAAGTGGTGCAAAAGAGGAGATGAGGTTTCCAGTGCCAGGAAGAGGACAGCCATGGTTCTCGTACTCTGGCCTCAAAGCGGCTGTAACGCGCCATGTCGATGCGAGGGGGATCGGAGAGGCCGACAAAGCGCAAATCGCACACGCATTTCAGAAGGCAGCCTGTGCACAGCTCGAGGATAAACTTAGCCAAGTCCTCCGCCCATCCTCGGCACTCGTCGATAGCAGGCGCCGCCCTTACCCGCGAATCACTCTTCCGAACCATATTGCTGCGGAAGATATCAAGACCGTTGTGTGCAGCGGTGGCGTAGCGAGCAACACCTTCATCCGAGCTAGTCTCAGGAGGCATCTAGATGAGATCAATCGCGGTGATGTCGACCTCGCCTTCCCGCCACTTTCACTGTGCACGGACAATGCTGCAATGATCGCATGGACTGCTCACTTGATCTACGCGCAACGGACGAGCTCCGACCACTCGCGCCACGCTAGACCAAAGTGGAGTCTCGAAGACATACCCGCCCTCGCCTAACACTCACTCCTAATATGTAATCGTTTGACAATTGTAATTCTATCATTCGCCCGTCTTGACCCGCTTGTGCGGCCCCCACGGCGTTCCCATCTCGTCTCCCTCTCCCTCTTTCTCCCTTTCGGACTTCCTCCTGCCTCTTTCGCGGCCGACTTCGGCGAAGAACTTGCCTTCTTTCCCACCATTGCTGGCGGTGGCGGCGGTGGCGGCTCGTTTCTTATCGCCCCTGAGGTCTGAGTCCCACAGGAAGAAGTTGCAGCGGAACTCGGGGTTGACATCGCCCTTGGCCCGACCGCTTTTCTCATACCCTGGGCCGACGGGCCGAGAGCACAGCCAGAACTTGCGCCCGTGGTTTGGGCCTGGCTTGTTCACCGTCCACGCGCGACACGGCTCCGAGTGCAGTCGGCAGAGTGGGGCGGGGAGCGGGGAGAAGATTGCTCCCCAAGCGAGCGACGCATCGACTCGACCGGCTGCGGAAGGCTCCCGCTCCGGCTCAGGCTCGAGTGGTTGCGAGCAAGCGGTAAACGGAGGGAAGGCGGAGATCTCGTCGTCGTCGTCGTCCGATACCACGTCCACAGCCGTGCGAGTAGACGTGGAAGAAGAGTTCCCGTTCAGTGCTGGGGTATGCGGTGGAAGGCAAGTTGCTGTTGGCGGCGTAGGGGCTGGAGTGGAGGAAGTGGGTTTGGCAAAGAACGACTGCAGGCTAGTTTGGCCCTTGAGAGCCGCTCCATTTTTCGCTTTGGATGTGTCTTTGCCTTTTGATATTGACGGCGCACGCTTCGGCGAGGTGAGCGACCTTCTGTTTGGCGACGGCTGACTTGCCGATGTGGGTGTAGATGTGAGCGGAGCCGACGTTGGTGGGGTTGACTCGACCGTAGGGCGTGCTTCTGCCGTCGATCTGGACAGCTGTGTTGGCGCCTGCACGTCGATGCCCTCCTGTTGCGCGTGGAGAGAGAAGAGCGATTCGGCCAACGATCCACCGTCGCTGTCGTCTTGGGTCGCAGCTGTTAGGTCATTCGCAGCATCCGACCTCTCCTCGGTCGTCACGGCGACTTGACTCGGTGTCGACAGTGTCGGTTCTGCGCTGCCCTTGTTCTCCTCTGCCGCCGACGCAGGTTGCTTCTTTGCGCCAAAGAACGAAGCCAACTTCCTCTGTCTCCCCGAGAATTCTTCGTAATAACACGCCGCCAGTGCCGGCGGCAGCCTCGACTCTCCACCATGCATCAGATCCCTCAACCTGACGATCTTGCCATCGATCTCCCTCTCATCAAACAGATCGATATAGATCGGACAATGGTCACTGCCATACACATCCGCCTGGATATCCGCGCCTTTAACCCACTCCAGCAGCCCTTCTGTTACGAGCGTATAGTCCAGCCTTACGCCATAATTCGCGGGGCGTGCATCGATGAGCGTGTTCCAGCACGTGAACATCTTCTGCCTCTTGGGGTGGAATGTTCTACCAACGTCGTGGAATTTGCCTTGGGGCGCGAGGAAGGTCTGAAACCACGAGCGCGCGGGGTGCTGGTGGAAGTGGCTCCAGCCGTGTTCTTTGAGGCTCTGTTCGGGGTCGCAGTGGTCGATAGAGTCGCGGATGATGTTCATATCACCAACGATCATGACCTCGCGTCCGGCGGCAATGAGACGGTGGGCTCGTTCGGCGAGGCATTGGTAGTAGGTCATCTTGTACTCCAACCTCTCCGGACCCGTCTCGTTGGGACAGTACACATTGAACAAAACAAACATGCCGAGATCGAGCACGACGCAGCGGCCTTCCTCGTCGAGCGCATTCCAGACCTGTGGCTCGACATCATCCCTCGTGTCGGCTGGGATGCACCCGATCGGTTCGTCTGGTATCGCGCCGCGACTTGACGATGAGACGTTGGTAGCAGTGAGCCGGCCTGTGATGCCCTGTTCGGCTTTGAGCGGGATCGAGACGGACTTACGCACGTACGTGACCGTGCCGGAGTAGCCTTTGGTCGGGTGAAAGTTGAAGAACGCGTTGTACGAGGGGAGGATGCACATGGGTTCCGTAAGCTGTTTGCGCGTCATTTTGGTTTCTTGGAAGCAAGCGATATCGGCAGAGAGGTGCTCGAGGCAGGCTTCCCAGTCGGAGAGTTTGTACCATGGCTGGTAGCCTTTGAGTGTGCGCAGGCCGTTAATGTTCCAGACGACGATCCTCATTTTGGCAGGAATTGCGGAGTAGCTGGAGAGAGCTTGGGCGTGCTAGACGCAGTCTTAGAGATTTCCTACGTTGCAGTCATTTCGATACAGTAGCAATATAGCTTGATGGGAAGCTCGAGGTGCGCTCAGCTACAGAGCAAGCTGAGCTGGAGGATGAGCCTTGGTGTTGTGTTGGGTGTTAGAAGCATGCCGGGTTCGTTGTTCTTGCTTGCATATCTTATTCCGAGAGCTGAGCCAATGTGGAGGAAAGAATCCCAAATTTCGCATCGATCGGGGACCCAACGCGAAGCTGCTGATCATCGGGTCGTTATCGGTGCCCCCCACTTAGGAACCCTTTCTCATGCTCGACTTGCAGCTTGTCATATTCACTCGATCTTACTCGGACCACGCAGCTGCAACAACCGTCAGGCAGGCATCCACCGCTACCGGCCTTGCTAGAGTCACCACCATCTCTAGGCCGCTAGCATCGCCAGGGAAAGCGTTAATCGCAGTCCCATGAGGGCTGCTCCACCCTGTCGTGTCTAACTCACGTCCTTGCAGTCCTTAAACCAACGCTCATCGTCAGCACCTTCCGAGTCAGCATCGCACAGCATAGCATCTCACTCCTCGGCTCGCATCCTTTCACACCGCCATTGACCAGCCTTAGAAGTGTTGCTCTCTACCGCTATGGATGCACCCTCCACCCCAGCTGCCGCCGCTGCTGCTGCCGGCCCGTCATGGGCGGACATCGAAGAAGCAACTCGAAGTGGTAAGCATCCTCATTTTTCACCCTCCCCTTTGTTAACGCCCTCTGACTCACTCCTTTTCCTGTTTGATGCTACAGATGTCGGCTCGCCCTCGACGACGCTGGTCGACTCGCCGGCGTGGCACTACGACGACACGATCGTGACCGACTTTGGCCCCGGCCGCCTTGACGACGAAATCGCCATCGTCGAATGCGCCGACTGCTCCAAACCCATCCTCCGCGAAGCGCTCTCTTACCACCAACAAAACTGCAAACTCGCACGCGACATCGCCTCCGGCCGCATATCGCCCTCGATCCTCGAAGGCGATCTGAAAAAGCGCCGCTTGCTCGACGGTAAGCCCCCACCCCCACCCCTTCCCCTTCTACCCTTTTCTGTTCCTGACATAAACTCTAGTTTTGGCTGTAGATGATGAGGAGAGTATTGGCGACGACACCGCGGGAGGCGGAGGGATGACGAAGAAGCAGAAGAAAGCAGCCCGCCTCGCTGCTGCTGAGGAGAAGAAGAAGGGCGGGAGGAAGAACAAAGGTCCTATCGATGTCGACAAGCAGTGCGGCGTTATCAACGATAAGGGTCTCCCCTGCTCTCGCTCGCTTACGTGCAAGTCGCATTCAATGGGGGCGAAGCGCGCGGTGCAAGGCCGGAGCGCACCTTATGATACGCTGCTGTTCGAGTGGCAGAAAGCGACCAACCCCTCTTTCGTCGCCAAGTTGGAAGAAAAGGAGAAGGCAATGGCCGCCGCAAAGGCCGCCGCAGCGGCCGCACCGCCGAAGGAGAAGAAGAAGAAATCCTTCCAGTCCGCCAAAGCCAAAGCCGGCGCTGGCGTCGGGGGAACCGCGGGGGTTGGCGGCGCAGGCGGGGTCGGGGGAGGGAGGGCGTTCATCGAGGACGACGATATGGACATGTACGACGCCGGCGCGGACGAAGACCAGATGGATCAGGAACTCACGAGTATACTGGCAAGCGTAGCGACCGCGGCAGGGAGGGATAGGACAATGCCCCTGCCGCTGGCAACGAGGAGCTTCGCAGGGTCGTACACGAGCAGGGCAAAGAGGATGAGGAATTTGAGAGAGCTCCTCAGAGAAGGCCTCGCCCCCGGTGGCGGAGTGTATGGTATCAATGGGTACGCTACATGGGGTCAAAATAGGTATCCACCGGCAGGGGTGGGGAAGAAGGGCGTCGGTGCAGGGGCGTAAAAGGACTCAGAGGGTGAGTTCAGGTTTGAGTTTGTTTTGTCTATCGTTGTCCCCAGCATGTATCAGTATCGTCTTAGAATGAATCGTATTGGCTCTGCTTTTGAACGAGCATGTGCTAAGTCAGAGCTGCAAGACGTGAGACCACTGTCACTCCCAAGCCTGTTTTTACCATCTCATCAAGGCCAGCATCTTCTCGGCATCCCTTCGCCTAGAGAGTCAAAGTACAATCGCTGTTACAGCCACGACCGAACGGGATCCAGGATACAAATACAAAGTCACATCGTCACCAAGCCGAATCGGGTCTGGCGAGGTGGGCTATGTGGAAGCGCTAACCGACGAGTCTGCGGCTGCATCGTCTTTGCTCCTTGCTAGCGCGCCGTCGAGGTCGATTGGGATCCTGACCATTGTATCGATGAGCGCGGGTTTGCTTGTAGGGGCAGGGCCGTAGTTGTACAGATCGTCCTCCTCCTCTTCATCGTTGTCCTGTTCGTTGGAGGTGTCTGCCTCGCCTGGATTGGTGAACACGCTCGAAGCTGTATCAGAGAACAAAGCGTTAGTACACCCTCCTTCTTTCTTTTCAAACTAGGATGGGGGTGTGGAGGCTTACCTCTAGCGATCTGAATAGCGCGGAACACCCCCTGCCAAGAACCCATTACGGACGCGATTGCTGTCACATAATAAGAGAAGAGCAAAACAAGTCAGTAACGCAACACCAAGCAAAGAAGGACGCAAGGGGGAGCAGGGGAGGGCAAAGGGGGGAGGGCTTACAATCACCGCCGTCTGCCATGATGTCGACTTTTTCCGCGAGGCGCTCTAGCTCTTTGACCATGCGTGCCGATTGGTCTTTGAGCGCACGCAGACCTTCGAGTTCTGCTTGCTTGGATACAAGCCGCGCCTGGTTCGCAGACGATGACGGCCCGCCAAACATGATACCCGCCGCCGCTGCCGGGTTTGGTTGCGAAGGGTACATCGATTGACGCCCGCCCACGCCGCCTGTCATTGCAGATGGTCGAGCTGCCATAGTTGAAGTGCGTCAAGAGAGTAAGATGAGTCGAAAGAGATGTTGACGATCGAGGTGGAGATGATGATGGTGTTGTTGTTGCAAGCAAGTGTTGGTTGGCAATTTCCAAGAGCTCGGTGTGGGCAGTATCTCTGTGACATTTGTGCCTGCTATGTTGCTCAAACACACGCGCCGTAAATTTACGCGTCTCTGCACTTTATCTCCCGAAAAAGCTCAAAATCGGCTGGCGTTCACACCATGCTCCTCTCACACACACACTGAAGCCGTGTTCGAATCCAACAACGGTCTGATCGTTCGCAATCACCCACACATACCCACGCATAACAAGCATGAACAAAGCAAGAAATGATATGTATAAACGCACGCGAAACAAATGACAACGTATAAGCGAAGGAGACAATCCAATCAAGCTCAAAGCGAGCTTTTAGTCAGTGAGAGTACGGAAAGCCTCGGCAATGTCCGAGTTGAGCTTATCGAACTTCTTAGTGATAGCCTCCTCGCCGTCCTTGGGGCTTTCGAACTTCTGCTGTGTCAAGCGGTAGATGACATCCGAGCAGTGCTCCTTGACCTTTGCCCACGTCATGTCTGGGTTGTTAGCGATCGCGGCCTGAGCGCGGTCGTGGAAGTCGACAATGTTCTTGAGCATACCGGACGTCTTGTAGAAGGGGCAGTAGGCATCGTACTCGGAAATACCGTTCTGCTGCAAGTAGTCGTCCTTCATGATCTTGGCCACATCCAGAGTAACCTTGTCGCCCTCACCGAGCGCCGACTTTCCGACGAGCTGGACGATTTCGGCGAGATCCGAGTCCTTTTGCAGCATACTCTTGGCAGTGGTTCGAAGGGCGATGAAGCCAGGACGGTTTTTTTCGTAGTAAGGCTCGAGCGCGTTGATGTAGTTCGAGTAGGAGACATCCCAGTTGACCGAGGGGAAGTGCTTGCGTTGCGCGAGTTTCTTGTCGAGACCCCAGAAAGCACCGACAATACCCAGAGTAGCCGAAGTGACCGGATCCGAGAAATCACCACCGGGAGGCGAGACAGCACCGACGATCGAAACCGAACCTTCTCGCTCTGGCGAACCAAGACAAGCTACACGACCCGCACGCTCGTAGAACGAGGCGAGCTTGGCACCCAAGTACGCTGGGTAACCCGAATCGGCAGGCATCTCGGCAAGACGACCGGAAATCTCACGAAGAGCCTCGGCCCATCGCGAAGTCGAGTCGGCCATCATGGCAACGTTGTAGCCCTGGTCACGGAAATATTCGGAGAGTGTGATACCAGTGTAGATGGAAGCCTCACGTGCGGCTACTGGCATGTTGGACGTGTTGGCTACCAAGGTGGTACGCTTCATGATGGGGAACTCTTCGCCGTCCCTTGTCAATGTCAACTCGGGGAACTCGGCGAGTACTTCGGCCATCTCGTTTCCTCTCTCACTGAGATTGCAAAGATAAGAAAGAAAAGGGACGAGAAAGATTATGATCAGTATGAAGCTTCGACCGTGAATGATGATGCAGCTGATGCAGCTGGTACTTACCCGCATCCGACGTATGTGATGATGTCCGAGTTCGAGTATTTAGAAAGAGCCTGGGAAATTACGGTCTTACCACAGCCGAAAGCACCAGGAATAGCAGTGGCACCACCCTGAATGCACGGGAAGAGCGAGTCGAGAATACGCTGACCGGTCAAAAGTGGGTTGTTGGCAGTCAACTTCTCAGCAACAGGACGAGGAGCACGGACGGGCCAGATCTGAAGCATGGTGTGCTTCTGCTTCTTGCCCTGGAACTCAGTCTCGAGCACGACGTCGTCGACCGAGTACGAGCCCTTCTCGGCAATGTGAGTGATGGTACCCATAGCACGGGGGCCGAGCATGAGCTTGTGATCCTTGAGCAGCGAGTTTTCGTAGACGGAACCAAAGATGTCACCACCGCTGATGTGGTCACCGACCTTGAGCTGGCCGGGAGTCAAATCCCAAGAGAGTTGACGGTCGAGAGCCTGAGTGTTGATACCACGAGGGATGTAGATACCGCCGCTCTTCTTCATGATACCCTCGAGAGGTCGCTGAATACCATCGTAAATGTTCTCCATAAGACCTGGACCAAGCTCGACGGAAAGAGGCTTGCCGGTACTGAGCACAGGGTCACCAACCGAGACACCGGAAGTCTCTTCGTAGACCTGGATGGTGACCTTATCAGCATCGATACGGATGATCTCACCGACGAGCTCATCGTGACCGACACGGACAAGCTCGTACATGCTGGAACCGATCATGTTCTCGGCGACTACGACGGGACCGGAGACACCGAAGACGGTACCAAATCGCTGCTCGCGCTCCTCATCGCGGATCTTGGGGAGATCCTTCTTCTGGTGCGCCATGTTGGAGATGTAGATCGACGTAAGAGGCCGCACGAAACCTTGGAGCTACTGTCGGAGAGAGAGTCGGACGAAGCGTGCCTCTATTGCAGAGTTGTCTCTGAGATATGAGAAGACAAGGGAGGGAAGAGGTCGGGTATACGTCGAAGAGAGATTAGAAGATAGAAAGGTCGAGTGGAGTGAGGCGATGAGTGGAGAGAGAGCGCTGCGCTGCTGATGCGAACACAGAGCGGTGCGTAGTGCAACGTGCATGTGCTCTGTTCTGTTCTGTGCTCTGTTCTGCGCTGTGCTGCCCAGAAATTGGTTCCGATTGATTTGACTTTTGGGAATGGAATTCAGCTTCAGCGACGACTTTCGACTTGAACTTGACTTGGCTCGTTCGCAGCGCTCAGCCAATTTGAGCAATTTGGCACTTTCGCTGATTTCTTGGATGCAGCGGCCCCCTAAGCACCGCTCTTAGACCTCTCGCCCGTCTGATTGAATTTTCGCATGTTCTAATTTGTGTTGACACTGGATCTCACATCTTGAAAAAGAAAAATCGAGTCGGCACCGCTCCACTTTTTCGGTTGGTGATCGACTGCCTGAAAGAGCTCAGCTGCTGCAGCCAAAGCTAAAGCGCGTCTGTGGGTGGGCGCTGATGAGCCACTCAACACTCAAAGTTGACGACGCCTCCACGAGTATAGAGTTGCACAATTGACACATTCGCAACACTTGGCTCTCATCTTCTCACATCATTGACCTCTCATCGTTTCTTACATTTCTTCTTTGCTTTTCGTCGCCAAACGCAACGGAGACGTCGATCCACCTGCTGCAGTCACTACCGCAACACCTTCGCAGCTGAATTCCACCCTCATTATCACCAACCCACCCTCCACCTTACCGAGCTACCCGCATAGCTCTGCCTTACTCGACACAGCATGCCGCCCAAAGCCGACTGGGAAAAGTACAAGAAGCCCGGTGTGGACAACAAGGACGAAGAAAAGATCGTGGCACTCGACGAAGGCGATATCCAGCTCCTCAAGACCTACGGCCAAGGTCCATATGCAGCTTCGTTAAAGAGCATCGAGAACGAGATCAAGGAATTGCAAAAGCGAGTCAACGAAAAGATGGGTGTCAAGGAGAGCGACACGGGTCTCGCACCACCCAATCTGTGGGATTTGCCAGCAGACCGACAGCGTATGGGTGAGGAGGATGCGCTCCAGGTGGCAAGATGCACAAAGATTATCAAGGCCGAGCAGAAGAACGGCGAGTCGTCCGAAGGCGGTGCTTCAGGCAGTGGCGCTGGCGGACAAGGCGGCATGGGTGGTCTTGGTGGCCTCGGTGGTTTGGGAGGTATGGGCCGATCGTCACCACGTACCGCGGACGAGGAGGACAAGTATGTGATCAACGTCAAGCAGATTGCCAAGTTTGTCGTTTCGCTCGGAGAACGCGTGGCGCCCACAGATATCGAGGAGGGCATGCGTGTCGGTGTCGACCGCACCAAGTACCAGATCCAAATTCCACTGCCACCCAAGATCGACCCTTCGGTCACCATGATGCAGGTCGAGGAGAAGCCAGATGTCACATACGGCGACGTCGGTGGATGCAAGGAGCAGATCGAGAAGCTCAGAGAGGTGGTCGAGTTGCCACTTCTCTCACCAGAACGTTTCGTCAACCTCGGTATCGACCCACCCAAGGGTGTCCTGCTGTACGGCCCTCCCGGTACCGGTAAGACGCTCTGTGCCCGAGCTGTGGCCAACCGAACCGACGCTACGTTCATCAGAGTGATTGGTTCCGAGCTCGTGCAGAAGTACGTTGGTGAAGGCGCGAGGATGGTGCGAGAGCTGTTCGAGATGGCGAGGACCAAGAAGGCGTGCATTATCTTCTTTGATGAAGTCGATGCGATCGGCGGTGCTCGATTCGACGACGGTGCGGGAGGAGACAACGAGGTGCAGCGAACCATGCTTGAGCTCATCAACCAGCTCGACGGTTTCGACGCGCGAGGTAACATCAAGGTGCTCATGGCTACCAACAGGCCTGATACGCTCGACCCTGCGCTGCTGCGACCAGGACGTCTGGATCGAAGGGTCGAATTCGGTCTGCCGGACAACGATGGCCGTGCGCACATCCTGCGCATCCACGCAAGGTCGATGTCGGTCGAGAGGGATATTCGATACCACCTCATTGCTAGGCTCTGCCCCAACGCGACAGGTGCAGAGTTGAGGTCCGTCGCGACCGAGGCCGGTATGTTTGCTATCAGGGCGAGGAGAAAGATGGCCACCGAGCGCGATTTCCTCGATGCCGTTGACAAGGTCATTAGGCAGGGAAGCAAGTTCTCGTCCACAGCACTGTATGCTCAGTACAACTAGATGTGTATTATTGCTGTTTTCAAAGCAATCACAGCCGTACCCAAAATCGTCCGAATGTGTGTCTTTGCAGTGGGTATCAAGTGAGATAGGGTGATATCCTGGGTCAATCGTGGACGTCCTCAGTCTCGCCGGGGCAGTGCGTGGCGAGCTCTTGCGTGGAAGCGTATTGGCAGCCGCAGAAGGGGCAGTAGTTGTGACCCTCTCGCAGTCTTGCCAGCACCAGTTCGAGCTGGGCTCCCGCGTCGAGGTTGCAGAACGATTCTGCCTCCCTTCTCTGTTCTGCGTCCTCTGACGCGAACACTCTCTGCAGAAGCTCCACAGCTTCCTTAAATGCCGGATCTGTCTGCATCCGCTCGTCGATCGTCCCTGTATTTGCGGTTGCGCTGTAGGTGTGGCCGGAGAGGAGGTGGTAGACGTCAGCGTCGAGCCAGAGCGGACTGTAGCCGAGGTTGAGGTTCTGGTCGAGGTGGTGGAGGGTAGTGCGGGCGCGAGAAAGAAGGTTGGCGGTGTGCCGCTGTGCGTGTGTGTGCGCAATGCGCGTGCGGAAATCGGCCTCGGTGGTGGAAGAAGATTGCGAGGAGGAGGAGGCTTTGGAGTGGATGGCTTGGGAGATCGAGGTGGGCGTAGAGGGGAGCATTCCGATCCCTGCGCGGCGGTCGGGCCCAAGCCAGCGCTGGTCTGGCCGAAGGGGTTCTATGCGAGAGCTGACATTGTCGAGTTTTGTGGTGGCGAAGGGCGCAGAGGAGACGCCGCCGGTGAGGTAGTCGTCTTCTTCGCGAGCGTTTGAGTCGGTGCGGTCTCGTTGCAGCGCTTGCTCTTCGTCTGAGTCAAGTGCTTCCGGGTCGGAGTCGGCGGGTGGTGCGACGCCAGCGGCGATATTTGAGCCGACTTCACCATGTTCCTCGTCTTCATCTTCTTCCTCCTCTTCGACGTTTTCCTGGTCCGCAGGGTTGCTCTGCATCCGTCTACCTAACGCTTCACCACGCCGATAGCCCATTGCGAGCATCATGCGCATCGCCTTTGTCGTTCCATCCTCCTCCCCTTGCGCTGAGCTTTCCCCCAACGCTACCCCAACACTCGACTGTGGTTCCATCAAGTCCCACCGCCTCCTCCCACCCCTCCCTTCTGGCGGCAACTTGCCTCCGCCCGCGACGATCTCTGCCTCCGCCAGCAAATCCCGAACCAACCCGTCCTCCCTCGCCTCCGCCTCTCTCTCCCTCCAGCTCTTTTTCTCCCCGCCTCTGCTGGAGTGGTGAGCCTCGAGCCGCCGCCGCTTATCCGTGTATGTTAGAGGCTGCTTGGGCTCGGTCGTCGCGAGGTACTTGTCGGACATGAAATCGTCATCTTCTCCTTCCTCTGTGAGGTTCGAAGCGTGGGCATCCTTGGAGCTCGAACCAGAGGCAGAGGCGGTGGCCGAGTCCGCCTGAATCTCGGAGAGCAGCTTGAGCGGGTCGAAGCGCGCCGGCATTGCAAGCTAAGCCGCTTTCGTCGTCGTCGCCGGGACGCAAAGCCTTTCGTGGTGAGCAAGCAAAGTGGGGATCTTCAGGGTCCTAACGCATTTCACCCTCCACATTGGCGCAGCGCTGGGTAAACCTTCGGCACATCTCCGAAAACCGGATTGCTTATCCATCTCAATTCGTGTATCACATCACAAATCAGCGTCCTGTGAAGATCTGGATGATCTGGCGTAGATTAGCCTTGTATCAAAGTACAAGAACGAGAGTGTGTAAGAGCGCTACAGTGCAGATGCAAAACGCAAAGTGTTAGAGATGATGATTCCGATACGCCTATTCGTTGACAAGAGAGAATTGCCCTCAGACGGGTTAGGGGGATGAGAAAAGTACAGCTTTGCAGGCTCCGATCGGTGTCGGAGCAGACGAGGCGATAAGGGCTTTTCTATCGCTCGACAAAGTTTGAATGAGGGGAAAAGGGGGGTTAAGAGGATTGCTATATACAGAGTAAGGGGGCAGAGATTGGCAGTCGGCGTGTTCCGAATCTTGTCGCAAGTCCCTATCGGGGCATTGCGACGCACAGAGTTGGAGGATTCGGGACTGCGCGGTCGAGCGGCGCAAACCTAGAAAAGTCCATTGGAGCCGCATGGAGCAAGCGTTCAGGAAGACTTGCTCTTGTGACGCTCCTCAAGGTCCTTACCGACGAGCACCTTGGCTGCCTTCCAGAACTGGACGCAGTTGATGATCTGCTTTGCGGCGCAGATGGGGAACGTGATTGCACCGACAATCTGAGGCCAACTCAGCAGTGGCGTCTGCTTGATGATGTACGCGATGAACGGCGACGACTTGAGCGCTGACGGCACGAGGAAGAAGAGTGGCTCGACATCCAACCCGAAAGGACGCTTGTAAAAGTCCATAAGATAGAGGCAGACGAAGAACAGCTCGTTGCCCGCGCAGAACATGAAGAGCGTCCTGCTGTCGTTGTAGTAGTACCACAGAATCTTGGATGTTTCCGAGGTGACGATCTTGTGCGATGCGGAGCCCGTGACGAGCGAGCTGTACATGTGGATGTAGTGCGAGCTAAAGTCGAGCGTGATGAGGCCCTGGAAGATGACAGCGCAGCGTGGGTAGGCTGCGGTCAGGAAGCACAGCAGGCATGCAGTTGTGCAGCGGTCAGTGACCATGTCGAGAACAGCGCCGAACTTTGTCGATTGGCCAAGCGCTCTCGCTGCCATTCCATCAAAGGCGTCGAGCAGACATGAGACGCCGTAGAGCAGAGTGCACACTTTCGGGTTGCCTTTCATAAAGTAGAGCGAGAGCGCAGCGAGGATGACTCGCGCGTAGCCTATCAAGTTGGGGACGAAGAGGAAGACGTTCTCGTCCGCGTTGTTGGCCCTTTTGAGAAGAGAATCTGAGTTTTCGCTGGCAGAGCCGTTCGAGGCAGCCACGTCGGCCGCTGACGCTCTCGAGTTGCGTGTACTTCTCGGCATTTCGAGTCTATGAGTTGGAAGAGACTGATTGTCCTGCGATGTCGGTACGTTCGTGATGTGATGCCGTGCTTTGCACCGAGTGAGATCAATTGGGGACCAATGCGATGCAAGTGCCCAAGGTCAAGAAAAATAGCCGGTCAGGTGATGCTCCCGGATGCCTTCCGATAAGCGTTCGTTCGGACACGTTCGGGATCGTCGTTGGTTTAAGCCGTCCCAAAGTGTGCACGCACTAGGATGTGGCGGGCGCGACGAGGTTCGAAGCAAGGCGACAATGAGAGTGATGGCGATGGTGATAGCAGCCAAGGCGAATCGAGACAATCCTTTGTTCGGATGGATTGTCCGGCAGGTTTGGATGGACACTGCTTCTCTCTGTGACGCACTTCTACTTCCACTTTCCAACTTCCGCACTTCCGCTAGCTTGACCCACAGACAGTTGCTTTTCGTGGGCCGACCGGAATTGAATCTTGATAAATTCTCCAGACTTGCAAGGCACTTTTGTGTCGGTCTATATTTGGGCTCGAGCCCCAAAACGTTTGCGGCATTCGATTTGAAAGGTCGAAGCGTCAGCGTGAGCCGACGAGCCACACGCGAATTTTCCGGTTTTGTTAGATCCTCCTCTGGAGCAACGAAAAAACGCGCCCCACGTTGATTCTTCTCAACAGCTGTCCGAGTCGGTGTTGGTCCGAGAGCCGAATCTGAGAATCGACACTTTCTCCACCTTGGCATTCTCCCTCTTGGTACTTCTCTTCCCCTACATTGACAGGCTCGACATCGCTCAGCGTTAGTGGCGAGGGACGAGCGAGCTGCAGAATACAAACTCCCGTGTAGCTGCAGCGAAATGCCTCCACGTTCGGCTCGTGGCGAGGCAGTGGGCAGCGGCCTCGACACGCTCTCGTCCGCATGCTACACAATACCTGGGCGCCCGCGGAACAAGTCACGAAGAAACACCAACAGCGATGCGCCCACCACTCAGCAGCCACCGTTCCCAGTCCTCGCCGAATTCGAGGCTGACGGTGATCCAGCCCGTGTCCGCTACGCATCCTACCAGATCGCCATTCAACGGACTGAAGCCCTCTTCGAAAGATGCATGGACGACGTATACAGCTCCCTCTTTCAAGACTTGCGGGCGTTCTTCAAGACTACCACTAAGAGTTTATCACAGCTAGGTCCAGAGTCGGGTCTTACACAGCCTGGCATAGCAGATCAGCACCTCTTCCTGCCCGGCTTCGAGAGCTCAGTCCAAGCTAGCACTGACAGTGGGGCAGCGAAGAGCATCCAGACAGCGCTTCTCATCTCCACGTCTGCACCCTCGCTGTCGTCGTTCTCCGCACGCCTTGTCAACGAGATCTCCAGCGCCAGCACCGACGGCCCTGCCAGCATCGTCGTCACGCTCTCCCCCAGCGAATGCTCGAACCTGTACACAGCGTTAAGACTTCTCGTCGCACGTTTCATCGCTCAAGGCTCGACTCTCGGCGACCACGATGCTGGGCTATCAGAAGTAGAAGCCGCGGCATTCGCAGCAAAAGTCGAACCTGATCTGCATGTGTTGCTCTCGTGGTGGCAGGGCAAATTTGGTCATTCCAAGACCGGGCCTAGACTCGTACTCAACCTGCCGACGATCGAGGCAGTCGAGCCAACCGTCTTGTCGGACCTGCTCTCGTCTCTGCAGACATTCATTGCCGAACCCGCAGGCGAACCCGGCCTGTCGACCCCACAGCTGCTTCTCGTGCTCGGCATCACATCGCCCTCTGGCGGCCTCGCTTCCGTCTCCGCCAACGGCGTCGGCTCGTCCAGCTCCTCCGCCTCAGCCCCTGCCCCTTGGATCGACTACATTCCGCGCTCAGTCCTGCGCGTGCTCGACATCTCGCGCTTCTCGCTCCCGAATAAGGAAGCTGTATGGTCGCGTCTCATGCAATCGTTCCTCCTCTCTCGCTCGCTCCCGCTCTCACTGGGGCCGTCGACGTTCGAGTACATCCGCGAGACGTATTGGGAGCGCGATGCCGACCTCGATTCAGTCCTCGACGCTGTGCGCCTTGCGTATTTTATCCACTTCTCCGGCAAGCCCGAGTCGGTCTTCACGATTCCTGGCCAGGCCAAGCAGGTGAAATTCTTCAGCTGGACACCGAAGATGGTCGAGCGCATCAAAATCGCCTTCCTCACAACGGACAAGGACGGCAACCTCGTCCTCCCCTTACTCGCCGACTCGGAAGAAGGAGTAGCGTTCGACGTTAACGAGTTCCTCTCTGAAGCGGCGAGGTCCGATCAATTCATCATGGGCGAGGTGGACCAGCTTCGACACCCACGGGAACTGCTGGGTTTTCGACTGGAGTTCGCGGTGCGCTTCGTGTTCCAGGCGTTTGAAGCGCTGCAGCGCATCCAGTTCCGCGCGAGCACAGCCGCCCAAGCTCTCCATGCCCGTAATACCAGCGTAGCGGCGCAACAGGCGGCGGAGATGGACGAGCAGCGACAGCTGGAGCGCGCGAGCGAGATCCTGACGCAGGTCGTCATGCAGTGTCTCAACGCGTCCGTGGGGGCGTTGGAGGCCGGGAGGAAAGTGCCGGCGGCGCTGACGCTGCGGAATGGTTTGGCACGGCTGTGCAATGCAGCGAGGAGGTTATTATCGGACGAGTTCGAGACCTTGTTGGACGATATGGTGTGTGCGGCTGAGGAAGAGGTGCGGCGTGTAGAGGAGGAGTTGGGGCTCGATGAGGAGATCGAGGCGGTAGAATCCAGAGGAGGTATGAGGAGTGCAAAGGCGTGTATCATGGAGCAGAGCGCGCAGTTCCTCGCGGGGCTTAGGACGTTCCAGCAGCGGCTTGCGCAGACGATCTCAGCGGGCACTGCGGGGATCAAGGACGACGATGACCAGGCCGAAATCACCGCCGCCTCTGCCGCTGGCGAGGGACCGCAAGCAGCGCAAAAGAAGCGCGAGGCACGACTCGAACGGGTCGAACGCAAGCTCGTCATGGAAGAAAAGCTGCTTGGCCTCAAACGCGAGATCACTGACTGGATCGTCGACTCTGTCCACGACCTCACCGACTGGCGGCACCTCCTCCGCACTTTCTCCAGCGACGACCACGGCCCGCTCCACCTCCTCCGCGATATCTTCTGGGTCGACTGCTACGGGCCCCTCTCCACGCTACTCGATGCATCAACGAGGGCAGGATTGACGCTGCCGCTGGCAAAGCCGGTCGAATTCGTCGAAAGTCTGTACGATGCCGCACTGAGTGTGGTGCCGGAGGAGGAGCTGGAGGCGGTCGAGTTGGAGAGGTTGAAGGATTTGCAGGTGCCAGATGTGTGTAGGATGTATGGGCTGTATCGTGAGTGTGGCAAGTTTGTCAATCTCGCAGATTGGTACGAGGCGTTCATCGTCGATTCGATCAGGAATGATCTGCAGGCGCCGAACGAAGAGGCGGGAGAGGAGGATCAGGAAGAGGCTGGTGCGACTCCAAGTAAGTCAAGGAAACGCGCACGCACAGCGGCGAATCAAGGGAAGGACGCGGCAGAAGCAGGGAGAGACGCAGAGATGCAGAGCCGATTCGCACTGGCGCTCAACCAGCTCGCAAGGATGGGCATGATCAGAGGAACGAGGAGGAGACAGGAGCATATAACGAAGGTCATGTGGGATCTCGTTCCTGACAGCTTTTAGCTCAAGGCAATCCCGGTCATAGCGTAGCAATCGAGCAGTGAAAATTAGGTGCAAAACAGCAGACCAAGTTGCCATTGTGGGAAAGTGTGCAGACGTAAAAGTGACATTATAGAATACAGGTACAATAGATAGAACCGTGACGGAGCGAGTCTGAATCAGCTGTTGAATGAATAATCGCTGATTAGGATCCATAAGCGCTCAGCCGAGCATGTCGTCCAAGAAACTTTCCAGCCGGCCGAGTTCGCCCGGCGTGGACTGGATGGCTTGCTGTGGAGCCATGCTTACGTCCATTGGATTTGAGTTGCGATTTGGAGTGTGACGGAATCCATTGTTGGACGGTTGCGGACTGAGCGAGAAGACGGAAGGATCTTTGCCCTGTACGGAACGGTCGTTGAGACTGGCGAGGAAGCTGTCGATACGTTCGGTGCGCGGGCCGGAGCTGCGATCCGGTTTAGCGCTCTGAACACCAGCGAGCGGCGACTTGCGTCGACCAAAGGTAGTGCTGAAGCTAGAACGCCCCGAGTTGACGGAAGATGTCTCGGCATTGTTGGCGTTGCTTCGGGCCTTGGCTAGTGATGATTCGATCTCGGCTGTCAGGCTGTCGGAAAGCGTGCCTGTTGCTACTGCCGACTGGCTGGTTCTGTCGACATCGTCGTCTGTCGCATTTCCGGTGCTTGTCTTGGAGCCGATCTTGATGGAGGGCACTACGCGCGGCCTGCCATCTGACCGTGAACGTTCGCCGACGCCGTGACCCTGGAATCGGGCCTTGAGCGCGCGCACTGCCTCTGCCTTCTCCTTTTCTTTCTTGAGCGCTTCCAGATCCATGGCGTCTCCCTCGTCGAATGCCTCTATAGGGCTCTTGACACTGTCGCTAGGAGGTGGGACAGCACCCCCGCGTCCTTTGGCTTTCTGACGCTGTCGCTCCTTCTCGTGAAGGTAGGCGAGGCTGTGGTCGATATCGTTCTCGACGTCCGAAGCGGTCTCGTTGTGAGCTCGACTGCGGGCAATCTGTTCAGCAATACCAGCCTGGGTGGGAGCAGAATCACCTAGAGCAGCAACGCGCGCGACTAGATTGGAGATGTCTACTTCTGGTTCTGGTTCTTCGTCGTCCGGTAACCTCGGGTCTTTGGCAGCTTCGAGCCTTTCTAATCTGGCGAGTTTGCTCTCACCGAGTCTTCGGCGTGCGTATTTGCCTGTGGTTGGTTTCGAAGGGTCTTGCTCTTCCTTGGAGCTTGCAGCACCCGCAGCAGCTTTCGAGAGTTCTGGGAATTCGGCGTCGCTTTGTTCGTGATCGCTTCCACTTGCTGCGTTGTCGTCGTGGGCCTCGTCACCGCTTTCGGAGCCGGAATTGTCCGCTGCTTGTGATGGATGTGGCTGCGCGTGCTTGTTGGCGAATCTGTGACGGTAGCCTGGTTTTGAAGGGCCAGCTTCTGCGTCCTGGTTGGAGCCTTTGTTGGAATTGTATCGCCGCGAGGCCTTGGCTTTATATTTGTTCTGCAGGACCATGCTAAATTGTCTGACTGACGGTAGCTGCAATGACGCTCTGCAGAGACACGACGAGCGAGATCGGGTCGCTAGCTGAGGCGTCAAGAGAAGCGGTCAGGCCGAGAGAGGATGGTGGTTGGCAGAGACGGCAGCTTGCGACAAGGCTGCAAGATCGAAGCTACGCAATGAATCTTGATGACCGCAGCCGGAACTAAGAATGCAGGAAGCAAATTTGGTCGGAGCAGCGGAAAAACAACCCAGCAACTCGGGCTGTCTAGAGTGAGGCGCTGTGCAGCGTTTGGCAGGAGCCAGCAGGAAAGCGTGCAAGACAGAACGAGTTTGTGTGTGTGCTGTGTGTGTATTGGTATTGAATGGGGCCTAGCAATCGAGTGTGAAGGTTTGCGATAGAAGCGGAATGCCAAACGATCAGGTTCGAGTGGTCTGAGTTCTAAAATAACAAATGTGCAGTGCGCCTGCACAATGTCACGGTCCCTCTCAATCGGCTGTGCAGTCGTAATCGCATCGACAATGTGATGGATCGGCGTCGACGGCGTTCGATAGCCCAAATCTAGAACAGCTAAGCTGCAAGTGATGCTTGAATCGAGAGTGACAATAGAGATCATCGGTGTTGTTTGCAGCTAGCCTATGAATTCTGACAGACGGACAACCACGCCATCGCGCATGAGAGCTAAGAGTCTAGACGCCCAACCCGAAGCGGCCAAGTTCTTTCCGAATCTCCGATCCGCGACCCACGATCGCGCAATTTTCGAATTATTTGTTACATTTCTGAAAGGATACATCTTGGAAAAATTCGCCGTCACCCAGAATAAGAACGAACAACTCGAAGAAGAGCTACAGAGTCTGACCTGACAGCCATCGCTAGACACGGCACTAGTTGGCCAACTCGCACTCCTTTGATCCATTGTACAATTGTGAGATTCAAGAAAGACGCCGGCACAAGTAGCATCGCTTTGATGGTGTACACCCCCAAGTCAGGCCGTGGTCCAAGTCGCCAGCAAGAAGCTCTATCCTAGCGAATTCCTTGCGATCCGGTCTGCTAGGAGATGCGGGGGAACGACAAGGCGGAGCCGTGTCCGAAGCTGTCCAACCATGTCCGTTGAATTCGCCGCGCGGTTTTCTCGAACCGTTGTGACTTTTCGCCTTGCCTCTGAACCCTGTCCGCGCGGCAACTTGGCGACTCGCCAGGAAAAAACGGGACGGCAGCTCGGCTGCTTTGCAACGCACTTTTGCCAGGGTCCAAAGCTCGTCCTGTCGCGAGCTGTCTTTCCCGTCGAAACTCAGATAGTGGCGATTTTCCCATGCTCGGTCACTTCTCCTTTGCCGCCGCTGCATTGTTGACTGAAAGAAACACAGTTGTAACCTTGGTTCGCACGCCTCATGGGCAGGGACAAAGCACCAAACGGCAGCTCTCCCCTCCGGCTGGCGCATGAATACCCCAACAAAAATCTCACCTTTGCTCCGCTCCGCCTCGCCACACTCGCCAGCCAAAAGCATGGACGCCGCATTCTAAAGAATAGCAACCCAAGCTTGGACTAAACAAGCAATTTTCGCACCCGGTCTTGCAGCTTCGACGTGGCATGAGAACCGGTGTCGTGCAAGCGACTTGCGTTGAATTCGAAATGCTTCGGTTAGGCGTAGTGCGCTTGCCAGCATTGGGCCGACTCGTGTGCCTGCGTTTGGATCTCGTCGGACGCTGCACAGCACAGCAGACCGGCGAGACGAGCCAAGTTGCCGTCCTTCTTCTCAGAAGAGCACTCATCGATACTAAGCTCATTGTTTGCGGTTCTGAAGCGTTGCATTGGACCCAAGTGTCGCACCAAGGGAATGAAAGAGACGTAGCACCGGCACGGAGGAGAGCTCAGTGCTTGCCAGTTGGGTCTCCGCGCTAATATCTCAGCTCAACGCTTCCGTCGGCGAAATTCTAATTGGCCGCGACAGTTTTGACTGCATAGCTGCCGGCCAAAAAATCTCAATTCTGATCTCCTTATCAGCGTCCGATCAATTTCAGCAAAAGCTCCCTTCTACTGAGAAGTCTTGATGATGACTCCAGTCTAACCTACAGCGCCAAGCTCAATTGACCTCGCATGACCAGCCCCCCGCACAGCAGAACGCATGGTGAGGGGCTCCATGGCACACAAGCTCTGCAACATGGCCGATAAGGTAACCCTACCGACTGAGCGCCCCTCGCCCGTCGTGGATGAAGCACGATAATGCAACCGAAATACACCTGGCTTCTCGCAAGGCCGCATCCGACTCCAGCAGGCGAGCGGAGTTGACAAGACAATGATATAGCAGAGCGTACGATCCAGTCCCGTCGCAGTGCGACTCAAACCTTGACTCAAAGCTGCAGTAGCTAACACAGATTGCTTCGTTGGCCAGCTTTGTTTAAAGCTCGTCTGAGTATCGAGATGGGAGACAAGGCCATCACGAGTCCCTAGCTTGGGCGCGAATGTTCCTTGTCTTGAAGAAAGCTGGCGAGACAAGACGCCTCTCCGACCAGCAGCAGCAAGGAAGGTGTTGGTCGCGATGCACATGGTAGGCCCGTGCAGCAAGCGCATCACTCGCTTCTTCCTTGGGCCCCGAATACCACGCTGGCATGGATCTGATTGGTAGCAGACGTCCATGGTTCGATATGCAAGCCACCGCGGAGAAGTTTTCTGGGTCACCATATGCATTCTCGTCGTTGATTGGTGTGGGGAGCCAAATATAGCCTGTGGCTGGGAATTTCGTAGCCTTCTTTCTGGCGTGATTTTCATGCTCGTGCCGATAAAGACCGTCAATCTCGCTCTACTTGGGCTAGGTCGTGCCTACTGCGGTGTCAAGTTTTGATCTCTCTGCCAAGCTGATTGGAAAGTCGCAAGTGTCGGATTCATACCTAGCAAGGCTCGGAGTGCCCAGTCGCTGAGAAGGGCTGATCTTGCTTTTGATCAAAGATGTTCGATCGTCGAAGTGGACACAAGAAGAATCGACGCACAGACCCGAGTCCCGGATTTGCAATCAAAAGCAAATTGGACCCTGTCGTCGGATCTTCCGCTTCGCTGCTTCTCACCAAAAGCACAAACACGCACGACGACTTGCTCGTTCAGTCACACACTCGCCGGCCTGATCGCCGGCGCAAGATACACAGGACAGGTCACAGACACGGCTGAACCTTCACTGTGACTTGCACGATGGACAACAACTCCAGGACAGGGACGACATTGGGCTCGCCCATCGTCGCATCGCCTATCGTCGCATCGGACGACTTCACCGAGTCCGCAGCCTGGACCGCCGAGACCGAGATCTCTGTAAACGAAGTGGTCGAGAAGGAGAAGCTAGTACGGTAAGTGCAGACGTTCGAGCAGCTATGGGCACGGCGCAAGTGACTGACACTCCATGCGACTGCTATCGGGATATCGGATGATGCCAACAGCGAAATCATGGCCATGCAAGATGGACTGCGCGCGCTCATCAGCCGAGTCAACTCGGTCAAGGAGGACTGCAAGAAGGCAGAAGCAGATAACGAAATGCTTCAGACCTACATCGACTCGGTCACCAAAAGTCTAGCGGCAAAGGAACGAGGCTGAACGCTTAACACAAGCAACAACGCTGGCTCGATTACTGGGCACCATGCTCTGGAACTTCTGTCCGGCATTATCTGTCACTCTTGTATCATAGACTCCCTTTCCCGTCCATAGAGGCTCAGAGACTTCTTTTACGATTGATGTTGCAGCGATGCCAGAGACTAGCGTTTATCGAAGGAACGAAGCGAAGCAACCATTGTCAAAATTCGACTCCAAATGTTAGACCTTCACAGAAGAGGACCCCATCGAATGTAGGTCTGATGTTAGTGCTCAACGTGCAAGCAACGGTGGTCCTGCATACCGTGATGCAGTCGGACGTTCACATGTGAAGCATGTGGCATGCAGGAGGTGAAACAGCGATTGGGTAAAGCGTCGCGGTGCCGATTCAGCCGGATGAGACAAGCTGGACAGGGGCGGGATGTTTTGTCACAGAGAAAAATTTGAATCGCGACGAGGCGACGGGGGCGACGGGGGCCACGGAGGGACGGGGCCACGGAACCCGGGGCTGAGACGATCGCAAGGTGCTGTCTCTGCAAATTGACGTGAATTCCGATGCGTACGTGCAGCTGCTCACGCGCGCGCGATTATGCCCATTGCGGGCCAAAACCGAAGCCGGTGTCGGTGTCGGAATGCTCGCTACGTTACGATGCAGGAAAATAATGTAGAAAAATAAAATCCCGGTTAGCGTCCGTAGCACCGATCCACGGTCTTTTCGGCCAGCCATCGACGGCTACCCATGTTCCATCCGGCAGAAAGTAGCTCCCCTTTGTCTTGCTCTTATTGTTCTGCTGTATAACCGTCTGCTTGGCATATGGATGGTATAGTCAGGATCGCGAGCTGCACTTGCTTGTGTGCTGCCCGCTTTCGATCGCAAGCAGAGCAAGCAAGACACATTGAGCCAATAAGCCAAGGAGATGGCCTTGGCGCGCACCATGCTTACGAATCATATTTGCAAGACAAGCAAACATCGGCATGGTCGAGGCCGTGATCGTAAGCGGATGATTCTGCGGGCCGCACGCTTACGAAAAGTACGGCGCATAATAGACAAATAAACGGGTATGGCGACGAAGGCTCACGATGATCCCGAAACAGATGCGGATGTTACAACTGACGAGCGGCTTGCGAATCGGAGTGCGGCCGCGAATAAGTCAGCGGCTCCCGAATCCAGCATCCAACAGCCGTTTTACTGTACCGTTGCTCGATGATCGTGAGACGGGACAGGGGTCGAACGTCTAGATCCTTCGTAGACCTGTCTTGTCATACCATCCGGGATGCGGCTACGGTAGATCTTTCCGTTATCACGCTCTGATCCCGGATGGAGAAGGTGCGGGGTAAAGGTTCTGGCTAAAGTGTGGCCTGCGGAGACCAAAACGCTTCGGGAGGGCTGTATGTAATGCCATGGCGATGATGCTACCCGTCGGAAAGGCAGGCGAGGCACTAAGCAAGACCATGGTTCGCCTAGATAGAATCGACAGGGTGGAGAACACATCAAAACGAGGCAACAGGGTCCTTTCTAACCAAGATCGTTTTAGTTTTCTCTCGGATCTGCTGGACCCCTGTTTCTGTGAAAGGTCAAGCTCATGGTCGGTTTACACCACAGAGAGTCCCACTTTTTAGAACTGGGGTTATAACATCATGTTGCCAAGGCAGCTGTTCACGCGCAGCTCAGTTGAGGGTATTGTACAATTGCGGGTAATACGACCGACTTGGTAATGTGTGATCACAATGAAGCGTGATCATTGCCAGCTAGAAGTTGGAGCAAGTGTGTATGAGGGAGAGAGGTGGGGCCGACCAACGAGCTGCTTGATGCCACACCGCACGCATAAGGGATGCAAAGTGATGTTGGCTTGCGCGGACCCAAAATCCGGGGGTGGTTTTGATCTCCGCTCCAGCAGCAGCCTGACGTGCATTCGCATCGACCATTCGGCCAAGACCATGGCGCTGAGCTGGGCGCGACATCGTAATCGCACGCGAGACTTGGTCTCCATCTTCGGACCGGTCATACATGCATACCCCCCTTCAAGGTCATCAAGCCTTTATGATACCTTCCATTCAGCGGTGAGGACCGCAAACGTCTGCTTAAACATGCTATCGTTGATTATCTGAGTCTTCCGCGGGAACAGCGAGGAAAAAATCAAGATGCCAACTTTTGCTATCGATCGGTGACCTCTGAGTGGGCTGTTTTTGCGTGCGAATTTTGAGAAGAAAAAAAAAAAAAAAAAAAAAAAAAAAAAAAAAAAAGGAAAAGGGAAAAGCAGAATTAGAAGCAGAGCTCGATCTGTGGGGAAGAAGGGAGGGAAAGAAAATAAATTCGAAAATCTCGTTGATTTGCTAGAAAACAGAGCATTTGATAGCGAGACCGAAACGGCGTGGTTGATGGCCTTCTGCTCTGATGACAGCTCTCGAAGCCTTGCGTGATTCAATGCATCCGGACCAGACAACGATCAGAGTGGTGCAATCGGAGACCAGTTCTATCGCATCCCGAACGGCGAACAGCTGTCTAGTAGGAGACCAGTCGGATCGGTCCGAACATCAGGGAAGAGTTTCTCAAATGCGGGCGCATTTCCGTGTCAAAAAAGTTCGAATTTAGAAGATCAAGGCGATGGTTGTCGCAAGCGCCCGTGCAATCGATATGCAAAGCCGTGTCGAAATTTGTGCTCTGTCTGACGTGTAAAGTGCCCAAGGTCGCCGTATCGGCGTCCTTATCGGCTCTTGGTGCTTGCACAATCTTGCTAGGACGAAACTATCGTGCATCGCCTCGTATAGAACATTTTAGCTGGCTCATAGTATTGCCATGGTCGAAGCCAGCATAGTTGTAGAGCAGCAGCAGGAACGATCACGCTGACGAGCCGGGGTAAGCTCGCCACTGCATGCATTGGGTGGGGGCAGGACGCAGCGGCCATTTTTTTGGGAACTCCGTTTGCACGTAACGTCCAACAGGAGGACACGGCGCATGCGTTCCGGCATGCTTGGCTGACTGATGGTTTTGCGATTGTGTGCGATCCGTGCTTGGTCGCATCCATCGAACTTGCAGTGCGGTATGCTGCGACGCGAATTTCGGTGCAATTTAATCAATTAATTACAATTTATTCGGTCCTTGTCACAATTTCTTGGTCGACACCCACTTTCGCTAACGCGCTCAAGTGTGCCAAAAACCCTTGACACCGTAGAGAAGCGCGCTCTTGTCCATTCTCGCCTCGCGGTTTTGTTTTAACTCCTGATTCGCGAAATTTCAGTCGTCGGGGTTTTGCGAGAAAAATGCTCCCTGTCGGCGGTCTCTTGGGGTCGCTTCCCACAGACCGTTGCAACGCCTTGCTGCAGCTGGCTGTTCAGCTGTTTAGCTGGCTGTGGCCCCGTCCCCGCGATCCTGCCCCATCCTCACTCTTCCCCTCGTCCCCTCTCCTCTCCTCGGCGGGGAACAATCAGGCGAGGCAGAGCGAGAAAAAAAAGCCGCAAATTGTAAAAACCCATGTGGTTCGAATCTACGCGAAATGGCATCGTTTCCCAGGCCTGTCGGACCTCAACCAAATTGATTTGGCCATTGTCCTCCCTCTCTCCCTCTCTCGCTTTCTCGCTCTCTTTCCCTTGGTCTTGCTACGCCGAAGGAGAATGCTCAAGCCAGCCCCTGGCTCGCTTCGCTTTGTCTCTCTCTCTCTCTCTCTCGGCAGCACATCGTTATCCGCTCTCCCTCTCCTGCACGCTCCCCATCGCAACCTGCAATTTCTCTTCACTGCGCTTGACCCCAACGCCGTACTGTACAGTACAATCGAAACTACTCCACTGCACTGTATCGATCTGCTCAGTTCCCAGGGATCGCCACCATCGTACGCCACGACAAGAGTTTCCTTCCCATCCACACAGCCCTGACGATCCACACTACGCTGCGCACAGCAGCCAGTGTACGCTGTACGCCCTCCTCCCAATTGCACTTGCTCTTCCTGCCGCTTCGTCCTGCTCGTGTGCTTGCCCTTAGCACTGCTCGGCAGAGGTCTCAGCATACTCTGCCTGACCCAGATCTACCCTCTCCATCCCCACTGCCGCGCATCCTCCCGTTGGTTTTGATCTCCTCTCGCAGTTCAACCGACCCCACCTATCTCCTACGACCCTCTTCGGATCTCTTCCTTCCTTCCCCCTCATCACCTCTCTGCGTCGTGCCCGCCGCCTCCCTTGTGTTTGTTCAGCCGCCGAAGCCGACGATCCTTTGGCTTGGCCTCAGCATTCCTCGATCCGGTTCCAGCTCACCTGAGCTTGCAACTCTTTGCGGCTCCGACGATTCGCCATCCAGATCCAGCCCCCGCTTGACCTTCTTTGTCTAGCTCGTCAGCTGGTTCCGTCGTCTCGTCCAACCACCACAACCATCCCCTACACCACATCAAACCAATCTCGACCTTGGCCCCACCTTTTCTCGGCATCGTCTCTTCTCCACCTGCGACTACGGCCTCCAACTGCATCACTATCTTTATCCGTCTTGTCTGTTTCTTTCATGCACCGAGTCTCGTGACATCGCCATCGTCCGAGACCTCCATTCTTCACCAAAAGCCATTACAGCATCGACGTTATGCTGGTGAGCGCATCCTTCACATCGTACGACCGAGCTTCCGACCATCGACCACACCATTTCCAGTCTTCCCGTTCATCGTACAATTCTGGTCTTCTTGCCGAGGACGCCATCGGCAAAATGACGCTCTCCAGCTCTCAGACAGACACGACGCTTTGCGCCGACAGTCGTTCGAGTGCGAGCACTAGTGGCACTCACACCTCTGTCGACACCATGTCTCCAGCAGGCTCCGCTTCGCCTAGCTCGAGCGTGTCCCACAGCCCAGTTCAACCAGTGCCCACGCGGCCAAAGGACCACGTCCGCGGCATCGCCTCTGATTCGCGTCTTTGGACAACCGGTCGTGGCTTCTTCGAGGGTCGCTATCGCGAGCGCCAGACCTATGTCAGCGCCCAGGAGCAGAAGCAGCTCGAAGAGGAGCGTGATACCATCCTGCAAATCCAGAATGCTCAGGCTGCCAAGCGCAGAGCCAAGATGATGAGACTCACCCCAGCTTTCCCTACCATGCCGAGAGAACAGATTTACACTCCTAGTCCTCCATCCAGTGAAGCCTCCTCGGCACGCACAGGGAGCGAGGCTGATCTCGTCACTCCCCCTGACAACCGCGTTGCCTTCCCCAGTGGCAAGCCGCACCTTGACCTGACCGCACCACCCAACTCTGCCCCTCTCCATCCCGGATCGAGAAAGGCGCTTGCACTCAAAGCGAATAGCCCCGGGCCAGAGGTGCTTGGTGGTCTCAGCCTCGACCTGCACTGCCTGCCGTCTCCTGCCGGAGACCGATCTTCGATTTCTTCCACCGCCTCGACGGCTTCGGATCTCATCCGAAAGAAATCGGGCGAACCCGTCAAGTCATCGCTCAAGCAGTGTTCGGGCAGCTACATGGTCCCGCGATCAGCCAGCGACGCCATCTTGCCCAGCTCGTCCTACGGCGCAAAGTCGGTCCCTACCACACCAAGCGCACATAAATCGGTTCACTTCGACACGCAACTCGAGCACATCAAGATCTTCAAGGTCAAGGGTCGTCCACAGGCTGTCTCACGCGAAGGCAGTCCTGAGCAGACCGAGACTGAGACCGAGGAAGAACGCGACTACCCTTGGTTCGGGTCTCGCAGGGGTGGAGGCACCAACCGAGTTTCTGGATCACGCAGCCCCACCGGCGCCGCTACTCCTGATGCCACCGAGCCAGAGGAGCAGCTTGTACTTCGCCTGCCCAACTTCCCGTCCTCAGCCAAGCTCTCGTTGGATAAGGACATCTTCCTCGAGAGGATCTACCTTTCCGACGACCTTCGTTCTGTTCGAGGTACTGTCCAGGTCAAGAACCTGAGCTTCGAAAAGTGGGTTGCCGTTCGCTTCACGTTGGACCACTGGGCTACCGTCAACGAGGTCTCCGCCGAGTACTCTGAGAGCATCAAGGACGGCACAGCCGATCGATTCGTTTTCTCCATCAAGCTCAATGAGGTGCTTAATTGGCCTCGAGGTGCCGGTCTCAACGAGACCAAGACCATCTTCCTGTGCTTGCGTTACACCACCGGTGGACGCGAGATCTGGGACAACAACGATGGCGCCAACTACCAGCTTGACTTCCGCAAGCGTCCAGCACAGCCTGCCGAGGTACCCCGAATGCCGCCCACCAGCAGCGACAATCGAGGTTCGTCGTCGCCCTTTGGCAACACGGTTCCCCGCAGGTATACGCTCAGCTCCATGCGTCCCGCATCGACCTCGTCGATCATCGAGATGGGCCGACGAACTGGCGTATATGGCCAGAAGGCTACACGCGACCATGCTATGGAGAGGCTCAAGCAGGAGCTCGAACGCTTGCGTTCAGACGACGAGGAGGCAGAGAGGGCTCCCGCTTCAGGCAGCTTCATCTCGGAAATGTCCAAGCGCAAGTCTCCTCCCGTCTCTCCTGGTGGAGCAGGGAAGCCGGGATCGCCTTCCATGTGGTCGGCCAGGTACGACTTTGGTGCTTCGCTCCGTGACCCAAGCAGCGGTAGTCGAAAGACCGAAGCAGGTCGCGCTGCTGCACTGGACTACTTCTCGGCGCGTCCGTCGGTACCCTCGGGCTCCCCGGTTCGCTCGTCCTTCGTCGTTAGCGCGGCAACGCCCTCGCCTGATGCCTCTACTCCCCGCAGCGCAGCTGAGCTGGTTCCCAAGTTTGCACGCCTCGGCATGTTGAGCCCGGGCTTGGGTCAAATGGTCGTTGAGCACCCTGCGATCACTTCGAGCGCCACGTCTCCCACTGACTCTTTGCTGCAAGTACCTCAGGTCGCAGCAAATGGCTCTGTTGCTTCGTCATCATCGACGGCCATGCGCTTCAACTCTTTCCCGCCTAACCGGAACTCCGAACCGCCAAGCATCTTTGGCCTTTGGGATGAGGAAGCCAACAGTGGCACTGGCTCGGGATCCGCCTCCGCCTCCAACTCTGCGGTTGGCTCCAGGTCGGGCACGCCTCCGTCGCCGATCGGCTTCACGACGGCTCGAATCGAGATCAAAGGCGATGGTACCGTCCTTGAGGACTACACTCCAGGCGGCAGCCAGGCTTCTCCCAACTCGCTGAACAATTCTCCCAACCCGTTCTCGCCGCCCATCTCTGCCACCTCGGTCTCCTCCGACTCCACCGTGATGCTTGACTCTGGCAGCAAAATGCCCATGACGAGCAACTTGGACAACTTGGGCAGTGTGAGCCGCCCATCAGCCTACCATTACATGCGTGCCGACCATCTGGAAGGCAAGGTCCGACCCAGCTCTTTCACGGCTGGTGACGAACCAGAACAACACGGCTATTCCTCTTCGGCTCTGTCCTCGTCGACGACGCTCTCGCCATCTTCAGAGTTGGCTACACCTGACGAGGAGTTCATGCGACCGTCCAACCTGACCAGCTTCAACGAGCTGGTGGCGCGCTTCTGCTGGAACAGTGACAATCAAGTTCCGCAAGCCAGCCCGGAGGCAGCAGGTCTCGCCGCACATACCCCGACTTCAGCCTCAGGTCGCTCCACTCCCATTGCCTGGGCAGGAGGCGCTTACTAATGCCCTTAACTCCCCCTCCACCTCCGTCTTGACTCCACTCCCAACGGACATGATCACGAGAGCATGCCTTGATCGGCTGCCTTTGATGCCTCCCAGCTGCGTATTTCGCTTACTCAGCTACTGTACACTACTCTCCTCTGCCCCTTGTCACGTTTTGTTCACCTCTCAGGCTCACTCAAGTGAGCTCTACGTTTCGAGACCATCCATTTCCAGCGTAAAGGTCTACATTTCTGCCTTGTTTCGGCGCACATCCATATACACATACATCTGTTCCGGCCCATCGTTTTCCTAGCACACACATCTCATACATCTATCTTATCTGCATTCAGTCTCGTTCGCAAGCCGCATTGGCATAATCTCGATTGCATTTCCCCATTATCTTTCTTCATTCGTGTGCCAGTCTGAAAAGCTTGAGAAGTGCAGTGAATTAGGGGCTGAGGAGAGGGAGGGGAAGTCGTCATCGTCTAGAGCTGGGCTGGATCGGCGAGCATTGCTCAGGGGCAACTGTGGGCTGTCGAATGCGGAAAAGGGACAGCTTCGTCACCCTCACCTTCGCCAAGGGAAGATGCTTATGCGAGCGATGGCGGGGTCGAGACCCTTACTTGCGGGGGAGGAGGGGAATGATCGACATCACTCAATCCCCAAAGAAGACGCATGGGGAACATTTTGTGGGGTTGAGGCATCATCTGAGGTCATGTGTCCGTCCATTTCCACAAGCCTCCCTGTCAGTCAGTCAGCAAACGTCGATGATCGACACCTTTCGAAGAGAGGTGAACGAAATCAACAAATCCCATCCATCTATTATGCTGATTCACCTTCTGGGTATCCGCGACCCTCTGACGTCGCCCCCATTCGCTCAAATCTCGTTGCCAAAGCGATTAACAAATGCCTGTGGGACTGAGGAAAACAACAAAGGTTGTATGGAGTAGTTGGTTAACTTAGGAGATTCTGATTGTGCGAGTTGCTGTTGTAGCAACTCGACGATACGATTCGACTTCTCTTGCCCTGGGTTCGAATCCCAGTACGACTTTATTTTTTCTTCTTTTCTTTTCTTCTTTTTTTTTTTTTGGGGGGGGGGGGTTCGGGGAAGAGATCTGTCAGGTACTGCGCGCCTGCAACTTGACTCCCGTTTGCAGCGGTTCATCGCAACGCTGTAGCATCGCTAACACTGCAAGTTAAGGTTGACCTCTTCTCACGATTTTAGGCTTTTGCAGTCAGTGTCAACTCAACCGGCAAGATGAGAGTCAAAGAAAGTGAGATTGGATTAAGTGAAGAGAGAGTGAAGCCAGATTGCCGATGCAAACTAGACTGTATGAAGACGAGAACGGCTGAGAAAGAAAGTGAGATCGGATTGATAAAGAAAAAGAGAGTGTGAAGCCAGAACGCAGATTCGATCTAGACTGAATGACGATAGAGTGACAGGAGTCGGCAAGCTGTGTCGACAAGCTGACGTGATTGAAGGCATGAAAAAGAGGGAATGAAAGTGAGGGAAGGAGATCTATAGTGAAGAAAGTAAATGCGAGGATAAGGCAATGAGGGGATGAGGGGGTGTATGGCGACGATGAGCAGTAGCCCTAATTGTTCGGAGAAGGAGTCTTGACAAGAGCTCAGACTCTGACTCCGCGTGAAACCTCCTTGGCGATTTCGGGAGCCTTCTCCTCGATGTACGCCTGGAGGTGCTTGGGCAGCTCTTCGAAGTTTTCCAATCTGCCCGAACCGGAACGCGAGAACCTGAACGAAGGCTTGCGCAGCACGTTCCTTTCTAAGGCGCCCGTTCTGATCGCTACGATCCTCTCGGCTTCCTGCTTTGGGATCGTTGCACGATAATTTCCATGCCGGGATACTCGTCGTCCTTCCCGTGCTTTTCAAAGACCAGTTTCAGGTCCTTCTCCGTGCTCGGGTTCTGGATAACACCATAGATGTTCGGAATGGTCTCCTTCACCAGAGCTCGATACTTTGGGTCCAAATGGTGATACTTCGCGAATTTCATCATGCGGCTCGGATCTCCTGGCAATGGCAGGCCGAAAAGGTAGTCACCAGGACCAAACCTTTGCACTACCAGCTCGGCTCCAGGGTACTCCAAGACGATGCCTCTTGAACGATCGACGCGGACACCATTGGATTGAATGTTGCGTTTGCGGAGCTTGAGACCCTTCTTGGCAGCTTCTTGTGGGACTGATTTATTGGTTTTGAGAAGCCAGGTCCGGAGATACTGAGGCAATTCCTCGAATCTTGACTCGGAAGATTCGGAGGCCTTGGGGCCGATGCGGATGACTCGCCATGGGTCCTCGTTCGCCCAGGGATTTCTAAACATATTCGGCTTCTGGCGCACGAACAAAAGGCCTTCCGGTGGGAAATGCGGATGGCGGACGCGATAGGTGGGTCGTCCGCCAGTGTCGTCGCCCTTCTCGGGTTCCACTCCCAACTTGGTTTCCGGGACTATGCCTCTCACGATAGCCTCGATAGCAAGGAATTTTTCCCTCACTGCGTCCTTGGCTTTGTCGCTCAGGCCATCGAACAACTTGACACCCACCTTTGATCCGCCATCTGGCTCAATGAATACGAATTCTCCATCATCTGCCCGCCAGAAGGCGATGTTCTCGCCAGGATAATCAAGCTTAAAGCTGTCTTTGGTGCTCGAGCCTTTTACTGAGGAAGACGAGTAGTCCAGCAACTTCTCGTATCGGGAATTCGGCTCGTTCGCTTGCGCCTTCAAATGGACTGCAGGATCGTGCGAGTCGGAGCCATGGTCGTCGGTGTCAACAGCAGCAGACAAGAGGTCGCGTTTGAGGCGCTTGAGACCCTTCTTGGCGGCCATCTCAATCACTTGATTATGCTCTGCTTGAAGCCAATTTCTGATATAGTCCGGCAGTTCCGTAAACTTAGACGGCAAAGATTCAGCGCCTGTTGAGCTGATGCGCGTGAATCGCCATGTATCCTTGGGCTTACGCTGAAGAACCGTGTCGAACAAACTCTTCTGGCGCACCATCTTGATGGTTTCGCGTGGGCGATTTGGATGCTTGATGCGAATGATTTTTTGGTTGAATTTATGGTCTTGGGAGAAGATGATCCCTGCATCCTGTTCCGTCTTTTCGCCGTTGATGACGGCCTCGAAATTAGGATATGTCTCCCTCACTGCTGCCTTGACTTCATCTTCCAGGAGCTGAAACGGCTTATATCCGTTTGGGTAGTGGAACATGTACCCTCCACGATCTGCCTTGGAGAAGATGATGTCATCGCCAGGAAATTCGAAATACCAGGGGCCTTTGGTGCTTGAGCCTCCTCCTGAGGAGGACGGTTCATTCAGCAACCTTTGGTAGCGGATATCCGAATCTGACGATCGCACCTTCAATGTGCGAGCAATGTGCTTGAGCTGACGCGGAGCAGCTTCGTCGGATCCCTTTGTACGAGCTCCAAGTCCGTCCGACTTGGAGCGGTGATCGTTGCTGGCGACGGCAGCAGGCAAGACGTCTCGTTTTCTGAGCTTGAGACCTTTCTGGACAGCTTGCGACAACTCTTCGGCGTGATTTTCCTGGAGCCAGTCCTTCAGGTAGTCCGGCAGTTTCTTATATGTCGAAAAGGTTGGTTCGGAGCTCGGGTTCTGAATCGGTATGAAAACGAAGGGACTTTTCAATGTGGCCTTGCTGAGAAGCCAATCAACGCCTTTCCGACGAGTCAGCGGCAGGGTTTCCTTAGGATAATTTGAAGAAGGCACACACACGACAAAAGGTGCCTTGCGGCCTCTCGGGAAATTTAATCCGGCTTTGTGGGGCTTGATCTTGCCGTCCAGCACGTCCTGGATCTTCGGGATAGACTCGAGAACGATATTTCTTTCCTCCTCGGTCAGATGCTGGAGGGAACCACTCCTGAACTCTTTAGGCCGATTATGATCTGGTACCTGAAACGAATATCCCCTTCTCCCTCTTGTAACAATGATGTCCTTTCCAGGGTAATCGAACCTGAGAACTTCCTCGCCGCTAGAGCTTGGCTTTGATGCGTCCATACGTTTCTCCAATCGCTCGCCTTGATGATCAATCTCGCCGGGAGAAGACGGAGCGTCGCGGGGCAAGAGCCTGACGGCTGTCTTTGTGGCTTCCGCCCATGCGCCGTAATGCCTTTCCTTGATCAATTTCTGGATATGAATCGGAAGCTCTGACCAGGTATACTCTCCCAGGAAGGATGTGGGCGACCAACGTTTGAACACGATCAGAGGCTCTTTCTGGCCCCGGACGTACTTGCGCTCCATGTGTATGGTTTCTGGTGGCATGTTCACATCAAGTCTTTGCAGGGTTGGGAGATTATGATAGGCTCCGTGGGGTTTGAATTCGAGACTTGGGTGTAGCTGTTCCGTCTCCTTATGCAAGAAAGGCTTCATTTCCGGGATTGACTGGTCGACTGTCAGCTGATACTCCGGTTCCAGTTTTTCATATGATCTCGAAGTCACTTCTGTCCTTTCCGGATGTCGAGAGGGCACGTGAAACCAGTATATGTTCTCATGTGGCCTGAAGACGAGGATATTCTCGCCAGGGTACTGAAATTCGTGGACTCGTTCGGTGTTGGGAGCTCCTAGTGGTCTCTTCAGCAATCTCTGGAAGAAGCCCTCCGATCCTTGCGTGCGCTTCCTCAGATGGAATTGCCTGATCCCGCTCTTCTCGAGCCAACCCGGAGCAGCTTCCGCGGCTAGGTCGGGACGTGCTTCCGCGATCCAGCTCCGGATATGGTCAGGAAGATGCTCGAACTGATAGGTGCCGTCGTCGCGCTGGAAGTAGATTGCTGGGTGACTCCCGGAGATATCGCTTTCCGAATGTGATTCGCGCAACACAAGGATCGTCTCACTGGCTCGACCAGGCAAGGGTCGGCGGATCGTGCCAGAACGATGGTGAACCGGATGATGAGAAATACTCTCGAAATCGCCAGCCAGATCGATGTGCCTACCGAATGCGTCGTCCATGCGGAAAGGGCGCCGCCCATCGCGGTAAACCCTCGTTGAATGATCGGTCTGCTCAGGACTGAGCCCTGCACCTTCAGCCGTCAATTCACCCAAAGCGACCCGATCGATCCCCGGAAACATTTGCTTAAGAAGCTCCTGTCTTCGTTCAGACTGAAGACCGAATAACTTATCAGATGAATCTCCGTCGTGGTGCCTCGGTTCCCATCTGACGAGAACACCGGGGTGGTGAGGGTAGATGATGACCTCCTCGCCAGGGTATTCAATCACCTTCGGGAGCGGGCTGGCCGAGCTGGCATCCCCTGTGTAACCCCGCTTTTGGTCAACCTTCGGGGACAACCTTCGTGCCACCGAGTCTTGGCTGCTCCGTCCTTCCTGTGACGTACCATCCACTGCTGCAGGCTCAGCAGATGCCAACGAACGCTTCTTTAAGTGGAAACGCCAGCTTCCAGGAAAATGCCAATTTCCAGGAAAACGCCAGTCTCCAATCTTCTGAAACCACCTTGGACCAGACTCGGCTGCTGCTTGGTTGTATATGTCCGGGTGCATTTGCTTGACCCACTTCTTGAGGTGGCGGGGGAGCGTCGAGAATTCGCGATAATCTATAGTCCTTCCCATGGGAGTGATGCGACTGAACAACAACACATAGGGCCGCGGCCGGGTTCGCCATGATCGATCATCCCGGATCCGCCACACGCGAATGAATTCCGGTCCACGACCAGGAAAAGTCTTGTGGTACTTCCAATCAAGGCGTAAATCATGAGGCTTGATCTGGCCATTGGCGACTTTGTCGATGCCCGGAATCAGTTTGCGAACTTCCTTTTGCTTCCAATGATCTAAGTCGGCATACTTAGGGAACTTGAGATCATTGTTTCGAGAAGAAAAAGGGTCCACGAAGTCAACCTCCACCCCCTTTAGGTGGGGATAGACGTATAAGTCCCTTCCAGGATATCGTAGAGTTGTTCTGTAATTCGGATATAGGTTCGGCGATTCGTCCGCTCTCGGCTGCGGGTACTCGTACACTGGGTACTTGTACTCTTTGTCGTCGTTGCCATGCTCCAGCGGGCCTGCATCGTAGCGAGGCCGTTTTTGACCCGTCCACTCCTCATCGTCGAGACGGTCCTCCACACCACCATGATCGAGATGACGTTTCTTGCTGCTTTGCGCTTCGGACCCGGGCTCTGATTCGAGGCCGGAATGCAAACTAGGCTGTGCTTGATCGCTGCTTCCAAGGCTGATGTCCATCGTTCCCTTGTCGCTGTTCCCCGCTAGGCTGGATGACCTGCCCAGATCCGTTGAAAGGGACCTCTTCCTGGGACGAGCCCTAATATCAGCCAACGTGGGTATGAATTGGCCTCGAAAGAGATCCACCCAGTCTCGCACGTGTTTGGGCAGCTTCTCCTGCTTAACCATGTGGTATATGCCGTTGTTTCTGTTCAAAAGCTTGTCCAAGAAACTCCTTGGCGGGGTCTCCTTGGGCACGAAGGTGAACCTGTATTGTCCATCATTGTTCCCATAGACAAGCTGGCCTGGACCTCGACCTGGGACATAGTGATCACTGCCCCAAACTCGATAGTCATCGACAGGATTGAGATACTTTCCGGCTTCTGCCCAATTATTCTTCCGTGCCTTTTCGGAGTTCGGGAACGTGTTTCGAATCCTCTTTTGATGCGAAGGCAGCAACCTGTCGTATTGATTAACTGGCGCATCCCGTAGGTGTTGGGCAACGGGATTAAAGAAGTAGAAGACGGGCTCTGTTGACGGCAGTGTCACGCGGTAGAATTGACCCGGGTACTGGTGTGGGTCACCGATCAACTGCATTTCCTTGACCTTCTTACGCGACAAAAGACCGCGCTTGCGCAGGTGAAGGCTGCTGGGCCCATGTTCGACAGCTTCGACGACGGCATCAGCCCCTTGAGCAAGCTTTTGCCTCATTTGCCTAATGCCTTCATCCACACTCGCGGAAGAACTCTGTCTTTGAAGCTGGGGATTGGGAGGCAAGGCTCTCTGAACAGGAATTTCGGTAGCCACGAGGCTTGGACTGGAAGGGCGAAGAGGAGCACTTGCTGGCGCATAATCCTGACTCTCCAACTTGCGAACGATGCTCTTCACCTTCCCGAGACCAGGCTGGGCACTGAGCTGGCTGGCCCGCCCCTGCCTCGGGATGACATGATCAGAGATCCCGGCTTGCGAGGAAGGGCGAACGAAATCAGCCATTGAATCCCAAGTAAGGCGCCCAGCCAACGGCGGTCGTTCCGCCTGAGTTAAAGCAACCACACGACTTTCGACGTTGGACCAACTGGGAGCCAAGGATTTTCGACCAGGAACGGGGACAATGGAGCTGGCTTCCTTACCGGGGACGCCTGCGACCACGAAGCGAGAACCTTCTTGTTGGATAATATCGGGGCTTTTGCCAAAGCGTCTGTCGCTGAGACCCTCTTGAACAGCTTGACCCCCCGGCTGCTTCATCCAAGCGACGTGATCGGAGCTCTCGGCTCGTCCTGCTGGGTCTCCATGCTCGCCATCCGAGTCCAAGCCAGACGGCCTAACCGAAGAAGCTCGGCCCAAATCTGATTGAGCAGCTGCATTGCTCTCGGCATCGTTACCACCTCTGCCACGGGACTTCCAAAACTTGAGGCGGGCAAGGCCGTTCTTCAGCTTTCTGCGCCAGCTTGCCCAGGAAAGCGGCCCAGCAGACGGAGCTCGGCTGGTGCTGGCTTGAGCAGCCTCGCTCGTATCATGGATGGTTTTGGTGTCATCAAAGGGGCCAACGTGGCTCTGTTTGTTGAACTGTTCGATATCTGTGGGCTTGTGCGACAGGTCGGGAGGACCTTCATGCTCGATATTCTCGGAAACTTGGTCAGGACGTTTGCCGTTCAGATCGTCAGGAGGGTATGATTCCTCGTGCTCCTCGATCTGGGCTGCACGACTGGAGCTCTCGGCTTGAACAGCTGGGCCGCCATGCTCGACATCCGAGCCCAAGCCATGCGAATAAACCGCTGACACCCGGCTCGCCACAGCTTGACCGGACATGTCGCTCATGGCCGCGTCCCCAGACGGAAGATAGTACCTATTACCAGCCACGCGGAAGTAACGGTCAATCTTGACCGCTTCCGGCACCTGACGATACACCCAGCGAGGACCTACTTCCAGCATATTTGCCTTCTTTCCGCCAAGATACATGTCCTTCAGACGGGTGGGAATAGTTTGCCCCGCCTGAGCTGCATGACCGGCGATCTCGGCCTCGTCCGGGATAACAATGTCTTGAGAGCTGTCAAAGCGGACGTGGAGGTCCTTTCGTTTGCGCTGATCGATGACTGCGAGCTCCTGCGGCAACGGGCTGGGAGGAGCTTCGGCGTCGATAACATTGGAAGCCTGGCCAGCATGTCTGTCACTCGGACTATCGTGAAGGGATTCCTCAACGTGCTCCTCCGGATGAGCTGCATGATAGGAATCCTTGGCTGGTCCGGTCCGGTAATGCTCGTCGAGATCCGTAACCGGATCAGAGTCACGCCACCCAGGCTCAGGCCGTAGGCTCTTTCTAGCCTTGGGATCCCAGAACTTCAGACGTTTGAGGCCGTTCGACATCTTTCTCTTCCATCTGTCCCAGGCAGGCTCGTACAACCACTCGCTGAGAGGAGCATTAGGGTCGTACAATTCGGAGTATTGTCCAGAATGCCGGTCGCTGTCGCTCAGATCAGAGTGAACGGATTGACCATCCTCCTTGTCGGTCAGCACTGCGTGGCCGGACGACTCGGCGTGTTGAGTGGCAGCATTTCCAGGAATTGCCCAATCCAAGCCAAGCTTCCGTAGATTCTCTGGGCTTGTAGCGGCAGCTTTGTCCGCGGCGAGCGCCTTAGCCTCCTCTGGGGACATACTGTAGCCCGCACGATTGGCTGCATACTGCTCCCACTGTTCAGGCGTGAGGTGTGGGTTGCGTGCTTTCACCTCTTCCTGAGTGTAGTCTGCCGATTCGCCCTGTGACCTTTCGATGTTCCCCAGCTCGTATGGCGATTTGGCGAATATAGGACGCACCTCGATCTCTCCGCGACGAGGGCCATACAGCATGTTCTGGAAAGATTTGTGCAAGCTGGCTGGAGCTTGGGCGAGACGCGATCGAATCGCTTGCATGCTAGGAGCTCCGAGTTGGCCTAGACGCGAGCGAGCCGCTTGCAGCTTCTGTCGAGCCGCTTGCACCTTTTGTTGAGCATAGGCATGGACTGCGGTGGCCGAACCATCGCTAGCGGAGTGAAACGAGCCATGTTCACTATCGAAGCGAGCACTCTCAGGGATCGAACCACCATGAGCGGGGTTGGAGGCGCGGTTGGCTTCGTTGAAGGAACCAAACTCAGTAGTTGGACCAGCATGAGCGGAACTGGACGCGCCATGATCTTCGTTGAGCTCCGTAATGTCGACAGGCACGGCGTGGGAAAGAGAGCAAAGAAGCAAGATGGACGCCACCGCACCGACGACAAGCCACCAGGGCTTGTATCTCGGAGGCCTGCCAGTCAAGCGCATCCTTGCCGCGCAGAACTTGGGAAAGAATGAAGTTGGGCTTGTAGAGCTGATTCGCAATGCAAATGAAACGGAGAAGCAGTAAGTATCGCGAAAACCGGACTGGAAGGATCAAGAGAGGACGGGACTTACCGTAACTTGATAAAATGAGTGTGAGAGAAATGTTTGCTACCTGTAGCGACGTGGTTGAGGAGCAAATTGGGAGAGGTAGGACGAAAGTTACATGCAGCCACTCAGTACTTATACTGGAGCGAGAGATTCAGCCCGGATGGTACGCCCCACTTCTTCCTCCCGCCAGGAGGATGCTGTGTAGATGAAGTAAACGTGCAATCTCCGATAAGCTACCGTTTCAGTGCTTGACAATAAGCGGAATGAAGCGAGAGAACCCACACACTCCTAGACACTCGACTGAGTCCCAAGAGAGGGCTCGCCATGGCAAGACTCGATCGCTCTGCGTCTAAGTCCTCATGGCGTCACTCACAAAAGACCGCTTCTAGATAAGGGGTGGATGACACAGCTCCATGCTTCAGACCTGATACTAACTGTAACCACAGTCCCTCGCATACCTCGTCTCGCAGACCTCATTACTATCAGGTGGGAGGCAGGGTTGGGCAAGATCGTCCCACCACACACAAGTCCCACCTTCACAAACGTGCTCTCATTCTTGTGGCGCGAAAAGGAAGAATTCCACAACTCCTATTATTAGTAGAGTAATGAAAGGCTGAGATACAGTCAGTCGATTGATCAGGCGCAAACGGTTTTATGGCGCACGATATCGGCGTCTGTGAGGACTCGAGCCTAGAACTTGAGTGGCTCAAACTGGTAACCACCAGCCTGGTAGAACTTGCTTCCGAATTCGACCCAGGCGAGACGAATGGCATGGAGCAGCGAACTGAGACCCTCCATGCAGCAGAGAATGGCGATGGACAGCGAGAACCACAGCGCGAATGCCATGACTGTGGCAATCGCACCAAAGACGCCGGTCATGCCAAACACGTTCTGGATCGTCATGGTCCACAGCACCTCGGAAAGCTGGGCGTGAGCAAGCGACAAAGCCCAGAGACGAAGGTAGGAAGCGGTGTTGGAGATACAGCCGAGACAGAACTCGATGGTGTGAATGACCTGGTGGATCACCACCTCGCCAATGTTGAACTCGTGTTCCTCCTCCATCTCGCCATCGCCGTGACTACCGCTGCCGTGGCCATTGCTCTGGCTCTGAGCGAGACGGCTAGTCTCGTCGGCATCCTCATCTTCATCATCGTCGCCATCGAGACCCAGACCATGCGAGCCGTCGGCATGACCAACCGCGCGGTAGCCCTGGCCCTTGGTCTTCTGGTGCTCCTTCCACTCGATGTAAGGCGTAACGATGAGCATCCAGGGTACGCAGATGAAAGCAATGAGCAGCAGCACGGTCTGGACAAAGGCTTGGCCAGGGAAGAGCTCGGTCTTGGGGTCAACACTGCCGGGCTTGAGGAACATGTAGATGAGCATGTTGAGCAAGCCAGGAGGGTTGTTGCGGAAGACGGTGCCGTTGGCGTCAGTCTCGTACCAGTCAATGGACCATTTGTAGACAATGGCAAAGACGAGGTAGCCGAAGAGAGACTGCATGAAGAGCATCTGGGGCACGATCTCGGACCAGATCTTCCACTTCTGGCCGAAGCGGATAAAGTTGGGGACATTGAGCAAGATGGCGAGCGTCATGTGGAAGACACCGAGGATGACGGACATCTTCATCTTGAGCGAGTTGGTGAAGACGAGCGCATTGTCGGCACCGTGCCAAGTGGGGTCGATACCGATGGCATAGGTGTGACCGTTGGGGATGGCCTCGATGGTGCCATTCTGGTGAGGCCAAGTCCAGCCAGTGTGGAAGAGGTGCATGCTCTTGCTTCCGATATCGTTGTAGAGGAAACCGGTGAACATGGAGAAGACACCCATAAGCAACATCATGTATCGACCGTAGAAGAACATGCTGAAGATCTCGTTGTCGAGCTTGGCAAGCGTGTGCTCAAAGGTGCACATGGTGAGAGCAGCGAGCGTCATGAGGAAGGCGTGGAAGACATCACCGAACATGACAGCAAAGAGGAAAGGAAGGAGGATGAAGTTGAACAGACCCGGGTTGACCTCCTTGTACTTTGCGATACCGTAACTGTCACCGACGGATTGAATGGCCTCGGTATACTTGTTGGAACGCTGGAACGTGGGTGGCTGCTTGTTGGTGCGAAGCTCCTGAAGGACAGCGGGAGCGCTGGTACCAGCATTCTCATTGGCGCGGCGCAGAGCAAGCTGGATCTGGCCGAGATCGCTGGACGGGCACCAACCTTCGGCAACAAGTGTCTTGCGACGGTTGTCGAAGAGGAACATGTTGAGCGTCGAGTAGATAAGCTTCTCCTTGCGAACAACATCTTCCCAGGCGCTGAGCACCTCGGCGATCTTGACGAGCTCAGTACGGCGAGTGGCGCTAGTCGAGTAGAGGACGTTGTTGAGATCCTCGATGCGACTAAGCACCTCACGAAGACTCTCTTCACGACGGTCGGCGTTGCTGTCGATGGGGTAGAGAGTACCGCCCATGCTCTCGCTGATCTTGCGGATCTTGGCAAGGAGCTCAGCACCGTGAGCAAAGATAATGAAGACGTTCTTGCGCACGGGCTCTTCCTTGGTGGGGTCATCGAAGGCCTCGTCAATCTCGGCGTAGTTCATGTAGAGGTTCCCGCGGAGAACGCGCCAGAGAATGCGCTCGAAGATGGCCATCTTGCTTCGCTCGATAGTTCCAGCGACGAATTCGAGGTCGAAAGTACCGTAGGTGCTGTCTTCGCCTCGCGAGGTGTTGAAAGCATTGGACTCGACGTCATCGAGCAAAGGGGCGTTGGCATCATCGAAGGAAGCGCGGGTGGCATCCTGACGACCCTCTGCCTGGTCGAAGAAGACGGCAGTTTCGCGGAGAACGTGCTTGGCCTCCTCGAGCTCCTGCAGTCGCTTTTGCAGAGTCTCGTAGGAGCCATTCATCTGTCCAAGACGCTCTTCGTGCTCGCGAAGTTTGACAGACAGCTCGTCCATAAGCTGAGGACCACGACGTCCGTCGGCACCAGATCCGAGGCTGATGAAAGGCAGAGCGCTCTCGAGAGGACGAACAGGGACACCTTCTTTCTCCATCTGAGCATACAAAAAACGAATGCGCCTCTCCATCTCGTCGAGTCTCCTGATGTCGGTGACGAAAGAACGTTGGAAGGGCGAGACGTCCGGGTTGAGATCTTTGAACATGACATTGCCCAACTCTCCTAGCTCTTGCACGGTAGCATGAGCCGTTTCGGAAGGAATGTAGAGCTGGATCAGCGACATAGTCGCCGACCGGAACAAGCTCTCCTCCTCGGGCATCTTGACGAGGATGTCGATGTCGATGTCGATGTCGATGTCGACAGGTGATGAGAAGATGGCAAGGGTGAAGGTAAGGAGAAGAGATGACTTTGGCTGATGCCGAAAGTGAGGTCCGACCGCTCGGTGCCTCAGCCATTTGTCGCTGCGTGGCTACAGGAGACCGCCATTTCAAACTGACTAATTGTCAAATACAAACACGTTGTAACGGATCCGATGCAAACCGTATTTCCAAGCATGGGCCAACTGACGGTGAGTCTAACATTCAAGCTTGAATTTTCCTCCACCTCGACATAGCCAACTGAAGCTGTGCAAGACCCTGAACATCCTCTTCTTCTTGTCCACATCCAACAGATCAAGACGAACAGGCTCAGGAGGAGGTCCGATTCAGGTTAATCCTTTCGGCAACAACAAACCACTCGCTGTCATGGCACTCAGCTGCGAGGCCGAGTCCTCTACCGCGGCCATGAAGCGCTCCAGGCGCCATCGTTCCTCCAAAACTCGCAGCCTTCTGGCTTCTTGGGCAACGGCATTGTTGCTTTCGACAGCTGCCACCGGGGTGGACGCTCTCTTTGGAATTGGCGAAAAGCGCTTCAAGTACGAGGGTCTCATCAACGCTGGTGATCTCGGCCTCAGCCAGATCAATGGGCAACTAGCCGCTTGGGGTGACTGGAATGGTGATCAGTTCCTCGACGCCATTGTGGTGGATTCAAGTCGCCAGAAAGCGAGTATTCATTTGTGGGATCACAACGCTTTCAGCTTTCAACAGCTTCCTACAGCTTCCGTCCAAGTTGCAGCGGGACATACGATTACCAACGTAGTCGCGGCAGATATCAACTACGACGGCCGACTCGATCTGCTTCTAATGTCGGAAAGTTCATCCGACTCGCCAAGGCAAACTTTGATGGATGTCTTCCTCGGCAAGCCAGACGGAAGTGGCTTCGAGTCAATACCTCTCACAGTGCCTCCCTCGATCTTGGCACAGCCAATCAGCATCGATGCGTCAGGAGACATGCAGATGGACCTTCTCGGCATCCCTTTCACTACTTCAGCAGCCCCGGGCAAGGACGCTACTGATTTCAAGATCTGGCGCAATCTCCTCATGGACTCGACCAAAACCAACACTACTGCCGCGTTCGACATTGCCGATGCGCCTCTGCTCGACGCTGCCAAAGCGCCCGGCTGCAATCTTGCCAATCCTCACAGCTCCGCCTTTGTTGATATGAACGGGGATTGTCTGGCGGATCTCTTCCTCGTCTGCTTGGAGCAGTCCTTCACCGTCTGGAAGCTCACCTATCAGATCTGGACAGCGACAAAGCCTGACGAGCGGGGCCAGGGCTCGGGTTTCAAGCTCGCCGCAACTGGTGACCTCCCACCGGGAACTGGGACGTTGAGCTTCGCCGACGTAGACCGGGACGGTACCATCGACGTCATCTTCGCCTCGTGTGAGCGTCAAGGCAACGAGTGCGTGATCAATGTCGGCTTCAACCGTCAAGTCCCACTCTGTTCGCTCCAGACCGACAGCTTCTTCGGTGGCGGACCCGGGTTCGGCTCTCTGTCATTGAACAAGGATCTCGTATCAAACTCGAGCGCTTCAGCTCCAAAGCCTTCGATCAGGGCCGCCGAGATGCGTTGCAGGGAGGCCGACGATTTATGCGTAGCAGACGATCGCTTCAGTCTCGACTTCACCGTGAGCAAGGACAATGCCAATCTGCTGCGCGTGTCCATCGACAAGCTCACGGGCGACAGCCGGATCCTGGCCAAAGACGCGCTCGCACCCTCGAATCTCATCCTGCCAAGCTCTCTGCACATGGGCGACTTCAACAAGGATGGCTACCCGGACTTGCTCGTGCTCACCATCCCGGAACAGACGACCACCGGTGCGCGCAACGACATCTTTGGGACCGGCGAAACGCGTCTGCACATCCTACAAAACATCGAATGCAGTAAGCTGCCGGCTAATCAGAGAGTCGATTATGGCTGTTCGCCTGACCGCCCTGAGGGAAGGACGTTCGTCAAAGTGTACGCCGGCGCCGACGCTATCGATGTGCTTCGGGACGTCCGCAGTGCGAGCTGGCTCGACATTGACGAGGACGGCACGCTCGATCTCGTACTCCAGCGCAAGCCGTCCACTTCTGACGATGGCAAGGACTCGAGCCGACGCATTACGTTTATCCAGAACAACTACTTCCACGACTCGTTCTTCCTGAAAGCGCTTACGCTCAACGGGGCCTGCCAAGGCTACTGCGAGCCGCAAGGCGCGCCAAAGTTCCGTCCGTGGGGGACCAACTACGGCGGCGCGTCGTACAAGTTCACGGTGCTCGATCCGAATGGAGTGCGGCGCGCGCAGCAGGTAGGGCAACTGCCACAGACGGGATACCGCTCGCTGCTCACGCCGTACAGCTACTTTGGTCTCGGCAGGACGAATAATTACGTCGAATCGCTGTTCATTGGGTCAACAAGGAGGCAGCCAGAGCATTATCTGGCGCTGGAGGGGATCATCCCGAATAGCCAAGTGGTGATTAACCCATGGCAGGGAGGGAGAGGGAGCGAGAATGAAAGGAGTGGGCCAGGGACATGGACCAAGCAGCTGTATCTGCATCCAGGGGATTGGATTCCGTGGGTGACGGTAGTGCTGATCACGACTATCATTGGGTTGGCGATCGTGGTGATCGTACTGCATGTGAATGAGAGGAGAGAGGACGAGCGCGAGAGAAAGCGTGCCGTGCATGCGATCAACTTTGACGCGCTATAGAACGGTGCATTCGGTAACGAATGGAATCAGATACACACTCTCTTCCAAAGACGCTTGCTGGATGTGACCTAGTCTGTGAAGGTGGGCTGCCATGCTCGTAAGTGCTGTGCAGTGTGTGTGCGGTCTGTCGCGTAAATAGACGCTTGGCTGCAGTTTTGCGGGCAGTGCGCTGAGAAGAACCCTGAAGAGTCGCGCGACCAGGTTCGTTCGCGTGTCGGCTGGTGAGAACAACACTTTTTGGAATTCATCTTCAGCGTCGTACTCTTGCTTGTCGCCGCTCACCGATCGACCCTACTTTATCACTCCGGATCTTCCCACCTTTCGATCTCAAGAGGAATACTCTCACCATGGCGACAGCAAGCGAGACGGTGCACTCGCAGCGCACCGGCATCCTCGTCCACCCATCTTCAGCCCAGGGTGGGCGGTTCCTCGTCCTACCGCACCCGCGCACCTCTGTCCCGATATACTTCCTGCACTCCCAAGGAGATTTGTACGAACTATCAACGTTCAAGGACTCCAAGTACGACCGGTCGTGGATGCTGTCTTCGCTCAACCAGGTTGTGAGCTCGGGTCAATTGGAGATCTTGTCCAAAGTGGATGTGAGGTTCCTCGTCATCGCGCTAGTGTACACAGTGCTGGGAGATGGCAAGTTCAGGTCGTTGGAGGATACGTTCGAGCAGATCGCACTCAAGCTGCATTCAAATAGGAGAGAGGAGCTCAAACAGGTGATCCCAGGAGCGAAGGAGAAGTTGGGTGAAGAAGAGGGGCAGCAGGAGTGGGCGGATGTGGTGGCATTCGGCAACTTGCCACTCGTCAAACAGGCGCTTCAAGAGGTGGCAGATGTTCAAGGTACGTCCCAACACCACACTTACAATCGATCCAAGTCAAACACTGACCGAATCTTCTTGTGATTTGCAGACTTACCAAATGGCGAGCAAGCATATAGACTATCTACAGCGAAACTTTTTTCGATTCTGGATCGCAAGCACGAGCAGTTGGCGCTCAAGTCGACGTTCGTAGCATCGCCGAATATGCTCGGGCGCAACTTTGAGCGAAGATGGCCGTTAGATTCAGATCCTTCGCCCTACGTGGTCAAGCAGGGAGAGGGCGAGGAGGACGCGGACTGCAAGGAGGCCCAAGAGCTGCGCAGGAGGATCGCAGCCGAAGTTGTTGCAACCAACTTGCCGCCGCAACTGGCAGCAGAGTACTTCACACATCTCGGCTTGTCGTTAAGCTGAGCCCACACGGCAATAGATAAAGTCAAAGCAGAAGTGTGAATGCGCAACGAGTTGTCGTATCTGGGTGTTGAGGCCGGCTGGAAAAGGGCTTAGTGCGCCAGATGAATCGTAGTGCGTTAACGGAACGTTGTTTGCGACAAAAATTCGTGGCGAAGAAGCAAGGATTGGCGGCCGTGTCGACTGCGTCGCACAATATCGCAGCCACGTCATCTGTCGTATTCATGGAAGGAAGTCCATCGACAGATCACCACCGTCACTCGCCAACGGGATCTTCTAGGTTGAGACCAAGGACACACACGCACATGCTCGTTGAACTGGGATTATCAAGTATGATTGCATGATAAGTAAAAGTGAAAGAACGAAAGAACAAGGCCTAAGATAAAGGTAACCAGCCACATCTTGCTGCCAGCTGATCACCTGATCCCAACCTTTCAAGAAGAAGAAAGAGATATGCAAAGGTTACCGATGATGATTTTTTCTGCTCGCCTGTCGCCACCTTAACGCTGGAGGTGGTCAGCGTAGATGTTGGCGGCGATCTCGGCCTCGGCACGGTCGCCGTTAGCAAGAAGCTTCTCCTTGTTGTAGAGCAACTCCTCACGGGTCTCGGTCGAGTACTCGGTGTTCTGGGTCTCGACAATCGCATCGACGGGGCAGGCCTCCTGGCAGAAACCGCAGTAGATGCACTTGGTCATGTCGATATCGTAGCGGGTTGTCCTTCGTGCGCCGTCCTCACGCGGCTCAGACTCGATGGTGATGGCCTGAGCGGGGCAGATGGCCTCGCAGAGCTTGCAGGCGATGCAGCGCTCCTCTCCGGTAGGGTATCGTCGCAGTGCGTGCTCACCACGGAAGCGTGGGCTGAGCGGGCCCTTTTCGAAAGGGTACATGATGGTGTAAGGAGGGCGGAAGAAGTTCTCGAGCACGATCCACATGCCGCGCAGGATCTCGGTGAAGAAGAACAGCTGACCCGCCTTGTCTAGTGCCGAGGGGCCTTTGGAGTAGTCTGGGTAGACAGGCGCATTGTCGACCTGGCTCTGTGCGGAGGAAGCGTCGTAGGTGGCGGTTTTGGTGACTTCTGGTGATGGCGCAGCAGCGCTGGGGATCTGTGTGGGGCCAGTCTGAGGAGTGGCGAGCTGGCGAGCGATGGAAGACGAGAAGAGACGCGCGTTGTAGAGGGTGGTGGATGGCGCGGCGCTAGCGAATCGCAATGGCGCAGCAGTGGACGAGGAAGCGTAGGATCGGCTGGCGAGCACCGCCGAGCGAAGCAACGATCGGTTCAGGGACGAAGCCATGATGAATGTGACGAGATGCGACCAAGTAGAATCTGCTGGATGCAAAATCGAGTAGCCTGTCGACAAGGCAAAGATGCAAAGTACCTTCCAGGTGCTGCTTGATGGCAGATGACAAAGGCTAGGAAGAGCCGAAGGTCGTGAAGATAAGAAAAGGTGACGGTGAGGTGAAGGTGGAGAAGTGAGAATGCAAAGGTTGGCGGCGACGGAATCACAACTTCCAGAAGCTGCCGACCGACTCTGAGTGACTGACTGACCGCTCAAGACGATGATCGCGCGGAAAATTGCAAGGCGGTGGCTGAGGCTCAGGCTGAGAAAACAACAGGCAACAGCAGGCACAGTCTCCAGCCTGGGATCGACGCTGATTTGAAATCAACTCCCACTCGCGCACGCTCACCCATCACTCAAATTCACTGCAGCATTTTGAATACAACTTTGGCAGCTCTTTTGAATTCACCACTCGAAATCGGGTTGAAATTCGTAGCTTTGTGAGGGGCGACCAATGACAGCCATCTGAATTGGTCATACCTTTTTGTGTTGGATCGGCAGCTGGAAAAATTGGGCTTTGAGTTACGCACGAGCAGTCGCAAGTCAAAGTTGAATTACGTGTGGCTCAGACCAAAAGACAGAGAGCGACAGCTTCCGACAGGCAGGAAGAAGAAACAAGCGGCTCACAATTGAGAGAGAAAGAGAGCTTTGGTAATGGATCGACTGACTGCGTTGGGCTCGATTGCACGCTACTGTCAGTCGGCACTACCGTCGCATTGCTTTCTCCACTTCTACTTCTTCTGATCTCCTCCATCCTTGGCTTCTGGACTCCCTCCGTTTCCCTACTCTTTGGTCACCACGACGCAAATATGGCTGCCCTTCGCACTTCGTCACGCTCGCTCATGCGATCGGTCGCCGCCGCTGCGGCTCGATCCAACGCCGTTGCTGTCGCTAGCGGCTCTTCGCGGTCGGTTGCTGCTGGACGAGCGCTTTCCACCTCGGCATCTCGCTCTTCCGACTCCCTCTTCGTTCACCGCAACACTGACTACAACAACCCGGATATTCCCTTCGAGTTCAACGAGCAGAACAAGAAGATGGCACAGGAGATCATCTCGCACTACCCACCTCAGTACAAGAAGGCTGCGGTCATCCCATTGCTCGACCTCGGTCAACGACAGAACTCGGGCTGGGTGTCGATCTCGGTGATGAACTACGTCGCCAAGCTTCTCGAGATGCCACCCATGCGAGTGTACGAGGTGGCTACGTTCTACACCATGTTCAACCGCGAACCCGTCGGAAAGTACTTTATGCAGCTCTGCACCACCACACCCTGCATGCTCGGCGGCTGCGGCTCGACAAAGATCCTCGAGGCGATCCAGGATAAGCTCCAGATCAAGGCGGGTCAGACGACTGCTGATAAGAAGTTCACGCTGGTTGAGGTCGAGTGCCTCGGTGCCTGCGCCAACGCTCCCATGATCCAGATCAACGATGACTACTTTGAAGACCTCACCCCAGAGACGATGGTCAACATCATCGACAAGCTCGCAAAGGGCGAGACCGTCAAGCCCGGCCCGCAATCTGGCCGTCACTCTTCCGAGCCCGCTCGAGGCCGAACCGCTCTCACTTCAAAAGTAGGTGTTATCTCTTCGCTCGCCTCGCAAGATCCACTGTCGCTGATCTGTTACTGACTTGTTTTCGCTTCCGTTTGCCTCCCACGTTTGCTCACAATAGCCCTATGGTCCAGGCGAGCACTGCGTCCCCGACTTTGCCTAAAGACCAAATGTTCAGTATATGTACCTTGTTGCAGCAATGAACGGTTAGAATCTCAATACCTAATGACTCTCCAGCTCTGGCCGTGACCTTCACTAAGAGATGATGCAGCCGCTCCCAAGACGCCGTCGGATGAGCCGCAGCATCTCACACGTTAAATGTCGGAAGGACCGACTGCTGCTCAGCCCGACGCCATTCAGTCACACACACTTGCACGCAGACACTCCGGCATCAGGGCGAATGAATCTTTTTGTGAGCAAACTAATCTAAACATACAGCGCCAACGGACACTGTCAGCAGTGAATGTGCATTCAAGCAGAAACCATGAGCGAGGCGAGGCTTGCTTCTGTCTGAACGATCTCAAGTGCTTGCTGGACCTCTAGACGCTTTCGCGACGCGGCCAACCAGTCTGAAGCGAGAGTTTTTGGCCACCCTTTGAGCTGGTTGAGTTCCCTGGTAGCCGAATCGAGGTCCTTTCGGTCCAAGTAGTACTCTGCCCTTGCGAGGACCGAGGGGACGTCCTCTCCCTGCACGAGGCCCTTCTTGTGGAACAAAATCGGCGAGAGCGCGGCACTAGCCAGCAGCGAGAGCACGCCGGCGATCTCCGGGGCGGGGACGAGCGAGACTTGACGAACGCGTGGGCCGACTTTGTTCTCGAACCACTGCTTGAGCGTAGTGAACGATTCAACGCCGGTCTCGGCGGCGCCGCTGGATTCCAGCGCCTCGATGGCGGCAGAGAGGACGGGGTCCTCGCGCGCCTTGGACGTGCTCTTAAGCACACGCAGCTGCTCAGAGAACGGCTGCTTGGTGGCCGAGTTGTCATCAAGAGCATGCTGGACGGCGCGGACAGCCGTCCACAGAGTGTGCACCGACACATTTTCATCCAACACACTGCTGTTGTCCAAGCTGACCTTCTCGAGACTCTTGAGCTCGGTCGCCAGCTCGTCAAGCTTAGCCAAACGACCTCCACGCTCCTCCTCGACCTTGGCCTTGATGTCCTTCATCCATCGTCGCTGCAGCTCAATACCCTGCGCAATGACCTCCTCCTTGAGCCTCTCGTTGATGATCTGGCTCTGAGTGGCGAGCTCCTTTTCGAGCTTCTCCTTGAACTGCTGCATCTGCTTTTCACGCTCCTGCTCAAATGACTTTTGCCAGTCCGACTCGCGGCTCGACAGCTTGTTGGCCGCTTCTTCGGACTGCTTGGCGATCTGTGCCTCGTAGCGCTTGGCTTGCGCAGCAAGGCTGTTCTCGACCCGCTTGGCCTCTTCGCGTTTGATGGTCTCGAGACGCTGGCTGAGCTGCTCCAGGTCGATCTGCGCGCTCTCGAGCACGCCCTTGGCCTTGGCGCCCGACGAAGGCGTCTCTTTGAGGAACGTGGTGAGCTCATCGATGGTGCCGGCAAGCTGGGCGATCATGGGCTCGGAGGCAGAAAGGCTCTTGATGGAAGGTGCAAGCAGGGGGAGCTTGGGTGCCTCAGGGTCGGGGCGCAAGCGAACGTTGGAGTGGTCAGAAGCCTGGAGGCCTCGCTCACGGCGGGGAGCAGCGTAGCCTGCAGGTGGCTCGTGGTTGACAGGGAGCTCGCCAGTGTAGGTCTCCTTGACCGGCTCTTGAGGGCCCTTGCCGGGGGCGGCGCTCTTGGAAGGAGCAGCCTTGGTGTTGGCGCCGATATCGGTCATGACCTGGACGCTGTCGACAGCACGCTGGAGGACGTTGCGGCCGTCCTTCTTGACCTCGGTAGCCTCACCGCGCACCTTGGCTTCGGCCTTGTCGGCAGCCGCCTTGGCACGGTTGATCAACTCGGAAGTCTTGTCCTGAACTGCCTTGAGAGCGGACTCGCCCTCTTCCTCAGCCTTCTTAGCACCGGCCTTGGCCTTCTGTGCCAGCTTGTCTGCCTCAGCCTTGGCCTTGTCGCGCACCTCGGCGACCTTGAGGCGGGCATCGCGCTCATCACCTGCACTCTCGCTTGCACCGGCATCGCCTCCCAGCACGCGGCCGACGGCACCACTGACGCTGCCGTACGCGGTCTTGGTGACGTCGATGGCCTTCTCTCCGTATCCACCGAGGTTGATGTTCTTGATCTCCTGGCCGACATCGTGGGTGTCGAGGTAGTCGATGATGCGTTCACCGCCCGGAACGCTCTCGACGAAAAAGTGCTCGTATCGGTCGTTGTTGAGTGCTGCAACTGTCGAAACTCCGTAGAACAGCGTGGCGCCGACAGTGCTGTACAGGATAAAGCGACCGAAGCCTGAGCCAGAGCTGCCTTCGGTACCAGTAGCATATGATCGGACACCAGCAGCGGCACTGCTACGAGATCGAGCGACGGAAGAAGGGTTGATCGCAGCAGCCCTGCGCAGGGCAGCAGCGCGGTTCATCATGGCTTCGCTGGTCTAGACTAGACGGGGCTGCCTGAGCACTGCTTGAAGAAAAGGTAGATGTAAGTTGCGGTGCAGTGGAGGAGGAAGTTAGCGTCTTGCAGAGCCGGATTGTGTGATGCGATCGACGCTTTGGTGCTGGCTGTCTGGCTTGAGAAGGAAGTTGTGGAGGAATTGCGATCCCAGTCAGGCAGGCAGACAGACAGACATGCAGACAGGCAGTAGTTTGGCCAATCGACATTTCCAAGAAGAATTGCAACCGAATCGGGCGAGGGACCGCATCGACCAACTCATTTTGACTGGCCTGTGACTGTGATCGTGCGCGTTCTCGCATTCATCGATTTCGCAGCTTGATGACGGCACAAATTCCAATCCATTTCTGCGCGTTGCCAGACCCCCGAGCCCGGAGCAATCCGCGAAGCCCCATCGCGTACGCCGGCTCCGAAATCTTCCCTGTCAGATTCCGCTTCCTCGGCTCTGATATTAGTGGTCAACATGGATCTACCGATTGAGTATGGGACGAGGCTCCTATAGCTTGTGTCTCACATCTCATATCGAGTTCATCATAGAGCCACGCTGTCCAGGTGCGAGGCAAACGAAGATTTTCAAGTGCGATTGGAAGATTAAGAGAGATGCTAGTATACAAGTACAATAATGCGATAGTGATTAGTGTGGTGAGAGGGAAGAACAGGGCTGATGTATATAAGCCACCGGGACGTTGTCGACCGGGCTTGGCTGTGCCGTCTGTGTAGTTGGGGTATATCGTGTATATGATGATCAAGAACGAGGCTATGCGTTTACAGTCCCAAAGCAGCTTCTCGGACATTTGCTACAGAGGCGCGGGGCGAGATGGCTGCCTCATCCGGTGCAACCTCTTCAATGACCCGGAAGGGAACGTGGACCATGCGCCCTCGACCGGAAATGCTGCTGCGAGGGCTCTGCGAGATGGAAGTCTGCGCAAGGGCAGCAGCCAAAGCTGCCGGTGCGGGCGGGCCTTGGTCCTTGGTTGGCTTGTACGCAAACGAATTGTGGAGTGAGGGTCCCCGCAGCGAGAGATCTGCATCCCTGCCACCGAGCGAAGAACGTCGGCTGACCCAGTCTGGCAACTGCTGCCAGATATCGTGAATGGGCTCCTTTGTCTCTTTGCGAGAGCAGAAACGAAGCGTCTCGTACGTCGCTCTTGCATTGCCTGCCAACGCCCAGTCCCACTCGCATTCATCGGAGGCAGGCATGTGTACGCTCCAGTAAGGCCCGGTGTGAGAGCGAGATGATGACATGCCAGTAGACACGCGTGGCGCCTCTGGTGACGTCCATGCGGATACTGATGCGGACGATGGCAGCGAAGCAGTCACGAAAGATTTGCTGGCCACGTTGACGGATTGAGAGGCAACGCCGTTCGAACCCTGCTGTTTGTGATTCAGGAAGCGAGAGTTCGTTCCGGAAGGTGGAGCAGAGCTTGTAACGCGGCCCCAGTCGAACCCACAGGGCTCTGTGATGGCCTTGCGAGCGGCACGCAGCAGGCCGAGGTTGCCAGCACCCATGGTCATGGGCAGATCCGCAAGGTCGAGCACGAGGTTGGATAGGAGATTCGCGTTGCTGGCGGCGACTTTGCGGCGGCGACGCTCGAGAACACCAGAGGCGCGACTTTCGGAGCAAGCGCGAGCCAAAGAAGGGCGCAGAGTTGATGGCCCTGCTGCTTCGACGAAAAGAGTCGACTTGGATGAGGAAGGCTCGGGAGCACTGGATGTCCTCTGAACGCTGGGCCTAAGACTGCTGTCCATCATCGAGCTGGGCTCAACGTATTCATCATCATCTGATGTGGCAGTCTGGTTGAGGGAGCTAGATGAATCAGGTGCGCCACTCGTTGGGCTTTCGACGGTGCTGGCGGAGTTGCCTGAAAAGCGGAAGGATGACAGCGTTGCCTGCACGTCGCGACATACTGGGTTGATCGAGCGTCGTGACGAGAGGTCGAAGTAGCTGGACGACGCGTGGCTCGAACTGAAGTCGGTTGATCTTCTGGTCATGGTTGCAAGAGATATGGATCGAGTTTTGCGCTGTAGTAGTGGTGCTTGCGAGATGCTTTCTATCGAAGCGTGAAAGTCGTGAAACGGAAGCTGGCGTGATGTCGGGATAACAGAGGCTAGTATGACAAAAACGAGCAATGAGACCGTCTATGCCGAGCAGCTGATTCGGCTGATGAGTCTGTCCGCGGTAATGGTTTCAACAAGACATCATGGCGAGCAAGGTTACGGTTCGTGAAACAGAGCTGTGAAAGTGATGTGGCTGAAGTATCGGATCGCAACGAGCACCGGGATCGAAGATGAATGCCGGTGTCGTTTGTATGGAGATGGCAAGACGAGAAGATGGTTAGATGGAGGATGGAGAGGCTGGATCAAGATTGAGCCTCGCCAGAGGATTGGATCTCGAAGAGTGACAGTCAGGCAAAAGATGAAGGACAGGCGACCTTGGCCACGCCGCTTGAGAGAGAGAGTCAGCCCGAAGCGTAACTCGGACCGATGAGAGCAACAATGGAGGCGCACACAGTATTACTGACCAGGCGGAGATACCGCAGACAAGAATGAGGACGCAGAGTTGGGCAGGAATCATGGCTTGAATTGCAAGGCGTCACACTCAAGAAGGGGGTTGATCAATCATCAGACGGGCCTGCCAGCAGCCATTTTGCATACTGAAGATCAGCCACATTGCGGGTGTTGCGGTTGACAGGAGAAACGTCGGTCCAATTTTGAGCGGAGAGCGAGCGGAGCATGAATAACAGAATTTTGCACATGTCCTGAACAAGGCTGACCGAGTGACGGTGCTTTGTGAGAGAGATCAGATTGAGCCTCGTACCCAAACCCGACACTCACCAGATATACAAGCATGTCAGACTGAATCACAGGCTCGTGTGTCATGGCCGTGGATGATTGATGCTTCTCCGCATCGACCTGTCGAAGAGCCTAGATCGGCCCACATTTCATAGTCAAGCGTGGAACAGGGGCGAAAACACAATTAACTGGGGAGTGGGTGGAACTGGAGCCCGTTCAATTTGGGTTTCCCAGCAGCAGCAGAAGATGGGCGCCAAACAAGAGAGGGCAAAGACCGAATCTATGAATTACTGCCTGATGACATCGGTGAGTACAAAACAGCTCCTATTTGGACTATGCACGACTTTTCTTTTGATTCGGTTGGGTTGAAATGGATCGAGAAAATCCGAGAGGATTAATATGTAGGAACGAGGCTGCAACTTCGAGCCCCGACGAATTTCAGTTTCGTGGGTCCTCTTCTCTTTGCGCTGCTGGAGGCTCGAGTCTGTGATGCTCAGGTTTGTGGGCAAAAATATGCGCGCGCCAGACTTGCAGAAAACAGACTTGCAGAAATTGACCTCCTTCCGATCAGCAGCATGACTCTCTTCCTTGCAACACCCGCGCAGGGTCCTAAGATGAGGATGAGATGGCCATGGTATGCGGGCAAAAAGCTCGTCGCTCTTTGTCAAGTTGACCGTGGGAGGCAAAATGCAATTCTCCCGCGTGCCATGTCGAGCCGCTAGCGAACCTCGGTTAAAGCGGCGTGGCCAAGCTGACTCTCCAGCCGGGTGCGCCCGTGTGAGACAGACTGGCTCGCCTATGTGATGTAGAGCCAGCTTCAGTGCATGGTAGAAACTCATCCTCTGCATCTGCAGCCATTGTTTTCCCTTTGCCCTCAGGAACATGTCTTGCAAAATACTCACCACAGCTTTCACATTACTTTGTCGAGATCGTGGTAGCAAGCCAACGGCCGCAATCGCAAGTAGCCAGATGTCAGGGAACGCAGAAGAGAAGAGACGAGGTGAATCTCGTGGTGCAGCAGGACAGCGCACGGCTTGCCGGACATAGCCGTGCCTTGACCGGCAAGCTAGATTACAATTTGCTTTTGACTCAACGCGTGAGTGACAGATTGCGAATTCACTTGTAACTTACGCAACCTCTGACTGTGAAGAAAGGTCGCCAGCAAATTCACAACATGATGCGTTGCGATAGAGGGGTCTCTCCTCTGTGCGGACTCAGGCCTTTACGGCAGCTCGCACACTTTCAATCTTTCATCTCAACTTGACATGAATGGTGAGAGTGGGGGAAAACAAGGGTCGACTTATCTCAGAGTCTTCTCCGCTCGAGTGCGGCGGAGCATAGTGGTCCGAAAGAATCGGCAGCGGAGACACGGCTTCAGACGCGCCTGCTAACTTGGGCAGGTCAGCTGCTCTGCGAACCCCGAGAGAACAGCATCAGCAGGCAAAGATAGCGAAAGTACGCAGCTCTCCTGCTGTCATGTGCAGCTTGCCAATGAGTCTGCTGGGCAAGTCACCTTCGGGTGTGCCGCCGGCAGGAGCCAATGCTGGTCCAGGCTGCGGGCGACAGGGGCAAACTCACCTCCTTCATCAATCCCATCGTGCCCAGCTAGCTATAGAGAGCGATTGAGCGAGCGGGCAATGCCCAACGAGCCAACGACGCTCGTTCTCCAACGAGGTTGTCAAGCGCAACAACTAACCGGTGGTTAAGCTCGCAAGGGTCCAGCAGAGCTTTGACTGCTCCGCAAACCCTCGCCGGTCAACTCTCTTTCTATCTATCGCATCCAACGACTCAGCCTCGTCGTACTTTCTAGTCCTGACTAGAAAGCATGGAGCATGGAAATCGTCGAGCCTCATGTAGTCCAAGTCAGCTTGTCATCACGGCATGACGAGAGCCCTGACCCTCAATCCTAAGGATTTTGGCATTTATGTTAGGCCTGCGAAGCTACCGCGGTAAAACGAAAAATTCATTGTTCGGCGTCTATCCCGTTTCTATTGCCGGCCATTTCCACACGCTGCCAACTGCTTCGGATTTCTGAGCTCCGCTTGCGAAGACGCTCGAGCGATGATTGCCGATCTCCGCATTGGTCAAAAGACCCTTGGACCAACCATACCATCCTACCATCTCCTTCGAGAATTCTATCGAGAAGGGCGTTTCAGTTTGGAGCAAGGCACCGAACAAAATGCTGCCAACCACGCAACATGTCTCGTCAAACGAGAAACCCGCTGCCATGCTCAGCAACAAACGATCTAGGAGTGCAACGAAATGGACTGGCGTGCTTGCCATGGTTCTCGGCGTCTTCGCCTTGACGTTCCTGTCACTTGACAACGTCGCCTCCAACGCAGCCAACGATGCTCTATGGAGACTCACGCGTTCGCTCCAAGATGTCTCGTCATCATCGGCTTCGATCTGCCCTCAACAAGGCCCGTACGACCTCAAAGATGGACTGGCCAACATCGATCGCGACCTGCTCGCCTCGCGACTGAGCAAGGCTGTTCAGATCGACACCACCGTCGGAGATGAATGGCCCGACCCGGACGATGTACCCGATCGCTGGGAGGCTTTCCCCAAATTCGCTGACTGGCTCAAGAGCGAGTTCCCTCGCGTTCACGAAAAGCTCGAGCTGGAGAAGGTGCATCAGCACGGCCTTCTGTACACCTGGAAGGGCACCAACGACTCGCTCAAGCCGCTTCTCATGATGGCACATCAGGATGTGGTGCCCGTCAACCAGGGCACCATTGACCAGTGGCGCTATCCTCCTTTCAGCGGTTTCATCGATGAGAAGACCGGCGTGGTCTGGGGACGCGGCTCCACCGACTGCAAGGCGTGGGTCGTCAGTTTGCTCTCTTCCGTTGAGGAGCTCCTTGCCAAGGAGTGGCAGCCGACGCGTACCATCCTGTTCGGTTTCGGCTTCGACGAAGAGTCCGGTGGAAAGCAGGGGGCTGGCTACATCTCGAAGCGTATCGAGGAAGTTTGGGGTTGTGACAGCATTGCCATGATCGTGGATGAAGGCAACCCTGTGCTTGGCGCGGCGGACAGGTTGGGTCCTGGCCTGGATGTTGCCATGCCTGGTATCGCCGAGAAGGGCTCCGTTGACATTGCTGTGACCGTCGAGTCAGCTGGCGGCCACTCTTCTCAGGCGGGGGCTCACACCTCGATCGGTCTTCTTGCGCGCATCGTCATGGAGCTCGAGGACAAGCGCGACCAACTCGACGAGTCCAAGATCGGTGGACCTCAACTTCAATTCCTGCAATGCATCAGGGACGGCCCTCGCATCCCGCCTGCGCTCCGCTCAGCTCTCAAGGACCTTGAGTGGGCTACTAAGTCGTCTTTCGAGCACCTCGGTGTCTACTCGACTATGCAGGCCGTGCTGCCCAACTCGTTCAGCTCGATCGTATTGCCTGCCATCAATGCCTGGTCGGACCGCGGCCGTCAGCGTCGCATGCAGAGGGCTAAGGAGCGTGTGGTGCATGCCATGCCTGCAATGCTGCAGACGCAGTTCATCACGACGACCGCCGTCGACATCATCGAAGGCGGAGTCAAGTTCAACGCTCTTCCGGAAAGTGCTACTGCCTATGTCGACCATCGCATTGCCATCACTAGCAACTTCAACGAGCTCAAGCAGCACTACGTCGACGTGCTTTCCTCCGTCGCTAAGAAGTACAACATGCAAATGGTAGCTTTCGGAGATCTTGTAGTCAATGCCACGTCACCTGTGGGTGCGTCCAAATTGACTATCACCGAAGCGCGCGGGGCCCTCGAGCCTGCACCTTGGACGCCTCTCGATGGCGACAAGGCTGCGCCATGGCGACTGTTCTCGCAGCTCGTTCGCTCCGTCTGGGCGGGCGAGAATGGCAATCCGGTCATGGTGGCGCCTTCCATCATGCAGGGCAACACCGATACGCGATACTACCACAACCTTACCCATAACATCTTCCGCTTCGGTCCGTCCAGCATTGCCCCTGACAAGACCGGAATGGGCGCTTTCGATGGCGTTCATACGGTTAATGAGCACTACCCGATCCAGGGTCTCTCGGACAGCACCAACTTCTACACGGCTCTGTTCCGCGCTGCAAGCGTCGAAGATCTTTGAGGGCCCCCATGGGATCGCAATGAAGGGGTAAAGGTGCATGGGATCGCCTGTATCCTACTGCTATTTGAGCAGCTAGACGCCTGTTTTTTTTTTTTTTTTTTTTTTTTTATCAAAGTCTGAACGCCTGCGCCGTCAGCAAATGACATGATGTATAAAGTAATGCAATGCACACCTGTCACAATCATTTTCAGCATCATCGTTGGCCGAGCTCTGATGGTAAGTGAGCGAGCTGAGCTAACCACAACCTTTCCCCACGGAGCAAGCTGGTCCACCTTTCTTGGTTACGGTATCCGCGCGAATCGAAGTCATCCTTTTTGGCCGTTGTGAGAACGGTGGACTCCAATCTCACGTACTAATTGATCGCCGTCAGGATTTTCGGGCGGTGGCTCCCGGCTCTGCAACCGCGTTTTCCGAATGGCATCATCTGCAGTGAACCCTGAGTGAGTTGATAACGCCGCTTTCTTCTGAAAGCCGAGAACTGGTTGCCCTATCACACTCGCTTGTTCCTCCATATAAGCGCTAAACCCCACATATTGAAAGCGACCGTCGCATACGTTCCCACCTGCAACCATACCGCCCATTGTTGTCCTTTGTTGTCGTCCCACCGGAAGATCACACTCAAGATGGGGCACAGTATCTTTTCGCCGTCGTACTGGCTTTTGAAGCTTCGTGCTTTGTTCTTCCGTGGCATGGTCAACCTTTTCCGAGGCACGGAGAGGTACCTGCGCAGTCGACCCCTTCCGGACGGCGTTGTGCGCGAGACGATCCGCGTGCCATCACGCGACAAGGGGCGCACGATCGGAGTCGACCTGTACCAACCTGCGTCGTCGTCTGCCAAGCTCCCCGTCGTGGTCAACTGGCACGGCAGTGGATACGTGCTCCCAAGTTGGGGCGATGATTACGAGTTTATCAGCCAGGCAGTGAAGGCGCTCGGCTGCGTGGTCCTCGATTGCGACTACCGTAAAGGTCCCGAGTCCACCTTCCCTGCGGCTCATGACGATGCGGAGGATGTAGTCGGCTGGGTCCTCTCGCAGAAGGACAAGTTTGACGTTACGAAAGTGGCGCTCTCGGGATTCAGCGCCGGCGCAGCGCTCGCTCTGAGCACAGGCAATTTTTACGGCGCGGACAAGATCAAAGCCATCTCTGCCGCTTACCCGCCCGTCGACGTTGACATTCACGCACCGCACCCAGACCCGCCACGCAAGTTCAGGAGCGGCATGCACCTCTCCCCCGGTGGAGTCGAGCTGTTCAACAGCTGCTACATTCCCAACTTGGCTGACAGGACGCAGCCCAAATTCCAGATCCGTGGTCTGGAAACCTCACGTTACCCGAACCACATCCTGATCGCAACGGGAGACGCCGACCTCCTCCACGACAGTGCCAAGGCATACTTTCACGAGCTCGCCCAGACCGAGAAGGCCAAGAAGGTCACGTTTGTCACGGTCGAGCAAGAGGAGCACGGGTTTGACAAGATGCCCAACTGCCCCGAGTCGGTCAAGGCCCGCGATGACACGTACAAGCAGATGTTTGACAACTTCAAGTCGGCTTGGAGCTCATAGATGCCAGCGCGGACGCTCTGTATCCACTAATGTATCGTAGTTTTGACTTAGAAGGAATAGAATCTGGAACACGGAATGCTTCCGCTTGTGGGCCGAATTAGCCATGTGATCAACTCATCGTTACCATTCTCAGGCAGGCGTGATCTACACAGGCTTGATAGACTTTTGATTTGACCTGTACATCTGACATGTATCATGATACAGGTAACTATGCGTCAATGGTGTTAATTTAATTTCGTACATCTCGAACGGCTGGGTGGTATCTTGTCGTTCTAGGCTATGATGATGCAGTATACTGGATCGAGGCTGTCGTCCTCAACGGATCCGGGTGTAGCAGAAGGCTGATGTGGTTGGTAGGAAGGGAAACGAGTGCAGCTGCGAGCAAATGCGGCAGATTCATTGATGTGCGCTTAGAAGCAGAAGACTTGCTGTAAAGAGGTGGAAGCCAGATGCAAGAGAGTAAAAGAATGAATAGGTAAGTGAATTCGCTCAAATTCGAGATGGTGACAAGAGCGCGAGGAGGATGCTTCGACACTTACGTCTTCGAGCTTGCTGACAGTGCGAGGGGCTTGGTAGCCGAGCTCCTTGAGACTCTTCTCGACGGCCGACTTCATGGGGGGAGGGCCACAGAAGAGCACCTTGATGTCGTCGGCGGGCTTGGGCATGTACTTCTGAAGGGCGTCCTTGTCGACGAAACCGACACCGCCCTTCCAGCCTTCAGGAGCCTCGTTGAGGAAGTAGTGGACGCGGAACTGGTCCTGGTGCTTGGCGGCAAGCTCGTCGAGCTCCTGCTTGAGCAAAATGTCCTCCTCCTTGACGTTGGCGTAGATGAAGTCAATCTGGGTCTTGTCGGAAGGGTTCTTGAGGACGGCGCGGATGATCTGGAGGCAGGGAGTGAGACCAGTGCCACCAGCGACCATGCCAAGGTGTCGGGCAAGGCCGGGAGCGTAGCGCATCTGACCCTTAGGACCCTTGACGGTGAGAAGGTCACCGATCTTCATCATACCGATGTACTTGGAGACATTGCCCTGCTCGTACGACTTGACGACGAGGTCAAAAAATCCATGGTCGTCGTCGGACGAGGTAGGGGTGTAGGAGCGCATGACATTCTTGCCGCCGACGTTAGCCTGGACAGAGATGTGCTGGCCGATGGGGAGACCAAGGATGTTGTTGGATCGAGGCAGCTTGAAGCGGTAGAGAGCAGTGTTGGGCGAGAGCTTCTGCTTCTCCATGAGACGGAACTGCTGCCATTGGGTGGGGTTGAGGACGGGCTTGAGCTTCTGCGAGTCGAAGTAGAGCAGAGCAGCGACCGAGCAGGCCAAGCCCACGATGAAGGCGACAACGACGTTGAGCTCCATTGGATTAGTTGCGGCGTCGTAGAACTGAACAAGTTCAAAGTCGGGAAAGATATTCTTTGCGAAATACTTTGTGGTGGCTAAGCAAACACCAAATGTGACCACGATGGAACCAATGAGAACGACCTGTTCTACTAGAACCATGCAATACGATCGACGTAGGCAGCTAGGGACTCCAGCTTGTTGTCTATCGGCTCGAACTCGAAGACAAGCAATCTATGAGTGGACCTGTTCTAGGTGTTGAGGAGTGGATGTGGTTGATGAGGAACAAGGACAAGGTGTGAAAAGACGACTTAGACGACGGAATTCTCGGGGGGCCGTGCTTGACGTAGCTAGGCAGAGACGGCTAATTCCACAACAGATGTTCGCAGTGCGGGGCTGCTTTCTTGAGTGAGAAGATCTGGCAGATGGTAGAAATCCACCCAAACTAGGCACACAGGCCCCAAAAAAACAAAGGCAACCGTCATAGGCGTGGATTATTGTCTAAGTTGCGGGAGACGCTTTTCTCGTGAAAAGTGATCCAAATCCATCCGATCGACTGATCCGCCTTCGCTAACAACGATTGATCTGCTTTTTTTTTTTTTTTTTTTTTTTTTTTAGTTAGTTACGCAACAGTTGGACCGGCCTAACAGCCCGGGTTCTTGCAGAAGTGGCACGGCCTACCTGTCAAATTCATACTTATCATGCATGCGTCTTTTCCTCCACAACAAGCCACGCGTAAAGTCAAGTCAAGTCCAGTCAGGGGCCAAGGAAAGGAAAGAAACTGAGACCGGAAGTCGGAGGTGCACAAACTCAATTGATCTGGCCTCTCTGTTGGGCTGTGTAATTTTTACACTGGACTCAGCTGCGAGCCTCGAGATGGAGGAGCTGCACGATTGTGCAACACAGCTGAGCCTCGATGACCTGTCGGTATCAATGCATTGATTGTGAACACGTAAATGCTGTGCTGACCATCCTCTCTCCCACCCATCCTGACATCATCGCAAAAGCGTTGGCTCCCACCTTCCAGCGTGCCAGCTGTTGCGGTCTCGCACAACCAGCTTGGTCCTACTCCAGTCCAATCCCTAGAATCAAAACCTCTCTCGACATCACCAACACCATCACTGCTCATTCTCTAAAAGTGTATATTCTCACAACGGCATAATGGACGCTCTATCAGTGGCTGCTTCCACCGCCAGGAAGTCCGTCGAGCACATCTCACGTGCTGGTTCCAGCAATGGCTACAATTCCGATGGCACATCAACTACAGCTGCCGACATCTCATCCTCCTTACTCGAGACCTTCAAGGCGATTCTCACAGAAGCAGACAGCTACATCAATCACTTTGAAGCGCGCATCAAACTCGAGGAGGAATACATTCGCAATCTCAAGCTCTCGCTCGAGAGGCAGAAGGACCTCGATGCCAAGGTCAACTCAAAGGTCGTCGGCGACTTTGCCTTGATGGCAGACACACAGCGATACCCTGGTCTCAGACGCGCATGGCTCGAGATGCGCCAAAACGATCAGCGCGAGCTTGAAGCAAGGTCGTACATGGTCGAGACCTCCCGTCAAGGCGTCCTTGCCCCACTCTTGGCTTTCCGAGATTCGCAAGAACGCATTCGCAAACGTGTCAAGGAGGATGTGCGCAATAGTCTGGCGCAGTACGACGAAATGCGCAACATTAGCCTCCCAAGAATTCGTCGCGCCTATGAGAAGAAGGCCGAGGAAGTGGACAATCTTCAATTGCAGGCACAAGCCGTTGAAGAGCAGCGCCTCCTGCTGAGCACCAAAACCACCGACCGCGAACCCGCTTCAACCAGCCACAATCGCCATCTTTCTTCCTCCTCGGATTTCGATCCAAATGCAGGCTCCCAGCCCTCAACATTCGCATCAGGGGGCATCGGCTCGAACCTTATGCGACGAAAGAGCAGTCGACGCCATTCTCGTCGCCAATCCAATGCATCGTCTACACTCGGCACCTCTGCTCGAGGTGCTGAGAGCTCGGACGAGAGATCTACCATCGGCTCGCCCCCGACGACCGAATCTGCTCTCCCAACCGCTGCCCCGGCCCTGTCAACGTCGCCGCCGAGTCCGAACCAAGACAAGCACAAAGCGAACTTCTTCGACGTCTTCAAGTCGCGCGAGGGTTGGGACACAGCCCGTAAAGAAGCACCCAAGAAAATCGGGGCCCTGATCACGAGGATGCGTGAAGGCAGTCAGACGGGTGGCAATGGCTTCAGCGCTCAGGCCTATGGCGAGAATGGGGCATCAACCCCTTCCATGAGCGAGACCCTACTCGGAAGCTTTGGCGCCAATAATAACAATCCGTACAAAGCTACACAGACTCTCGCAGCAAAGCAGGCTCGTGCCAAGCGCGAAGTCGAGGAAGCTGACAAAGCTTACCGCAAGGCCATCTTTGACCTTGAAACCCTACGCTTGCGTAGGGTTAGAACGCTCAAGGCGGCGGCTGCCTCCGTGGTGGACTGTCGACGCGAGCTGGGCTATACGGCTCAGGCTGTCTGGTTGCAGTCGGAGCGCTCTATGATCGCTTTGCACAACAAAGGAAGCGGTCTGCATCGACACAGCGAGGAGCTCGTCCAGACCGTGTTGGACGACTTTGGCGTCGAGCTGCAAGCAATGGAAGAGAATCTGCCTGGCGTCAAAACGCTCGATGATAGCAGGGTCTCATACGTCAACTACTGGCATGGAGAGCTCAAGAATCTCATCTTCGGTACTCCGCTAGTCGATTACCCGCTCACTGTACCCTATCGGCTCAGCAATACCGTCGCGCCTCCCCTCATTGTGACAAAGTGCATCGATTTCATCGAAAAGCATGCCATCAACCTCCCCGGCATCTATCGAATCTCGGCGAAACAGTCAAGCGTTAAGCAGCTAGCTGTGGCCATCGAGAAGGACGAGTTTGGATTCCAATTCGACCCCGCCAAGGACGAACCAGCTGCTGTAGCAGGCGTCTTCAAAGACTATCTGCGCCAGCTGCCTGAGCCAGTCCTTGCTATACCCTGGGCCGAAAGAATCAAATATACCCACGAGAGGGAGGAGCACATACGTACTGGATTCGCCGTACTCAAGGGCAAAATCCGCCGCCTGCCACCCATCCATCAGATCACACTCAAGGTCATCGTTCAACACTTGAGCAAGATTGCGCAGCATGCTGACCAGAACAAGATGACCGCCTCTAATCTCAGCGTCGTTTTCTCTCCATGCCTCCTGTCCGAGGCAGACCACGAGACCACAAGTGTCGCAGCGGCAATGGAAGAGGATAAGACCATGGAGGATCTCATCCTTTACTGCAATGACATCTTCGATCTCAAGACAGCGGGCGCTCCCTTGCTACCTCCGATCTCATCCACTCGCGCCGATGAGCTCTCAAGGGCGGAGCAGAGTGCGGCGGATGCAGCGTTCGCAGCAGCAGCTTCTTCACCGGCTGATGCGATCAGTGAAGCACCTTCTCCATCGGATCTGCCGATTGTGACGGGAAGCGCAAATCTGAAGAGAAGCAACGCTATCACACCTGCCACTGTTGCGGTCGGCGAAGGGCCGGAGCTGGGACCAGCTAGACTGCATGCAAGAAGTCTCAGTGAAAACATGGCGACGACTGCCCAGGCAGCCGAGCCATCTGGCACTGAGTCGCATGCTGCAGCGTCAAGCGGCCAGATAGAAGCGACAGAACCTGGATCTTTGCAGACACTGCCACCGTTGCAGACTGCTGGTCTTGCCCCGGGTGACATGCGTGCAGCTAGACCCGCCTTGGGCAAGTCCAACAGCGCCAGAGTCACAGGGTCGGAGCCCAATGGCGAAATCACGCGGTCAGCACAACGCGCAGGGACGGACCCCAACGCCCAGATCCGTGCGACTGACTCGAGTCAAATCGGAGCGGATGCTTCTGGCGCTCATCACGCCGTGTTGCGGTCGAGCACGGGCCTCTCCGGTGAAGAAGGGCAGATTTACTTGGCAGCAACCTCGGCAATGCCGCCAACGCCGCTCACGACTCAAGCGAACGGACCCTTGACACCAGGCCTGCTTACTCCAGCATCGCTGCGGTCGCCTTTAGACAGTGTTATCGACTCGGCTCAAGCATCGCATGGCCACCCAACACCAACAGTCGAGCACAATGATCCCCATCTCAACCTCCAGTCGGAGTCAATCAGTGACATCCCGAAGTAGCTCGCTTTCAATTGATACCAACCCAACATACCTTAGACATGTCATCGCATCGCACGCATAGTACAGCAATTTCAGCATAGCACCTTGCATTGATGACTTCTATTTCTGGCTGTCTTGAAACACGTGATTCAGAACGTTCGCCAAGAACAGGAGATGAGACCGACAACAGGAACGATTCGGAACGAGAGCGGACCAGGCCCGAATGCATGCAGATAGGTGGGTGTGTCACTTACTGTAAATAGAGGCGGCAAATGTTGCAAAGTGAACGATTCTGTAGCAACGAAGGCTGCAGACGCAGGGGTTGCTCTGTTCCTGTCACCGCACATGTCCGTATGAGCAGAAAAAAGCACAGGTCCCTCCAACCCTGCATCTCGCTAGTGAAGTTGATATGAGCCTGTATCTCGCTTGGGTCGCTCTGCTAGGCTGGCTCTCAGGATCGAGAATCAATTAGACGGTGGAAGTTGCAGCACCCACCTCTGACAGTCGAAGATGAAGGCAGTCCCGGCAAATTTTGTTTCCGCACAAAGCACAAAGATATTGCTTCCTCTCAACCTTCCTCTGCGGATAACTTTGCCTTCCCGTTACGACGAGATGACCCCGTATCTAGACGCCATCGCCACCGTCTCCGTCTCCGCCTTCGACGAACCGAGCTAACAATGTTGAAATGCGCCGACCACAGTACCAGAGCCCGACCTTTCGATCATACAGGTCTACAAAGGCAACTCAAGTAAATGTCACCCAGAAGGATGGGAAGCAGCTTGCAACGTTCTCGCCACGCCTCGACACTGTACACTAATACTGGGCACAAGAGCCTTACCAATGAAGACGGAGGCATCGCTAGCAGGAAGATCAGGTCGTTCTCTTTGCGTATAAGGAGAGGACGAAGTCATATAGGATGCCATCAAAGTCAAGACGAAGGAAGCAGGGCTCGAACGAGTAGGACAGACATTGGCGATGCTAGTCGACACGCGAATCCGTCTGCTCGGCAACGCAGCCTCCACAGCCTGCGAGGCTCGGTCAAGACAGTAAAAGGCGCCGGAAACGCTGCGCCCGATCATGATCTTCCAAGAGCACGCACATCCGCAAACAACATCATCAGCCTGTTCACCAGAGCTCAAGAGGACGACTGCCCTGATGGCACGAGCATCTTTGACATGGATCGTCGGGATCGGCGCTGTTCGAGACACGATCTTCCTTTAAGTGATGAAGCAGGTTGCAGATCAGGGTGTCAAATCCAAACCGAATCTCGAAGAACGCCGACTTCAACTTCATGGATCAAAAACCATTTCACGCTCTTCGACGGATTTGGAAATTTCAAATTTCACGCACTGCAACGCCCTCAGTCTGCAATTCCATTTACGCCAAAGACAAAGACGGGCGGCGGCTCACTGAGCAAATCATGGCGTTCAATCACGGCAACTTGGAAGCTGCGTAAGCAGCACCAGCAGCAGCACCAGCAGGAGGCCAAGCATGATTTCGACGCCGCAATCTGCAAGCACTCAGAATGTCGCCGCTTCGCCAAAGATGGCTTGCCTCCTAGTTCGGACGAGACGCCAACGTTTCAGCTGTTCAGCCCGACGGGACGCACAAGTGGCATGGAAGCGGAATTCAAGCAGAATGATGGCGATGGCTGTCAAAGGGACATTTGCAAATGTCGCTGCTGCAATTTCGATCTGAAAGCTCCGTCATTGTGGCCAGACCAGCTATCCGGGTCAAGGAAGGCAGCACAATGGCAGTCTAATTTTAGTTTGCACAAAAAATCCTTAGAGTTGCAGGTCGAGCTGCCCGATGCTTCTGATGCGTCTCCATCCGCACAGGGTAAGTCGTTCACAAGATTACTTCCTTCTCGCTATCGTGTTCCATCGTATCTTCCCGAACCTGGACTGACTAGCGACTGCAATCCTTTCTTTCCTTCAACCAACAAGCTACTGCTTCGACTGTCGGTCGCTCAAGAATCCGGGACGGATACGCTTCACTGGCATCTCGCCATCTCAATCGTGACACCACCAGCACGGATCGCACACATGTTCCTTTGTCAGTAGGATCAACCACTGCCCTAGTCGGCTTCAGCTCCAATCCTTTCCTACGGATCTCAGCAACCCCTTCTTTGCAAGTAACAAGCGATCAGCACCCGCCTATCAGCAAGCAGTCGCACGAGTCTTCAATCGACATCTATCAGCCTCATCCTTTTGGAGTCTGGCATATCAATCGAGACGGGCCCACCAGTCTACCGATCCCACCCAAGCGATCCGCTTCAACCTCGTTCGTACGGCCAGCATCTGGGCTTGGACAACCTCGGAAACACACACGCAACGCGCACTCGTTGGGAACTCTTCCCGACCTTTCTGCCGCCAACCTGTCTTCGCGCATCTCGTCCAGCACCCAGCGTTCTTCGCTCGGGTACACTGACGTGCGAACCTCTGGATTCCCCTTCATCATGCCCGAGAGCGAAACAGAAGCCACCAATTCTCCTGCCTCGGAGCGCGTATCTGAGCTCGGATCTCTGCGCAGATTCGATGCGTTATCCGATGCAGGTTCGGCTGTCATGAGTCGCACCCACTCGGATCGTCCAAGCATCCGCAGCTACGAGGAGAGCTCGGTCAGCGCCAAAGGTCCTGGTGCGACAATCAACCGTACAGCAGGCGAGCACCTGGGCAGTTCGCTCCGCGAGCACTTCTCCCCATCCCCGCAGCTGGCGCCCTCCACGTCTTCGCACCAAGATGACTTGCTCTCCGTTGTAGAGCATCGTGGCGCCCCTACTAGCCGTGATGCTGAGCTCTCCCAAGAGCACGAGTCCGCTTCCCCTGCTGCTGATGAAACGGAGACGCCGGTCGTGCGTCCTGCTAGCTCCAATGCTTTCAGCTCCGAGACGGCCGGATCATCGATCATGAAGATGCGTGCGCCCTCTACCGCCACTCCTTCTCTACGAGATTTCCCCGTCAACGCAGATGCCAACCCTAGCTCTGAAGCCGTGCAAGCGCCCACGCGTCAGAGAACCGACTCTCGACCCACCATCTCGCCTTCCAGCACTTCACGCGCCATCTCGACGCCGGCGCCCATGCCCTTGCCTCAGGCGCTTCAGGACCTTCGTCCGACCGTTCGCCGTGCTCAAGGTCAACGCGCAGAAAGCGAACTTGTTCACACACGCAAGTCGTCGAAACCTTTCAACTTCCCTGCGCGGTCAAGCGCACAATACGACTCATTGTCATCCAAAGAAAGAGCTGATATCCTACAGGCCCGACCGACTCAGGCAAAGAGCGGTGGATTCTTCATTCGCCGACTCATCCGCAGAGCCAGTCTCAAGGGAAATAAGTCTCATTCGGTCGGGGGTACCGCGTCTGGGATCCTCAGTCCTACGAAATCTTCCGTGGCGGTCCCATCGGAACTCGAGATCGAAGATTCGTCCAATGTGGCCTCGACGCCTCGCAACGCGACCTCGACATCAAATTTCCCGCCCGTAGAAACCAAGCCATTGACCCTCACCCGTCGTCTGAGCAAGTCCAAAGAGGCAGGCTCTACCAAGCACCAGAAGGCCTCTTCTTTGTTTGCACCATTCCTCGCTCGCAACCCTTCCAAGAATGGCGGAAGCGGGCGCTTCCGAAATGATCGCAAGGAGTCTTTCGGTCATCTCGGGCCTCTGCCACCTGACGATCCACCCTTCTTCCCACGAGACGGCTTGCCCTTCAGCGCCAGCACGCCTTTCTTGGGCCGAAACTCCGATTCCGAGGGTCTAACGCGCGCCTCCCTGAACGGTGTCAGGGGCCAGGACATCGCCGGCGGACAGCGCTCGCTGGAGCTATCTCACAACGATCAGGTTGCCGAGAGTCAACGAAATTCCCGATTGACGAATGCCGCAGAGCTCAGCGCGGATGAAAAGTCTACTCAGGACCAAAGTCATCTTTCGCATCCCACCGATCAAACCGACAAGGGTCCCAGCATGAGCCCAGCAGCTCCTGACAGTCCCAAATTTGAAATGCGAGACTCTCTAAATAATCAAGGCAGGGATCGTTCAGCTGATACAGGACCCGAGCCATTCGCCTCCAACGGCACCGAATCCTCAGCGCCCTCTGCTGGCCTCTTCAGTGCCAAGGAAGGTCACAGCAGACCTCGAGCTGGTATCCCTCGAATCTGGCAAGGTCTGGAGTCAATTGACGGTGATCACATGATGCGATCTACTCACATCGATGATGTCGAAGATTCGAACGACACTCCCCCGGAACACTATGTACCAGCGAACCGATTCGACACAGTCACCACTGTCAGCTCATTTAGGACAGCCGCCAGCCAGCTCGACTCGCCAAAGTCTACAACGGCGCGTCGCCAGAACAATGCTTCCACGGCCTCGAAGCTCAGTCTCCGCACGTTGGACACACCGCTTGCTCGCCACCTCGATACGGGCTCACGACAGGCGTCACCATTGGCTGACCTCATTAACAACCTTGAGAGGCGTCTGAGCATTCCGAGTACTCTAGGCACAAGGGGATCTGCGCACTTCCACGACGCGGCAGATTCGCCCGGCAGCGAATTCCTGCCACTTGAACCCGAATCTAATCGACCAGCAATCGCTGCGGGTCCATCTCCGTCGCCATCGATTGACGGCCGTGGCACGCAACGCTCCTACCATGACTTTGATGACGATGACGATGCTTCCATCCGTGCAATTCCCCACCAGACGCACGTCCCTGCGGTCTCCCATACAGCCCTTGTTGAGACTGTCAGTCCTTCTCACCAGACATCGTTCCTTGATCCGGTCTCCCCGACATCCCCAGTGTCCCGCGAGGCAGGAACAAGCCATTGGAACAAACGTGACACGTTCGGTGGTCTTGAGTCGATTCCTCTCGTCGTCAGCGCCTCGCAGCAGAGCGAAGTTGTCTCGGACACATCTCGGACGCAACTCTCACATCCCTCTACCGCGACAGCTGGTCCCGATCATGGGCACCACCAGTTCGATCAACATGAAGGAGATGATTCGGAGCACAAGGAAGTTGTGGTGCCCGAGGTCAAGGTCTCGGAGATCGAAAGTCACCTGGAAGCTGTCGAGGCGGCGCTGCAACACAATCGCGAGGAGGGCAGCTTCGACCCCACTTCCTTGCGGCAGAGAATGTCGGATGCTTCGTACGCACTTCATCCCAACGGCTCGTCCGTGAGCATGCTCTCTCGCGAAGGAAGCCTGCCACACGCACAGCGGGCCGCGGACATCAGCACCGATGACCTTCCTCTTCCCGGCGCATGGACCCAGGACAGCTCCTCCTTTGTCATGAGTGACGACGGACGTCGCATCACTTTGGCTCCAGAATCGCACGAAGCATTGGCGGATGCAGTGCGCAGTGTTCGTCGGGCGATCAGCTCTTCTCAGCTCACAGACACCGAGGAGTCGAGGACGGCGTTGGCCAATCGATCGGTTGAGACCCTCGGTATGGAGAGTTTCGTGTCTGAAGCGGCAGAGCCAGCGGGCGAGAAGACAATGATGGGCGATGTCTCAGTCCTCTCAGAAGCCACACCCGCTCGTGCTGCTAGACGACGACAAGAAGGAATGCGTGACATTGAGGAAGCTTACGGCCGTATGCTCGCCTTGGTCCAATCCTCGGCCATTGGTGTCACTCCTTCCCCGCAAATGCGACCTGAGGAAGGCCGCCTTGGCGTTGAACCTCCTCGTCGCCCGATGAAGCAGGGCGCAGCCGCAAGCGGGGTGAACGAACCTTTCTTCAATTCACCCTTGGCCAAGTCTTCAACAAAGACAGACGAACCTCTCAGCCAGTTGAGCCAACCCAAGCGAAGCATTGCTGATGAGCCTGACGTGAACCAGCCCGCCCGCTCCCAGGGGCGCGCTTTGTCCAACGCGGAGAAGCGCACCTCTACTTCTTTGTCCGGTCTGATGGGTATGCCACTCGATATCAACCCACAAATGCTGCGACACGCCAGTACTTCTTCCGTTTCTTCAGCTCAAGACTTTAGGAACGAGTTCATCGAAGGAGGAGCAACTCGCAGACGAGCACCTTCGGTTGCTAAGTCCAGCTCTAGCCGATACTCGCAAGCACTGAGCCGCGACCATGTCGCGTCCTCACTTCTGGACTCGGACCTCTCCCGAAAGCGCTTCAGTACGGACAACACTACCGTAGGTCGGGCCAGCTCTGGGGGCGGACACACTTCACCGTCCGCCACTGCCAAGACGCTTGGCACCCCTCGGTCGTTTGCTACGTCTGTTTCGCAGCCCTCGATTGCACACATGGTCCGACGCCATGAGCTCGAGAAGGAGAGCCTGCTCGATACCCTCGAGAGAGTCCGCGCAGAGAATGCCGATCTGCACGCTCGTCACGAGAGCCTCACATCGGATCTCCATGCTGAGGTGACACGCGTGCTGGAACTGGAGCGAGAGCTGGAACGACGAGACTCTCGCGAGGTCACGCTGATCGGACAGATCCAGGATCTGGAGAACGAGCTGATGGAGTTGCGCTACCTTGATCATCAACTGAACTCTACCGCCGATCAGACGCTTGGATCGGAGGACGGCGAAGGTTCGATCATGGACGTCGAGTTGCCGCCCACTCTTTCCTCGGCGGCAAGAATGGGCGCTGCTGCGTACTCTCCACGGGCCAAGGATGATCAAGTCAGCTCAACTCCTTCGTCGGCGTCCAAGTTCAAGCACAGGAGCACGCGGTCTGAAGCGTTTGTCGCCGGGCTGCCAGGATCCGCTGGGCGCTCGACGCTGCTGACTAGCAGGAGCGAGTTGCCCCGTGCTCGACCGGTCTCTCTGCTAAATGGACCTGGCGGTCTTTACAGAGACGAACGAGGCTCGGAAAGATCGAGCCAGGCCTCTCCGCTCACGACGCCGCGCAGCAGCAGCTTGCTTCGTGAACATCTTCGAGAACAACGAGCAAAGGCTAAGGCTGCGACTACACAGCAAGCTTCGCCTACGTTGCTGGGTATCAGCCTGCCGAAGGAAGAGAACGAGGCGTGGAACATCGCTGACGAGAGGCTGCCGGAGATCGAAGATGAGTTCGACCCTGCTTCGGAGCCCAAGGCGGATTCGTACGGCGCAAATGCGTCTCGTCGTCGTCGGGACAGCCACGAACGGGCCTACGACGACGAGCACCAGAGGAACAGCTTTGTCCATGCGGCTGCCCCCGACGTTGCTGAGGCGTCTCCACAGGACTCTTCGCTCATGCCGCGGTCGTCGTCGCAGGTGACTGTGACTAAGAACACGGCGGCCACGCCCAGCAAGATCCCAGCGAGTCGATCGGTGAGTGACAGCTTCGCTTCGCGTCTGCCTCGACTCGGTCTCAAGCCCAGCACGCGCTATTCGACCGGCGGCACCACTGGCGGTATTCGCACGGTCTCGGGCGCAACTGATAAGTCGACCGGCTCCACCCTCTCGTCCGTGTACAGCAACGGTTCGGCAATCAACCCGCCCTCGTTAGGGTCGGTGCCGAGCGGGAATAACACGATGGAGGATGAGATTCAGGCCGAACTCGCAAGGCTCGGAAACCCTCAGCCCCACTTCCGCTACTACTCGCCGCCTCGCAGCAAGATGATCTAGCCGAGCCGATCGGACATTACTCACGAACGTCGCCCACTTTGCTTATGAACGTTACTCAATTCGCTATCTGACGCTTTTGATGTTTTGCTTTTGTATGATTACGAATCGATCGGATCCATGCTAGGACGTTGTTACTTGTCTGTGATGGCGTTGGAAAGGCACGGTGATCTGGTTTTGATCATCCTTGGCCGATGTGCGGATCGACGACTGATTGGCCGGCTGTCCCTGTTGCTGGACGCACCTGAAGCGTTTCGGACGTGGTTTGACGCTGTCTGGCAATTGCTGAGCATAGCGCGTTCCGAGCATGCTGGGAAAATTTTGAACGAGCGCGTGTCTTCTGCCTCTGCGGGTTTGTGAAGTGCTCGCAAGCCGACAGCACTTTGTGCAGCAGCCTTTCCGGGCTATCACGGCGCGACTGGTGTGTCTCTGTTCATCGGCGAAGCTGACTTGGCTCATCGAACGTGCTTTCCCTTGATGCGAGCTCTAGTAGTGATGCTTTGTTATGTCTCCTGGATTCAAGAACGCGCGTGCTCAACCACGAACACGCTTACGAGCGCCATTAACGTGACGCCTAGTAATAGTTTTCGAGCCTTTGAGACCGTTGGACAGGTCGACCTGGTGCGCGACTCTCGACTCGTTGGCGAGCCTTTGAAGATACATGAGGAACGCCAGCATCACGTACAGGTCGGCGGTCTTTGACAGCCTGACGTTAGGCGGCAGATGCGCGCGGATGAGCTTCTTGATCAACGATCGAGCCGGGAGCTTCATGATGTCGAGATGGATGGTGGATGGTAGATGAGGAGAGTGACAGTCCAACAAGGGTCGAGACGCGCGTGTGTCAGGCCGAAATCTGGAGTTGGGGAAATCACGTGCAGCGAGCTGTCAAGAAAAGTGGAGGCAGAAAAGTGCAGTCAGAAGGTGGTGCGCTGCAGCTAAGTGCTCGAGCCAACTTCCGCTCTTGTTCATCATCGAGAAGACCACCATCAAGTCCTATCTGCATCGAAGCAGCGTCCGAATTGTTGCACATAGGAGGCGCAAGGATCAACATGTCGTCACAAGCAGGGCCTTCAAGCTCGGCAAGCACACTGAAAACCTCAAAGCTCTCGCCAGTGGTTCTGGATAGCCATGCGTCTTCAGGGATCGGAAGCAATATCAGCCTGTAAGTTAGGCTAGAGAGACTCAAAGCTGGATGGTGATCACATGCGACAGTGGCTGATGACTTGCTCCACTGTTAATCTTGTCCGATGCATGCAATAGCCATCCTCTGCCGATCTTGAACGTTTCCGAACATCTCGTCCGCACAAGATTGCAATGCAACGATGCACAGCTCACGGGTAAGCACTTGGCAACGACACCAGGTTCTCGCTACTGTATAGAGCTGACAATATTTTCGCTCCTATCGGATCTCACCGCAGTCTACGGCGTCCTCCTCGGGACACAGCAAGGTCGAGATATCGACATCCAAAACTCTTTCGAAATCAGGCTGGATCCGCCCACATCGCCTGCCGCACCTCCCATCGTCAACCACGCCTTCTTGAAAGCACGACAATCACAGTACAAGCAAGTCTTCCCCACGCTCGACATTCTCGGCTGGTACACGATCGGCGACATCCCAACATCGCAGGACCTCGAGATTCACAAGCAGCTGCTCGCGTACAACGAGACACCGATCCTCGTCCAGCTACACCAGACAGTGACCTCGTTCGAGAATGCAGAGGTCAACGGCGAACTTCCCATCAGAGTGTACGAGTCGGTGGTAGAGATGGTACAGGGTGAGACCACTAATTTCTTCGTACCTGCAGGATATAGGATCGAAACAGGCGAGGCGGAAAGGATTGCCGTGGACCATGCTAGCAAAGCGGGTGCCGAGTCGGGCAATGATCATGAGAGTGCTAGTAAGTGTTTCCATCATTCATCGGCTCTGATACAATATCCACTCAAGATCACTGACACTATTGACTGCTGAACTTGATCAACACTAGTGCTCGCTGGGATGCAGGCGCAACACAGTGCCATCAGCAAGCTTCACGACCGTATTGGCCAAGTCTTGAGCTACATCCAAGCCGTCAAGGACGGCCGTGCTGCTTGGGACCACGAAGCGATGCGACAGATCCAGACAGTAGTGGCCAACCTGCCTCAGTCGGTCCTTCCAGAGCTTCAGGAAGAACTCTTGCGAGTAAGTGTACCGATCGGGATCGGCCATCGTGTCCGCTCCGATTGCTCTCCACCCATTCGATCTAGAAGACTGACTTTTTCATTATCTTCTCCCTTGCTCAATGTTGCATCGATGACAGGAACACAACGATGTGCTGCTGACGAACTACCTATCCGTGCTCACCGAGAGCTTGCACACGCTGAACGAGGTAAGTTGCGGGCGAACAAAGCCGAAACAACTCGCTTCACTCTGCTCCGAGTCAGGGGGCATAGTAAGCAGACGCTGTCGAGATCAAGACCGACGCCTAGACCCTTTACTGACCGACCCTCTTTCATTTGCTGTTTTTTTCCCATTCCGACGGGCTTTCACTTATCTGCTCCGTCTTGATTTTTGGTGTGGCGGCGATCTCCAGCTGACGGACAAGTTCGAGGTGGTCCAGGCGGGTGGTCGGGAAGACAACAATGACGGTGGGATCGCAGGGGCTTCGGTGTCGGCATCGGGATCGCAGGGTCGTAGAGGAGGTGGGGCGGGTGGGAGGAGTTCAGCTCTTCGTGCGGTGTACTAACGATAAGCCGCCACCGATGCCCAATGCAGAAGAGCTTTATTCGACATGTTTGTGGCGGAGCTTCGGGTTTGAGGTTGATGTTCGAGACTCGAGCATCCAAGGTGAAACGATGCCAGCCAGCTTTGAATACCTTTTGGTTACGATGCATGAGCGGAACGGTAGGTCAGGGGTTCTTCGATGAGACCGAGAAGCCGGAGCGCAGCAATGACAGCTCCAGAAGAACTCTTCGGTGAGACCGAGAAGCTGGAAAGCCTTTGGGATTGACAAGCGGCAATTCAGTGACGCGTCGCAATTACGCACCTTGGCATGCTCTCGGCGAAATTCGTATCGACTAAATGCCGACAGAAAGAAAGAGAACGAGGATCATGTTCACATGGGTACGCAACGCATTACGCATGCATAATCTCGAAAGCTTATTGTGCGTCGACGCAACTTGCGATCGGTCGACTGCGATGACAATGGTATAATGTGGTGCATGTAAGATGCCGAGCTGGCCTTTCGGGCATCGAAATGAGGGAGGGAAGAGGCGTGCAAGAGCGTCGCCGCCTGGACCCCTAAACCTTATAGTTGGCACCCAGCGGCGAACTAGATTGGACCCGCGAAAGAATTCCAAAGTCTACCAACGGCCCAGCGGTCTGGAACTTGGATATTCGTGGGCGGCCAAAGCGACCCAAGCCCACGTTCTGGACATCGACGATGGAACTGTCTACTGCGGGCGAGGATACAATAGACCACAGCTGCTTAGAACGGACAGGATCCTCAGCGAGCATGGTCGATGCTTGCCCGGGAAGGAGCCATGGATTTGGCTATGGGACTCACAAGAAAAAAAAATAGTATGTTCGATAAAAGGATCTTACAACTTTGTGTCGGTCGAAAATCTTCCAGTTTACCCGGACGTCGTCCGTTCAAAGGCTCCACGACGAAGCTTCCCTTGTCATGACCTTGTGACACAAGCAGAAGGTAAGGCTTCGTTGATGTTTCAGCTCTAACAAAAGCCGGATTGGAGTCCTTCTTTGGCTGCCGTCTCGTTGAAGGCTAATGGAAGTTGTCGGTGAATCGATTGAAACTCCGGTTCGCCGTCTGCAACCAAGCTTTTTGACGGCTGTATTCCGGGGTTGGTGCATTTGGAGATCCGCACTGAGTTCATACTCGTCATAAGAACGCTTGTGCTTCGTAAAAACGACCATAGGCATGACTCTGTCGTGTGCGTCGTCTGGCGAAACCGTAGGAAGGTGTGAGGGTTCAAAGCCGAGAAGGCAGACCATGAAAGTTCATGCGTGAGGCCAAGCAGGTTCCTGACCGCCACCGCCAAGCCGAAAAACAACTCAATTGCAGATCCGACGCGTAACCGCTGCACGCTAACGCAGCGCGAGAGCGCTCCTCCTTCATCCTTTCCAGAGCTGCTTCTGTCAAGCTCGCATTTCTTCGGTCGAAGCCGAGCTGAAGGCAACGGCCAGACAGTGTGACGGTCGCCACGGTGATTGAATCAGACGCTAGCTGTCTGTCCTGGCTGCTCTGCTTGGAGTTGTCATGGTGGGGTCGAGACATGTTCCAAGGCCTTTGCTCACTTTGACGGGCCGTACCTACATCATTCCCGTTCCGAATCGAAATCCGACTCGATCTACGGCATCGTGTGCGAGACAATTTCTGCGAAAGAATACAACATAGAACATGACAATGAATCACTGCATAGGCAGCTTCAAGTTGGCCTCAGGAACCGACTCACAAGAGCGCACAAGTCGTTGGAAGCTAAGTCTGAAGCGGCGGCATTAGGATACTTGTATTGTCGTTTGACCTCCAATTGCCGCCAGACGTTGCTAAGCTGTGTGTCCCTTGATACAGTGCGCCGTGTACCATAGCAGCTGTTGGCGCTGATCAAGAGGCAACGTCACTAACGCAGAAGGAAGACCTAAGACGTCACTGAACCGTTGGTCTCAGCAGTCGATGGCGCAATCGGTGATAAGAGGCTTGAAAGCAGCAGCATTGACTGTAGCATTGCGTAGTCAGTCACTCCATCTAGTGGAACCGAGATGGTTCGGAGTTGAATTGTCGAGTAGAGGCTCAAAAGCTGGCAGCCAAGCTAGTAGGATTGGCCTCAGCTTTGAACGCTTAGGCTGCTGAGCTTGGAACGGAGCGGCTGGTGAGCCCTCTGTGGTCCATTAGCACTTGGCGGGGCCACAAAAACCGGAGCAAATGCAGCTCCGCCAACTTGTGCCAGTTCGCCTAGCCTGAGCGAAGACTTTTTTGCAATTCCTTTTATTTCGAAATCCGCATTTGGGCTCCATAGGCTATACAAGACAGCTCTCTGAGAGAGGGGGAGGTGCATATGCATGCTGATCCAACAGTCTCATTGTCTCAAATTGGGCGAAGCTGCATCAAGCTGACACTTTGGTCTCTGTTCGCGAGACTCTTTACCGCCGCATCTCAATCTCAGATCGTCATAGAAGCAGCATGATCATGTTAGTGTGGATTGGGTTCGAAATGTAGAGTTAGGCTGCAAGCTCGCCAAGATGTAGCAGATCCGTCAGGTTCCACCCATGCGACAGTGAAGGTATTCTAACAGGTGATAGGTTCTCGGACTCGGAAGCAGCTTTTTCGCGACAGCCCAGCTGCATTGAATCGTCTCCAATTGACGTAAAATCTGCAAAATTTGCTCGGCGCATTCGGCCCGATCCGGTCCCGACACTGATTCGTCCCGTCGAACCAATAAAGCCATGCCGATTCACTGGTAGGATGCGGACCATCATCGAGCGGGACACCTGGAACAAGTCCTAGAACCTCTCCAAGTCTCTCGGCTTTGTCCGAAATGAGCTACTGTCATAATTGCTGAGGCTACTTGACAGGTGTGAAAGCTGCAAGGAGCATGTGTTGTCGGATTTTTCTAGGCGAGCAAGCGCAAAGCGGCTACGCCACCACCAGTCTTTGATTGGCGCTGGATGGTAAGATCCGCATGTCTCAAGACGCGAGCTGCCATACCACTTGGCGTGCTTATTGCGCCGTCTCGGCGCCGACGATGAGTGGTAGCAGTTTCAGAATCACCGAGCTTGACGGAGACCTTGCTCTGCTGCATGCGATGTACCGCAAATGGTGATGAGACGGTGGGGTCTGAAAGAATTGCGGCTATGCAGTCGCGTGACTAGGCTGTGGTGGATTGCCATGTCTGTGTTACTGGAATCGGAAATACACAACGGCAGCAAATAGTCTCCCCATTTGAAGGTACTTCATTTCACATTTGGTCCTTAACCCTAGATGCAAGCCTGCCGTGATAATGGCCTTGGTCTGCATACATTTCTGAGATGGGCCGGCTGTTGTCACTCAACTCCGCCGACCTCAGCCCGACCTCCTGTCTCTCACAGCCTTCGATCTGTGGAATTGTCTGACATCTTTGGCTGACCAAATTAGCCGGTCGACTTTAGAGATGTGGTCGTCTCTGGACAGCTAGATGGCATCTGCAGAAGTTGCACGCAAATCTGCGTCCCATATTCAAGAGCCAGGAAGCAGGCTGAGTCGAGGAAAACACGGCGAGAACGGCAATTGACCCACATTGAGGAACGCCAGCCAGACGAGCGCGCTTTAAGCGGTTGCTTGGCTGCTCCATGGACCCGTGAGTGTCAATCCAGGCCCTCGGCTTTTGCATTGTGTCAAGGGCTGAAATCAGAATTAGAAAATGGCTGAATTGCTGGATACAGTCCAACTGCTGCAGAATTTTGGAACATAGAGCCTTTTCTCCGCTTTTGAACGCGAGCGTACCACTACGACGCTAGTAATTTCGAAAGGGGTTAGGCCTAGTCCTCATGGCTCTGGAAACGAGACCTGCGGCTCATCATCGGTCGCAAGCCCCGACTAAAAATGCACGGCAGTCTGGCCGTATGCACAAATTCAGCAGAATGGAAAATGGTGGAAAATTCAGGACAATGACAGCTCTGGATTTGGCCTTGATTGCAGATCCGACGGATCCAAAGATGCCTGAAAATGGCAGATCTCGTCCAGGGACACACATTTTATTCTCTTTTCGAATTAAGTTACACTCGAGTCGGGTCAACGCTGCAACCGGCATGGGCAGAGCCAGACCCTGGACTCGGAACCCAACTCCCACTTCAGGCCACATTCCGTAAATGCGTAGATTCAACTTTTCGGCACAGCTGCCATAATGGTACCAGTAGTCTAAAGCCGGCCAGCACAGTCCGCAACTCAGCCGTTCAGCAGCTCCCAATGTTGTCTGTCTGCTCGTAGGCCACATCCCAAGCATGTCGCTTCGTCCTTCTGACGGTGCGCATTGAGCGCGTCTTTAGAGAAGGCAAACACAAGAGTTCTGGCCAGAACACTAGGTCGCTTCCCGCTTTCAGACCATCGTCAAGTGCACCCCACTAAGCTTGCTTGTGTGCCGCTCTCAACTTGATTACCGTGTGTGTGGGTGTGGGTGCACGTTTTGCATTGCCTTGTCTTCCTGTCTTTCCGCATCTCTGTGCTCGTGGCTCAGTGAGTGAACCGCATTGAATGGAAAGCATGTGACTCGTCGATGCCTATAGCTGCTATTGTAGATGCATAGGAAGACGCATCTGTACCAGTCTCGAAGTGTGTCTCAAGTCTACGAGTAGTTCTGCCGAAGTCTTGTGCTTAACCCGCGGTGGTTTATTTTAGCAAATAAAATTAAAACTATTGCCTCCCCGCTCTCAGACACCACGCCCTGGCCTTGACTCGGCTCGCAACCCGCCTTGGCTTGCGTCCGGTTTCTTGGCTACAGAGGACCATCTGCTCGCCGAGCCAGAACCCCCAAGCTCTCGTCCTTCGCCCTACTCTTCATCTTGCACCAGTTCCCCCGTACAGTCGACTTGTCTCTCCCCTCTCAGACACAGGTCCACAGCATTGAGCCCTCTTCCGTCATACCGGATTGCTTCGCACTGCGTCCTCCTGGTTATTCTATCTATCGCAACCTCGCGGATCCTCACTTCTCCTGCAGACCGCCTAACTCCTCCTCCCTCTCCTCATCAGCTCCATCCTCGCCTCTCGCTCACATTGGTACAATCACTTCCCATTCGTCTAGCTAGCTCGCTAGCATCATCCCTCCTTGACGCCATCTTATCGTCTTGTTTTCCCTTTGTCCACCTATCTGTCGGTCCATCACCATCCTTTGTGCTCTCAAATTGCACGTCTCCTCCAACTTTGACGATCTCTCTCAGCACGGCCATCTTTCAGCGAATCTGAGCGGCAACTCACCTCCTTCATCAGCTCTGTTGCATCTGTATTTCTGCATCCTCTTTACCGACCATCCCATATGTTCCAGCGCTTCTGATTTTCTACACATTCGACGCACACGAAAGCCCAGCCTCGTTCTCAATAACGCAGAAGAGCGCCTATTCATAGCTCATCTCTAATCGCTCTCCTGCAGTACGCTTTCTTATAGACATACTGCGGCTTTCTCTCGCTTTGGTTTAGCGCAGGACGTTCTCAACTTAGTCTGGCACACTCTGGATACTAGGCTCAGTCTAGCCCGTACCAGACCACGTGCGCGCAGCGGATTCTCTCAACTTCCGCGTTCAAAGTCATGTCAGCCGTGGCAGCTCGTAGACCCTCCTTGACGCCATCTTCACCTGCTTCTCGTCGAGGATCCTGGGTGGACGTTCACATCGGCAGCGCTCCTCCATCACGCCGAGGTTCTCGGGTCGACCTGTCCATCAACCCATCGATTGCCAACTCCAACTCGGCATCCGAGCGAAACGCAGGTTCATCCCACGCAAAGCTCGCCATCAACCAACTCCTCACCAATCTTTCGCACATTTCAGAATGTCGTCACCAACAAGCACTCGCTCGACGCCGGCGGCAGAGCCGCAAACCCTGAAGCGCAAATTCGATGGAGACTCGGACTCTCCGGCGTCATTCAAGGTGCCTGCTTCCGAGCTCCAGCTTCCTGCTGATCCTTTTCGCCGCGCTAGTATCATCAACTTGGCAACGGCAGCAGCGGCTGCAGTGCTGCACAGCCAAGTCGGCCAGCGACGCATGTCGACCAACAACTCAGAACAGGATCAGAAGCGCCAGCGTGTCGAGCAACTCGGTATGCTCATCGAACAGGCCCGCAAGGCGAGTGTCGGCACCATGAGTCTCGATATATCCCGCCACGTCGAGAGCGCTTCTCAGAACGTTGCCATCGCTACTGCTTTGGCCAATCATCTCGGTCTCACACCCACGGCTTCAGAAGCTTCCACTCCTGTTGCGACTACGCCCTCTTCCCCGACAAAGGAGCCTGCCAAGGCGCTAGGCGTTCCCGCGACACCTACAACACCAAAGAGTCCTCTTGGTTCCCAGCCCATTACTGCTGGTCAGCACTCTGACGACTCAACAGCAACGCGGATTAAATCCAGCCCGCCCTCGGAAGTCGTCGACGGCAATGAGAAAGCAGACAAAGCCGCCCAGCGCCCACTGTCACCCACGTCGCCTACCAGCACGCCAGCTATTACTTTGAGCAAGACCGATTCGCCTCCCACAGCAGTCACACCTGGCGAGTCGATTCTCGACGAGGCCAAAGAAGCAGCTCAAACATACAGCCGTTTCTACCGCTTCGAAAAGGAATGGGCGCAGAAGGCGTTGGAATTGGAGCGCCGCCGCAGCTCAGTTCGCATCGACCCTCTCCACAACCCCAACCCCACACTACCCCCGTTGGCGGAGATCGAAGGGAAAGCACGCGGGCCAGCATCTCCAAAGCAGCACTCGGCACCGCAATCACGCATCATGTCCAGAGGAGCCTCGCCTTTTGGCGATGCGCATGTGGGAGCCTCGCGAACACCGCAAAGTGCACCAAGTGGATCATTCTCGTCTCAGCGCGGCTCGTCGGGTGGTCTTGTCAACGTGCTCTCGAATCTTGCGGAATTGATCGAGCATCGTCAACGATCCTGCTCTGGCTTGGAAGCGCTTGCCGAACAAGCAAAGGAGTTGCCTGTCAAGCGCTTGAGTCAACCGAACCCACACTTGCGTACAACCTTTGGCGAGTTCTCATGGGCCAAAAAGACAGGCTCTGGTGTGCCTGCAGGCAGCGGCGCACGAAGCGTTATCAACGAAGACGACGCAGATTCGGACGCCTCGTCTTGGAAAGACGACGGATCTGTCCACAGCGAGGCAGTTGGCGGTCAACCTTTGGCACGGCCATCGCTCTTGCAGGTCAAGTCGGAAAAGAAGATCAAACAAGAAGTCGAGTCAGAAGGCGACGCACCAGCAACGCCACGGTCCACAATGAGCATCGCCAGCATGCTCTGAGTGCGCCTCTGACCGTCGACGCGCTTACTTGATCTTTTCGCACGCTTCGGCCGTTCCGCACTTTGATATTGGCCGCAGGATCGGAACATGCGACGCTGCCTTCGGCGGCGCTCCCCCGAACATCCCGTTATTGCACTATTCGTCAACATGTTTTGTTAGCACATTTGTCACCTTGTACTTTTACGTCGCACTTTGCCTCCCTGCCGCCCATATGCACGTTCGGGGGCGCCTTCCGTCTTGTTTAATGAAAACCCTTGATATTCCATCATCTGTTGCTCCGCTCTGAAACTAGTGTCTGGCTTCAACGCGGTGGACCTTTCAACCTTTCTCGGCGCCTTGCACCTCTCAATGAATCAGTAAGTCAGGCTGTGCATGTGCTTCGTACTGGGAATGCAATTCATTAACATGGACGATGGAAGCAAACGATTCTGATCTACAAGCGAGTCTTGGCCTGGGAGACGGCAGATGAGGGCGATGGGCGGAGGAAGCCGTCGAAGTATTTCTCGATTGCCTCGAATCCAGCCTGACCCTGGTCGATGGGAGCGACAGCACCAACATACCCATCTGGCCTGACGATAACAATACCGCCGTTGGGGAGACCCCACTTGTTGTGGAGACCGCCAACGAATTGGTCGTCGAGAGTAATCTTGAACGCACCGTGGCCGGCCTCGATGTCGTCGCAGTAGAGCATGCTCTTGAGTGCGCCGAGATGTGCGATCTGCTCGATCTCGATGTTAAAGCGCTGCGACTTGACGATCAGCAGGAGATGGAAGAACGGGTTGGCCTCGGAGGCGAAACCGTCCGCAAGGCCGGTGTTTAGCGAGTCGGGGAGCTGGTGATAGGCTTGGTTGGCGAGCAGGAGCGCACGCTGGTTGGCACGGAAGCGGTTGACGAATGAGTGTGGCGAGGCAAGGTGCTTGGCAAACGCCTCGAGGTGGCGCATGTTCTTGTTGAGATCGCCGGCACATACGTACAGACGGAATCCACCGGGTGCAGTGAACTGGATCTCGTGGATCATTCGCACCGGCTGCGAGTTGGACCACCTCGTCGCCCACGCCGGCTGCAGCCTGCGACCAGGCTCGAGCTTATCGGTGACCTTTGCGATGCCGAGCTTCGATGGGTCGCGGTGGTTGAGCACGTTATCAGCATAAATGACTCCAGCACCGGTAGTGAATGCAGCGTTGCGACGCTGGATGTTGATAAAGTGCTCGCGCTTCTCGGCCTCCGACATGGTGGCTACCTCGGGAGTGTTCTTGGGCACCTCGCCGGAGAAGAGCGCCGAGTACTCGGCGTCAAAGTCGATCAGCTGCTTGCCCGTCGCCCAACGCTCGTCGTGGTATGTGCCGAGCAAGATGTCTGGGTCAGCAAGACCCTTTTCGACCAGATTGATTCTCCACGCCATGGCCTGCGAGTCGATGATGGCCGTGTTCATACCCTGACCTGCCTTGGGCGAGTGCGTGTGGCACGCATCACCGGCAAGCAGAACACGGTGGCCGGGGAACGCCACGCCACTAGCCGTCTTACCCGCGGGCAGCGAGTATCTCGAGACCAGACGCTGTCCAATGGGGTAGCAGGTGAACCACTCAACACCCTTGAACTCAAAGTTGTACGGGTGCGCAATCTCCTTGATCGCCTTCATCACCATCTCGGCGGTGACCTTGTCTCGTGCATCCAGCGCCGACTCCTTGCTCTTCTCGCCGCCGAGACGGTTGACCTGCGTGTAGCAGCGGATGATGAGCTCGCCCTTCTCGTTGTTCTCGCGTGGGAAGATGTACAGCGCGCCGTGGTTCTTGGAGTGGATAGCGGCGATCTTGCGCACGTCAGGGAAGTTGGTTTCGACAACGCAGTCGAGCGCAGCCCAGAGCGTGTCGACCCAGTCGCCATTGAACGTGAACTCGTGGCGGTCCTCGAGCGTCTTACGCAGGTGGGAGCGACCACCGTCGCAGCCGACGAGGTACTTGGTGCGGATCGTCTTGGTCTCGCCGGTAGGCTTGATGATGCTGATGGGGGCGCCTCCCTCGTTGGTGGATTCAAGGACGGGCTTCATCTTCTCAAGAGTGACAGTGACAGGGTAGACTGGGTCGTCAGTCATCTCGAAGTTCTGGTAAGCCCAAGGACGAGTGACGCGCTGACCGTGTCGCTCCATGTCCCTGAGGAAGCCGCCCTCGATAAGACCTTGCTGAAGACCGAGAGTGCAGTTGTCCTGGATCTCCATGTCGGTGGGGAACGACTGGACTCGTCGGGTACGCTCGATACCACGCTGACCGTCGGAGCGAGGATCCCAGAAGGTTCGCTCGTATGACGGTGCGCTTCGGTTGAAGAATTCGGTTCCCAGGGGCTCCATGTTGCGGAGGACCTCAATGGTTCGTGGCTGGATACCGTCGGCACGGCCAGCAGTGGTAGGCTCGGATCGCTCGTCGATTACAAGCACGTCGAAGCCGCCGAAGCGGGCGAGAGACGTGGCGAGCATCAGACCGGCAGGACCGGCACCGACGATGGTGACATCCCACGAGGTGCGGTCGATGTGCGTGAGAGGATCAGGGTAGTTGTGAGTGCCGTGGGCATGGTGGCCACCAGCCTTGGTCTCCTCGATTGCCTGTCCCGGCGCAGAGAAAGCTTGTGTGGATGTGGACATGGCTATGGTATAGTTGTAGGTGCGGGGCAGGGCGTGTGGAAAGGTTACCTCTGAAGGATGGGAGGACAGGGTGTTTCTTATACCAGCGGTCGAAGCAGCTGTCGGAGTTGCTTGCAGTCGAGCTGGTCAGGTGTTGGTCGATGGACCGTCTGGAGTTCACGGCAAGCTCGAATGTCGAAGCTCGCCGGGTCAACCAAGCTCGTCTGAGGCTTGTGTGTGCTTTGGTCAGATCGTGCGAGGCAGCGGCGGCAAATGCGCACTTTCGCGGTCTGCTGTTGCTGTTACTCCACACCCGCGGTAAGTAACGCCTTTTTTCCAGAGTCCTTGCAGCCATGGCCCGGATTTGACGGGTGCCTTGATTTCCCCTCCACCGGCTGCAGCAGATTGTGGCAATCAAAGCACCAATTCATATACAGCAACTCCAAGCGCAAACAAAAAAATTAGGCAGCCCGCTGCACACTCAACAAAAAACCTACCTTTAAAATTCCGCAAAGCTAAGTGGGGTGGCGCTCATCACACTTTTGGGTTTCCGTCTTTTCCGGAAGCGCTGTGCTGCCATCTTTTCGTTGGTCACCCTTCTTCATCTTCGGCCCCACAACGTGGTCCAAGACCAAGTTCCATAATCCGAGCCCAACCTAGCGTCCGGCCGTAGCGGATACGATTCCTACCCTGCTCGCACGGTACAATTGATCTGCCACTGCATTGGAAAAGGGTCTTTCATACGATCTGACAAACACAATGTTGCATCGTTCCACGTTTGTGCACCGGATTCTTTCGCCTTGTACGTCCGAACCGAACGAAACCCAAGCAAGCCTCAGTTCGGTCCACTAGCTGACCTCAGCCTGCTCGAGCGTTCCGCAATCTCCTGTCGCTCAAACGCCTGCGCCCTTGTTATCCGAAGATCTTCCAAAAGATGTCCTCTCACGTGGTTGACAGCCTCCTCCCTGGCCCTGATAAGTTTGAGACTGCATTCCGTTCATGCATATCGGGGCCAGATCGGAGCATCGAAGGTAGATCTCACACGCCGATTCTCAACCTTCCTCAGCATCGAACTTAGACGGACCTGGTGTAATCTGAAGCGGTCTTTCATCGTGTCTGTATCATGGATTGTGGTTGATTGCATATGATGCCACTGATCGTCTGTTTAGTACGCTCAAAGACCTGCTCCCGAACGGAATGAGCTGGAACCATTCTGTTGCTCGCGTCGCTTCTCCTGTCGGAATGCATCCTGTTCCGCTTGGCGCTTCAGCGTCCTGGAACGAGCCGCAAGTGCATCGACGTACTTCTTTCGTGCCTGCTGTAGCGCTGTCTTGACTTGGACAGCTTCATCCTTTCTTGACGCAACCACCGTTCCTGCCTTGTCGTCCAAATTCACCAGTAGCGTGTCAATGATGTGGTTCGAGATGTACTGCTCGTTGGCCCGGGTCAGCGAAGATGCTCGAGCCGTAGCATCCTGCAGCCGCTCGGTAGCGAAGCGAGCAGCTTCGATGATGAGCTGCTTGTCGATCCAAACACGCAGAAGGACATCGCTGTTGTGAGTACGGCTGAACCACTCGGTCAACCAGCTCGGCGTCACAGCGTGGTCCAATGAGGCAGCTCTCGACAGCACCACCCGGTAGTACTTGCCGTCATCCTCAGAGTCGTACATCTCGAGATGATAGCGTACGTATCGCCAAGCCCGTTCCGCTGCTGAGCCTTGCCAACTCGCCGACTTTTCCGACAGTGTCAGGAAGATCGCCTCGGGCTCAAGCAGGTCCTCATCTGCTTCCTCCAATGCTGCGATCTCTGGGTGCACGTCATCCTCATTCGCCACCTTGCCATCCTTGACGCCGTTGGTCGCCTTGTTGGCACTGTTCTGCTTGAGGGCATCGCGGTCTAGCTTGGCTCGCGAGAGGGCAACGGCCTTGACAGTAAGCGCCGAGAAGATCGGCGTCATGTCAACGCCCAAGCTCCATGCCATGTTGAAAGCTGAGTCGTAAGCGTCGCTGTTGACGAACAGCAGCACTGCATCCGATGGTCGCAGCACAGTGGTGGAATAGGCCAGGTCAGGGTAGCGCTTTACCAGTTCAAGGCGTGCCAATGCAAGCGAGTACTCGCGGCGTACATCGTCCACGGAAACCACTCGGATCTCTCGCACAAGTTGACTGTACGCCGAAGCCGGAATATAATGCGTCAGGCTGCTCGTCTGCTTGCCTGCACTGGCGCTGGCGCGCACCGAGGATGACGGTTCAAACAGCGAGTCGGCCCCGTCCGCGGCTTGCGAGTCCTCAGCGTTTGCGGCGTGAGCGAACCAAGCGTTCTCGTGCTTGAGCATGGTGAGAGCATTGATGGCTGCAAGATAGCTCTGCGCTTGTTCCACTGCTACGACCATGAAATGTTCCAACGCATCAATGCCATCAGATCCAGAGGGGCCGGATCGATGCAACTCTCCAAGCCTCTCGGCGTGCTGATACATGACCGCACCAGCAGACTTGAGGTCGCCACGGAAGACATGGTATGAGTAAAGCACCGCGTAGTAGTTCGGTACCGAAAGGGGGTCGGAATTGCGTGCCTTAAATGAAAGTGTCTTCTCGACTTCGCTCTGCAATCCCGGGAAAGTGAAGTGGAGCAAGGGCTGAATGTGACCTTCTTCGCACATGACGCTAACCAGATTGCGCAGACAATCTTTGCGCACGCCTTCGTAAGGCGTCGCCATGACCGTGGCATATGCAGCCTCGAAGTCGTCCAGCGCCAGCTGGCAACGGAAGACCTTGAACCAAACTTCTTTAGGTCCGGCAGTCTTGAGCAGCTCCGCTTCTGATCCTCCAGGCGCAGGCTTAGCGGCACGCTCGTTGGCGTAAGTCCCGTACGCATCGATGCTCGCCTGGCAGAATCGAATGACGTACCCGAGGGCTTCGAAAGGCTCGAAGAAGAGAGCTACGTGGCGGTAGTAAGCCGCGACGCGTTCCTCACCCTGGGCGGATACGATGGAGGAAGGGAGCAGCTTGTGAAGGCTGCTCGAGTTGCCATTCTTTGCGGAATCCCGGAGTTCAAGCGCGCTCACCACCTTGTCGAAGGATGCGCTGGCTTCATCGAGCCTTTGCAGTTGAACGAGAGCGCGTGCGCGCACATACTCTCCAGCCGGAGTCTCAGGGAATTTGGAAAGCAGCATCTCGGCGGCGAGCGGGTAGCCTTGCACCAGGACAGCAAAGGCAATCGAGGTGTGACGCTCGTTCATGTAGGGAAGCAAAGGTTTCCCTCCAGCTGCCATCGTCTCGCGCACATCAGTCACGCCGAGTGACCACACGCTTCCGAGCACGGTTGACTTGACCGAGAAGCTGAGGCTGTCATCGTTGACGGAAGCTTTCGAGGTAGCCAGCAGCTCGTCACGCATGCACTGGTGGAGCAGCGTAGGAGCAGCAAAGTGATGCGGCTCGCGGCTCTTGCGTCCCACAACCGACATTTGGTTGAGCTGAGCTACAATTGAGTCGGTCTCGGTGATGCCGGTTGCGCTGCCGGCTATCTGGACAACTCCGTCTGTTCTTGCCAACTGCAATGCAGCACTGAGGGACTGGAAGACGCTGAGGGCAGCAGCAATTTGCGTGTTCTCGTTCTCCACCAGCTCGGCCATCCTGTCTTCGGCCGCGAGAACCGTGAGAAGCAGCATGAAGGAGATCGCAAGTCGATGACGCGAGGCGATCGTTTGTACGAGCGCATCCGCAGCCAGAGCGGAGCCCAAGTCGGTCTTGGCAATGGATGAGTTTGACGAAAGAGGCTCGACATCGTTCACAGCCTCGCTGAGCAGCACTGCCATGTCGGTCAGAGTGCTGTCCAGGCTAATGCCGAGCTCCGAAGCTACCCTAGCTGTGATGCTTTGGGCCTCTTCACCGCCGAGCGCGGCAAAGTTGCTAGTCCAGACGTCGGCGATGGCCTCCTTGACCGAGATAGTGAGAGGCTCTGACAATAGGTTCTGCAGACCGGCGGCAAACGCTTCCAGTTCCGGTGCTGTAAAGCATGCCGACAGATTCGAGGCCGATTCTAGCAGCGTCAATACTTCGGCAACGGTGGCAGACGTCTGCCCCAGAGTTGGGAGAATGTTCGTAGGGTGTGAGTCGGCCGCGTAAATGAGAAGACCTCGCTCCTCACTTGCTGAGTCCTCCGATGTCGAGGTGACGCCTGAGCGAGTTGATGCCTCGTAGAGGTTTCGTTGCAATCTTTCGATGATGCTCGCTTCGTCCTCGTTGACCGGTAGTGCGACCGTGTCACGAGTGACGACGAGAGGGACAGATGCAGCGCCGCCGTGAGCCCCTGCATCAGGGCCAAAGAGAGGAAGAGACAAGCCGATGGGCCATCGCGCCGAAGTTTCGATCTGTTCGGCCAGACCAACGAAACGCATCCACTCGCGAACACGCGAGGCGTACAGCTTCTCGTACATCGGACCACCTGTTCGTGGATCGTTCTCTAGCTGGCAGCCACTCGCGACCACGGATGCAACCTCGTCACGTAGACTTGCGTATAAGGTAGAGGGCTGGCGGGATGTTGAGGTAGACATATCTTTGTAAGTGGCCAATGCCAATCGCAATGTTGCCTCTGAGAAACGACCGGGCTCGAGCACGCGATCGAGGAAGATGTCTGCAGCATCGATAACCTCCTTGGTCGCCTCGAGCGTGGCTTCAAAGTCCTCGCCGTGAAGAGGTCTGAAGACCCGCTCCGATGAGACGGTGCGCCAATCATCTTGAGACAGGTCTTCTGCAGCAGAGCGCACGCTCATGGTGCTCTCGTCGGGGTTTGCACTATCGACGCCGACCTTGGCATACTTGAGGACCGGCCCAGCGCCAGCATCCCACAAGGCCCACATCACCCAGCCATCGCTGTGCTCGCCTTGCGGAGTGAATACGACATCCCTTAGCTCAACGTTGCGCCCGCGTGTTTCGGCATCGCAGCGCTTCTGCCAAAGGAGAGTGATCTCGCCAAGGCCGCCTGAGGAGCCTTTGGTATCCTCCAGCTCCACGCCGTACAGTGCAAAGAAGTTGCCAGAAGGCAACGATGCTGGAATGTAGGCGAGAACATAGAGTGCATAGACATCCTTACCATCAGAGCCAGGAGTGAAGACCTTGATGAAGGGTCGCGAAACGGTGCTGAAGTAAGCTTGGGCATCCGAGGAGTCGAGGGCGGAAGCTCCTTGATCTTCAGCGACGATGAGCTGCTTCTCGGCAGAAGCAAGTGTATCCATCTGGAGCGGAAGATCGATGGTGCGGATGCAAGAGTCGGTCAACAAGTTCCAGACGCGGAGTTTACGGTCGCGACTTGCTGCGAAAGCCATGGCATTACCGGTCTCGCCAGGGAAGACGTCGAGGGAGAGAGCGTAGCTGGGAGAAGATTCAGAGTCGGAGATGGCATTCGAGCGTCCGAAGAAGCGAGATACACCCGAGAGGAAAGATGTGGGTCGAAGAACGGTCTCTTTCCATGCATTATCGTTGAGTGCCTTGGAGGTAGCCACCGAGCGGCTGAGCTTGACGATGGTGCCATCAGCACAGGTGACAAGTGCAAGTGCGGAGTCTACGACGTAGAGCTGGGCTGCATTCGCGGCACCGCGGATGGAAGCAGACAGTACCGAGTCTGAAGATGCAATATGCTGGATGCGGTATTCGGAAGACCAGTTGGAACCCAACCGAGAGTCGTGAAAGAGTTGAGGTGCGGAGAACACGAGTCGATAGAGGAAGCCTGTTGTTGTGACAGCGATGACATAGAGCCGACTGGAAGATGGATCGGAGAAGAGGCCCAGACCCGGAAGCAACGAAGCGGGGAAGAGGAACGTCCTTGCAGGCTCTGAGCCAAGCTTCGGATTCAAAGAAGCGGCAAAGCTATGTCCTTTGGATGCTACTGCCTTGGAAGAGGAGCCGGCAGCATTCGCGTCATCTTTCATAGTAGACCAGCGGAGCTGAAGCTCCCGGCCTCCAGCGACAACACGCGCCAACACGTATCCGCCGTCAAAATGGTTTGCTGAACAGGACGGGAAGTAGAGACGGGCATCGACAGCATGATGTGCGGCTATGTTGATGGGTTCTGGCTCGTCATCAAGGCCTGGATGTTGAGGGGTGGGGATCGCGACAGTATCGTCGTCATGGCTGTGAATGCCTTGTAGGGAAGCTGGCGCTACCAGCGATGCTGATGCGAGCTTGTATGGTGTATATGGCAACGGCATGACGAGCCGTGTGATGGCTTGCGGACGGTGCCTCCTGCGCTTTCGGTGCTGAAGGTCAAGTGCCGATGGCGTCAACAAACTTGTGCCCTGCAGTAGAGATGCCAATGGTCCAATGTCGAGTGACGTGATGAGTGGAGAAGGAGTGGATTTGTCGATGCGCTCAGAAGGAAACGCACAGTCAATCTCAAAAATTGCCCAGTGCAAATCACGTGAAGATCGGGCGCAGCTGTCCTTCGACGCGTCCTCTAGTGTTGCTTCCAAGGCTCGTCAAGTGGTGATTCGAGATCTGGACCGATCAGATCACCACGCATCACGTCAGACATTGCTTGATTGCGTTCCTGACATGCTTTGTATAAGACCTTGCGGAGTCAGGAGCTCCCCCTACGCAAGGCCAACAGCGGATGAATCCGAGAGGGATGCAGTTGAACTGTGCTGATCAAGACATCCGTCTTTCTGCGAAGAAGAGCTTGCGCGTGCTCGCATTTGTCATCGCCCGAGCGACAGCTCGGTCAAAAACAAGCATACTTGCCCGAAGAGAAAAGGCCGGCGGTGAGAACGACAGGTCGAGCACCGGAACCTCATCTCCAGAAAATCTTGAGACACATAACGGCATGCAGTGGCTCATAGAGACACACCAGACAGGGAAAGCTACTTTTGAGATCTATCAATTAAAGGGTATAGTGTAAGGAATGTGGTAAAAAGTGTCCGTTGATCACAAAGATATTGTTCTAAAGCAGAGTTGCCGCGGCAACAGCAACAGAGGCAAGAGCTGCGAAGCCAAGCGAAGCAGCGCTAAAGCTGGCAGCTCCGCTGGTGTTTTGCTGAGCCTTGGCTGACTTGACAGAGCTGCTAGTGGTTGGTGCTGTTGAGCTGCCGCTGCTAGTGCTGCTGGTGGAGGTGTTGTAGCTGGCCGAAGATGTGGCGCTGGAAACATCAGCCGAGCTTGTTGTAGTGGTCGTGCCGTTGGACGTGCCGTTGGAGATGGTAAAGGTCTGAAGCACGGTTCCCTTTTCAGGGGTCGATTTGCTGTTCCAAGCGTTCTTGTACCAGGGCATGTTGAAGCTGTCAGGGATGTTCTTGGCAGTCCAGCCGAGACCCTTCAAGCTAGGGTAGTAGTCGGTGAAGATGTTGACCGAGCAGGTAGAAAGCTCGTGCTCGAGGATGACGAGACCGTTGTTCTTAGGACCAGTGATTTCCTGCTGTGCGGCGGCAGCGACCGAGGCATAGTCCTTACCGGGGACCTCACCTGGGCACGAAGAGGTTCCGTCATCAGCGAGACACCAATCGTTGATCTCAGCGTTCCAGATGACGGTAGTCAGACCGAAGATCTCCTTGGCGATGGCACGAACACGGTTGTCGACATCACCGTAGGGGGGGACGCCAGAAAGCAGGGAGGTAGCCATTCGAGTAATCAGCGATGATCTGAGCAGTCCAGCCCAACTCGGCGACGAGCTGCTGGTTGGTGAGCGTGGTGCTCAGCTGATGAGACCAGGTGTGAACAGCAAAGTGTTGGTTTCCCTCTGCCACTGCCTCGCCGAATTGCTGTGGGAAGGATTGGACGTTGGAACCGATCATGAAGTGGGTGGCTGACTGGTTGTTCTGGTTGAGGAAGGTGTAGAGAGGTCCACTGTCACCAGTGGGGCCGTCGTCGAAGCTGATGGCAATGACACTGTCCGGGGCATTGATAATGTCATCTGGCGCTGTGCACTTGTTGACGGTCCAAGAGCAGGTGTTGGGGTCGAAACCAATGTTGTTGGGATAGACGGGGCTTTGGTTAACACACTGGGCAGGTTGAATGTTGGGAATCTTGCCAGCCGCAACAGCAGCATTGAGGGCAGCCATCCATTCCGGTGGTGTCTGAGCCTCTGTCGGAACAGCAAAGGGGGGAGGGTAGTTGGTGGGACCAGTGTTCTGCCTTGGCTGAATCTTAATGGTGAAGTCGCCAGCAAGAGCAGAGCCAGCCAAGCTGGCGAGAAGAAGGAAACGAAGCATTCCGGAGTTGGAGAAGTCTATGGCGAAGGGGAGACTTGTTGGATGCTCGTGAGCGTTAGGTTTTGATGAAGAATGAATGAAGGGAACAGACAACGATGTGCAAAGATGGCGTCCAGGTATATATTGTGTAAGGCAAGTGTCGCAAGCCCAATACTGTGAGCGCTTCATTCGGAAACAGCATCTGAACACATGCCTAGCTTCATCCGGACCCCTGTCTCTAGCCCGTTTCCTGGAACACAATGGTGGGGGTAGGGCGGATGCACAGGCAAGGGGGCAGAGCGACAGCCATTCATTGCGGAAAATATGCAAGCGGAGCAAAGATTTGCAAAGGTCGCCTCAAGTCCGGTCCTCCGGTGTGCAGGATAGAGGGCGAGAGAATGTCCATAATTGGTTGAGCGAGGTGCTACAGTACTTGGAGGGAGGTGACAAAGGAAAAGATAGAAGAAAGAACATTGCTTCTGGCGAAGTAAGGCGATACTGTAAGCGCACAGTGTAGCCGGGATGCATGGCATGAAAGGCTTGCGGTGTTGAGCACCAGCCGACGGGGGGGGATCGACCACGGGACTTTGAAGCCGCATGTCGCTTAGGGCTGTCTGCGGGTCCCTGGTGCGGTCCCTGCGGAAACCCTCGGGTCGAAGTTCAAGGCGCGATAGGGTGTGTCGTCGGACAAGACAGGCACGCCGAATTTGCCGTGCAGTGGCTTGCAGCCTAAAAGCTGCGCACCTCCGACGGTCGAATTTACAGTACAGTAGAGAGCGTAGACGCGTATTTTGGCGTGGCGGTACTGTACCTGACTGACCCTGAGCTGCATGTCGATCCTCGCATTTTGTTTCGAAGATGGAAGGTCAGACAGCGCATAAACTCACACTAAGCGTGTATTTTTCCTTCGAAAGAACATCAAAACAACGTGCATGCGGCACAAAGTAAGGTCTGCACACCAAACGCATGCAACGCAAATCTTGCCATCAACATCCATCCCTTCCCGTGTTGTTTAGCTATCACACGCTGCACTGCACAGTAGCTTACCGTTGCGTCGGCCACTTGTGTGCGGATCCGACTCAGCTCACGTCCACATGGTGGCAACACTGGTAGCAAGTATATTTGAAATGGTACTGAAATGGATACCGGAGTGGTGGTAATTGCACTTTACCACACACGGGCAAGAACAGAATCCTCCGGCAGCAACGGGAAGCACAAGGGCACCTATAAACAGACCTTTAGCCACGCGATTCACGACTGGAACTTTTGAGCCAAGTCAAGGCCGGAACCGGTGACCAGCAGCATGCTTCCATCGGAAAAAGTCGAGGTGCGAAGAGCCTTGAGCATCTTCGGCACCATTCTGCACCATTGTACAGAATGTCGCTTGACGAACCCTGCACAAGGCGCTCACGTCTTGATTCATTCCAACTCTCCTTACCAGGATCAGGAGGCTAGAGACAGGGTTAGAAACTGTCTGAGCAGTGCCTTCGGCTAAAGGTGATGGCAAAAGTACAATGGACGATTGCGGCATTGTTGGTTGCGGCAAGTACGCCGGAAGCTGTCCATCATGCGAATGCCGGTCGCGGGATTCAGGCGACGGTGAGCAGACTAAATGGCGGAGATTGAGTAACTGTTCGACGAGACCCGATTTGCGAGCTCCGCAATTTTGATCTAGACTATCTGCCCGATCAAAGTGCCCGATGTCCCTTGCTGACTCCAGACGACAGTTGAAAAACGACGGCTGGACATGCCCTGTGGAAGCAGCCCTCAACTGTCGCCCTTCCCGTCGTGGATCACCTGGGACAAGCAATTTGACGTTTGATGAGCCTGTTGTCCAAGCCCCTCTCATTGGCAATCTCGCTCCCTCGACCGACGTGTGTGCGATAGAACAAACGCAACGTCTGTTCCTAAGCCACCCCGCCATTCACACCAGACATGTGACGAAGGAGAGTCAAAGGTGAAGCTGGCTCTGTCTGTGGCAAGCAGGCTAGCCTCAACTTCTTCTGGTAGCGCTTACCACTTCTCATCGTATTGCACTGCGCTGTGCTGTGGATCTTTTAATAGCATAGTCAGTACAGGGTTGGCTGTGCAACGATAATGCGACAACGATGAAATCACACCTGTCAAGACGCGCCAAGACGAAAATTCCGGTCGTACCTGCAGGTTTTCTATAGCAGGCCCATGCGTTGACCTCCACTTGCACCGAGCCAGCTGGCTCTGGCACATGAAGTCACCTTCGCGAGTGAGCGCTGCAGCACAGATTCCTGTTGCCAAGACGGTGCCATGTGCAGGTGGCTTGAGTTAGGAGAGTGCCTTATGAATTCAAGGTGAGCCTCAGACAAGCTTTGCCTTGCTAATGCATGACCGACCGCTGCAAGCATATTTATCAAGGCTTCCCTGATCCTCGCCACCACACTTCAAGCGACAGACTTCTCCAACAACCACCACCTTGATCAACTCGATCTTGCTACACACCATCCGAAAGAATCAGTATGTCGAGTGTCAGTCAAAATCACCCTTCCAAGGGCATCGAGATCCTCAGCATTGCTGGTGCCGTCGCCACTCAGGAGTACCACGGTGACACGGTCGGTCTAGGCTCGGGCAAGCTACAAGTGCTCCTCGTCAGCATTGACCTCAACGACGATGCTAACAGGGCCGGATCCGGCGCTGATTCGACTTCTGGTAAGCAGCCGCCGGACTACTCTACGGACCTTTGGCTGGTCCTTTCGATCGGTGACGACTTCTCACTGCCCGTGGCGGCCACCCAGATCATCACGCCACAACACAACAAGCCTCAAAACTCGTATCTCTTCCCCTCGCTCGAGCTCGAGGGCGCTGCTATCAAGATCACTCTACCTGCCACAACAAGCGAGTCAGATGTCAAGCGCTTCGAGCAGATCCTGTCTCAGTATGCTGCCTATCAAGATGACAAGCGTCCTGGCGTTGGCTCGATGGAGCTGATGGACGAAGATGGCAACGTTGTCGGTGTGGTTCAAGGCTTCATTGCGCACGAAGCTGACGCCATGTCTGACTCGGGCAATGAGAAGGCTCCTGTGCTCATCGATCTTCCTCCCGAGCCTGTCAGTGAAGGCGAGAAGCAGGACTTGCAAGTGGATGTGCTCTCAGCCGACGAGAAGCGAGACTGGATGATCCGAGGTGCCGACCTGATTTCGCGAACCATCATCAAGACCTCTGAGTTTGTCGGTAGCAAGATCCAAGGCGCAGCTGACTCGTACATGTCCAAGCACCCCGCCGCTGGGTCTTCGGGCACCGCCAGTCCCATCGAGAAATCCGACCAGCCGGGTCGTGACCTTGTCAAGATTGGTCCAAAGACACAAGCCGGTGTTCGAACCCTTCACGAGTGGTCCGGCTCTGCCGTTCAGGTGTCAGCAAAGACGACGGGTGCCATTCTGCGTGCTGCGGGTAACATTGGCGACAAGGTGGGCAAGAAGACCGGTATTCAGCGCAAGGTGAACCCTGATGGCACATATGGACCGGCCCCCACCGGTATCCGTGGTTTCATCAACCGCTCGCTCATTGCTGCCAATACGGTACTCGACGGAGTGGATGCTGGCGCTCAGACACTTCTGTACACCAGCGGTGAGGCTGCCTCCAAGGTCGTCGGACACAAGTATGGCGATGATGCACGCCAGGTTGCTGAAGGGATCAGCAAGACTGGAAAGAACGTGTTCATCGTGTACAAGGATGTTCGCGGCGTGCGTAGGAGCGCGCTGCTCAAGGCTGCTCGTTCACGAGTTATGAAGGCCAAGCTCGAAGACGGTCGAGAGGTCACCGTCCAGGTCGATGAGAAGGGCAATGCGGTCGCCAAGGAGATCTCTGGACCAAAGTCGACGGGGGAGTCGATCTCAGAAAAGTCATCCTATTCCACGGCTCCCTCGACACCGTCTGTGTCTCAGCCACCTTCGTTCTCGACGGCTACCAACACATCGGCAGGCTTGCCACCCCCGCCTTCCCACCCCTCCGCCAAACGCTCTCCCAGCCCGAAGAACTAGGCCGGAGGCTTGATGTGAAAATGCAAAATGCAATGTTTGACTCCGTCTTAGCCAGTACGAAGCACCGGTGTGTGATGCCAGGTGTGAAAGAATGTGATGTGAACATGGGTTGTTGTTCACGATGCAGCGAATTGAGGCGAGGGCGCACCTATAATTAGTGTTGCTTATTTCCATGTAACAATGCCAAGCCCGGCCGCCGACCTCCACAATGACACTTCTGTGAGCGGTTTCAACTTAGTGCGACACCGACTGACTCGAGCCAACGAATGCGAGAGTGGCGAGGCTCACTTCAATTCTGCACCCAAGCGCTGTTTAGCTTCGAATTGGCCGTTGGCGCACGCTTTCTTCCTGCATCTCCTTCATCCTCCTCCTCTCCACCTCCGAACTCACCCACCAGCATACTTGGCTTTGAACGGTCTCACGACTGAACGACAATCGACTCTCTCACTTGGTACTCGCGCACAAGATTTGCTCATTCGTCGCGCTTTTGCTCTTAAGCACACAGCCTTACAAGTATGGCGTCGTCGAAGCGTATCGCCAAGGAGCTCGGGGATCTCATCAAAGAGCCTGTCGATGGCATCACGGTCGAGCCAAAGGAAGACAACATTTACAAATGGACTGCAAAGCTCCAGGGCCCCGCCAAGAGCCCTTATGCGGGCGGAACGTTCTTGGTCGACATGGACTTCCCCATCGAGTATCCATTCAAGTCGCCCAAGGTGCGCTTCAACACCCGCATCTATCACCCGAACATTGATGAGAGCGGAAGTGAGTATTGTAGAAAAGCTGCAAGGCAGTTGATGTCTGATCCGCGATTAGGCTGATTGCTCACATTTTTCTCTGCTGCTATTTGTCTCCAGACCTTTGCGTTGGTATCCTCAAAAGCGAAGCTTGGAAGCCAAGTACCAAGGCCGTGACAAGTAAGTCTGGAGCTCAAGAGTCTCGGCTACTTCATAGCATAGCTGCTGACTTGTGTCTCATCTCCTGTCTTGACCGTATCGATACAGTCCTGCTTTCCATACTCCAGCTCCTCGAGGAGCCCAATCCAGACGACGCCCTTGTCGCCTCCATCGGTGGGTGCCCACTCTTTCTTCATACACTCAGCTCGACTAGCCCTCACTGACTCGAACACATCTGTCTGCCTCTCTTCTTGTGCACAGCTGAGCTCTACAACATCGACCCAGCCAAGTTCGACAAGACAGCACAAGAGTACACCAAGAAGGTAAGTCAATCGAGTTCCTTCTCCAGTCGCTTCTCAAGAAATGATGGAAGCTCAGCGCTAACATGATATACAATCCCGCTCTTTCTCACGGCTAGTACGCATCCGCATGAAGCAAATCATCAAGATCGGTCCAACACCAAAGTCCCCGCCCTGTTTGTCATGAACCAGAAGCAATGTACCAATAGCTGGCTTGCAAGTATTCGCATATCACATTCGAGTTTTGCGGTCTTGGGTTGAGCGGAGACCCACCTATGGCGAAGCGTACGGTCAAACGTGCGTGAACAGGAGGGAGTGGAAGGGTCTGAGCTGCTTCTTGCCTCTAATCACTTACGGACGTTGTTTCAATAGCGTGCATTGTGTGTGTTTCCGCAGATCAAGTCACGTTGGAGGTGGCAGTCTGCTTTGCCGGTACTGCGCCACGGCTGTCAGCGGAATACCGTCCCTCGTCTCGTAGAAGAGTATGAAATATGGGTTGCGCAAAGGCCACTTGTGCTGTCAACTGGAAGGGCAGGGCAGTGTTGAGAGGATAGCTCTTGAGTAGGCATATTAATGCGCTCGCCGTCATTGGATGCGCACCGGGATTGCACGCACGAAGCACACGTTTTCCGGTTGATGAGGTGTTGTTTCGCAATTCCAAAGTAACACACCACTTCACCGTTTCCGCATCGGGCTCACACCACTCGTCCATCTGGACGCACTCACTCACCTCTCAACAATCGCGCTCCTGTGCTATACCACTCAGAGCTCACTGGCTTCGAAGCAGTTACGAGGCAATTAGTAGCGATGGCGATCCACATCCTTGGGCTGCGGCTGCAAGGCTCGACGCTGCACATCCCAGCCACGCACCGGCGCCGGACGCTGTCGATTCTCTCGCGACTACAAAACGCTTCCGCTGCGGCACTGGGCGCGTTTAGCGTAGTCCACCTCTCAGCGCCGCTGATGAGCTTGCTCCACCTATCGGGAGACGTGAACGACCGCGTAGATGCAGTGTCCAGGTGGATGTTGCTGGGACGAGTGGCGTACCAGAGCGGCATTGGCGAGGCTATGCTCTGGGCATCGCTCGGAACTCATCTGGTCTCAGGGGTTGTCAAGCGCATTGTCACACGCTTCACCGTAGCGAGCTATGAACACGCCGATGTAAGCTCGAATGATGCAAAAGATGCGGTGGAACAGGCGCCACCACGGCCAGCGAACAAGCTATCCACAGCGCAGCTGTCGGGCTACATCCTCGCGCCATTCGCCATCCACCACGCGTTTGTCAACCGCATCCTCCCCTCCTCACCATCACCGCCGATTGCTGGCTTGTCCCCATCAGAGCTTGACTACTCGCTCGTCTCGCACTCGCTCTCGCACTCCAACACTGCTGTGAGGGCCGTCATGGCGAGCGCGTACACTGTCCTGATCGGCGCATTCGCAGTTCACGCGGTGTACGCTGTGCCGACATTGCTCCGAGCTCTCCCAAGGAAGTCGTCCTCGAGCGCAGGGAGGAGCAAGCGTCGCTCGCAGGCTCAGGTCTCTGCATCCCTCGCAGCCGTGCTGCTGACGAGCGTGATCGCGCTCGTCCCCATCACGCGGGGCGACAGGCTGATGATCTCAAGTGCGCTCAAGGCACGCTACGACGCTGTGCTGCGCATCGCCGTGCCCACCCGCTTCTTCATGTAATTTCCCCCAGACTCACGCTGTATCTATAATCAATATGGATTGCCTTGCAAACAATGCTATGTGCTGCTAGGAACCTTCTTCTTGGTCCACCTGACCGTGCCGGGCTGTTGGTTATCCTTGCACGCGCCCTCCTGAGCCAACTGCACCGCGAGGCTGTTCTGCTCCTTACTGATCTTCCAAAACCTCACGGTGCAGTCGATCTCCTCGTACCCCTTGACCGCCCTATCCAGCAACTCCCACAGGTCCCTGTCCGGCACCTGCTCTCCAATTTGACTGAGTGGAGAGGCCGTCATGATCTTCCACTTATTGTGCCGCCACTCCCAGATCCACCTGCTAATGCCGTCGACGAGCCAGCCATGGTGCGTGGCAATGACGATCTTATCGAACCCTTCCGCCTCCCAGCGTGTAAACTCAAAAGCGGCTAACGCCGCGCGCAGGGCTGCACGGCGGAGCGTAGAGTGGCAGAACTCAGGCGGTTTCTCGAGCCGGCGAGAGAAGTTGGTGTCGATGGTGACGCCAGGCGAGCGTTTGTACGATGGATCCTGAGCGCGAGGGTCGTGCGTCGGGCAGTAAACGAAGCCGAGCCCAGCGCGCTTCTCCTCCTCCTCGATTGTCGGTGCAGAAGCGAGCGAGGAAGCCTTGAGTTGTGCCTCGAGCGTCTTGTAGTCCGGCAGCTTACCAGCGCCGAACATGGCTTTGCGCGTAGCCTCGACGGAGAAGTCCGTGGGCACCGAGCTGTAGATCGACGCAGCATCGGATGGACCGAGTCGAGACGCGGACGTGTTGGTGGTCAGAATCGAGTTGGCATCGCTCCCCACCTTGACTGCCGCGACTTGGCCGGGGGTCAGCGCAGCGCCGGCACAGAGGATGAGCATCTGGCGCGGGTCGATCTTGCGCACGTAGCGCAGCGGACGCCATGGACGTGGGTCGGGAACGAACAGGTCCTCCACACGCAACTCGCCCAGCCGCGCCGTCCTGATCGTCGCACCATCCGATTCCGAGGCGGGGAACAGGCTCGCTTCGTACATCGAGGGCACTCTGCCTTCCGTGGCGTCTTCGAATTGGGTGATGCCGAGCTTCTTCTCTTTCTCGGTTAGGCGGTCGAGCGCGCGGTGCGTGGACCAGTTGCTGGAAGAGGCCCATGGCGTTCGTGCGTTGGCAGCGTCGCCGCTGACTGAAGGCGGTGGCCGGAAAGGTGCGGTGACGGCGTTGGCAGAGACGTTAACCGGCAGCTTTTCGATCCGCTCAGTCGCTAGATTGAAGGTCGTCATCTTGGATTGCACCGATGCCATCGTTGCTGTCGTTCTTATCGATGCAGCGTCCTCATCGCGCTTCTGTGCTGGTGATGCTGATTCCTTGCCCTCGTCTGAGGGGATCTCGAAAGGTTTGGCGCTCTCCGTCGCAGCTTGCTTGTCAGCATGTGTTGACTCTTGTTGCTCAAGGAGGCTTTCCTTGTATGCCTGAGCTTGCGTGCGTCCTAGCTCATCGAGCTCTGGCTGCGTTGCGCTTTCGGCAGCCTTCTTCTTGTTACCGTGCTTCTCGATCTCCTTTGTAAAGTCGTATGGTTGGGCATCGCTGTCGTGCATCTTGGCCGGGATGAAGAGCCGCTTGGCAGAGTTGTGCTGCGCCAAAGCATCGGGAGCGTACGAAATGCCCCCCGGAGTGTCGAGTCTCACTTGGTAGCTGGACTGCTGTGCTTCATCTTTCCCGCTCGTTGCTGGCGTGGCGGTGTCGCCGTGAGTGGTCGGGAGAATGACTTCGTACGAGTTGCCGCCCTCGTAGGCACGGCGAGATGCGCTGGCAGACTTGGACGCAGAGGGGCGAGCCCATGCTTGCAAGTAGCGATAGTCGGGCGCTGACATGGTGAGCGCGGATGAGGCCGTAGGCAAGAGCAGTCGTCGTCGGGAAGAAGTGCGAAGATGAGTCCGGCAGGAGTAGAAGTGTTCGGGCGGCAAGGGTCTGTGTTATTCGGCAAGCTGTGCAATCTGCACGAATACGTTTCGGAGACTAATTCCGAAATGACAAAACACGCTTTCATTCACCAACACTCACACTCAAAATTGGCCGCGCCGCGCTCATCTTGATCGCCGATGTTCCCTATACGATAAATTCACGGCAGCATACTCGTCACCTTCTCCTTCTCGTTCTCCCAGGCTGAGCCTCGCAAGTTCACATCAGGCAGCATGATTCCCGGTCATCATTGGAGTTTGATATTCAATTGAGTGATTGAAGATTGACATCACTGACAAGGTGGGGTTGCAGACTAGTCCCTGGGAAGAGTACCGATCTCCTGCAGGTATCGGTAAGTCTCCAGGTATCCATCCTTCACCGTGTCGCACACAACGTTCCAGCCCGCATCCCTTGCCTTGTCCAGACTACCCTGCTGATCAAAGGTAGCACCCAGTGTGAAATCAGCAAAGGCAAATGTCGCGTGATCGGAAAACGCCTTAGGATCACCGCCCTTCTCGCTGGTCAATTTCTTTCAAGCCTCGAAGTTCTCTTCACGCTTGCTCCACTCGTCCAGGCTCAAGCTCAGCTTGGGCGGCTTGTCGTTGTACTCTGCCTTGCCAGCTTCGGTCGGAGGCAGAATCTTGAGCCCGAGCTCCTCGCCTAGATCCTGCCAGATCTGGCCAAGCTTGCGCTTGTCGCCATCCTCGATGTTGAAAGACTGGTTCTCGCACTTGGCCGCGTTGGCAGGGTCGGTGAGGAAGACCTGGAAGCGAGCATTGTTGATCGCCGTGCTCTGGGAGACGAAAATTTGGTCCCAGTTGAGGTTGTTACCGGGGTACTGCACTTCAATCTTGCCCTTGGCCTTCTCGAGCGCAAGGTAGAGACTGGTCGAAACGGCCTGGTTCATGAAGTTGCCCTTGGCGGCACCGATGATCGTGTTCGGGCGGGTCTCGGACCATACGTATCCATGCTTCTTTGCGTGGGCAGTCAGAGTGTCCACTTGGTCGTAGTAGAAGTTGGGCGGGTCCGTAGGTCCGCGAGGAGCATCCTCTTTGTAGGGCACGGGAGAAGCGATATCCTTGTTGGCCAGATGAAGTGAGTACCACTTGTAGCCGGTCTGCAGATGGAAGTGCTTGAGCTGCTTGCCCGCTGCAGCATAAGTGGCATCAAGTGCCTTGCTCAGGAGCACGTGGTTGACATCGAGAAGTTCTTGGGCATCCTTCTTCTCGATGTACGTGTAGTGAAGGGCTGCGTTGACGTTTTCGCCTCCGTTTGCCTTGACCTGTTCGGCGATCTCGTCCACTGAGGCATTCAAAATGTCGATCGAGACAAACTTGATCCTCCTGTCCTTGAGGTCAACCTGGGGTGGCCTTCGCGATACAGCTAGGATCGAGCCGACCACGCTAGAGGGTTGCTCTACCAAGGCACGCAGCGCAGCGATGCCTGAGACACCGTTGGCGCCCCAAACAATGTAGTTCCTGGGCGAAGACATGTTGATCACAGACCGATAACCAGTGATGGTGAGTAGATGGATGTAGTCCAGTTCGGGAGCAGCCCAATCATCCTTATGTATCTATGTTGGCCAGTCCGGCAATGCAAAATCAGCGTTAGGAAGCCTCCACCTGCAATATGCCACATGACGTTAGCGAGACAGCCTTCCTAGATGCGTGACGTGCTCAAACAATCACATGCACCAATTCCAGCGGTTAAAATTGCCATCCACATGGTTTGAGCTCTGATTACGGTTCGGCTGCAATTGGTCATTCGCTCGGGTGCTTGTGTGGAAGAACTAACTGTTACCGCTTACACATGTGGTCAGTCACGTAGGAACGCCAGGCGCTTGAGCAGGATTTCAGCGCTATCCGTCATCTCGGTGCCAGCTGCAATCACTTTCTGCAGATAGTCATTGGCTAAAGCCAGGTTGCCGACCTTGTTTGCCGCAGCTTCCTCGCGGTCCTGCTCCATCTCGTCTCCTGCCACAAGACCTCCTGCTTCGGCACGCTGCTGCGCTGCCTTGGTCTGGTGAGACGCGCCGATTTCGCCCATCTCCCATCTAGCTGCAATGATGTATGATCTGGCGTATCTTGCAACCACGTTTGATTCGGTCCCAGCCAGCGCACGATCCACGACCTGCACGAGGCGGCGGTGGTACGATGCAGCGGCTTCAAAGTCACGCTCCTTCTCGTACACCTCGATAATCCTCGTCAGCCCAATCACAGTGTCTCCTTGGTTGAGTCGGCAGGCGAGATAGCGCTTGAAGCACGAAATGGCGTCCTGTGATCTGCCGAGATGGTCGTAGCAAATTCCCATGCTTGACCACATGCGTCCGTCGTACGGCCGAATTGCGGCACACTTTTGGAAGTAGTTGACAGCGTAAGTATAGGCACCATTGAGCTCGTAGACTTGACCGAGTCCGTACAGTGCGCGGTACTCCCGCGGGTTGATCTTGAGCGCTCGGCGATACATCTCGGCAGCGGCATGACTATTCTTGAGCTCAATGTACTCGTGTCCGAGCAGGATCCAGGCCGGAACGCAGCCCGAATCGAGACGAAGGGCATGTCGAAAAGCCTCGATAGCACGATGATGGTCGCTGCGTTGGTTGTAGTAGTTGCCCACCAGGCAGCAGACTTCGGGTCGGTCCTTGGCGAAGGAACTGAACTTGTGCGCCAGATGTGCCAACTCCGCGGTGCGGTTGAGCAAGTACAGCGCATTCGAGTAGTCTGACAGCCCGTCGATCCTGTACGGGTCGATCGACCACGCTTCTTGGAAGTCCTGTTCTGCTTCAATGTAGTCGAGTCGATGCACGTTTGTCTGTGCTCGACTCGTGAGCAGGTATGCGGACCGTGGGAACGACTCCAGGAGGCGGTCGATGCGTGTTATCGTCAAGTCGCCTTCTTGTGCCGAGTGGCGGTCGAGGAATTCGCGGAAGAAGCTCACCATGAACGACTCGGGCAGCAAGTCGGCCATCTGATCGGCTTCGCCTGGCTCTAGCGTCATGGCGAGTTCCTGCCAGGCTGCCCAGTTGTATGCAAAGCTCTGTACGGATCGAACAAAGCAGTCCATGGCCTCGATTGGGCGGTTGAGTTTGCGAAGGATGGCGCCTTTGAGGAAGAGCAAGAAAGGATCGGTCGTTTCAATCAGTTCCTTGAGGATCGGGATCAAGCTTGGTGATGTTGCTGGAAGTGTGCCGTTGGGTTTAGGGATGACCATGCCATGCTCGTCCAGCTTGCGCTCAGACATCAGGAACCGCGCGTATAGCTTCAAGAATCGAGCTTTGTCCGATGTACACTTGCTGTTCTCAAGCACCCAGATGCACCGTTCGAGCTGATGCTGGTCGAAATGGCTTTTTGCCAACATATAAGACTCTTCTTCCAAGGCTGATGCGCCCATTAGTGCGCCGCCGAAGCGCAGCTGTGACGGACCTGGCGAGCAGTCGACCGAGTTTGTATTTGATTGCCAGTGGACATGCGCTGATCCAGGGGCATCGCCATCTTCGCTGTCTACCGTGATCAGAGAGCTGTCTGCATTCACCCTGGGAGATGTGAGGTGGCTGAGACGGGCATTGACCAGTGGCGATGAGGTGAACGAGCCGGGTCCAAATCTGCCAGAAACTTCGCTAGTGTTGCCGTCTTCCATGCTGGGTTCCGCCGACATGCGCTGGTGCATACCGAGTGCTGGTGTCGAGTGCTCTGGTATGTGTGATCGCGCGTTTCGGCGTCTTTTTGCCGCCGGTGTTGAAGTTGCGACCGCCGGATCATCGCTGCGACCAGTGTGTGCGCGGAAGAAAGACTGGCCGTCTTCTGCCTCTACGTACGGGACAGACTGGAGTAGCTCGAGGGTCCATCGTGACGAAGATGCTAGGCCTCGATCGGACAGCTCTGTCGCTGCGAATCGTAGTGCTTCCCGCGCCCGAGCAGGATCGAGGTCTGGGAATGGGTAGTCGATGTCGAACACGGATGCTTCAGACATTGCGACCGAGGAAGCTGTGTTGGTGGGGTAGGGATTGCGCGAGAGCGTCGCCTTGCAGGTCGTGTGTCCAGGCGGCCACTCGGTATGGCTGGGCTTGTGTGCTTCCTCGCCGTAAGATAGATGGGAGAACGTCCGAGTTGTCTTTATGTTGCCGCGAACAACAACCTTCACCCGAGTTGCTGGATCGTGCCAAGGGTCTTCGCCATCGACAGGATCGGGCTTCGTGTGTTGTTCTCCGTGACCGACACCCGACGTGTTTTTACGCGCTGTCCTCCACCTCGAAACCGCGTCAGGAAGTGTAAAAATTCCTGGATTCCGTAAGAAAAGCAAAAAAAGATCCCTTTTCTTGGCTCGTAAAATCATCGTTAAATTGCCCTCGTCACACCTTGTAATGCGAGGAACAAGTCGGACTTGAAGTCATCAGCCATCGAAAGCATTCAGAAACTTACTCGGCTCTGTAGCGAGAAGATCTGTCGATACCATGTTTGATGAGGAAGTCACACTAAGTCACGATGACATAATCAAGCCAAAGCGAAGGAGGAAAAAAAAGCCCAAAAAATGCGGTCTGGAGGAATCGAACATCCGTCTGCTCGGCTCAGGGACCTCACAGGAGGCTTTTCCACAACGAGCTGTACTAGACCACTATACTAAGACCGCATATCAACACAATGATCAGCGCCGCATTGCAATTATATATGTTGCGACGCAAGCTCATTCACACGGTCTGATGGACACGTGCATTCCGCCAGATGAGATCTATACCACGACCGTATCGAGACTGGCACGATCGACAAACAAAGTACACAAGGAACTCGTGGAAGAAGAGAGAATGTGCGATTAGATCTGAGTGGAGTTTGGTGGGGTTGAGTTGACTACAATTACAAGAGTGAGACAGAACGGTTCAAAGTCTAGCTAAAAGTACAATGTCGGAACACGAGGCTGGGGAGAGGTCGGTTTTGAGCTCTCCTTTTGGCACGAATGTACGTTGTTGCGATGGCTGATCGTAGAAGCGGGAATTACCACTTGCTGGAGCTGCTGTCGCGGCTGAATCGGCTCTCGCGAGCGTCGCGGCCACTTCCCCAGCTGCCGCGGCCACCGCTAGAACGAGGGCTACCTCGGCCATCTCGCGAGTCGCGGAAGTCACGACCACCATCGCGACCGTTGTCTTTGCTGAAGCGACCACGCCCGAAGGATCGAGCCCCGTCGCTACCGCCACGGCCACGAGGACTGAAGCTGCCACCTCGGCTGCTACCACGAGAGTCCTTGATGCCAAGCTTCTGCATGTAAGCCTCGCTCATGTGCGGAGGTCGTTCCAGACGGCCTGCCTCAACCGACCACTGCTTGAGGCCCTCGAGCATCGCCATCTTGTTAGTACGCAGCTCTTCGCCCTTGCCCATGTAGAATCCGAGCAGCGAGTTGAACGTCTCGCGCACCACGTCCTCTTCGCCCGACAACGACTGGATCGATTCTTCGACATGTGGCATAATCTTCTCGGTCGCGTACTTGCCCGAGAGAGGTCCTTTGAGTTCCGCGGGGGGCTTGTGAGTTTCGTATCTGTTCTTGTGGATTTTCCTGGCAGGGCCGCCTTTTTTGTTAAGCGCCTTGATCTCCTTGATGAGCTCTTGAGGGATGGCAAACTCTTCGGGCGCTTCATCGAAGCGCTTGGCGAGCGTTTCGACTTCCTCCTTCAGGTCGTCAACGTGAAGCTGCTTGACAGGGAGGTCGTCCAGCTGGAAGTGGAGGAAGCTGCGTTCAAAGTTCTGCAGAACAATATCCGATCGTCCTTTAGCACCGGCTCGACCAGTTCGGCCAATTCGGTGGATGTATTGATCCTTGTTGCTGGGAATGCCAATCTGGATGACGCGAGTGGTACCGGGGTAGTCGACACCACGAGCACTGACATCCGAGGTGATGAGGACGCTGGCGCCGCTCTTGTCCTTGCGGAAGCGATCGCTGGTGTTGAATCGAGCTCTCTGGTCCTTCTTGCTGTGAATCTCAAACACATTGGATCCGGTTCCGGCAGGCAGAAGACGCTGTGTGTCACGAATGACGTCGGCCAACAGCTCAGTCATCTTGGTGGTGGCAGCGAAAACGATGACCTTGGACTTGCCTGGGTTGATGAGCTGGTCGTGAGCGATGAGACGCAACACGTGTGGGATCTGCTCCTCGGCTGATTCGAGAACGGTGGCATATTGCAGAATGTGCTTGTGGACATTCTCTTCTCCGGCAGGAACGCAGTCGATGAATCGGTGATCCTTCTGCAAGCTGGCACGGGCGATGGCGCGGATCTCTGGGCTGACGGTGGCACTGAAGAGCATGTTCTGGCGGTCAACCTTTTCGGGAAGGTGGCGCATGATAGCTTGAAGATCGTCACGGAAACCCATCTCGAGAAGCGTGTCAGCTTCGTCAAGAATGAGTGTGCGACAGGCGGTCATAGCCTCGCGGATCATACCGACATCGTTGAGCAGATCGAGGATACGACCTGGGGTAGCAACGACAACGTCAGGGCGTGATCGCCTCCAGTCGTTGATCTGGAAGTTACGACTGGCACCTCCAACAAGCAGCTGAACCTTGAGATCCGGTCGGTGCTGAAGCAATTTCTTGGCTTCTTCAGCAATCTGTGTAGCAAGCTCTCGGGTCGGGGAGAGGACGAGGGCACCGACAGTGTTGTTGACGAATTGTTTCTCAATCTCTTTGAGCTCCTCTTTTGTCAGCGATGCAACGTCGAGTTCCGGCCTGTGACGGTGGAGCATGTTGAGCCATGGCTTGGAAAAGCGTCCGCGACCAACATCCTCGATGGATCGCAAACGAGCTTCCAGGGCGGGAACGAGGAATGCGATCGTCTTTCCGGTACCGGTCTTGGCCTTGACTAGCATGTCGCGGCCTTGTCCGTCGGGCATGGGAGCCGCCGACTCTCCGACGCCGCTGGCAAGTTCGGGAAGAAGATGAAGGACGCTCTGCTGCACAGCCGACATGGTGGTGTAAGCAAAGGGCTTGACCGTCAGAGCCTTGAGAAGAGCAGGATGGATGGAACCTTCCAAGGAAGCGAAGGTGTCATCCTTTCTTCGTTTCGAGCCGGACTCTTGTGTCTCGCCGTGGCTAAGCATAGCAGCTTCATGTTGCTCGTGAGCGGATGTGTCCACAGCAGCTGCTGCAGCTGCAGGTTCGGCATTCTTGGATGAATGGGCCAATCGACGGGTAGCGTAGGCCAGACTGGAGCTCCAATCCGGACGAGCAAGATGGCTTTGTCGAGCTGATGCGAGTGCTTGGTACAGGATAGGTTTGGCGGCGGGGAGTGAAGCCCTAGTTCGGATGACAGATCCGGCAGTCAAGGTCGAGACTTGACGGATGGCGGCCGTGTGTCGCACGAGCCCCATGGGGCTGGCGAGCTTGGTGTACAGCATCGCGCTGATCGAGGCAATGGTGCCTGGGTGTGCAAGGGTATATGCTGCTTGCTGCAAGAGATGGAGCTTGCACAAGTTTCGAGATGATGGATGTGCTGTTGCAAGAGGTAGCAGGGAAAGAGACTCTAATCCAAGCACCCGGCAGTCACTTGGCCACCGCTCAGCTTAGCTTCCTTCTTCTTCTGAGCTGCAGCCATGACTGAGTAGCTAAGAAGTTTTGTCCAATTTTTTCCAGCTGCAGGGTCAAAATTGAATAGTGCCCGGCTGCACCCTTTTGCCAATTTTTTTCTTGGTGAAAACTCAATCGGGCCCGATCAACATTGGTCCAATTCCAGATCCACGATAAAGTAGTCAAGTGTCGAGATTTCTTCTGGCGGAACGCGGGTTGCGGAAAGCATTGGCCGCCTGTTTATTGCAGCGCTTCGAGTCCAACACCGCGTAGCTCGCATTGACAAGACCAACACTTGTACTCTTCACCGCATCCTTTCACTCTGGTTCCTCCTTCTTTTCGTACCGAGCGAGGAGCTGCGGAGGACAATCAAGATGGCAGCTTCGACCAAGCTGTCGGGAGCAGCTCAAGTCATGACCGCAAGACCTCTGCAGCCGTCTAGGGTGCTGCTCTTCCTCACCCTGACAGGCGCAGCAGCACTTCGCATCGGTCTCTTCCTATACACAGATGCCTTTGGTCTCCTCCAGGATAGGCCGGAGCTCGCGACTCCTTTCAGCAGCTTCAAAGCACTTTTGGAAACTCATTACCTGTTTCAGCATCCGCCTCAGCCAAGTCTTGCCGAATCCGCGCATCACATGGCGGACCCCTACTCTGCCGGAACCGTTCACCATTCGCCCCTGCTTCTGCCGGTCTTGGACTACGCAATCAAGCGCATCCAATCATTAGAGGATCACCTACCCGCAGTGCTCATATGGGCGATCGCGGATGTTGTCGCAGGCTGGCTACTGTACCGCATCTGCCTTACAGGGGAGAAGGCAGCGTGGGCCAAGCAAACGCATCTTTGGACTTGGGACCAGAGCAGAGCGCTCAAGGTCGCTGCCGTGTTCCTGTTCAATCCTTACACAATTGCTACTTGCGCTGCTAGGAGTACCATCACGCTTGAAGTCGTTGCGTTGCTGGCCACCATATACTCTGCCATGTCCGGTACGTTGGTTCTTGCTCAGGACGAGCCCAGAGATATCTAATCACGCCGTTGGAAGTGAAGCTGATACTGAGCTTCTTCCTCTTTCTCGTTTACAACAACAGCCTCGGCGCTCCTCCTCGCGGTCTGCTGGGCCTTCTCTTCCCTTCTATCGCTCTATCCCGTCTTGTTGCTACCGATGCTTGTGCAACTATGTCGTCGCAGGGCCGGCGAGCTCGTGTACGAGCGTGAAGTTGCTCGCGTTGGGATGCTCAGCGATACCACAAGCGCAAAGTCAGCGCGTCAACTCGGCTTCCTTGTGGACCGTGTCCGATCCGCAAAGGTAAGTTTCTGCGCAGAAGATCCACACGCTCCTTTTGAGATCCCTCACCAACCAAGGAAACCTTCCTCTTTCATTCTCCCTTCACAGCGCCGCGCGGTGTTCAAGTGTCTCATACTCATGCCAGCAGCACTCGCAGGCGGCCTCTGGCTGTCGAGGGCCATCGCGCTCAGTCCCGGTAATGCCAATCTCAGCGCTGTCTTGCTCAATGTTCCCAGAGTGCTCGAGGTGCCACTCGATCAAGGCTGGGCATGGGCCGAGCAAGTCTACGGCTCAGTGTAAGTAATCGGGTGCCTTCATGCGCATGACCACAGTACAGGCACTCATATCAACAACTTCACTCTGATTATGTCCCCAACAGCATCTTGGCTTCTGATCTCACTCCAAACCTCGGACTTTGGTGGTACTTCTTCATGGAGATTTTTGACCACTTCCGAGATTTCTTCCTGCTCACCTTCAACGTGCACCTGGCTAGCTATGTGTTGCCATTCTCGATAAAGTTCAGGTAGGTGTGATCCAACCCGATTGGCTTCACAGGGCTGGTAAGCGAGAATGCTCACAGGTATAATGATGTTTGATCCCTATGATGGCAGGCAAGATCCGTTGTTCGGCATCACACTCATGACCGGTGTATTTGCCGTGTTCAAGAGCTACCCAACGATGGGCGATCATGCTCTCTTTTTCGGCTTGCTTAGCTTGCATAGCCAGATCTTCGAATGTGAGTTGCAATCGCGGGTTGATGCAATGTTGCTTGGAGTATGCGGTGGCTGACCCGCCGTTTGACCTCCCAATTGACTCTGGAAACTTCGATAGATCTGCGCTATCCACTGGTATCAGCGCTGACCTACGCGTACTGCACATGTCTATCGCCCGCCTTCCATCATTTGTGGCTGAACGCGGGCTCGGCCAACGCCAACTTCTTCTATGCCATCACGCTAGTGTGGGCACTGGGAGGAGGCATGCTGGTGCTGGATGCCATGTGGGCATGGGGACGAGATCGCTGGGAGAAAGAGAGGAAGGCGATCCGACCCCGCTCTGCGCGAAAGGACGAGCACAGTGCCGTGGCCGCAGAGAGTACGGAGCTGGCAGCGTCAGATGCTGATCAAAGCGCAGAAGCGGAGGTAGTGGACAAGGTCCTCGTGCGTGATGACAAAGCTAGAAAGCGTGTCGTCATACAAGTCTAGGTGACGAATGCAAGGCTATAAAAGATGCCGCGAAACGCCTCCGAGAACCTTCGAGTCATATTGTCCGTGGTTTGGTGTGTCGAGAACAGGTTGGCTTTGTTGAGTCAAGTGACAGCCTGGTTTGCCATCGATGGCTTCGAGTGATCCAAGGTGGACTTGGCATCTCCATGATAGTAGATGCGGTTGGCGACGTCCTTGACAGTCCAGTCGAGACCTTGCACGAGGTTGTCGCCCGTATAGGCGCTGCACGGCTGGATCCTCCAACTGTGCGCCGAGACCTGGTCGAGCTCAAGATGATTCTTGATTTGCTCCGCAGAAAGGGCACCAGGGAGATCTTGCTTGTTGGCAAAGATCAAGATGGTGGCACCGTGCAGTCGCTCCTCTTTGAGCAGCTTGTCGAGCTCCTCCTTGCAATCCGAGAGTCGCGCGGTATCGGAAGAGTCAACTACCCAGATGATAGCATCCGTCTTTTCAAAGTAGTTCTTCCAATACGGTCGAAGGCTCTTCTGACCTCCAATGTCCCACACGTTCAAATGGTAGCCTTGATATTGAAATGTCTGAATCGCGAAGCCTAGAGTGGGCGAGATGGCTTCGATCTCGGACTGGGGCTGGTTCTGAAGCTTCTTGAGGATGGTTGTTTTGCCGGCATTGTCGAGGCCAAGAAAAAGGAAACGAAACTCATGCGAGCGCAGTTTCGTCTTGCGGATGATCGTGAGGAGACCCATCGCTACACGATCAAAGCACTGACATGCGGTCAATGTTGGTGAGGCGTGATGTCGTTGATGTGTTGCAGGTGCCAACGACGGTCAACGTGGGTGCGTTGGATCCGAAAGGAAGTCGATCTGCAGCTCGCTTCGAAAGTAACACTTCAGCTTTTTTTTTCTTTTTTTTCTCTCTACATGTCAGCTCTTCGCATCTGTCATCCGAATTGAAACAAAATCAGCGCCTCGGACATCGCTCGCCGTCACCGACAGTCTAGAAAGTATGCTTGGCACAATCCAGAGCTAAAGATTCTCTCGCCAAGCCGCGGCAAGGCAAAAGACGGTCTGCGAACGATTCCCATTCCGCCGTTTCAAGTCCGCCGAGTTTCCGCCATGCGCCCAAAGCAAATTGTTTCTTGGCCTCGGGGCTTTCGTCCAACCCTTTTCCCTTGGCAGCTCACAGCACTCGAGCCAAAATGTCGCGCCCTCCCCTGTGTGAGAATAGTGTTGCTTGCTGTTTGCTTTGGCTTTCGCCTTGTCCATTGTATCAAGTTAAACACTAAAGCACACTCGTTTAGGCTTGTCACTTTCTTGCAACTCCGACCACCGTTTGTTACATCAGACATGGGCTTCAAACCGGGCCAGAATCCTTCGGTTCTCCAAATCATGCCGCAACCAGGCTGTGTCGACTGTTGAGTTCCGGACCCTAAGTTCGCGTTCGGCCCTCTGCACGTTTTGTGAGACCCTTCTGCCACTTTTGGCCGTCCAGAGACGCACCCAACCGAGTTGTAGCTCGACGAACCCTTTTTGTTGTTCGGCATTTCACCACCCCTCCTTTCCTCGGTTGCGACCTCCTTCACTGCAGCATTCGTCGATTTGAGCAGCGCAATGCAGACACACAATTCGTGATTCCTTCTTCTTGCTCTGTTATCCATTCTATCTCCATCTCTTGCGGCAGACAACACCCTCCGGCCTAGAGGAAGCTGCTCTTCGCAAGTATCGCCGCGACCAGATCTCTCGCGAGATGCCTTCGACCGCATCGCGCGCTGTTGTAGCGCTCTTGGCCTTGTCGCAACTCGCGTCTGGTGCCCTAGCCCAGATCTCACCTCAGATTGTGTACCAACCACCTCCAGCAACAAAGGGGGCAATATCACAACAGGGCAACTTGACCAACGGCGTCAACCCACAATACGTCGACCTGCTCGGCAATGCTCTATGGTTCTACGAAGCCCAAAGAAGTGGTGCTCTTCCTGCGAGTAACCGTGTTTCATGGAGAAACAGCAGCTGCGAAAACGACGGCTCTGCCAATGGCACCGATCTGGCGGGAGGCTATTATGACGCCGGCGACTACATCAAAGCCACCTATCCATTGTGCTGGACATTGACATCCCTAGCCTGGAGTGCGATCAGCTTTGGTTCGGCCTACGCGAGGAGCTCACAAGATGCGTATCTTGACTCCACGCTCCGTTGGGGCTTGGATTGGCTTGCCAAAGCTCACTCGGATGACAACACTTTGTATGTCTTGGTAGGCAACCCCCAAGTGTATGACCAGTACTGGGGAGGAGATCTCAACATTCCAGGGCCGCGCCTATCTTATAGCGTCACACGACAGAACCCTGGCACAGATGCTTTCGCGTCATGTGCTGCTGCATTTGCAGCTTCAGCATATCTGTATAGCGAAGGCAGCTCCTCGCTACCCACAGGCCCAAGCGGCGGTCAACTCGGCGGCGTTCCCAGCATCCGCAATCGCACCTACTCGGAATCGCTCCTTCGTCATGCCGAGGGTCTTTGGGATCTTGCCATGAACAGCTCGCCAAAGCAGGTTTACACGGTCGCGGCCTCAGTTGCCGGACCAAGCTATCCTTCCAGTGGCTGGACTGACGACGTTACATTCGCTGGGCTCTGGCTTACATTGGCCACAGGAGATCCGAGCTACGCGAATCAGGGTCTTGCATACTATCCGAACGGTACCAATGCCTATAGTAGTGTCAACAACGCGCTCAACTGGGACAGCAAAGTCCCCGCGCTCCCCGTCTTAGCAACCCAAATCGCGCAGCAAAACGCTTCCCTTGGCCTGAACCAGACACGTTTCAAGGCCGATGCCGAATCCTATTTCGACCGCCTTACAAATGGTGACATGAAGGATGTCAGTCAGAGTAAAGGTGGCCTCTACTGGTGGCAAGGAGACAGCAACTCTGCCAGCTTGAATCCTGCGCTCAATGCTGCCTTTATTGCCGACATCTATGCCAACTTTGCTTCAACTCCGGCCAAGACCACTGCATACCGTGGCCTCGCCGACTCGCAGGTAGACTACCTCTTGGGCAGCAACGACTATAACGGACCGTTCATCGTTGGGCAGCACCCCAACAGCCCTCAGAACCCTCACTCTGCCATGGCTGCAGGCGGTACAGACATCACCAATATCAATACTAGCCCGCCTACGGAGGCTCACGTACTCTACGGCGCTGTTGTTGGTGGCCCTGATAAAACCGACAAGTTCTTTGACCTCCGCGACGATTGGCCACAGACTGAGATCGCACTTGATTACAATGCCCCGCTGGTGGCGGCGGCTGTCTCGCGCATTGCAAGGAATGTGACCAACGACCCACCCTTCACAAGCCTGAGCGGTGGTGCCAATGTAGCTTCGGGTCTTCCACACGATGCGGCGTATCCCAGTCGCAAAGGACGCGGCCTCAGCACGGGGGCCAAGATCGCTATCGCTGTCATTGTCATCGTCATTGCCTTTGCAGCGATCGCAGGGCTCTCATGGTGGCAGCGCGATCGTATTAGGTGGTTCTACCGCCGCAAGAGAATGGGTCTCTAATGGGTCGACTTTCAACAGAACAATCCCACGGTACCGCTCTGCCTTTCATAGTCTATCTAGCATGCATCACACTCTTTTGGCTCTTGACAGGACAATACCATTCGCTTGATCGAGCTTCATGTCGTGTTCTCTTGTTTCGGCTGGCTGGGACTTGTCTGACACGGGAACGCTGCAGCTTTGAGATGTCTGCTCCGCAACAGCAGCGACAATGGAAGCTTCCGAATAGACTTTGAGCTAATAGATACATCTGTGATCATGCGATGCGGCCCAATACAGAGCCAGCGAAGAGCGCTGCTTGGCCCAAAAGCATCTTTGTCGTTAGATGGATGTCAATCCTAGTCCAGGCTGGAGAGGTGTGCCGTAGCAGATGCTGTATTTAGAACTCCCGCGGATTTCATGCACGTGCGTCGTCTCTGCCCTCTGCAGTCCTCGAGCCTTAATTGTCCGTGCTGACTTCGGCTGAAATTGCCATGTTCGCATTACGTGTGGAGGCTGTGCCTCGAAGCTAAGGTTATGGTGGTGCGCACAGAGGTGGTATATAAACTCAACCTCAGCCTACAAACGGTATCCCATAAACCCCCAGATCGTTTCGCGCTTCTCCGCTCCATCTTCAAAACTCTTGATTGAACACAGCATCCAAACGTCAACATGCCTTTCGATCTCAAAAAGACGCTCAAGACAGACGACCCCAAGTGGGACAAGCTGAAACAAGGATACAAAAAGGTCGAAACAGGTGCATGGAATGCTCTTGCACCCGTTGGAAACTGGACCAATCGAACTGCTGGCAAGTTTGGCGCCGAGTCCTTCTGGCCCACGGAGCTCGGGCTCGAGTGCGACAAGGCGGCTAGAATTTTGCGGACCTTCACGACCAAAGGCGCTTCCGTGGAGGTAGATTCCAGCAATGCCGCTGGCCTCAACGACGAGTCCGCCGTGATCCCACCTTCGGCTCCCAAAGTGGATGCCAATGGCAAGAAGATCAAGAACCCGCACAAGTACGACAGCCGCAAGACTCAGAAAGTCATCCGCAGGATCCCACCCAAGGTTCTTCAGAAGGCACATGGTCTGGCAATTTTCACTGTCTTTAGAACAGGCTTGGGATTCTCTGGCGCCTCAGGCTCTGGTGTGGTGCTCTCACGCCTCCCTGACGGCTCTTGGTCGGCTCCCTCAGGTCTTCTTATCCACACAATTGGCTATGGCTTCTTGATCGGACTCGACATCTATGACGTTGTGCTGGTGCTGCGCAACCAGAAAGCCGTGGATGCGTTCAAGCATCCCAAATTCAGTCTCGGAGGCGAGCTGTCCGTTGCCTGCGGCCCAGTCGGCAATGGTGCGATGCTCGACTCTGGTGTAGAAGCCTCGCCTTGCTGGTCTTACGTCAAAAGCAAGGGCTTCTATGCTGGTATCCAGCTCGACGGAAACATCATTCTTAAGCGTGATGACGAGAATGGCCGATTCTACCAATCCCCCGGCATCACTGTCGGCGACATTCTGTCCGGCAAGCTACCCGGACCGGCTCCGTCTGCCGTAATGCCTCTTTGGCAAACCATCTATGCGGCTGAAGGCCGATCAGAGGTGATGGGAACCGATCGAATCCCTGAGGGCGCGACACCTGGCGACCTCGAGCTGACCGAGGAAGAAATGAAGGAAGCAAGCAACTATGCGGCCCAGGAGCAGCACCAGCAGTCGAGCGAAGCAGCGACTGCTCAGGCTGGCAGTCTCTCTTCTCGCCGTGTTCCTCCGATACCAGGCGCAGAGCAATCAGCTCTGCCCTCCGGCTCGAGCGCAGTACCACCTGCTCAGCCTTACAGCGATCTGCCCCCAGACTACGAGTAGGTTTTGAGTAGAACAATCTTTGCACTTTTTCGTTTCCAGTAACTGACATCGTATTCATCATCCCCTTTGCACCTGACAGATTTGCAAGCGCACCCGTCAACGCCCAAGGAGGCAAACAGTTGAATGACAGCTACGCGTCGCAACCACCGCCTGCACACTCTGGAGATCTTCCGCCTAATCCTTTCTCGCATCCTGCGGATGCGGCGACTGCGACCGGTGCTCCACAATACGAGACGGCAGAGCAAGAAAAGGCAAGATTGCAGCAGCAGTATGCTAGCGCCACAGCGAGCGCTTCTACCGCTGGCGCGTCCTCGTCGCTACCTCCACGCGTAGAGGCGATGCACGATTTCCAGGGCCAAGAGCAAGGCGATCTCTCGTTCAAGGCCGGTGAGATCATTCAGGTCACTGGTCAGGAAGACGGAATGTGGTGGCGCGGAACGATTGGGATCCGCACTGGTATCTTTCCTTGCAATTACGTCCGCTCGCTCTGATCGCTTCAGTATATCTCCATGGAAAGTGACGCTTTGTAACTTACTATAGCCAACGTCGCTGTCCTAGCCACCATCGCAGATTGATGCTGTGACATAATAGCATCAAAGTTACAGTATTCACATGTCCGAGGACCTGCAGAAGTGCTTAATTCAATTTTGTCAAAACCCTAATCACACCAAGTGGAGGCATGAGAGCGGTCAAAATTGTTAGGAAGAAATGAGTTTTTGCAAAGCTTTAAGTCAAGAGTTCGACTCAGCCAACCCCACTCAGTGCCCGCATGCAACCAACACGCGACACTTTCGCCACCCAATTCTCCTTTCCGCACCTTTCAGCCTTCCCACCCCGTCTGCTCTCCAGCTAGCTTCCTGGCCACTGTCTTTTGGAGCTCGGAGTCCGTCATTGCTGTGACCCACCACACAGACAGCTTGAACCCAGGCCATGTCCAACGTTCGCGGCCCCACGTCGGCGTTGACCGAGTTCCTCAGGGAGCGAGGTATTACGGCTAGGAACACCAACCGCTTCCGAAGACGAGATCAGGATGAGCAGGATCAGGCTCAAGCACAAGCCTCTCCAGCATCCGGAGCTGGTTCTCCTGCTGCTCCTTCTCCCTCTCCACGCCCTCGACACCCGCTGGCTCGTAGTGGCAGCTCGATGAACTTCGAGAGAGACGACGAAACCGACGATGACTTGCCTGCCGAAGCCACCGCTAGCTCGTCTGCCGGAGTCGAAACAACGACCAGCTCGGGACGACCGAGCCGTTCCAACGGCAAGCGACGTGCTCCACAAGACGAGACTGTAGCTGAGACTAGCAGCTCGAGCCGCAGCAGCGCGAAAAGAGCAAAGTCCAAGAAGGGCGACGATGACGATGATTACGAGCCGAAGGCATCCCCATCGAAGGGACCGGCACCCCCTGATTGGGAGGACTCGCTTGGTCTTCCGCAGGCTAGTAGCTCCCGTGCTAATCACTCGTATGCGAACCGAACGCCTGGAAGCATCGCCTACTGTGATAAGTGCAAGATGAAGTTCACCATCACTCAATACACGAAGGTGTCCGACAGGGGCCCTCTGTGTCATCGATGCGGCCCACTGTATGCAGCCAAAGGAGCAGGAGCAGACAACAAGGCGAAAGCAGCTCCAAAGAAGAAACAGGTGCGTCGCAAGAATCTTCAAGATGGGCTGCGTCAGAGCTTTCCCAGCTTGCAGAGCTACTGCATCGATGTCATCAGTCGTCACATTGAAGATGTCGAGGCTTTCGGCCATATCGGTCTCCGCAACATCGATGCGATCAGTAAGGCTATCTCCAAAAACCGCAGTCTGAACCCCACGACCCTGCAGCTCTTCCTTTCGCCCGAGATCAAGGATCTCTGCCTATATGACTGCAGCAAGCTTGACAGCGAGTCTCTGCAGTCGATTGCCACATTCGCACCCAATCTCGAGCATATCAACCTGCAGCTCTGTGGTATGCTGGACAACGATGCCATCGATGCGTGGTCCAAGAAGCTACCGAAGCTGAAGAGTGTGGAGCTGTACGGTCCGTTCCTTGTGCGCAAAGAGGCATGGCACCGCTTCTTTGAAGCACTTGGTTCCCGCCTGGAGAGCTTCAAGATCCGAGAATCGCCCCGCTTCGATCTGTCTTGTGCAGAGGCAATGGTACAGCTCTGCCCAAACCTTCGCGAGCTCGGACTGGCGCAGATTGGTCCACTGGACAAGACGATGCTAAAGCCACTTGAAAGCTACGGAGACCAGCTCACTTACCTTGACGTCTCGGACCCTGGAGTATCAGCTCCAGGCATCCCACCCAAGTCGCTCGAAGATGAAGAAGTCGTCAGCTTGCTTCAAGCAGTCGGGAAGAACTTGACGCATCTGGATGTATCCAAGAATATCGACCTTACCGACCGTGTTGTCACGGAGGCCATCATGCCACACTGTCACAACCTCAAGACGCTGCGCCTGATCGGATGCGAAAAGTTGGAAGCCAGTGTTGTTGCTGATATGTTCACGGAATGGTCAAAGACCGGGGTTGCAGGCCTGTCCCATTTGCATCTGGACAGGATGCTCAAGCTCGACGACACACTGGTGGAACCGATGCTAAAGCACTCTGGACCTGAACTGGTAGAGCTGTCACTCAACTCGGTGGATGGCATCACGGATCAGGGGCTTGAGATTCTCGCCAACGCAAAGAATCTGCCCAAGTTGGAGCAGATGGACCTGTCGTTCGTGCGCGCCGTCGACGACGACAGCTTGAATCGTATCTGTCAGAACCTGCCGAGCCTGAGGAAGGTGTCGGTGTTTGGTTGCAATCGTATCAGCGACTTCCTCAAGTCTGATCGGGTTCGGATCCTTGGCAAGGAGAAGTATGCGTACTAGATACATACGTCTCCCTAAGATCTCAAACGGTCGCGTAGCTTTGCAAGTTTCCTGCATCATTGTACAGTCTCTATGCTGCACTACTCAGCTAGCACCACGATACAATAGCACGATCCTCACTGCTACCGCAGACTCTGTGCTTGGCTATGTTGAGCAGTGAGCATCAATCGTCCAGAAAGAGAGGTTGAGGTGTTATGACGATCCATGAGAAAAGATCACAGATGCGCACGACATCGGTGATCGTGGTGATGGCACTGCGCTAAATGGGGCCACACCTGGATGAAAGCATCTTGGCGCCAAGATTCTTGATATAGTGTAAGCGTTACAGTGAACGTCAGAATTCTATAACAAGTGCATTGCCGTATTCAGTTTATGGGAGGGAGCCGGGTGATGAGGAGAGCAAATGGTAAATAGGACCCGACGATGATGTCAGTGAGCGAGTCTGAGAGACGCCAAATTAGACCCGTGCCGACTTTCGGATTCACGAGGAGTTTGTGATACGCTAGCCGAGGCCAATGGCTTCGATTTGTGTCTAGAATCCAGCGTTAGAACTTGGTTCACGCGACCCTTTTGAAAAGAGACTGTTGCACATCATTGGCTCGATTAACAGCCGAGCCTCACCGTTACAGCATTACGTCGACGGTGCCGGAGCAAGTCGTTACGGCATGTCGACATCGGGAATCTCGGCCCGTGAAGGTGTCAACTATGACAGTGAAAATAGGATCTTTCCGGTCAGCTAGAACGTGACACAAAGCCAAGGCTAGGAGGTGCGCCCCATTTTGCAGAGGCTTGCATCTTGATTGCAGGCACAGCCCCAACAGACAGGCAGGGAAGTGGGATGTCGAGATTGACGAGAAGATAGTCGTGCTGGGCTGGGCGTGTGCGGGTTCAAGTTGCCGGTGTGTGTGGTGCGTATGTGCCATTTTACACGGGAATCGCTGCTCCGCCCCGCAAAAAGTGACCCGCACTTTCCCACTTGGAAGGACGGTGGTTGAAATTACCGACACATGCAGCGCCCCCACCTTTGACTGCAGTGCATTGGACCTGCAGAACCGCTGAAATCGTGAGAAATCAGACCTTCCAGCCTTGCGTTACGCCGAAACGCCAATCGACTGCTGCGCTGCACAGTTGCTTATCGGATCAGGATCTCCACCTGCCCAAAGGTGCAAGGGAGAGGCCCGTGTCTCAATAAAGCTTTTGTGTTGGTCATCTCGCTCACAGTGTTCTATGATTTTATGAATCCTTATCCTGTTCCTGCTCAGTGTCAGCACTGCAGCTTCCGCACTTTCCGAGAGATCCAAGCGTCGGATCCTGCTCGGACCGCTCCTGTATTCAACCGCCCTTCATCCCTACACCTTCAGCTTGCCCTAATCGAACTCGCAGCTATCCATCTACATCTCCGTGCCATGAGAATCACCATATCGACACCCTAAGATATCAAGACATGGCGATCGTTAGCAGTGCGTCGATCGCAGACTTGCGACACGTATCGCTCGCAGCTGGTCAACCGAATGGAGCTTCGCTGCCTACCAGATCGCTTGGTCGGGCCGATGGCACCCAACTGTTGGCATCTGGACGACTTACTCGCGAGAACCTAGCTAGTCTCCCTCATGGCAGCTCTACGCTGCCTGGACGTCTACGCTCCCAGACTGTCTCACAGATGGCTTTCCAGCAAGATACAGCTCCTACACCTGGGCTGTCCCGCGTTATGACCATGGATAGCTGCAGAGCTTCCATCTTGACCGACAGCACCGAGTTTAGCACTTCCAGCACCATCAACAGAGGCTATGCCGCTCGTATCGATGTCAACGGTAAGGTTAAGCCGCTCTCATCCACACCGGGGAGGCACGATTGCCAGACTATTGCTTTCCTCGAGGGTCCCTCCGACTCGCTCGACTACAAGACATATCGACCGGGAGACGAGATTAAGGGCGCCGTCCATCTTCTTCGCAACGATCCCGAGCGTGGCTACGTCACCGGTATCAAGGCTCGAATCCGAGGCGATCTTGAGACCAGCGTCTTTGGCGTCGGTGACTCGAGCTACTACTCGATGGACAACGAACATGGTATTGCCCGACGCCAGCTTCTCTTCTTCTCTGAGCAGAAGACCCTCGCCACCAAATCCGATCTCGAAAAGGGCTCCTTTCAGCTCCAGCAGACTGGCCTTGTAGACCATGGTCGTCGCAATAACCTCGCAGTTCCATTCAGCTTCGTTCTTCCTATCAAACTCCACGCTTCCGCACTCGATATGCTGGACAGCAAACTCAAAAAGTCGTTCAAGTGCGGCAAGAAGTACATCGATCTTCCGCCATCAGTCGACATGGAGACGCGCTACGCTCCTCCCAAGCCCAGACAAGTCTTTGGCCAAGTCAAAGACAAACTTCACGGCCAGAAGCTTAGACCAATGGCGCGCATCAAGTACGAGATCGACATCATCGTCAGCCGTCAGCGATTTGGGTCGGGACTTCTGCCGCACAAGCGTGGCGAGCGTATCATCCTCTCCTTCGCCGTTGAACCGTACCCGCCCCGCACTGCTGGTCTCGCCGTGCCAACACTTGAGCCAATCGTAGCCCGTCGCATCTTGTCGCGCGACAGTCGCTCGGGACGCGATGTGGATGCTGCTTCTATCAACTCCAGCCAAGGTGACGATGAAGAGACTATCGACGAGGACTCGTGGGCTCCCGATCTTGGAGGCTTCCGACCCACTCAGGAAGTCTTTGGTGCCCTTCCTCGCGAAGAAGCTCGTGCCTTTGCTCCTGCACGTTCGGTTGCTACTAGGCCCGGGCAGACTGGTTGTCGTCGCAAGAGCTACATCAACGTCAAAGAGGGCGTTGATGGCCGCATGAAGGGCTGGCTTACTCACTCGTTCGAGAGCCCCCTTCCTGGCCGCCGCGGCTCGTTTGAAGCCATCCTGTCGGTCCCTGCCATGGCTGCGCTCTACATGGAAACCAAGATCCCCTTCAGCCTTGAGCTACGCATGCCCGAGCATCTGGTTGGCAGCTACGAGCCCGAAGTTGACCTGGCTCTTGTTCGATCCGTCATGACTTACTCGCGTCTCGGCACTCTTGTCATCGAAAAGGAGGACCCCGACAATCTCGCTGGCTTCAGCGGTCCTCACTCGTGGTCCGAGCGTATCCGTATCGTGAACATGGAGCGACGAGCTGACAACCACCTACCTCCATTCTACGAGCAAGGGCAGGCTCGCCAAATCTACACTGGCAACTTCGCCATCAGTCGATATGAAAAGATGATCAAGGCTGGTTCCTCGGCACCGCTCAAGCAGAAATTGATCCAGGAGCCTGAATTGCGCCTCGTCGTGCCCAGTTTTTCCTTCAAAGCGCTTCGCATCGAGTACCGCCTGCAGGTCAGGGTCTCGTTGCCTGGTCAAAAGGAGGCGAAGAGCGCTTCGAATGATTATCTGGTCATGGAAACGCCGCCTGTCCACGTCGCAGCCAACCCTGACACCGTCGACTTCACACGTCAACAGGCTGCTGAGTCGCTGGACGACGATGCCCTGTCCACTGTTGACGTGCTCGATGAGGAGGAGGAGCGTCTTGTCGAGGCTTCCGCATCTCGCATCGTGCAACGCACGCCCGCCACCACTGCTGTTGTCGTAGAAGAAGACGACGAGGACGAAGATTTCTCGGCCCAAGCAACGCCGCTCGCACGCACGCCCCTTCGCCGCTCGCTCGACATGTCTGCCTTGACTGCCTTGAACTCCAGCACTACCCGTTCTTCTGCGGACGCTGATGCTGATGTGGAAGCTGAAGTCGTCGTCTCTTCTGCCGCGTCCATTCTGAGCGAGTCGAGTTCGGCGGCGCTCGAGATGCCGACGCTCGACCCGATCCCGGACGAGGCTGACTTTGACGAGGAGGACGAACTGACCGAGCACCTCGCCCTCGGCCTCATCGACCGCGAGCAGGCCGCCGCGTTTGCCGCCCAATCTCGCCGTCGCGGCACCATCACCCAGTCGGACCGTCCCAACAACGCGCTCCCCAGCTACTCGGATAGTATCGGTATCCTGGGATAACTTGTTCCCCTTCCCCGTTTTCTATAGATCGTTGCACTCTCATCCAGCTTTGTCTCTTGCATGCATGTTTGTCCATCCATCTCACTTTCTAGCACTTGCAATTTGTCTCATCGGTTACGCTTCATCTTCATCAGTTCTCCTTCACTTTGTCCATGTCAAGGTCCCATCCAACGTCCTGCTGCTATCTCAATTGCAATATCATGATCTTTTTCACGCGGTCTGAACTGTCAGTCGAATATGAGAGAGAAATTGCCTACGACCGCATGGTGTGCAGCAATGAGGACTTTGGGTTGCATTTTTGGGGTTGGGTGAAGAATGAATGCTGACTGACAATGTATAGCGTGATTCACCTAGGCACCCTGGAGCCCAGATGAAAGGCCAAGACAAACATAGTACAAAGAAGTGACAAGGTGCGAATGTACCCAAACCCGTTTAAGCAACGAGGGTGGAAGCGGTGGCGGCCTCGTACTTGAAGGTAGGGGGGACGGCACCCTTGGTCTTGTAGTAACGGGCAAGACGGTGGATACGCGACTCGATGAGAATGAGGCGGAACTTGGAGTCCATGTCCTTGCGGTTGCGCTCAAGGTGCTTGCGCACCGAGACGGCCTTCTTGATGAGGTGGTAAAGGTCCTCGGGGATCTGAGGAGCAAGACCCTGCGACTTGAGGATACGAAGGATCTTGTTACCAGTGACGAAACGGACCTGGGCAATACCCTGCGAGTCACGGAGCTGGACACCGATCTGCGAGGGGGTCATACCCTTACGGGCGAGCTTGACAATCTGCTCAACAACCTCCTCGGGAGTGGTCTTGAGCCACGAGGGGGGAGTGCGGCGGTAAGGCAGAGCCGAGGCGGAGATACCCTTTCCCTTGGCTGATGGGTGATGAATGCAGTAAGAGATGCGGAACAGGTCAGTTTCTACGGTCGGTGGTCGATTAAGACGTTGATGGTAGGCGAGCCGGCTTCGTCCGAGTCTCTGTAGTCTTTGCCTACTTCAGCTTAGGTCCAGCAGCAAGCAGCAAATGAACAGTGTCAAAGGCCGAGTGGGATGACATGTCTGTGTCATCGGAACCACGACACTGCTTGATGCTGCAAGACTGCATGCTGAAGAGGCTACGACGCAAGAGACTGGACAGAGTGCTCGCCGTGTGGTGAACACTTACAGTGCATGCGACCCATTTTGGCTGGAGATGGTCAAGATAGTCGAGTGTCGATGATGGTCGTGAATCGAATGGTCGAAGATGTCGAGAAGAAAAGGTGAAGATGGTAGTCGGACAGAAAGACAGCAAACAGTCAGCACTAGACCAACATGAAGCTCAAATCTGGATCGGTCCTCCTAAGACAACTTGCTTCACGCTCCTTGCGAAGCGTTCCACAGTGCCTGCAATTTCTAGCTTTCCTCCTTTGTCCTAATCCTCGGATGATCACTGTGTCGAGATGGGTGCTGGATGTCGAGATTGGCTGGATGTGCTGATGCGCCTGTGCCCGCTGTTGTAAGGGGTGGCCTCGGGTCGATATGCTGCTGCGTTGGTTTGGTTCGTTGAAACTTCAATATGGTCGATAGGTCCAACAGTGATCATCCTCCATCATCTATGCTTTGTCGTCGGCCAAGCAATCCCTTCATGCTGTTGAAAGACTCCATCATGATCATACCTGCGAGAGCACCAATGCCCTTAGCTGATTGTCCAACACCAATCCTCCAATAACAAGTTCAAGTTGATGAGTACATACCTGTACGAAGAGAGGAATGTACTATGTGGTCAGTCTACGCTGCCTTGGCCAGACCGTATGAAGTTGCTGCTGGGAGTGAGCGATATGAGCTACATACCTAAATATTCTTGATCTTGAGGATGACGACGGTGAAATAGATTCCTAGAGATAGAAGGGAAGGAGTGATGGCGAGCAAGCCTCTAACGTAGCCTGCCCTCCTGGGACTTGCAGCGCTTCTCTGGCTCCAAGTCTTCTGGACACGCGCTCACTTGCTGCTGCTGTTGCTGCCTGCTGCTTTGACCTGATCCAATTGCAGCCAGTCTTCTGAGCCAACTCTCGTGCGGTCCCAGACGCAGACGAAGAAACGGTACCTAACAGTCAAAATTCTAAGGCAGGAGATCAGTTCAAATTTTGCCTAAATTTGCATCACGTGCCAAAGAACAGTTCGGCCGAGCTTTCCACTGTTGACACACTCAGAGCGACTGTGCCGGTTGGCCCTGAGAGGAAATTCAGGATTTGCGACAGTGACAGTGTCTGAGAACACACAGCTGTGAGTTCGTGATCCAACCAGAGCAGCTCAAGCGAAGAAGGACAGCTACACCCAGAGCCTAGACAGACAGCCCGACAGAGACCAGCATCGACCAACGGACAAGCGTGACTTTGAGATTGGAGTTTGCTCACGATCCTCTCTGACTTTTATCCTCATCATATCAACTATTCGTCAAGGTAGGTAATCCGCACCAGCATAGGCACCAACGTTACAGCACGCTACGCAGAGACACAGCACGCATCAGCAGCACACCGACCCTCGCCAACCAGGAACACTTAATCACCAGTAGAATGCAGTAGTAGAAAATCCATCAATGATGCCGCCAAGGGTGTCATATCGGACTCGATAGCACCGTTGCTACCTGCGTATAGTATCGGCATGCTCGGCCCAGAGGAGGGAAAAGAAGCATAGAAGGACGGAGGCTCGTGTAACATGAAATGAACGGGTCGTGGTGTGATACACAGCGCACAAAACAAGAATGACGGTCACAGAGCGAGTAGGAAAGCACATGTTGTATGCTCTGAAGAAGGACCGTACGGACATTTCGACCACGACCGATTGTTCAACAGGACCGCCTCTTTGCAGTTCTCTGAAGGCGCTTGTTCCTGCTAGCCAAATCACGTCAAGAGGTTCTCGGATACTCGAAATCTTGAAACAGCACAGCCGCTTCCATCCTTCTTCACCTTATACGACCCAACGTCGATCCGACCTAATCACTCTGTCGACCATATTCTCCGCCTCCATATCCCGATCACAACGCTAGTGCTGTGTCTCTCGAGCGAAAGCAGTTCCGTTGCACCATCTGCAACTCCATCATCAGCTTGCTCACCATTTCCACTCCCCTCTTGATTCATACACATCACAGATGAAGCTCAACGTTGCTAACCCGGCCACGGGTGCCCAGAAGTCTTTCGACATCCAGGATGAGCGTCTTGTTCGCTGCTTCTATGAGAAGCGCATGTCGCAGGACGTCGAGGTCGACTCCCTCGGTGACGAGTGGAAGGGTTACGTCCTCCGCATTGGCGGTGGTAACGACAAGCAGGGTTTCCCCATGAAGCAGGGTGTCCTCCTCCCCAACCGTGTCCGCCTCCTCCTCTCCAAGGGTGACTCGTGCTACCGCCCCCGCCGCACCGGTGAGCGCAAGCGCAAGTCCGTCCGCGGTTGCATCGTCGGCCCCGATATTCAGGCTCTCCACCTCATCGTTGTCAAGCAGGGTGAGAAGGAGATCCCCGGTCTCACTGACGCCGAGTCGACCGTCCCCAAGCGTCTCGGTCCCAAGCGTGCCAACCACATCCGCAAGTTCTTCAACCTCTCCAAGAAGGACGATGTTCGTCAGTTCGTTGTTCGTCGCGAGGTTGTCTCCAAGAAGGAGGGTGCCAAGCCCTACACCAAGGCTCCCAAGATCCAGCGTCTCGTGACCGCCCAGCGTCTCCAGCGCAAGCGTCATCTCAAGTCGCTCAAGATCCGCAAGGCGGAGGCCCAGGCCATCCAGAAGGCCGAGTACGACCAGATCCTCGCTAAGCGTGTCGCCGAGAAGAAGCAGGAGGTTGCCGCCCACAAGGCTGCCCGCAAGGCCGCCAACAAGACCAAGGCCTAAGCAGTTCGATCTTCGCCTCTACCAAGCGTCATTCGTTTCCTGCATTGTCCCGCGCATCTCGTTTCGTGTCATCCTTTCCAGCTCATTTTCCTGCATCATCCATCCAAAAGAAAGGGATTTCGCGGTATGATGCTCTAAGCCAACCGCGTCCCATTTCAGTTGTGTCTCGAGAGACGGCTCGAGATGTTGCTATTCACCCTATACATGTCCTTCCGGCTTCGGTTGTACGGTCGCCGTTTCACCCATTAGCTATCCATATCGAGCTTCTTGCGTCTGCTCAGCCGTCTTCTGTTGTTCATAGTACGCTCGCTCTTGGCAGTCTTCGAAAGATGTCTGCTCTACTTCTCAAAAAATCGAACCTGTACAATGACCCAAATCTCCCTTGCGTGATGTTCTGAAGTGCATGTGCCGTGAAACTGAACGGAGGCATGAAGTAAATCTGTCGCTCTCTTGCCCCATGGGTCACCGCGGTTCGGAAGAAGCAGTTGGTCCCTTTCAGATTAGGACAAGCCTGGAAGTTGCCAGCAAGCTGTCGATTCAGATTCCCAAGCTTTGTTTGTCGTCAATATGCTTTACGAGAGGGTGCTGGTATGGCTACGGCACAGTGTTCCCTCGCAGCTCTAGGCAACTTGGGGAGAGCTACGATAATGACACTAAGTTTTGGCGCCTAAGGTCCACACAATGGCTCTTAAGGTCGAAGAGTTGTGAATTGGTGAGCAGAAAGAGGAAATGTCTTCGACCGAATTGAGGGGAATGTAGACGCGTATATAAATGTAATAGCCGCTCGACTACCCTCAGCGTAAGCGGTCTTAGTATAGTGGTCTAGTACAGCTCGTTGTGGTAATTTTCTCGGTGAAGAGGAGTTACTGTTGCCGAGCAGACGGATGTTCGATTCCTCCAGACCGCACCTTCTTTTGCTACCTGTTGCACCAATCTTCGTACTTTTACCAAGTCATGTACACCTTCGCCAAGGGTGAAAGAGACCTGACTGTATTGTTTTGTACCAGACGGAGACGAGGCGATGAGGACGACAGCGGCGGTAATGATCTGCAATGAACTTGGATGTGATCTCTGGGTGACGGTCGAGGAATGACGCTCTGACCAACTCTGGAAAGCGGCAGTTGGAAATTCGCTTTGCTGTTCCCGCTCAGTCCGAGACCGACAGCTGTGATGCAACAAACACACTTTGGCACAAGCGTGCGCGTGTCTCAATCACTTCGTACCTTACACCTTGTCACTCATCACTCCGTCATTTAGCATTCCACCTCCTGTCTACAACAGCACGCAACCAGCACGAGCTCCTCCTCGTCAATACTTCCTGTGCTTCAGCATTGCTGACTGGTAGCTCTGCGCACTACGTGGCCGACAGTCGGCGCGATCGAGCCATCATGTCGACCTTCTTCCAAAAGCAGCAGCAGGTTGCTGCGCTGGACCCGCGTCTCGCTGGTCTAATGGCGAGTGCCGGCCTATACAACCTCAAAGCACTCATCAAAGCCATCAGATCTTGTAAGACGCTCGCAGACGAACGATCCCTCATTCAAAAAGAATCCGCCTCGATTCGCACAGCTTTCAAAGATGAGGATCCTTTTGCACGACACAACAACATCGCCAAGCTGCTCTACATTCACATGCTCGGATACCCAGCTCACTTTGGTCAGATCGAGTGCCTCAAGCTTGTCGCAACACCACGCTTCACTGACAAGCGCCTCGGCTACCTCGGCATCATGCTCCTGCTTGACGAGAACACTGAAGTCTTGACACTAGTCACCAACGGTCTCAAGAACGACATGGAGCACTCCAACATGTACGTGTGCGGTCTTGCGCTTTGCACATTTGCCAACATCGCCTCCGAAGAAATGTCTCGAGATCTCTGTAACGAGATTGAGAAGCTCATGGGCAGCAGCAACACCTACATTCGCCGCAAAGCTGCCATCTGTGCCATGCGCATTGTTCGCAAGGTTCCGGATCTCATCGACCACTTCGTCGATCGCACCAAGCAATTGCTCTCAGACAAGAACCACGGCGTTCTCCTTTGCGCTGTCACGCTCGCCACCGAGATCTGCCGACAGGACGCAGAGGCTTTGCAAGACTACAGGCGCGCTGTACCTCTCCTCATTCAGCACCTCAAGTCGCTCGTTACCACAGGCTACTCACCCGAACACGATGTCTCGGGAATCACAGACCCCTTCCTCCAGGTCAAGATCCTTCGACTTCTCCGCATCCTCGGCAAGGAAAACGCTCAGGCATCTGAAGCCATGAACGACATTCTCGCTCAGGTTGCTACCAACACCGAGGCCAGCAAGAACGTCGGCAACAGTATCCTTTACGAGACCGTGCTCACCATCCTCGAGATCGAGGCCGACAATGGCCTTCGCATCATGGCCATCAACATTCTCGGCAAGTTCTTGAGCAACCGAGACAACAACATTCGCTACGTTGCCCTCAACACTTTGAGCAAGGTCGTGTCCATGGACACCAACGCCGTGCAGCGCCACCGCAACATCATTCTGGATTGCTTAAGGGACGGCGACATCTCGATCAGACGACGAGCACTGGAGCTCAGCTATGCACTCATCAACGAGAGCAACGTCCGCGTTCTGACCCGCGAGCTGCTTTCCTTCTTGGAGGTGGCGGACAACGAGTTCAAGCTCGGCATGACCACGCAGATCTGCCTCGCCGCCGAGAAATTCGCACCGAACAAGAGGTGGCACATCGATACCGTCTTGCGTGTCCTGAAGCTTGCCGGCAACTACGTTCGCGAAGAGATCCTCTCAGCATTCATTCGCCTCGTCTGCCACACCCCCGAGCTGCAGGCTTACACTGTGCAGAAGCTCTTCTCGGCGCTCCACCAGGACTTCTCGCAAGAGTCGCTCACGCTTGCAGCTGTTTGGGTGATCGGCGAGTTTGGAGACATTCTTATCCAGGGCGGCAACTTTGAAGACGAGGAGCTCGTGCGAGAGGTGCAACCTAAGGACGTTGTTGACTTGCTTTCTTCTGTCCTTGACAGCCCTTACGTCAATGGCCTGATCCGTCAGTTCGTCCTCACATCGCTCGCCAAGCTGCACACTCGCCTGTCGGACACGTCGCAACAGTCTCGCATCGAACAGATCATCGGCAGTTACGAGACCAGCGTCGAGGCCGAGATCCAGCAGCGCAGTGTCGAGTTCGCAAAATTGCTCAAGAGGAGCGATATCCGAGAAGGTGTGCTGGAGAGCATGCCACCGCCGGAGATTAAGCAGACCGTGCTGGGCACAGTCAGCGAGGCCAAGCCAGTTGGGTCGACTAGGACGGACAAAGATGCGTTGTTGGATCTGATGGGTGATGAAATGCCCGTTACTAGCGGGGCTGGTGCGGCGGCGAGCGGCGGAGCGACGACACGGCAGAACACGCACGACTTGTTGGCGGATATCTTCGGTGGCAGCGATATGGGCGGTGCTCCCGCAGCTGCTGCGGCGGCTGCGGCGGCGGCGCCTGCGCAAAAGCCCAAGAGCTCAGTCAACGATATCCTGGGTCTGTTTGGCGACTCGGGAAGCACTCCTGCCGCGGCACCAGTTGCGGCGGCACCTGCAGCCTCGGCTCAGCCGTCTTCGTACGGCGGATTGGATCTTCTCGGTGGCCTTGACAGCTCTTCATCATCCACCTCTGCTCCTGCGCCGACACCGGCCGCTGCGGCACCTGCGACCTCCGCTCCCGCGGCAACGTCTGCGAAAGCACACACAGTGTACGACAAGCACGGGCTGAAGATCACGCTCACGCCCACCACCAACCCTGCTCGTCCTGAAATCGTCAACATCACCGCGCGCTTCACGTCCACCGCGCCATCCACCATCTCGGGCGTCAACTTCCAAGCCGCCGTGCCCAAGACGCACAAACTGCAGATGCAGGCGATTTCCAACTCGGATGTCGCGCCCGGCGCCACAGAGACGCAGGCGCTCAGAGTCATGGTCCCCAACAACGCGTCGGTGAGGTTGAGGCTGCGAATCGCATTCACCGCCGCAAACGGAGAGAACGTCCAGGACCAGACCGATTGGAGCCAGGCTTCGGCTTAAGGCAAAGTAAGGTTGCATGCAGAAATTCATTGGTTCTTAATATCGTCATCTGTTGTTTGTCGTATTGCGTGTTGAGGGTCAGACGCAAACGTTTGAGAACCAGTCTGAAGCGAAAGATCTGTTTTCCAATGTTACAAGAGGTGAGATGCTAGATTACACAAAGGTTGTGACAGCGTACAAGTACAAGTTGGCAGATAATCATCAGAGATCTATCAGAGGGGTATAGAAGACAAGCTTTCCAATGCAGACACGAGACAGAGCGAGATGTTTAAACCTTGACTTCCTCCTCAACCCAAGCGCCCGCGAGATCTGGCGGAAGCTCCTGCATCTGCACACTCGGCGCACCGTGCAGGTACCGGAGCTGCTCCAAGATCTGGACGCGAATCTTTTCCAAACTCGCCTTAGAGTTCTGGTTCTCTACCCTCCCCGCCTGAGTGGGCTCATGCAGGCGGTAACTGGGCGCAAAGAACTCCATGTAGGGCGTGCTGGGAAGCGTGTCTGGAATGGAACAGCCGGTGAGGACAGAAGTCTCGTAGGCCCAGCAGCGGGCGACATTGCGAATGGTGTAGCCGCCGCCGCCGAGAACGAGGAGCGGAAGACCAAAGGACTTGATGAACTGAACGCATTCACCATGCGCGGCGATACTGAGGTTGAAGCATCCTAAACGGTCTAGGCCTAAGGAGTCGGCTCCGCATTGCAGGACAATAGAAGAGGGTCGGAAGGTGGTGATGGTAGGTTCCATGACGCTTTTGAAGAGAGCAACGTAGGACGAATCGTCGATGCCATCTTGCAATGGTACATTGAGACAAAAGTGCTTGCCTAGTCCGGTGCCAGTCTCATCAATGTTGCCTGTACAAGGGAAGAAGTCGTTGCCGTACTTGTGGAAGGAGACAGTCATGACGCGGTTTGAGTTGTAGAAAGCCTCTTGCACTCCGTCACCGTGATGGATGTCGATGTCGATGTACAGAACCCGTGGATGATACCGTAGTAGCTCCATAATGCCAAGTACAATGTCGTTGACGTAACAGAAACCTGAAGCCTCGAACTTCTTTGCGTGATGCAAGCCACCAGACCAGTTGATTGCAATATCTGTCTCGCCCGCTGCGAGTCTTCTCGCCCCGGCTAGAGATGCACCCGAGTATGCTTTGCAGAAATCGTACATGCCATCGAATACAGGGCAATCATCGGCGAAGTTGAACTTGGTGAAAGCTGCCGATGGTGGTGTGGAAGGTGTGACGTTGGCCAGGAAGTCTACGTAGTCGCTGTCGTGGAACATCTCGAGCTCCTCCTTGGTTGCCTCTCGTGGCGTGAAGACGCTCATATGCTTGTGCAGACCATATGCTAGTACGAGGCGATTTGTGAGAGTGAGACGGGCTGGCTTCATGGGATGTCTCTCTCCATAGTGGAAATCACCAACGCCTGCAGGGTGGTAGTAGCTGACGCGAGGGTTCGAATGTGGCTGCACATGGTGTGCGTCCTTGAAGATGGCTTGTCCAGCACCATTGGCTTCGGAACGGTCGTAGAAGAAGGGAGAGTCGGAAAGGGTGGCATTCGAGTTGCCACCTGTCGCAGCCATGTCAAAGTCGATGACCACCATGGTTGCAAATTGAAGATCGCGGAATGTTCAACTGTGCATTTAGAGCGATCGCAGCAGTGCAGACACAGATGGCACCGCCGTCGCCAATACGCTATTTCGATGCTGCCTGCGTTTGCGTGCGATCTGCTTGCGATGTCGGCTGAGGAGAAAGATGATGATGATGATGGAAGAGGATGAGCCAGATGGATGGATGCATTGGAACTTCGTTGAAACCTCAAAGCTGAGCTGCCAAATTCGGTTCCGGTGCTGAGCCTTCTCGCCAGGGTCCTGCTAGGAAATTTGACTGAATGTTAGGAGGGAGTCTTCTCACACATTAAGAAAAAGCCGCCAACTTGACCGGCGATATGCCCGCAAGTGCATGCCGCGGGCGCAATTGGCTCGTCGAGTTCACGAAAGCCGGACGTGTAATTTGTTGAAACTGTTAGGTGCAGCTGGGCCGCATAAAAATAAGGGCACCAACGGCACTGAGTTGATTGTGACGAGCCGGTGACGCATTCTGTATGCACTGTTGGCCCACTCAAATGGCGTCGGACCCCAAAAGGGGCGATTACGACGCGATTTTCCACTGTTTTGTGAGTGACTCGTGTGAGTGACCCTGTGCAAGCGCAGGCCCATTACAGGTGATTGTCAATCAACGCCCAACTCAGGGTCCGCTCGCTCTCTCTCGCTTTCGGCCAAGTCAGATGCATCGGCTGCACTTGCATCCTTATCTCGCTCATTTGCGGTTCATTGTCAACCGACTCCGCCACGCCAACTCCACTGCCCACACTCGTCCCTGAGTCACTTGTCCTCTCCACTCTCAACTCAACTCACCTCTTCATCTCTTTCTTTTTCTATCATCAACACTCCTCGGTCCGCAATCACAATCACAATCGTAGCAACCACTCACGACTTGCCATACAACCTCAAGCCTCCGCGTTCAAGCTCTGTCACAAACCTCGCTGTTTAGCCGTTGTGCTCTACCTGTTGAGTTCTGCTCTAGCATACCAAGTGCAGTTGTCCCACTTGCTTCCCTCTTTCGGTCAAGACGCGAAAGATCACGATTGAGTCGGATAGTATACAGCTGGTAGCGCTGTCTGCCTCTCACGCGCACCCCTCCGCAGCTCTCGGCGAGCAAGAATATCGCCACCGTCAGCTCTCAAAGCTCGACACCTCTGGGTCCACGCTCAAGGCCCAGTCCCCTTCAATTAACTCGCCTCAAGCAACTGAACCCCCAAAGCCCACCAAGATGCTGACGACACGCTCCCTCGTGCCTGTCTTTGTCGTCGGCATGTTGCTGACCGGCATCAGCAATTCGCTTCTCAACAAGTATCAAGATATGCAGTGTGTCGCCAACTGCGATTCTCCAGATCCCAAGAAGCATCAAGAGTTCTCGCAACCTGTCTGGCAGACGCTTCAGATGTTCCTCGGCGAATGTCTTTGCTTGCTTCCCGTCCTCTTTCGTGCTTTGTATAACCGCATCTCTGGCAATGACGCGCGCGACGCAGCACTCAAGAAGCCTCTGCTCACTCCTCCACCAGATTCGGGCATCGTCGTTGATGCCGACAGCTCGCCCCGAAACCGCGATGCCTCTGCCGTCTCGTCCTACGAAGCTACTCGGGGGCGTGTGCACACCGGCGCTACCCATGCTCCCACCGACCCCTCGGTTCCTGCTCCTCCCTTCGAGATCGCTTCCCGTGCCCTGCAGCCGGGCGAACTTGAGGACTCCGAGTTCACCAGCCTCAACGATTCGAGCTACATCCATGCCGTTGATGCGGATGAGATCGGCGCAGTCAAGGGCGAGACCATGTCTGGCAAGGCGATTGGTCTCTTCTTCATGCCTGCGCTCTGCGACATTTGCGGTACCACTCTCATGAATGTTGGTCTCCTCTTCACCCCTGTCAGCATTTACCAGATGACTCGAGGCGCTCTTGTGCTTTGGGTCGGCGTCTTCTCGGTCATCTTCCTGAGACGGCACCTCCACCTTTTCCAGTGGCTCAGTCTCGTGACTGTCATGATGGGTGTTTCGGTCGTCGGACTTTCTGGCACGGTCTTCAAGGCTCCTGAAGCTTCTCCCTCGTCCGAGGGCGACGATGAGATTCCCGAAGCTGCCCAAGCCCTCCTTGGCGTCCTGCTGATTCTCTTCGCTCAACTCTTCACCGCTTCTCAATTCGTTCTTGAAGAGAAGATCATGTCGCGCTACTCTGTCGAGCCTTTGCTCGCAGTCGGATACGAAGGTGTCTTTGGTGCTGCCACCACGCTCCTCGCCATGCCATTGTTGCACTACTTTATTGGATCTACACCAGAGGGTCGAGGCGGTTACTTTGACATGTCGGCTGGCTTCTACCAGATCATGTCTAACGCTGCTGTGCTGCGCTCCTCTATTGCCATCTGCTTCACCATCTCGTTTTTCAACTTCTTCGGCCTCTCGGTTACGCGCAACGTTTCCGCAACCGCAAGAAGCACTATTGACACCTGCCGAACGCTCGGCATCTGGGTCGTGTCCCTTACTCTTGGCTGGGAGACTTTCAAGCTGTCGTCGGGAAGCCTCCAAGTGCTCGGTTTCGTGCTGCTTGTCTACGGAACTTTCTTGTTCAACGGCATCGTCAGCCCGCCAGCCTGCTGCGCTCCTAGGGAGAGGAGCGGATACACCGCCGTAGCCACCGATGACGAGAGTGGCATCGACTCTCGCTTCGAATAAATGCTTTCCTTCTCGGTCGTCCCAGTCTCACTCTCGTAGAACCGTCTCTCTTCTGTAACACTAGCAATGTCCTAACGCAACCCTGCAATGCAATCCTCAATATACCAATCAAAGGCTCATCATGATTATCGCGAACTTCACTTCGTTATGAGCTCACATCTAATATGTAAACAACGTAGAACAAATGCCATTCGATGTGAAGCAGACTACACAAAAACAAAACCAATTTCAGGGGATAGGTGTGGTATAGAACATCGTGAAGGGAAAGAGGACGTAAGGTGAGATAAGAGTGGGAATGCTGCTGTATATGCAAGGTCAAAGAAGGAGCGAGAATCCGAGGTTCGAGACGACAGAGAGTCCAGTTTTAGAACCGACGAGCGCGGGAGAGAGGGGAGGGGGGCATTACTCGTTACCGAAGCCCATACCTTCCTCGATTGCGAGCGCGAGCTTGCTTTCGAGCGTCTCGAAGCTCGGGTAAGGCGGGAGATCGATGCGGTTGAAGCAGGTATGAGACTTTGGCAACTGGTTAATGTCACCGCTCTTCTCAATCGTAAACCTCCTCGGCCCATCCGAGCCCTGCAGATCCTTGAACCCGTTGACGGGAATCCTCGAAGTGCCCGTTGCGAACTGCAACAACCTCGACTTCTTCTCGGTCGGCCATGCACGTACACATTGCCAGAACCACTGCACCACCTGATCCTGCTCCGTGAATCCTCGGTAATCCGTAAACTTCTTCCAGTCATCCACGTCAATCTCGCTCATACCACCAATGAGCAGCTCCAACTCCCTCTCGTCAAACACATTGATCAGATCCTGCGGGATCAGTTCGGTGAAGCCCGAGATGAACGCCTTGAACTGCTCCTCCACTCGCTTGCTGATACGCCACTCTGTCATCAGCTCGACATACTCCTTCTTGTTCTCATCCGTCACCTCGATCTCCTCTCCTCCCGGCTTGAGCTCTACCGTCACCATCTCGCCGAACTTGTCCTCAACCGCAGTGAACGTCTCCTCGACAATGCCCTCGATCGAGTTGTCCAGCATCCACTGCAGCGATCGGTGGTAGTCCGCATCGACCGACTCGAGGTCACTCAGCGTGATCTTCTTCTTGAGGATCATCTTGTAGAACGATACGATGAAGTAGGCGTCCAGGAATCTCCTGTGGAAGATGGCCAATCCAAGGACACGTCCAATGAACTTGAAGTAGTTCAAGTGCTCAGGGTTGATACCCGAATGAGGGTTGATCTGCAGCGTGTAGTTGTCGTGGGCACTGTACTCGAAGAGACAGTAGAAGGGGTTGAACATCTCGTGCGAAAGCAGGAAGAAGAACTCTCGCGAAAGACCACCGTAGTCGAGACCGTCTTCACCGTCGAACTTGATCATGAGACGCTTCTTGAGATCGTTGGGCTGCTGACGCATGATCTCAGCATATGAGTCCTCGAAAATGTGAGTACGGCGAACTTTGATGTGGCACTGACCCGGGATGGGACGGAGCGCCGGCTGGCTTCGGAAGTAGATGAGCTTGCGACGGAAGTCTCGCTTGTACTGGGGCACATTCTGGTCGAGACTCGAAGGCAGACGAGGGTCGTCCCATGTGGTGGTCTTGGTGTTGTGGTCAACGAAGTAAACTCGGGCGGTAGATGTAAGGCGCATCTCCCAACCGCTAGGCAGTGGACCGAGCTGAGACACGCTCTGGGGCTGCACAGTGAGGTTGCTGCCGTTGGGACCCATAATTCGGAGGATCTGCTGACGACGAGGGTCGACCCATGTAGTGGTTCGGGTGTTGTGATCGACGAAATAGGGTCGGCCTTCGGGCGTGTGCCTCTGTTCCCATCCGGCAGGAAGAGGGCCGTTGCCTGCGGTGGTGCTGGAGCTGGCAGGCAGAGGGTTGGCAGAGGAGGCAGCAGCGCCGGGGCTGTTGATAACAGAGCCGGTGGCAGACGAGCGCGATGTGTCGCCGTCGCTCACGCCGAGGAAGTCATCGGCGAGAGCACGGTTGCTGTGTCTCTGACGGTCCGCAGCCGAGGTGCTGGCAGCAGCAGCAGTGTTGGCGCTTGGGTTGGTGGATGGCCGAGTCCATGTGGTGGAGCGTGTGTTGTGGTCGACATAGTAGGTACGGCCAAGGTGATCGGTCCTCCTTTCCCAACCAGCAGGAAGGGGTCCATACTCATCCGAGCGAGGGTCCTGGGAGGTGGCGGTGCGAGCGGCAGCGGTGGCAGGGGCGGCCGAGGACCTTGCTTCGGTAGAGGCAGCTACCGATGTAGCTGGAGTCGAGGCAACCGAAGCTGATGCGCTTGCTGAAGAGGACGTAGCATCGACGGTGGACACGGGACGATTAGCCGACTCAGCGCTGGTACTGGCGGAAGCGGCAGTGGAGGCAGGTCTGGGAGCAGCGCTGCTGCCGGCAGGTGATGGTCGTACATCGGGTCGAACGGGAGTGGAAGGTGTGGAGAGCGAAGCAGAAGAAGCGTTGGAAGTGCCAGGGATGAGAAGGTCGGTGGGACCGGCAGTGGAGTTGTTGTTGATAGGAGTCGAGACATTGGTGTTCAAGTCGATGATGAGCTTGCCGTGAACGACGAGGTTGTCGTTTGACTTCTTGAGTTCCTTGTTGAGCAGACGCTTGCCGCCGAGTTCAAGGTCGAGCACATCAGAAACGCGGATGTTGATGACACCAAGGAAACCCTGATCGCGCTTCTTGAACTTCTTCTGATCAAAGATTTGAACAGCAATGACAGACGAGTCGGTGACAGTGACGTCGAAGCTATCGTTCCAGTAAGGGTTGAGTGTCTTTTTGATGACCGACGTGGAGTGAGTCTGCTCTCCATCGACGGTCACAATAGCAAAGGGGTCAGGCAGACGGAAGACATCGCGCTTGGCCAGGCCATCAGCAGCGACGACAGTGATGCGAATCTTGCGAGAAAGGGAACCGGGACTGCGAGGATTGACCATGATGGGAACGATGACGAGACGATAGTGCTCGGGCTGACTTTGGTGGTGAGCAATCTGGTGAAGAATGGGTCTGACTGCGAGAGAAGTTACGTTGAATCACAGAGTCAATCAAGTTGCAACGAAGCCTACGACACTGAAAGCAGCGCTCTGCCGAGGAGCGGGAAGTGTGCGCGGTCGCAGGTGGGAGCAACGCAGCAGCAGTCGATGATGCTGTGTGCCTGAATGAAACCGACGATGGATTTCGCCTTGGAGTGACCGGGGATGAGGTCGATGAGGATGGTGTAAGAAGAGAATGGAAAGTGAAGATCGATGGCGGGTGAAACGTGGCACCGCCCAGGCGGGACTCAAGCGTGCTTGCTGCGCTTTGTGCGGTAAGCGGGTGGGCGAGTGAGGGTGGGAGAAATGACAGGCAGCAGACCACAACCAACACCAAAAATCCGACAGGCAGGCAGCTCACGGCACACAGCACACTCGCGATACGCCCCTTGGAGACGACTGCATGCAGCGGCAGGGCGGCAGGTGGAGAGTGCTGCCCCCGGTAATGGATCAGTTTGACTGTTGGATTCATTGCTGACAGATATTACCCTTTTTTCTATTGCGTCCACGCCGGGAATAGCAGACCAGCACGCAAGCGGAATTACAATTTTTATGGCCGAGCTCACTCTTCTTATCCTGCCATTTTCGAATCGTTCGATTTTCTCTTTTTCTGGTTTGACCTGTACGGTACCGGTACGTGCTATGTTCCAGAGGTTGTGCTTACTCTCTTCGGTCGGACCTTTCGCGCCCGCTAAATTTTAGGGCTCTCTCACTACTGACGAGCACACATCTCCGCGGCTGAGACGTCACGTTGCGCTGTTTCTCGACGCGAGCCGCCGTTTCCCCCCGGACAAACCCTTCATCTACCAGCATGTCTACGCCTCAAATGTCGATCAGCACACTTCGCAAGACACTGACTGAAGCAAGGTAGAGTAAGGACAGCTTGTTGCTCTTGATTGAAAAGACAGTGTAAATGCGTTCAAGAATGAGTGCAATTGACAAGCACACGAAGAACAAGCAAAGTATGAGAGACTTCGCAAGGACACTTTCGAGAGGTAGGACGATTAACTGTTGTGCGACTGCCACAAAGAGCAACGTCCTAGATAAGACCTCCTCCGGTAGCTGTGGTCCAGCCTCGGTTAGTGGCCGGCACACCAGATTGGCCTAGAATCGGGTTTGAGGAGTAAGGTGCGTAAGATGGAGTTTTCTGAGCTGAGCGGAGACGATCGATCTCACTGTCTTGTTCATGAATCTTGTGCAACTGTGACGACATCACAATAGTGTTGAGAACAGTTGCACCAGTAATCGCTGTACCGCTGATAGCCAACATCTTGTAAAGCGCACGAAGTTTAGCCCTGTCGACTCTTTGTGCCTTTTGCAGTTCGATTAGCGCTTGTCGATTGTTTAAGATAGCATCGGTGTGGTCTTCGGCTTGGCCTTTTTGTGCCAATCCATCCTTACTCAGTCCAAGGATACGTCCCTCGTGATTGTCGAGCAGATCTCTATGCGTGAAGAGCATGGCTTCCGTGGGCGGCATCTGCTCAAGGTAGCGCGAGTAGATTTCTTCGGGCTTCAAGGGAGAGGGCGTGTGCTCCCGAACGGGAATCGTCCTCTCGGGCTCAACGTGACCAGTCAATGACTCTGGTGGCTGCGGACCGGAAACGTCTCTCGAGGCTTCCGCTGCAGCAGCAGGGACTTCTTGCTGAACGGCTTTGCCTCTACCTCCTCTGTCAAATATCTTGACTAAATCTTTGACCTTCCCCCTCCATCCCGATGCAACCCTCTCACCTTCCGAGACCGTAAAGAGTGCCGATGATAAGGGTCAGTCCAAGAGGTCGAGAGTTTCTGAGAGATTTATCCAAGGTGGAGAATTGCATACGCACCTACTTCTCCGAAATCTGCCGCGGCGCGTCGGTTGAGCGCGTGCTGATCTTGACCAGGTCCCTTGCCTTGGCCTGCGACAGCTCGCTTGATCTTGATGAAACGAGCGTCATGACGATGGCTCGTCTGAATCGCAGAAACGAGCTGCAGTGCGAGTAGCAGGCACGACAAGGAGGGGACAAGACGCATCGTGCTATGTTTCTTGACGGATTGAAGCTACACTGTCGAGAAACTGAAGATTTTCTACGCTGATGCAGAGGAGGAGAATGAAAGGGGGTGGTCTTATACAGGCAGTCACTCTCTTAATTCTCACTACAGGCTGACTGTTGAGCTTCAGTTTGCGAGGTGCGGCATCAGGCAAACGTTCCCACACAACCTTCATCTCAAAACTTGTCGCCAGGACGACAGCCACACATTTGTTGCGATTGAATCTCATCAATCGGACCGACCTCGGTGACCCACCTCGGTGGGTACACAATGGACAGACCTTGACACAGCTATGCAAGACCGTGATCGCCCCACAGTCTTCACTTGTCGGCCTTTTTGTCCAGAGCCTTCATCGAGGTTGCTTTAGATGATGTGGGTACCGGTACAAGGAAAAAGTGCACGGCACTATCGGACAAGCCCACCATTTCGTAGGCCTAACACGCTAAATACGGCCGAAAGAATTTACCCATAAGTCTTGTTCCCACCAATTTTTGGACCGGCTGAAATCGCAGCATCTAGAATGTTTCTTCTCCCTGTGGCATGTCACGACCCTCTCCCACCACTCAAACCACTTCCTCACGGGCCTTCGCATCCATCGATCACCTCGAACCACCTTGCATTCATTCGGCGGAGCTTCGTTCGCTGCCCATACCCAGATTGCTGAAGGGTTCCGATACCTTACCGACAGCCTCATCCATTTTCATCCAGCAAACATGACCTTCACAGTAGCGCAGCGACAGCGTGCCATCGGCCTGTACAAGCGCCTTCTCCGCACATCACGCAAGACGTTTGAAGGCGACGCGCATGCTATCTCCGCTGCACGAGATGAGACACGCCGCCGCTTCAAGATTGCAGCTCAGGAAACCGACGCTGCCAAGATCGACGAAGGGCTCAACACGGGTGATGAAATCGTCTCGGTGCTCCGCCAGAACGTTGTCCAGGGCAAGTGGAAGCAGGACAGGAATGCATATGGTACGTACATGACTCCTCGATGTCTCGGAGAACGACTCTTCCCGAGCTTTGTTGCTGACAGTTCTCCTCACAACGCGCTTCTACTATAACAGAACTTCGCATGACCAAAGACACAGAACTCGGCAACAACGACAGCATCAAGGAAGCGCGAGCTAAGCAGATCGCCGACCTCAAGGCGGGCAAGAAGCCCGAGCGCAAGAGCTGCCGCGAAATCGCCGCCCAATACCAGGCCTCCTCCGCTTCGTCTTCCTCTTCCTTTGCGACGTCGTCTTCTTCTGCCTTCAACACTGTCCGTGCCTACTCCACCTCTTCGATCGCTTCACAGGCTCGTGGCTTCGCTTCCTCCTCCGCCGCGCACTCCCGCGACCCATCAGCAGTCGCTCAATCTCCCCTCCCTCGTCCCGTCCCCAAATTTTCATCCACCACAATCCTCGCCGATGGCTCGTCGCTTCAGCTCGCCACCACTTCGCCGCGTCGCTTGACGCGCTTGACAAGAGACCCCACCAACCACCCGCTGTGGAACCCTGGTCAGGAACGCAAAGTCGGCGGCGATGCAGGCGATGACAGCGGTAGGCTCGGCAGGTTCAGGAGGAGGTTCCAGGAGACTGAAGCTGCGGCTTCGCCAAGTGCAGGCAAGGCTCAGGCTAGCAGTGGCGATGTCAGCTTCGGTCAGGAAGATCTGGACTGGATGAGTGTCGGCGGTAGGGAGGCCAGGGCTGGCTCGCCCATTGCTGCGAAGAAGGCTGCGAAGGGTAAGGGTCGAAAGTAAAAGTCAGGAAAGATTCGCTAGGGCCGATGGTCCTCCACCTTGTACAACACTTTGAAATCGTCATCATGGATGTGCTTTCTTCATTCTCTGCGCAGTGTGAGTCGTTGCCAAAAGACTGGGCTCTGTACTGAGCTGTACAACACTCACTCAGACCGAACTCGAAAGGGATTCGTGCTCAGGCGCAAAGCGCACGAGCCTGCGGGTGATCCTCATGGACATTCTCATATCTTTGCACTGCCTGCATGGTGTTCTTGAATAGCCTCGTGAATCCACACGAACGACTCTCGACTCAAAAGCGTCGAAGCGTGCGATGGGTCGAGTTCCCTGATCAGTTGTTCAGGAAGACTCGCGCAGGAGTGGCCGACCTCTGACACCGAGCATCACGGATCAGTCCGGCGCCTTTGCACACTCGTGCTGATCTCCCTGCTTTCTCTGCTTTCTCAACAGTCCGCCCCTCCCCTCACAGCCGTCTGCCCGTCACATTTGTCTGGAATCGGATCGTATTACTGAACTATAGATTGACGGAAAGGACGGGGACCTTTACTCGTCGTTTTCGTTGGAAGCCGCGAGACGTTCACGGTTCTTCAAGATCTGCTCCTTCTTGTGTGCGATGAGTTCCAATTGTCTTCCCTCCAATCCGTGGACGTAGTATCCGAGCGCGCCGAAGGCGCCCATGAGCATAGCGTGGCCTCCGAGGTCTGCACCGCAAACAGAAAGCAACGGGAAACAATGTCAGCCATGCATATCCATTCACTCTATCTTCGCAGAATCCTGAGCCAAGAATGACGTGGTGGCGGTACTAAGTGGGTGTGAGATGCTTACTTTCAAAGATGTTGCGCTTTTGGAGACCAAGGGCGTAGCATCGTGTGAGGAAGCCGAGGCCGGCGTAGCCGAGGACGCTTGCTGCTACCGACATGTCGAGATCTGTGCGTGGATCGAAAGTTGGTGTAGTCAAACAGTTGCGACAAAGGTCAGAGCTGAGCTTGCGAGCTGATGAGTTCGATGCTGGAGGCGCTGTACACACCTATGAGTGTGTGGTGATGATGCAGTGAAGGGAGTGAGCCGATGTAAGGATGCTGTGAAAGTATGGTTGGAAATGGAGATGGTGGAATTGCGACTTCTGAGGCTCAATCTCCAGACCAATCGTGTCACGTGCGTGTGAAGGTCTAACAGAATTAGAAATCCGGCCTATGCTTCCGATATGCAACGGCATCCTTCTCACACACCGTTCCTTCATGTAGTTGAACGTCTTTTGCAAGTCCTTGCGTCTATGTTCGTTCCTATATCAAGTGCTAGTATACATATGGCGAGATTTCCCTGGCTGATAAGCTTTCCGTGCCTCAAAGAGACTACCTCGTGAGGGCTAAAGGGAAGCATCTTCCTGCTCGACCTCTGGCGGAAATGGCCATCGAACCTCGCCGACGGTCTTGCCCATCCAGAAGAACCTCTTGGTAAATCCGTCCAGCCTGACATTGGGCTTCAAAGCAAGCTTCTCCATCTGCCTCGCCCTGGCTGGCCCGGTCTTTGCATCCAATTGCAAGACGGCTGCCGTCGACTCCACTTGTCCATCTACCGACTCGTAGCTCTTGGAGAGGAGCACCTGTGTACCTCGAGAAGCCAGGCTTATGCGTCTGGCGACCTCGACAGCAAGGCGTGCGATGTTGAGCGTATCGTCCATGCCGCAATGCTGTCTTCCTTGGAAAGGACCTATGTTGAGCAGATCCAGCAACCCTGCGAGACTCTGTTCGTGCGGAGTCAGCCCACTCGATCTCGGATCTTCCCTTACTCCTCCCGTTCCGTTAGTTTGCGGCGAGGGAGGGATCACCTGGAACCCATCCTCGCCGCCGAAATCCGGGAATGGTCTGGCGCGAGACACATTCCCTCTCGCCTGCTCTGCCCTCAACTCTTGCTCCCACTTGAACAGACTCGCTATGCCCTTCCGAATGTCAATGAGTGGTCCACGGAGGAAGATCGGCGGAGTGCCAGAATCAAGCTTCTTGGATCTGGCCGAGATCCAGCATTGCTTAATGACAAAATCTCGCAAGTCAGCGGGGCCGTGGTTGATCCATGCCACCCCTCGCCGCAGCCGAAAGTTGTGCAGGTGGGACTTGCCTGTCGAAGTGTCCTCAACAAGGTCGTGCGAGACGAGAAACTGGAAGAAGTTCTCAACGACTGTGTGCCATTGTGGTGCGTTGTCGACTTGAGCTTGTGTGACGCCGGTGAGGTCTCTGCAGAACTTTGTCAGGCGTGGGCGGAAGGTGGGCTGGACATAGGAATGGAAAACGCCGGCAGTGTCGAGTGTATGCGTGTCATGATTCCACTTGAGCAGCACGACGGGGAACTCGATGATTTCGTTCGGGTACTGGAAGCAGCCGGTCTCGAAGCCGTGAGAAGCATTACGATACTTGCGGGTAGCTTCGCACGTAGCTTCGACATCGAGCACCAGGAAAGTGTCGAACTCGGGCTCCCACTCTACATCGGGAGTGTCCGCGCCATGACCAGCGGTCGTGGGACTGTTGCTACCGTTTCGAAGCGCTTTCCTGAGTCGCAGTCTGAGGTCGGCCTTCTTGCCTTTGGTATCCAAACCCAACTCGTGAAGCCGGGACTTGAGCTCCTCGACCGTGAGCGAGGACGCCATGATAGGTTAGATTCGATGGGTAGGCAGGAGCCCAAGGACGAGCTTCACAGTGCTCGGGCCTCAGGCAGCCGCTGACATGTGTCGATACAGCGAAGCCGGGCCAGAGTCGGAAGAGAGCGAGAGAGGGGTGATGATTCATGCAGAGTCAGTATCAAGCAAGTGCAGTCCTGAACAGGCTGTCCTTCTCGACTTCTGCAGGGTTTGAATTGAGTTCCGAGTTCCAGCTTTTTGCCAAAAACTGAGTGTGTCGAATGCCAGAAATTCCTCCACTCAGCCTGTTGAAACACGCAGAAACTCACACGGCTTCTTTGACAGACTCATATTATCTTTCCACACACCATCATTCACACCACCCTACACTCTACTGCGCCGGACCCGAGAGGAACCTGTACAAGATGTCGGCCTGGTCGGCGCACGGCAAGCTCGGCTCAAATGTCTCGGGCTCTGAGACCGCCGAAACCCCCATCCTCTGCGAATCCTGTCTCGGTCCCAACCCCTACATCCGCATGACCAAGGACAGCCAAGGCAAGGTGTGCAAAGTCTGCACCCGGCCATTCACGGTGTTCCGCTGGAATCCAGGCGCAGGCTCTCGATTCAAGAAGACCGAGATCTGCACCACTTGTGCCAAAGTCAAGAATGTCTGTCAGACGTGCATTCTGGATCTGCAATACGGGCTGCCGGTGCAGGTCAGAGACGCTGCACTCGGCATTCAATCAGGAGGGCCGACTAACGATAAGAACAGGGAGTACTTTGCGGAGACGATGGACAAGCAGCTCGAAGGGCCAACGAGTCTGGTCGGGTCAAGTGGGGCGGCAGTAAGGGCAGGTCAGGAGTTGTTAAGGAAAGCGGCGAGGAAGGAGATCGATTACAAGAAGGACAGGCCACAGTACTGCGCTGCCTTCGCAAGAAGGAACTGTCCGAGAGGTGACAAGTGTCCATTCAAGCACGAGCTTCCATCCGAAGATCAACTTCCCGCATTGACAGCAGTACCCGTTAACGGCGCTTTATCGAGCACACCCTCGTCTCCAGCAACAACTTCGAGATCGACCATCAAATCTTCATCCACAGCATCCGACCTCCCACCACCTGAAGACACTTCCATCATCTCTCTCTTCATCTGCTCACTCCCTGATACTGCCACCGAGGCATCGCTGCGCGAGTTCTTCATCTCCCTCACACCACAGCTCCAATCAGACAGCATTAAGTCCATCACCCTCGTGACCGCGTCCAAATGTGCATTTGTCAACTTTCGCACTCGCCAGCACGCCGAACTGGCCGCCAAGCAATGCTCGCCAAAGATGCTCATGGGTGACAAAGAAGTTCGTCTCACTTGGGGAAGAAGCAGGCCTCAAAAGAAAGCCACCGCTCCGGCCAAGGAAGCATAGAATTGCACTCACCTCTCTCGTTCAACTTTTGTACTTTTAGACAGCCATGCAAAACTCATTCTTGCTCAACCCATTCACATACCACGATGTCTACATGTTTGAGATAGAAAGTATGTCTGAGTTGCAACAAACTGGCATCATACTGACGCTGGATGCAATGCAGGGTCCACCTCCGGGATACATGATAACTCAAACCTGGACTGGGCGGTAGTAGACTGTTGTGACGTACTTCCTCTTGTACCTCGTCGTGGTCCCAACGGCCAACACTCCACCTTTGATGCTGCTGGCGGTCAAGTGGTTGAGCACGACATGGTTTGGCGCGGGGAGAATACTGTTATCGTCGACAATGCTTCCCGTTGTGCTGCCGTTGCTCGGGTTGGCAGGCGACGAGTTGAGGATGACTTTCTCCAGCTGTCGCGGCAGAGCCGGTGGGTTTGGAAGTGCGGGTGCATCCCCATCTGAATGCGACGATGAAGATTTGTGACCCAATTCTTCCGCTTCTCGCTGCGCCTCTTCCGCCTCCTGCGCCTCAATAAGCGCAGTTGGAATCTCGGACGTCCAAGTTTCTTCCTCCTTTCCTTCCTCATCGAACAAATCATCCAGACCGTGACGTTGAGCTTCAGCCCTGCGTCCCTCTTCGACCAGGTTCATCGTCGTCTTCTTTGACTCGATCTTCGAGTTTCGCTCGCTTCGGTTCTTCTCTCCATCGGCTTCCGGAAGATCCTCACCGGGAGCACTCAGCGGTCCTGGATGAGCGGGTCCGACATTGGGGATTTCGACATAGTTGACTAGGTTTCCATCTCCGTCCGTCGCTGTCGGTAGATCGCGAGACACTCGCCAGCGGTCGTCGACAATGAACTTGAGACGATGCGTACCAGGCGGAAGATGCAGAACGCACGTATGATCGCGTTTGGATTTGTGCAGGAGGATCTTGGATCGCCACTCATTGGCGAATGTACCTGTCACAAAGACCTCGCGTCCACCTGAGCGCCATGTGATGACGATAGGCATGAGGGGCGCCTGCTGTTGACTCGGCTGCACCTGCATGTGCTGCGTGCGTGGGCTATGCTGGTGCATGCTAGGCGCCTTGCTGCTCATCGGAGTAGATGGCTGACTCGCATTTGATGAACTGCCGGTGGCAGCAGACGCCTGGGAAACATCGGAGGCGCGACCGCGTGCGCTAGAAGCAGATGACGGAGTGACCTCGGAGAGAGGCGTGACCCCAGGAACCGATGCACTGGGTGGAGCTGATGTCAGTCCGGGAGGCAAAAGCGGTGTATTGTACCCACTCTCACCACCGGTCTGCACATCGACGTGGGAGCGCTTAGCAGCAATGGGTAGAGAGGGCGGTCCGGTCGAAGTCGATGGACCTGCAGCAGGAGAAAGCGAGCGCAGCCCACCCAAAGCATCTTTGCGCGTAGGTGTCAGAGCGCGAGTACCAAAGCCAGATGGTGTGGGCGTGGGTGTACGAGAGGTTTGGTTTCCGCCGTCGGCGCTGCTGGCCAGAGCATCTGCAGTTCTTGCCATTCCTCTGAACTCTCGCTCGTTGTCGTCTCTCGGCTCGTCTGCCTCGGCCACATTGATTGTCGCTGTTGATTGGGAGTCTTGTAATGGCCTACTGGGCAGGTCAGTGACATCGATGCCAGCAGCTCGAGCCTCTTCAACGCTGAGCTCAGCAGGAGCCCTGTCATCTCGGTCGCTGTCTTGAGTTGGACCGTGAAATTTGCGATCTTCGATCGGCGAGCTTGCTTTGCTTGCGATCCCCGGTGGGATAACCACGTCCTCGGTGTTGAGCACGGCGACAGCCGCTCCTGCGCCGGCAACAACATGCGTTGGACGTGTATCGTCGGCAGGCAGCATCAGGGAGGGTGAAGGCGAACGTTGCTGTTCCGATGCGCTCTGGCGACGATCAGAATGCTGCGAGTAGATGCTGGAGGGTGGTGAGCTAGGAGAGACGTGGGAGCTGGGGATCGCTGTGGGAATCTTGAGGTAGGATGGGATGGCAACAGGCACTCGTTGAGATCCTTCAGGCCCATCAGATGTGTCGCCGAGCATCATGGGCTGTGAGGACATTACTGGACTGGAGCCGCCGATCGGGGGCGAGGCAGCTGAAGTGGCGCCGAGACTAGTGCCAGTACCGCCGGGAAACAGGCTAGTCCCACCGACGCCGAATAGTGGGTGACGGGTGGGGGCCCTTGAGGTGGCACCAGGCACCACTTGGGGCTCCGAACCCCTGTGAGTGGAAGCAGGCACGGTGCCAGCCTCGATGCCAGTGGAAGGCACACGGAGGCCGCTGGATACGCCTACGGTAGCGTGATGGCTTGGCAGACCTGAGGCGTAATGTGCATGTGTAGCTACGGATGGATTAGGGTGAGGCGAGACATAGTTGCGAGGGTCGAAACCGCCGGGAGACGAAGGCATGGAGAGGCCTTCTGTGAGTCGACGGGTGCGTGGATTTGATCTAATGGCGGTCTCGATGCCCGAACCGCCTGATGGATTCGAGATCTCGTAGTTGGCAAAGTCGTTGGTTTGCTGCAGTTTGGCCGACGGCAAAGAAACATCGGGCTCATGACCTTCTTTGACAGTTGCAGGGGCATCTTCAGCAACCATGGCGGCAGTAGCAGAGCCTCTGCGTTGGGCTGCCAAGAAGCCTGTGTGACTACCACTGCGGGCTCGGTTGCGCTGATGAGTCGAGGCACCATCGTGGCTGCTTGCGCGGCCGAAGAGGGATGAAGCCGTTCTTACCAAGCGGCCTGACCCTGAGCCAGATCGTGCGGCTGTTGTGGGAGCTGCGATGCCAGTAGAAATAGCACCTTGAGCGCTAGATTGACCATGACCTAGCTGGGTACTGTGATAACGCCTGATGCTTGAATCGGCGTTCGGTTCTGCCGGAGCGTCGCCAGGCTTGACGGGAGTGGAGTTGGCGTTACCCATTTTCGAGCTGGGACAATGAAACGACGGACAAAGGTGATAGCCGTTTGAAGCTTGACGCTGAGGCTAGATAGCAGGCAGATGGTCACAGAAGCTCTTGACACAAGTGAGTGAACGGACGATGACTGGACCTGGAATGCAAGGCTAAGCTGTCCGATTCAAAGGACGCTCGATGATTGGATTTGGAGCTCGAAAGAATGTCAGAAGCCGAGAACTGATTGTGCTGATCTATGGGTTCATCCCTGTGGAGGTCGAGCTGTGTCGAGTCTTGACAGCTTATTGAGAGGGTGCTCGAGGAGCGAAAGCTGGATAGAAGCGGCTGTAGATCACCCAGGTGCTGATGGAGACGAACGAGGCTCAGTCTTGGCAGAGGTCGTCGATCTGCCTTATGCCAGAAAGCTGAGTCGAGCCGAAGGCCGAATATGTTGCTACTGAGGAGCCGCGACCGTATGCAGGACTAAGCCGGATTTCCAGGGCTGTACGACGGGTACCACCTGAGTCCTCAGAGGGTTCGGCTGAAGCTGTGAATGCAAGCAAGGTTAGGGATGGAGGGACAAGGTTGTGGAGACTGAGAAAGGCAAAGTGGAAGGTTTTGAGGATGAAAGTCAACGATGAGAGTGACAGCCCCGCAGCGCACGGGCTAAGCGATAAGTGACTGCTGCACATGTGTGTGTGCCTTGCGTGAATCCATGATTTCCAGTCGGCCATTTGAGTTCGCTAATCGGGCTGCACAGTGTATGCAGGTCGTTGCTTTCGCAAACTTGACTCGAATTACCCCCGAGCAAAGCACGGCCGATGCGCTCTAATTTCTCAGAGCACCCTGCAGGCGCCAAAGCGAAACAGGCACATTTTTTGTGTTCAATGCAAGGGCGTTCACGCCAGAATGATTTTTTGCAGGAAAAGATGTTAGATCATTATAATTGACATTCATTATTCTTGGCCGTCGGCACCATGACCGTCTCGAGATGCACCATATTACAGCTGCAGACATGAGAAAGCAGTCAACATGCTGTCGGTAGCAATAGTGCAGAAGCAACAGCCAGTCGTGTCTGTTCCCAACCTTCCAGATTTGCAGTTGGTTCGAACATGTGACCAAGCAAAAGGGGGCGCACTGGATTTAGAGTGTTGAGTCAGATTGTGCAAAGCGATGCGTCATACACTGACAGTTGGCTTTGACGGACCAACAACCTCGGAAAAGCTTCCTGCACCCTTCCTCTTTCCTCGAGCCCTCGGCCCCTCACAGAGTCTTCTCGAGACAGCTCCAACTTGCAGGTGATGCAATCCTACGCTAAGCAACTGTCATCGGTCCTTCCCGGTTTCTCACTGCTTCCCTGTAGTTTGCATGAGAGAAGTGTGTCTGACAAGCAATATATAGAGTTGAGCTATTGAGCACCTTGACATCCATCTTCCACGACGACATACCTCCTTACCAGTACATATCTCAACACCATGTCTTCTGCCGACACCGCAGCAGCCAAGAAAGCCGCAGGCCAGCTTCAGCAGGACCTTGGCGACCTGCATGATTCGCACGACCTCAGGCAAACAGGCCACACCACTTTCCAGCACGGCAAAGGCATGCAGGACGCTGACAAGGAGACCGGCTCTTCAGGGTAAGGCTACACTAGTGCTCGCTGTCTGCTGTCCATGCTCCTGATTCAAATTGCTGACATGTGTCATCTTGACCATATGCCTGTTTGATGGACAGATTCGCCCCCGTTGCTGGCGCAAAGGACTTTGTGAAGGAGAAGCTGGATGACCGCAAGGACGTCTGAACTTTCGCACGACACTGCAATCGGATCAAAATTTATAACGAAGCTGAACAGCGCTATTTTTGCATGCGATGGTATGGTGTGATGAGACGGGCAATTCGGTGTGAGCGATGCAATTGCGGTGTAGGGATGATAAGAGTACAAATACAACTGAGAGTGAGGATTGCATCCTCGCGATGAGAGTCGCGCCTGGTTCAAGCGTCCACTTCCATACTTGGAAGGGCGTTAAAAGCGGCATCATCGCTAAGAGGCGCAGCACCGATGCCTTCGCAGGCAGCACGAATACCGCGAGTCCATACTTGGCGTTCCCAGTCGAAGCCTCCAGCGCGATAGCGTGCAATCTGCTCTTTGGTGACCCACGCCGGCTTAAGCCAAGGGTCCTCGTAACCGGAAGCTCCCTTGACGCCCTCGAGGCCACCAAGCGCAGTTGGTGCTTTCCGTACCTCGAACAGGGCACTTGCATCATCCAGATACGCCAGAGGACCTTCAAAATCAAGGATCATGTCCAAGCTCCAAGGCCTGCGGTCCAGATCAGCTGCACCATTTCCATTCGCTGCCGCTTGAGCGGCCTCCTTTTCTCTTGTACGAGCCTCGAGCTCCTGTAGACGTTGCCTTTCCTCGCGCTCTTGGCGTCGTCTACGCTGCTTCTCTAGAATCTCTTCAGGGTCTGCGCCCTTTTCGAGTTCACGCATCATCTCCAGACGCTCCTTTTCTCGTTCTTCTCTCTCCAGCTCCTCTTCCTTGCGTAATCGCTCAGCGCGTTCCTTTCTCGCTGCCTTTGCTTCTTCGTCCAGGCGGGCCTGTCGATCCGACTCTTGCTGTGACGCATTTGCTGAGTTCGCAATAGCAGAGCGATGTGCTGCTTGATACTGTTCCAGCTTGGCATTTGTGCGCGGCAGATCAATCTCATGGATGAGATTGAAGGTGATCTCCTCCACCTCCTCCAAGTAATCGTTGTAGGCTTTCAGATCCACAAAGTCGTCTTCTCGACGGTTGAAGAGCTTGGCAACCTGCCTTCGAACCGCCACTTCTCGCTCTACACCAAGGTCCTGGAAATTCTGTGCTGTAAACTGATTCTTGGACACTTTCTTGCCGCATTCTGGACACGGAGCCGGCCCAAGCGAAAAGATGCGGTCGATGCACGACTCGCACATCTTATGATAACACGGGCTGACGAGCAGCCGCAAACGAGGGTTGAGGTAGCGATCTGTCTTGCATTGTGGGCACTTATCCTCAGCTGAGGAGAACTCTTCGATGCGGCGAGACTTGTCAAAGATGGCACGAGGTCCTGCAGCAGCTGCAGCTGTAGGTCGCGATGGTCCTCCCGGCCTGGAAGGAGTGTTGGAACCGGAAGGGCGGCCGCTGCCAGTGCCTGTCCTTCGCATCGCCGACATTGTTGCGATGCTGAGTGGAAGCCCAGGCTATGAGGTGGATGTTGAGCATGAAGCATGGATTAGAGGATCCATCTGCGCTTCAGCTGTCGAGTGAACCCTGCTCAGCTTGCAGGTGGAGGTGTGACTGCTGAGCTCGAGCGCATTCCGCTTTCCACAGTCACGTGAAGTGAGTCAAAGTCAATTTTCGAGCTCTGATTTTTTGACTTTTCTTGTTGAAGTCGCGGAAATGATGAACCATGGATGGCCATGCTTCCTTTCCATCTTTCCACAACCATCCCATCAACAAATGCTGTCTCCCTTCGGTCCGGACCTCGCCTGATGACAAGCTTGAACCTTTTTTTCTGCAAATCCGACCAGCCGCCTGAGCTATCACTTCACCGCCAAGCAGCTACTCTCGCTCTCCTCGACAAGATCTGTCTTTCCGCCCGACTGATTTCCCTGCATCGCTCCCTCTGATTTCCCGTCCCTCTTTGTGTATCCGCCTTCCCCCATTTCTTCTCTCTACCAACCGCAAACTCGGTGGCGCATCCCTCCACCTTCGAGGAGGGGGCTCAGCTAGTCTCGTTATCAAATCTGTACCCGGGATTTGGCGACACTTTGAGGCTCTCCGTGAGCTTCGGTAGAGCTGAATCACGGGCAGTTAAGAGATTCAGTTGAGCGAGGATGACGCTCACTTCGAGACTGATTGCGGAAGAACATTCTCCTCGGGCCTTCAAAACCATCGTCAGGAGGCGCCCTCGAAAGAGCGCGCTGCCCATGATTTGGGGATGACCTATAGTCCCGACATTCCCACCTTCGTCTTTTCATTGTTGTTTGTTGATCATTTTCTGTCGACTCACGTATGCTTTGTCATCTTTGCCAGCGTCCAGCGACGGAATTCGTTCGAATGCGGCTAGACGCTCATCTTCAATCAAAAGTGAGTATACCCATCCTGATCCTTCTCTGAGATACACTGGAACTAAAAGGATGAGAAATCAAAGAATGACAGGAAGCAACGGACACTACCTGTCGGCTTTTTGGAGCAATGCAGGAGCTGTCTCGGTGCACATGTCAAGCAGACGAGCTGTTGGCTCCATGAGTCAAGGTCAAGCTGCTTTGTGTAAAAGGCAATGCTGAACAAGCTTTCAACGGGGAAGGAGAATCGTGCGAAATCTAGACAAGATGGCTGACGAGCATCCTCTCCCTGCTCCGTTTGATCAATACATCTGCTACGGACCCAAGAAGCATTGCTAGCCAGATGCAGTACACTCCTGAAAGACATCCATGCGGTTGTGTAAGGTTGCCGTGCTGAGAAGAAAGGGTTTTGATGAAATTCCGGCTCTCGGAAAGTGTACGGCTAAGCAGCTCCGCACGGGTCTCCACACATTTGAGCTGACCTGACGTGGAGGGTGGACTCCTTTATATCCTGAAACACACTTTCTCTTCATTCATCACTGCGCACATCATCTACGGCTCAACTGGCCATCACAAACAATCCTCACGATCGTTTCGATCACTTGCAAGCCTTCCGCAGGAGCTTGTCGAGGGGACCATCTCACAAGTCTTGGTATGACTTTCAGACCAAATTAGCACCGACCGTCCCAACGGTGAAACCTGCAACCTACCTCACCTGGTTTCGACAACGGCATCCTATGGCCCTCAATCAATAGACCGGTCAACATGGATCACGACGTCGCCGATGGCGCGGAGCAGAGGCGCGAAGAGGAGGAAGTCGAGTTCATCTTGGGTGCTCTGCCTTCCATCTGGCACAACACCCAAAATGTTCTCCAAGATCTGGGATACAACAGACCTGCGGAAGGGGAAGACGCCGCTCGACAAGAAGATCTTCGCCATCGCGCGGGCGAATCGAGCAGCAAGCCCACAGATCCTCCATGCGAACCCACCCCGGACGACAACAATGACGTGGGCGAGAAGGTGTGCCGCATGTGCTTCTCTTCGGAGAACGAGCTAGGCGACGATGGCATGTCGCTAGGACGCCTCATAGCACCCTGCCACTGCGATGGCAGTATGCGCTATGTCCACGATACCTGTCTCGATCAGTGGCGCCGCAAGTCTGCCGCCTCTGAAGCCGCGCGTGTATGCGGTCAATGCCACGCCACTTACCGCTTCCGACGCAGCCCGTATTCTAACCTCGTGGCCTTCATTCAAGCAAGTCAACTGCTGCGAATCCTCGCCTGCGTCCTGCTCATCTTCCTTCTTTCCGTCGCCCTTGGCGTGTTTGGATTTGTGGCATTGCGCACCGTGGCGAGATTCGAGGGCACGCCTCTTGACTTTGTGCGCGAATCAGCTCTGCGACATGTTCGGGTTCAACAGATCGACTGGAACATCACTCTGCGTCGAGACGAAGCCCGTGCAATAGTGTGGATGCCCGCAAGCGTCTGGCACCACAACGGAGCCGCTTCAGCGCCCAGAATTGACCAAGACACATACCTCCAGGCTGATCTCGAGGTGTTTTCGCGCGTACGACAGCAGATGATGGACAACCCGGTCTACTGGAAGCCCGTAAGCCGTGAACTGTCGTCCTACCGAGCCAACTTTTCCGAGGCCAGAATTGTGCGATCCAAGCTCAGGGCCGGCGAAGACGTCTCTTGGGAGCTTGAACGATTGTCTTCGGGCTTACCATTGTTCCCATTGCCTGAAACGGGCAGACCAGCACGCAACATCTCGAAGCAGCAGACCAAATCCGTCAAAGATGCCAAATTACAAATGAACACACACAAGCCTCTCGACGGCTTGCAGACGCCGTTCAAGCTGCTTCCGTCGCTCCGAGAACGACTAGCTGGCAGTTTACCCTTCCTCTCGCCTAAGGACCAAGAGGACGAAGCGACCAACAAGACGGAGAAAGTCGAGATTTGGCAGAGACAAAACATGACCATCTGGTTCGAGTACGAAGAAACGCCCATGGACATGTACCCGAATCCTTCGGAGCATTTCCTTGTGCGCTGGCTTCCTGAATGGCTCGGATTCATGCGTTACGTCGTCTATGGTTTTGTACTTGCCATGGTCGACCGCTTCTTCTTCGTTGCCAGCGTCTTCCAGCCGTGGTGGTCGTCGATTTGTAGATCAGCATTGCAGCTGGCTTTGCTGTTGCTCGAGTCGCGTCGCGAGCTTCTATGGTGCGCTAGCAAAGCCGCTGTGGCTGGACTACTCGCCTATATCGATGTCGAGTTCGAGCCGGTCAGGTGGAATCCGCCCAACGCGATCGTTCTCGGACCTGCGAGAACCCCCGGTCGGAAAGCTGCAGCAGTCATAAGAGAGCTTATGGTGGGAGCAGCGGACAGCGTCTTTGGCCCTCTCTGGCTCAACTGGTGGGGCGGCTATTCTCTCTCGGTATACCTGGGTCCAAGGGACTTCATGACCACAGAACGAGTGGAAATGACGCAGCTGGCAGCCGTCTTTGCCCCTACCATCACTCTGCTCATCGATGTAGCTTTCAGTGGGCTTGGCACTTTCAGCGAACGGGCAGCACGTTTCCAAAAGCAGCACACCCTGCGATGGACGCAGGCTGACTGGGTGCACAACGAGTTCTCGGCTTCGGACGGCTACCGTCGTATGATTGCTGCATTGCTCGGCGATAAGGAGGCCACAAAGGCATCGCTACATGACCTTTGGCTCGAGGTTGAAGGTAAGCGCTTGCTGCCTGGACGCACGCGCCCAATTCAGATGGCACTCATGCCAAAGCTGAGCACGTGGAAGACGATCATGCTCCTGGGTTGCCTGCTCACCACTGCAACAGCTCTTGTGGTTGCGACCAAGTTTGCATGGGACACCACCATTTCGCACTTTGCCAGGCAGGCCTGGCGGTCGATGATCAGCATCTATCAGTTGCTGTTGAACTCTGGCAACAGCTTCCGGATCATGTGGCGGCAGACTTGCGACACGTTGCTATTCATCGCACGGTACACTGCTCGAAAAACCAAAGCGACGGTGACACACTTGATCCGCAGTGCTAGTAAGGCGATTCTTGGCGACCGAGGAAGCACGCATGATTTGGCTTCGACTTCGCAAGAGACTTCGACAAGACAGCACAACGTAGCCGGCGACACTGCGGAAGCCGCTCATGCGGATGCAGAGCAAGCAGATGCTGCTGCAGCAGAGCCGGTAGCGGTGCTTAACGATCCATTCATCCAAGGCGCACAGATGGGCATCTTTGGTGCGATCCTTGGTCACGTCGCTTCCATCTATGGATGTATCCATGCATTTGTGTTTACGATGCGCTTCATTCTGGTCTACTTGCCCTTCGAACCGTTCATGATCGTCTACACGGCACTGCAGAAACTCATCCAGTTCGACGTTGCTAGCACAGAGGTGCTCGACAGGGAGGATGTCGAGACTTAGCTTATTGTATAGATGCTCAATTCTACTTAGGGTTATCACCACACACCACGTCCGAAAGATTCTGATGAGCTTCCTAGTGTTCAGCATACGACGAAAGATCATGAACGTATGCTCCGTTCACTGATGAGACTGGAGTCGCTGGTCGGCACATTCCGATCTCGCACGGATGGAGAACTTCAGATAGGGCAGGAGGTTCACGCCGCTGTAAATGAGAGCAGCTTTGTGCGCGAGGCTTGCAGATGCAGCTGCTGCTGCAGCGTGCGATGGCGTTTCTCTTAGGCTTGGCTAAGCTTGGCTCACGCTGGCAAGCCGTCATGCAGCGTGCTGACCCGGCACAATAATGTCAGGGGGAATCACACGCCTTGCACCAAGTCACGGCAGCAGCTGAGCGGATGTATTCGTCCGACGTTGGATGCTTAGTGGGATTCTCGGCTTGTTCGGCAAGGACAAGTGCTCATCAGATTTGTCGATTCGTTTCCGTTCGCTTCGATGCAATCTTGCGTCGCTTTGCAAAACAGCGCTTGCACCTGCTACACGAGAAAAAAGTGTGGGGTTTGTTGATCAAGTCGAACTTAGACTCAGGGCAGCTCATGCGACAGCGATACCTTGCATTGACTTGGACGTGAAAAGGTCGACGGGGAAAGTCAGAGCGAGCACACATGTCGATGGCGACATTGGACGAGAGGTAAAGGTTCTCGAAATGAGAAGTCTCGTGACGGATGAGTGAGCAATGCACTAGCGGCGGACTTAGGCGAGGGGATTGTGTACGGTACCGGTGCTTGTGTTTCGGAAGCGCGCTCGCATGCGCAAAGCGTGCGTTGCCAGAGAATTCTAAAGGCGGGGTGTGTGTGGAGGATTCAAGCTGAGAAAGAAAAAAGTGTGGCTTCACCCATCGAGCTGCTCTACTCATGACTTTAGCGGCTGCACCCTTAGGTCAGATGATAGGAACAGAGCTCTACAACACAGGTAACAACAGAGCAAAGTCGACGTTCGATTCAAGCGATGCCGTTTGCTGACGTAGTTCGCAGCACCGCATCGAAGAGGTTGATGAATCGAGGCTTCTGTTGCCGGATTCTGTCTCAGAGAACGGGTTGGCGGATGAGAAAATCGGGGATCGACTTCCGTGAACAATAATGACAACCGCACACACACCGGACGGCAGGAATCGATGCCCGGTTGCCGAGTTGCTATGTTCGTTGCTAGCACCGACAACTGGGATCGACTCCGTTGGAAAGGCGGATTGGCGGTTGTGCAATTACGGAGGGCAACTCCGATCCCCACATGATACATTAAATCGTTCAAATCAAGGTGCGACGAGCAGGCATAAGTCTCAGTGTGAGTCGATCGGGTCGCCGTGATGCACACGACCCGTCCTACCTCTACAATACAGTAATGTGAATGCTACAATATTACTGGCTGTGAATGGTGATGCTGCTCCTCGTGATCGCTTTCTTTCGTGCTCAGCCTAAACTTGCGGAGTCACAATAGGGATTGACAAGGGGCTTCTCGGCAAACGCTGACGGCAGCGTCGGTTTAGCGGGAGAGGAGATGGTCTACATGAACACAAATAGACTCCGGATGGTGGGGTTGAGGAAGTGCTATTTCGCACCCTTTGTCTCGCTAGATGAGCTAAGGGTTCGAGAGCTATCACGTTTGTTTGGTACGATGGCTATTAACGGGACGTAGAACGTAGCGAGGCCGGACGGTATTATATTGCGCCATACTGTAGGTGAATGAAGCCTGCAAGGCCGCCGTCATCGATGCAAGCAGTGGCGATCGAGATTTGCCTCGATGCCGTCCCAGACGCGTGGGTTGAAAGCAGATCCCGGGACATTGACCGGCGAACCCACGTCATCGCGTCAGATCGGAGCGAAGCGGTTTTCTTTTTGCCAGGAACCCGAAAGCGATTCTACAGTACCATACCGTACCACTTTATGAGGTTTCGTTCGTTTGGAAACAAGATCGACGCTGGCAAACTTTCGAGCGACACTGAACTTGAATACTGTACTCTATTTGCTACTAGTGCAGATGAGAACAAAGGTCTGCTATACTTTGAATGAAAGAGCAAAGGTCGCAGAGAATTGGGACGAGAGTTGTGACAAGAAGTGGCGGCATCATCGCCGATCAAGTGGCTTTAATACGTCTGTTCTATGAGCCTAACACCTTTTGGGGTAATGTGCAAAGCCCTAACATGCTTCTCCTTTTTCGGTTCGCTCTATTACTTTGATCTCTCTGCCAGGTTTGTGCACGTTGGCTCACGAGCATGAATTTCGTGCGGGCAGGGCTGGTTCAAAATGCGGTAGACGTTGGTCTAAACCGTTTTACCCCGAATTGCTAGCACAATAGGTCGACAATCTTGGCACAGAAGGTCGGACTCGAAGCTCGTGCGGCACGTTTCGTCTCAGTTGGTGGGTGGGGAACCACGTTGAAGCGATTGGGCGACCATGTCTTGATTGACCAGGGCGACCCCACACTCCGCCTTGCCCAAATTCAAGCCACGACGTCTTGGCGACGCTCGCGTACCTTGAGACACGGCAGTTCGAAAGTCAGAAGACGGGACAAAGTTGGATGAGTTGTACAAAATTTTCGGGATGGCAACACGCAGAGCACGTTGGTGCGTCGACCTTACGGTAGAGCACTTGTACTTGATTTACTCTTCCGCCTTTTACCAACGAGTCAGACATTCGATGCAATCAATGATGGCAGCCTTGCCTCCTGGCAGCTCTCTGACCCATCGTGGCAGAAGAAAGCCCATTGTTCTCGGCTGCACGTGCTAACGAGTCCAGATTTAGCCCCATTGTTCTCCTCTCTCGGGCGGAAATGGTGGGCACTTAAGCTCGGGGAAGAGGCTTGCAGAGGAAAGACGAAATCTTGGTATCTCATCGAATGAGCACTTCGGGTTTCCCGCGGGGGAGGCTTGAGGCGGGTTCGCATTCTGTATCATTTCTGCTTGGCTGCATGAGGAAGCGTGCTTCAGATACAACCCCCAATTCGCCCAACAGCCCACAAACTCGGTCGGTAACGCAGACTGTGCATGTCGATTGGCGAGCCTCGAATTTTTTCCTTGTCGAACCTGTGGAATTGTGCTGTTGCTGCTTGCCGGCCTAATCCCCACGCTGCTTACCCCGCATTTCGAATTTTCGTGCTCGCTTCGGTCTCGCCAGGGCCATTTTTGATCCGACACGCTTCTGCCAGGAGGGTTCGACCGCGAACGCACCTCTCGGAGAAACCCAAGACAGATACCTGCTGCCTGTGGGGTGGCTGTCCCTATTGGCTTGCCTCTCTCAGGCCCCACTCTGACTTGACTGAATCGCATAAAGGGGTCAGAGGGCTTGGTTCTTCTCCGTCGGATGCACGTGTCAGCTTTGATTGGCTGGATATCGAGCGCCAGCCCGCGTTCCAAGCTAATGTAACTAACAATGGCGCATTCCGTAAAACGCTGAAGTTTCGAGTATCATTGAACACAAGTAGGCAACAAAGTGAATCTCAAAATTCTTCTCGGATAGCAAGACAGTCGTCCGCCAGAGAACCGAGGCCATGAATAGCTTGACTGGAAGGGTTGGAAATAGATTGATTTAGATAGCCGGAAGCGGAAAGGCAAGTATGAGCGGGCCCTGAATTCGATATCCAATTGATTCTGTTACAACAAGTTTCGGGGTTCGGTTCTTGCTGGCCAGGCGTAAGGCAAGCCCCCGATGAGACATTTTCCCGCCCGTGGCGTGAGCCACAAAAGAGTCAGTCCTCAAGAGTCGAGCAACGTAAAGTCTGGCTTTGCAAAGAAATCACAGTATGTCGATCCCCGGAGCGGCGGTATCCGTACGCGAACTGAATCATTTGACGGCACGGACCTGACAGCAAAGCCATCGTCGCGAGCATGTGACCCTTTCTTTCGTCGACAAGTGTCGTTCAAAATTGTTGGGGAAACGTGATATCGCGGCAGCAGACTACGATGACCTGTGGCTTGCCTCAAGCCGTGCAATTCTCTCATGGGAACGCAGAAAGCTCGGCAGCAAGGAGCCTTCGTCTATTTTGGCTCGTACTGTTACCCCGAGCGTATTCTTTTCTGACGTCTCTCAGTCTGTCTCGATGGTTAGGCATCTTGAGACTGCTGCCACTTTGTTATGTAGATACGGATCCTTGCTACGAGTGCGTCAACACATTGCGGCAAGATTCTGCCAGATCGGAAGCGGATCGAGGTTTGTCTCTCGAAGCGAGGCGCTTCCTAATACGCGATACGACTCCGGAGCGGAAGTGCGAAGTCGCAGAGACAAGGCTGATCGGGACCTATACAGACCCGTACCAAACCTCATCTGCCTCCGTTGCCCTGAGGTGAAAATGTTCACGTGCACACGATCGACGTTTTTCTGGCCCGATCCATTTGATTGAAATTAGCTTGTCGTCGAACAAATTTCGAATTCTGACGCAATGAAGACGCAAGGCTGAGTGGAGGAAACGTTTTTGAGTCGCTGCCGAAGAAGTGATGGTCAGGCCTGTCAAGGATATGCGCCTTACCATCTCAACTGCGGCCATCTTTATTTTTGGACTTCCGTGGATTTTCGGATTTTCGGAGCTGTCACGCCGTCGTCGCAAAGTGAGCACGTCCTGGGTTGCTGAATCCTCATGGCGCTGATCGTTGTGCTAAGCTGTGTCATGCAGTAGCCTGTATTCCGGCCCTTTCTTGTAGACAAACTTCAGCATGCTACACGGTTCATTGGTCTGGAAGTAAGTGTCGCCTTGCTTGTACAATGACTAGACATAGGACCTTTGTTCGTGAGAAACAAAGAGGAACAGTAATAATTGGACCACCGAGGCTTTTCGATGTGTGCTTGCTTCGGAGCTGTACCCTTTGTTCTCAATTTTGTCACTGGATTGGCTCTTTGTTACAGTATCTGCTTCCAGTGTCAAGTGAACCTTCATCCTATGTGTCACCAACGCTCAGCTTCATTGGAAGCACTACAGCATGAGTTTGTGGACGAATCACCGTCGCATGATCGCAGCAAGGAGGTGACGGAAGGCGGCCAGCCGCGAGTAGAAAAATTTTCCAGTTGCAGGCGGCAGACTCGAACGTGATATCACGAAGACCAATTAGCGCCGGCCAACCGAAAAAATGTAAGGCACGATCCTGTTTGTCTCGATCGAGACGTTTCTTTTCTAGCGCCTGCCGGCAAGGCCAACGTTTCGATCGGGCGTTGCTTAACGTCAGCTAAACGTGTCACAACTGCCGAAATCGGGATCCTCAACACCGAGACTGCCGCGTGCTGTGCATGCTACACGTCGACACCAGTTGTCCAAGGCTGCGACTTGCGAGGCATTCGGTATGTGGGAACCCTTGCGGTAACCTCGATCTGACCTGAACCACTGACGCCTCAGTCAGAAGCTTTTCGTGGCGCCTCCAAGCCGGTGTAACGTTACGTTAGAGCAAAACGTGGAGGCGTCGCTCGATCGTAGCTGGGCTTGGCAACCTCTGTTTCAGCCCTGTTACCGAATACAATGACAAAGAAGCGCTCGCGCCTCCCTGTTGTTCTGGCTCATGCCTTGAACGACTGCAGCATCCATTCGCTATTGAGGCATTGATTGCATTCGGATTCAACGGTCAAAGAGGTGCGTGTAGATTCGAACGTGCTCGGCGTTGCGAATACTTTCTCAAAACACGGTGTCATCCATCCACGACCTCCCGCTTTCGCAGCACTCAGCATATTGACTGATCACGATTGAGAGTGAGCTGGCTGATGGCATGGTATGCTTTTTGTCGTCTGGCACAGCATTCGTGACATGATAAGCCGGATATAGCAGGCCGAAATGAAGAAAGGGGAGTTGGAGTCAGGGCGGCCCGAGTCATCACTACGCTGAGGACGGCAGAGCACGTCAGCAACGACCAATGGCCGCGTCGACGCAAACACACGAGACCTTTCCGGCAGTGCACAGCCTAAAGGGTACACCCCGTAACCCCTGACGCTGCAGTCACCCCTTTTTCCGCTAGAGTCCACGCACTTCCGCAATTTCATATGGCGTCTTTTGCCCTCAAACTTGCTTATTGTAATGAAATTTAAAAGAAATAAAAATAAATAAACAACAAAACAAGGGTTGGCTCAGTCGCAGGTTTTTCGACTGTCACCCACAAAATCCCGTCGATGCCGTCTTGGCTGTATGCTTGCATCTTGACAGCTCGATTGAGCTGAACGTGCTAAACTTGCACCATTTGTTCGACTCGGCCTCTGAGTTTCCAAGTCCTACTGACTCACCCACCCACCCTGCCTTGCGTGCTGCGTGCTGTGCAGTCCTTGCTTCTCGCTGCGTGTGGTGATGCTTGTTACCCCTCCCGCCCATGTCTGATGCTGCTTGCGTGCTGTCGACGCTCATCATCGCGTACGTCCGTTTAGCCTACCCTTGATGCCGTGCATGAGTGGGATTCTTTCATCATTTTTTCCGCTTGGGTCCCTCGACTTCTTCGGTTCTCTCGCTCCCTGTCCGCTTCTGCCGATGCCGTACAGCGCCCACCGGGGCTGTGATTGTAGCTAGATGCAGCGTCCACACTTTGCAATAGCATAGCCTGTCAAGCCCTATCTTGAGCCATAGCCTCGTCCTCTTGCGAACCTTGCTGGATAACGTTATACCGTCCTTCCATCATCACGCTAGCAACAACAACAACCACGACGATCCAAGCTCTTGTCCGTTGTTCTTGACCACCTCTGTTGTCCACCGATACAACAAACTCGCTGCAACACGCGCTCCTGCACACACGTCAAGCTAGCCCCATTAGCTGCATCAATCACCAATTGCTGCACACGCCTCTCATCACACTTTGTGCCATCACATTCAGCTGCACCTGACAAGCACAGACCTTTAGTGTCGCTCGCCATTTGTGCTGTCACAACATCACAACCTCTCCAGTTGTCTGCATCTTATCCATTTGCAACAATCACACCTTGCAACACGCACCAAGCTTCAGAACTCTTCGTCTTCACCTTTCCAGATAAAACCAACCGTCGAACCACCTCTTGGCACCCTCGCCCTTCCCACTCATCTTCTAACAACTCGACTACGCTCACCTTGTTTCCAAAGTCGACACCGTATCGCCGGCCCTAGCCTAAGTGCAGACACTCGCTCTTCTTGGCTGCTAGCCTTTTCTACCCATAGCAGGTCCTCAGCCTGCTGCTACACAGCACCAGCGATCCTCACTACCAACACAGGATCCGTATTGGCGGGCCTTGAAAGGATTTGATTCGTCATGGCCGGCATCTACCGACGTTCGCTCGCTCGCCTTGGCCGCAAGGAGAGCGAGATCTCAGAGATCCGCACCACCCCAGCAGACGAGCTTTCTTCGTGGCTTGGAGATGATGTGTGCACCAACTGTGGTGCATCCACCCAGCACGGAAAGCTCTTCTGTTCCGAGGCCTGCAAGCTTGCAGACGCCAAGGAGGTCGCAGACGCTTCCCTGATAGAGAGCCTCGCTTCGCCCATCCCCAAGAGCCACGAGTTCCCTCGCCTGGATGACAGCGCCAAGTTTCGTTACCCCTGCCCTCCCTCCCCCAGCCTCCTCGCCCAGATGTCTGCACCACTTCGCGCGACACATCTCACCTCGCCTGCTCTAGCAGCATACCAGAGCTCGCTGCCAGTACCTCGAGGCCGCCTCAGCACATCACTGGTATCCAACGACGTCGTCGCGCCAGGTGCTCAGCATACCAAGAAGCGAAGCAGCTCGCAATCAACCTTCTCCTCTATCTCGGAATCCAACGCTAGTCACAGCGCCTTTGCCAGCACCGACCCCTCGACACCATCGCCTGCATACGGACCCACCGAAGATGAGTCAAGCGACCTTGATGCACACGACTTCCAGCTTCCCCCTTCGGTCAGCACTGCCAACGCGGTCATGCTGCGCAACAACTCCAAGTCCTCGGCCACGCCATCCACAGCGCAGGCAGTGCCTCATCCTATCAACGCCGACGGTCGTACCCCCAAGTCCCCTCTGTGGTACGCACGTCGTCCCAGCAACACCAACTCGCGTGGTAGCTGGTACACTTCCCCTGCCATCACAGCGACGACCATCGTCAACGCTACCGGCCAAGACCACCGAGCAAATGCTGCTTCGTCGACCGCCGCAATGTATTCCCGTTCGCGTTCTGAAGATGCTCAAGCCACCTTGACCGGCAAGGCTGCCAAGGACATCCTCTCACAGGTGTTTCCTTCTGCTGTCTCGTCGAGCAACGCTACTACTGGCAGCTTTGCAGCACGCCGAGCACGCAGCGAGCAGAGCGATACTCGATCCCCTCCGCCCGCTCACTCGGTCGCCTCTTCTGCCGGCAAGACTCTGCGCGGGAGCAGCCCTCTCAGCTCGCGAGCCTTCAGTCCTCGCAGCACCGAGCTTGGCTGTGACCGATGCCGAACCATCTCGAACATGTTTGGCGAGTACAACGTCTACGGCAGCAGCCTAAAGTCTTCTACTTCGCGCGGAGTCTCCACATCGCCACGCCTTGAGTCCGATGAGCGCTACCGTAGCATGAAGCAACATCACAAGCATTCGCACAGTGCAGCTGCTGGTCTCTTCTTCACTCACATGGAGTCGCGTAGGTCGATCGAAGCCGAGGATGACAGCCGCCAGGGCCGCCGCGTGGAACGCAGCAGGATTCCTCGCTCGATCGCCGTCGAGGATGGTCAGCAGAACGTGCGCGCCACACCTCCCCGTGGTCGATCCAAGGCGCGTGGAAGAAGCTCGCACCGTCGCAGTCCCAGCCCACCTCGAGCAGCAGCTAGGCGCGATTCCACCTTCGTCGAAGCCCGCCAGATCTCGCCAGCACCGATCTCGGCCATGGCCGGAGAAGCACGACGTGCTAGCAAGGAGGAAGCCTACAACCACGAGGACATCGTTCGATCAATTGCAGCACAGCGTCCCTCGCCTCTTGCTTTGATCTCCGAGAAGGAGGCAAAGGAGGTCGCTGATGAAGAACCCTTGGCCGATGGCCGAGGTCGTACTCGAGGACGCAGCACTCGCCGTGGCCGCGGCTCGCAAGAGCGCGGGTCCACCTCGCGCTCGCGTCAGCACTGGGTGCACAAGGACTGCGAGCTCACCTGGGGCGGCTACGGCCACCTTGCCTCCGACCGCGGTGAGTTTGAGGCCAAGCAGCTGCAGCAGAAGCCCATCTCGCCTCGCACTCGCGGCCGCACCACCGTCGAGTTCACCGACCCTGGCTTCGACGATGTCGAGCTCGAGCTCGATGGCGATGACGAGCGAGAAGAGTCTCACTCGCTCTCGTCCGGTGGCAGTTTTGACTCCTCCGCCGGCCGTCGTGGCCGTGCCCCCCTGCGTGTCTAAGCGCGCACAACCAAAACCTCAAAAGATACTTGGGAGCCGTCCCCAATAAGTCATCACCGATCTCAACGATCTTATTCTCAACTCACTACTCTACTTAGGATTCATAGCATGTTCAACGCACTCTAATCACACACCTCCTCACTTAAGCATATTGTACTACTATCAAAAACCAATCATGGCAACTTTCCCCCCAAACCTTCCCCCCTTCACTCATCAAAAGACACCAAAGGTCACCGCATCTCAACATAGCATTCCATCATGTCACAACTCTTCGCAATTATTCAACATGCATTTTGAAGAAACTTCCCTCTCATTTGGTGTGCATGTTCGGCTGTGATTTGAGATGAGACGCAGCACGTGGGGGATAGATTAACCTAGTTGTACAAGTATACATTTGGGGTATATTAGAAGCGTCCTGGCTGGATGAGGATCCAGACGACCTGGAGGGGGGCTAGGAGGAGCAGGAGGAGGCAGGAGACGAGCTGGGAGAGTGCGTAGACTGCCAGCTGGAGAGCGAAGGCGGGGAGGCCGTTGAGCTTGACGTACGACGTGTAGAGATCGAGCAGAGTGGATGGGGAGGGGGACTGTTTGAGGAGGGAGAGCATGGAGGGGGCGGGGAGCGGAGGGTAGGCGCGCGAGAGATGCGAGAGGCCCGGAATGGCGAGCAGTGGAGTCAGGTGGATGTCGTGCGCTACTGAATTCCATTCGATCCCCGAGGAGGAGGACGAGGACGAGGGGTGGTAGAGGAGACGATGGTCGAGAGCGGGAGAGTACATGCGCCCATGCTGGGCTTTTCTCTCCGCTAGAGCCATCAAGTAGGCCATCAGCGTGCATTGTGCCATCACCAGCAGCGCTATCGCCCACTTGGGCAAGCCCTTCTTTGGTCTCGAAACAATGCTCGCGACCGAAGGCGATGTGGACACGGACGAAACATCCCCGGGAGCAGAATTGGTAGTTTGCAGCTGCCCAATCCGATCCGCAAGCACCTGAAGCGCACGCAGCACCTCAGCCCGCAATTCGTCCATCTTCACCCTATCTTCCTCCACCTCCTCCATCACCGCCCGTTCTTGCTCCGTCCAACTCGACGCCACCTTGGTCCTAGGCACATCCACCTCCATCCTGCCCACATCCTTCACCCTCTCACTGACCTGATTCAGCTTTTCTCCCAGAGACGCTCTTTGGATCCGCGCTGAATGCGACACCTCGATGTTCTTCAGCAGCTTGCCAATAGTGGTGTTGACCGAGTCGTCCGCACTCGTGCGTCTTTCGTTGACCCGCATGTTCTCCCTCGCGAGTTCGCCGCCGGAATCGTCTTCTTCCGCTTCGTCGTTCGACGCCGAGTCGGCCGCGTGGAATCGGCCAAGATGGTCGCTGCCCAGGTTGGCCGGTCTCGGACTGCGCGGTGAGTTCCTCGGATCGTCCGGTGGCAGGAAGCCCTTACTCAGCGGCGGAGTGGACGAGCGTGGCATGTCTGCGCCAGCTGTGACTGGGAAGAGCCCGAACTCTGCCGGGGTCGACGGCGAATGCGGGTACGGCGATGGCAGTGGCAGGCGCTTCCGAGGGGATGGCTTGATGACGTGACGGGAGTAGCTGCTCTTGCTAGGCTCTGCTGCTTTGATGGGTGTGCCTGTGTACGCACCAGGGAAGCGGACGGACTGCGAGAAAGATGCCGCCGCTTCCGAGTCGTTGCTGCTTGGATGGGCAAGATGCGGCGCGAGCGGAGGCACGAGTGTATGCGGTCGGCTTGGCGATTCTATCTGCTCTACTTTTGCTGGTGACTCAACTTTCTGCTTCTTGGGCGAAGGTGCGGCAATCAATGGCGTTGACGCCGAAGCCAACACATCCGGGATGGTGATCTCGTTTGCAGGTAGCAAAAGCCGTTCCACAGCCGCATCCCTCGACTCGTCCGCATCGGCGACGATTTGCTGCGTAGTGCTCTCGTCCCACGACCCGGAATCAGACCTATAGTCTGGCTTGGGACTGAACCTAACACTGTGATTCCCCCTCCGACCCAAGAGACTCGCTTTCTTCGCCGATGACAAGATGCCCATGACTGGTGTTTGAGCATACACCCTGTTGTCTTGCTCTTTGTCCTTCTCTTGCTCGCTCTTGACCCTCTGCGGCGTGTCTTGAACCTCGGCAAGCACGCGGTTCAACCTCTCGCGAGCCGCTCCCAGCGAGGCCGGAGGCAATTGTGTCGCAACCGAGACCGTATTGGTATTTTGCCTTCTATGCGCGTTCTTCCTTGGCGACGAAGCCGGACTGCTGAAGTCAGAGACGCTGCGGATTGGGGAGAGGTCCACCGCCATCGGTTGGGAGCTGAAGGCGAATGGCGAAGGTGAACTTGGCGAATCGACTTTGCGTTGCAGGACTTGGACTTGATCTTCGTCCGACTGCTGAACGACGTCGATCTCCGGCTCTTCGGAGAGAGTCTCTGGAATTCGACCTGCTGCTTCCTCGCCCAAGTGTCTTGGCTCGACATCTGTCGGTGCGGGGTCGTCGATCTTGGGGGAGCTTGGAGACGCTGTTAGGCTCACCACTGGCGAGCTCTTACTTGGGGTCTCCTCCCTAGCTGTCGTGTCAATGATTGAGGAGGCGGAAACGGGACTGTCAAATTGACTGCTGGAAGCCGAAGTCCGTCTGCGGTTGGGCATGCCGAACGCGCGAGCGGCACGTTCTCTCTCCCTCCTTGCCTGCTTCTCCTGCCACTGTTTGTGTTCCTCGGCGGCCCTCATCTCGCGTTCCTTCTGCATAGACTCGAAGACTGCAGCTATGCTCTTGCGCCCGGGCGTCGCTTTCAAGGGCGTCAATGTATCTGCATTTGCCGAATCATTTTGTTGTCTGACTCCTGGTGTTCGCCGTGTGAACGAAACATCTGAGCGTTTCGGAGAGCCGGTCGGCTGGCTGCTTGGTGCCGATGTTGGCTCCGCCTTCTGAAGCGGAGACTGTTGTGACTGTTTCTCCATTGATGTGCGGCGTGCAGTCCATCTTGCCATTGATTCCGCCCGTCGTTGAGCAGCCGATGCTTGATCTGCGTCAGAGTCGGCATCACTATCGTCGCGATCCAGCGTGTCGAGTCCAAGTTGGAGCTGGTCATAGGACCGTTGGTAGGATCCATTTGCTGAACGTGGGGTACTACGCCGTGAAGAGCGGGGGACAAGAACGGGATCCTTGTCGAAATCGCGACCTTGCGACTTTGGTTCTGATGAATGTCGAGAGTCGTCCATGCTTGGTTGGGGAGTGGCCGTCCGAGGCGCCATAGCGTGGACTCCTACAGACAACGAGCCCGCCTCAGATGCAGAGCCGGAACTTGAGCTGCCGACAACCCTCCTGCAGGATTCTAAGTCGACTTCTGGGTCCGAGCAGCGACAATCTACCGGGCACAAGTGTCTGCCTTTCCTCTTATCTGCACTTGTACTTCCGTCCAGTCTGGTCCTACGATTTGGGAGCGGGGTGATCCGTATACTCGCCAGCGTCTCCGGCTCTTCCAATCCTGACAAACTCGACAGCGCCCTCCCAGCCCCGCTCACCGTCGCCGACGCAAGAGAAGAGGCGCTGGATTCGGTTCGGACTTCCCAAGGTCGATAGTCGGAAAGATTGTCGGCGTTGACGAGCGTGCTGCTCGAGGTGGAGATCGCATCCACGGCCGTCGCCGGGCGAGATATCGAGTCGGTGAGTTGGGACGGCGAGGGACGGCTGCGGCGAACGAGAAAGGGACTGTGCGCGGGAGACTTGGACGAAGATGCAAATGCGTTTCGGAAAGGAGAGTGGACCGGAGCTTCATCCCGCTGGACGGGCCTTATCGGAGACGACATGTAAAGGTGGGTCTAGGTGCGCTGTTCCAAGGAAAGTGTAGGTTGGGTTGAAGCGATGTTCTTGCTGGCTGGTAATGGGTCCATGGTGATGCTACGTTGCCAATGTAGACATGCTGCCTTTAGCTAGAAATCTGATAGGCACTCCGATGTTCCGGATGGATTTGAACGTCGACCTTTGTGTGTCAATATCGACGAACCCTTGATGGTGTTGCATTTCCATTCTTATTGTTGCTGCAAGCCCGAAGCGCCAAAAAAGATTCTGTGACACGCTCTCACAAACCACGCGCCTCTGTCTCTGTGTAACGTGTTGAGAGCATCGTATATCGGGTCCAGATTCACCGATTCTTCTTTCTCAGATTGTCAGATCGATAGTTCTATTCCGTGAATTATCCCTTCGGAGATGGCCGAAGTCGCATCCGACTCAACACGGGCGGCCGAGTATCCACGCCTAAACTTGGCGGTGAAGGTTCCAAAGCGACTCCTCGGCGTTGTCCGAAGCATGCTTCTAGAAATCGAGTCCATCATGTCATCTCTAGATGCTCGTTGCTGTTTGGTTTGTCGATTAAGCAGCATCTATGACTATTCACTGTGTGCTCGAGTGACGAGCAGACAGGGTCTGGATGCCACATGGACTAGCTTAACGAAGTATACGATCTTGGACACAGAAGCACAAGCTTTCGACTTGAGAGTTGTGACAGGATCTGAAGATCTCGGCAAGCTGTCAAGAGCAAGTTGGAAGAATTTGCCAAAGAGTATAGCCGGCTATGGAGGTTTGGGTGTGTGGTGCTGGGAGGATGGGCAAGTTTCGGCGATCTCCATGCTCATTCTGTTTGCTGCCAAAGTCCCGCGGTGGTCCGCGGCGCATTCTTGGTGAGATGGCTCCATTCATTCAAACTTTAGCTTGCAAGGTACCCTGGTGAGGCTCGTATGCTTCGACATGGCAGATCTCTAGGCATCTAAGCTCGGCGTGATCCGTTGCTTATGAGTGCAAAGAGCATCTTGTCGCACTGACTATTGTGGAGCTGCACGAGGGACAGGGAAAAAAAGATAACCCAAACGGGAGTAAGGTTGGAGATTTGGCGAAATGCAAAGAAAGCCTAGGCACTGTGGCCTTGTGTCAAAATATCGATGCACCCTTATCGCTTGCCCATGGTCAGTCGGCCTCCCCCACCCATTTGACCCGCCACCTTTCCGCACAGGCTCGGATATCCGGCTCACATCAATCTTTGCTGAATCGTGGCTCGCCCAGAGGTCTATCTAGCAACCCATATAACAGCCCGTATCTGCAATCGAAACCTTCGTCTCCCCCTCTTCCCAAACCTTGACCCATCCTCATCTGGCTTCTACTCTGTGCCCTTTGCTTGCTCCTACAAGACAATCATTGTCGCTCCTCGCTCCGCATCCTCCATCTCCTCAACTTGATCGTAGTCGACCTCGTCGCAGTCTCGAGCTATTCTAACGGAACAACGGCCCTAAAGATAACAAGCGATTCATCACACACACGGATTTCCTTTCGCAATGTCGTCCAAGGCTTCATCTTCGAACGTGCGTCTCGCATCTTCTTCGTACGGCAAGGATCTTGTCCGCATCTTCCGCATCGTCCGCGACAGCAAGGATCCTTCCTCGCACCGCGTCGCCGAGTACACGGTACGATGCTTGCTCCACGGTGAGAGCCTCACTCCCTCGTACACCAAGGCCGACAACTCTCCTGTAGTTGCCACGGATACCGTCAAGAACACACTCAACTACCTCGCCAAGGTGCTCCCCGCTGAGGATGTGCTTTGCCCCGAGCGATATGCGCTCAACGTAGTCAACCACTTTCTCACCACCTACTCTCACATCGAAAAGACCGAGGTGGACCTCATCCAGCACAAATGGACGCGCATTGTGCTCGATCAGAAGGACGGCGGTGCACACAAGCACAGCTTCGTCCGCGATGGTGACGAGAAGCGTACTGTCCGAGCTCTCGGTGAGCGTGCAGGCAGCGAGATCAAGGTGTCTACACTCGAGGGCGGTATCAAGGGTCTGCTCGTGCTCAAGAGCAGTGGCAGTGCCTTCTACGGCTTCCACCGCGACAGCTTCACTACTCTCAAGGAGGTCCGCGATCGTATCTTTTCCACTGAGGTCGAGTGTTCCTACTCGATTGCCTTGCCAAAGGGTGGCCTCACATCCGTGCTCAAGAACCCTTCATCGTTGCCAAAGTTCTGCCAGATCCACAACTCTGTCAAGTCTCATGTCCTCCGCGTCTTTGCGCTGGACGACTCGGCCAGTGTCCAGGCTACCATGTACCGCATGGGCGAAGCTATCCTTGGCGATGCCAGCAACCAAACCGTCCAGGACGTCTCGTTCGCGCTTCCTAACAAGCACTACATCCCCATCGACCTTGGATTCAAGGGTCTCAGCAACCTCGACGAGAAGGACGCCGAAGTGTTCCTCCCCACCGCGTACCCAAGTGGTCTCATCAAGGCCAAGATCGAGCGTTCACCCAAGGCCAAGCTTTAGGTGTGCAAGTCGTATTGTTCTGCAACACATAAGATATGCTGGTCAAATCGTATCCCTGTTTCCTAAGATATCCACATGATATGGTTGAAATGTACAGTTGATTTCACGTCGTGCAGCCTTTACTTTTCAAGTCTATCGAGTGGCTTGGCCCGCATTGAATCCGTTGAGAAGAGAGCTATGCGAATACAGAAGCAATGATTGTCCAGCAGCGACCCCGGGTTTGTGATATGATGATGAACGAAAAGAGGGGATGCCCTGCAGGGTGCAATTGCTAGAACTCTAAAAATCAGGGGCCAACAGAAGGCAGTGGGCTTGGCATTTAGCTTCCCGCCAAGCTGGATCGGTCTGTGCGCGTCCCCTGAAATTAGACTCGTGGAAACCGAGTTCGCAGCCAGCGAAATGGCCGATTTCTTCGCAAGCAACACCGTCGGCTGCATGCGCGTTGCTGCTGCTCGCTTCCCCGTGCCTCTCCACTCGCTCGGTGTCGTTCTCGCGTGACATTTGATCCTTGAAGTTTGCCGGTCACCTCTGTTTGCTTCTCACCACCTCCATCCTCAACTCAGATCAGAGACAGATCAAGATGGCCACCACTTACTTTGAGCAGTGCAAGCGTGTAAGTGCAATCTGACAAGAAGCTCGGCTTGGTGGCAAGGTTCAGAAGGAGGAGGATGAGACTGACATTCTCATGCTTGATTTGCGATGCGATGCACGCTCGGCATAGTCGTTCGCTGACGTCCCTACCGAGGGCGGTGTCGACACGACTGCTTTCCTCGAGGCTTGCGAGGGACTCGTCAAGCTTTTCGACCTGCTCGGCAACACAGCTTTCAAGGTTGTTCAGAACGACATGAACGGTAACATTGCCAAGGTCAACACTCGTCTCACGCAAACCGGTGCTGCTCAATCTGGCACCCTCGAGAAGCTCATCCAAAACGAAGGTCCCGGTGGCACCAAGAATCGCCCTGCCACTGAAGGTCTCATGTGGCTCCTTCGCGGACTCGATTTCACCGCCCAAGCCATGCGCAACTCGGTCAACAACAAGAACGAGGAGCTCGCAACCTCGTTCACTAACGCTTACGGTACCTCTCTTCACCCACATCACGGTATGCTCATCCGCCCTGTGTTCTCGTTGGCAATGAAAGCTTGCCCGTACAGGAAGGACTTCTACGCCAAGCTCGGCCCGCAGGAGAAGGTGGACGAGGGGCTGGAGAAGTGGTTGAGCGCTCTAGAGAAGATCGTGGCTCACATGAAGGCATTCTACGCGTAAGTACAAGCACGGTCGGACATTCACAAAACAAAGACCAAGGTCTGAAGATTCTGCCATGGATGTTTGCTGACAACATGTCCTTATCTCCTTCGATTTCTTATATGTATCTCATCTTTGCTAATCGACCCTCTATGACGACACTTGCGGCTTCACTCGATGATTGCAGCTCGGGCAAGTACGACAAGGGATTCTAGAGTAGTCGAGAGGTCGAAGAAGTGTAGAACGAGACAGCCTCACCAGCATTGTTGATCAAACATGCATTCAAACTATGGACCTTTCTTGGCCTTGAAGCGACAGCAATCGCCGAATTCAAGTTCGTGGACCGTGCCGGCGTCCTAGTGTGTGGAGTCGCTAGCCCTTTGGGTTGCTCTAGAGCATGTACGGCATGTATCGAGAGAAGGGCAGGCGGCTTCAGGGCATCGCCTGATCAAGTTTTGATCTGGAAAGTTGTAGCAGATCGGCTCCCGATGTTGCCTGTCAACCAACCGAGTCAACAACGACCGACCACCGAAGAGCCTTAGCAGTACAGGTTGTTGCCCTCCTTAGCGCAGCTTGGTCTTACACCCGCGATCAGATTTGTTTGAGCTCTTTTGTTGCGCATTTCTCGGTGAAATTATTTTCCAGACTCTTCGCAGCAAGCCGCATTGCACTCTGCGGCGAGACTTTTTTTATCATCGATAACAAGATGCACCGAAGTCGCTCCTTTTTTCTTGCATGGGTGAGAGACAACTTTGTTCTGGTCATGACGCAGAGAACGCTGTGGGCGTGATATGAACTAACGGCTGTCCTCGTTTGCAGATCATCAAGAAGAACCGGTAGCGGAGGTGACGGATTTTGTCGCTAGCTTTCCTGGCTCCGTGAATGGCCGTATCCTTTTACGGTGCCTCCCGATGCACGCCACGGAGGATGTGGTACGGAATAGTGCGGATGTTTCCGTGAGCGGAAAGCGGCCTAGGCGACGGAGAAGGCAAGAGAAAAAGACACAGCGCAGGTGTGTGGAGGTCTGTGTGCGGTTGCTTAGGGCGATCGCGGCGCGCTTCTGTTGCAGTTGAAAATGAATACCAACAACTCCCAACCAACACTCTCACCGCACTTTCTGGTCATCAACTCGACAGGTCGACAGCTTCAGCTAGAGTCTGACGATATCATGCTTGACATTCATGCTCGATTCAGCTGCTGCTCAACACATTATGATGTTACCGAACTCGGGGAGAGCGTAGCTTGTTGAATGGAATGGTAAGAGGGCGGCTGAATTTCCATGATTCTTACTTGAAAATACCGTGTTGCCCGACGACGTTACCGCTTCTGCAGCAGGCAGAGCGCCCGTCCAATCCTTCCTGATCGATTTCGAGTCCGTGCAGAAAAGCGTCATGTGCCCGCCTGGCTCGAGCTCAACACTTGGCAAGCACTCCCACCGCAGAGTGCATGCACAAACCCTCTCCTGATCTTCTTTCTCTTCCTCTTCCTCCTCCACCATCACTACCCCTGTACCATCACACAACTACTTCCCTGTACAATCTCTTTCAAAGTAAGTAGAACCTCTGACGATCAGCCGAAAGCGCTTGCCCACGCTGTCGGCCGTCCCCCGTCCTCGCCTACCTTCATCGTGAGCAAAAAGAAGGGTCGGACGACATCCCGAGTTGCTCCATGCTCGCTGCAAACACGTCGATGGGCGACTCTTGACGGCGACAAGCTAGTAGCGCCGGATTCTGAATTGCTGATGAAATGGTCGCTAACTTTGACTACTCTTTTCTTGCCTTAATTGCTCACTTGCGCCAACAGAATGGGTGTTATTGACATTGTTCCCGCCGGTGTCGTCTCCGGAAAGGACGTCTACAAGGTCTTTGACTACGCTCGTCAGAACAAGTTCGCTATCCCCGCCTTCAACGTCACCGTAAGTATCCTGGTCAGCTTGCATTCGCGCGCACAAGCCGGTTTTTGGGCTCCTTTTATGGAAGATTTAGCCGAGAAGCCTGGTCTACGTGCGTGCGAGCAACTTCTTATCAGAACTCAGAACGAGCGCTGACAGCTTCTACCCTTCTTTTGCATAATCCGTAACATTTCCTGTTCGTCTCCTGCTTTTCGGCTCCTTTTCTCGCTCTAAATTGGCTCTAATCTAGTCCTCGTCTGTTGCCATCTCGGCTCTCGAGGCTGCTCGTGATGCCAAGTCCCCCCTGATCCTCCAGGTTTCCCAGGGTGGTGCCGCCAACTTTGCTGGCAAGGGTCTCTCCAACTCGAACCAGGAGGCTTCCATCGTTGGTGCCAAGGCCGCTGCTCTCTTCATCCGCGCTGTTGCCCCCGCTTACGGTGTCCCCGTCATCATGCACTCGGACCACTGCGCCAAGAAGCTGCTCCCCTGGTTTGACGGCATGCTTGCCGCTGACGAGGAGTACTACAAGGAGCACAACGAGCCTCTCTTCTCTTCGCATATGCTCGACTTGTCCGAGGAGCCCAAGGAGGAGAACATTGAGATCTGCAAGAAGTACCTCAAGCGCATGGCTCCCCTTGGCATCTGGCTCGAGATGGAGATCGGCATCACCGGTGGTGAGGAGGACGGTGTCAACAACGAGGGTGTCGACAACTCGGCCCTGTACACTCAGCCCGAGGACATCTGGGACATCTACCGCGAGTTCTCTGAGATCACCCCTAACTTCTCCATCGCCGCCGGTTTCGGTAACGTCCACGGCGTCTACAAGCCCGGCAACGTCTCGCTGCAGCCTGACCTACTGGGCAAGCACCAGGAGTACGTCCGAGGCCAGATCAAGACCGACAAGGAGAACCCGGTCTTCTTCGTCTTCCACGGCGGCTCCGGTTCCGAGAAGCACGAAATCGCCACCGCTGTCAAGCACGGCGTGGTCAAGATGAACGTCGACACCGACACCCAGTGGGCATACCTGCTTGGTATTCGTGACTACATCCTCAACAAGAAGGACTACCTCATGAAGCAGGTCGGCAACCCCGACGGCGCCGACAAGCCCAACAAGAAGTTCTTCGACCCTCGTGTCTGGGTCCGTGAGGGTGAGAAGACCATGGCTACCCGTTGCAAGGAGGCTTTCGCTGATCTTGGCTCTGAGGGCAAGCTCTAAACAACTCGCGCAGAGTCTCATCTTGAATGGTGTGCATAGCCATCAATCGTGGCTTGCGACGAATTAAAATCTGATAAACCTGTACAAATATTATAGCTTGGTTGTGCGTTTGTGTAAGGGCGATGTGCAATTGAAGGAGACCGTGACATGATGGGTATTGCAGATGTAAAGTGCAGAAATCTAGAGTGTACAATCAAGCGTCGGGGGACCAGAAAGTGCATCTGCCGGAAGCGTTTCCTGTGACCAGACGTCCGGGGAGGATTGGGTGCGTGGCGGTGACTGCGGGGACAGCTGTGACCAAGTTTTCATCCCACAGCGTGCGGAGGAGGGTGCCGTCGGATGCGTAGATCTCGGCTCTTCGGGTCATGCTTCCGATGGTAAAGTGGGGTTCGAGCAGCGGGTTTTGATTCCACCTTGCGCGGAAGAGGGTGAGCCATTTCCCGGTTTGGTTGTTGTGTGGGATACGAATCGGGTCGGCAAGCACGTCTTCGGGTCGGTCGGAAAGTGGTTCGGCTCCCGTGTCCTTTTCTTGCTTGATGGCTGCCTGGACGTCTTGCTCGGTCTTGAGCGGCTTGGCTCCCTCGAGCCATTTGAACAGGGCGCTGGTCTTGGACTCGCCCGCATCCGGGTCTTCCTTCTTGACCCCACCGGCGCTCTTCCTCCCGCCCCGCCCAGTGCCGTTCGCGGCACCCTTGGTGAGAGCGGCCTTGCTCTTCAAGCCATCTTGGGAATACAACCAGCTAGGCTGAATATCCCATACCTTGACCACATCGTCGTAGGAGACGCCCACCAACTGATCGCCCCTGGGACTAAAGTCGACCGAGGTGCATGCTTGTCTCGCTTTGTTGGCTGCGAACTGTGCCTTGGTCTGAGCTGATTCGAGATCATCCTCGTCCACGGCCTTGTAGTTGTAGGGAGCGTCGGCCGTCTCTTTGACGACGGATGCCAGTGCTCTTACATCGAACAGACGAATGTGCTGGTCGAGCGAAGCGGTGGCGATGCAATGGGGAGCCAGACGGTTGACAGACATGGCGCCGATCTTCTTCTCGCACACCTGCCAACGTCGGGTGTTGTTTCCCCTCCTTGTCTTTTCACGAAGATCGATGTGGAGAAGCCCTCCGCGGTGGTCTGCAATCCAAATTGAGCGTTCGTCCAACGAAGGATTGGGAGTGTCGATGTAGGCACTTGGATGTGTAGAGGGAGAGAGAACGTCAAAGATGGAGAGGAGCACGTCTTGTTCGCCAGCCCAGAGTTCGTCCGACTTTCCTGAGGCAAGGTCGAGTTTGCGGATAGTGGAATCGTACGAGCTTGAAAAGACCGAGCTGTAATTGAGTGGATCAAACTTGATACATGTGACAGGAGATCGGCCGTGGACTTGGAGCGTCCAGGACGTGCCTTCGGGGAAGGCTTCTTCGTCTTGTTCTTCCTCGTCGTCGTCCTCCTTCTTGACCGTGTTTGAGGTGGAGGTGGACGGCGCGGCATCCCACACGCCAATAGACCCCTCCTTGTCTCCTACGAAAACGAGATCCTTGTCTGTTGCGGGATGGTAAGCCATTGAATAGACCCTCTTGGGCGTCACCTTTGCAGCCGACTTGAGAGTCACCTTGTTGAGGATATCTTCGAGCTCCTTTCTTTCTGCGGAATGCTCGGTATCTTCCGACTTGGTTGAGCGGCGTTTCTTCTCGTCCTTGATATCGACCAGTTCTGCCGCTTCGGACATGTTGTTGGCTAGCCCATTGAGGGTAGCCTCGAGAGCCAAAATGGCTTCCTCCTCCAGCTCGCCGCCTGTCATTCCCGAAAGATCGAACTGCTGGTGTCTGGCCCTCTTCGCAGCTTCGGCTACCTTTCTAGCCTCCTCCGCTTCCTGCTCGTATTTCCGCTTGAGTGTCTCCGAATCCGCCTCGTGTCCAGCCAGACGGGCACTAGAGCGCGATGGCATGATTCTAGTTGGGGTAGTGTCGGCTTTCTTCTTGGGGGTGGTAGGCTTCTTAGGTTTCGTCGGAGTGGTTCGTTTAGGTGGGCCCCCAATGGTCGAGGAACCCGCCATGACACCGAGCTCCTTCATGAGCCGCTCATTCTCCTTGATGTTCTTGAGCCGCTCTTGCTCGTAGTCGTTTGCTTCGTTCATGTTTGCGTTCTGCGTCCTGCGGGTATCGTATGGTGAAAAGTGGTCGGAGGAGGGGGGAAGGAGGAGAGGCGGAGAGGGAGTAAGGGTCCGTCTATCTGACGTGCAGGTGGGTTGGCTTATGTCAAAAATGGCCAAAGACGCGTTCTTCTTGAGAAGCGGAAAGGGGAAAAGGCGAGTAAACTGGATTGTTAAGCCAAGAGGAAAGTAAGAGCGGGTGCGTGCGTTTTCTGTGTCTGTCAGGAATAGCAACAAAGTGGAGGCTGCGAGCTGAAAAAGGGTTCCGAAGCTGACTGTGAGGAAATGCATCGTTACGTAGTTTGAGTGCACTTTCACAGCAGTTCGTGACAGCGACAGATTGCAGACATCCAATGTGGCTGCCAAGTTGCTTTCTCATGTTCGGCTTGCTATCTGTCATTTTGTGATTCAATCACTTGCAACATCACCTTTGTACTCCACCATTAAACTCTGACCGTACATCGATCCCATCGTTCCTCTTTCCGCAGTCGCAAGTCCCTTTCACCGCGACTGCCGGACAACAGGCATGCAAATATAGGCTACGGCGATCTTGTCCTCCTGAGCGCATTCAGCTTCACGCTTCACCAACATGCTGTTGCTAACAAGGAGTGGGCTTCTTTCAGCCCCAATGCTGCGTAGTGCTGCCAAATCGCCATTCGCACCTTCATCATCAACCACACGGCAGTACTGCTTCAAGCAAGCTCAGCGCCATGCCTCAACACTCCCACCCAACAAGCGGTGCAATCCATCACCGCTCCTGAACAGCCTGCCAAGGTCGAGCGTCTCATCGCGTCATCTCCTACGCTCCAATAACCTGCAGAGACTGTATATCAGCTCAAACGCTTCTTCTGCAAGCACTCGTCAGTCTTCCTCGCGGTTCAACAACGGTCGCATTGCTTCTATTGCCATTGCTGGTCTCGGAACTGCGTATCTGATCGACTGGTATCTATCCCAAGGGCCCTTGCAGTCCGAATCCGAACAAGAAGAAAAGACCGAAGAGGAGCTTCCAGAGCACAAAGGATTTGCACCACCAGTTCCCGAAGATGATCCGGATCTCCATCGTCGCAACTTTGTTGTCCGCGCCTTTGTCAAGATCGGCAACATCATCCACGCCGTCATCATCGAGCCTCTTGGCACAGCGCGACGCTTCCTGTATCTCCTCATTCTCTTCCTTCCCGTCATCTTCACCGCACCCATGCTCCTCGTCGGTAGTCGACGCGAAAAGGGACGTAGGCGCGGTCGCAAGGTGTCCAAACAAGAGGACGGTGACCGCTGGGGTGCCATCTGGTGGTATAACTTCCTCGTCAAACAAATGGAGCGTGCCGGGCCCACCTTCATCAAACTCGCTCAATGGGCAGGAAGTCGTCAAGATTTGTTCCCTGATGAGCTTTGTCAGCGTCTCGGAAGATTGCATTCAAACGGAAAGCCGCACTCCTTCCGATACACCAAGCGTGTCATCGAGCGAGTCTTCCAGAGGCCCTTTGACGAAATCTTCGAGGAGTTCGGTCACGAGCCTATGGGCATCGGTGCCGTGGCCCAGGTGTACAAGGCCACTTTGAAGCATGATCTGCTCCCACCGGGGTACAGAAGGGCCAAGAAGGAAAAAACCAAGGGCGAAACCAAGCAGAAGCTTTCCAAGACATTGGCCTTGTCATACGAGGAGGACGTGGCTCCTCCCCAGATCCCCACCAACAGTGTCGCGATCAAGATTCTTCACCCGCGAGTCGAGAAGACAATTGGAAGGGATATCAAGATCATGAGGTTCTTCGCCAACATGATCAACCTCATCCCCGGTGCCGAGTGGCTCTCGTTCCCCGAGGAAGTCGACGTCTTTGCCGAAATGATGTTCTCTCAGCTCGACCTCAGGAACGAAGCCAACAACCTCAGGAGATTCGAAGAAAACTTTGCCAAGAGGCGCTCAGCCATCTCGTTCCCTCGCCCGCTCACCGAGTTCTCCACCAAGCAGGTGCTGATCGAGGAGTTCGAAGATGCACTCCCGCTCAAACATTTCCTCTCGCTCGGCGGTGCCAAATTCGACCACCGTATCGCCAACTTGGGTCTCGATGCATTCCTCAATATGCTTCTGATCGACAACTTCACCCACGCCGATTTGCATCCAGGCAACATCATGATCAAGTTCTACAAGCCCTCCACCGAGTCGCTGCTCCAGGATCTGTTTGCACGCATTCTCAGCAAGTTCGACAGCGACTATGCGCCCGGCCACCGCAAAGCTCCTGCTACGCCGGACGATCAGGTGGATGAGAGCATCGTGCAGCGCCTCCGACCGCTCAGGCATGACCAGGATCGGTGGTTGGACGAGCTTGACCGTCTCGACGCACAGGGCTACCAGCCCGAGATCGTGCTGCTCGATGCTGGGTTGACGGTCGAGTTGACTCCGCTGAACAGGCGCAACTTTTTGGACTTGTTCTCGGCCGTGGCGCAATTCGATGGCGCACTGGCGGGGCATTTGATGGTCGAGCGTTGCAGGACGCCGGACTTGGTGGTTGACGAGGATGTGTTTGCGATCAAGATGCAAGACCTCGTGCTGAGTGTCAAGTCGAAAACGTTCTCGCTCGCCAAGATCAAGATCTCGGACGTGCTCAACAAGGTGCTCATGGCGGTACGCGAACACCACGTCAAGATGGAGGCCGACTTTGTCAACACGGTCATCTCGATCCTGTTGCTCGAGGGAATTGGAAGGCAGTTGGATCCGAATATGGATTTGTTCAAGTCGGCACTGCCGATCCTAAGGCATTTGGGGAGGGAGCTGCAGGATCAGGAAGGAGGCGGAATGCACGTGCCTAAGAAGGACGAGATCAAGCGCATGCTGCCCATGATCAAGGTGTGGCTGTACATGGAGGCGAGGGGAATCCTCAGTGCGTTCACCGATGCAAAGGTCAGCACTGTAGATGCATTTATGAGGTACGGTTGGCACTCCGAGTAAGCCGCACGGGACGAGCACAGAGCAAGGATTCTGTTGTAACGTATATCTTTAGATCCATGGTAGGAAAAGCAAACGCCTCTCTCCGATTTATTCTATCAGCATGCTACTTGATGGTGGTTCGTGCGGTCCAGCTGCTATTGAGGGCTTCCTGAACAGCCTGCTTGACCTTTTCGTCCAGCTCGCTCGAGTCTGCGGGGAGCCGTTGGCGGGCGACAAAGCACCAGTTCTTTGTACTTGGGATGCGCAGCGGTTCCAACTCCAACTTCCAGCCAAACTTCGTATGCAGTTCTGAGACGTATGCCAGATACTGTTCGTTCCTCGACACTTCGCCACCGCCCTTGAGCAGGAGCGGGAAGTTGCGCGTCCCGTCCAGCGCGTAGTAGCAGCAGGGGAGATTGATGAACCCGTTCGCGTTATAATGAGTTGCCAGCACGGGGATCCACGGAGTCAGCTCGTCCGCGTGATTACCCAATAGCCATGCGCCCCTCCACTCCTCCTCCTCCTCGCGAGAGAGTTGCGCAGGGTCGAACGTCCACTCGCTCAACCTCACCCCACCACCGCGATAGTTAGACCAGCTCTTACGCTGTCTCAAATCCAACCCTATCCCGTTAAACCCTTCCTTCGCAAGGATGTAAGTGAGCAACCCGTTGCCGCAGCCGACATCGACGAACTTGACCACCTCCCTCTCGCGGCCGGAGTACTGCGTGCTCCACAGTGCGATGAGGAACGCGGCGATGCCCATTTCCTCGAACACGTGCTTTGCGGGGTCCGTCGCTTCCGCCCACCCAGCGATGAGGTCCGAGGCGTAGCGGGTTTTGAGAGAGAGATACACGTCTTGGTAGAGCTCGCGTGCGACGATAGTATCGTGGTGGACGCGCTTGCGGTACGAGTGCAGGTCGCCCCAGGTGTGCATGTGCAGTGTGGTCAATAGCGAGAGCGCGACGCGGGACAGGCGGTGGTCGGGCCCATAGGTTTCTGTCATTGGTGCGAATGGAGTGGAGGGAGGGAACGGGATCAGGGAGATTCCCAGCGTGCCGTATGTCGTACCTGATGATGAGGACGAGTCTGGGTATGACGGAGGATGCGGGCGGAAGTGGAATGCTAGAGCGCGCACTTTGGGGTGGTAGAAAGGCACGTATGCTTCGCTTGGTGGAAGTTGGCCTACTTCTGCTGGCGGCTCTCCCTCGAGATTGAGCTTCACATGCGATGTTTGACCGGCGAGTGGCGTGTAGATGACCACGGCTTCCTCCACCTCTGCCTCCTCGTCCTCTTCATGCCCCTCCTCATCCCCCGCCCTGCCTTCCCCAGCCATACGATAGTAGAGACTACATGTCTGCTCCATCCTCCAATCGAGGTTCGGTCTTCTCGGCAGGAGCGCCCTCTTGATACTCCACTGCTTCCTCCACCCTGCTCCTCGCCTTTCTGCTCCCTCTTCGGTGCTTTCCTCGAGTATGTCCGCTCGGAGGATATTAGACGAATTGCGCTCGGGATGCCGTATCAAACTCTGCATCACTGTGAGCCAGCTCTGAAACGGGGCATATGCGGCAGCAGTGATGACCGAGATCCAATCCTGCGAAGCGTCCTGCTCAGGCAAGCCGGATAGTGCCCATGGAAGCCCGTCATCTTGACTGTGAGAGGAAGACGGTCGCGTTCGCACCTCAGCTGAAGGGTATTGGGGGACTAGTTTCGGCCGTGATGGCAGCTGTTGATGCTGTACCGTCGTCCGCTTCGGCCCTTGACTGCTCTCGCCGTTGCTACTCGACATGCCTGCCTGTTCTCGTTGGGTGGTAGTCTTGAGAAGAACTGGTATCTTTGGCGAAGTCGTTTGGATTTGGACCCTTAAAAACCGCAACTTTTTTCCCCGATACACCCGATCTTGAGCAACCAGAAAATCTTCTTCGACTCCACTTTTGACACTCTCCTCATCTCGTCTTGCAACCATTCACCTTGATCGAAAGTTTATACATACGCAAGGATGTTCGGAGGTGCCCCACGTCAACCCAAGCCCCAGGAGGCTGCTGAAGCCCGTGTCGCCGCAAGGAACACGTTGAGGTCGTTCGCCGTCTACGCTGCCGGTTTGTGGTCTGGTAAGTCTTCCTTCCCGCCCCCCCGCTTCTCATAGACTCTTGTTCGGTTCAAGGGAGATAGTGGGCAGTGCGAATGAAGATCGTATGGGCTTGGAGCTGACGAATGTATTTGATGTCTGGCTTCTGTTGCGAAATGGTAGCTCCCGTCGTTCTCTACTACGTCAACGAGCTGCTCGGTCGCCACATTGCATAAACAGCGGTGCCCCTTCAAGATCAAAAGACCTCGCACGAAGCAGAGGAAAAGAAACACACTCTTCAAGTCGAAAAGTGATGTGCAAGTAATCCTTTCTATCGAGCTTGTCCGGCTGTATCAACACCTTTCACATTCCTAATCAAAAGCCTGATTCCGCTTAACTTCAAGAGCATGGCATGCTCAGTGTGTGACACATCCAACCTTCACGCACTCTTTCCTTGCCCGCTCGTTCAGCAGCTTGGAGGACAGACGCACGGAGGCAGCGACACAGAACACGTCATCACGTCGTCGAGATTGCTTGAACTTGGACATATCATTGAAAACGAAACCCGAAACACATGCTGTGTACAAATACTGCACCTACTCGTCGTCCTCCTCGCTCTCGTCCTCCTTCTCATTTTTCCTGCTAATCTCGTCAACAAACTCCTTCGCCCTCTTTAGCACCTTCTGCTGGCTCTTTGCGTCACCGTTCTTCTTCTCATACTCCAGCCACTTCTTGAGCAGACTCTTGCCCTTCTTTGCCGTGAGCTTCAGCGTCATTGTCCTCTCAAAAAGATCCCTGATTCGGGGCTGGTTCTCCTCGAGCCTTGACTCTTGGTCGATGTACTGCCACCACAAATCCAGCCTCTTCGGGTAGCTGTCTACCAGCCCCTCGAAGATCGTGCGGCCACGCTCGGCGTCGCCGAGCTTGAACTCGTTGATCCCGAACGCAGTGATCGTGTGAGTGTGTTCCCTCTTCGGCAACGCCTGCATAGCTCGGGGGAGCAACGCCCGGGATGCGTCCGGCTGCGAAGTGCGCAAGTAGAACCGCGAAAACTCAACCCAAAACTCGGGCGTCGTCGAGTACTTAGTCTTCGCCTTGCCAAACAGCTCTTCAGCAGCGTCGACCTTGCCGGAGGCTTCGAGGATGTTGACCATCTTGAGGTACATGGTGAACCCGTCGTTCGCCTGGACGGCCTCCTTAAACGTCGCGTCCAGCGTGTCCTCCGAGCCGTACGTGTTTTCGAGGTTGAGCAGAGCAATCCATACGTTCATGCGCTCTTGCTCCTCGCGGTAGTTGATCACTTTGAGCGCACGGCGTGCGATCTCGCGCGCCTTGTCCACGTCCGACAGCTGCAGTGCGAACGACATGAACTGGATCCACAGGAACGACGAGTTGGGAGAACCAAGGAGAAGACGCTCAAAGTCGGTGGCTGATTCGGGCGCTTTACTGGCAAGGTCCGCGGTGAGGTCGTCCTCGAGGTTGGTCTTGCGGTTCTTTCGCGATTTGGCTTTTTCTTTCTTTTGCGCAGCTTTGCGCGCAGCAGAGTCGCTGTCAGAGTCAGAGTCGTAATCAGAGTCAAAGGAAAGCGCGTTGTCCGACTCGTCGTCGTCGTTGGCGCCAGCAGACCAGGAGAAGCCCCCGGAGAGCGCGAGAGAGGGGACAGACGACTTCTTGGGCTTAGAGGCGGTGGTCTCTTCAGTCTCGGAATCGTCCTCGTCCATCTCGACGAAGTCGCCCTCGTCGTCGCTGTCCTCTTCGTCCTCGTCTTCGTCCTCGTCCTCGTCGTCCTCATCTTGGACATTCTTCTCGTCCTCGACATCATCCATCTCTTCATCCTCGTTTTCCTCATCGTCTTCATCCTCCTCATCACTGCTGTCCTCAAAGTCGGCAGCATCAAAGTAGCTCGGCTTCAATCCGAAGCTGATCTTCTTCTTCTCCTCGTTCTTCCTCAGCACGATCGCCCTGACCTTGTCTCCCACTCTGAACGCCTTGAGAGCCTCGTCGGCCTTGCCGTCGTTCAGCTCGTTCATGTGCGCCAAGCCGGACACATTGGTGCCCTCGATCTGGACGAACACGCCAAAGTCGATGATGTTCTTGATGAAGCCCTTGACCTTGTCGCCCACGTTGAAGTCGGCATACCTCCTAGGTCGCTTGCCCTCGGCAGCGGCGGCGCGCTCGCTCTGAAGCTCGGCACGCGGCTTGATCGAGCCCGGCGTGGACTTGAGCGACATCTCGATCTCGTTCTGGCTGGCATTGAGGTCCATGATGGTGCCCTCGACAACCTGGCCGACGGTGAAGCGCGTCTTCCAGTCGCACACGAATTCGTCGAATAGCTCGCGCACTTGCACTCGAGCGTCCAGCTTGCGGCCGACAGTAACGAACAAACCGACGTTCGTGATGGCCTTGACAAAGCCGCGGATCTTCTGGCCCTTGGTGAGGTCGGTGATGGAAGTGATCTCGGGGTCGACGACGGCGGTCGAGTCGGAGGGAGAGACGCGGGAGGCTCGGGTGGAGATGACGGCGCTCTTGCCGTTGGGCTTGAGCGAGACGACGAAGCATGCAAGCGTCTGGCCAGGCGAAGGGAGAGCGGTGGTGGAGAAGTCATCGGCCACGTCGGTGATGGCGAGGGTGGCGCGAGTAGCAGTGCCAAGGGCAACCGTGCAATCGAGGTGCTTGTCGCTCTTCTGGATGACACGGCCCTGAACAACGTTGCCTGCCTTGACCTGAGCAGATGTGGCTGCAGAGCCGTTGGCGTCGCTCTTGCTCGCGCGAACCTTGTCGGCGACAATGACGATGCCCTTGTTGGGGTCCTTGACCGACACTACGAGGTCCTCGATCTCCTTCTCCTCTTCTAGACTCTCCTGCAGCTCCTCCGACGTCGCCCCCCTCATGGCGGCGAGCACTGATAGCGACAGCAGTGCACGCACACCCGACGGCACCAGCGTCAGCACCACCACCTCCTTGTGCACCGCAGCCACCTTACCCGTCACCTTCTCGCCTACCTCGACTGCATCCACATTAAGCTTAGCCAGATACTCGGGCGAAGCCTGCTTGATGCTACCGACGATCCTCTCGTTCTCGTAGTCGACCTCGGTGATGCGCATCTTGACCACCTTGCCCTCGGGGTAGCTAGCCTTGACATCATTAAAATCGTCCTCGGCAACCTCACGGCCAGGAATGAGCGCTTTGAGCCCGCCGAAGAGACTGACGATGATCGAGTTGGTCTGGACGCGGAAGATGGTAGCGTTGGTCACTACACCTACTCGAGCGTCCTGCATCGAGGCAACGATGGGCAGGTCCGACTTGACGAGAGACTTCTTGCACGTGAGCACGATCCTGTTGCGGTTCGGGTCGACATCCATAACTCTGGCCTTGACCTGCAGACCGGGCTTGAAGCGCTGCTCGGGCTTGGTGAGCTTGACGTCGGCAAAGTGGTTGGCGAAGACGACACCGTCGACGTGTCCGTTGAGCTGGAGGAAGATGGCATTGGGCAGGCCGAGCTTGACGATGCTGGCGTTGACGACTTCGCCAACTTCGACTTCAGAGACACGCATGAACTTGCGGTCAAGAACGGATTTCTTGAGCGAGAGTTGAAGGGTGCGGTCGGTGGGAGAGTGGCCGACGACACGGGCCTTGTGCTCGGTGCCCTTGGCGAAGGGTCCGGATGAAGGTGGCAGAGCGACAACGTGATCGTCAGAGACCTGCGAGATGTGAACGAAACCGCGAAGGTCGGTGCCGTTGACGGAGACGATAAGACCCCAGTCGTTGATAGTCTGCACGACCTTGACCTTGAGAGGAGCACCGATCGGATAGGCATGCTGGAGCAATTGCTGGTCTTTGGCGACAGGCGCCTCGAGGGAGAGCACCTGCGGAGCGAGCGAGAGACCAAACTTGCGCTCGTGGTCTGGATTCTCACCCTGCAGCGCGGTCGACGGCGGGCTGAGCAAGTCCCAGAGAACACGAGCCACATGCTTGGATCCTTCCTTATACACATCGGGAATGTCCTTGCCTTCTGGAATTTCTGGAAGGTGGAATCGGTCGATGGTAGCATCGAACATGCCGAAGAGCTTGACGTTGAGGCCTGTGGGGAGTACGGCAGTGATGAGCACTTTCGTGAGCGTTCCCGGAAGGATGGCGGTGATGCCCGGAGCGTGCTTAATGGGGCTTGTGGAAACAGTTTTGGGGTCGAGTGTGGCCTCGAAGCTGCGCCTGTTCTCTGGAATCTTTGTGATCTTGGCGAAAACAACACTGCCTACTTGGAGCGACTTGCCGTTCTTGCCGGCGTTGAAGCTGGAGGGAAGCTTGGCAGCGTCGCTGAAAGGAACGAAACCACGCAGCTCGTTGATGCCAGAGTCGAGCATGTATCCGTGATCCTCGACGCTGGAGATGGTGGCAGAGAGGGTGGCACCAACGTCAAGGTCCGAGACAGAGACACCGGTGTTGACAAGATGAGGAGCAAGGGAAAGCTCGACGCGGCGAGATTCCTTCTCGTATTCGCCGCCCTCACGGGTGGGGCGACCCTTGGCTACGTCAGCACCGCGCACCTGTACAACGCTTGCAACGAGCCACTGACCAACGTGGAAGAGGTCACGCAGCTCGGGGACCTTTGCGTCCTTTTTGGACCTCTTGTCTGAAACGCCATTAACTTCCTCGCCGTCTTCATCTTCGTCCTCGCTCTCGCTGTCTTCGTCCATGCTCTCGTCGTCATCGCTGTCGGCAGCAGCTGAATTCGCGGCGACCTGAAGACGATGTGTGAATTGCGGGCTGATCTGTGTGACGGGAATGTGTCCGAGCATCTGGTTGGGCAGCGATACAACAACGGCAAGAGGGTGAATCGCAAGGACGGAGCAGAGCAATCTCGAACCGGGAATGAGACGCTTGTAGTTGATGTGCTCGATGCGGATGTTGTCCTTCTTTTCTGCTGATGTTGGTGCGGCTGCTATGGTGGTAGTGCGCTTCTTCTTCTGGTCGTTGCGCTTTTCTCTGTTGAGTTTTTGCTTCATCTTCTTACGCCTAGCCTCGGCCTGTTCGTCCTTAGCATCTTTGAACAGGAGCTCGTTGGCGGCGGACTCGGAGCGAGCCTCACGCTTTGCCTCCCTGAATTCGAGCGGAGTGAGTCCAGAGCTTCCACCTCGGGGGAAGTCGACTTCCTGTGCGGAAAGGAGCGAGGTTGATGGGGCGGAGCTAGATGCGCTCTTAGTTTTCTTGGTGAGTGACGATTTAGAGGAGCTAGCTGCGGAAGAGGCAGCAGCATCCTCTGCTGGCCTGGATCGCTTGATACCAGGCATCGTGAATGCTATTCGAGCTCCGAGAGGTGATGATACGAATGAACAGTGGCAACAACTAAGAAGAGGAGCGGAGAAGGGTCTTGAGTAGTTTAGAGCTGCTCAGACTACTGAATGGCGAGAAGCGTCAAAAAAAAAAAAAAAAAAAAAAAAAGGCAAAAAAGCGAAATTTTTGGTTTTCCTTCCAAAGCCAACAAGAAAAAAATCGTCGGAAGACGGATTTCAATGGCTGCAATTTTTCGCTACTTGTGTGTTCGTCTTGGCGTAACAATCAAATAAAAATGCCGCCATTTTTATTCGCCGTTCCCATTCCGGATAACAGCCGAGCAGATCCTGATAGCCGCAAAGTCGGACAAAAGTGTTGCCGCCGACCCTTCACGCAAAGGTTCCCCAACACCGGCGTGTCACTTGATACGCATTCTCTTCCCCCTTTCCCCACCAATTACCTCTTCTATCTCTCTTCCATTGCTGCTATCGCAGAGAGGCAGGTCCATACAGGTCGGTATGGCGTCACGGCCAAGCAAGATCGACGAGAGGTCCACTCTTCTGTCCTCTCAGCAGCAACCCAACTATCGCTCGACATCGGACAACTCAAACGGACATCACCAGAATGGTAACGGCTCGGCATCTGTGTCCTCATCGCAGGATGGCGCTGATCAGGACGAACATGTCAAGGTCATGCCGCCGCTGAGCGTGCTTGTGCCCATCCTCACCGCTGTTTGGGTGCCCGTCTTCGTTGCTAGTATGGACGGCACAGTGACGGCTACACTCATTTCGTCTATCAGCAGTTCTTTCAATGCATCTGAGCAAGCACAATGGCTCGGCTCCGCCTATCTTTTGTCGGTGGCCTGCTTCACTCCGCTTTATGGTCGACTCGCTGATATCGTGGGCCGCAAGAATTGCATGTTCATCGCACTCACTTTCTTCACCGTCGGCACACTCCTGTGCGGTGTAGCCTCTTCGATGAACATGCTCATTCTGGCCCGTGCCCTCGCCGGTATGGGCGGTGGAGGCCTCACTACAAACACGAGCATCATCCTTTCAGACCTTGTGCCCCTCAAGAATCGTGGTTTGCTTCAGGGCTTGACCAACATCATCTTTGGCCTGGGTTCGGGCCTTGGTGGTCCCATCGGCGGGTGGATGAATGACACGCTTGGCTGGAGACGAGCTTTCCTCATTCAGATCCCTTTCTTGCTGGTCGACTATGTGCTTGCCTTCATCTTTGTCAACGTCAAGACTCCCAATGCACTGGCACACCAGTCTAACTGGGACAAGCTCAAGGCCATCGACTTCTTTGGTGCATTCTCGCTCGTCATCGGTCTTTCTAGCGCGCTGATCGCTCTCAGTTTGATGAGTGCCAACGACATGCCCATCTCTCATCCGATTGCCTGGGGTGGTTTCGTAGTCGGCTTTGCCAGTCTCAGCTTCTTTTTCTACGCCGAAGCCAAGATCGCACGCAACCCGATCCTCCCTCTGCGTCTTATCAAGCAGCGCACGGGTGCTGCTGTTGCCGTTGCCAATTTCTGCCTCTCCATCGTGACGTTTGGCACGCTCTACCACTATCCACTTTTCTTCCAGGCCGTCAAGCTCGAGTCGCCTTCCATGGCGGGCCTTCACTTGATCCCCAACAGCGTCGCCCTCAGCATCGGCTCGGTGCTCGCTGGAATCATCATGAAACGCTCAGGTCGATACTACACCTACAATCTCGCCAACGCGATCATCATGACTTTTTCCATTCTTGCCATCGTCGCCTACAATCAGTCCACGCCGGAATGGTTCGCGTACGCCTCGATCGCGCCGCACGGGTTCGGTGCAGCCGGCGTGCTCACTTGCACGCTCATTGCGCTGATAAACTCTGTCCCGCGCTCCGACGTCGCAGTGGCAACGAGCATGTCGTACATGGCCCGAAACACCGGTCAGATTCTCGGCGTTTCGGGTGGAGGCACACTGTTCCAGGCGATTCTCAAGAACCAGTTGAGGAAGAGGATCACAGGGGATAATGCGGACAAGATCATCTCCGAGATTAGGCACAAGAGTTCGCTTGTGGCTGAATTGCCCACGGATCTACGCGTGGCGGCAGTCGCTTCGTATGCGTATGCGTTGCGGTGGGTGTTTATCGGGATTGCAATCGCGAGCGTGGGGACTGTGATCGGAAGTGCGTTTATCGAGGACAAGGAGCTGCCCAACTACGAACATGCAAAGCCGACGGCAGATGAGGAGGCAGATGGAGAGGATGCCCAGTAAGAGAAGACGAAAGATATCTTATGTAGGCTATAGATCATCAACCTCATCGGTAATACAGCGATAGACTCCTTGGCTCGTGTGCGAGAATATCAAGCCTGAGAAAACCAGGTCAAGTGTGTTTCTGGATGGTGGAGGAAAGCTCAAATTCTCCACTTTACGCGTTGTCGCGACTGTGGAAAATGTGTTGGTTTGTGTTTCAAAGTTCGACCAGTGCATCTTGAAACTCAACGCCATCTTCGTTCCGCCACATCACACATTGCTTGACCCCAGCAAGAGGCGAGGATCACAGCGTATCTTCCATCGTCTAGCAAGCATCCGAGATGGAGCACGAAGCAGTTGCGAGCTCCAGCCGAGGGCCGCCTCACTCACCTACGGCGTCGGCAACCTCCAAGCGCAAGCGACCTCGTCGCATCTACGATGTGGATGGTAAGTGATCTCACTCTAGGTGGCTCAGTACTTCTCCCTCTTTCTGACAATGCTGATCTGACTCCTTATCGTACTTTCATTTTCAGATCGTACCACGAAAACCGACGTCGGATCTCTGCCGGGCACGTCCTGGACGCTCTCCTCGTACAAGCCCGGCTCGGGTGTCCCCGAACTACGCTCACCAGACCTCACGAAACTCTGGCAATCTGATGGCAACCAACCTCACCTGATCAACATCCAATTTGCTCGCCGGACCTGCGTCACCCATATCTCGGTCTACCTCGACGTCAAGCAGGACGACTCGTACACGCCCACCAAGATCGCCATCAAAGCCGGCACCAACTACCACGACCTCACGCTAGTAAGGCAAAGGAGCTTCGACGTGCCGCAGGGATGGAAGCATTTCAGTATGACGATGGGCAGCGTCGACGCCGCGACGAAGGAGGAGGATGAAGAGGCAGAAGATGGAGAGGAGGTCGCGGCTGGAGAGGCAAAGGGAGAGGATGATGAGGTTGAGGATGGGGATGGAGAAGGTGAGAGTGGGGAGGGGATCAGGGTGTGGCTGCTGCAGATGTGTATTTTGGCGAACCACTTGAACGGGAAAGACACGCATATCAGGCGGTTGATCGTCTTTGGACCCAAACAAAGCAGCGCAACCACAAGCGCGCCGAATGGGCTTAAGCGTGGACCCCTCGCGAGCCTGGCCCAACCTGGTGCGACGGCTAGGCCAAGGACGGGACCGGCGGCGAATGGCAATGGTCAGGACGTGACGCTGGCGCAGTTGCTTGCGTTACAGACACAGCCAAGCGCCGAGGGCGAAGCAGGCGATTCAGAAGAAGGAACGACACCGCCAAGTCGAACAGCGCTCAATCTGTTTGGCAACATCCGCTGAGTCACTGCATTGCTCGATAGACGTGCTGACAGCAGTGCGGCTCACAATCATTGTGGTGTTTGTTGTTTAGAGCGCTAGGCGTCCATTCCGAGCTAGCAACGAAACCGCATCGCTTGCGTACAGCAGCGACACAAGGTCCACCAAACAATCCTACCCCTCTGCACACACATGCATCCATTACCTGGTCTATGCACTTGACCGCTTGATGAGTAGAGTGTATGCGATTCTGCGTGAGGTTTTGTTACAATGCGTTTACATCGCATGAGCTTTTTCTCCTTTGTGGATGAGTACTTGTGCTTGTTGTGCTCCTTAAAGGCCGGCCTCGGCGACAGCCCCGGCAGCCCTCTCGTTGCCTACCCTGCGGACGTAGGTGCTCGAGACGATGTTGAAGGCCTCAAAGTACCTCTCCATGCACCGTGTCAGGCAGGTCTGTTCCTTGCCCGACAGACTGGCGCCGGGAGCCGGGATGCACTTGGTATAGCACTTTTCTGTCGCCTTGGTAATCAGTTGCTGTGCGTTGGCCATCGCGAGCTCGGAAGAACTGATGCAACGAATTCATTTAATCGCAACGTCGATGAGGAGGTTGAAAGAGAGAGTCAGTCATGCATTACACATAGAATGATTGGAGGAGGGAGGTGAGACTTACACTTGCTGCTTGATGGCCTCCTTTCGCTCCGCCGAAGTGGCCGAGCTGGCACCGGGAATGCCGGCACCCTTTCCTGTTAACGAGCTGAGATCCATGTTGAGAGTGTGTATCGGGAATCAGAATGTGATGTCGGAGTGATGGAATGATGACAAGTGCAAGTCAGACGAGCGAGCAAGCAAGCAAGCCGGCGTCTTGTCAACTTTCTCTCCTGGCTTCTGTGTTGCTTATGTCACGCTTATACCAGCCTGGATCCTCTGCATCGATGAATATTCCTCCACCTGCGAGCCGAAGAATGAAAAAATGTCCGATTCAGAACGTGTCAGTCAGCTTGCAGCTTAGCGTAAGGTTGGGGAGAGAGAGAGTCCGGCTATTCATTCGCACACCGATCTGCGCAGCAACAAAGCACTTCCTGAAGTTGGGAATTTTTTTTGGTTCGAAGCGTGCAGGGTCCGATTTGAGCCGAGGTGTTGTTGGGATCGTCGACGCATCAACCACTTCTTTCAGCACCACTATCATCACAGTCTCGACGGAGTATCGCAAGAGGCACGACTCATCACTTTGAGGGCTTTCGTATCCAAGGAGAAGCTATCTGACAGGTCATACCTCGATCGAGCATCTTTGCCGGCGTCTTCTCGGATCCTCTGTCTTCGTTACCGCCGGCCAACTATCGGCAGTGCAGAACTCAGCCTGTGATCTCGGAGGTCTACAGAGGGACGATCCGAACTGGCGTGAATTTGATGCGGCGAAAGGCTCATCGCTTTGGATGGTAACTTTGAACATTCTCAGGCGTGGCTGTCACCTGGCGTTGGCGTCGAACCAGGCTCTGGACTCTGCGCAGTAACCCACTTGTCAAAGCATGGTCTTATCCACAGCACGGGTTCTCAAGCCCTTCAGCGCCGCAGCCTCGTCTGCCGCTTCCTCCTCCTCTTCCTCCTCCTCCGCTTCCGCCATGCGCGCCTCTTCCTCCCTCTCAGCATCCTCATCATCGACCTACACCATCCGTGCTGTCGCGTGGTTCGTGCGCAACCTCCTCCGCTTCGGCTGTCGCAACGTCACCGTCCGCGGCCTTGACCGCTTCGTCTCTCTCCTCCACTCTCCCGAACGTCTCGCAGCCAACCGAGGCCTGCTCACATACTGCAACCACATCTCCGTGCTCGACGAACCGACAATATGGGGCACCCTCCCGGTATCCACCTTCCGCAACACACGCACGGTGCGCTGGACGTTGGGCGCTAGCGATGTCATGTTCACTAACCGCTTCCTCTCGCAGTTCTTCCGCAACGGTCAGTGCATCGAGACAATACGTGGCGGAGGGATCCACCAGAATGCGATCGATGAGTCAATAGCAAAGCTCAACCAGGGCGACTGGATTCACCTCTTCCCCGAGGGCTACGTGAATGTCTCGACAAGCACGAAGTTAAGGCGGTTTAAGTGGGGGATAGCAAGGATGCTGTTGGAGGCAAAGACGACACCGGTAGTCGTGCCTATCTACATTACAGGCTTTGACCTCATGATGCCGGAGCCTCGCTCTAAGCCCAAATTTCTGCCGCGCTTCGGCCACGACGTATCGATCAACTTCGGCGAGCCCATCACTCCCCTCCTCGAATCCGTCCTCTCAGCAATCAAAGCAACTTCCGACCTGCCACCGCAAGAGTTGCTTCCTGAGCAGCTGCGCCTCCCGCCGCACCTCGACCTGCATAGTGGCTCTAAGGATGATCGGTCGATCCCGAACCGCGTCGCGACGGAGTGGGACATCGCCTCGCTGCTGCGCACCCATTCGACGAGTACGGAGGAGGGGAGGATGGCGATAGCGCGCTCGCAGCTCGCCGCGCTGCTGCGCCACCACCTCAGCCTCGTCGGCATCCAGCAACGCCGCCAAGACGGATACGCAAACCCGGAGGAGGAAGGGATGTTGGTCCATACAGAGTCGCTCCGTCCGCCGAAACAGCACGCCAAGAACAACGTGATGAGCGATGGCGAGCGCAAGAAAGTCGGCGTCTGATCACAGCGGGAAGAATTTGTACTAGTATACCCGGAGGTGTTAATGTTATATTACATTAGAGTTTGAACACGTTTTCCTGGCGCAGTCCGAGGCGAGAGAGGGCTCCGCGGAGGGCGCCTTGAGTTTGGCCGTCGCGCGATTTGGGCCCGGCGAGAGCGTCGACCATTGCGTCCGGCCCGCAGACGAGGACGAGTGTGCGCTTGGTGGGGTCGGTTGAGGTTCTTTCCGCTATCGACAGCGCGCGGTCAAGATGCTGCTGCGTGATGCGTGACTCGTACACTGGAATCGCCGTCGAGCTTGGAGCAGTGGGAGAGTTGAGCGTCAATTTTGCGTCGTTTGCCGAGTTGGATTTGCTGAAGAACGGAATCCACGATCGACCGCTAGAGGAAGGTTTGGGCACGAGCTGGCCCAGCGCTGCCGCCGCAGGCGGGGAAGTGAGCGAAGAGGGAAGACGCTCGACGAAGAGGCTGATGCTAACTTTGTCCCGGTTCGCGTCTGCTAGGGCGTGCAAGTCCGGAAGCAGGAGCGAGTTGTCAATGTCCGGAGTGGCGTAGAGGACGTCAACCCTCGGCACCTTGCCAGCAGGAGTTTGTTGCGTAGTTCGGCCAAACAGGTTCGTAAGCAACTGATAAGCGGGCGTGATGCCTGTGCCTCCAACTACCATCACGATCCTATCCGGCAGCGAACCTGCTGAGTCGCGCTCGAGAGACCATGTGTCTACGGGCCCCCTTACCTCGAGCTGTGGCAGCGTCGGATCAGGTCTCGCCCTATGGAGCATCCTTCCGAGCTCTCCATCCGGGTACCTCTTCACGAGCAAGTGCAAAAATCCTCTCTCTTTTGCGCTCGCACCCTCGACCCATCGAGAATCCGATCCTGGTAATGTGTCGTACAGCGGCGTGTACGCTCGTTCGATGACCAGACTCGGCTCCTTAATATAAATACTTCTGATCCGCAGCCTCTTCCTAACCTCCTCTTTTCCTCCACCAGAGCTGCCTGCTACAGACGAAACTGAGACCGGAAGCGCTACCTGCAGCAGCTTATGGTTCGAAGCTGCGGCCGGGTCGGGATAGTAGCTCGAAGTTGCGAGTGCTAGCGGGTGGTGGGCGTGTGGTTCGAGCTTGCCCGGGATCGAAGCCGACGATGAGCGAGACGGGGACGAGTTGGTGAGAGAGCCGTACAGCTCGAGTAAGCGTGGAGTGACGATAACGATCGCGGCTGAAGCGACGAGGATGTTGGTAATGCTCAGTGGACCACGCTTTGGTGGTGAGCGTCCGCCGCCGCCGTTGGAACGGGAGAAAGATCCAGACGTGTTCGGAGGAGCGTTGAGGTCAAACCGCCTGCATGAAGCATGGAAATTGCGCGATCCTGACACGAAGGTCTGCTGAGTAGCTAGCCGCCGCGAAAGACGGACGGTGGTTCGTGTTGCTGTCAGCATGCTGGAGTATGCAATGAGTTGCAAGATGGTAGAGAGAGCAAGGAATGTGAAATATTGAACAGGGCTGTGAGAATATCGTGTGGAGGGTCCACCCTTTTTTTTTTTTTTTTTTTTTTTTGGCTTGGGTTTTGGATTGTCAGATCCAGACCTATGACATTCGACGTCCAAAAAATCGGGCTCTCACTCGGCAAGCTGCAGTGCAGGGTCCACGTTTTCGGCGCTGAACCCTGAAGGCGGCCGCCGGAACATTGCATCCAACACTGCCGCTGCCGAATTCAGGCATCACTATCCAAGAACAAGCTTGTCCTCCCGCCCATCACCAGCACGCTCATCTCAACCATCCCACGGAACACCCGGGAGACTGGTGCAATGTTGCGTCATCGTCGAGTACCTGCCGTTGTGCTCGCATCAACCGTCGTCTTTGGCCTCTTTCTCTACCTTCGCCTGCGCACCTCCGACTTTGTATCCGTGGGCCTGTGTCGCATCGCACCCTTCGCATCCTCTTGCACAGCATCTTGCTCCACAATGCCTCCATCCTTGTCGGATGAATCCAGCACGCTCAAACTCGGCACCAAGCGAGGCCGGGTATCGCTGTCGATCGGCTCTATCAACATCCGCTTCTCCTCCGAACCTGCGTTTGACTCGATGACGGACTACTACAACACTCTCGAGAAGCTCGCTGGCACACGCATTGGCAAAGTCGACGAAGCCTCGCAACCTGCAGCAACTACGAGCTCGCCGTACATCATGCAGCGGTATCGCGGCGAGCGGAGCTGGCTACTCCGCGGACCGAAGATCGCCGATGTGGTGCTGTTCAACGACTGGGACCTGTTCGCGTTTCAGGAGGTGCTGCATGGGCAGTACCAGAATCTCATTTCGTGGCTTGGTGATGAGTACGGCCATGCGGGTGTAGGCAGGGATGACGGCGACAAGGCGGGTGAAGCAGTGCCGGTGTTCTGGCGGCGGGACACGTTCAAGCTGGTCAATCACAAACAGGGTGGCATCGGCAAGGCGGGCGTAGAGCATTTCTGGCTATCCCCCACCCCCGACATCGTCGGTAGTGTCGGCTGGGACGCTGCACTCACTCGCATGTGCACGCACGTTTCGCTGCGCCTCAGAGCCACCGGTGAAATCATCCACGTCTTCTCGACGCACTACGACCATCTCGGCGTTATGGCCCGCGCCAAGTCGAGCGAGCTCATTGTCGACCGCGCGCGCAAAGCTGCTGCACACACTCGATCTCTCGCGTCCTCCGAGCCGCTCGTGGTGCTGATCGGCGACCTCAATAGCCCGCGCAATGAAGGCTCGTGGTCTACACTCGTCTCCCCGCACTACGGCCTGCAGGCCAACTCGAGCGGCGCGAGCTTCCTCGACACCGCCCTGTCCGTGCCTACCAAGTTCAAGTCGCCCATCTTGACGGATAATGAGGATCCAGAGCGCGCAGAGTACGCTTCAGGCCGAAGAGCTCCTCCGCCGGATAGAGAGGGGGGAGGGCAGCAAGGCGGGATCTTGTCCGAGATCGTCGGGCCAATGCGAACTTTCACCGACTTCCAGCCGTCGCTGAGGAACGCGATCGAAGACCGGATTGACTTCATCCTCCTCCTCGCCAACGATGCCGTGTTCGACGAGACCAGGGAAGACACCAAATTGGACCACTCCAAGTCGCCGCCTCCACCACCAAAAGGTATGTGGGGCGGGCTAAAGTGGGCTAGAGACTTGCCTCCTCCTTCCGATCTTAGTTCTAACGTGGAGTCCAAAAAGGAGGAGAAGGACGTAGAGAGTCAGCGGGAGGAGGAGAAGCGGAATGTTGGAGGCAGCGAGGGAAAGTGGCGCATCCGTTCATTTGGAACGCTTCCGAATTGGAGCGAGGGCGATGCAGGTTTCCTCATCTCGGATCACCGCCCGATCATGGCGAGAATCCAAAAGACTTTCAAACCCGCATCCTAGTCTTCTCCCCCTTCTGCATCAATGATTGTAGCATACCACTCACCTTGTACCAGTACATCCTGTCACAATAGACACTAGCCATCTTCACACAAGCAATCAGCAAGATGGTGTGAGAGAACAGAATTATAATGCTAGAGTACAAGATGAACGAGCCAAAGGAAAACCATGAGAAGAGAGCAAGAAGATACGGAATTGGATAGAAGAGAGGGAAGAAGTAAGGCGCGAGACGGGAAGATGACAGTGCATGCGCGGGTTGCCGCTGAAATGCTGTCTCGAGCCTCCCTAGGATCGAGGTTTGGAGACGATGCGAAAGAACAGGTGAGAAAGGAGGTGGTGAAGGCCCCCCGACCGACGAGACGTGGATTCGAGCATAGCCATGAAAGTCGCTGGACCTTCATCCTGTTGGCTGCCGCATCCAGTGCACCATCGGCGAGGCCTTCCTTACAACCTCGGCGACTATGAAGATTGTGAGATACGAAACACGCTTGGAAGTGTGGTGATATCATCCCATCCTCTCTGTACCATCTACCATGGCAGGATCATCGGGAGCTGCAGCCTGTGGGGAAGCTCACGGGTAGAAAACAATGCAGTTCGTTCGGGGCCAGGGCAGAGTAGAGTAGGGGAACGCTTACTTGTCCTTCTTGTCCTTCTTGTCCTTCTTCTTCTTTTCCGACTTGGGAGTCTCGAGACCTGCCGCTGCTGCCTCGGCCGCCTTCTTCTCCTTCTTCTCCTTCTTCCTCTTCTTCCTCTCCTCCTCGGTCTCGCCGTCCGTCGCTCCGCCTGGAGTCTCCTCGAGCTTCCTCTTCTTGCTCTCGCCGTCGTCCTTCTTCGGCGTGACTGGCTCGACAGCAGCAGCAGCAGCAACGGCGACAGTTTCAACATCCGAGGTAGCTGCAGGAGCGGCGGCGGCGTCAGAGTAGTCGACGTACTCCTTCCACTTATCCGGGGTAACGCCGTTGATGGCCTTGCCGTGCTTGTCCAACTTGCCGGTCTTGATCATGGCCTTCTTCTCCTGCGCCTTGGGGCCCAAGCCCCATCGGCGTGGGTAGGTGTCGCGCTCCATGATGCAACGCTTGACCTTGGCGACAACGCCGTGATCGCACGTCGAAAGGTCGACGGTCGACATCTGTGCAATAGCGAGAGCAATAGCCTCACCCTTGGTAGTCATGAGGACAACCTCCTCGTGGCACTCGATGTCCTTCTCATAGCGGAGCAGACCGGGGATCATGAGCTTAGCGCCGTAGCAGACGGCGTTGACCGCCGAGTCCTTGACGACGATACGCTTGTATCCACACAGCAGCGACTCGAGAGGGCGGATGACGCGGCGGAGGTAGGTCTCGTCGCGCTGGTTGTCGTAGAGCCACTGAGCATCCAAGACGTCGTGCATGGTGACGATCGAGTCGTTCTCAGACAGCGCACCGGAACGCACACGACGGAGCTCCTGCATGTGACCACCAACGCCGAGCAGCAAACCAAGGTGAACGCAAAGCGTTCGGATGTAGGTACCAGCCTCGCATGAGACCCAGAAGACGGCGAGATGACGGTCGTTGTCGAATTCGATCAGCTTGGACTCGTAGATGGTACGGATACGCAGCTGACGTTTGACGGCCGAGATCAGAGGGGGACGTTGGAAGAGCGAGCCAGTAAGAGTCTCGATGGCGCGCGGGAGCTTCTTGGGATCATCGAGCTTGTCGTGGAGACGGAGGACAGCAACGTACTCCTTACCGGCACCCTGCTGGGACTTGACGAGACGAGTGGCACGGTCGATGCAGACAATCAGACAGCCAGTGACCTTAGGGTCAAGAGTTCCACTGTGACCGGTCTTCTCGACACGCAGGATACGACGGAGCCATGAGACGACTTCGTGCGAGGAAGGGTTGGACGGCTTGTCGAGGTTGATGACACCGGACTTGATGTAAGACTGAAGGTCTCGCTTGAGCGGCGAGCAGCCGTGAGGGATGGGAGTGAAGTGAGAGCTGCGAACGAGAAGCTGATCGTAGTTCTTGAGAAGCAGAGGCCAGTCGGCAGTGTTGAGCTTGGGACCAGAGTTCTCGGGCTTGATCATGAAGTCACCCTTCTCCTGGACCTCGGCCACCGAGGTTCCGAGTGGCAGAGACATGTTGGATACCACGCAAAGGACACTGACGTCGCCAAGGAGGGTCGGGTGATGGTAGGTGGTGGAAGCTGCAAAATGCCAACGACCAGACGTGCACTAGTCTTTGAAGCAGCTATGGGCGGCGGAAAGGTGACGATAGGTGAGAAGAAATGCGATAGGAGACTACGATTTGCGATCACTGTCGATTTTGCGGATTGAATGCGCTGCGCAGTGTGGCAGTTTGAGCTTTTTTTTTTTTTTTTTTTTTTTTTTTTTTTTTTTTTTTTTTTTTCCTTTTCTGGTTGGTCTGCGCAGAGACGGCCAAAAAAATTCTCTCTGAGATTTGGCTGAAATCGCAACTTTGACAGGAACAGATCAGAAGAGTCAGATGACTGTTGAGTACGTCAGCAAATCAGAGAGTTGTGACTATACCGGTCTAACAAACCGGCAGAATTCACACAGCCAATGCCGCAGCACGTGATTTTTTCGTAAAAATGCAAAAATTTGCTGGTTGCGGTTAGGCTCTCTGACAATTCGAGGCTGGCCAAGGCCGGAGGGCAGGTCGTTGTCTTGTTGGGACCAGCTCGAGGCTTTGGCAGAGACCTGGGTTCGAGAGTCGTCAGGCCGGACCGCTACTCCAGCCTCATTCTTTCCTACACCATCCTTATCTCGCTTTGCTGATCCACCAGTAGGCTACATATCAATCAAAATGGTAAGTACCATATTGACAGCATCGACATCGGCTACAACATTGCGGTAGACACACCCAAGCGACATGGCATCCACCGGTACTGGCCACGAGGACAGGTATCCACCTGTCAAGACGGCAGACAGGATGGTGTGATTTCGTGAATGCAATGTCGATGATGCGATGCAGCACTCTTCAGCAGATATCTCAGAACACGCCGACTGACATCCTCGCCATTCTATCATCCACTTGCAATCAATCAGGCTGTTACCAAGAACACCAAGGCTTCCGCCAAGCAGGGCAAGACCGCCCACAAGTTCTTCATTGACTTCTCCGGCCCCGCCAACGACGGTATCCTTGACGCCGCCGCTTTCGAGAAGTTCCTCCACGACCGCATCAAGGTCGACGGCAAGGCCGGTAACCTCGGTGACTCTGTCCAGATCACCCGTGAGGGTAAGTTCTTTTGATGAGTTGGAAAGCTTGGGCGACGAGGAGGACATTACGACAGGCAAACAAGACCCGGGATGCAGCAAAGGACAACTGGATTGAAGGGCGCGAAGCAGCCAAGATGAAAGAACAGCAATGTGCGTCTCACAGAGGCACACACACCATCTCTTTGCTTCTTATGGGATGTTTCACCGGCGAATTGAGGCGAAGCACGATGTTACTCCATCATGCACTACCCTCCATCCTCCGGCAACATGTCTCTGCATGACCACCCTTCTTGATTGTTTCTCTTTTTGCACCTTTGGCTTGCCAAGCACGTCGCAAACCCTTTCTCGTCACCCATCCTTCCTCTCCCCAGACCCCTTCATATAGAAGGTCGCGAATGCGCACTCGAGTCGGAGATGGCTGACTTAAGCTTTCTCGTCCTCGATTTCGACCTCCGGCGTATCCTTTACGTTTTGCGCTATCTTTCTGCTTTTACAGGTGAGGGCAAGATCTGGATCAACTCCAACGTCGCCTTCTCCAAGCGTTACCTCAAGTACCTTACCAAGAAGCACCTCCGCAAGCAGCAGCTTCGTGACTGGCTCCGTGTCGTCGCCACCTCCAAGCAGGGCTACGAGATCAAGTTCTTCAACGTCTCGTACGACCAGGAGGATGCCGAGAACTAAAATGTCTTTCACCAACATTTTGCGTTTTTGAGCTCTGGCACAGTTTGAGGTTTCTGTTGTTATGGCTTTGATTTGTCTCTAAAGTAGAGGCGATTGATGTTGTAGCTCTGCCCTTTGTGGGTCTGTGATGGAATCTTGAATCCAAAAGCCGGGAAAACGGAAGCCTGGACTTCCTGACCCGGCACCCAACTACCTCGTTCAATGCTCTGTGCTGATTGTGTTGTTCTTGATGCCAATGAGAGACTCTACATTGAGCATACTCTATGCGTCATCCTCATAAGATGCGAAGCAGTCGTGGAGATCTTGTGCACGAAATATCATGCTTTCTTTGGCCCGCAGAGTGCTCACGTAAAAGTCAAAGCCCGCGGCTGAATTTTGGCCAGAGACCCTAACTGAGGCTACGGCGTTGGCTGCTCAGTTGCGCGCCAAATTGAGAGAATCGGAGCGGCGTTAAGGCGGCACCTCCACACTGTGGGCTACTGAGTGTGACTGCCCTGTGCACAGAATTGCACTTGACTATCTGAACCCCACAGTCCCTTTGTCCTTCCTCTACACAAAGTTCTTCCCGTCGCAACCGTCTGGCTCACCCGTAACCGGTCCAGTCAATCTTCAGCTTCACGTCCGGACGCAATTGCAAAGACCGTGGTACCGGGACCGAATCTCGAGAACCCTACTGGTCGCGACTCAAAGAAGACCTACAAGATAAGCCTAGCACCCAGAGCAGCCGGCTGACATCAGCACAGTTTGGACGCAAGAGTCACTTCCACTATAATTCATCTCTTGGCATACCTCAATAGACAGAATGGCAGGCCCAGTGGCCTACGCTCGAGAAGGTGCGATCGAGGACGACTCGCACGATGACCAGGACGAGATTGTCATTGATGACGGCGACGACGATTTCTACGGGACCGACGAGTCGGACGAAGACATGCTTCTTCAAGATGCACTCGAAGAGATGGTAGCACAGGCGGAAGCGCGCGACTCGTTCGGCGCTCAGTTCGAGGACGAGGACGAAGGCGATTCAGAATACCTGCCCTCGGATGAGGAGAACTCGGTCTATGAAGATCTCATCCAAGACGCTGGTGGGCTCGAGATCGAGATGGCCGACGACGATGACGAGGAAGAAGAGGATGACGATGATGATGAGGAAGAAGAGCAAGACAGACCTGCGGGTCAGGGCGGGCAGAGCATAACCATTGATATTCGCGATTTACTGCGAGCCCATCTTCGAGCTAATGCAGAAGAAGGCGATGAGGAAGTCGGAGCTCTCGACACAAGAGCCGCCATCGTGCGGGCACTCAATAGCATCGGCATTACGGGCTTGCAGCGTCTCCTTGCAGCAGCGCAAGGGGGTGGTGGCGGCGCTGGTGACGACGACGATGACGAAGAGCACGATTACGATCAAGAGGAAGACCGCGGAGACGACTGGTACCACATGGTGCGCTCGTCGAAGATGTCGGACTTCTGGGAACCCATCAAAGAGCCCATTCGATCCGGTCAAGAGCTTGCCCTCAGTGGCGAGTTCGGCCGCCAGCCCAAACGCCCTCTCAACTCCGCACCGTCAGCGTTCGAAGAGAGCAGCAATCTTTCGGAGCTCGTCCACCAGCGCAAGTATGCACGCCGCAGCATCGCCAAGGCGGATCTGGCATCATTTGTACCCAACACCGACGGCACTATCGTAGCCACCTACCCTGCTCGAGTGTACTGTGGGCAGTACTCGCAAGATTCGTCGTTCTTCTATACTTGCACGCAGGACTTCAAAGTGCACATGTACGACACCACCATCGCACCTCACCGCACAGTGCAGGTGCACGATGACGGCCCGCGGCGCATGCGCAACAGCTGGTTCTTCAGCTCCACGGGTACTACCCAGTACACTTCGCTCAACATGACCAAGAGCATCCAAGGCAGGCAAGGCAACTGGACTATTACAGACGCCAACTTGAGCCCGGACAACCAGTGGATGATCTACTCGAGTATCACGCCCTTCGTGCACCTCGTGCCCACACAACAGACGTTCGACACGGCAGGAAGGACGCCAAGTGAAAATCAAGTGATGCTCGATTTCAGCAATGCAGGCGACGACGATACCGGGGTAAGATGGCGCTCAGCGGTAAGAGCTTTCCCCCCACCTTTTCAGGTTTGTGCTTGGAGCAATTTTCACTGACGATTCCTTGATTCTTTTCTGTCCACAGATTTGGTCGATCCGCTTCTCGGGCGACTCACGCGAGATCGTTGCCGGAGCGCACTTTGGCGACATCTACGTTTACGACATTGAAGCCCGTCGTCGCGTTCTCCGCGTCGAGGGCCACTCGGACGACGTCAACGCCGTCGCCTTCGCCGATGCTGCATCCTCCAATGTTCTCATTTCCGGCTCGGACGATTCGTTCGTCAAAGTGTGGGACCGTCGCTCTCTCTCTGGCGGCAAACCGGCCGGCGTGCTCACAGGGCACACTGAAGGCGTCACGTACGTCTCGCCTAAGGGTGATGGGCGGTACTGCATCTCGAACGGCAAAGACCAGTCGTGTCGGTTGTGGGATTTGCGCATGATGCACTCGTCGCACAAGTTCGACCGCATGACGCACCTCGATTACGGCCTGCGCAATTGGGATTACCGCAACATGTCGTATCGCCAGCCGCGCTACCAAGCGCACTCGCAGGACTGTTCCGTGATGACGTACCGCGGGCATGCGGTGCTCAAGACGCTGATTCGCTGCCACTTTTCCCCCGCGGAGACGACGGGGCAGAAGTATATCTACTCCGGCAGTGCGGATGGGAAGATCCATATTTGGAACCTGGATGGGACGGTAGCGCAGGTGCTGGACCGGTCCAAGGTGCGCCCGCTGTACGCGGAGAAAGACCCGGCGAACCAGATCCACGCATACAAAGCCCCCGGAGCCACAGCATCAGAGGGGGCGGATAGCGAGTCGGAAGATGACGACCAGGACATTTTCCGCGATGCCTCGCTCGCGTCCGACCCGTCCGCACCCCCAGTACCCTGGTTCAAGCGCAAACACCCCGTCCGACACTCCGCCTGCGCCTCATCGGGGGCGTTCGATAATCCACTCGCCAACAGGGGCAGCAGGGTGGGGAGGGGACACAGGGGTACAGGTGGAGGAGCAGTGTGCACGGTAAGAGACGTAAGCTGGCACCCACAAGAAATGAGTTTGATGAGCACCGCTTGGGATGGTAGTGAGGGCGAGAGTGGAAGTATCGCCAAACACGAGCTTGCAGATTGGTCGAAGAGGCATATGACGCTCGAAGATGTTCAGCTGCAGCGCAGGTTGGAGGCTCAAGGTTAAGCCTCCCGCCCCACACACACGCTGTCTCTCTAGCAGCTTTATCTTTGATTCATATGGCATTACCGCATCATGTCGTTCTAATGCTAACATGAGATAACTTAGTGGAGAAAAGCTTAGGCTTTAGACCAGCCGGCGAGTTCGACGACGAAGCTGGCGCTCAGGCGGACGAACTGCATGAGATGACTGAAACTGAACTCCGGATAATCGAACGTATCACTCGTCGTATGGATCCTCTTCAAGTTACTGTTCTCAAACGTCGCCTCGATGGCGAAGGCGCTATCCGCGCCGATCTTTGTCCAGCTTGCGTGATCCGAACCCGCATAGCCCAACTTGGTCTCTGTATACCCGATGTCGAGGTACTCGTCGACGAGCATGGCGATGAACTTTGTGAGTGGGGTTGAGACGAAGTCCGAGACCAGCCCGACGGTTTCTTGGGTGCCGGCTTTGACGAATGCGGTCATATCTTGTTGCAGCATTGCGTTGACTCTGGTCCCGGCGTGTTCGTAGGCTTGGGCGACGGCTTGCGAGCCGAGGAGACCGCCTTCCTCCGCCGAATACCAGTGGAATTCGACGTCGGTTTCAGGACGCCATTTTGCGCCGAGCAGGACGCGGAGTGTTTCGATGATAGTGACGGTGCCGCTGCCGTCGTCGTCGGCGCCGGGAGCGGCGAAGAAGGGGAACAGGTTGGTGCTGTCCTGGTGTGCGCCGAGGATGGTAATACCTTTCTTCTCGGTGAGGGAGGAGTCGGAGCCTTTGATGTGGAGGAGAATCGAGTTCTGGCCCCAGGGGTGCGGGAACTCGCGCACGGACACGAAAGAGTAGTCCTTGACCAGGTCCGAAATCGTCTTGAACAGCCACGCTTGCGACTGTCGACCGGTTTCGGACTTGTAGTAACGCGTATGGAAGCTGGTGAATTTCTCCAGATGCTTCCGAGGGCCATCCTCGCTGATGTCCTTGAACACACTCTTGAGCTCCTTCTGGTGCGAGACGGACGAGGGGAACTTGGAAGCGCCGTCCTTGAGCAGCGAAGATTTGGGCGCAGCCGCGGCGCGTGCAGCGTTCAGCTGACCGAGCGTGGGCGTGTCGGTGAGGTCCATAAAATGGATCCCCCTGTACCAGAGCAGTTGCTTGCCGAGCTCGGTGGTCCAGTAAGGCTGTTCATCCGGTGCCGTCTGGACTAGGCGGGCCGAGAAGAGATCCTTGAACGAGTGTGTGATGCCCGAGAACAACGACGAAGCGAAGCCACCGGTCGAGACGAGATCGTGCACGCCAGCATCAACAGGCAAGGCGGATGCACTCGAGAGCGCCAAGGCGAATGTGGCGATTGGAATGGTCAACTTCATTGTTGTGCTTGTATCTTGAGGATTGAGTGGTGGATGGGAGGATGGACGAGGAGAGGAGGAGAGGCCGCGCGCACTGTTGGACCCCTGAAGTTGAAGTGGGACACAGTCGATCCCACCAGGCTCGCTTAGGATGACGCTGAATGCCGGCTGAGCTTGAGCCGCATTCAGCCCATATGCGGACCCACAAAGCCCTTTTTTTTGGTGTTTGTGTGGAGGTTGAATTGAATATCGGCGTAATGCAGTTGCAACGCACTTTGACGGCATCGCAGTCACGAGTCACGATATCGAGGGTCCTCTTCTTTCTTTCCCTCACTTTGCTGTAATTAGCAGTGACAGGCTAACATCTGAATCTTTTTTTTTTTTTTTTTTTTTTTTTTTTTTCCATATCTGCGTGTTACTGATATGTGTGGTTGATTCGCAGTGTACATCAAACACAAGAAAGGTTATAGAAGACGCATGCCTGCCGGTCCATCCTCAGTCTCCTTCCTGCCCTTCTCCGCCTTGGTCTGTTTCTTCTTCTCCTGTGCGAACGCCTGCTTCGTCTTCATCTTCCTCTCTTTCCTCTCCTTCTTGTTCGCCTTGAGCGCCTCCTTCCTCGCCTTCCTGTCCTCTTTGCTTTCGTTTCTGTCGCGCTTGGCGGTAACGGCGATAGTCGACATGTGTCTGGCCAACTGTCCCCTTTCAGTCGCGTCCGAATCGTACTCCTCGCCGTCTTCGGTATCCGAACCAGAATCGCTTCCGGAAGGTGGCCCGCGTCCGTCGTGTTCGTGCTCTCCATCGCCGTTCTCGTGGACCGAGTCGAGGTTCTTCTTGGCTCTTGGCTTGGAGTAGCCGACGATCTCCGGGAAACCCGTGCGCGCGTTGATGCGGATTTTGGGCAACCTCTCTTCGTCGTTGAGGAATGCCGATGCCGATGGTCTTTGAGATGTGTAGCTCGTCATACTTGGCGCCAGACCACTGCCCAACATGGCTTTACCAACTCCACTGCCTCCGACAACGCTCCCGGGGCGGAAGGAAGCATTGCTACCGCCAAACACGCTCTCCTTGGCCGTGATCGTTCTTGGGTGGTTCTCCAGGTTGGTCTTTGTGGACAGAATCGTCTCGGCATCCCACTTCTCCCTCATGTGACTGCGAGGTACAGGATCAACGATCTCCTCATCGGGAGACTCGTAGTCCTCGTACTCGCCCAAATCACCTTCGCCTTTGCCTCCATCTGCATCTTTACCCTCCCATTCCCTGCCGTTGATGCGCGCCTTACCGAGAGCTTGACGGAGAATAGCGAGCTTTTCAGCGAATGTCGAGTCGACTCCTCCCAGAGCTTCGCGAAGCTTGCCGTGCTTGGTCTCGTATTTGGCCAGGAAGTCGTCCATGATGCCTTCAAAATCCTCTCTCGTGACGACCTCGCCGGCTTCCTCGCCGTCCGAGTCGACAAATTCTTCGTCTTCGTCCTCCAGAGCGTCGAGGGAGGGATCGGAATCTTCGCGGATACCGTACTTGCGACCTAGCTGAGCGAAGCGGTCGTCGAGATCGGTGAGACCCTTGTTTCTGAACATGGCTGACGAGGACATGGACCAAGCAGTGCTGCCGCCGCCGATCGAGGGCGCTTTGGTGGAAGCAGCGCGACGGGCGAGCGCTCCAGGACGGCCCTTTTTGCCGATGGCGGATCCTCCAGCAGTGTACATGGTGCCAGCCTTGGAGCCGCCACGCAGCGATGCGAGCTGGTCGCGATCCTCGTCGCCGTCCTCTCCCTCGTCGGACCCCGTGGTCTTTTGAGTGGAGCGTGCAAGCTCCTGCTGCTTCTTGAAGAGAGCCACTCGTGCTTCTAGCGACAGATTCTCTTCGCCCATTATTTCGAGCTCCTTCTGTGCCTTGGCCGCCGGGTCAGCCCAGATCGCCTCGTCTCCCTCGGGAGCCTGCTCTCTCCACGCATCGTCCTCCCTGACCACTCCGTCCCACTCGCCATCGGCCACGACTTCGCCGAAGAAGTCATCGTCCAAATCATCGTCCACGAACGCCTCGTCATCCAACGCCTCCAACGCTTGCCTCAAATGCGGGTCCATATCCGGCTGGAAACCCTGCAGACTCGGCTCGACCGCAAGATGGCTCGTAAAACTAAACGGCATTTCCTTCCGACTTGGCAGTACGCTTGCTGGCAGATTCAATCCCTTCTCCTCCTGCGCCTCACCTTGCTTGAGTGCGAAGGAGCTCTCCTTCGCTTTCCCCTTGGCCTTATTGTTCCCGCCCGCAGAGACCAGGATGGTGTCGATGGTCTCGTCCACATTCTCTCCACCTCGCTTTACGTTTTCGTCGTCATTGATCGGCCTCAAGTGCTGCATGTAGTCGTACTCGGTGTCGTCAAAGTAGATGCCGTAGTTGGCCGCCTCACCGATATTGCTTCGAATCGGCTTGCCCCATTTGTCCCGCGCCACCGAGGCATCGGCTTCGAGCTCTGCACGAGTCTTGCCCTTTGCTCGCGACTGGTTCGCTGGGTCGTATGACAACAGAACGTGTGCACCGGCATCGGGGTCGTTAATGAGTGGGTCACGTTGGGATCGATGGACGAGCTGGAAGTGCTGCGCATTCTCGGAACGCCATATTGACTTGTTCTTGGTTTTGGACTTGGCCGGCATGATGGGCGATGGCGAGCTAGCTGTACCAGCTAGGGTTTGTGAAGCTCTGCTTGCGTATCAATCAGTCGATGGGAGGAAAGAAAGCCTGTGTGATACGGCAGCAGAGAGGTGGTGATTGATGGTGTTCAAGTCTTTTGGTGGCTGGCACAGGAAGAAACCTAAAACTTGCCAGAAAATTTTGAGAACCCTTTCGCTCCCATTATAAAAAGAATCCACAGCAGAGCGCAGTGGAGAAAAAAAGTCTGAAATTTCATCAAAAAGGGTGCAAAGCGGCCTTTTTTTTTTTTTTTTTTTTTACTCCACACAAGTCTGCTTATGTAAGCCAGATTTTCGCACAATTCCATTTCTTGACACCTTCGCACCCCTTCGTACCTCTCTCCCGACTCCTTCTCTCATCGGTTCATACCTTCCTGTCCCAAGCTGCAAGCACTCGCACAAGATGGCAGCATCTACATCCTCATCATCAGGGAGGCTGCTGCTTCCTGGGCAGCCTCTGTCGACAACGCTCTCTGGCTCGAAATCCAAACTCGAACTTGGCCCCGGTACCTATTCTCGTGGCGACTACATCCTGTCCTCGCTCGTTGGCTACGAGACACGCACGCCGTCCTCTACCCCTTCCACTTCCACCGCTGCACCGTCCACATCGAAATCTCAACCACCTCCCGCCAAAACCGAGACAGTCTCGATCAGCGGAGTCGAGAACCGCTTCGTTGTTCCTACACCCGACAGCACCGTAATCGCACGCGTTACCCGCGTCACCCCTCGCCAAGCCTACCTCTCGATTCTCATCGTCGACGGCCAGCCGTGCGGCTCGTCCTCCTCCACCAGCTCTACATTCGTCCAGAGTGGGCTGGGGAATCATGCGGCGGGGGAGGGCGAGGGGATCGACTTCCAAGGCGTCGTAAGGAGCCAGGATGTGCGAAGCACCGAGAAGGATAAGGTGAAGCTAGCAGACTGTTTCCGCCCCGGCGACATCGTCCGCGCCACAGTCATAAGTTTGGGCGACGCAAGGAGTTATTATCTGTCAACGGCGAGGAACGAGCTAGGTGTTATTTATGCGGTCAGCGCAACAAGTGCAAACACGACAAACGAGGAGGGCGAGGCAGCAGCGGTTACGGGTGTCGGTGGAGCAGGGTGGAATGTGAGTGGGAATCCAATGGTGCCGATCAGCTGGAATCAGATGATCGATCCTGTCACAGGCATTGTCGAGAACAGGAAGTGCGCTAAGCCGAACTCCATCTAGTCCCTCTCCATCATCACGGATCGAGCCCTAAATCTTCTTCTTGCCTGACACTCACTCAATTGTATACTATCACAGCTTCAATACCAACGACCTCACACCATCACAGAACGCCAGACGTTTGATCCGGTCAGCAATCATGAAAATTCCGTCTAAGAGCCTGAGATATAGGTTAAGTAGTAATTGGTACAAGATAAATAACGAAAGCGCATATCCTTGGAGTTTAATCCTTTCGGTGGAACAACGAATGCTTCCTCTTCGACTCTTCGGTCATCACCTTGACGTGCGGATGGTCCGGCTGCTCTCCCGGCTTGCCATCCTTCAGAATGTGCGCACATGTGCGAATCCCCTTCAGCCAGTCATCTCCGTGGTCGTCATCATCCTCGAACTCGGCCAGCCCGATGCTTCCGAGCCCTGCCGCGTGAGCGTCCTTCGAGATGCCCTCGGCCGTGTGCGTGCGTGGCGAGATGGACCCATCGTGTCCATGACCATGCGCTTGAGCGTGTGCTCCATCAATGGCAGATCGCAGCATGTCCGTCGAGTTGCTCCTCGACATCACTGGTGTGCGCGTCAGCGGGCTATCCGTGTCGGAGAAACGTCGTCCGCGCAGCAAGTCTCCCAGCGTACAGCGCAACGAGGGCTCGACAGCCATCATGCGCGAAAGCGCCGAGCGAGTCTCACGTGGAAGCAGGCGGAAGATCGAGTCGGCCGCACCCGAAGTGAACGTCGTTTGGGACGAAGCCGACGACACGCTGTCACTGCGATGCTGGTGCGGGCGAACGTCGTCAAATGCATCGCCGGAGCTCGACGAAACGGTGTTCTCGTCAGCAATCGTCGAAGTGGGAGACATAGCAGTAGGACTGGCCACACCACCACTGGCAGCACGATTGCCATCCTCGCCGAGGATCTTGCTACCCTCATAGCTGTCGCTGAGCGAAGGCGAGTGAGGGTTCGAGTGGACAGAGTGAGGAGTCATGTAACCAGCTTCCTGAGCAGTGCAAATCTGGGGCGTGGCGGGTTCGTCACCGCTAGTGACTGGCTCAATAGCCGACATGCCGAGGTTCTTTCGAATCGCCGCAATGTGGTCGCCCGAATTGACACGGCTTGCAAGAATGCTCGAGGCTGGTGTGCTGCTCTGTCTGCTGGAAGCCTCGCTGCTGGTCACCCTCTTGACTGGCTCAGGAGGCGGCTTGCACAACTCGGGGTGCGAGGTGACGAACAGCCGGAAGCTGGGATCCGTCTTCATGTCGGGCAGCTTCCATGGGAATCGACGCAGGATCATACAAAGGAAGATGATAGCGCAACTCCACACATCCGTCAAGCGTGGATCATAGGTCTGCTGGGATAGCACCTCGGGCGCAAGATAGGGATCCGAACCGACGACACCGGTAGCGACCACCTTGCTCTTTCCTGGCGAGTGGAAGACGGTGGCAGTACCGAAATCAATGAGCTTCACCACATTGCCTGTGGTCATGACGCAATTGTCGAGCTTGAGATCACGATGCGCGAGACCCATCGAGTGAAGGTAATCCACTCCGTCGCAGATTTGGCGGAAGACGCAGTAGATCTCCTGACGGCACATCTTTCCGCTCATCACCACGCTGAAGAGATCGTATGGTGCGTACTCCATGACTTCGTAGTAGTGGCCGTGATCGGAAATGATGTCGATGGTCTCGATGATGTTGATGTGATGCAACGTACTGCCAATGCAGAACTCCGCGGTGACCTTCTTGATGTACTCTTTCTCGTTCTCACCCGGGCGGCGCTGACGGAACTCCTTGACGGCAAACACGGTGTGGTCCTTGGAGCGCTTGATCAGACGCACGGTACCACCGGCGCCAGATCCGAGCACCTTGCCCCACTTGCCGTACTTCTTAGCCAGATGAGCGTGGTCCTCGCCGAGAGGAGGTGAATCCTTGCCGTGCCTCTTGGGCGTAGCGATGCCAGATCGGCTGCTGTCGCTTCGGGACTCGCTGTTGTGATGACCGATATGGTTCTGCAAGAATTTGCGGAGATCGGTAAGTGGATTGTGGTGACCCGAGTGGTGTTCTTTGTCCTTCTTCTTCTTGTGATGCCCATCATTGTCAGACGGAGAGGCGGCACCGCTGCCGCCATCACCGTGCTTGCGTGAGCCACTGCTGCCAGTACGGTCGGTGTTGCGCCTAGTGCCGAGCTTGGGGAAGATGAACTGCGGAGGAGTGCTGGCAACGTCGCTGTTAGATGAATCCAGGCCACGAGCCGAGGCGAGCCCACTCGCACCTGCGCCTTGAACTGGCTGGAAGTTTGTTCCAGTCATGGCGCCGCTAAGCACCTTGTTGAGGGCGGAGCGAGGCTGACTCGGTGTGCCGGTGGAAACGGGCGAGACGGGCTCGGAAGTGACGTCGTGGGCGTGCAAGTGAGCGGAAGAGCCTCCAGTACCGATGGGAGTTGCCACACCGGAGTGATCTGGGCGCTCGCTCAGACCCATCTGCTTGAGGTTCTCTTTTCGAATCTTGGCGGCAGAACAACTGGGTCCATCTACAGGGTTGACGGGACCCGAAACGATTCCGCTGCTTGCGTCGACCTCAGCTGTGGGGACCGAAGAAGCCATTTGCGATGGTGAAGAGATGGGGTAAGCCTTAGTAGCAGTCACGGGCGTTGGCGCATCCGAGGTAGCGTTAGACGAAGGCTGACTGGACGCATCTGCCTGAAGCGCCATCTTGTTGGTCTCTGTCGCGAGCTGGGCGACACCGCCGCCTTGACGGCTCTGGTCCAATGTCTGCTGATTGTTGGAATCCATTGGTCTGGGTAGGATCAGAACGGAGAGGACGAGGTTTGCTGGTATTACTGAGAACGCCGGCGATTCTGTTGCAGGTGCTGGCGGATGGATTCAAAATTGTCCAAAGAATGCCGTGCGGACTTGCGGGTGTCGCTCAACTGAATGCAATTGGATTCCAGCGACGGCTGCGAATTGAGAGTAGCTGCTCTTTCGTCGAACGGATAGCCGATAATGCCTCGGATGTATGATGCGCAGCCTCACCGGTACCGATAGATGATGGTCGAGATCGGAAGCAAGCCGCTCGATGCAAAATCCAGCTTCGATCCAGATACAAGGTGGAGAGTGCTAGACCAAACTCAAGGCTGGTTAGCGCTGTCAAGGCTCGTTGAGGTGAGCCTCGAGAATGGGCGGATCGGTGGGACGAGAAGGTTTATTCTCGCGCCATGAATCGTAGAAGATCCGGTATAAGGTTTGGCCCCACGATTGCAACAAAGGGTTTCCGTACACCGACGGGAAGTGCTCGGAGCTTCAGGGATGCGCCGAGAAGTTGGTCGGAGCTCGCAAATTGCTGATCCGAGTCGAGCGAAAGTCGTTCGACGAGATGTGCGACCAAAGGAGAAGGTAAGAGGGAGCGGTGTCCGTATGTCTGTCCTCGAAACTTGAATGCGACTGCAGAAAAGGACGCCGGCCTTGTTACAGAGAATAGTTTGATGTGGAGGAAGTAGAGACGAAGCAAGCTACGAAAACACCTTCGGTAAGAATGGATGATGGATGTATGCGAGTAGGAAGTCCCAAAGGTAAAAAGGATGAGTCGGCGACGAGGTGGAGGAGCGAGCGATGTCGAATTGGTCAACTCTAGGTGAGGCGGCACGAGAGGAAAAGAGCCAGAAAGCCAAGAATTTGCGAGTCGAGGGCAGTCTCACTCACTCATGCTAAGTTGGCGACAGAGGCCGGACACATCAGAGGCCGAAGCCGCGGGCAGCAACTGCAGCGGCAAAGAGCATCCCAATGCAACGGCAAAAGAGCTGACAGCGTCAGTGCCTTGCAAAATTGATTGGCGGTCGGGCCACCTCAGCGCGCGTTTTCAGCCGGAGTTTGCATATAGAAGCAAAAAGCTGATCAATTTTTGACGGCCGGCTGTTTTCCAACTGCATTTGAGTTGACGCCGTCTCCCCTCTGCGAGAGGCGACCAGCAGCTTGGCCAAAGACACAGGAATGTCACTTGATCCGACTTTCCGTGCTACACTGCTTCTGCAGTTGCTCGACTCCTTCTCACTTGACCGGATCCTGTGCTTGGACGGTCTCTGACAGATAGCAAGCAAGTCTTTCACACATCTCTTCCACGCCTTGATCTGTCCATGGAGAGTTTGAGTGTAGGTTTGAGACGGTCCGGGATGCTGAGCACACGTTCCAGTTGTTTGTCAAGGGTAATGACGAATTTGTGTTTCTGGCGTGACAAGTTCAACCGACCAAAATTGGAGCAAACAAAATCCATCGGAAATCCCGCGCGAATATGGCCGTCCCAGTGGCCACCTCCACGGAATCCTGCCCAGCTTAGCCAGCATGTATGACTTGTTGCTGTGGATTGCATTCAGGGCTTCATTGAGCTCCTATTGTCCGAGTCGACGCCGACACTGACTCGAATGGCATCCTTACATCAGTAACCGCCAAGCCCCTACAATCCAAGCGCAACAATGGAAGGCGTGGATACATGTGTGTCAGCGGGTTCCCTTACTATGCAGCCGTGGTGAAAAATACCGGCGGCTAAACTAACTTATATCCGACAGGCATCAGTCGTGCTCAGTCCTGGTCGCCCAGACAAGGCTTTCGGGTAGTTTCTTCACTCTCAAAGCGCCAGTTGCTTTCTGGTTTTATGTGTGAACCGGGTATCTATGTGCATATCCCATAGATTCCTGGAACAGAGCTGAGACTCAGGTGGGCCAATCGTCCACTGCTCATTTTGTGACGGTTACCAGTGCCGATTCGAACTGAACGATTTGATTTCACCGAACAAAGAAAAAAGGCATCGAAAAAGCCGCTCAAAAAAGAGGTGCAGAAATTGCATCAGAATCGCCATCAACTGCTGCGCTCTTCCCTTGCTTACTGCACGGATGCAACCCTTGAAGAGCAGCTGACAAGTACGAACACACACAAGCAATCCCGATTGCAGAAAGCATGTGACCATTGCTAATGCGAAAAAAAGGGCAAAGTGCGTACATTGAGAAGAACGAAAAGCGAAAGAAGAGATGCAAGCAGACACAGACGGCTTCACCAATTGCTGCGTCTTGGTTGACAAGCCGCAGAATTGGGCCGTCTTGCATTGTAAGAGTCCATCAGAAAGTTGAGCGGCGCAATCAAGGCGGTCACCGGAATCTTGGCAGCATTCTGGCATTGTCTAGAGGATCAAGCTACCGGCAATAGCGGCAACAACGCAGCCCACCATGGCGGCCGAGCCGACACGAGCAGTGGAGGCAGAAGAAGGGGTCTGTCCGCTCGTGCTGGAGCTCGAAGAGGTACCCGAAGTCTGCGAAGCACTCGAGCCGGAGGTGGAGCTCGACGAGCTCATCGATGTCGACATGCTCGCGGAAGCGGACGAAGACGAGGCGGAAGCCGAAGCAACCGAAGCGGAGCTGGAGGCCGACGACGAACCGGACGAAGAAGAGGCTCTAGCAGCACCCGAGACGATCCTGCCCTGGCCCCAGGGGATGGCAGGGCCTTCAGGCTGGTTGGCGTACGGAGGAGGGCTGAGGTTACCACTGGCGTCAGCGATACCGAAGCGAGTCGTCCAGGTAGGGTCCTGGCCGTTGTGAGTGAATTGGAAGAAGTAGATGGCAGAGGTTGGCGACACGTTGGGCGCAGTCCATTGAAGCTTGCCGGTACCGGCCGAGGTACCGTCAATGCCCGTAGCGACCGTGTAGAGCTCGGTCATGTTTTGGTTAGATCCAGTCATGAACTTGATCTCCATGCTCTTCCAAGCCTGGTTCGTGGTGGTGTCCCATTGGATCATCAGCGGCGATCCCTCAGGGGTGAGCGCGGGAGTGAGGGGCGAGACTGCGGATGCAGAACCAGTCGCCTGACGCTCGATGAGACCAGCAACGGCAAAGGAGGCGCTAGAGAGCGCAACGATGGCAGCAGAGAAGAACTTCATCTTGATGGTCGCGTGGGTTGATGCTGTTGTAAGGATCCTAAACGAAGCAAAGAGAACTTCAAGAAAGATGCAAGATCGAAGGTGTTGGAGAACGATAATCGAGGAGTCGAGAAGCTGCAAGTTCAGAGTCAAAAAGAGTGACGAAGGTGAGAGCAGAAGCACAGGGAATGGATGGAGGAGAGGCAGAGCTGGAGGGGAGAGATTGATGAAGTATGATGGAAACGAAGAGGGAGAGGAGGGCGAGGAACAAGCCATGGAGCACGACTTCAGACGAACAGACGGAGAAAGGCGACAGTGCGGTTCGGAGCACCGAGGACAAACTTTCAGACGTGCCAAAGATTCGTGTACCGGACTGACAGCCAAAGACTGTGGCATTACAAAAATAGGGGGAGTTGTGCTGTCTTGCAGTAGCGGTACCGGTACCGTACAGTAAGGTGTTGCTTTGAACACATTGCTGCTGGTGCTAATGCAGCGTGCTGCAAGCCAAGCTGGACTACAAGCGCAAAGAAAGGGCAGCGTGTCAGGAACCTCGCCGGGCGAGCCGCAGGAAGTCGATCTGTGTGTCGATCCCATTTCTAAACCAGACGCGAGGTGGGAAGAACAACACTCGAAAAACACTGAACCCAACACAACAAGAAACGACGCCTGACTGCAAAGGCGTTTTGTGGCAAAAAAAGAAAAGGCCAAACGGGATCTGCAGCTCTCGCTGTGCCTTACTCGGCTGCTTGTCTTCGAATTCCATAGATGCACCTTGCTATGCGGACACGCGCGCAGCGTTGGTGCCCTCTCCCCAGCCGCCGTGGCATGACAGCAGCTCTTGCTTCGGGTCCTTTCGCCAATGCATTCCGCCAGCAATCCGCTAGGCTGCCGCTCGGCGCTAACGCACCGTCATTGTTGAGCAGCGCACCTCTGCGCTCTGCCAACAGATCAGGAAGGTCGCATGCTAGTTTAACTTGGACGCAACTGCCACATGCACTCTCGCCAGTCAGGTAACCAGGGTTTGAGCGTCAACATGAAGCGTCAGGATGGCATTAAGCGACACACAAAAGCAATCTATTTGACAAGAACATTGTGGAGAAGAGCACCCTGCCAAACTCCGCTGACAAAAGTCTTGGCCAACCTTGCTGCGACTCAATGCTACAAAGAATGCAACAGTACACAGAGCAAAGAAGACCAGCAAGGCTGCTGGAGGCCAGGGGGTCAAGAATTGTAAGTGCCAAGGGGCGAATACAGCAGGCGTCGGTGTCGGAGTTGCAAACTTGCAGCATAGCTCGGTGGCAGCAACCTTTTGGCTCCTTCACGAAGTAATGTTGTATTTCGAGAGCTTACCGCCAGAGAACCGGAGTCGCGTTGAAACAGTGCATGTCACAGCTTCTGCGCAGCTGCTGTACTGGTACCAGTGCCGTACTCCAGAGCTACAGGATAAGAGACCGAAGACCGCATTGCTTCCTACGGAAGCGCTATAATCTGGCGCTTTGCTCTGGACAAGAACGCCAATACGGCAACTTGGATGGAACTTGCGCGGGATGTGCAGGCACTGCTGCAAGGAGCAGATCGACAAAGGGTAAGTTCCATTCACGTGTACCCCTCGCTTCATCGTGGCTCTAGCCGCCGGTGCAGCTTCGCTAGCCAGCTTCGATCCCACTCGCAGGCGACACGGAGCAGGGTCGACTCCATGCTGCTGTGAGATTCAGTGTGCGCAGCAGCTAGTCGCTCCTAGTCTGCAAGCAAAGAGCACAGATGGCCCAACTCTGAGGATCCGATGAGGGCAGATTAAGATTTTCGACACATGACATTGTTAGCATGTCTGCTGTCTCACACACTCGGAAATCGGAACTGGCTTTCTGGGCAGCGGTCACGTGAACGAAAAAAGTGGCAGTCTGGGGGAAATTTTTGCAGAAATTCCACGAAATTTTGGAGCTGAGAACCCTGAGTTGGCTGATTGCGTTCCACAACCGTTCAATCTCTTCCAACCCTTGGGAAGCTCTCTTTCCACCTGGAACCTCTTCCATCTCGAACGTACCGAGCAACCTCGTCTTTTACCCTACACAGCACATCTGGACATCGAGCTCACTGTTCGACGAGACGCAGCCGAAGCGACCTTTCTCTCTACGACTCGTCCACTCGACGCTAAAGCTTTTGCTACCGTCCCCGATCTCCTCGCGTGCTCCTTTCACGGCGTCCACGAGACGTCCAACTCACATCGCCCAACATGGCCAAGATGAAGCAGAAGGGAAAGTCTGGTGCGGCCAAGAACTACATCACCCGTAACCAGGCCATCAAGAAGCTCCAGGTGACTCTCGCCGACTTCCGCCGTCTCTGCATTCTCAAAGGTATCTTCCCTCGTCAGCCCAAGAGCGTTCGCAAAGCCAACAAGGGCTCGACCGCTCCGACCACCTTCTTCTTCGCCAAGGACATTGCCTACCTCCAACACGAGCCTGTATTGCAGTCTCTGCGTGACCACAAGACTTTCGCAAAGAAGCTCTCGCGTGCCATTGGACGAAGGGAATGGGCTGCTGCCAAGAACCTCGACGAGAACAAGCCCACCTACCGCCTCGACCACATCATCAAAGAACGCTATCCTACCTTCCGCGACTCTCTCAAGGACATCGATGATGCGCTCTCGCTGCTCACACTCTTCGCCAACTTGCCAGCTACCGACAAGGTCTCTGCTGATGTCATTGCCACCTGCTCGCGTCTTTGTGCCGAGTGGCAGCTGTATGTCATGAAGACCAAGGCGCTCAAGAAGGTCTTCCTCAGCATCAAGGGTATCTACTTCCAGGCCGAGGTTCAGGGTGAAACCATCACATGGCTCGTTCCCTATCTCTTCACCCAACACATTCCTTCAGACATCGACTTCCGCATCATGTACACTTTCCTCGAGCTCTACCAGACCCTTCTTGGCTTTGTCCTTTTCAAGCTCTACACCGATGAGAACCTCGTCTACCCACCCAAGTTCGACGCATCCAAGGATGAGCAGGCAGCCGGGTTCGGTGCGCTCAGCCTCGACCCTGCCAGCGCTGCTGTGCTCCGCGGCGAGAACAGCACGCCTGCTGCTATCACCAACGGCGCGGCCTCATCGTCGTCCACGGTCGTTACCGCTTCCGGCAAGAAGGTGTCGGCCAAGGATGTCAAGAAGCAGATCAAGGCCATTTCAAAATCCAACAATGTCATTGGTGATGACGAGGACCAGCAGGAAGAGGAGGAGAGCAACGAAGTCAACGGAACTGACGAGAGGTTTGTTGAGCAGCCATCCAAGTCGGCCGAGGAGCAAGAATCCACCGCACACTTGACGACATTCGACGAGATCCAGGCTGCCTCGGCAGCAAGCGAGGGTGCTGCGAACGGCCTCTTCACGCCCTACGTCTTCTATATCTCACGAGAGTGCCCACGATCTGTCATCGAATTCGTTCTGCGATCGTTTGGTGCCCTTCCAGGGCGCATTGGTTGGGACATGGTGGCTGGTGCAGGAAGTGCAGTGGATGAGGACGACGCTAGGATCACACATCACATCATCGACAGGCCAGTGCCAGCAAACGGCATGAAGCGATACCCAGGCAAGCGCGTTTTCGTGCAGCCCCAGTACATTGTGGACTGCGCCAACGCGAGGAAGTTGCTTCCTGCCGGACCGTACGGCCCAGGCCAGACATTGCCACCACATCTCAGTCCCTTCGTTGACGATGCCGAGGTGGCGCGTCGTGGTGGCTACGTTCCCGAGGAGGCAAGAGAACAGCTCGGTCTTGAGGCCGATGCTGCTGCGGTTGCCTCTGAGGACGAGGATGACGAGGACGAGGATGACGAGGTTGAAGCGGACGAAGACGAGGAGATGGACGGCGAGACAGCAACAAGAGCCAAGTCTTCCGAAACGTCGCGCCCAGCACTTGCAGCCCTGCTCGCTGACCCTACCGACTCTGCTGAAGCCGGTCTTCTGGACGCAGCTGAGCTTGAAGCTGAAGCTGCTGGCGGTGAGGATGCTCTGGAGGACATGCGCCGTAAGCACACTGCCGCACTCAAGCAGGCCAAGAAGAGCACCAAAAAGTCTGGTAACACGGCGTCAACACGAAAGACCGAGGAGCAGGAGGCCAAGGAGATGTCCAAGATGATGATGAGCAACCGCCAGCGCAAGCTGTACGAGAAGCTCAACTACAGTTCGGGCAAGCGTGCCGAAGAGACCGCCAAGCTGCAGCAGAAGAAGAAGGCGCTCAACAAGAAGGCTGCCAAGGCCAAATAAGGAGTTTAGTGCAATCACATGTTCATACCAGCACCTAGTTTTTTTCAAACAACGCTTAGTTAGACCAGTATAGGCATTCTTTGTTTCAGTCATCAAGCATCAACTTTGTCACTCATCTTCGCTGCGATTTCCCTTACTTATATCGTGATTGTACTCAGTACGGTGTACTGCCGCATGCTGTTGGTGTCACAAGTGAGCTCATGGGTTTCTGTAACGTTGGTGTGTAGCTGACTTGCAATCTGTCGTCGCATAGGTTGCATCAGACTAGGCTGTTGACTCAGATTCGGCTTGCACTTGCGCTTCGCGATGCAACAGTGCAACGCACTAGGGACAATAGGACGTAGGCGAGTGTCAATCATTGCGACATGATGACCAGGGTCCTGAATGGCGCTTGGCGAGAGCGAGGATGAGGATGAAGCGAGATAGACAAGCCTGTGGAAATCGATTTCCCCGCAAGCTGCGCGGCTTCTGATTTGTCCGAGGCAAAATCCGTGAAGAGCGAGTGCACTGCAAGAGCGGATCATAACGTTACAGCATGGTCTGATCCAATTCGGTTCATGCGATCTTGGAAAATCCTGTCGACAACCGAATTTCCGTGGCCTGGCTCAGACATGGATGGCTGAGGACTCACTTGGCCGCATCCGCTTGGACCTTGCTCGACTTCTAGCTGCACGAGGCGTCAACTTCGGAATGAGGTCCAACTCGTATGTCGAAGGAATGAGCCATATCGTTGTCATCCTGCGATGATCGATAAACGGTCGTCATCCAACCTTGAATTCGGTTGCTTTTTTCCCTGTCTCACTGCAAGGTTGTCTTACAACGATAATCGGTCGCCTCCGTGCAGTCTTAGTCGCCGACTAGTGCCTGTATTCACAATGTTTGCTTCGAGACACAGAACAGAGAGCGTCTCACTTGAAACGTAAATCGGACAATTTCTTCCAAAACGCCTTTCAGAAGCGGCAGCCGCAAGGCAGTGCAGTGCAGTGCATTACATGGGCGTAGAAGGCTCTTTCCCCGCTTGCCTGCTTAGCCAAAACTGTCCACAAGGTCTATGCCGTCCAGCGATCAGAGGGTCGGCTGCATTCATCCGATTGCGATGGCATGTCAATACCTGCAATTGACTCCAGACGAGTCTTGCCGGAGTGCCATGCATTGACCGTCCCTGGTACGGTCTTCTGACTGGGTGCCGAGCATTGCCTGAAGAATTCACGATCCGCACTTTCAACAGCCCGCCTACATTCAGAAATTGAGATCACATTGTTTCCGCCCCGCAGCCTCGCCTAAGTGCCTGTGAAAAGTCTCCGCGTGCACTGCGCACCGACCTATTTTAGTTTCTCCGCTCAGGCGCTTCGAACTCCAGCGTTCCAGTGTGGGGACGAGCCTTCTGATCCCTCCATCCAATCGATTTTGACCGGCTCGCAATCACTCTAAGCTGACACCTGAGACACTTGGACACGGCTCAGCCTCCTCACGCCATTCTCTTCCTCCGCAACTCTGGCCAGGCAATAGACCTCCTTCTCTCCCACCAACACCATCTCTGCTCGCACCCCAGCTTGAGCTTGGTTCAACCGGTCTTGTTACCGTTCATTGCACTTCGGCGTGAATCTCGGAACAGACTCCATCGTGTGGGACCGTACGTCAAACGGATTTCAGGGGTATAGACACTGCCAAATCTAGATCTTTGCACCGAGCGACAACCATCAAGATGCCCTCCTCCTTTCGACGACCTCCGCCGGACAGGCGCAGCATCATCAACTCGATGGGCCTGCCCCCTCGAGAGTCACTTGACGAACCGACCAGCCCGACGTATTCGGCTACTTTCCCACGCTCGCGCAGTGGATCCGATGCACGCTTCAGCGAGCGCTCCTTTGATGCAAGGCGCGCCGCCGCCGCTGCTACGGGCGACCGCACCGATGCCTATCATGATCCGCGCCGCAAGCGCTCCATCCGTCAGAACGGCTCTTCCGATGTACGTCGCAACTCAATGTTGGCTTCCGACGATGGCCGTCGCAGATTCGATAGTCTGCCGCATTCGTCCCGCCCTCGCAACAGTATCGATTCTCGCAGATCCCGACGACCTGCGCTTCCCGACTTCCGAGAGGATGGTCGCCAAGAGCTCGATGACCTAAGCGAGGCCGACGGCGACTTGGAAGACGACCGACGCTCGAACCCTCGACGCAGCATCAACCTTTCCAGGTCTGAGCGAGGTGGTCATCGTCGTGAGACCAGTGACCCCTATCGCGAGCCCGAGCCCTACGAGGAATTCTCCAACACACGCTTCTCCTCTTCCCGCTCACGTGCTCGCTCCGACCCGTACGGAGACAAGGAAGCTGATAGTCGCCGCCAATCAATCAACATGAAGAGGCAATCCAGCAAGGCGAGCTCGTACAATTCCCGTCAGGCACGACGCGATGATATGGACTGGTCCGCCCAGCGCGATCTGGACCGCTCTTCCTACATGTCCAGAGACAGTGGCAAAGGCGGCGGGATGCTCAGCCGCGTCCTCAGTCGAAGCTCTGGCAGCAGTCGCTCTGACCTACGCGTGGACAGGTCTGCGCGTCTCACCAGGTACAGCAACCGCCAGCTCAGCGAACGAAGAGACGAGACCGAGATGGAGCTTGCCCGTATCGAAGAAGAGGAGATGCTCCTTGCCAGACAGAAACGTCGCAGTGCTGCCAACCTTGCCGTCCAAGGCTACGATGAGAGCGATCCTCGCTGGTATCGAGACGATCGCGACTTGCGACATCCCGTCTCTCGATCTCAACGCGAGGCCTTTCGCGGTAGTGCTCCTCGCCCCGTCGGACTCGAGCGAAGTGAGAGCACCGTGAGGAGGAGCATGGACCGCGAGCGTCAGAGAACCCTTGACGCTCTTGAGCGCGACGACGAGCAGCTTCCCATGGTGTCTCGCACTGATACCGTTGCCCGCTCCCGGTCTAGGTCCACCTCACAGTTCGAGTCGAGACCTCGAACACTCTCTGGATCTCGTTCTGGACCTCCTCCTCAGCGTGCCTCTCGCGAGGCAGCGCTCGCCGCCATCACTGGCGTCTCGGCTGGAGCCGTTGCAGTTAGCGCAGTCAAGAAGAACGGCAGGAACCAGAAGAATGGAAAGGCTCTTGCTGATGGGCATGAGTCTGAAATTTCATCTGACGATGACGCCGTTCTCCAAGATGCTTCCGAGCCCGCTGATGTCCACGATGACGACGCTCTTCCGATCGTTGCTGGAATCGTATCCCCTCAGACTGGAAAGCCCGCTCAAAACGGCGAGAAAGCTGCTCCACCTGCTACCAAGAAGATGCCAGAAAGTACAAGTGATGATGAAGAGGACTCAGACGCCTCTGATGCTTCCGAGGATAGCACGGAACAGACCTCCGACGGAATCAAAGCGGCCGCCAAGCCAGCTCCAGCCATCCCGGCCGCTGTCGCTTCCACAGGACCGAGCGTAAGCCGATCTGACTCCAAGCTCGTTGCCAGGACTCCGACTGGTCGTGCTGCTCCCAAAGGCTACCTGGACTTTACGCGAAAGTCGAAACCTTCTGCCACCCCTGCTGCTGCGGCTTCCCCAGCTGTTGTTCCTGCCACGACCAAGTCGAAGGCTCCACCTAAGCCTGAGTCCGAAAACGAAGAAGAGGAGGCAGAAGAGCAGGACGACCAAGAGGACGACGATGACGAACCTGAAGAGGAACAGACTCGAGAGGCATCAAAGCGATCCCCCTCTACGCCCGCTGCAGCCATCGCTGCTGTTGCCGGGGGCGCCACGGCGGGAGCAGGGCTTCTTGCTTCCAAGCGTAGCTCCCGTGCGGACAAGGACCAACGCCGTGCTGCAAAGCTACAGGCTGAGCAGGAGAAGAAAGCAGCAGAGGCAGAGGAGCGTGCCAAAAAGGCGGAAAAGTCTGCAGAGAAGCGTCGAGCCAAGCACGAGGCCTCTGCGGCTGCCGCTGCTGCCGCCCTGGCTGCCAAGGAGGCTAAGCGCATGGAAAAGATCAAGGAGCGCGAAGCCAAGCAAGCCGAGCTGGAGCGCAAGCGTGAGGAAGAATCCCAGGCGCGTGACCGTGCGATCCGCGAACGCGAAGAGGCCGAGGAGAAACGCCTGCTTGCCATCCGAGAGAAGGAACGAGAGCAAGAGGAGAAGGCAGAAGCTCGCCGCCAGAGTCGACGCAAGCCTCACGGTGCTGCTGGCCCTAGGAAGCGTGAGTCGGGCATCAAGCCTCTAACCCCGCAGCAGCGCCACTACTTGCTCAAGGCGCTGGTCATGCTGCAGATGCAGAGCGAATGGGCGGAGGTGGAGAAGCTCGGCGCGCTCACTGAGTATGGCTACCCCTTCTCCAGCCACCGATCCAAACTCACTCGCGTCAAGACAGTTGAGCGAGGCGAGGATGCTGGCGAGTACGCTGGCGCAGCACGCGACCCTTACGCCAATGAAGATGCTATGCGCGATGGCGAGAACTTGCAGGAGCCTTTGATCCTCCGCCATCTCTTCCATGTGCACTTGCACACCTTCCCCGGCCTCGACCATGCACCTGAAAAGTACTGGCAGAAGCGCATCCAGCCCTTCTTTGACGAGATGGCGGCGCGTAACTTCTCCTCGTCTATCGAGCGTGGCGAGATTTCTAAGCGTCGTCTGTACGCCTTGGCTGCCACCCGCTATCTAGGCAGCTTCGTCGCTCGTGGCTTTGGTGTTCGTGGCGAAGGCGAGACGCGAGGACCTGGAATCGGCGACCCTGGCTCCGAAAAGTGGGGCGTCGGAAAGAACTGGGGTAAAGGCACTGTCAAGCGTGGCCTTGACCGACCCGTGCGCATCGACGCTGACCTCATGAATCAGATTGACAATCTGTACGAAGGCGAAGGAGGTCAGCTGTGGCGTGCTGCAGGAAAGGAATGGTCTCGTGTCCGCCGTGATTGGTGTGCTTTCAAGGAGAGCATCATTGAGAGCGAAACTGGTCTCGAAGAAGCCATCTCGTACCTTGACATCAGCAACATCAGGAACTTGCCGCCTCAATATCGCAACTCGGTCGAATTCGCCCGCATCCACGCGGCCTACATCTTCCACGCACTGTTCGTCACAGCTCCGAATGCCGATGACTTGTTCAAGATGGTCAGAGGCATTCACGCTCTGGCTCCTTATTGGGGAGCGAAACAACTGCTCAAGTATGCCAACGCCGAGACCATGATTTCGGGTATTCTTTCGCTTCTCTTGGCACGACCGGGTGGAGCCAAGTCGCTCATTCAGCGCGTCTTCTCATACGTCATTGGCAAGGAAGCCTCGTACATCCAGAAGGAGTTTGTCGTCCCGCTCAGCAAGGAGATTGATGATCCGGATCTCACCAAGAGGGTCGAGGACTACGTTCAACGCGGAGACCGAGTCGAGTCGCGTCGCGTTCGAGCCGAGGCTAAGAAGCGTGGCGAGGACATTCTCACCACGATCCTACTGACCACGGGCGGCAAGCTCAGCCAGGACGCCGAGAACCATGTTCTCGAGCTCCAACGCTGCTTCGCTCTTTCACCTTACCGCGGCAATCTCAACTTGGCTTATCCTAAATCAACGCCAGCAGGAGCCGACCAGCCGGCAATGCCCTCCTGGGAAACTCGTGGTACTGAAGAATCGCGTGCACGCAAGTTTGCTCTGCTCAAGCTGCTGCTTCGAGAATGTCTCAAGCGACGTGATCGCGAGCAGGCGGTGGAGATGGCAAGCGGAAGTCTGATCCCTGCGATCATCAAGGACTCGCTCGAGACTGTCTTCTACCCTGCGATCCGCGAGATTGCCGCGAATGCTAACCTTAGCGAGCGTCTTGGTGATCTGCAAAAGTTTATCGATGACATGCTCGAGACCAAGAAGAAGGGCGATGACAGCATCGAGGCTTGGATTGCGCTGGCAGCACGCCACGAACAATCGTTGTACTTCCTCTTCCATGAGTGCGCACCCATCTCGAAGCGACTTTGGGACTGGTGCCAGCTCGGTCTCGACTACATGGCGCTTTCCACCACTGATCCTGCCCATCCAGCTGACCGAAAGGCTCCGAACCTCGAGATCAACTTCGAAGAGATGCTTCAGGACGCCCGCCTCAGTGGCTCTGACGTCGAGAAGATCATCGCCGAGACCAACAGGCTCGCGCGATACGCCAAGTGGACCAAGGTGCGATACGAGCTCGAAGCACGCAAGAACTACCTGCTCGCCGAACCCGAAGCTGCTCATCCCGGCGGCGTTTCCAAGAAAGACTTGACAGACGACGTCATGCGCCGTGAGATCAAGAACATCGACGCCATGATGCGCGATCTGATGGAAGCGGCAGGCGAGACCATGGATGACGGTACCTGCAACGATGGTGTTCGAGGCACCGAAAAGTACGACTTCCCTTGGGCTTTCTTCGACGAGCTCGACCCGCTCAACCAGCATCTTGCAGGCGAGGAAGAGGTCAGCGAGCTCCGCGTGCCCAAATTTGCACTTGGCTACCCACCTCCCAGCTTGAACCACATTCGAAAGCTCCAGTCTCTCTTCTGCGAGCTGTTGGCGTCCAAATTGCCCGAATGGCAATCAGAGGACGTGCTTGGGCAGCTGCAGACTGATTCGCGAACCAGACCGGGTGCGTCGAAGCGGCTGAGCCTGAAGACGAGGAAGCCCAGGACGTCGTTCAGCGAGTCGGCGAGCACGATGGCTGGGCCGTCCAAGTACCCGGCTGAAACCAGGAGTATCCTGAGCACGGCTAGCTCGAGGTTCAGTCGACTGCGCGTTCCCAGCCTCTTCGGTCGAAAGTAGATCGTAGAGCTTATACAGAATCAAACCACATTCTCTTAGGATCGTTCACACATTGTTCCGCCTCATTCATTTGCTATTTGCTATTGTTCAATACGACTCTGCGACTTCTCACAATCTTACCCTCCATGATATCTTGGATTTTTGTCGCTGCTGCGTCTTGGAAAGCTGAAGTGCATGTTCGCTCTTGCTGTATTCAGATCGACATGGGCTCTGACCATGTCCGCAGAGCAAATACATGAACCTTGGAAGGAGTGCGGGAGAACTCGGCTTGATGTTGTTGAGCATTTGTCAAGACTGGTGACCATGTCTTCTCGAGGAGCGCGACGTAGTGGAGGTTGCGTAATTGCGCACTTCCCCCCGCACCCCGAATTTAAGACGCCGGAGGCGCGGAAGAGTTCAGATACCTCATCGACTCTCCACTCTCGAATCTTGGTTACAACTACCTTTCGTTCTGTTTCCAAGTTGTCGAATCATCCAGATAAGGCAGTCTCCCACTTTCTGACATCAAGATGTCTTCAAGGTCGATCAATACAGCTCTCAGGTCAACAGTATCGACGATGGCAAGAAGCAATTCGCTGCGTTTGGCGGCTCGGGCCACTATGTCGCCATCTTCAATCAGCCCGGCTATGTCTCCACCCACAGCTCTAGCAGCTCGTGCCTTCTCGTCATCGCCAGTGCATCGAGCGGCCGCAGATTTTTCGGGCATGTCCGAGCAAGGGCTCACCGAGTCTCAAGTTGATGTGCGACGTGCGATCCAAGACGTGTGCTCGCAGTTTGATGACGATTATTGGATGGAGAAGGACCAAAAAGCGGAGTACCCGCACGAGCTGTACGACGCACTCTCATCTGGCCGATGGATCGGAATCTGCATGCCCGAATCGTTCGGTGGCGCGGCACTCGGGATCTCGGAAGCGACGATCATGCTGCAAACCATTGCCGAGTCTGGCGCTGCGATCGCTGGAGCACAGTCGATCCATGCCAACATTTATCCTCTCATGCTTATCATCGAGTTCGCCTCGCCGGAGCACCAGGCCGACTGGCTGCCGAAAATGATCGACGGCCGCATCCGCTCGTGCTTCGGCATCACGGAGCCCACCACCGGGCTCGAGACGCTCAAGCTCAAGACCAAAGCCGTCAAGAAGGGCGACAAGTATGTGGTCAACGGGAGCAAGATCTGGACATCCTCCGCGCAGGTTGCATCGCACGTCGTCCTGCTCGCGCGGACATCGGACCCCAAACCCGATTCTCGAAGTTCAGGGCTCAGCCTCTTCTTCGCGCCACTGCGCAACATGCCCAACGGCCCGCAAAATGCCGGCAAGGCGGAGCTGGCGAAGGGGGTGGAGATGCGCAAGATCGCCAAGATGGGCGGCAACGCCGTCGACGCCAACGAGGTGTGGTTCGACGACTTTGAAATTCCCGCCTCGTGCCTGATCGGCGAGGAGGGGAAAGGGTTCAAGTACGTCCTGCACGGAATGAATGCCGAGCGATGCTTGCTTGCGGGAGAAGCACTGGAGACGGGGTACGCGGCATTGAAGCGGGCGGTGCGCTATGCAGGGGATAGAGTGGTCTTCGGTAAACCCATCGGAGCGATGCAGGCAATCCAACACCCGCTCGCAAAAAGCTGGGCACAGCTCGAAGCAGCGAAGCATCTGACTTATGCCGCGGCAAGAATGTATGATGATAGAGGCGCGGATTCGGGAGCTCAGGCAAATGCGGCAAAGTACATGGCTGCAGAGGCCGGGTTCAAGGCATGCGAGACAGCCGTCATGACCTTGGGCGGCATGGGTTATGCTCGGGAGTACCACGTCGAGCGATACCTCAGGGAGATGTAAGTCCGCCGCCGGGGGATATGGGATGGAAGCGTCGAACAGATCGTACTGACTAGCCTCACCTTCGCCTTTGATCTTTGGTGTTTGCTTTGCTCACAGTCTGGTCCCGAGATTGGCGCCCGTCAGGTAAGTAGATTCCATCGACTAAATCAGCCATACGATAGTTTGCTGAAGTGAGACTGACGATCATTGTTTGCACTCTCTGCCTCCGACATATTTGAAACACACAGCCGCGAAATGATCCTCAACTATCTCGGACAGCACGTCCTCGGCCTGCCAAAGTCCTATTAGACTGCGTGTAACCGCTTAGATGTGGGCCTTAAAGAAATCTGATACATATCACATTGTTCCCACAATCGAAAGGTTCCAGGAGCAACCTTGGCCGGCAGCCCGACCATACTGATGTGAAGAGCGACCTTCGGTTATAGATCGTAGACGCGGCTCCCCCAAGTAAGGCCCAACGACAGAGTAGAGTTCCGCACAAGACAGCAAAGTTGAATAATGCCTGCGGATCTCCGCAATTTATGCAAGTTTGTGCACCTGTCAAAATTCCCAGCGGTAACGTAACTTATTCGAGTGGGCCGTGCTCGTATATGGCCTGCGTGTGGCATGGCATGGCCTAGAAGGCATGACCCTCCGATCCCACATATTAGCTCTTACCACTGATCTTCCCATAGCCCCCCGTTGGCGGCTTTCTGCATTAGTGGAGATTACCCACCCCACCCGGCTTGGTTGTCGGAGAGCCTGTGCCGAGCTCATCAGCGCTTGAGCGCGGTCGAGATCCCACCAGGTAAGGTTTGCATGCTGCTTCGCTTCGGCCCCTGTGCAGAAGCGAGCTTGGCTAGCAGGCTAGTCTAGAACAAGGTATTTAAGACGCTCTCGCTAGCCCTCTGATGTTCTTGATCTTCCCATCATCCTTTCCCCATCCCCTTCTACCTTCCCATCTGATCTGGAAGTGAACAGAGGCACAAGATGTGGTCTAAACACACCACCGCCATCCTCGCTTCGGCCTGCCTTCTCGTCGCGCTTCCTGCGCAAGCCCTGTGGCCCCACCCTTCCAGCTACACCGCTGGCAAGGATGACTCGTTCGTCCGTGTTACCGATAATCTCTCGTTCAAGCTCGCAGACGGAACCGATCAATCACGTGTTCCTACCGACCTTCAAGACGCCATCGATGCCGCGGCAAAGCTCGCCAACAGCATCAGCCTTTGGCCGCTCACTCCCGACCGTGGCGAAAGCTACCGCGATGGTGTTAACAGCGCCAAGACGATCTCGAACGTGCAGATCAAGGTGCTGGAGCTCATGCCGGAGACCACGCCCAATCCGTGTGTCGGTAATGCGTCGTCGGTGGATGCGTTGCAGCAGGTTCTGAAAGCGAGGGCGGTGCAGCAGCCCTTCCAGGGTAGGAAGACACTGGTTGGCTCCGCTATTGAGGAGCCAGCCGCTCAGCCTCATGGAAATGCTGAAGCTGACTGCGCGTCCAACGCTTGCAGTATCGCATCCCGCGCTGTCAAGGAGCTTTCTTACACCACCTCCAAGACTCCACTGAACCTCGAGACAGACAAGTCAGCTCCTGCGGACCTTGGCTTCCTCGATGCCGAGATGTACTACCTCTCAGTCCCCTCAGATGGATCCCCGATTCAGCTGACTTCTTACACGGCACTCGGAGCGCTGCGAGGAATGCAGACCCTGCTGCAGCTCATCTACGCCCTGCCGCCCTCGAAGGACGATACAAAGACAGTCACAAGGTTCGTCAAGAATGCTCCCATCAAGATCACCGATCGACCAGTCTATCCTTACCGCGGCTTGCTGCTGGATACGGCGAGGAACTGGTATGATCTGACTACGATCAAGAAGCTCATTGACACGATGAGCTTTGTCAAGATGAACCAGCTGCATTGGCATGCCACCGATACCCAGTCATGGCCGCTTGCGTTCAGTGATAACGGCGACAGCCACGGTATGCAGTTGAGCCTGCTGGCTGAGACCGGCTCGTATGGTTGGTACAGGGAGAGCGATGGCAGTGTCAGGAAGATGGTCTACACTGAGGAGGATATTGAGGGGATCATCGACTATGCTGCTGCAAGGGGCGTTAATGTCATCATCGAAACGGATATGCCGGCGCACATGTTGAGTGGGGTTGAAAGCTTGGACAAGGGCGATCTCATGGCCTGCCCTAACGCTGCCAAGTGGCAGTCTGTTGCCGCCGAGCCTCCCAGTGGACAGCTCCGACTTGTCTCGAATTCCACTGACTCAAACACTACGGACGTCAGCACTTTCAAAGTTTCCCAGTCGATCAGCGACTTTGTCACGGCGCTGCTCCACAAAGTCGCCTCCCTCTCCAAATCTCCCTACGTCTCATCCGGCGGTGACGAGCCCAACTGGAACTGCTGGAACCTGTCCAGTGAAGCTAGCATGGAGCCGTACTTGACTCCGTTCATGTCGCTCGTGACCGACGTCACTACTGCCGCGGGGAAGAAGGGGATGGTGTGGGAAGAAATGGCTGTCAAATTCAACCAGACTGCCAAAACCCTCGCTGCGGGCTCGCTCGTGGCGATCTGGAACGACGCCAACAACTCGCGCGTCGCGCTCACCAACAACCCGGACATCAACATCGTCCTCGCGCCCGTCAACTTCTTCTATTTGGATTGCGGCCAGGGCAGCTTCCTCGGCAACTACACGGGCAACTCGTGGTGTCCCTTCGTATCCTGGCAAAAGACCTACTCGTTCTTCCCCGAAGACACTATCGCCAACGCCACCGCCGCTGGAACATCCTTGGACACGGTGAGGAGAAGGTTTGTGGGAGGCCAGCATGCGGTCTGGAGCGAGTCGATCGATAGCACGAACGTCGAGTCTAAAGTGTGGCCCAGAGCTGCAGCGGGCGCGGAGATCTTCTGGACGGGTGAGAAGGTCGATGGGAATAGGAGAAGCGCGGTGGAGGCGCTCCCGAGAATGATGGATCTCAGGTACAGGCTGGTGGAAATGGGAGTGGGCGCAGAGCCACTCCAGCCGCTGTGGTGCGCGACGAGGCCGGGAGAGTGCAGCTTTTACTAATGGTCTGACTCACACATGACGAGTTATGATGGCGCAATGCAATGGTATTGATGCGATGTTTCGTTCTATTCAATTACGTACATTAGAGGTGATTATCAACGTGAGTAGCGTTATGAGATTTGAGGAACAGTAGAATGTGTGAAGTTCATGCAAAAAGGTGAAGTCGCTGAGCCTTGGTTGATCTAAGAGCTCATATCTACAGAATTGGGTAGAGCTTGATCATTTAAGATTAGGTCATTGGTCATTAGCGTCGGTCTTGAGTCTTGCGGTCGTCTGTACACTATATACAGGTGTGAACGGGGTTGGGTTGTATCCTTTGTATGTTCTTCCTTGGCGGTACGAGATCTTGCTTCTATGAATCTATCCTCTTGCCTTTGAGTTTATCGTTTGGAGAGCCTTTTTACAACTTTAAACAGGTCCGAGCTTAATCCTCTTCCTTCCCTCTAACAGCGGTAGTCTTGAGCCTTGAGCTTGTCATATGTACAGCTATCGTTACATCCGTGTTGACGTTTTCGTTTCTATCATCCTGTCTCTCATTTACAAAAACGGGGGAAAGCAGAAAAGTCAGTAGCATCCAAATCCTACAAATACAGCGCTGGGAGCTGTTGAAGCTTCCCTGCAATCACCACTGTTTACAACCCGAGTCCAAACCGCTGCGGTCTGTTCGGTGGACTCATCGATGCGTGGCGCGAGTGGCTTTGTGCCATGATATCGGTGCGTGTCATGTCGACGCTCTTCCTCGCCAGAACTGGCGTGATCGGTCTGTTCCCGGTTTGGAACGGGAGCGGTTCGAATCCGTCCTGCGCGTGGCGGTTGTGGTAGTGGCTGATGCTCGCGCGCGGTTGAGCCCGAGGGGCGGGGGTGAGGCCGTACGGAGAAGCGGCGTGGTTGAGGTTGACGGGTAGCGAGGTGGTTGCGTTCAGAGTTCGTCCGAGCGCATCCGGTTGGTGTGTTAGGCGGCCAAAGTCTCGGACAGTCGGAGCTTCCTGCGCCTCGTTCAGCTTCACCCCCTCAGCGTCCTGTTGAGGCTGCTTGTTCCGGCTGGCGATAAGCTTTGAAAGCCACAGTTCTCTCCTCCCCTCGGCAGCCTCTGTGGCCGCTGAATGTGCATCCACTTCCTGCCTTAACGACACTGGCGCAGGTGCAGTGCGTTGGTAAATGTCCATGCCAGACTCGGACATTGGCTTGAACCCAAGCACATCGGCGAATTTCTTCGCCCATCTCGTCGGACCTCTCGTAAAGCCACGCTGGTGTTGGCTCGACTGCGACATTGACCTGCGCCTTTGCAGTGCGCGTTTCTCCCTCAACGCCGCTCTTCGCGCGTGTGCGCGTGTACTGTCGCTCTCATCCAGGAAGCTCAGCGACTTGGCTCTCGGCTTTGCTCCATATAGATACACACAGAGCAGCAAGAGCAACACCAGCAGCGACACTGATGCGAAGATCACTGCGTACGACCCGAACGACAGCTTGGCATACGCCTCGAAGCCCAAGAACGACAGCACCGAGCACGCGGTGAACAGCAGAGACATTACAGCCGTGGTAGCAGCGAGTGCGGTTTCGTCGAGCCATCGCTTATCGCGCGTCGACGTCACTGTTTCTGCCGAAGTGAGCCATTCTTGCTTGTCTCCACCCGCCGCGGGAAAGGAAGCGTGACCGTGTCGACCGTGGTGGCCGCCGAGGAATCGGGCAGCGGTACGGCGCGAGAACGAGGTGAAGCGGTCGGCGTCGTGGTCCTGGAGCAGAGTCGGCGTGGCGATGTCTTCGCGCGCTACCACATCGCGCAAGGTGACTTTGCGTGGGGGAGAGTAGCCGTCCATGACGTATTGAATGATGGCTACGCCGACCCCGACGAGGGACGCGGTGGCGAGGACGATCGAAAACGCGGTGAGCAGCCAGGTCGTGGCGAACGATGCTGTTAGGGCGAGAGTATACAATGCGAAGCTGAACGTCGAAGTTGCAATGAGCGCCGGGATAAGCAGCGACTCAGTCTTGACCTGGACTGGGCGACGGGCATCGATGTGTCCCTTTTCGTCCAAGTACAGCGGTCTGGCTTTGGTGGCAAATCCTGTCCCGTCGCTCGCGCCACGACGGCAGTTGATCAGGTACATCGCTACAACTCCTACCATCACTCCCAACACTGCCGAAACGGTGATGGCGATGCTCGCGTTGGTACCGCTCAGCCCATGTGTTCTTGTGAACACTGTAGCAAAGCCCGAGAACAGGAAAGCATACATTCCACCCAATACCGTCGAGCACAATGCGAGCACGACCAGCATCGGATTGTACTGCACGAGCCTCAAGGGCCGCGCAAGGTCGTCTCCGAACATCTGCTTTGGCTTAGTTTCGGGTTGCGGTTCTGGCGTCCATCCCGACTTTGTACGCTTGACGCGCAGAGCTTCGCGGCGGAACAGAACGAATGAGGCAGTTTCGCGCGTCGCTACACCCATGTACACGATAAGCACCGCCGTAACGATGAGCGTCAGCCAGTACGTCCAAGACCAGTTCAGCAACTTTAAGACGAGCTTAGAAATCCATGGACCTGCCAATTGCCCAGAGAGCAGGGCCAATGCTATTGAGCCAATTCCAAAGAGACGGCCTCTGGATGTCGAGAAGAGATCCAGCACGCTTGCCAGCGCGACAAAGATCACCAATCCGGAGAGGAGGCCGAGGAGGCTCTGGCATGCCAGTATAGCTGCAACGGAACTGACGAATCCGGCCACCACGCAGACTGCACCCACGGCAAGGAGCGAGAGGAGGCTGACACGTTGCCTGCCAAATCCGACAATCGCATTCGCGAAGAACAGCCCTCCTCCCTGGGAACCGTTGTAGGCCAGTGATCCGAGTTACAGCAAGAGCGCAGACGAAGGAGAAGCTGAAGTGTCGACAATGATACGCGTGACCGTGTTCGTGTAACCCGAGGCCAGTGCTTGCAAAGCGAAAATAAAGATCCAGTATGCCAGCAGCTGGCGCAGCTTCGCCCAGGCAGACCAACGGTCAGCCCAAAGCACAATGTCCTCTCCGTCCGACGAGGCAGTGAGAGCATCCTCATCGTCGAGATCGACATCGTCTTCGTAGTCGAGCGGGTCGATATCCACCTCACCGTCTTCGAGCCATCGTCGATCCGAGCGTTTTGTCGAGCCACTACGTTTGATGTTGTTGAGCAACACCTCTCTTGCATCATCCTGACCTAGAGCTTCGATCTGATCCGCATCCACACCATCTTGAAGCGTGAGCTGCGACAGTCGACGATCTTTGTTGCTGACGCTCAAGCTGCGCTTCATCCTCTCTCCACTAGCACGCTGTGGCTGGGTCGCGTCAGCTTCGTCGCCCTCGTCGGCAGACCAGGGCTTGTGATCGGCATACATCAGCTTCCTCCTCGCCTGCTCCTGCTGCTCCTCTAATAGCTCGTTGTACATGCCTCTCGTGACGGGCCTGCTGAGCGCCGACTCGCCGAATGCCACCTCGCCGAGCTTGTCCACATAATTCCTGCCGAGCGCTTCTTCCACCGTGATGCTGCCCGCACCGTCGGCCATCGACCCGTTCTGGTGGGGAGCTGGGTCGCGGATTGAAAAGGCGTTCAGTCCACCCGCAGCGACAAAGTCCTGGAACGCCTTCCTAGCAGCAGTCCCCTCACCGAGTTGCAGGTTCATGGCGCAGTCGAATCCGGCGCGAAAACATTGGCGACACGTAGGGGCGGCTCCGTGCTGCCGCGACTCAATGTGGGAAGGATTGCTGCGGAACGAGACACGAGTGTCGCGCGTGCGTGGACGCCGCGCTTTGCCAGCTTTGACCGAGGAGATGGGGATGAAGCGGAAGTCTGAGCGATCGGCGTCAGCTGGACGAGGCGCTTCCGAGTCTTGCGGCGTGAAGGTATTGACGATGAAAGGAACCTTTTTCTCTCCGTTGGGATCGTAGGTGAACTCCTGCTTGTCGATTTCGGTGCCCTCTTCAGATATGGGCGGTGAGACTTCGGACGGCTCTTGCATCTCGGGAACGTCGCTAGGCGGAGCAACTTTGGCGCGTGCAGTTCCCCGAGCAGCACCACCGCTCTTGCTAGTGGTTCCAGTAGAGCCGCTACCATGGCGGACGGAAGAGGGGAACTCTTCTTTCGTCGGCGAATCGAATGCTGTGGTAGCCGAGCCGATAGAGTCACGTCGACTCCTCTGCGATGCTGTTGACTCTCTCCTGACCACCGTGACCCCTGTTGTTGCTGGCTCTGCCTTCTTCTCCGCTTGCGCATCCGTTGCTGGCTTAACTCGACGGGAAGATCCAACACCTTTCTCACGAGCATCTTCGTCGAGCTGCTGCATCTGGTACATGTACAGCTTCCTGTTCGCTTCCTCGAGCATGCTCAGCCCAAGTTCACCGAAAGTGTTACGCCTCGGGTCGTTGCGGTAGCCATCATCACCGTGATTCTCTCGTTTCCTTACATCCGTCTCGTCCGACTTCGCCTGAGTGGTAGCCGCGACGCTCTTCTCTCCCTCTCTCTTCTGTCCGACCGCTTTGTGTGCAGAGGCATTGTGAGCATGCGATTCAGAAGTGCCGAGGGAGGGAGCAGACTTCTGAAATTTGAGAGATTGAGGGATCTGAGGAGCTTGCGGCGGCTCTGCCGATGCGGATAGTGGGCTTGGGATCCTTTCTTCGCCTGCTTGCGGAACTTGGAGAAGCCCGGACTGTTGCCTTGCAGCAGCAAGTGTCTGTGGCGTTGGCGAATAGATCGTCCTCGGCCCGCCATCCTGCTTGGGCACAATCTTGGGGTCTGTCTTGAGCACCACATGACCCCCAACGCTGGCCACTCCTGCTTGCCCCGGAGCTGGCTTCGGCAGGCTGATCCGCTTAAGATTCTGAAAGTCGGTCCTGACGGTGGGGATTTGCGTCCCGTCAGGCAACGCGACTGTTTCCCCGGAATAGCTAGTGTCGTTGGAGTCAGACCGGATCGGAGGCGCAGAGAGCTTGCTCGGCGTAGTGGGCGCGAAGGGAGCTGCGGAAGCTTTGATGTTGGCCACATCGGCTGCTGACACTGTCGCTTCTCCGGGCTTTTGCCCTTGAGGTACGCCAAGTCTCGCTCCAAGGCTTTGCGGTTGTTGTTGAGATGTTGTCGTGGCTTGGGCTGGAGCGAGGGTAGAGGGGGAGCTGAAAGTGGACGGAAGCGTCAGCCGGACAGGCTGAAGTTGAGACTCGAGCGCAGCATTGCGTACGCGAATCGCTGCGATGCTGGATGCAGTAGGTGTCGGCTCAGACTCACTGCCCGAGGACCATGCGGAAGTGGCTTCAGCGACAGCAGCTGCGACATGAGCTGCCTGGGTTGGTTGGTGAGTTTTGTTGATAGCGAGTGGCTTGGTTTGGAAGCTCTGCATCTGTGGTGCTAAGCCGAGTGGAGGGGTGGGAGCGATGTCTCGAGGATTTTGGAGTACTCTTTCACGCCGGGGAGTGTCCTACACCTGTCGTTCGAGCATCTGTGATTGAGGCTGAGCTCGCGGGTAAGAAGCACCTGCCGGTGAAGGAGGCGGGAACTGAAGATCCTGACTAGCTCGTCGCTGAAGCTGAGCCGTCGAGAGCTGCGAGTCGGTGAATCCAGCAGGATTACTCTGATGCGGGTTTGGGAAAACACTCCTTTCCGCAGCATGAGTCGGCTGAGACTGCAAAGGCTCAAACACATGGGGCAAGCTCGGTCTGCGACCATGTGCCCTCCCATCATCCATCTTTCCAGTGACCGGATTGAAGTTTCTTGGCAGTGCACGATGATCCACCGTCTTTGCCCCACCGCCTATCCTCAGTGCTTGGGGTGGCTTGCTCTCTCCCGACGAGCTTTCCGAAACCACTTCAGGGATGCGCTGCAGTCCAGTTGCTACACTGACTGTGCCTGTCGCGTGACGAAGGGTTTGAGGAAGGGCCACACGCTGCACCTGATACGGAAAATCAGAAGCTGGTGGCTGGGTCTCGGCTTGATACCTCCTAAGGGCTTGCTCGGCGGCGAGTGTTGCAACGCGCATCTGTTGCTGTCTAGCCAAGGAGGAGGATATGCTGGCGTTGGAGGGCTCGCCAGCGGGCGAAACAATGGTATCAGAGCCAGAGAGGGAGCGAGATCTCTCTCTGCGTCTGCCTGTTCCGGACATCGTCTCCTACTGGATTGAAATGGATTGAAAGCTGAGCTCTTTGATCTGAGAGCGATGAATTGGGAGCTTGAATATGTTGATGTATAATTGTGATAAAATGAGCTGAAGGAAGAGTCGTCTAGAAGGATGAAGTGGAGATGGTTCGAAGCATGAAAGTGTTGTATAGAAAGTCGTCAAAGTCGTGAAAGGTATGAAGCAACCAAGCTGCAGCGCATCGAAGGTTGTGCTCTGCGCTGCAAAATCCAATGAAGAAGTCGTGAAAGGCTGGTGAAGAACAGATAAGAGCAAGTGAATAAAGCAAGCTTGTGATGAGTACTTCTTTGAGCTCCCCAATCAATCAAGCTCAGATGAAAGTCGTGAAAGAAATCGGTCTGAAAAGCCGTAACCAACAGGTCGTAAGATGAGAAAGTAAAGTTCGTAAACTTCAAAGATGGTGTCCTGAAGCCAGTTCAAAGATCACCGTTCGTAAATCTGACGCTGATCCTTCTAGGAAAGCGTAGCAAAGTCGTCAAGTCGTAAAAGAAGCGTCCAGCCGTTGAAACGCAAAAGAAGAAGAAGTAGAAGGAGAAAAGGTGGCTGAACAAACGAGGCTTGGAAGTGAAGAGGCAAAGTGTGGATGGTGGAGCTGGTTAAAAGGAAAGTTAGGAGATGACAAGCAAAGATGCAGGGAGATTGAGGCTTGAAGGCGGACCCTTCGACGGTCCAGGGCAGGCACACCTCGCTACGGCACGCACACTTGGCGGATACTCTACTCTCCCGCTCGCAATCCATCAAACGCTCGCCAACGGGTGGCCAGGACCGAGCGCTCAAGCCAGCTCCGAGCTTGGCAAGCGCTTTCCTCATGCAAGGTTAATGTACTCTTCGGTTGCATTGGGTAAGCTTGGTCGACATCTGTCAATATCAAAAGCGAATGGCGGATAAAGTTGAATGGAGTAAGACCTAACTGTTTGACTGTTTCGCCTTTGAGGCAACTCCTGACTCAGCCTTTTGGCACAAGCAGCATCTACGCATGGAGGCGAGGGAAGTGTAGCTCGTACATCGCACGGCAGCATACATATGACGGCAGAGGGGGGCGTGCGACATATCTACGGCAAGCAACAAGGTCCAACAGGGACAAGCAGATGGTGTAGATACTTGACTGAGCCAGCGAGCGCGTGCGGAGAGCAGAACCCGTTATTCGACACATGTCAAAAAACTCGAGGTTCGGTGGCTTTTTCCACATGCAGGTTTCTCGGAAGTCTCACATACGATCTCGTTTAGGTGTGCTGGCAGTTCCGTTTTTGGGCATCTGCGGTGGCTTGGATTGTATCACAGGGCGGTACGGTGTCCTCGGCGATGAGGCTGGCAAGTGTCAAACTTTCAAAGAAGGAGTTCCTGTTATCGAAGGCACTGGATCGGGAAAGAAATTCGGGATCGGCTGATTTTGCCTGGGAATCCACGTGAAGAGGTGGAGGCGAAGAAGCAAACAACACATTCGACATCCGTGCGTGCCTCTTTTGCTTCCATGCTTTCTTCCAAATCATATACCTCTGACCGCCTTGCTTTCACCGCCTCGTAGACCACAACATAGCATCATGGCGGATGCGTCAATACCACCGAATAAGAGGCAACGCACAGCGCCTCAACCGTCTTCACCGCCGGCCCCTCCACCTCCAGAGGACGACCTGCCTCCTCCTCCCCCACCACCAGAAGCCGCCTTCGAATCTGCACAGAACAGCGACATCGTCCCACCACCACCACCATCTCTCCCACCGCCTCCTCCGCCGCCCCAAGATGATGCCGCTTCTGAAGACGAAGACGTGCAAGATGCCGAATACTGGACACGGCTTGCCGCGTCATCCTCCTCGTCTTCTTCTTCCTCTTCAGCCAAAGGCGCAGCTTCGACATCTCTCAAACCCGCCAACGGCACTTCCAAATCCAAATCCGCACTATATCTAGACACGATCAATCGGAGTGTCCTCGACTTTGACTTTGAGAAGTTGTGCTCGATCTCGCTCTCCAACATCAACGTGTATGCGTGTCTCGTGTGCGGCAAGTACTTCCAAGGGCGCGGGCGCAACTCGTACGCCTACCTGCACAGCATCGACTTTTCGCACCACGTCTTCCTCCACCTCGGCACGGCGCAGGCGTACGTTTTGCCGGACAACTACCAAGTGGCGCCCGAAAACCAGGCGGCGCTGCAGGACATTAAGTATCTGCTCAACCCGACGTTCACGCGCGCGATGATCGCCAACGGGCTCGATGCACGACCGGCGCGCGGATTAGGGGGAGAGGAGTATTACCCGGGCAGCGTAGGGTTGAACAACGTGGGGAGGACGGATTACGTGAATGCAGTGGTGCAGGCGCTGGTGCATGTGCAAGGTGTGCGGGATTGGTTTTTGGAGCAAAGGGAAAAGGAGAAAGAGAAGGCGAGCGAGTTGGGGAGGAGGTTCGGTGCGTTGGTGAGGAAGATGTGGAACCCAAGGGCGTTCAAGGCGCAAGTTTCGCCGCATGAGTTTCTGCAGCAGGTGGTGCAGGTGTCGGGCAATAGGTTCAAGATCACGGAGCAGGCGGACCCTGTCGAGTTCTTGGGATGGCTGTTGAATCGGCTAGACGTCGATCTGTCGGCAGGGCCCGGCGGGAAGCGGAAGAGGGGTGGGAGGAGTATCATCAGCGAGAGCTTTCAGGGTCTGGTGCAGGTGGAGGCACAACCGTTGCATCGTGTTGAAGAGCCCGAGCCGAGCTCTGCCGCTGGGGTCGCTGCCCAAGTGGCAGATGAGAATGCGAGATTAGCCACCACCAATGGGCAGAGAGACGATGCGGGGCAAGTGCAATTCGACCCGGCCCTTACCATCGAGAAGCGCGAGACCCCCTTCTTCCTCCTCGCCATGGACCTCCCCGCTCCACCACCCGTGATCGCCGAGGGAGAAGAAGAGAGCCTCGTGCCGCAAGTGACCCTCTCGCAAGTGCTCTCGAAATACGACGGCGTATCCTTCCACGCTTCCGGCGCAAAGCTCATGCGCTACCGCATCCTTCGCCTCCCCAAGTATCTCGTCATCCACTTCCGACGCTTCACGCGCAACTCGCTCGGGCAGGAAGAGCGCAACCCGACCCTAGTCAACTTCCCCATCCGAGGCCTCGACATCGCAAAACATATCCCCATCGGCCCCCCCGCCGACGACCGCAAGCTCGACCAGGTCTACGACCTCGTTGCGAATGTCGTCTACGACGCCGTTCCCGGCACAGTAAGAGAAAAGTCGGCTTGGAAAACTCACGTCCACACGCTCAGCAAGAATGAGAAGGACGATCAGCAAAAGTGGTTCCAAATCCAAGACCTCCTGGTCGAAGAGGTCAACAAGCAGATGATCTTCCTGGGAGAGAGCTACCTTCAGATCTGGGAGAAGCGGCAGTAGCTGCACACACCTCGCAATTGAATTGCATCACATAGCAGAAGCCATTCACAGACGGTACAAGAGCATAAGAGTGACAAGAGAGATACCATTGGAACTAGAAAGGTATGTGTGAGTTTGCGATGATACAAGTGACAAATGGATGACATGTGAGATAAGCTGGAAAACTGTTAAAGTGATCGAAAGCATTCGAGGAAAGAGTATACACTGGAATCGAAAAAAGCATGTTGTTGGAACATAGCTAAGTGGTATGGTTATGCAAAGAGGAAGAAAACGAATCAGAGCTCGATGGCAACGAGCACAAGGTCATCCTTGAGCTGCAGGCCTGAGACTGGGTCGGTGTCTGGCAACTTGTTCTGTCCCGTGGCCAAATCCTTCTGTCGGTGCTGATTGGCTTTGGCAGCGGCGACCAAGGCTCCACCAACGTAGCACAGTCCATGCAAGACGCTGGCAAAGTCACGCATCTTGCGGTCGAGGCAGACCATTACCGACTCACAGCCGAGCTTCTCACTGGCTGCATCAAGCACGGCAAGAACCTGCTCCCTAAGCAGACTGGCGTCTACCACGGCGGGCATCGAAACATAAAGCGTGCGCTGCGTGTCGGCTGAGCTATCGCTGCTGTACGTGCTGGAAAGCGAGCTAGAGACGTCGGCAGAGGTCGCGGGACCAGACTTGATGACTGCACCGCTCCAGCCTGGACTGACCAACTCGACACCTGCATCCTCGACTGCGAGGTTGGTGGGTACGTTGGCAAAGATGCTGTGCAGGAAAGCATGGGCCGACTTCTGTGCGTGGTGGCGGACGTGGTTGTCGGGACTGATCTCGGGAGTTGCTGGCATGAGCTCGACGGGAAGAGCATTGCGGTGAGCAGAATCGGGCGACTGGTGTTGCGACTTGGACTGCTGGTGATGAAGAAGCAGCGACTGTGCAGCCTGCGTGAGCTGGTCCCGTGTCGCGTCAGAAGCTTCGTCAGAGATGTCGGTATCGCCATTGCTTTCCAACTCGGTATCACAAGGAGTTTCACCCGTGTATAGCGAGTCGACCGAGACATCCTGATCGCGTGCAGTGGATGTCAGGCTATCCACGTCGCGCTGACTGAAGGAAGACAGAGTCGGTGGGGACACTCGACGGAACTCGGCGAGCGTGGGGAATCGAACGGGACGTAGGCCTGGCGAATGAGGCGGGGTATCGGGGGGAGAGTCGGGAAGATGAGCGTCGTTGGACCGACTCATGGACATATCGGTAGCATGCGCTGCGCGGAAGATAGGCACAGCTACAGCCGGTGCAGGCAAACCACTGCTGTAGGGCCTATTCCATCGAAGCGGATGAATTGGTTGTTGGCGTGGCATCGAGGTGGAAGATGATGCCACGTGGCTGTTACTTGGCCCCGCGGTGGAGGCAAGTTGGTGTGGCTGCGAAGCGACCCCTCTCACAGGTGCACTTCGACCTGGACTTTGCACAGCGCCAGCGCTGTTGGAAGCACCGGTGCTGTATCCAGGCATTTCTGCTTTAAGGACGTCAGGCCCACCACTTGACCACGGTGCTCAACGTGGTGGACTGCTGCTGGCTCCGAGGCGAGGCGGAGCCAACAGCATTCGAGTTGTTGAAAGCGTGGTTGTTGTTGCGCAAGTAAGGAACCCCATCGGAGCCAGCACCTGCGCTGAAGATGCTGACGGGGGATAGACTGGGTTGATTGAGATTATTGGTAGTCATTGTTATAAGGCGAGGGCGAACAGCTTGGCTATGTTGTGGGGTTGGTGTGCTCAACGGAGCGAAGAAGATGCCGAGTGCAGAAGCAACAAAGGCTGGAGGCTGGTGAGAGATGGATAGTGTGGTGATAGGAGTAAGATGATGGAAAGGTAGAGAATGGATTGTCAGTTGCGGGATGGATTTTAATGATTGCGCTGCGGAATGGCTAAGCGCTGATTCTGAGAGGGAGACCCTTGGCTCAGCCCGGCTGGATTTGGCTCAGTGAGTCGCGGGCGGATTTGACTCATTGGCTGGCTGTTGCGCTGCCAAATTCTACCGTCTGCACACGGCTAAGCCAAACCCACTTGACCGACTTAGACCCCCTGCCAAGAGCAGTTGAAAGCAAAATCCAAAAAAAAAAAGCCCAAAAAAAGAAAAGAAACCCTGAGAAACTTGACTGGTCTAGTGCAGCAAAAGTGCCGCACCACGCCACAAATTTCGACCCGAGCTGCGCTTCTTTCGCCTGTCTGAACGTGACCAGCTGACCATCTTGGAGTCAACTGGTGCTTAACGAGGGTGCTAAACGATATGGCGTCATTTGCACTCTAGCCTCTCTGGATCTTGTCACAGTCGAATCGGGTTGAGAGAGAATGATCGGCTGATTTGGAAACTTCCTCCACCTCGCAACTCAACCCACCTGCAGAGTTCCTGGTGCAGGAAGATTTGATGAACCCCTTTCATTTCACCATCGTTACTCCCACCACCACCAGCACAAATGCAGTCATCTGAAACATTTCTGATGCCGAAATCCAAAGCTTGAGCTTCATACGATGCCGCCGCGCAAAGAGCCGCCAACGCCGCGCTCGGCTGCCGCTGCGGTGCGAGTCAACAATCCCAGCAGCAGGTCATCGAACCAATCGGCGTCGCTCGTGCCGTTCAAGCCCGGACAGACTTCTCTGCGGAAGCAAGCGATCCTGACGGAGGAGGAGTATACTTCGGCGCTGTCGGCCGTCATCAAGCGCGACTTCTTTCCGACTCTGGATCGGATGACGGTGGAGAACGAGTACCTGGCAGCAGTCGAGTCGGATGATCCGAGGAGAGTCAGGCGAGCCCTGGATAAGCTGCGAGGCTTGAACGGACACGCAAGAAGCAGTTCAGCAGCGCAGAAGGCGACGACGTTCAGTCTAACTCCTGCCAAGCCGGCAAGCGAGAGAGGTGAATGGGACGACACACCGATAGCCTCGTCGTCACGAGGCGTCTTCAACCCAACATTCACACCGTCTGTGGCTTCTGCGACTGGCAATGGCGATCAAGAGGATTTAGCAGAGCCGCAAGAGCCCGGATCGGGGATAGACCCGAACCTTGACCTGTCCCTGGCGTCATTTCAGTCACAATACACGTCGGAAGACAATGCGAGCTTCGCACAGATCCTTGACCGCGAGAATCAGGAGCGGAAACGCAAGCACGCTTACCTCTTCGCCAAGGAGGAGGCAGCGGAGCAGAAGAGGAAGCGAATCATGCAGAAGGAGAGAGAAGAGGCGGAGAGAGGGAGCAAGCTTGCGCTTGAGGCGAATCCGGAGCATCCGAGTGTGCGCCTCATAGAGGAAGCGGCTGAAGAAGCTACGGGTCAAGGAAAGGACCAAGGGTATAGCGCCCAGGGCAAGACGCAATCTCGTGTATTGGATGATCTTATTACCGACTCAGAAGCAAAGGAGGAGGATGAACCTGCAGAAGCAGAGTCGAGAATAAGGTGGAAGTACACCACGCGCAATGCACTCCTCTACGGCGCTGACGCTAACGTCGACACTCTTCATGCCGCCTCATCGACTCCTTCCACTCGGATCGACGCTGAAACTTGCCAAGGACCGAGTACGAACTTCGACGCACTCCGCTTCCCTTCCACCTTTTCCGACTCCCAATCCGGTCTACCCGGCGATGAGGCGGCGTCGAAAGCGTGGTCACCCACGAGCTCGCGCATCGATTCCGCGATTCGCCGCGGCCGCTCTGGCTCGTTCGCCTCCTCCTTTTCCTTCACCGACACGGACACGCCAAAGGTGAACGGGTGGGGGTTCGTGACGCCCCACTCGACCCCCGCGAAGCTGTCGTCGGCGGGGTGGAAAGATCGACGACGCCCGAACACGAGTGCGGGAGGGAGGAGGGGAAACCTCTCGCCAGCCGCTAAGGCGTTGCTCGAAAGGAGTACCAAGAACGGTCTCACTCCCGCGTCGAGAGTTGGCGGGTTTGCTTCGCCGCTCAACCCCAGAATTTCGGCAGAGACATCGGCGCCACGGAAGAGGTTAGGGGAAAGGGGTTGGACGCCCACACCGCAACATACGCAGCGTAGACTACCGTGAGCATGGACATTCTCTTATCTGTACATTAGGCAATTCACATAATACACACTCGGCTACGGTTTGCTAACGCAGCATGAACTTCAGACACGCATGAACACAGCTGGCTGGATAGGTAGAATACACGAAAGAGATGGCATTACTTTTTGTTACACACTGACCTGATTGACACTCAAGCCTCGTTGGGACGGATAACGACCTTAACCCCCGACACGCCCTCCTTATTAGCCTTGAGTGCGTCTTCGATCTTCTCCAGCCCGCCCTCAACCACGTGAGGTCTGTTGAGGCTGATCTTTCCCTGAGCCACATACCCGTCCTCTCCGCCGAGGTGGGCTGCGAGAGGCTCCGAGATGTACCTGTACTCTGGATGGCTTCCCAGCCCCAGAATGCCTACGACCTTCACATCTGGTTTTCCCTCAGCGGAGCTCTGTGCGACGGCCTTTTCGTCGGGCGGCATGACTGTGATGACCTTGCCGCCTTGGAACTGCTGGAGGATCTCGACCGCGAGGAGCTGTGTCGAAGGGGAGGAGATGGAGTCGTATACCCACTCGACCGCAGAGCCCTTAGGCATGGCCTCGGCCCAGGCGGCGGCGGAGGTGGCAGAGGAGCGGTCGAGGGTGTGTGTAGCGCCGAGGGTTTTAAGGTGGTCAAGGTGCGAGGGGGAGGAGGAGGTGACGATGTTGTCGAAGCCGCTGAGCTTAGCGAATTGGATAGCGTACTGGCCGACGGAAGAACTGCCGCCGAGGATGATCGCGGTCTTGCCCTTACCCGCGGAATCGCCGTTCTTATCCCACGGCGCGGGGATATCCAAACCGGACTTGTGGTAGAGGCCGGTAGCAACCGCCATACCGGCGACCCAGAACGTGGCCGCCTGTTCGTCGGTGATCTTCTTGGGCGTCTTGGAGACGAGCGAAGCAGGGATCTTGGCGTACTGCTGGAACGTGGTCGAGTCGTACTTGCCAATAATGCCCTGGAAGAAAACGCGGTCGCCGACAGAGTTGATGGAGGAGCCGAGAGCAACGACTTCACCAGCAGCGTCAGAGCCGAGGACCGCAGGGTATTCGGAGATGAAGACGCGGTAGTCGCGGATCTTCCAGTCTACAGGGTTGATGGCAGTGGCAGTGATCTTGACGGCGACCTCGTCAGCAGCGAGCGGTGCGAGCGAGCGCTCAACAACCTTGTGCTGCGCACCGGCCTCGGGAACGACAGCGGCCTTGTGAGAGGATGGAAGAGACATACTTGTTGAGAGAACCTGCTTGTTCGTTGAGTGATGGAACGTAAAGTTTGCCTTTGTTGGTGAGATAGATGAAGTGGAGGCGATGTTGAGATGCTTATATAGACGTGTGGCACGAACGCTCACCAGCGTCAATGGACGTTGTAGAAACTCTGCGTGCATAGCTGCTCACTTGGCTATGGTAACTTCGTGCTTATTCTGAGGCTGCTGCTGCTGATTTGTTTGTGGAGCAAAAACAGTCTCTCAGCCACACACAGGATATCTCCGAGAGTGCCAAAATGAGTTGCGTGCTGCACGGCCACTGCCAAGTTTCGGCTCAACTTCTGGTTAGGTTTGCGTCATACGCGAAATTCCATCATTTGTCTGACACTTGGCCCGTGTCAACTGTGAACGCTGCTTCCTTCCGTCTTCCGAATTCGCAATTTGAGTTTTGAGTTTTGCCTTTTTGGAAGCAAAGGTTTCCGGACTTAACTTTATGCAGAATACACAGCAACAGGTGGCAGACAAGTTCTTCCGGTCTTCGGTCACAACTCGGCCCGCCATCCCTGCCAACTTGTGCCGGTATCTAGGCCAAAGCTCATAGCCGGTCTATGTCACGCAGCCTGTCACATCATGTTGATCTCCCAATGCACCTCATGCGTCAATCTTCTGTCCGCTTCCAATCTTGCTCTCTGCGGGCTTTGATTCATGCAAGCAAGTCAATTAACATTCCAACGTGGCATAACCCCGAGCCAGCTTCGAGAACGCTACACCGTACCACTAGATGCTGTTTGCTCGTTGATCTTGCGCAGCCTTTCCGCATTTGCTCGTCTGTAGCCTGCCCCAAAGAATGAACCGCCCAAAGCAAACGTGTCAGATCTTGGCAGTGCGTTGTTGGCAGCGAGAACAAGAATCAGATTCGTATACTCACCAACAGCATTGAGTCGGGGGCCATGTTCGTTGGTAGCGCGATGAGTGTTGAGATCTGTTATCATTCCGCAGACCAAGTCGATCAATATGAAGCAAGCGAGGCGTAGCAGAGAGGGTTCGGTCAGAAGCAATAAGGTGGTCAGTCAGCCGCGTTGGCAACATCGCTATACATGTCGACTCGCCCAGTACTAACGATTCAGTGTACCGTATGCCTTCTCGCATCCGTCGTAGTCGCATCGATACTTGCGTTCCACTTCTTCCGACTTTCTTCGTCTTCGGATTCTCCGTATGCCCTCGCGTCCTTGTGTGTCACCCTCGCCGCTCCCGCTGCCACCTCCATCTCCCAAGAAGTGTCCTGATAGCGCTTGTGTTGCTGACGCGAATTGTCCGTTGGGTGCGCGATACCATACGCGTCTTTTCGAGCCAATCGAGCCTTCCTCCATCCTTGTGCCGCCCAGTGTCCCTCGGCTCGGTCCAGAATTACCGTCAGTGGTTGAAACTGACGGCCTGTCCGACAATGGGACACTAATCGTTCTTCCATAACCAGAGGCTTGGCTCATCAGCGAAGCATTGTTCGCTGAAGCGTTGTTCGCTGCCAGATGTGCATGGTGTAGAACCGTCTGAGCATCTGCGCTCCTTTCTCCCTGAGGCAAAAGTCCACGCTGACCGAGGCTTTCGCCCATCCAGTCTGCATCAAGACCGGTCATCCACGGATCCCCAGAAGAGAATGTCAACTCGGGCATAGATCGGCTCGAAGACAACGAGCTCGTGCCTCCAGCGCTCGGTGGGTGCTCTTGGCCTCCGTAGCCAATACCGAACAAAGCCTTGCAGTCCTCTCCTGCGTTGACGCTGGATCCCTGTTGTCCAAGTCCCCACATCGGATTGTGGATTTGACTGGACTCATTGGTCAAGGGGAGCGCGCCGCTCAGGCTGTGGTGCCAAGCGAAATCCAGAGCAGGTGGATGCCAGAAGTTTCCCGGAAGCTGTCCGCCACCCTCCGAGGAGACGAGCCAACCCGCATTGGTGGCCGTTTTGCTCAGCCCCTCAGGAGCGAACACGTCCTGTATGGGAGTGTGCAGGAAGGGTGTTGCCGATGAAGTCGCCGAAAGGTCCAATGATCCGACGCCAGACGTGATACCCTCAGGTGGATGATCATGAGCTACACCCCAGTCTTCCTGTTGGACGTAAGCAGATTGGGTCTCATAACGTACGTTCGCTTCGAGGCTCTCTACTGTCGTCAGATCGAATGACGTCCGGGCTGTTCTGTGGCGACCATGATCACGAGGCAGAGGGAAGGTGGGCAACGAGCGATTGTGCGCTGAATCAACAAATTCCGACTGGCAGAAACTGTTCTCAAAGCCCGGATGGAAAGCCTTTGTTGGGGATGTGCTGAAGGGAGTGTTCAAGTTGGGAAGACTCTGAGTACGGGTACCGACTGCGAGGCAATAAAGAGGGTCAAGATGCTTGCATGAAGGTCAGCGACTTAGCCCATCAGCACGTCGGGCAGGTCCTTCGTGCGGAAACGTATTCAGATACTCACTTGGCCATGTCTGCTGTACACTACTGTCGCCACCGAGCTGAGAACTTGTGTTGCTGCTAGGGTCTGTTCGAAGAGATCCTCCCCCAGCCGATGAAAGAACCTCGGCACTCGTGTGCGAAGTGTGATGATCCGCCAATTTTGAAGACTGGGTACCCGCCTGGATCGTATTGGACATTCCTCCGATTGCTGTTGTGGGGCTCGAATCGTCGAGGAGAAGGTGACACTCTTGTTCGGGGGGTTTCGTGGTCAAAAGAGACGGCAGTCCACCTGCCTTCTTCTCCTCTCCCTCGTTGCCCTCCCTCCATGACATCGAGCAGCGTTTCCGATCCATGCTGGAATGTCAGGGTGAAGTGATACGAATGGTACAAGGGTCTCGGATGAGCTTGATCAAGGGCCTGGGTAGTGATGAAGACGAAGGAATGGTGAATGGCGTTTCAAAGGCCGACCCCGACCACATCAAGGCCACAAGGAAGTCTCTTTATATCCTCATCCAGTTACACCTGTTGATTCCCAAACGACCGCGGCTTGGTAGATACATCTCAACACACACGGTCACCATCCCCGTCGCTTTGCGGAGGCAGAGCTTATGCCTGCGGACAAGCTTTCCGGCTGCGAGAGGACATCAGCAAGAGATTTCCGTGCTGCTGAGCAGGCCTGTTCACTGTTGGGTGCTTATCTCGACCACTCACCTGCCGCAAATGTTTCGCCACATTACGCCCCCGTCTCCTAGCCTCCGTGGCCACAGTCCTCGATCTCCTGCTTGAAAGTGGGGGTAAGTCCGAGTCGAGCATTAGGCGCCCGTTTGTAACTAGCTTGAGCCTTGCACAAGTGCAATGTGATGCCAGACCGTGTCGATGGCCATGTCTGACGATTATTATAGCCGTTGGCGTCATGAGCACATGACGATGTGATCTCAAAATATGAAGATCCGTGATGGGCGCAAGACATTTGATCGCCCTGCTGAAATGCTCTCCCTTCAGGCATCCGAAGCATTGCAGATGTTTCTCCGAGCCTCTACCCCTCCAGATCGTCACACTAGCAGACGGCAAATGACGTAGCGCCTGCCCTTTCCTTGCTGCGCCACAAGCAGCAAAGAGGCGATCAATTCTGTGCAAGATGCTTCAGTGCAGGGCTCAAATCGCAATCTCCGCTCTTCCGGAGTCGACATGCGGTACCCGACGCCGAGCGTTTTACATCCGTTGTTGGAGGACCGAAGATGGCTTTCCGGATTGATTGGCCGTACTTGGCGGACTTTCAAGGCGATGCATATCGATGATGGTCTCCACATTCATTCAGTGCGCAGGAAATCTGTCGGATGGGACAAGATACGAGCTGTCTTGTTTGGCCGCACTCTCCTCGCGATATGCACTGGGTGGTGAGCAGAAATTTGAAATAGAGCCTGCACAGAGTGCAGCCTTGCTGGCTGTCGCATTGCTCTGTTTTAGGACGACAAACGAAAGAAGAAGTGTGCTTTGACGACTCATTGCTGTTCAGAAGAGCGGCGGCTAGTTCAACTTGAGAACTTTGCGCTTAGGCGATTTGCGCGGACTGGTCCTGCTCGGCGTGGCACTCTGTCCCTTTGCTCCTCCTTGAGACCGGCGGCTTCGTCGCGGCTGCTTTTCAGCCTCCGCCTCCTCAACAGGGTCAGCGTTTCCGGCTGACGAGTCTTCTACGGCGCTGGAAGCCGAATCGTTGACAGCCTTGCGTTTCCTTCCGCCCTTCCGACCTTTCGTGGCCTTAGTTTCCTCGTTCTGCTCCTGCAAACTCTCGGCTGCCGGACCGCTATTGACCTGCTGCGTCGCCTCGCCTTCGTCCACGCCACCGGTTTGAGTACGAATAGGGCTGTCAGGCCCTCTACCGTCTTCGCCTTCGTCTTCTTTTCTTTGCTGCTGCTGCTCTTCATCGACATTGGAAGTAGAGGCGCCTTTCGACTTCCGTCCGCGCCGAGCTCTCTTTGACGGGGTTGCGGAAATCTGTGAGGCATCTTCTGCGGCAGCTTCATGATCTCCTGTATTGAAACCCATTTGTGGTTCAGTAGCCGGCTCCTCGGATGTAGCCGCTCGCTTGCGACCACGTCCCTTTCTGGGCGTTTTCTGCGCAGGCTCCCCAGCTGCGTTCTCACCAACGTCGCCTTCGTTTTCGGCGGCAGGCAGGAACGCGGTATCATCACCGTTGCTCTTACGGGGTCTGCCGCGCTTCTTCTTCCTTGCAGGTGATGCAGCGGCAGGGAGCATGTCCGCACCCTCAGCCTGCTGGCCTTTACCGAGAGGCACCTTGCCCTCAGTCTTTGTGGCCTCGTCGCCGTTCCTCTCAGCCATGACTTCTTCTTCCAGGGAGACGATCGATGCATCTCCGACAGCCTCCGTCGTCGGATGCCTTTCCCGTCGTAGCATCTTTCTCTCGTCTTCTGGTATGTAGTCTGCGTTGGCGCTTAAAGGATCCGGGTGTCGAGGCGAGCGGTGCTGTGACGAGCCAGATGCCGCGCTGCTGGTGCGTCGGTGACGCGAGCTCCGCCGCGTCACCCGTGAAGGCGTAACTGGATCGATTTCGTGGGCATCGTCAGCTTCCTGAGGTTGTGCTTGACTTTCAACAGCGGACTGCAGCCATTCTGCCCTCCGCTGCGACTCATCAGCTGGCGCAGAGAGCTCCACGTCGAGGTCGTCCAGCGTGAGAAGAAGATGAGCAGCGGTCGAGTCAGGCTCCACAAAGATACCCTCTTGCAAGATTTGGAGGCCGACGATACGGCTCAGGACATGATGGACATCCGTCGGGAGCAAGTCAGGGTCTACATCGACCCAGTTGTCCGAATTCTGCTCCGACGTTGCACCCAGGTCACGAGCCTTCTCGTCTTGTGCTGTGATGTGATCAATGGAGCAGCCAGGGACAATGAAGACCGGAGACCCTGGCACGCTCGACAGCTCCAGATGCCGATAGAGGCAGTGAGAGCGAGTGTTCATCGTGAAGGGGGTCTCTAGCTTCTGCGTACCCTTCGGCTCTGGAACGTCTTGGCTTACGACTTCCGCGTCTGCATTTCGTACAGCATTAGACGGAGTCGCTGCTTGTTCGTCCTCTTCCTGCTTCTCTTCCGCCGCCTGATTCTCGCGAATGGGTAACAACGAGGGTAGATTGCGCAGAGGTGCCGTGAGGTTGCTGGCGAAGTTAGAAGCAGCTTCTGTCATCTGCGCGAAGAGATTGCGTTTGGTGGCACCGTGCAGATGACGATGACCTTGACGGTTCGCTGAGGGCGTGAAGCTGGAAATCGATCTGCGATCCGAAGAGGCTGGAGACGGTGGCACGCGGTGCGACGATGCACTGCTGACGCCGGCTGACAAGGGCGGGTCAGCTACCTTGGGTTCATCCTGTGGCCTAGAGATGTCCGGGATCCTGGCCTGGCCTTGCCTGTCCTCTTGCTGCTCGCTGTTATCAAGCTGTGCAGGCTCGGCCGGAGATGCCTGCTGAGCATGCTGAGTGGATAGTTGATCCTCCGTATCCTTCTGGGCCTCTTCTTCCGGCTTGTCTTCTGGAGACTTCTCCTGGCCGGAATCGTCATCTTGCTCTCCAGGCACATCCTTGGCAATGACCTCCTCTTGGCTGTTGACGACCATTTCAGAAGGCTGTGGCTTCGCCAGAATGGCTGGAGGCTCAACGGACGTATCTCGATCAGCAAGATCGCCGCTCAGGACGCCCTCGTCCTCTGCAGCCACCGTAGCGATACCACGTCGTTGCTCGACTGCTTCCGGAGGAGGCTCTTCATCGGTGACTTTGGCCTCGTCTTTCTCAATGACGACCTGGACCACGGTATCTTCGGGCTCGGAGTCAGAGGAGGACGCATCGGGGCGTTCCATTGGCACGCTGACTGGTTCGACGATCCTTTCTTCATTTGCCGCATCGTCCTCGCTGTTGTCCTCGACATCGGCTTCCAAGACATCGGTGCTCTCGATACGCATCAAGACTGGCTTGATGGATTCCGTCCGCACATACTCGTCCTCCTCCTCATCGTCGTCGCCTTGGACGTTGATCACGTCATCTGTCTCCTCAGTCACCACCACGGCAAGGACAGCTTCGGGAGAAGCTTGTCGAGAGAATTCTTGAGCCTGATCGAAAGCCTCGACCTCGAGCTCGGCGCGCTTTGGAAGGTCTTGGCTGTCTTCGACATTGGCGCTGCCCTCGTCTTTGGGCTCTTCCGCTTCAGCTTGGAACGAGTCGCCCTCCTCTGTTTGGCTTCCTGTGACAACTTGTCGAGTGTAAGCGTCAAACATGTCAGCATCCTGCTGAGAGGCTGAAGGTTCGGGCTCGGGTGGCTGCGAGTCATTGGCATGGGCAGAGGCAATATCCGGTGAGTGCGACTGATCAACACCCTGGTCAACGTCAGCCGGACTCGCCAGCAGTTCTGGATCAATCGGCTGAATGCTCGGACCAGCATTACCATCCTCGATTTGGTGAGCTGCAGTGGTACTTGCATTGGCTGCAGCGGCCTGGATGTCAGCGAGTAGCTGAGATGCCGCCACGAAGCCAGGCATGGATTGAGAGCCATGCATTGCGCGGAAGGCGGCATCGGCAGGTGACGATTCTTGTGGAGAAGGGGCAAAGCTGTCGTCAAGGGTTCCAGCGCTTTGGAGATTCGTCAAGCGCAGGTCTTCGTCTAACTCTTCTGGTTCGACCTCGCTGTCAGGGACTCTATCGCCTTCGCCTTCATCGAGGTAATCACTGGGTTGCGCCTGCTCTGCAAGCTGTGATGGAGGTTGTATCTGCTCGACTGCAGTAGGCATCCGAGGCTGCTGCTCTTCCTCAACTTCCATGGCTGCCTGTTCGTGTTCGACATTTCCGTCTGCTTCATCCTCAGAGTCATCTGCGAGCTCCTCTCGGACATCTTCATCGAAGACATAGTCTCCATTGCCGGCCACATGCTCCTCGTCATCTTTGTCGTCCTCGTCGTCTGTGTCCTCCTCGTGCTCTCCCTGTTCGTCGTCGTCAGAGTCGGACAGGACAATGGGCTCGTCGGCATCACCGGCTGGACCGTCAAAGATGAGGTCGCGAGTGCTTGCACCTCCGAAATGATCATGATAGCTCTGCTGATGGTGGACATCAGAATAGTCATGTTCGGCGTCGTGGTCCATCTCGTCATCATTCTCGGCATCGGATGCGCTGACCTCGTCTTCGTCTTCGTCCTCATCCTCGTCTTCGTCGCCATCTTCCTCGGCCTCTTCCTGCGAGCTTTCGTCCCCTTGGTCAAGCTGTTGCTGCGAAGTTGCAGCATCAGGATGAGCTGGGATGATTTTGAACGCACCGTCGACGATGGCAATCTGGTCCATGGGATGTGGCACAGTGCGCTCTTCTCGATCTGAGTCTGAAGCTGTGTCACTCTCATCGTCAGACTCACTGCTGGATGAAGCAGAGGAGCTTTCTTGAGACGCGTCAGATTCGTTTTCTGCAGCCTGCGGTGCTTCATCTTCGCTGTCATCATCGAATGGTCGCTCAGCCTTTGGTGTATCCGGACCGTTTTCGTCTGCGCCCAAGACCTCGATAACGGGTCTCTTAGCAGGCTCTGCTGTAGGCTGAGAGACGTCCAAGACGCTTGGTCTTGGACGCGATGGACCAGCTTGGTCGTCTTGTTCGGCTGCTGCCATTCTGGCTCGCTGTTTGAGAATGGATTCGATATCGAGAGTACCATCTGCGCCTCGATTCGCTTCGAAGAGCGAAGAGGGACCCGCATCAGCATCTGCGCCGGGCAGCGGCTCAGCATTAGCAAGTAGGTCGTCGAAGGCAGGCTCTTGATCCCCCTCCTCCGATTGGAGGCCACCGCTACGCATAAGCTCTTGCAGGGACTTGGCAGCAAGCAAGCTTCTTTCCACGGCTGGATCTACAACTTCGGCATTAGTGCTGCCATCTCCATCTTCGTCTCGTCTGTCAGCTTCGAGGTGCTTTAAGACGGCTTGTCGAGATTGCTGCAGCTCTGCACGCCGACGCTCAAAGTCATCCTGAGCATGTTGTGCCCATTGTATTGCCGAGTCGTCGCCATGAGGCGGTGCTGATGCAATGTAATCAAAGCTGGTTTCGGCAGCGGAGGTGATAGAGGTGGAGCCACGTTGGACCTGCAACTTTTGTTGGAGTTCTCGAAATTCTCTGCTGGGTCTTGACAGACGAACGCGGGTACGAGCTCGGACATGAGCTTGTGATGTGGATGAAGATGGAGAAGCAGCTACTGAATCAGAGAGCAGCTCGCGATGTGCAGTCTCATAAGCCGGGGATTGAAGCGCGTTGCCGATGCGGGAGCTGAGATCGACGATCCAGGATACCTCGTCGAAGCGGTCGTAGGCTGATGGAGAGATTTGCGACAGCCTAGAGGCAGTCTTGCCAGTGATGGTATGCTTGGCATGAGCGCTGGTCGACGGAGGAGTCCTTAGCAAAGATGAAGATGAAGGAGTAGCATTGGCGAGCGGTGCGGTCTGGAGCGACTTTGCGCGAGATGGAGTCGAGAATGCCCTTGCAGCAATGTCGTCGGCTGCTGAGGGTGCAACATATTGTGGACGTCGATGGAAGCTCGGAGAGTGGCTGCTCGGGCCAGAGGGAGGCGACATGTCTGGCGCTGACTACGGACCCTCGCTGAAGCAACTCAGCAAGTGCTGAACCTGGATTGTCCCAAAGATTGTCGCGATGAAGAGAAGGATGTCCGTGCGGGCAATTCGATGTCGCGGCGCGTACTCAGTTCATGTTCGTTGCGGCGTGGGCGGTGAAGGATGCGCTGAGACGAGAAGAATGGGGCTGAGTCGAGTCCTTTATGTTGTACCAGTGTGACCAAGTCGCTGATCGCCAGACGGGCGAGTGACTGTAATGGGATGGTGACAGGAAGAGGGACAGGCTGGAAATGAGTTGCGCATCAGCCGAGAATCACAAAAGACGTTCCGCTCCACACTCACGGAGCATTGGCAATCGGAGGATCATCGAAAATATCGCGCGAATTGAGTCCCGATTTCGAATGTGGGGCTATAACCCAAAACCCGCTCAAGCATCACAGACCTTAAGAGGACAAAGCGCCCCCACCACTCACTGTCTCCGTGATATGTGAAGCTGCGAGCCGCTACGCCAACTCTCACAGACCCGCAACCAAGACGCTTGCTCGCTGATCTCTGCGTTCACAAAGCACAGGAGCACGACTGTATCAAGAATGTTCAAACGCAGGGTGTAAGGTAGAGGGCAGGGACGGATAAACGGATGGATGGATGGCTTGACCGGAGTTGGCTGGGTTGGGTTGGGTGTCAACTCAGCGTGCTTTTTGTCTTGCTTGGGGAGCTTCTAGAGACAAGTTGAGCAGCATGCAACGTGCAGCACTGCGCAATGGGCGGCGTGCAGTGTGCTGTGTGCGGTGTGTGCAGAGTGCAGAGTGCAGCTCTAAAGTCAAATTTGCGGCTGAGATGCAAAATGGGACAGCGTCGGCCAACAGCAGGCCAGTGCGCGTGCACCCGAGCTCTCTTAGTCGCAGCTTGCTTAGACAGAGAACTCTGCTCAAGCCTCACTAAGCACTGTGCGGCGCATTTCTGGCGCTTTTTCACCCTCAGCGCCCTGATCTTCGTTTCGGCCCCTCCGTGCGTGTCGACGCCCACAGTCTCACTCTCTCACACATTTGGCTCATCCACCGCACCTGCTCCGCCTTCCCCTCCGCTGCACTCTTCATCAATCCTTGCCGCAACCCCCATCATCCCAACCTCTGTCTATCCGTCTGCCGCCCCAATTAATCCTCTAGTGGTCGGCGTGATCCTTTCCGACCCTTCCCTAACACCATCCAGCTCATCTGGAACTGCCGAGACTAGTGCACCCTCACAGACGAAGCTGACTTGCGCAAACTAGCTGCTTTCCGAATCAACCTCGTTGTCCCCTTCTCCAGTCTCCTTTCATCCCACTCTTCTCTACGATTACCGCTTTCAATTTGGTCACCCACCAACCAATCTTGACTCCGCATCTCCGTGTCTACTCGCCAGCCGCCGCATTGTCAAGATATCGCAATTACAGCCAACCATCATCATCATTGTGTTGGGCAACCTCGGTCATTGTTCCATCTAGACATCTCGGCCACTTTTCGCAGCGATCGTCCGATTAGATCGCAACCCCCTATTTCTTCAATCCATCCTTCTGCATCCTACCTTTTGCCCCCCCTCATCTCATTATTCTCTCCAACCATGTCTGCACCAGGAGCCGACTTGCAGGAGCGCATCGCCGCCGCCCGTCGCGAGGCCGATGGTCTCAAGGAAAAGATCCGCGCCAAGAAAGATCAGATGGCGGATACAAGTCTCAGGGCGATGGCTAACGACATTGAGCCGCTCCCAAGAATCGTCATGAAGCCCCGCAGGACCTTGAAAGGTCATCTTGCCAAGATTTACGCTATGCACTGGGCTAACGACAAGCGCCATCTCGTCTCGGCTTCTCAAGATGGCAAGCTCATCGTCTGGGATGCTTACACTACCAACAAGGTCCACGCCATCCCGCTCCGATCCTCGTGGGTCATGACCTGTGCCTACGCTCCCTCGGGTAACTCGGTTGCTTGCGGTGGTCTCGACAACATTTGCAGCATCTACTCGCTTCGTGGCCGCGATCCAAACAACATCAAGGTCGGCAGGGAGCTTTCCGCACACACCGGCTACCTCAGTTGCTGTCGCTTCCTCAACGACCAACAGATCCTCACTTCCTCCGGTGACATGACCTGTATCCTTTGGGACATCGACTCTGGCACACGCATCACCGAGTTCAACGACCACACTGGCGATGTCATGAGCATCTCGCTCAGTCCCAATCCCAACGTCTTCGTCTCTGGTGCCTGTGATGCCATGGCCAAGGTCTGGGATATCCGAACTGGCAAGGCTGTTCAGACCTTTGCCGGTCACGAGAGCGATATCAATGCTGTCCAGTTCTTCCCCAACGGCGATGCCTTCGCCACTGGTTCCGACGATGCTTCGTGCCGACTCTTCGACCTGAGAGCTGACCGCGAACTCAACACATACACCCACGACAACATCCTTTGCGGTATTACCTCGGTGGGTTTCTCGGTTTCGGGCCGCATCCTGTTTGCTGGCTACGACGACTACACTTGCAATGTTTGGGATACGCTCAAGGGTGAGCGTGTGGGTGTTCTTGCCGCGCACGAGAACCGAGTTTCATGTCTCGGTGTCAGCGCCGACGGTATGGCGCTTTGCACGGGTAGTTGGGACTCGCGCTTGCTCATCTGGGCTTGAGCGTCGGCGCTAGCAGATGTCACTCTGTCAGCTAGCTAGCTATATGCGTCCTCAAAAAGTACCTCGCGCTTACCAGTCGCCCCCCGGCACATGCCCGGGACTGGTCTATACCCACTACCCACACCACACCACGTCGATACGATTGGCGAGCTTCCATCATCTCACGCCTTGCAGCCGCAGCTGCGAGGGAGGGATAGCACGACGAGAGACCTCATTCATTAACTTTTCAATCGACTCTGCATTTTTTTCAAGCATTTCCCTATGCATCTTTCTCGTGTTGCTCTCGGCGCCTCGGGCATATCACACACTCGGTCTCTCCTACCAACCAGGCAAGATAGAGGCAATCTGTGCCATGACTTGGCACGACTTGACTTCATTCCCTTTCGTCCTTCAAGGCCCCATACCTTGGGCATGTCTTTTTTTTTTTTTTTCTTCACTGCCCTCATTCATGTGCTTTCCGTCGATCAATCTTAACAGTCTCTATGTGACTATCGTGGACGTATGTATGCAGTGTGCTTCAGTGAGCCTTGTGTGGTGAGCTGAGGTCCGAGCTCAGCGACTATGGGAGGGGGTCGGGTCGGAAATTCGCATGAAGTTTTGCCCCGTGCGCCCGTGCGGGGAAGGATTTCGGGTCGGGTTTGCCGCTTTCTCCGCACCGTAAACGCGAATATCCGCATTGCCGGCTACTTCTCTTTCCACCCTTACCTTCTCCCTCCCTCCTCATCCCTTCAACCTTCTCTCTTTCGATCTTGACTCGTACACAATGTTCCTCACAGCGCGATCTTTGGGCGCCCCAGCGACTCGGGTCGGCTTGCGGGCGTTCTGCACCTCGCGAGCGTTATCCGACTCTCGGCCTGCGTCATCTCAGATCTTCACACCGCAGGAAGTGAGTGATGGGATTGCGGCGCTAGCCGCGGCGGGGTACGATGCGAGCACCGCGTGGGAACAGCGTGTCGTCTGGGGCGACCACGACCAGTTTCAGCACGTCAACAACGTCCATTATGTACGCTGGTTCGAAAGCGCCAGGATGTTCTTCGCCCAAACCCTCACCCAAGACGAACATTTCACCGAGAAAAGGAGAGAAGAGGTCCTAAGGGGTACAGGAGCGAGTTTCATCCTAGCAGGAATCAATGTTAGGTACAGAAGGCCAGTCGTGTATCCAGATACCGTAAGTACCCACCCCCACTCCGTGGTAGAGAGAGAGGAAGAGGGAAAGGAGACTAACGCCACGGCGTCCAACAGATCCTGATCGGCCAAGCATGCCAACTACCGCTGGGCAAGGACAGGTTCATTCTTAGAGGCGCAGCGTACTCGCTCGCACAAAAGGCCATTGTTGCAGTATCCGCTCAAGACTGCGTCACATATGACTACGAGAAGCTCAAGAAGTGCGAAATCCCACAAGACATCAAGCAGTCGCTAGAAGCGAGGGCCAGTCACTTTGATCAAAAGTTGTAATTTCATGCATGCTCTATCAAACCAAACTCAAACAGCATTCTCGCCGATTGATTTGACCGCTGGATACAGCCAGCTGAGCTCCTCCCTGATGCGTGCGCGCAACCGGTGCCAGAGCGATGTGCCTTCTGCGGACGACGAGCCGGTGAAAGAGGTGGGCAGGAATCGTCTCTGCCGACGATCGCGTTCTTTGACGGCAAACTTGAGCAGTGTGCCCAGCGTCTTTGCGTCTGGTCCCACAATCCTGCCACGCTTGTCTTTGATGGGCGCTTGAGTTGACCGCACCACGAGCTCAGCTACTGAAGTGCCTTCGCTGCCTTCAAGGTTTCCAGCCTCAACAGCTTCGCGCAGCAGCGTCTTTCTCATCTCTCCGAACGCAATCTCGACCGCTTCTTCCAGCCTGCCACATCGAGCAAGACACTCCAACCACGAGTCCCAAGCGCCCTTCGACATGGCCGATCGGCGGTAGCCACCTCTGGTGTTGGCTTCAGCCTCAATCCTGCGGATCGTCGGGATGGCTTTCCGGGCAAGCGAGAGCAGTCCGTGTCGACCAGCTGTGTCAAAGAAGACCGACATGGTTATGCCATCGATCTCCTGCCGCGTCGCAAGCAGATTGTCCCAGATCGCAAGCACCACGGCTGGTTCATCGACTCGATTGTACGCGTTCATGAGTGCATTGATCAGCGCCATGTCAGGCTCCAGCCCTTCATCTCGCTTGAGCATCTCGTGCGTCGCTCTCACGCCCTCGTATGATGGGGTCGGGAACTTGGCATAGTAGTCGAGCAGCGATGTGTAGATGGCGCATGATGGACGATGGCCGGCGGCGCGCATGTCCTCGACAATGCCAAGTAGCTCCTCAGGTGGAGCGGGCATGACTGATGCATCGCCTTCCGCTTCCGGATCTTTGAATGAGAGCTTTCGGAGGCTGTCCAAGAGGTTGATGTATCCTCTTTCGTTGAGAGCGCCGACGCGAGCTCGCGAGCCGACTGAAGAGGGGGACGAAGGAAAGCGGGTGAGACTGCGATAGATGTGGAATGCTTCAGGCCACGAGGTTGTGATGCCGATCAGCTGGCGCATCAGATGGGCTTTGTTGGTGGCAGAGATTGCGATACCGGCATTATGCAATCGAGAGAGCAAGTTGCGTACGCATGAGATATCCTCGAGCTTTACGCATGCATCTAGCACAGGTCGGATGATGTCCATCTCGATCTCTTCCTCGATCTCTTCGCTGTAAATGACTGCAGCATTGCGGACTGCTGAGCTAGATCTCTGTCGAGCAGACCGATAGGTCGAGGAGCGATGGTCGAGGATGTCTTGCACCAACTTCATGGCCGAGGGAAGTGAAGGCAAGAAAGCTTCGCAATAGGCTGTGAGCAGAGGCGTGACCAGTAGCGGTGTCGGCGGAACGCCGATGGACCGAATGTGATCATAGAGCAGTTGCGCCTCCCGAATCTGGTTTGGCGTAGGCAATGAACGTGATTGGTCCTCTCTGCTGTAGACTATGTCGTCTGAGAGGTCAGCATCGTGATTCTGCAACAAAGAAGCTTCCAGTTCGGGCTCTGAGGCTGAATCCAGGCCATTGTTCAAAAGACCCAGCATGAGCATGTTGTAACATTGATCGTCGGGTCGGATGGTTCGTTGCGGATCGATTGCAGAAAGAATCCGTTCCAGCAGCTCGAGAGCTTCGTCGCTGGTTTGCAAGTCATTCAGCTCGTCGGCGTGAATACGCAGCAGAAGAGAAAGGGTGCGATCATCAAAAGGGACTGACGCTCGAGCTTGCCGGGCAGTTTCGAGTACGTGTGCCGGATCGGACACGATCGCTTCATAGTGGAGCAAGGCATGCCAAGCTACGCGGTCCCGTCTACCATCTGGCTTCGAGACCACCGTCTTGCGCAGGTCAACAGCATATGAGCGCAGCTTCGCCATGACCGTTTGATCCTTCTCATCCCCCCCAGAAACAAGATTGCATAGTCCTTGCACTGTGACTGTGAGCGTATCGATGCCAAGCTGGTCACTTTCTGCCTTAAGGGTCTTGAGCTGAGCCTCAGCACCGGCTATGTCGTTTAATTCCAGATACATTCGGATCATGGTGTTGCGAAGGTGAGCCTCCGGAGGTACACCTTTGTCCATCATCTCGTTCCAAACCTCTTTGGCTGTACGATATCTTTGGCGCCGGACGTAATACGATACGACCATGTTCCATTCGACCGAAGATGTCTGCCAGTCAGGGTACCTTGCACGCAGCTTCCGGAAAGCTTCGCACGGATCATGACCCTCAAGAGTTGACAGGCAGTAGGTTTGCAGTTGGCGATGCAGATTAGTAGGACCGATGCGAAAGCCAAAAACATGCGCCATGTCGTGAAACATTTGCTGACTTGCTTTGACGCTGCGTGCGTCCATAAATCCATCAATCTGGCCACGCTGGGCTAGGTATCGTATCGCTGTCTGGATGTCGTTTTTGCGGATGGGGAAGCCGACGTCAGAGTCCTGTATAGTTCCTGACGTCGAGTCCAGGACATCTCTGGCGTGCCGTTGCTGTGCTCGCACGAGGTTTTCGTATGCTTCGATGATCTCGGTTGGAGACCGAGTAGCTATAGCTTTCCGGAAAGAGGCGACAGCACGACGCGCAGCTGCAATGATCTCGTGTGATATTCTAGCTCCATCGTACGTAGGCGCTGCTTCTATTTGTGGGGTTCGCTTGTCGAAAAAATGTGAGAAGGCGGCATTGTGTCTGGGCTGAAACGCCGGCTCGGAACGCTCGTCGATGTCTTCGGTGTCCTCCTCGCTTCGCCCTGTTCGATGAGGGTGTTGGATGGCCGTCGAAACATGGCGGTTACCAATGACACTTTGTGTGACTTTCGCATTCCACAGCCTCTTGACTAGCTGAGAAGATGTCCTTGCCGTCGAGGGCGGCGGCAAGAGGAACGACAGCATTGTCGCAGATTAGATTTACGAAAGTGGTGAACGTCGAGCCTCCATCTTGTCGATGAGGACGATGCAGATCCCGGATCCACAGCTGCCAGAGAGGTGGGTCTCGACTTCGTAGTTCTTCTGTAAGATGCGGTGAATAGAAGTAAAATGGAATAGAGGTAAAGTCGAAGACCCTGATATGGATCTTCTTCCTTCGCGGAGACCTCTAATCCCAGCGGAACTCGAAGAACCTGCATATACAACTTGCCTTTGATTTCGGGTATCGGTAGAAGGAAGGAGATCTCTTTCGAATCGGCGATGGTATCAGATCCCATTTTCAGCCCGATTTTTAGGCCTTGCTTCTTCTCGCTTTTTGCATGTTTTTGAAAGGTGCTGCTGCCCTGTTCCAGTTGAGAGGACCTTCTCTCGCCTCAGACCAGGGCCCGCTGAGTGCACGCCACTTTGGGGTCATAATCAGACGTGGTGCATCAAGTCACAATGAAACGGCGGTCGGAGAGAGCCAGAGAGACGATGAGGGCATTTGCCTGACACGGAAAATGGCCCCAGAGCAGACCAGAAGCCGTGAAGAACAAATGAAGATTCGGCGTCTCCGAGATTGCAGAAGAGCGCGATACGCAGCCGTGCATCAATGCGAGAACCGGAGAGAGAAAGCCGAGTAATGTAACGGCACTCGCTGAAAGCACACAGATACCGGTCATTGAAGTCCCGCCTTTGCCGTGTGACTGCCCCGCGAGACATTGAGTCGCTGCACAGACGGGCGGTCCGCGCTCTCGACTGGAAACGTTCCCTGCCGATCGGATTCGACATGCTTATAGTGGAAGCAGGCGCACCACAGCGAATGAACTCTCCCGCAACATTATCGCGAACGTAGTATACATATGGCATCAGACACCCAAACCGGCAACGGTACAAAGCATTCTCGGATCTTCCCCACACAGTCCGAGATGTCATTGACTGACGAGGTGTTCCGTGTCGTATCCGTTACGAGAGTCACAAAAGGCTGGATGCGTCAGGAGCATCAATGAGGTGGCAGCTTTGGTGTCTCCGCGAACGGGTCGGCGTGAAAGGTTGTGCGCACGGTCGCATTTTGAGAAGAAAAGCGAACGTCAGAGCGGACCGATAAAGCCAGAGAGCTCTTCTCCCACTTTGATGCTGGGCAAGAGCCGGAGAACGAAAAAAACCGACAATGAGAAGAAGCGCGGTCATTTCGAGTCAGATCGGCGATGCTTGGAAATGTGAGGAGAGCGGGAGAGAAAACTGGGGCAGCGTCAAGCACGTTGGGGCGATATCGAGCGATAATCACAGCTGCCACAGCAAGTTAGTCGCAGCGCCATCTGATACGCAGAGATAGACCTTTCAATTTGCATGCTACATCAGTGTCGACGTAAGGTGCAGTAGCGCAAACCGGGATGAAGGCAAAGCCATCCATGTCCGGTAGGGCCCTTGATGCTCAAGGTGTGCTTCAGCGCTTCATGAAAGGTGCTGGTGAAAGCGGCTCACTGCCGTTGCAAGAGGTACGGATACTTCGGATTAAGGTATGCCTCGAAGATCGAAACGAGACTCACGAGTCGAATGAGCATGGAAGCTTTTCGCACTGCATTCTACCGACTATGTGGCCTCGATAACACCTTACTGAGCCTATCTCAGACCCGTCTTTGGTGGCAACATCTGCTCTGAGTTAACTCAAGAGGTGACCTTGGCGACGTGATGGCGGTGAGGATCAGAGAAGTGGGGGTGAATGCTTCTACCAACAACGATGGGTCTGAGCGAGAAGAATCCAATGTCTCTTGACGTGTGCTGCTGTGGTCTGCTGTGTTTTGTTTTTACTGGATTATTTTCTTCTTCGTCTTCTTTTCTTCGGGTGATTTCCTGCAGTCGGCCCAAGCTGGAAGAAGAAGAGCGTGGCTGGCTTCCTGGAGCTGGTCCGGCTGTTGTTCGTCATCTTCGCGATTTCCGCAACTGGCTCTTCTCTCGCTTGCTCGCTCCTCTCACACCTCTGACCGCGCCTGCGCCTTGGCACCCGTCACAACTCGCCGTCCTTCTTCCTCGCGCTTTCGGACCTCTTCCGCCGCGTGCATGGCTTTGTCTTGCTCCCTTCTCCACCGATCCTACCTTGATCTTCCCCTCCTCAGCACCACCACGACTTCCGTCACTTCCATCCTCTTCGAAGTTCCTCTTAGGACATCGCCGCCCGCCACGCCCCTCCATCAATCAGCACTGCGTTTGGCTGGGCAGGCACCGCGGTCGACCATTCTTGTCACGAAGACATAGCGACTTCTTCTTACATCAGGGCTTCAAGTTCTCATCGCATACAAGCAGGCAGCACTTCAGAAATAGGGACACGACCATCGCTACCGTGACAACCGTCTCTGTCCTCTATTTCGTTCCGGAACGACACATGCAACAGGTCCTTGAATCAAGTCAGCTCTCGCTTGGGTTTATCTGCTCCCACACTTGACGCATCCAGCCCATCTTTTACTCTGCATGTCTCCCTTTCTACAATAACGCTCTCCTGTCACAAGGAAGGCTGAGCTTGCATTGCTCAGCAGGACCATGAGCATCGGGTCAGAGGAAACCAGCTCGAATAGCATCCAGGTTCAACCTGGCCCTGCTACGGCCGGACCCAGCCCTTCTGCCGACCCTAGCGGACACATCATCCGCACGCCGACCCCTCCCCCTACAAAGCAAAAAACGGTCGATCAACCTCCATCACAACAACAGCAGACACAGCAGCAACAAGAATCACCAAAACAGCAGCCAACACCGGCACAGACAAAAGATGTCACGGCAACTGCAAATCCCAAGTCTCCAACAACGGCACAGGTAGCGGCACCTGCGCCAGGAACAGCATCTGCACCTCCTCCGCGACCACCTCCCCCCGCTAGCGCAGTTAGTCTCCACGATGCTGCAGCCAAGGCCGCAGCCGCAGCCGCCGCAAAGAATGCTGCTGGCGGAGGTCCGACCAATGCAGCTGCCCCATCAGCTCCCAAGCAGCCTGTCGCTCCTGCACAGCCATCGCAATCGCAGGCATCAACCAACGGCAAGGATGATGCGAGCGGTAGTGCGAAGAAGCCGCCTAAAGCAAAAACGCCAAAAGCACCAGGCACTTCTAAGCCCAAGCAGAAGCGAAAAGCCAACCAGGCCGGCATTCAGGATGAGCTAGTATACCGTCCAAGTCCTAGCACTGCTGGTGGTACCATCGGAGCAACGCCAGATGCGTCCATTCCAGCTGCGCTTACAGCCGCTGGCGGTGGTCGAAAGGCTCTTCCCGAGCTTGTTTTGCCGTTCCAACTCCCCTACGTCGATATTCGACCAGAGATGCCAATGCTGGACAATGCAAGCGTACAAGCAGCCATGGCCATGGGTGCCTCGGAAACATCTTCTCCAGATACAGGAAGCGACAGCGATGACTATTCGGTCATATCGGACGAGTCGGACCTCGACAGCGAAGCCGAAGAGAATCGCAGGGAGGCGCGCAGGCGCAGGCGCGAACCTGCCACCATCGAGGAGAGCTTGGTTCTTCTACAGTCCCTCCGACAGTCTCGTCTCTCTCATCTTTCCTCGCTTCTGACGCCTTTCAGCCAGCGCGTTCGATCGGGCATGATCTACCCCAACGTGCTTCCACTCAGTCTTTTGCACGGTCTCAACCCGCGCGATCCACATATCCTCATTCCGCTCGGCCGTGCGGATATTCACGTGGGGCCTCATGTCTTCATGAAGACCAAGTTCTGGGAAGTGCGCCCGGACTACGAATTGCCGCCTGCTATGAATCCTGTCGCGCGTATGCGTGCACCTGGTGCATTCGGCGCACCTGCAGGCTACTCGCACATGGGCCCATCCGCGCCGCTGACACAGCAATTACCGCAACCTCAACATCCTCAATTGCCCTCGCCACGCGCTCCGCTTGCGGTGCCAGCTGTGCCGCAGCCTAAGGTGTCGCTCGCGCAACCACCAACAGCTTCGGCCAAGTCGGTCGCAGCTCGTCCAGCACCAGCAGCTGCACAACCCAGCACATCCGGCACCGCAGCGACTCCCGCAGCAACAGGCCAGACCACGACAAAGCCAACGCCCGCAAGCACTGCAACTACTATGCCTACCCCGACACTGCCAGCTACCCCAGTGACTACTTCCGCTGGTGTTCGTCCTCCTGTGGCGACCAGACCTCCCGTAACAGCCTCATCCGCTGCTCCGGTGACTGCATCACAAGCACCGACCGCAAGTACGACAGCCACAACGGCGTCACCAGCATTGCCTGCAGCTGCCAAATCGGGCAGCGCTGCACCTGCAGCATCCTCCCCGGCATCGAGCAAGCAGTCAGCCGGTACAACGGTGACCGCAACACCAGCAACACCAGCGACCGGCACTACCACTGCTGCTGCTACTGAAGCCAAGGCGGTCGCGACTGTACCTGCCCCGGTCACACTGGCTCCCAAGCCAATCACCACGCCCGTCTCTCTTCCACGACCTCCCATAACAACGCCGTCTTTGCCCAGGCCGCCGAGCATCAGTCAGAACAACAATGCCTCAATTGCCAATTCGAGCGGTGCAACGGCCTCCGCGGTTGGAACTGCCACCGCCGCTGGAACGCCGACGCTCCCGAAAGCTCCTGTTCAGCCAACAAATCCGGCGACAAAGCCTGGCAGCCCATCTGCTTCCGCTGGCCCCGCTGCTCCATCGCCTGCCGCGCCAGCTACTGCAGCTACTTCTGCAACACCGTCTACGGCTTGCAGTCCTGCACCCGCTGCGGCCTTGGCAGCCTCGAAGCCGGCAACACCTGCAACCAACACTGCTACCCAGACACCCGTACGCCCAGCTGGTCCGCCTCCTCCTCCAGCGATCGATGCCGTTTTGGTCTCACGGGTGAACGCTACAGCAGCGCTCAACCCGGAACTGCAAGAGTTGCTTCACATTGCAGCTTCGGGCAAGGCCAATCCTAACCAGCTCAAGGCGCTCGGGGTCTGGATCCAGGCCATCACTAACCAACTTCGACAGGACGAGGCGCGCAATGCAGCCGCTGCTAACAATGCAGCGGGCCCCTCAGGTTCGCGTCCTGGCAATGCAGGCGCTACGGCTGACGGCAAAAAGACCAAGAAGAACAAGGTTGACGAGGCTGCCAAAGCCAGCAAGAAGCAAGCCAAGATTGAGGAACGTGAGGCGAAGAAGAAGGCGAAAGCTGAAGCAAAGGCGAAGGCTCAGGCTGACAAGCAAATGGCTCAAAAACAGCAGAAGGAGAAGCAGCAATTGGTGCAACAGCAGCTCCACCAGCAACATCAGCCACAGCCGTCGAACAAGCTTCGCCATCCTCCTCCTGGTTGGCCTACTGACGGTCCTCCGAAACCTCCGGTTATCATTGTTGAATTCCGCGAGAACCCCAGCATGCGTTTCATTCTTCCACTGTGGAAGTGTCTCGTTGAGCGTACCGAGGGCACCGAGCGGCCTCCTGCTCCCAAGATCAAGAAGGAAAGGCGCAGCTTTTTCGACAATGACTCGGATGACGAAGAAAGCCAGCGGATCGAGCCTGAGCTCAAATTGGGCTTCTTCGCTCCTTCGTTGGGGTCGGATGCTGCCGATGGGAGCGGGCTGCGTGAGCTCGAAGAAGAACTCAAGCGCAAAGCTGCCGAAGAGGCCAAGCTGAATGCTGCCAACGCTCCTTCGAACGCAGCTCAAGGCAATGCCACAGGCAACGGAGCTGGCGGCACGGGTTCAACAGCAGCAGAAGTAGCAGCTCCAACCACCGACAAAAGCGAAGAAGCCGCAGCGGCTGGCAAGAAGAAGAAAGGAAGCGGTGCGGCGGGCAACAAGAAGGGCAACAAAGCGGTCAAGCAAGAACCTCTTGACATGGACTTGTCGTCAGACTATCAGAGCAAGAAGCACGAGGTCTACCCGCTGACCTGGGCTATCGAGGGCGGGGTAACCGAGAGTCTCTGGGAGGCTTTCGGTCGCGTACCGGGCACTATGACTTGCCAGCCAGTCAAGCGAGAGCCCGAAATCGAGCTTGAGCCTGATGTGGCCGAGTTCCTGGTCCCCGAGATCCGATATCACTTGCTGGATCTGCCTATGGAGGAGATCAAGATTCAGAAGGAGACCACAGACACGTTCGTCGACCTGTTCAGCCACATGCCTGATCGACGCTTCATCCTTCCACGTGTCGCCCCTGCTTTGTTGCCTCAAGGCTTGGAAGACCATCTGCAAGACCGGTTTGCGGTGCGCCCGCAATGCGTCCAAGGTCGTCCGATTGTCAAGCGCAAGGCTGGAGCGCGCGAGGATGATGTCAGCTTCTCTTACGAAGGCATTGGGCTCACTGTCATCGGACCCAACGGCGTCAAGACCGAGCCTGGAGCCGCTCCTCCTAAACCACCCAAGCGGAAGAGACACGTTGCAACACACAATCCTGACGGCTCGATCAAGAGCTGCGGAGCTTGCGGAAAGACCAAGACGCCGATGTGGCGCCGTGGTCCCAAGGGACCGTCGCAACTGTGCAACGCCTGCGGTGCTCGGTGGAAGGCGGGACGCTTGGTGGTTCCTGACGTTGCTCCACCTCCGATCATCGAACCAGAGGAGGACAAGTCGAAGGAAGAGGAGGCACGCAAGGAGGATGAAGCAAACGCATCAATGCACGGCAGCAACGCGCTGGTGATTCCACAGAGCACGAGCGTCGACTCTGGCAGCTTCAACGTCATGGCATCGAGTGGCGTGGGTGGTGGGCCAGCACCGTTTGGTGACCAGCTCTTCTCGCTCGCATCGGATGGCAAGAATGGAGTGGACTTTGGTTCGCCGCACTTGAGCCGCGGATCGGGAAGTCCAAGCCCATTCATCCGCTCGCCCATCCCTGAAGACGATGTGATGCCGGCATCGGTCGATCCGAGCATGCTATCGGGAAGCATTCGCGCATCTTCCGGCCGCCGATGAAAGCTTCTCATATGTTTACGACTCTTTACTTCTGACCATCGTCTACAACGAAATGTATTAGTACGAGAATATCTTGGTGTGTCTTCGCCTGTGTAGGCCGTGCTCCACACCACAGCGTCACCGTGGTACCGAACTATAGGTCGAGTCCTGATTCCTGCACAGTTCGGCAGGCCGGAAGGGCTGCCGTCTTCGGCTTGAGCTGCTTCTGCTGTTCGGCAGCGTTTGGCATCCCACGCATTCGGCTCATGCCAGCGCTTAGATACAGCAAGCAGCGTGCCTCTCCAACTTATAGTATCCCTCAGGCTCCTTGCTTCCAAGCAATTCAAAGGTCAAAGCGCTCCTGGAAGGCGAACGACTGGCTCACTTAAATATCGAAAGATAGGATTGGCTCTGCAGCCGATAAGATGAGCCCGTGAGCAGCGCAGAGGAAAAGCGCCGACGTCAGGTACCGGTACAGGCTTAAGCGGACGGCATCCTGGCGTGTCTGCAAACCACCAACGGGCGCAACAGTCTTTGCTCTGCTTGGACCGCCAAAGCCACAACAAGCAACGCACATCAACAACAAGAAGAAGCAGCGTTCTTGGCCTCGGCATATGCACATTCTCGACTGATGACTTGATTCATGCAGCAATATGCGAATCTTCCATGGCCGCGCGACACGAGCTCAACAAGCTTTGAGAACGTCGCAAGTCCGAGGCCAAGAACTCAAACTGGCAGCCGTCACCATCGCGAAGCAAATTCGGCTGGGCTCTGAGCCAAGGAAACCAGCTGCACAACGCCATCGCGCTCCAGCTGTCGAATTGAGCGATCAATTCAAACTCGAAATCCAAAGCCTTCGGATTCGAAATCCTTTATTTTTCACATCCAAATTCAAACATGCTGCTTCGTCCTGCGTCTGTGTTTGAGTGTTGTTTTCGAGCTTTCTGCATCTCCGCGCCGAGCTGCACCCAAACCAAAAGCGCCTCTTCAAGGAGCGTCTTTTACTCGCCGAGACAAAACATTGCAGTCAGCAGCGTGAACCCTTGGACTGCTGCACACATGCCGACCGCTATGTCCTTTCCAGTGAAGCCAGTGATCCAGTCACCATTTAATCGGGCACTGATCCCTTTATTCCCACTTAGGAACAGTCCAAAGACTTTGGCATACGCTGGAACGCACGCCGCACCCACTTTGCGTCGACGCAGTGGCCCTGTCGAACGTAACTTTACTGAATGCAGTATCTCGCCAAGGCGATATTGCGGTTTGGGTTGATGAGCTCGCGGCTAAGCCAGCCAGCAAACCTTCCTTCGATTCGATCTTAAAAATAACAGCGAACCTCTTCGAAAAAAAAAAAAAAAAAAAAAAAAAAAACCAAAGCAAGCCTTCGCTCGGGCACCGGTACAGTTTGCAAGCCCCCTCGATTTCTACCCCTTTTTCCTTTTTTCTAGTTTTCACTGTGCCGTCAAGACGCAGCCAAGCCAGCCAGTTGTCAAGGCTGGCGTGGCTTCCTGCAGTTTGTCATTCCGGCAAGCACAAGCACAAGCACACCAGGGTCGCGCGCTCATGTTCGAAAGGCTGTGCGTCAACCTAAGACCTGCCGACCCCAGGCCGCTCTGCCCATAATCTTGCCTGCTCGATCCTCAGACCATTCTTTCTCGTCATCACCATCATCCACCTCCACCCTCCCAAACGTATCGTCTTGTTCGCTCATCCAACCAAGGAAGCGAATGTTCGAGGAGGCAGGTCCACTAATCTCGCCCATCATGTCTTACCAACGACCCCAGGATCCGTACATTCACTCCAATGCGTCTCAATACGATGAGCGCTACCAGCAGCAAGCTTTCGGCCAGCAGGGCTACGAGCAGGGCTACGGTGCCGGTCAGCCCGGTGGATACCGTGACTACCCTGACCAGGCTTCCGGCTACCAACACTCGGCCTACAAGAAGTCCTCCGAGGGTCTCTACGGTGGTGCCGCTGGTGGTGCCGGCTACGGCCAGCAGCGCAATGCCGCTACTCAGGCTGCTGCCACTTACTCTTACGCCAAGCCCAAGAAGGGCGTTTCTAAGTGGGTGAAGATCGGAGTGCCCATCCTCATCCTTGTCATTGCTGGTGCTGTCGTCGGTGGTATCTTTGGTGCCCGTGCTGCCAAGAACAACAAGTCCAGCAGCGGCAACAGTGGCAGCGGCAGTGGTACACCCAATGTTCAGGGTGCTGATCTTTCCGCTGCTCAGCAGGCCGCCAAGCAGGGTGGTAACAACATGCTCTTCTACCAGGGCACCGACGCTTACGGCAACCCTGCCTATGTCTCGAGCCAGGTTGACACCTCGGTTGCCTCCTATGGTGGTGTTGCCCACAACCAGTCTTGCTCCGACTCGTGGGCTGCTACCAACAGTCTCACCGACCTTCGTCCTCATCCGCGTATCATGACCACTCAGGCCGAGTGGAACTGCCTGCCAACCAAGATCCAAAACGATGCCTACCTTACTGTCTGGAACTCCACCATTTTCAAGAACGCCACCGCATGGGCCGCCCAGCCTCCTGTTGAATACGTTGCCGATGGCGGATTCTCCGGTTCGGGTATCCTTGATGTCAGCCGTAACATCCAGCAGCGTGTCAAGGCCTGGGCTTATGCTTACAAGCTCACCAACAACACCCAGTTCAAGGACCGTCTCTACCTCGAGCTCAACACCGCTGCCGGTAACACCGCCACTCCCTTCGGTCAGAACGGCACGCACTGGAACCCCGTCCACTTCCTCGATGTTGCCGAGATGACTTCTGCGTTCGCCATGGCGTACGACTGGCTCTACAATGACTGGAACTCCACCGAACAGGCCATGATTCGTCAAGCTATCGTCGATTACGGTCTTGTTCCTGGTCAGAATCAGTATGCCACCGCTGACGGTTGGTGGAAGTTGCCCGCTGACGGTGACGGTAACTGGAACTGTGTTTGCAACGGTGGTCTCCTCACTGGTGCTCTTGCCATCCGTGGTGACGGTGATGCCAACCAGACCTCGATCGCAGACAGCATCATCAACTCTGCCCTCACCAACATGAAGGCCAACTGCATGAACGGTGTCTACAACGACGGTACCTGGACCGAGACCGCCAACTACTGGTACTTCGGTACCAACGCCCACGGACGTGCCCTTTCTGCCCTCATCTCTGCCACCGGTACTGACCAAGGTATGATGGCTCAGAACCCCAACTGGTACCAGACTTCGTACTTCCATATGTTCGTTTCTGGTGTCGGTGGTCTCTTTGCCTACGGTGACAACGGCCCTAACAAGTTTGCCACCACTGCCAACCAGCTGCTGCTGTACTCCAAGCTTTCCGGAGACCCTCGTCCCGCTGTCTACCAGCGTGACCGCGCTGACGCCGCCTTCGACCCTCTCAGCATGTTCTGGTACGAGCCCACCGCCAAGGGTGCCTTCTGGAACGGCCTTCCCCTCGACAGGTACTTTGCTGACACGCGCGGCTCGTGGGCCAGCATGCGTAGCTCGTGGACCGACCCCAACGCCATGTACATCGGCATCAAGGCCTCCAACCTCACTGGTCACCAGACGCACGGCGATCTCGATGTTGGTGACTTTGTTCTCGATGCGCTAGGAACCCGTTGGGCTGGCGAGTTCGGCAGTGGTGACTATCTCTCGACCGACTACTTCTCCAATGAGACCGCCTCGTCGGCTCGATGGACGTACTACCGCAAGGCTACCCAGGGTCAGAACACTCTTGTCATCAACATGCAGAACCAGGATGTCGCCAATGCGCTTCCAGTCAACAGCTTCGCAAGCACCAACGTCACCCAGAATGGCGATCTCAACTTCAAGCCTGCCACCACCGATGCTGCATACTTCAAGACCGACATGAGCACGGCCTACACGCTGCCTGCCGGCACCGTTCAGCGAGGTATTCGCTTCCTTAACGGCCGACGACAGGTGCTCCTCCAGGATGAGATCGGCCAGTCGAGCTCGATCACCGACGTTCAGTGGCGTGTTCAGACCAACGGTACCGTGTCCATCTCGTCGGATGGCAAGACGGCTACCTTGACTCAGTCCCAGATCACGGACCCCAACGCTGGTGTTGTTGGCACCGTCGGCTTGGGAGGCCAGAAGACCATGGTTGTCAAGATTTTGAGCCCCTCCAACGCTGTCTTCACCGTTGACGGCCCCCCTGCTACTCGAATCTACGGCACGGCCGTGTACAGCGCACCTCCCCAGCAGTCGGACCAACCCAACGATGGCGTCACTGCTCTCCAGATCAAGCTCGGCGGCACGCAGAATGCTGCACAGACCGTCCAGGTCTTGTGGCAGCCTCAGTGGAGCGACCTTAGCTCGGCCGACAACGCCACTCCTCCCTCGGTTCCCCTTGCCCAGTGGAGCCTCACCTCGCACAACTAAGCAAATGCGAGCCTGCAGGCTACGAAAAGCGCCACATAGCACAGCTGCTCTTGTCGCAATCATTTCGTCCTTCTTTTGCCTTCTCTCATTGATACATGGACAATCTGCGTTTGAACGCTCCGGCCTTTTTTTAACGGTCGATCAGATGAGATCTCGCCTCATCTCGTCTGTTTTGTCTTTCGTTCTTTCTATCACCTCTGTCTCGTTTTTTATCTGCTAGCACTGAACACTGCCTTGTAACTTGTGGTTCTATTTGACTTTGTCAATCCAACACTGTCATTTCCGGTTCTCTTGCTGCTTGTTTGCTTGTGTGGCATAGCGTGCTTGAATGCCCACGGGACTAAGTTCTAGCTTCAAAAGGTCCTTCGGACCTCCGGGCGGATAGGGTTAGGAGCAGTTCCGGAGCATATCCATTTCAACTTTGGTGAGTTGACGCCTTAGTCACATGCTGGTGAGCTTCACCTTAATCTTGATATCCGAGGAGAGACCACATTTCGACACTGCGGATGGCGGAACCTGCCCGAGGAGCAGCTTGAAGACGCCGTCGTGTATGACACCAAATTGTTCGCAAATTTATGGTACGTCAGACAGCCTGCGCATGCAAAGCGAAGAACGACGACAGGATCGACGAGTCGTAGCTGATCTGCACAATGGCGAGTGAGAAGAACACCGACCAAATGACCGACATGGGACATTGACAGATGGCCTCGGTGAGGTTGTTCGTGGTTGGTGCTACGAGCACTGCGCTCGACGACCCCGTCGAAACGGTCGCCAAATTTCAACCAGCTTGTCGCGCGAGTTGACATCGACGAGACGCTACTACGCACCAATAGTATTGACACCAAGCACAATCTCTTGTCTGCCGTGAGAGATGTCCACACTACACTCCATCCCTTGTCTGCCGTCAAAGAAATTTACGCCACGCGGTTCTACATCATCCGTGCGTCGGGTGCACTCGATAGGGACACCTCTGTGTATAGTGCGGAGCTGCGGGCGCGTGTCGCAGCATTGTCGAAATCGCGTCCATCGTCCAGCGCTCACCTTTGGGGCACTTCACCTAGGCTCTAGCGTGCAATCCCTTTCACACTGTCAAGCAGCCCCGAGGAAAGCGCAAGTGCTCCGAGTGCAGCGCTGCCAAGCACAATCAACGTTTCCGGTCGAGACAGTATAGTTATTGACCGCACTGTTGCCAGACCGAAATCCATTTGGCGACAAATTTGATAAGTATCAGGCCGAAACTTAGGGCCAGCTTGGGCCTCGGACTCCCACGCTGATCATCGGAGCCAGGAGCCCAACGAGGAGGGTCCCACGAGCCAACAGCGGAACCTGCTCAAACGGAACTGGTCGAAGCCACATCTGAAACCGTCAACACAAATGAGGCAGAGCCCCAGCAGGAGGATTCTTATCTCAGCAATCCCAGCAGTCAAGGCGGTTACGCAGAGGAAATGTCAGTTGTATGGGCAGACGAGCGACGAAGGCAAACAGCATTATGACCAGTATCTGGCCAAGAAGAGTCGAGCGCAATAATGCCAAACGAGATCGGCGTCCTCCATTCTGCTCGTTTTCCACTTGTCCGCTGTGCTGCTGATCGTCTTGATCCGCAATCCAACTTCTATGCCGCGGTATTGTAGCTAGCAGAGGAAATATGTGTCGCTTCAAGCTCTTTTCCCAGATGACTTGATATATGGCCTCTCCAATCTGCAGATCGTCGAGCTGCACGTGAACGATGCCCTTGGCGTCCGGCTTGGATCATTGGCGACGACGGAATTTCACTCCCCTGCTCTTTGCGTCTTTTGGTCAACCAGCGCAAAGGCGGACTGGGCATGGTAATTCGAGTCCACACTCTACAGCTGCGTGATCACCAAAAGTAATGGGGAAATGCTGTGCCAAAATAACAACGAGGATCTGGAGATATGAGTCGAGCGTGGAGGAGTGTGACTACTGTAACGAAGTCTCGGTGCAGGCGCAGATCCCTTTGTGTCTGTATCAGATGGATAATGCATTGGCTCAACTTGCCCAATGAAATCAAGCGCACAGAACATTGTGCGTGCGGAAGAGTGGGTCGATGGTGGATCGACCGCTGGGCGCAAGCATCTCCACGGTTCCAACATACGATAGCGAGCTTCTCGCTTCAGAACAAAGCATCCAGTCCAGAAGACTCGATTTTTACAAAGTGCTGGGCAGCTACACCAGCTTTCGAAAGGGTAGGCCTCAGTCTCAGATATCCGGTTCGAAGCCAAACCAGGCCTGTTGGCAACAGGACCCTCTTCAGGCGAGAGCGGTAGATAGTGAGTCAGCCTTTTCCGGAACCACCGCTGCCCTGTCACGTTGGCCGCCAACGCTAACCGCCGCTATCCTGTGCTCATGGCAGCCTCTCCCACGATCAAAGTCAGACTAAAAGCCTCAACTATGTCGTGGTGAGGGAAGAGGTGTGTGTGTGTGAGGCGGATGGACCGACAAAGCGCCAAAGCGCCAAGGTAGGCTGATACGATGAGAGGGAATGCATGAGTGAAGCCGCATGAGTGAGATGCGGGGGAGGGAGTTCCTTCCGTATTGTCACAATGCAAGCGCGTGGTTCCGAACCTGAGGCTTGAGAGGTGGAGAGATGGCTGAGCTGGGTCTGCGCCTTGCTTGGCCAGCTGAGCATTTGGTTTGCGGCAACAGCAGCAATGGGTGTTTTGGAGCCTCTTGCACCCATTGTCTCAGCAGCATAGTCGGTCCGTGAAGAGCAACCATCTCTACGCCGCACAATCAAACCAACATGCAATAATGATACCAAAGGATTCTTCATGTGCTTACATTGGGAGACTCGCTGCTGTCACGCTCTGCAAACGCCAAAGTCACCAAATCAAGCCGATTCTCTCGCTCGCTTGCTCTATAGGATCCATCCTTGCTCGCTGCCCTTGCTCAGCTCCATCATCCTCGTCCTCGTCCCGTCCGCGTTGCTCCCCGTCATACCTGAACATTCTCCTCTTGGTCGCTTTGGTTTCATCAACTAGCGATCCTTCGCTGCTGCTCCCTTCAAAATTCAGGGTCAGGATCGCCGGCAACCGCCTTTAGATCTTCACGGCCACTTTAAGTTACGGTTCGTGCGTTCCGTCCCCTGGCATTTCCGCGCTACTTTACTATCGTCGAGGCCGGCTCCCCACGGCAGGTCTCATCGCAAACGGGCTCTGCAACATGATTCGTTCAGGATCTCGGCCGCCCTTGTCCAGAGCCATTCCTGTTTCGACAGAGCTGATCCTGAATTAGTCGTGGACAAGCACTGCTTATTGTGTCGATAAAAGAGCACTTACAAAGCTGAACCGCACGTTGGTAAAGTTGTCGGGGCTAGAAGAGATTCCGAGGGAACGCGTGTGAAAGGGGCATTTTCTAATACTGTACGGCGGCGGACACCTGTCCAAGTGCGGTAACCTCTCCACAAACCCCGCACTTCTCCTCCTTCAAGCGATCAAGCTTACACCAGCACAGCCAAACTTCTTCTTACACCTTCTTACACCACTTCCACCTCATTTTTGATCCAGGTTCCTCATCGCCCGGATAGCAGGATCGCGCTTGACCAACCACACCTACATAGATCCAAGATGCCTGTCCCACCCTGCACGCAGCCTCCCTTGATGCCGGAGTATCATGATGTGATTATCGTTGGAGCTAGCATCTCAGGCATTGCCATGGCTTGTCAGCTCAAGCACAAGTTAAAGATTCACGACATTAAGATCCTCGAAAGGACGGAGGACCCTTCAGGCACTTGGACATCGAATTCTTACCCAGGATGTGCATGTGATGTTCCCGCTCCCGTCTACTCGTTCTCATTTGCGACCAAGGGCAACTGGACGTCTTTCTACCCGCGCCAGAGGGAGCTCAAGCAATACTTTGGCGAAGTGGCTGCACAGCATGATCTGCAAAAGAACTTCCACTTTCAGACGACTGTAGAGGAGGCGAGGTATGACAAGGATACGGGGTTGTGGCATTTGTGGAGCAAGGATTGGAGGAAGGATGGGAAGGAGGGCGACAAGCACCATTTCGTTTGCAAGTTCTTTGTTTCTGCTGTCGGAGGACTCTCCCAGCCCAAGCCTTGCGATATTGAGGGGCACGAGACCTTCAAAGGGCCTATCTTCCATACTGCCAAATGGGACCATTCCGTCAACATCGACGGCAAGGACGTGGTGCTTGTGGGGAACGGCTGTTCCGCCACCCAATGTGTGCCGTATTTGGCAGAGCATTCCAAGTCATTGACGCAATTCGTCCGCTCAAAGCACTGGATCGCACCGAGACCGCACAACCCCTTCGACCTGATCCCCGGCTTCAAGTGGCTGCTGCAACGCTCGATCTTTGTTCGCAAGCTGCATCGCTTGCTCATCTGGCTTGTGCTCGAGTCGCACTTTATCGTGATCCTGCAAAACCCGCTCGGCCGCCTCTTCCGCTGGAACTGGCGACGCAAATGCACAGCGCACGTCAAGCGAAATGCACCCAAGGAATACTGGCCCATCCTGCTGCCCAAGGAGAACGAGCTGATGGTGGGCTGCAAGCGACGCGTGATCGACGATGACTACCTCCCCACTCTCCGCCGGCCTAACGTCAAGCTCGAACCATCAAAACTCGTGCGTATCGAACCGAACCACGTCATCACAGCCGACGGCAAGCGTATCAAAGCCGACGTGATCGTCATGGCGAAAGGATTCGAGCCGCACCGAGCGGGTGCTCCGATGACCATCTACGGAGTGTACCGAACGCTGCACGAGCACTGGGACAAGTACGGCGAGGGCGGTATGATCGCGTACCGCTCGTCGCTCAACTCTGGCTTCCCCAACATGGGTCAGATCAACGCAGCCAACACAGGCACGGGCAACCAATCGCTCATCTTTGCGTCCGAGTGCACGGTCGACTTTTTGCTGGAACTCGCCAAGCCCGTCCTGGGCGCTGCCACGCCCCCGAGAGCTGCGATCGAGCACATGCCCGGCACTGAGGTGGACGACCACATCGCGCGCGCCAAAATCCCCACGTTCGAGGTCAAGCTCAAGGCGGAGCTGGACGAGCAGCACTGGATCGCGTACGCGATGAGCAAACTCGTCTTCACCAGCGGCTGCAAGAGCTGGTACATTGACGAAAGGAGTGGAAGGGTGACGAGCATGCAGCCCGACTGGCAGGTCAACTTCATGCTCAGGAGCATGTTCCCCAAGTGGCAAGACTTTACCTACACGGGGCTGAAGAATGGTCATCACAGGCCTGATTCGGTGCCGTGGTGGAAAGTGGTGGGAAACAAGTTGGGGTTGGGACACGTCAAGTATATCGATCCCAAGCTCACGCCGCAGATCAACAGGGCGGCGATGGATGCCTAGATTCACTGCTCCTTCTATCAATTCTATGACTTGACCGTTTTGACAGTGACTGAATGCAGTGTTGCCTTGTGACTCCCGCAAGATGATGTCGAGAGGCCGTAGTATGCGTGGATGGAGAAAGGGAGGGGAGCAAGGTTCTCTCGCGCGAAATCGTCCGCTTTGATTTTTGCACGAATCTCTTATGTTAGCCGGAAGCAGCCGTGGAGGTTTGCGAGAAAAGGGACCCACCCAAAAGGGTCACAAGAGCGCAGCCAAAAATTTCTTTCCAAAGCTGTGAACAACGAAGAACAAATTTGGCAGCAAAGCCATTCATTCAACTGAGAATTGGCTCAGCTTAGCCCTTTCTTCCGGTGTGGAAAACTCGGATAGCGGCAGAGGTAGATTTCTCAAGATTGGGCCTTGTGTGTCATAGGTCTCGTTTGTCGTGCAGCTTTCGCTTCTCAAACATCACTAACCCTTCACTACGCCTGTCACACTAAACGCTCGTCTGTTGGCCAAGTTGGCTCTCTAGCACTCGGAAGCACTCTTGCTCGTTAGCACAGCATACCATTACGGACCGGATTCGGCTGTCAAGCACCGAGGATCGACTTGGACCACGCACATCATCAGGACTTTTCCCTTGTATAATCTCTGAGCGGCATCATCAGCACCAGCAGCAGCTTGCCGGCTCATCACTGCATCAAGGTGTTACAGCAGACTCTCGCACCAGCAGCGCACGCAGCATCACCCCGCTCAGCTCTCAGCACACCGACGACGTGGCAATTGCACTCTTTGCTCGACCACGCACGACTCTTCCCTCCTCCTTCGCTTTCAGCAACATTCACATAGCTAATCCACAATGGCGCACGCGGACCACACACGCGACCCATGCCCGTGGGTCATCCTTAACGATTTCGGCGGTGCGTTCGCCATGGGCGCCGTGGGCGGGACGATCTGGCACGGCATTAAGGGCGCACGTAACTCTCCGCGTGGCGAGCGACTGCCTGGCTCGCTGTCCGCGATCAAGGCACGCGCACCCGTGCTCGGCGGCAACTTTGGCGTGTGGGGCGGCATGTTTTCCTCGTTCGACTGCGCGGTCAAGGGAATCAGGCAGAAGGAGGATCCCTGGAACGCAATTATCGCAGGGTTCATGACCGGTGGTGGTCTCGCGATTAGGTCGGGCCCAAAGACGGCTATTGGGAGCGGGATCATGTGCGGGATCCTGCTAGGCGTGTTCGAGGGTGTAGGTGTGTTGATGCAGAGGATGATGGCGGAAGGGAATAAACAGGTAGCACCGATCATCCCGGATACCCTCCCAGGAACGGCGCCACAAGGAGCTATCCCCGCACCGCAATAGACACAAACACATCACCATCATACCTTACACTATGCATCACCACCCAATCACTACCACTACATCCGTCGTGGTCACAAAAGTCCCAACACCACCACCACCACTTCTTAGCTAATGGCTCGGCTCGGCTCGGTTTACATCAGTCTCTCTCTCTCAGCTTTCTTCCCTTTTTGTGCTTGTACCAGCGCCCTCCGGCCCAGCTCACTTTGCAATGCAACAACGACCTCACAGCGGGTCAGAAACCACAAAACATCACACTACACACAGCAGGTCTGATTGGGGAAGAAATCGGCTTGCTTTCAAGCGATAGAAAGAGTCTACTCCTTCTTCTCGTCCCTCTCCTTATCTCGAGGCTTGCGGAAGCAGAGGAACTCGAGTGCGGTCGCTTTGCGGCTCTGCACCAAAATCTGCTTGACTCTCTCGAGCTCGCTATTCAGCTCCTCCCTCTCTGCTCCCGAGCTGGAGCCCTTTTGGTACTTTTGAGAAATCGTCTCGTACACTTGTTTGAGCAGCGCTTCTGCATTTGGCGAGATGAACGCGGCGAGAGTTTGGTGCATGAACTCGATCTCGAGCGTGGCTTGGAGCATCCCTCCCATGCCGAATCGCGTGATGCGCTGGAACGACTCCAACGTCACTCGTGCGAGCTCGTCAACAAGCGTACTGATCGTGCGCGACACGAGCGGCGGAGCGATGCTGCGCACATGCGCATGCACTTGGACTAAAGACAGCAGCGATTCGTAGATAAACGAATGCACCACCGCCGGCTTCGGAATGCGGGCCCAGTCGATACCTGAGGATAAAATACTGTATGAAATAATCTCGGAAATCGCACCAGCCTTGCGCTTGACATAGTCGTTGAACAGGATCCCATCGAGCTGTGTAGAGACTTCATTGAGCGTGGCCACGTCTTGGTCCATGCTGACCGCGTAGGCGTCGGAGAACTGCTTGACGAGACTTGGGATAATGACGCGCGAGAGGTGCGAGAGGTTGGTAACGCTGAGCAAAACGCGCGTGTCGAGGTCGCGCACATCCACCGCCGCTCCTGGCTGGGACGGGACTGTCTGCACCGACAGCGCCGTGCGTGGTTCCAGCGGGCTATACTCTGAAAACGCCAGATGCACCAGTCCGTCCAAGAACGCATATAGCGCATCCAGGAATGCCCCCTTGATGCGCGATGTAAACTCTGGCGGCACGGGCTGATCTGCCGACCTCCCCTTGCCGCGCGCTTCCAACGCCGACAGCGGCGTCGACGGCGACCGCCCACCGGCGAGATGGAACGCCTGCCGCGCATTGCTTTTATGGAACGCCGCGATCTCGCGCAGATGCAACGTCGTCGCCTGAACATCCGCGTTCAGCGTCCAATCTTCCAGCATGTGAAAGATCTTGGCATCCTCCTGCCAGATCACACACAGCACCTGGACGAAGCTGAACCGCGCATTCGTCAACAACCCACGCAACGAGCTTGCACTCGCGATTCCCAGCAGCGCCAAGTCATTGCACGACTCGACCAGCAGCGTCAACGTTTGCCGCAAGTAGTGCGCTGTGGTCGGCGAAGATGTCACTTGCGGCACCCATTCAGGCAGCGTCGTCGGCAGAGGCTGGCGGGAGACGATGGTGATGTCTGTGAGTGAGAACAGATGCGAAACGAGGTTGATGTATGCATCTAATGCTTCCACCGCCCAGGCTTTGTTCTGCGGAGCGATCTTGGCCGCGCCCTCGGTGTCTCGACTTGCTGACGCTGCTGCTGCTGTGCGGCTCTTGCTCTTTGTGAATTTGCCTTCCGCATGGCTCTTGGCGACGCGCCAGAAGCTGGGTAGCGAGCTGCCGATCGTTTCAGACAGCGCCTTGACGAGGTCGTGGGTGCACTTCCACACTTCGGCCCCGATGCATTTGTCAAAACTCGCGTCGAGTCGGCCGGTCAGGCGCATGCTTTTCTGGAGATCTCTGGCGCGTTCGCGTTCCGAGATGCTGCTGACAGGGCGTCGGGCAGCGCGAGCAGCTTCGATTCGAGCAATACCGGCATCGAAGGTCTGGCGCATGAGCGTACGCAGGTGCTGGTTTTGTGCTTCGAGGTAGATCGTCACGGGATCGTCATTAGGGTCGAGCTCGAGCAGGATCTCGATCGTCTTTTCCTGCTCTTCAACACTGCGCCTTGGCTCCCTGAGTTGGGCGGTGAGGCGTGATTGCATGTCCTTCATGGTCGCTTCGACGGCATCCCACACTTTGGCAAAGACGCGCTTCTGCTGCACATCGCTCGGCATCCCACCGGCCGAGTCTGGTGTCTTTGCTGTGTTGCCCACGGCCAGCAACTGACCGGGTCGACTGTCAAGCAGATACTTGCCCTTCTTGTAATCTCGCAACGCCATATCGTATCTACCCATTTCGACCGATTCGGACAGAGACCCGGGCAGGTTGAAGAAGAATTTGGACCTTTCAAACACTCCCAATGTCGACCTAAGCTTGACCGTCTTGAGGTTGTTTTCGAGCACGGGCATGAAAACCTGGTCTGCCTTTGCGCTTGCGTTGGCCAGGATATTGTTGAGATTCGCAACGCCGTAGTCTGCCTGTGGCTGCAGCGGTCCGCCTTCGGTATCGCGCATTTCTCGATATACTCCGTCTGTTGTCGCCTTGACGGCGACGAAGCGGTCAAAGTTGTCCTCCACCAGCACCTTGAGCGCTTCGGAGCGTTGGTCGATGCTACTCTTGAGATGCTGAATACCATACGACAGATCTGCGAACGTGGCATCGGGGTGAATGGTGGAGAGAAAGATCTTGGCGTCAAACGCTTTGGACGAGAGCGAGGTTTGCATCTTGGCTTCCTTGGGCAGGCCGCGGAAGGTGGCCATGGAAGAACGCAGACCAAGCGGGTCTGGTTCGTCAGCGACGGCTGTGGAGGAAGCATCATCTTTGTCTGTCTCGACTTCGGTGGTATGCCATCGTGTAGGTTCGAGCGAATCAAGGTGATACGCCTTGAGGAGTTCGGCTTCGTCGATCTGGAGACTCATCTTGAACGCCGCGTATGGAGTGAAGCGCAAAATCCTGTGAGGTGAGAGCCGTTTGTGGGTTTGCGGGCGCCCAGCGCCACAAGTAATGGGAGGCGTGGATGGCCCGAATGGCCTGTCGATGCCATGTGAAGTAGGTAGTGCTGTGACTGTCGAGAGAAAGAGAGGATAGGTCGGTGGAAAGTGACATGCGGTTGTTGCGGAGTGTGTTGGTCGGTGCGCTCTGCAAAAAGTTGAATTTGTTAAGCTGTGTGTAGAGTAACAAAATCGATTTTTGCAGCTGAGTTCGAGCCATAAAATTTCCGCCAAAGTGGAGCTGAGCAACAAGAAGACCCGATTCCTTCCTGATTCCGTTCCACCTGTGCTTCTTGACAAACACACAAGGTGACAACCATGTCGGTGGCAGTCAAGCTCCAGTTCGAGCAGTCCACCACGGACGCGCTCGAATCGTGGCAGCAGTCGATCCGCGACAATGCTGTCAACATCATCCAGAGAACACTTCCCGCCAAGATCCTCTCCCTCAATGCAAAGATTGCTGACGTCGACAGCAACAAGGACCATCTCTTCTCCAAGACACGCTACTTTGACCCAACTCCCGTCGGGACGGATGTCAACGTCTATCCTGCGTCCTCCTCTTCATCTGCATCGGACGAAGGCCAGAGCAAGAAGCGCAAGACAACATCCGACGGTGCTGCCGCCAACGGCTTCGCTCCCTCCTCGACCTCCTCAGAAGACTCGGCACATGTCTTTACCGGCATCGTCCACACTCCCGTCTACCTCACAAACGCCTTCACCGACCTGCGTGCAGAATGGGACGAGCTGATCGAGCTGATGGACGCGCTCAAGATGTACATCAACCTGCAAATGCCGCAGATCGAAGACGGCGATACCTTTGGCGTCTCGATCCAAGAAGAGGCGCTCAACGAGATTGTGCGAACCCAAGACTCGGCGTACAACCTCATCGCCACTCCCTTCACCTACCACTCTGCACGAGGCGATCTCGCGGCAAAGCTAGTCAGGTACCCAGGCGTCAAGGATTATGCAGAGGCCATCAAGGAGCATGATAGGAAAACGGTGTATAGGCTCAAAATGCACTTGACGGATATGAGAAACATGTACGCCGTCGTCTTCGACATTCTCAAGAAGAATATCGCCAAAATTAGCAAGCCAAAGAGCGGCAACCAGATGGGGAGCTACGGCTAAAGTGATACTCGATTTTGGCCAATTCAGCACAATGCGATGCTTGACACTCATTTTTCTATCGTGAACAACCACAACCCAACTTGCTGCCATTGTACTTTTATCATACTCTCACATCTTGATCACATCAACGAGCAGTCGATTATCCTCGATCACTCGGTGTCGATACGTGCAGAAACAGGGAACAACGTGCGTATATGAATGCAATTCCTATCCAATCCAGACGATTGAGGTTTATATACAAGATGCTAAAACTAATTGACCAACTATTCCTTGTTCCACACCTACTGCAGTGCAGCAGTCGGCTTGACGTTCTTGACGATCTCGTCTCTAGTGATGCTACTCCTTTCACACATGCTTCTGAAGATGCCATCCTCCCTGTCATACAGCTCGAGCGGGCTGGCATATTCGGCCAATTCGCCCTTGTCGAACACTGCAATCCTGTCGTACGACAGAATCGTCCTCAGCCTGTGTGCAATGCAGAGGATGGTGCGGTTGCCAAACTCCTCACGGATCGTCTGCTGGATCTTGGCATCCGTCTCGAGATCCACCGACGCCGTCGCCTCGTCCAGCAGGATGATCTTGCTGTTCTTCACAAGAGCGCGAGCGAGAGAGACGAGGGAGCGCTGACCAACGGAAAGGTTGGCACCTTCTTCAATGACAGTGTCGAGGTTGAGGCGCGAGACGACAGTGCGCGTGGTAGGGGTCGAGTCGCCAGAGACGGCGAGCGCCAACTTTTCGTCAACGACCGAGGCGGCTGAGCTGGACGGCTCCGTGGCGGCAGCGATGGGCGTGATGGGAGTTGCGGCGCCGTGCGTGTGCGTGTCATCGCCGATCAGATAGGCTCGCTTGAGCGCGTCGTTGAGGCGCGCATCGTCGTAGATGCCGAATGGGTCCAAGTTGGAACGAAGCGTGCCACTGAACAGCAGCGGATCCTGTGGCAAAATGGCCAGCTTTCGCCTCAGGTCCTCCAGCCCAATCTGCCCAACGTCGACTCCATCGATCTCAATCGAGCCCTTGTTCAGCTCGACAAGTCGAAGCAGAGCCGTCAACAACGAACTCTTACCGGCACCGGTACGACCGACAATACCGACCTTTTCGCCCGAGCCCACTTCGAACGAGATGCCCTTGAGCACCGCCGGCAGACCGGGCCGGTAGCTGAGCCAGATATCCTTGAACGAGATGCGGCCCTCTTCGGGCCACGACTCGCGCACCGGGTTGTCCTCCCGCGTCTGCGCCTTCTCCTGCTCCAGCTCCTCGGCGTAGAACAGCAGACGCTCGACCGAAGCAGAGTCGTTCTCCACCTCGGCAATCTGACGCGTCATCCACGAGAACGCCTGAGCCACAGTGAGCATGTACGTGAGAGCGATACCGGCGTTACCGCCCGTGATCGGCGTCGAGCTAGCAGTGGTGAGGAGGGCGACGATGAGCACGAGAAGCGCACCGAGCATGTCGAGGCGAACACCGAGCCATCGCTGGTTGGTGATGCTGAGGTAATAGGCACGGTTCTCGATGTCCACGCGCTTCTGGTTTTCCTTGATGAACGTCTCGGTCTCGCGGTACGCTCGGATGGTGGCAAGACCAGACAGAGTCTCGGAGAAATGCGAGTACAGGCTCGAACGAAGAATCGCGTCCAGACGCTTAACCTCTCGTGCCGAAGAGCGGTAGAAGAGCGCTCCAAAGAAGTAGAAGACCAGAACGACAGCAACCGCAATGACGAAGTAGTGCGTGAGAATCGTGATAAGGATAACGGCACCGGCGACGGAAGCGAGCGTGTTGGCAGCCATACGAACGGCATCAGCCAGCTGGTTGTCAACGACATCAACGTCCTTGGAGAATCTGTTCATGATACGTCCAATAGGCGTAACGTCGAGCCAAGCCATAGGAGCGTAGACGACACGCTGGATGGCCTCGTGGTGGAGGCGCTTGCAGGCGTAGTAACTGAGGAAGCCCATGGCGCAACCCATAATGAAAGTGAAGATGGTCATCACGATACCCAGCATGGCGTAGATACCCATGTAGAAGCCGATCGGCTTGTGGAAGTGATCCTTCTGCCACCAAATGAGCCAGTACGAGTTGAGAATGTTGGTCACCTGCATCAGGGTGATGCTCGCGATACAGATCGGCACCATGTAGATGCCGCGACCAAACTTGAAATACGAGATGTACACACGGGCAGAGACGGAACCAGTGTTGCGCTCCTCGGCTTGCATCAGAGCACCGGCCTTGTCGCCCTTACCCGAAAGGTTGGCGCGCTCAGCCTTCTTGCCCTTCTTGCCGTCCGCGTCCTCGATAGCCTCGGCTTCGTCTTCTTTCTTTTCCTCTTCGTCCTTCTCCTTCTCACCGCCGAACTCAAGCACGAGACGCTGGAAGGGTCCGTTGGCCGAGTTAAGCTCGTCGTAGGTGCCCATCTCGACAATGCGGCCATCCTCGAGAGCAATGATGCGGTCGACGTCAAGGAGGAAGTGGAGAGCATGAGTGACAAGAAGCACAGTGGTGCCCTTGGAGCGCAGGCCCATGATGGCATTGTAGAAGAGGGCTTTACCGACGTGGGCATCGACGGCCGAAAGCGGGTCATCGAGGCAAACGATCTCGGCGTTGTAGTAGAGCGCACGCGCGATGTTGACACGCTGCTTCTGACCACCACTGAGATTGACACCCTTCTCACCGATTTCGGTGAGGTCGCCGGCAGGCAAGATAGCAAGATCGGCTTCGAGCTCTGATACCTTGACGGCTTCCCAGTAGCGTTCCTCGTCCCAGGGCTGACCAAAGAGAATATTGTCACGGAGAGTGGCGTTCTGAATCCAAGCGCTCTGAGAGCAGTATGCGACACGCTCGCTACCCCACTGAACGGATCCTTCGGTTTGTCGCATCTCACCAATGCAGGCCTGAAGGAAGGAAGACTTGCCTGAACCGACAGGACCGACAATGGCGACAAGCTCACCCTTGGGGATGGTAACATTGATGTGAGACATGGAGAAGGGCTCTTGCGCTGCCTCTTCCTCGGCCTGTGAGACGGCGGTGACATCTCCGACGGTAGGCTCGAGCTGCTTCTCCGTGAGGACGGCCTCGTCCTCGACGTCGGCTGTCGCATCAGCTTGTTCAGCCTGGATCTCCTGCAGGCGGCGTTCGTTGTCGGTGTTGGCATTCTTGGCCGTGACGGGAGCAGGCAGGTCAGGAGCGTTCGCGGATGGAACCGGCGACTTGCCATGCAGTTTCTTGGGCTTGCCAAACATACCCTTGCGCGGTTTGGATCCGGAGTCAGAAGCGCCCTTGGCTCCATCGGCACTCTTGGCGCCTCCTTTGCCTTTTGTCTTGGACTCAAGAGCCTCATCAGCCTCGACAGTCTCCCAGCGGAAAGAGCCATCGCGGACAACAAGGGCGAACTTGCTGTCCTGGTCGTGCTCGATCACGTCCTCGAGCTGTTCAGCAGTGAAGACGGTGTAGAGACGATCGAAGGCGTTCTTGGCGTCGGTTGTAGCGGAGAGGGAGAGCGGAAGGAACATGAGAGGCATACGCAAAAGCTGGAAGAGCGTCAGCGACGGGAAGACGATGGCCGGGTTGAGGTCGTGACCAGTCAGACTGTAGACAACAAATGCCAGGACAGCTGCGAGAATGGGCAAACTGAAGGCGATGGCGTTGTTGGCAGAACGAATGATGAGGATCTTGCGAATGCCATTAAGCTCGTTCTTTCGAATGTCGTAGATGCGCTCGAGGAACTTGGACTCATGCGAGAAAGACTTGACAATACGCATGCCACCAAGCACCTCCTGAATGGTCTTGGCGCGCGCGTCGGTCCACTTCATGGAGGCTCGTCGGATGCGGAAGAGCGCCTTCATGGCTTGCATCTGCAGGGGTGTTGCCAATGCAAAGATGGCAAAGCCGGCGAGCGCTGAAGGACCGAGCTGAGTGAGGAGGATAACGATGCAGATGATCATCTGGACGGGAGCGGCAAAGACGACGGAGAACCAAGCAGAGGCAAAATCGATACGACTGCAGTCGGTGGAGATGTGGTTGATGAGCTTTCCACTTGAGCGAGCCTTTCCGTTCATCTTCATGGCGCGCTCAAAGATGGCGGTGATGAGGGCGGCACGCGATTCGACACCGCACGACATGGATCGCCAGAAGAACTGATGGGTACCGAGAGAAGAGATCATCTGCATGAAGAAGAGCGCAAAGGACAGACCGACACCGTGACCGACAGGAGGACCAGGGCGGCCGAGGGCGTGGGCCGCATAGAGTTCTTGAGCGTACTTAATGATAGCCTTGAGCACGAGTGGCGAAGTGATCAGAGCAGCATCACCAATGATCTTGAAGATGAGACCGGACCACAGCTTCCAGCCGAGCTGGTCATGCATGGCCCAAACGAGCGAAGGCTTCTTGTGACCGGAGGAATCCTTGGGAGTCTTGGGTGGCTTGGGCTGTCCAGGCTTGGGAGGGCCGGCGGGAGCAGCGGTAGCGGGGGCTGGCTTGGGTGGAGCTCTCCATGCGGCTTCGCGCTGCTTGACGTTGCCGCCCTTTGGGTTGATGGTCGAGCGGATTGCCCAAGACGTGCGCTGCTTGAGACTTGGCTGAATCTCGCCAGAGACAAGCTTCTCGTTATACTCTTTGGCCTCGCGGACGCGGCGCTCCCAGTCGCGATTGAGCTGACCACCAAGTTGTTTGGCGCTCAGGTCGTCAGAAAGAGCCCAGAGATCGGTGGCTTCGAGAGGACGCTGGTAGCCGAGGACCATGATAGGAGTCATCCACTGGAAGTAGATGCGATTGATGAAGTTGGCATTGGCGAGGGGGATGAGTTTGGCGTCATCGAGACTAGAGGGCGGTGGCAATGGAGGGTTCTTGGGTCGCCAGACTTGGTACCACTTTTCCTTGTGCTTGCCTCCGGTGAAAGCGCGGACACCCGGGTTGTACTCGAAGCCGGGCTTTCCTTCGGCAGTGCTGGAGAGTTGTGCAGCCTGCTCGCTGGAAGGAGCGGCACTCCGGGACGATTCGCTGTGACTTTCATCTTCTGTGTCGGCGACAGCTGCGGTGTCGGTAGAGTGAAGAATAGGATTGGATGGTGGCTGTGGCGCGATGGCAGCCGGTGTTGCCTCCGTCTGAGGTGCAGAAGCCGGCTGGGCTGGGTTTGAAGACGGCGCTGACATCGTGGGCAACTGCGACTACGGTGCAGCAAAGGTTGGCGACTGAAGCGAAGCTGCTACGGAAACTTAGTAGATCGAGGTGATGTATGGCGAGGAAATGTTATTGCATCTTCAGGGAGCACTCTCGATATTGGTTGAGTGCGAGGTGCTGGGCACGGATCTGTACGGTCTATATAGACGAGGCTAGGATGTCGGACGCTGTATGTTGCAGGAACAGTAGCGTCGAGATGGCTCAACTCCGTACAAGATACTAAGCACACTGAGTACGAGCGAGGACTGTAAAGAAGAACGACTGCTCGGGTCGAAGTCGCGAATACTCCAAAAAGAAGGGGAGTCGGAAGGTAAGGAGCAAGTTGATGATATAGAGGGAGCTCACTGCCAGGATCGATGTAGGTAGAAGGAGGGAAGGAGGGCGGACCTCAGCCAAGACGATGTAACGGCTAGCAGAGAATCAACTGACGTCGGCTGGGTGGGGACCGGAGAGCGTCGTGTTCTTCACTTCTTCGCCGCGGCGGACAGTAGCAGAGGGACGGGTATAAGATGCAGATGCGAGGGCATAAGTTGCTGAGGCCGGGAGTGACAGACAGGCGAAGACACACACAAGAGAAGGCAAACAGATACACAGGCTGGGTAAACCGGTCGAAACCCCGCGGAGAAAGCGAGAGCGAGAGCTGTTCAAAAAAGAAAAAGGTGGATAAGATAGATACATGGCAAGTGACTTGCTGAACAAGCAATCACCGCTCCAACAAACCACGTCGTATTACACTTGTTCTGCCGTATGCCGTTGCGCGCTTCTGCGCCTCCACCTCGTCGTCAAAACATCGTGTTTAAGCGCAACTTGACAAGTGAATGCAGCGTGAAGTGGGGTGTGAATGATGAACCTGGACGGTGGGTTGCGAGCAATGACATGATGGACCACCACATGAGAGCAAAAAGCGGACGAAGGCTGATCAGTCATTCCGTACCCTGAGTGGCGCCTGCAAGTGTAGGCGTCGATCGAGACTGCGCTCGGTAGGCGGGCACGGCTAAGCAGATCGAAACCAGCTCTGCTCTGCTCAGCTCAGCTCAGCTCAGCGCAAAATTAATGCGCGTTGCTGCTGTCACTTTACTCAACTGCAAACGGCACACGGTTTCTCGGCGCGGCAGAATGCAAAACAAAAGAATTCAATTGTTGTGTGTCGGCTGTGATGCTCCTCCGCCGGCCTGAGTTAGAAACCGAGCCACAAAACCCCAAAGCTGCGCCTGTGACCACGTCGCACCGAACTGAACCGAGGTCAAAAAATAAAGGAAAAATGGTTTGCCGCTGCGGGGTTGTCGTGGACCTCGTGCTCGGTGCCTGGAGAACACTTGGCCTGCCGCGGAATTCAATCTATCCCGTTGCCATGAATCTAAGAAGACGGTAGCCGTTGGTCGACGTTTGAACGATTGCACAGCATGTTGGATGCACCTTGAACATGTGTCTTCCTCGAACCTACATGATTGTCGTGACAGTGGATTCGAGACGCTACCGGAAGTGTAACCAGGAACTGTCAATTGACGCCTATTCTCAATTTTCCGGATCAGCCAAGCATCCGGAAGCAAAAGCATGAGCTAATTAAAACGACGCATAGTCCCTCTCGACATCGTACCATTACTAGTTGAACAGCGAAGGTGTGGTATTTCGAGCATAGATGAGACCGGCGTGAAGAAGGTACTGTATGACTGATACTCGACAATGGAGCGCTCCAAGATCGTGGAAGCGCTGTCCATGCTTGCAGCTTCCCAATTTGACTTTCCGGAAAACGATTGGTAGGACGCATGACCCCTTGTCCGCGGACCTATCCACAAAGCTGCCTTCTGCACCAATCAGCAAAACGCTATTTCCGAGTCGGTTCAAGGCACGAGCCTTCAGACCTTCCCCCTCTGCACGTCGTCGTTGCTTCTGAACCCTCCTTCCGCGTTCGTTCTGACAACGAGACCGAGAAGTGACCATCACTTACCGTATCATTCATGCATCCTCGATCCGTATGCCCTGATGGTCTCGGGAGGCACTGAAGCGATCCTTCAACAAGGCCTTTCCATTGTAATGACTCGATCGTAGAGATTTCCATCCTGTACAGGTATCAATTCTCAACGAACGTTGGCACGAATCGACAAGCAAAACGACCACACCATATCCCCTGTGAATCTTCATTTGTGCTGATCTCGTCCTCATGGAACGATGTACTAGAATGAGGCCTCCTGGCCGATGGCGTCCAATAGACCTTGAGTACCCGTTACGAGGTACAGTAATCGGGCTCCTATCATCGTGGACATGCTTGCTCTTATCATCGTTGGCAGGCAGGATTCAAGTACCGGTACGGAGGTCCCTCCTTCGACCTCGCACATGTCTTCTGTCGGCTACGGAGCGACTGTGTTTTCAGAACCTCGACCGATAGCCCGACTTTGAACGTTGTCAGATCTCCCTGAGCTAGCAACTCGAGTTAAAATGTTCAAGTCTGTCTCTCAGTCTCGATGTAACAAACAGCGAAAAATCGTGATCGACGCGTGGACCCCTTTCAGCCTTGAGCCATCAGCCGTCCGAGCGCAGCAAACCTCCACTTTCTTCTGACGCTCAGCTCACGACACTCTTCAACGTTCAACATTCACATCCTTCGTCGAGACCTGCGCCTCCGTCCTTCTATCCGTCCGACACTCACGTCATTGCTAAACGTCCTACGCATAGATACAACCTCGTTCCGAGTATCTACCCTGGTTCCTGTAGTAGCTCTCCCTCCCGTCTCGTCCCATATCAGCCATGATCGTCCGCGTACGGTCCAAGGATGGCAACTTCCGCTTCGAGCTTCAGCCCACCGACGATGCCTCCAAGCTGATCGAGGAGGTGCTCAAGATCACTCCAAATGCCGATCCGGAATCTCTCACCTTCTCTAATCAGCCAAGAGGCGGAGAATTCGCCGCAAGCACCCTCAAGGGAAGCACTCTTGGCGAGCTTGGAATCGCACACGGCCACCTCCTCTTCGCAGCCTACAAGGAGAGCGCTGCTGTCGCCTCATCTTCCGAGGCCGACGCCATACCCTCCACCTCAGCAACAAATGCGTTACCAGCTGCATCAGTGCCTGCAGCGTCTGCAGCTCCTGCCGCATCCTCATCCTCTTCATCAGCCTCCCGTCCAAAGAAGCCATGGGAACTAGCCAAGGAGCACAGTGTAGACACTTATTGGGAGGCGCAGGAGGGCAAGGTCACCCGGAAGAAAGACTCACAGTTCTGTCGACATGGCCCCAAGGGTATGTGTGATTACTGCATGCCGCTCGAACCCTACGATTCCAAATACCAGCAAGAGAACAACATCAAGCACCTCTCCTTCCATGCTTACTTGCGCAAGCAAGACATTGCAACCAACAAGCCCAGCCAATCCTTCATTCCTCCGCTCGAACAGGTTGACTACACCGTCAAGAAGCCATGCCCATCAGGAAGCCATCCCAACTGGCCCGCTGGTATCTGCACGAAATGCCAACCGTCTGCCATCACACTGCAGCGTCAGCCATACCGAATGGTCGACCATGTCGAGTTCGCTCATCCGGATCTCATCGAGAACATCCTCACCTTCTGGCGTAGCACTGCAACCCAGCGTTTCGGCTTCCTTCTCGGTCGTTACGAGGCCTATCCAGACGTACCGATGGGCATCAAGGCTGTCGTCGAGGCGATTCACGAGCCACCACAAGAGGGAGAACTCGACGGCCTGACACTCGGCGTGCCATGGGAGGAGCAACCTCGCATAGAAAAGCTGGCCAAGCTTTGCGGCCTCGAATTTGTCGGCATGATCTACTCAGATCTGAGCCCAGCTGATCCAACCCACCAGGATCCCTCGATGGCGGGCAAGGTAGTCTGCAAGCGTCACAAGGACAGCTTCTTCATGTCTGGCATTGAGGCCATTTTTGCGGCTCAGCTCCAACTTGGCAATCCTAATCCGTCCCGCTTCAGCGCTTCTGGCCAGTTCAACTCCAAGTTTGTTACCTGCATTCTCAGCGGCACTGAAGAAGGTGCTATCGATGTCTCGGCATATCAGATCAGCGAGCAGGGAATGGGCATGGTCCAGGCCGACATGATCGAGGCCAGCGTCAACCCCAATATCATCCGTGTCAAGCCCAGCGAAGGCGAACGATACGTTCCTGAAGTGTTCTACCGCTACACCAACGAGTACAAGATCGACGTCAAAGAAAGCGCCAAGCCGACCTTCCCTGTCGAGTACCTGATCGTCAACGCCACGCACGGTTTCCCCAACACGCCCAACCCGACATTCCTCAGCTCCAAGTTCCCCATCGAGAACCGACCCGGTCTGCATGACCAAGATTTGACGGTTGCGCTCACTAGTATTGGCAAGATTGTCGGTAACAAGGAACTCTATCCCGTTGGAGACGGTGTAGAAAGTACTAAGGGGAAGTCGCGAGCAGATGACGATCAAGTGCGAGAGAAGCTCGTAGGCGTGCTCAGTGACTGGCATCTGCTCTCCTTCCTCGACACGAGTGGGTTCTTGGACCAAGACGACATGGCTGCCCTCTGTCGCCTTGCGACCACGCATGATTCTGGTGCCGCGCTCGATGCAGTTCTCCTTCGTCCGGGCTGGCAGACTCTCATGGCTCTGGCGCGCGAGCACGTCCCACAGTCCAACAGTAACGAAAGCAAGTCGTCCGCACCGGAGAAGGACCGATTCACATACGATGGCGGTATGGACTCGGATGACGACGTCGGTTTCGATGATGCCAATGACGTGTTTTACGACAACGGCGAGGATTATGATGACGAAGTACAGGTCTCGGCCGTGAGGCATGCTTCGAGAAATGAAACGAGCGAGGCCGACGCGGCCACAGCAGCTGCAATCGCAGCGGCACAGGCAGACGACGCACCAGCGGGAGTCAAAGTCTGCTCCCACTGCACGTATCATAATGAGTCGAGTGCCACCGATTGCGAGATCTGCGGACTGCCCCTCTAAAGCACATTGTACGGCACGCTGCATACCTTAATCTGACGCACTGCAACTTTATCTCTGTCGCTACCGGTCGCTGTGTGATGCTCCTTGCCTTTGAGTGAAGAGCTGCGATGATCCCACTCGATTCATTTCCGTGCATCCGTGGCGAAGTCGACCTTCAGAGTGAGCAGGCGACGTTGACTTGTGTCGCAGGACGGCACTTCATCTCGGCCTCAATGTGGGTGGCAGCCTGTATCAATACAATCTGCACTGGCGGTGGGTCAGGTGTGAAGAGACGAGTGGGTTTTCTCTTGCGAGGGTCGATCAAGCGTCCATATATAAAGTAGACAGGGAGGTAGCTGCACCGCCATTTGCTTCCCTTTTTACTCAGTTGCGCTTCGGTCTCCTTTATCTTCTTCAACGCTGATTTCACGATGCAGGTCCAGCGATCATGGCGGTGCCTCTTGGGGACTCTTACTCTCGCCTTGCTTCCTTTGGTTCGGGCCGGCCAGATCTCTGACCCCAACCTCGCGGTCATTCGCGAGTTCAACGTCATCCTCACGGACAACAGCAAGCTGAACGACCTCTCTTGCTGCATGGGTGCGCCCAATGAGATGTTCGGCGATAAGCAGTACTTCTGCTTCCCGCACCTGGAGATGGGGATGAGCCAAGTTCCTGGTGCTCGTCGTATCGGATTCCAGGTCTGCTCGCACCTGCCTGGCTCCGATCCCATAGACGCCCAAAAGACCTTTGAAGCGGCTTGCAAGCAGCGTGAGGGCGAGGTTCTATCCCCTGACAGAGGCTTCTGTCCGCAAGTCTGGCCTAACTATCGAGAGGGCTACAAGAAGCCTGCGCCTGCTCAGCCCGCTCAGCCCGCCGAGCCTGTTACTAAGCCTCCTCCCCCCACGGACCCTGACGCAACTGGCAAGAACACCAACGACAAGGACGGCTTCAAGACCGAAGGCACCTTCCTCTATTCGCTTGTCGACAACGCCATCACGCAGTCGCTCGCGTGCTGCAAGGGTTCTTCGAAGCCCATTGTCACGCCCAAGAACTACAAATGCGCCCAACGTAAGGTGGCCAACTCGGTCTTCATGCAGCAATGCGCCAAAGTCCTCATGTCGATCACTAACCCTAAGAAGCTCCACGGCTACACCACGCTCAGCGGCGAAGGTGATACCATCGTCGATGAAGACACAAAGCAGCAGTGCAGTGCTATGTGGACTAACGCGGTCAGCTACACGTATGGGTTCTGCAAGCTGGATTACGACCAGATCGCCGAGACAGCGGTTAAGGACTTCACCGACGATTGCACCGCAAAGGGCGGCGAGTCCAAGCAGGTCCACAACGGCATGTGTCTGTGGAACGTCGACGACGCGGCTGCGGACAGCGGCAGTACCTGAGCAGGCGCAGCAATTTGCTGACTTCTAACCCACTTCCCCACTTGTTCGAGCTTGTCATTCTTGTTCACTTATCTTGGTCTCTGTTCCAATCTTGTCATAGAAATGACTTGTGACTTCTCACATGTACTGAGCTGTGTGTATGCGTGTGTATTGGTATCGATGAAGCATGTGCAAAGACAAACCGTGAAAGAGTCGACTTAGGATGTAGGAGCGACGCGAACAGCGTTGGCTCCAGTCGCCATGAATCTTGGCATCTTCCTCTCTTTTCCAGCAGTCCTTCCCCATGCTGCAGCTGGCTTCTCCTCTTCCTCCCTCCTTGGCCTCTTGCTCTCCCTCTCGCCGTCACCTTGAGCGCCCTGCCTCGCCTTCTTCCTCTCCTCATTCTTCGGCGCCACGTACTTGCCGTGCAGCTTCTGCCTCTCCTTCTCCAACCCCATATTCTTCTCCTTGATCTTCTTCTGCCTGTTCTCGCTCTTGCCTCCGCCGCCCGCGGTCAGCTCCACGTTGATCTTCCTCCCCTCCAGCATCGTGTGGTGGAACTTGAGCGCCTTCCTCAGCGCTTCGCTGGTTTTGAACTCGACAAACGCACAGCCTTTGGACTGCGGCTTGGTGGGGTCTTGCGCTTTGCCCTTGGCAATCGACTTGCGCTTACTCTCGGGAAGCTTGGCAAGCGCGTTCGGATCCGCTTTCTTGGTGAGCAAACGGACGGAAGGGACCTCGCCGCATGCTTGACCAAAGTGCTTTGAGATGTTGTCGGCAGTAGTGGTGAAGGCCATGTTTCCAACGAACAGGATGAACTTGCTGCCCTTGGCAGAGGTCTCGGCGTCAGCGGCGGGGAGGTCGGGCTTGACTGTTTGCTCGGAGGCTACCTCGCCGTCGTCGCCGAATGTGAGCTTCTTTGCTGGCTCGGCAGCAGGAGCAGCCTTGCTCTTGGAAGCCTTGCGCTTTGGCTTGGCCTCGTCAGTGTCGGCAGAGGCGTCCTTGCTGCTGCCAGCTTCGGTGGGAGGAGGGAGACCAGCTTGAGCAGCAGCCTCGGCCTCGGCTTCGAGACGTTTGCGCTTAGCTTTACGCTTCTCCTCCTTCACTGGCGCCACAGCTGGCCCTTCAGCATTCTCTTCCTTTCGGGATTCCTCTGCTACCTTCTTGTCCTTCTTTGATTTGGACTTCGATGAAGATGATGCTTCTGGAGCAACAACGGCGGGTACGTCATCATCGGGAAGATCGTTCGGTGTGGCTGGGTGGTCCGCAAGAGCAGCGGCTTTTCCCTTCTTTCCAGCCTTGAGTTGCGCAGCCTTCTGCTGCTTCTTTGTGAGCTTCTCTGCTGCCATTGTTGCGAATGCCGTCAAGGTGTAATGTGGTGATGATGGCGAGGACAAGCAAAATGTGAAATTAAGGGTTCAGGAAGCTCACGACCTGCAGCAAAATTTGGCTCAATCTTGAGAATTTCGCTGCAGCCACTGAGAACCTCCACGCTGAAAATTTGGCTAATTAAGCATGACTAATCTTGATCTTGAAGCTGAGGCCGCGAAGGTCCGGTAAAAGCTCTTGCATCTCCACATATCCTCAACGTCCTTTCCATCACCACCAAGGTATCACACACAGCACCTCATATACAATCATGTCTGGACTCGCAGAAGCTGATCAGAAGGGTAAGTCTCTCCCAATCACTCCGCTGCTACTTGCAATCGGTCGGGTCGGAAACTGACGCAACGATTTGCTTCGTGACTTCCGGTCGTGCTGGGTATAACAGAATTGCAGTCGTTCCTCGACGCCGAGCAGGCCAAGGCCCGCGTTCAGTCGTCGATCCACGCTTTCACCGACAGGTGCTGGGACCAGTGCATCAAGTCTTCCATCGGATCCAGCTTCGGCAGGGGCGAAGAGGCGTGTCTCTCCAACTGCGTCGAGAGGTTCCTCGACACTTCGCTGTTCATCGTAAGTCATCTCCCCCTCCTGAGCTAAGCTTGGTATAGAATAGCAAGGCATACTGACTCAAGCTTGGCGTGCTTCGTATTACTACAGGTCAACAAGTTGCAAGAACAGCGCGGACAGATGGCCTGATCGCAGCATCATCATGTAACAACACCAAAATGCTCTTTTAGCAATACACACAACTCATGCACAGCAAACTTGGTCCGGAATGGATTTCAGAAGAAGCTCGGAGAATGAGACCCGACACAAAGTGGCATCTTTGCTGGCCGGAGAGCGACCACGTGGTCAGTCTTCACTCCTACATGCACAGCTACAAAGTGGAGCGGAAAAGGCAGCCTAAGAAACCCAGCCTTGACGAAACCGAACGTCTATCTGACAGCCTACTGTACCATGTTCGAGGCCGCTTTCCATCTCCGACCTCGGATGAGAGAAGCGTCGTACAGCTGATTTGGAGGATGACTTCTGGCAAGACGTCGAATGCGGAGGCACGTCAGCGAAAATTGATATGTTCCGACTGACCATCAGATTCGGCGTCTTTTTTGCATCTTTTTGTGGCAGCAGCAGAGCGCGTCATTCTATGCATTCCTGTCAAGCTCCTGCCTAATTTGACAGATCCACCCAGAGACCCTCTCATGAGCGACGTAGAGTTCAACATCAACGCTCTTTCCGGCTGAGCCCGTGAACGAGTGTGTCTTTGCCCGTTGCCAAAGCCTGCTCTGTCAAGGCTGGTCACAATGAACGCTGTATAGAGGCAAAGCAGAAAGAAGCCGACGGATCCAAATGTGAAGAATGTCCTGCCATCATCGTCCCAGTCCAGACCTTCGTTTGCTCCTCCATCCTTCAAGATTCTCCTTGCTTGTTCGTTTGCTCAGGTCCTACAGCTCGATCTCTGGAAGATCGTCTGGGCTCATATTGTCTTTGGTGCAATCTGGCATTGTCGCAGCCGCTTCATTCATTCTCGGTTTCACGAGGTCAACAGCCGCCTCAAGCATTCGTCTCTGGTAGACGAAGATACCCTTGATACCGACGCTTAGCATCAATACTCAGAGCACTCTGCCGTCATCATACGTTTTAAAATGGAGGAGTCCCAATCGTCAAAGTCGCTGCGTGGACGAGGGATAGAATTCTGCTGTCTATCGTACCCTCTCGTCAAATCCGGCACATACCTCATCCCGTTCGAGTTCGCCTTTGTTGCCGGCTGCATCATCGTGCTAACCACTACTACTCCTCGTATCGTTGTCACGGTTGACATACTGCCGCACTTCTTTACCATCCTCCTTCTCATCCTCGCTATCGTCATTCTCGCTTGGCAATTCATCGGTCTCATCACTGTCCGGGTTGAGATGAGCTCCATCTATCGCCTCTACATCCGCCTTAACTTTCTGCTGGTGCTCATCACAACAGCGTTCGGGCCAACAGGAACGGCACTGGTTGCGACCAAGCACGATCAGAGCGAGGAGGTTTGTACAAGGATCTACGGCAATCCGCCGCTGAATTCGAGTAGCGGCGTGCCGATCGAGGCGTTCGAGTCTTTCGCTCTGGGAAGGACGATCTGCAGATACATCATGTGGGCTCAGGCGGGAGCGATGGGCGCGTTGGTGCTCATTCTCTTCATAACTCAGGTGTGTTCGATTTGCCCGTGATGGACGGAATGGCGTTGTGGGAACCTACTGACTAACCTTGATTCATCCCTTTTCATCAAAGACTTACTTTTGCTATTGTCAGAGGGCATATGGCCAAAAGCAGAGGGAAGCGCTGTCAAAGCTGGAGAACTACCACCATGAAACGTAAGTTGAAGGTCAACCAAACTTCAGGCACCTACCTATTATCAGAGGACTGACACCTTGCTCTTATGCCACCACAGTGAGGACGGAGACACGTCTACGGATGCCCTGAGTCCGTCAGTTTCTCAAGGCAGCACACTTGGCGAGCCTGCTGGCTACTTCATAAACCCACACAGGAGATAATCGATGCTGTATCTGAATGATAATGACAGCAATTGAAGGATGACAGCTATACGATGTGTGCGTTATCGAGAGCTTCTGTCCGCAGGTCTTTTGACCTGTGACATATACTTGACGTATCGCCGATTCCCCGATTTTGTACACAAGAATCGGCGTCAAGCGGATCCGAGTTTGGTGGTGAGAATTGAGACTCTGCTGATTGGAAGCGCTGAATTGTTGCGCGTCAGAGACAGCATTGTGCGGTGCTTTGGTCAGCAAAGGCAAATTTGTGCCTGAACTCGCGTTCTTCCATTCCGTGCGGTAAGGAATTGCCAATTTCCAGATTAGCACATCTCGAAGCAGAGCGGCAGCAGATGGCGTTCTCCGCTTGCAGCCGTCGCAGTCAGTCAGTGCCACTGAGCAGTTCGTCTCCAGAAACAATATTGCAGATTGCTGATGCTTCTACCTTTCTGCTACCACCATTATACATCATCTCCCCTATTGATCATCATGCAGAGAGCTAGTGAGTAACCGCAACATTCATCACAGCCGACACAGACACCGACAGCCATCGCCAGCGGCAATTCCAAGATTAGAATACTGACCATCCATCGCATCTCCTGCATCAAACCACACAACAACCCTTCGACATACCAATCTCGACAACTTCGACTCTACAATCGCCCATTTACATTCATCGACATGTCCATTGCAGGTTTGGTCGCTCGAAGCGCCGCTCGCTCGGCCCCGAGCCTCACCCATGCGACCAAGGTCGCCTGCGCCACCCCTTCGCAGGCCCGTGGTCTCGCTACTGTTGCCGATACTCCCGTCCGCTCCCACGGTGGTCTCCGTGACCAGGACCGTATCTTCCAGAATGCCTACATGCGCCACGACCACGGTCTCAAGGGCGCCAAGTCGCGTGGTGACTGGCACCGCACCAAGGATATCCTCCTCAAAGGCCACGACTGGATCATCTCCCAGATGAAGGAGTCTGGTATGCGTGGTCGTGGTGGTGCCGGTTTCCCTTCCGGTCTCAAGTGGAGTTTCATGAATAAGCCCGGCTGGGAGAAGGACCCTCGCCCCCGCTACCTCGTCATCAATGCCGACGAGGGTGAGCCTGGTACTTGCAAGGACCGTGAGATCATGCGCGGTGACCCACACAAGCTCGTCGAGGGCTGTCTCGTCGCCGGTCGTGCCATGAACGCCAACGCCGCTTACATCTACGTTCGTGGTGAATTCTACCTCGAGGTGGCTCACCTTCAGCAGGCTATCAAGGAGGCTTACGATGCCGGTCTCATCGGCAAGAACGCCTGCGGCTCGGGTTACGACTTTGACGTCTACGTTCACAAGGGCGCTGGTGCTTACATTTGCGGTGAGGAGACCGCACTTATCGAGTCGATCGAGGGCAAGCAGGGCAAGCCTCGTTTGAAGCCTCCCTTCCCCGCCGATGTCGGTCTCTTCGGTTGCCCCACCACCGTCGCCAACGTCGAGACTGTCGCGGCCGCGCCAACCATCATGCGCCGTGGTGCTTCGTGGTTCGCCGGCTTCGGTAGGGACAAGAACCAGGGTACCAAGTTGTTCGCCATCTCCGGCCACGTCAACAACCCATGCGTTGTCGAGGAGGAGATGTCGATCCCACTGCAGGAGCTCATTGAGAAGCACTGTGGAGGTATCCGTGGCGGTTGGGACAACCTGCTCGGTATCGTCCCTGGTGGATCCTCGGTCCCCATCCTTCCCAAGCACAAGTGCGAGGAGGTCCTCATGGACTTTGACTCGCTTCGCGAGAACCAGTCTTCGCTCGGCACTGGCGCCGTCATTGTCATGGACAAGTCGACCGACGTCGTCCAGGCCATTTCTCGTTTCGCCAAGTTCTACAAGCACGAATCGTGCGGTCAGTGCACTCCCTGCCGAGAGGGCACCACCTGGCTCGCCAACATGATGGAGCGTTTCGAGGAGGGCAGGGGTAACAACCGTGAGATCGACATGATCTACGAACTCACCAAGCAGATGGAGGGCCACACGATCTGCGCGCTCGCCGATGCTGCGGCTTGGCCGATCCAGGGCCTGCTCAGGTGGTTCAGGCCCGAGATCGAGGAGAGGATGAGGCTGTACCAGGAGAAGAACGGACCAGTGCTCGTGGGTGGCAGGAGGTTGAAGGACATGGACCCGAGTTACGCCTTCCCCGCTAACATGGGCACCCCGTTGTCGCCTAAGGCTCTCCAGTAATTCACTCACAGCTTCAGTAGTTTAACAAGGCACGTGTTGATGTTGCTTTGTTCAATCGGTTCGCATTCTCAAGCAATTGGACTTGTGTGTGTACGTGCAGACACTAGATGTGTCGTTACTGATGAAACAATATCGTAGCTATACGCTGGGCGTGGCATCGCCATCAGAGGACATTCTGATCCCCGTTGATAACGCTGTATCCCTTCCCCACTATAGCATTCTCACTATGCATACTAGCTTTTGCCTTCAGTGTCGGTTGTTATCAGTCAAAGACCATTATCAATCCTGATACGCACGAAAGAAAGTGAAGTCGTGAACAGGTCGAAGAGAAAGCTGCTGACAAATCACCCCAAGCTCAAGCGAGACCGGCACTGGCACGTTTGTGTGCATCTAGGCTGACCAAGGCGTCACGTCATGTGAGCAAAGCATCGAGCCTTGGGCTTCTCTCAGCTCAGCATCGGTGTAGCTGAGGCCGAGAGAGCGTAAGTGGACCCTGTCCGCGCCCAAGAAATGGTTACATGAGCAAAGCTCGCAAGCGAAGCAAAGTCTATCGGCGAATTTCTTCGCGCGCGATGGTGCCTCTGACGTAGCCACCCGGAGTTTTTCCCCACAAATTCGGTAAGCCTTCTCTTACACTCGACCACAGAGGTAGATTAGCGAGCCTCTACTCTAACGCAACAACGCCGTAAAGCATACAGTAGTCACACGGCGCTGTAGCGAAGGAGCTGTCACATTTGGCGAACAGAATAGACTCGCTCACACACTTTATGCCCTAGCCGAGCCGGGCAAAAGGCACAGAGCGCGAGGTGGAGTGTCATGATGGCACAGACGGGTGCTATTTGCGGCGTCACATGAACGTCCGCTGACCAACACCGCGTTGACAGCACCCATACAGCAGTGTCTGTGCACTGGGCTGTGGTGCCAGTGACATTTGAGCGAGGGTTGCACTGTCAGTGTGAGGCTGGTTAGACCGTAGGCATCGTGCTTGGCCTGAGCATGGAGCAAGATTGTATATAACACTCCAACAACCCTGTCAAGATTTTTTTTGGCCAACCTCTCATTACCATCACACATGCCGCCATACTGAATAACTTCACGCACCCTAAACGTATCACTCACAATGCTGTCTACAACATCTTCCATCGCACGAGTCGGGCTCACCCGCACCGCCATCGCTCCCACCCGCCGCTTGCTCACCACCACACCGCGCGTCCTCTCTGCGCGACCCGACATACTCTCCGGCTTCCGCGAGGACATCTCCCACGGCCCTATCCCCGGCGCTGACCCTACACCTGAGATCAACGTCGCACGCACTAGAGCGACCGTCCGCGTGCTCGTCCCCTCGGTCGCACTCATGGTCGGCTTCATCGGATGGTGGTTCTTCGGCCACAACGACCGCGACCACCGCAAGGAGACGATCGCCGTCGGCCCCGATGGATTCAACAAGCTCAAGGGCTCAAAGCACCGCGCAGCACAGCAGCTCGCGGATGGGACGAGGAACCCCGACGGCTCCCTCGCCGCCTAAGTAATGGCAATGAATAGTGTTGACAAATAAGCATTCAATCCCAAGCATCCCGTCATCTGTACTATAGCTGTCTCGAATCGAGTCGTTTCGCATCTACACCCATAACTTCTAGTCTGTATAGAGAGATATCCATAGTCTGAGCATGAGAGATATCCATTTTGAGCAATCATCTCTGTCAATATTCACAAGGAAGTACAAGGATTCGCACGGGGGGAGGTTGCACCCTTTCCTCGGCCCTCTTCGCTTCGCCTCGCTTCACCCCACAGAGCAAGCCTCAACCATCTGTCTCACTTCCGCTCATCCCACTCCATATCATCCTCCTCCTCCTCGTCATCGCCGTTGAGCTTGAACACATCCCCGCTCTCACGCCTCGGCAACTCCTCGAGGGCCACCTGCTCTCCCGCCTCCGCCTCATCCGTGTATCCCTTGCTCCGTGCTGCTCTGCGTGTGCGCGCCGTGTGCGAAGCGAAAGGGCCGAATTCCTAGTGCTCATCCCTCCTTACTTCCTCGTACATCCTCCTGTCCGGCTCGTCCTTGGCCAAACCTAGCATTGTCTTTGCCCAACCCACCGGCCCTCCCGCGCCGCCGAGCCCGAAGAAGCTCTGCGCTGCCTTCCTCTTCTCGGCCGCGACTCTCGCCGCCGCCGCCCTCGCCGCGCGCTCCTCCTCGGACTGCAGCCGAGGATGCGACGAGATCGACCGTCGGATCGGCCGTGGCGTAATCGCCTCCCCTTCCGACCCCTCCGTACTCGCCCTCCTCCTCCGTCTCTCGTCATCATCGTCGTCGTCGTCTTCTGATTCATCCTCGTCTTGCGGGACGGTGATCTCGTCGCCGAATAATGCGCCAATCTCTTCCAACGGCACTCCGCTCGTTTCAGGGTATCCAAAGTAGACGGTGATGAAGGCCAGCAGCGCAAAGAACGCCAGGATGATGTAGAGCCGCCACCCGATCTTCTCCATGAGGATCGGGGTGAGTTCACCGACAAGCCAGTTGAAGGACCAGTTGGTCGCGGTCGCGAGCGACGCGCCCTTGGCTCGGAAGGCGAGTGGCATGATCTCCGGTGGCTGCAAGAACAGAAAAGAAGAGCAAGAGTGGATGTCAGCAAGGTGTGAACGCAATCGACGCATCAGGGAGAGAGAGGGGGGAAAGAGATGACGGGGAACTTACGTAGAGCCAAGGGATGGGACCCCAACTGTACCCGAAGACGGCATTGAACACGATGATGGACCCAACGACGGCTTGAGGCGTGTAGTCTCTGTCGAGGTAGAGAAAGTATCCACACGCGGTGAGGGCTGCACCGCATCCGACCGCACCAGAAAGAAGGATCGCCCTACGACCCCACAGGTCCACCAAGAACCACGTCGGCACGGTCGCGAGCGTGTAGATGATGCCGTTGATCCCCGTCATGAACAGCGCATCTCTTCCAATCCACCCAGCAGATTCGAGGATCATGGGAAGATAGTAGCACACCGAATTGATGCCGACGAGCTGTGCGAACATCTGCGACGACATTGCAATAAGCGTGCGGTATCTGTACTGCGTGAGCATGCGCTTGTACGAGTTGTTGCCCTGTTTGCGCAGGTAGAGCACGTTCTCCTTGATCTCGCGGAATTCGAGCTTGGCGCGCGGCTCGTTGGGATCACCCGCACCGTGCAGGTCGGCAAGAACGCGCATGCCTTCTTCGTCCATATCCTTGTCGAGCAACCAACGAGGCGATTCGGGTAGTAGGACGGAGCCTACCGCCAGGGTGGTTCCGATAACGACTTGGAGACTGAGCGGGAGGCGCCACGAGATGTCGCTCTCGATGTAGGACGATGCGTAGTCGACCCACACACTGCTCGCGTAGCCAATGATGTTGCCGGTGAACTCGATACACGCGAGCTTGCCTCGATTCTCGGCAGGTGAGATTTCAGATTGGTACGTGGGCACGATCATGCTGAGCACGCCGACGCCGAGACCGGAAACGACTCGACCGATGAGCATAGTGTCATAGCCGTTGGTGAAAGTCTGAATAGCCCCGCCGGCAGAGAAGATGACAGCGCCCCAGAAGAGCGTGTTCTTGCGGCCAAAGATGTCGGCCAATCGACCGCAGGCTAGACTGGTAACAAGTGCACCGAGCTCGAGCGAGGCTACGAGCGTGCCGATCTCGTAGGCTGACGGGTGATGGAAGTAGGCTTTGAAGTAAGGCCCGGTGATGATACCAGACATAACACCTTGGTCGTATCCGAACAGAAAGACGCCGAGGGAGGCAAAGCAGGTGACGAAGAGCATGAGGCCGTCGCCCTTGATGCCGACTTTGGCGAGCGGCGAGGTGTCGTGGTCCATGGTCACCGAGGGCGCGCGGACGCTGCCGGTGGATCGGAAGGAGCTAGCTGTGTCGGAGCGCTGTCTGGCATGTCGAGATCCGCTGGGAGTGGCTGAGCCGTTGTGTTGTGTATTGCGCTCGACCTCGCTGGAAGGGCGAGTGGAGGAACGGGACTGATTGGCCGACATGATGGCGGATCACATGAGATGCAGATGCACAGCGACGATGATAGGGATTCGGCAGGGATGCTGCAGAACTAATATGATAGGCAGTTGTGACCAAGTATGACGAGCAGTTGTATCGAAGAATTGTCCGCGGTCTAGAATGTCATAGCGCAGTCGTTGTTGTATGCCAATGCACGACTAGCCTAGCCTATATGCGGTACTGAGACCAAAGCACGAGCCCTTTTCGATATGGCGCCAAGTCCTGCCTGCTCGGACCTTCGTTCCACCTTGAGTATGATGTGATTCGACGAAGCGGGGTTGATAGTGGAGAAGCACAAGACACGACGATAAGCTTTGGATTTGGATTGTCAGTGCCGAGTTCAGTCAGATGTGGGGCAAGCGGTTGTTTGAGAGTGGACTGAGTTTGAGGCACAATTTCGGTCACCGTGCATCGCTTCGCTTTGCTGTTCGGAAAGCCACCTCCAGCCAGTGGGCCCGCTCTGCCGCGTGCACGAGCATCATGCATGCGTTGCAACCATGCGACGGTATGCAAGGTTCGCGATGTATGGTGACTGCGGCATAACAATTACGAAATAATTTGCAGCATTGCCGACGCGTCTGCGCTGCGTTGTGCTGCCAGTGTTGCTCCGAAACGAAATGCGTGACGGCCGCAGAGCGTTGGTCTCTGAGGCTGCAGATTGCAGTTGCAGTTGCAGTTGCACTTGCAGATTGCGCCCAACTTGGCTCAGTTCACACGGCGATCCGAGCCACACGTCACAGGGGCCCATCCATGCCATCACCTGCACTTGTCTCGCAACATCACGTCAGCTCGATACCCATACCCATCACACTACGCTCCTAACGATATCATAGGCCACGATTCTCCTATATAGACAAGGACAGACTTGCAAGTCCTAGACGTCAAGGTCATTTCGATTCGCGTTCCACGACCCACTCGCCAAAAGGCAAGCCGCTATGAGCTGTTCATTGTGAGCAGCAGCACCCTTCGCAACAGATGCCGCCATCTCGCCCATCTCCAGACGGAGCTTCGGCTTCCGGCTCGTCACGCCATTCGTCGGCCAGTCCATCACCCTTCAACATGCTCCCGCCGTCGCAGAGCACTTTGCGATTCCCGTCGCAAACACCAAATGCTCAAACTCCAAGCACATCTTCCACGCCACCAGAGCTTCGCCGCAGGTCTACACCGCTCCATGCGTACACAACTTCATCCGAGACAGAACAGCGACGACAAAGTCACGCTGCTGGCTCCTCGCGTGAGCTCGCCAATCACTTCCATCAGCCTCCACCGCTACCTTCACAAGCTTCGAATGTCAGGACGCCAAAGCAGAGCCAGTCACCCTCTCAAATTCCTTCCACCGCGGCCAATGGTCTCGCCGCCCCCTCTACTCCGGCAAAGCCTGCACTCACACCAAGCACTTCAACCCTCGGCAACTACCAGCTTGGAGACTGTCTCGGACGTGGTGCATTTGGCTCAGTCTATCGAGGCCTGAATTGGAAGAATGGCGAGACCGTAGCTGTCAAGCAGATCCAACTCGGCAACATCCCCAAAGCAGAGCTCGGCGAGATCATGTCCGAGATCGACCTCCTCAAGAACCTTCACCATCCCAACATCGTCAAGTACAAGGGCTCAGAAAAGACTAAAGACTACCTCTACATCATTCTAGAGTACTGCGAGAACGGCTCGCTTCATAACATCTGCAAGCGATTCGGAAAGTTCCCAGAAGGTTTGGTCAGTGTTTACATCTCTCAAGTCTTAGAGGGTCTCATCTACCTGCACGACCAAGGTGTCATCCATCGAGACATCAAGGGTGCCAATATTCTTACAACCAAGGATGGCTCTGTCAAGCTCGCCGACTTTGGCGTCGCAACCAAAACGGGTGCCATGACCGAGAATGCCGTGGTGGGTAGCCCATACTGGATGGCTCCGGAAGTCATAGACCAGAGCGGTGCCACCACGGCCAGTGACATTTGGAGTGTCGGTTGTGTGGTTGTCGAGCTACTCGAGGGCAAACCACCGTACCACTTTCTGGCGCCCATGCCTGCACTCTTCCGTATCGTCCAAGACGACTGCCCACCCCTTCCAGAAAGTGCCTCGCCTGTCGTCAAAGATTTCCTCCTTCACTGCTTCCAGAAGGACGCCAATTTGCGTGTCTCAGCTCGCAAGCTACTACGTCATGCATGGATGGTGAGCGCACGCAAGCAGCTTGACCAGCTCAAGGCCGGTGGCTCGCTCAGAGCCGGTGCAGTCGGTCCTTTCAACAGCGCTCACGAGGAAGCGGTCAAGAGCGTCCAAGAATGGAACCAGGCATTGAAAGAGCCCCCAAAGCAGGCCGTACAGCGTCTACAAGATCCGGAAACTGTACGTGCACCCTTGCAGCCCAGTATCCGCAGAGTCAATGCCATCGCTGCGGAACTTGGTACGGCCAAACCGTTGACACGTCGACATGGCAGCCGACCAACGCTTCCAGTCGACTTCAGTCCCCCTCCGGCGGTTCCGCGCAACCAAGCCACCACAGAAAAGGAAGCAAAGCTGTCGTTCAAGGTGCCAAGCCCGACCAGGGATGCTAAATCCGATCCAGCATCAGCTCAGATGCAAGCTGGAAAGCAGCTGCCTCCATCCGGTCCAGGCTCTGCCATCCGAGCACCGCTCGCGGGCGCTGCCCCTGCCCCATCGCTCATGGACAAGCGCGTCAAGCTGGCTGACCTTCAACAGCCTGAGACTACCGATGACAACTGGGACGATGATTTCGAAGAAGACATCACCACCACCAAGATTGCCGCACTGGAAAAGATCGGCAATGCACCTGGTCAGTCCTCCTCCAAGCTTGCACCCAGTCAGCCAGAAAGCAAGATTCTCCGACATTCTGCGAAGTCGACGTCGCCCCTTTCGCGCTCTCCGCCACCTCGTCTGGCTGCTGTCGAGGCCGAATTCGATCAGCGAACCATTCGACCGGTCCCGGGCCCTCTGCTGAGAAACGTGGCATCTTCTCCACAGGTGCGGACGATTAAGGACGCGGTGAGGGATATCTCGCCCAACCTATCCAGCTTCTCCCAGGACGACGGTGATGATTATTCGGACCTGGTTGGCGACGGTGAGGAGGATGTCCTCAACAAGCGCATCCGTGACCTCAAGATGAAGAACAGTGTCGGCAAGCGCCTCTTCCATCCCAACGATCTAGCCCGCCTCTCAACTTCAGCTGCCGAAAACAGCTCGCCATCAAAGGCATCTGATCGACGCAGACAAGCTTCTTCGGACGCTCTGCGAAGCTCTTTGGCCGCTTCTGCGAACCGGCCTCCCTCAAATCCTACCAGTCCACAGACCACACTCCGCATGGAGAAGGACGAGAAGTGGAAGCAGATGCGCCGAGCTCTTGGCAAGTATTCAGAAGATCAATCTGCCGAAGACTACTCGGATCTCTTTGGCAAGCCCGACGACAGTAGCAACAGCAAGGATGACTCCGCTTTCAGCAGCGGCAATACGTTGCAATTGACGGCCCGCCTCTCAAATCGCTCTTGGATGCGAGACGACGATGACGACGAGGACGATCCCTTTGCCGAGATCGACGAGGGCTTCAATGCCGAAGCTGATATGGAGGCCAACGTGGCGCGCGACCAGCATGCCCGCATGTGCGCGTTTGTCACTGCGCTCGTCGAGTCGCTCGATGCACGAACTGGTGTCGAAGAGCTGCTTCAGGTGTGCGACGACATCGATCAGGTTTTGACCGAGATGCCAGAAATGAAGGCTCAATTGCTCGCTTCGCACGGTGCACTGGCGCTCATCCAACTGCTAGAAGCAGCCACGGACCGTGAACTCGCAACGAAATTGCTTGGCATCCTCAATCTCATCATCTTCGAAGACCCCGAAGCGCAAGAAAACCTGTGTCTCATCGGCGCCATCCCCGTTGTCATGACATTCACAACCAAGAAATGGCCGCACGATCTTCGACTCGAGGCGGCGCACTTTGTGTTTGCCATGTGCTCGACCTCGCGTCTCACGCTACAGTTCGTGCTCAGTTGCCGAGGTCTCCGCACACTGGTCAACCTCATAGACGAAGACTATCTCGAGCAGAAGGACTTGGTGTGGATCGGTGTTGGCTGCGTCAGCAGTGTCCTGGAGCTGCAAAGCCCGGCGTCTCGCAACGACTTCTGCCGCATGCTCGCACAGGAGGGACTGCTCGAACCGCTCTCCTCCGCTCTGCAGAGCGTCATTGATGACGACGAGGATGAATACGCATCAGAAGCGCGCGCCAACGTCCTGCAGATCCTGCTTATTTACTCGCAGTCGGACAACTTCCTCAAAAAACAAGTGGCGACCCGCAGTGTGCTCCGTCGCATCCTGCGGTCAGCATCGACGCTCGATCCCGAATCGCTGACGCTGATGCTCAAGATTGTCAAGAATCTTTCCATGTCGCCAACGCTGCTGGACGAGATGCAGAATGCAAACACAATCGAAATCCTCACGAACATTCTCGCTGCACACCACAACAGCCCGCACGGCACCGAGATGTCCAACCAGGTGCTCAACACCATGTACAACCTCTGCCGCCTCTCCAAGTCGCGCCAAGAAGAAGCCGCTCAGGCCGGCATCATCCCGCAACTCCTGCGTGTCGCTCGGACCAACTCGCCGCTGCGTCAATTTGCGCTACCGATCCTGTGCGACTTTGCCCACGCGGGCAAGGCGACGCGCAAGATGTTCTGGCAGCACCACGGACTGCAGTTCTACCTCAAGATGCTCGATGATCCGTACTGGCAAGTGTCTGCGCTCGAAAGCATCCTGGTGTGGCTGCAGGACGAGACGGCGAGGGTGGAGGAAGTGCTATTGCAGCCGGCATCCATCGAGGCGCTGCTGTGCGTGTTTGCCACGAGCAAGGCCAACTCGTTCGAGAATCTGCTCGAGCCGTTTGTCAAGATGTGCCGCACATCAACCGGCATTGTCGCCGAGATGGCGCGCAACTCGCTGTTCGTCAAGAGACTGCTCGAGAGGCTGCGCCATCCCAAGGCGGTGGTAAGGCTGAATGTGCTCAGGATCACCAAGATGATCTGCGACTTGCGCGGCGAGAGGAGGTCGCCGTTGGTGGAACAGCTGGACGTATACGGTGTGGTGGAGAAGCTGAGTACGCAGGACGGCGCGGTGCTGGTCAAGGAGCTGGCGAGGGATATTATCAGTCAGAGGAATGCCGCCAGGGAGGCGGCGGCAGCGGCGGCGAGTAGGACGGTGCGCCGCACCCTGTCGGACACGCATGTGGGCGATGGCAGTCGCAGCTCGAGCTCGGGGTCGAGTCCAGCATCCATGCCGCCTCCGCTTCCGGGGCAGATGGTCGGGATGCGGGCTTCGGCTCCATACCGACGCAAGATTTCTGGCGCGGGCAGCGGGGACGGGGGAGACGGGCCCTCGGTGATCCACGAAATGGGGTCGTCGCCGCCTTCCGCCAGCTCGAGCTCGTCAGCAGCGTCGCGCAGTGCAGCGATGCGCAACTTTGTCGGACGGCTAGGCCAGCCAAGACGGTCGATCACGCCGAACCGCGAGCTGATGGGAGCATCGCCGCTTCGACCCATGGATCCTCTCCCGCAGACCGGTGCCGCAGGGAGGCAGAGGCAGCATTCGCAGCCGCAGATGGGCGTGGCAGGCGCTAAGGACGGCTCGCCAGAAAGCAGGGATGCGGTCGGGATGGACAAGAAACTCGTGGCCAACCTCGGGTTGGGATTGGGGATGGGCGGGAGAGGGATGAGTTCGAGAGCGAGGAGCATTTCGAATGAGATCAAGCGCGCGGCGGAATTGCTGGCAGAGGGCGAGCGGGCGAGAGTGCCACCACTGCATGCGTCGCTGGATGTGATCGCACAGAGGGGTCAGATGGACGATGCGGAGGAAGAGGAGGAGGGCGGGTTGGCGAGGGGAAGCGTGGTCGATAGGGATAGGACGATGAGGCCGCCTTCGAGAAGACCCATTCCGTCGTTGCCTGCGGATCACAGATTCTCACCTTAAACTCAGAGGTTTGTTAGACACACTCACTCTCTCACTCGTGCACACAATCACTAGATTGTTTCAAACATCCTAACCCTTCAAACTCCATCAACATTTGGGAATGAGTGAAGAATCATTTAATGGTGATAAGCAGGGGCGTTAGGCTTGACGATCTGCCAAGCCTCGTCAACAGCCTTGACGACATCGTCTGGCAGGGGGCCTTTTTCGAAGTCCAGCAGGTTCTGTTCGATATGCTTTGTCGAGCTTGCGCCGATATTCACCGCATCCCCATTCTCCTTCTTCAGCTCCGAATGATGCATCATCCACCTTAGCGCGACCCCTGCCATGGTGAGGCCGTTCTTGTCCGCAGCTGGTTTGATTTTGTCGAGTGCGGAGAAGTAGGTGTCGTTCCAATACCTCTTGCGGTACATCTGGCCTTGGGCGCGCTTTGGGTCGAAGCGCGAGTCTTCCTCGACGGCCGAGTTGGCCGAGTGGGCGCCGGTGAATAGGCCGCCGCCGAGCGGGTTGCATGCGTAGTATGCGATGTTGTGCTTGCGCAGGACGGGGAAGAGTTCCGCCTCGGCAGTGCGCGTGATCACGTTGTACAGCCCCTGGTAGACCGAGGGCTTGACGTAGTTGTTCTCCTCACAGATTTTGATGATGGATTCGACTTCGTCAGCGCGGTAGTTGCTGATGCCGAACCGCGTAAATTTGCCCTGCTGATACGCCTCGTTGACTGCCTTGATCGTCTCTTCCAGCGGCACCTCGCGGTCCGGTGAATGCAGGTAGAAAAGGTCGAAGCTGTCCGTTCCAAGCGCCGCGAGGCTGTCGGCAATCGCACGGTGGATGTCCGCCCCGGACAGCGTGTACTTGGCCTTCGCAGGGAAGTCCGGCCTGCGCGTGGAGGGGAAGGACTTGGTCGCGATCTCAAAGTGGTGCGAGTCCGAGGGGCGCGTGTAGCCGAGTTGGCGGAGGTACTCCTCGGACGAGCCGAGACCGTACATGCGCGCGGTGTCGAGCTCATGGTGGCCGTGCGACGCAAAGATGTCGAGGATCGTACGGCATTCGTCGAGATCGTGCACGCGCGACTGCTCAGCTCCGGGAGCGCCGAATGTCATGCATCCGAACACGATCTTGACGTTGGTCTTGGGAGTGGGTGTGCTAGACATGGTTGCCAGAGTTTTTGATGGGTTTGGGTCTCGTTGAAGTAGGAAGGTGAAGGACGGGGGGTGCCAATGTGGCTGATTTTATAGCTTCAAGTCAAGGAGAGTGTGCTGCGCAGCAAAGTCAGGAAGGTTTGGTTGGGTCGGACAGCCGAGCTCAGGATGACGCTGACAGTGCTGCCCTTTGCCGCCGGTCGCCGCGGAAGAAGATGGTGGTGGCCCATGTCACCCCCAACCCCCGCGTGGTCGTCATGCCGGCAATGCACCACCACGGAGAAGACGGCCTTTTACTCCACATTTCAAATTCGTTTTAGAGCTAACATCATATGAGCTGGAATTATGTCATGCTGACTATCCCTACTTCCTTCACCTGAGAATTTTGGCCAAATGAGGGTTCTTCGAAGTGGGGAGAACCTTCTCCAAACCTCCCAATGCACGCTTCTCATCAACTGTAGGCGCTCGGCTTTAACCCTAGCAGCTTCTCCAGCTGCTCGATACGAGCATCATGTCATCTTTCAAGCGCCGTGTCAATCCGGCAGCCGCTGCGGCGACGACAACCCTCCCGGCAGGCGTGAAACCATCAAGCTTCTCCTCACCAGTCCCGCTCGTATCCACCGGCGTGCCTGCGCTGGACGACCTTCTCTCCGGCGGCGGCCTCTCCTCTGGCTCGAATCTACTCATCATACCGGCATCAGGTACAGCTGCGCAATCTGCGGCCCATCTGGGCGCATCGAGCTCCACACCGTCAGCGTCGGCGGAGACGGACCATGCAGCGAGAGCAGTAGCCGAGCCGTACGCAGAGCTGTTGCTGGGCTATTCCGTCGCACAGGGGATCGCCTCTGGCCACAATGGCGTTGTCATTGGTGAAGATGTGGACGGCTTGGTCACAGGGCTGATGGCTCGAGCGGGAGATCTGGACGAACAGCTCGTCGCGCAGCTCGGTCCGTCGACTTCTGCGTCCAGCAAGGAAGAGGCGGCGGGCCCATCAGATAATCTCAACACCGTGAACGACGAGGACGAAGCTGAAAGCTCCAACGCAGTAGCACAGCGAGGAGGAGAAAGCTCGGAACAGAGGGAGAGAGAGATGCAGATCGCATGGAGGTATCACGACATGAAGCAGTTCAACACGACAGTTAACGAGCCATCGGCAGAGCCAGTACCGTTTTGTCAGACGTTTGATCTGAGCAAACGCATCGACGGCAGGATTCTACAACACTCTAGGAGCACAGGAAAGCTGGATACAATCGATATTGGAGATCTTTCGGGCGGCAACTCTTACGAAGTCGCGTACGACCACATCGAAAAAGCTGCAGAGCGGTGTCGGCAAGCTCTCGGGTCGAACTCTACGCCGCCAGTCTTGCGAATTGCAATTCGGGCGCTTGGTAGTCCCGCTTGGAGAGTCGGTAGGGGTCAGGCGAAGCACGTCGAAGTCGTACGCTTCCTCAACCGCTTGAAGCGGCTGCTTCGATCCCTCTCACTCGTCGATTCATCCTCACCTACGCAACGAACCACCCCGATCCCAGCGATAGCCGTCATCACGATCTCGTCCTTCCTTCTCACCCCGAGCCCCTCCTCCCCCCAACCCGTCAACCTCGCCCACCGCCTCGTCCACTCCTCGGACGCCGCGGTCTCCATGTCTGCCTTCTCGACCTCCCCGTCACTGCGCACCACATTCGCTGCGTATACGGGCGCGTTCAAGGTGCTCAAGACGCCGTCGATCGGCACGCTGACCAACCCGAGTATCCGCTCGAGTGTCTTGCGTGGAATGGGGACTGGTGCAGGGAGTGGCAAGGGCGGAGAGGGCGGTGCGGGTGGTGGCGAGAACAATCTGGCATTCAAGGTGAGGAGAAAGAGGATGGTGATCGAGACGCTCCATTTGGATATAGAGGGTGGGGTGAGCGAGAGGAGAACGAAGCCGGTTAAGAGTCTGGCTGGGGCGGAGAAGGCGGCGACGAGCTCGAGTTCATCGACGACGACAACGACGTCGACGCCGGCGGCAAATGCAATCAGGAATGTAACGGCGACGGAGAAGGAGAGTGGTGGCAAGTCAGCAACATCGTTCGTCCGAAAGCAACCTCAGACTACTGCAACGGAGGCGAGTGCAGGATCAGCATCGGGGAAGCCGAAGTTCGGAGGACTTGCATCGCTACGTCAGCGCGGACTGGCTGCAAATGCGGCTGCAGCGGGACAGAATCAACCTCAAGCTCAGGCTCAGAAGGAGTATGCAGTTGAACTCGACACTTGCAAGCATCCGCATCGACACAAGCATAACCAAACTTCCGCACCTGCGAATAGAGTCGCGAATACTCGAGCGCAAGGTCTCGAATTCTAACCTCAATTTCTCGTTCAAACATGCAATGCATTCATACAATCAGTATCGGTGCACTTGCAAGTGAATTGGTTGAGTTAAACCTGAAAAGAACCGCACAGCTAAGTACATTCCGGGGGGCCGGGCTTGAACAAAACGTGAGTGGGATCACTCGCGGGGTTCGGGAAGAGTCGTTCGCATTGCTGCGAGTCGGGCTGAGATTTCTGCCCACTGAGGGTCGTCTCGGAACTCGTCGTACAGCATGGGTCGGGTGAAAATAAGTTTCTCCTCCACTGCCCGCTTCACCTCATCGTTATCGATGTCGATCGTGTGGCCGATGATGTGGGCTTGGATGATCCTTGCGCCCTCCGAGTTCGATGGCGCGTAATACTCGGTGCGGGTGGGCGGGTGGTCAATCGAGTACTCGGTGTCGAAACTGTGCTCTTCGATCAAGGCCAGGTACGTAGCCTGGTCGACGGCGGCAGGGTGAGTGGGCAGAGTGATGGGCAGAGTGATGAAGCGCAATAAAGCAAGAGAGAATGGGAGAAAGAGCTGAAAGCGGTTGGTAGAGTGTGGCATGTTCGGATTGTGAGAGAGTGAGATGAACAAGTCAGTTCGATGGTCAATTTTGGACGCTGCTTTATACCTTTTCGTCTCACTCAAAACTGTGTGTACGTTCGTTCGTGCGATGTAGAGGTTGAGTCGAAAGCAATTCATCACACCATGCCCAACTCATGGGTATGCAGGGGAGGTGTTCGGGCATACCCGCCCGCCCGCCAGCCATGTGTGGCTTGGGATTGCGGGTGAATGACTCCAACTATGAGGCTGACAAGTGACTCGGGACGTTGCGTAATTTTGCAACACGCGTGGCGCCACGCAGCAGCAGGCAATTCTGCTTCCTGCCTTCATGCCGCTGCACCACGCTGCTGCAGATGTGGGATCCATGAATTAATTTCGCGCTTGTGGCCCGTCAAGTTTCGCACTCATCCCGTTGGCAGTGTGAACGCATCACATCAACGGCCTCAAAATTCCTAGATAGCGGGACCATTCACAGCCTACCAATCCAACATACCGAACACGCAGAGCAGACACACAGATACGAGTAGGTTTTTGGTCAATCACGTTCGATTCCGATTGTCCATAGAATTGAGTGGGGAGAAAACGGAAAAGAGGCCCACTAAGCGGGCTAGCTTAGTTGGTCGAGGCGGAAGGGGTGGGGAGGTTGGCCGAAGCGACGCTGGCAGCCGAGGCGCCGAGCGACATGGACGACGAGGCGGTGTCGGTAGGTGCAGCGGCGGAGGAGGAGCTCATGGACGAAGCGCCGCCAGTTGCGGTGGCGCTACCAGTGCTGCTGCTGCTGCTGCTCGAGGACGAGTTGGAGGAGCTCGAAGACGAGTTAGTAGCCACGGGAGCCTGGGGGAGGGGGATGTTGACGTATCCAACCGCAGGGCCGGCGAGAGTGTTGTCGTTAGTGACAGCGTTGTTGCTGCTGGTGACAACGGCGTACATCTGACCGCCAGTGAGGTTGCTGGGCAGAGTCACGGACGAGTTGCTACTGCCGTTGAGGGGAAGGAATTGGGGTCCAGTGACACCCTGGATGATGGCAAGGTACTGGCTGCCCGAGCCCGACGAGGTCGAGTTGGTCGAGTTGCTGCCGCCGGATGACATGGTCGAGTTCTCGAACGAAACAGTCACCTGCTGACCGGGAGTGAAGGAGCCGTTCGAGGCACCGCCGCTGAGGGTGAGAGAAGGGAAGGCGGTGATGGGAAGCGAGGCGTTCTGAGGGCACGACTGGATGAAGGGGGCGGCAAGCGAGTAGACCTGCTTGAAGTCAAGAGGAGTGTCGAAGGCGCTAGGGATAGCATTGCCTCCATCATCGGTCTGGGCAATCAGATAAGATGCGTGACGAGATTCTACGGTGAGGATTGAACCTGCCGCTTCGATATAATCCTTATTGGTGATGTTCTGAGTGGCGCCCAAGTATGCAGAGACACCAACATCCTCGAGGACACGAGCCGTAGTTAGGAAACTCTGGACGTCGGTGACGCTAGAGAAGTCGTAGGTGCAGGCGGAAACCGACTCGTTGCCAAGAGCCTGAGTGAGGAAAGCAACGTGGGAGGCCTCGTCACGTCCAATTGAGTAAATTTGGTTTCGAACAGAACCGTTGTAACCGGCGTTTTCGAAATCCGAAGTAGAGAATTTGTTGAGCGACTGGTTGTAGAAAGTGGCCTCGAGATGCTCAAGGGTGAGAGCGTACTGGAGGATCTGGGTGTCGTTGAAGGTCATGCTTGAAGAGGTGGAATTACCCATCGTGGAGTTGCGCATCGGGCCGGTGGGCATGGAAGAGTTGCTACCAGAGCCAGGAGCTGCAGCAGGGCTGGCAGGCATACTCGCGGTTGGCATTGCCGAAGATGAGGCAGACGAGCCAGCAGCACCAGAAGCAGATGCCGTGGGCATGGACATGCTGTCCGAGCTCATCTGGCGCTTGAGGACTGGCGAGGCCGAGCCGTAGGTGGCCGCAGCCAGGGCGAGAACGAAAGCGGGAGTGATCTGCATGGTTGACGGAAAATAATGTGGTTGAGGAGGAGGTAAGGGTGAGGAAGGATCGTGCGAACAATTATATACTCCCCCGGCTCGAGGCTCTCGGCAATGGTCCCGAGAGCTCGCAGAAGCGGAACGAAGATCGAGAACTGTGTGTGCAGCGAACCGTTAGCGAGCCGACGGTGGTCACGACGCCAGATCGACGGTGTCGTTTTGCATCACGGCTTCGTCATGGGTTGTACAGTATGGGCAGTGGACCCAAGGGGTTTGACCCCGGCTGAGGCCTTACTGTGTACACAGCCCTGAACTTGGTTTGACAGAAGCGGTGCGTGAGAAGAAATCCGGGACGAGGCTCCGGTGTCGCAGGCTGACCGATGAAAACGTTCAAAGTCACTTGGCATCGCCGGCATGAGGCGAGAAGGCAGTGTCAATTGCCGGACGTCACTTTTCAACGGGCTGAGTAACGCGCGGCCGGAGCATAAGACATGGCATGGCATGTGAGCGCCGGTCAAGGTGAAGCTGTGGTGTGAACGACATTGTGCATAGCCTGGTCAAGCCGGAAACCTTGTGGTTGCTAAATCTGGTAAGCAGCTGATGATTGCCCCGAGGGTGCAGTGTTCACGTCAGAGTGTGCAGCAGTTGGTCAGGCCGTGAAAAGGCTTAAATTTCTTCTTCTTGCCTTTGCCAAATCTAATTAACAATTTGAAACAGCCGCAAACCCAAGCTCTAAATTCTGTGACTGCAAGACGCCGACAATTCATTCCACTGAGTAGCCCCGTGGATGTCCGGACTCTCAATCGTTAGGCCTCGACTTCTCGATTTCTCAACTTCTCATGCTCGAGTTCGATTGGACTGGGTCGACACTTGCAGAGTAGAACGAATCTACGCTGATGAAGAATAGTTGCTTTCGGCGAAGAGTTGAGATAGAGACGACCATCTGAGTTCCAACGGCATGTGCTGAATGTGACAACGCTACGTTGGCAATGCCTCGCTAGACTTGTTGATTGCTAGATCCGAGTGCTCGTCAGAGTCACTCCGACGTTCCCGCTCCAGCCTAACTTCCTAACACAAAATGGAAGCCACTGTCGTCAGGCCTCTTTCTGATGCAGAACCGCGAAGCTACTCAAATGTAACTGCCTTGACTGATCCGGTAGGTGTCAACCTGTTCTCTGGTTCTGTAATGTCTGCTGTAGATTCGCCAACCATACTTCGAAAGAATACTCATCGATCAGTGAGTCGCTGCAAGGACATGGGAGACACCCCAGGGGACGGGCATCGAAAGGCGACCAGGGGGAAGGTTCGAACGACTTGGGCGAGGGGCGAAGGGGTGAGGGCGAGGTCCGGCGTTCAGCCCTGCAGCCTGAAACTTCGTCAGTGTGGCGAATTTGGGATTGACGTCATGCTGTGCCGGCGGTTCGTGGTCTTCACTCGTACGATTTTCTTCAGACTTGTGTAAATTGCGGCTCTAACATACATTGTCAAGAAGGGTTGCATGAAGTGCCCGATGCCCGATCCGTTGAATCTACCGCAAGCTTGACCCCATGTCGGGTTGAGTCCATGGAGGCAGCAAACAATCTCGCTCCCTCCCACCTCGGACCCTTCTCGGAATCGGAGTTCAAGCTTATCATTCGTGTTCCTGATCGCACGAAAGAATGCGGGGTAATGATTGCTACAGCTCAAGCTATCGGCACCGACGATGGTGTTGAACAGGGACAGATACAGGGCCAAGAACAGCACCGATGCGGGATAAGGACCGCGCTCACCCAACTGGTTTCGGAAGAGGACACGGGTCGCGTGATGTTCGGGTTTACACTCATCTACAAAGACGAGGGCATGCCAGGAACTCGTCGTGCCGAAGCGGGAATGGGAGCTCTCGTCGACGTTGATGCCAGCGGCCTAAGTCCGTCTCCGGTGCCATACATGAGTCGAGGCGTGCCGGAAGTCAGCCATAACTCCTTCAGCAAAGCGAGGCTTGCGTTCGGATCGAGCGGGTAGCATCGTATCGCCGATCCGTCTATCTTTCGTATCTAGTACACTCAGCACCACTTATCTTATCTAGAAGGAGTGCGACGTTGTCGATACCAAAGTTTGCCAAGATCGACATCACAGAAACCAGAGTCAAACGGAGTTCACGGCGAAGTTTCAAGCAGTTGGCGTGGGCAAAGCAACTCTATATCGGAGATGTGACAGTTCTCGGTTCTTTCCTTTTTCCCGCGATCTTAATTGGCGCGTGCCTGCGGTTTCTGAAGGCTTGATTGTGCGCTTAACCTAAATCCGATTGGAGCTTTGTTGGCGTTATCCTCCTTACCGGTCAACCTTCGTTGATTGGTCACCGCAGCTGTCCCACCTATCTCTTGACCCCACAAACGAACGGGTTTTAGATATGCAAGGCACATTACTGTTGTCGTTGAGATAGACGAGAGTCTAGATACGATCAGCCAAGATTGCTAGTGGCCACATGATTCGTTGAGGCGGCCAGCTGAGTGCAGACATCGGTATCGCTTCGAGTCTTCGGCTAAAGCTGCCGGTCGTTACAGACCTGCGGGATTTTGGTCGGTGAAAACTTCTCAGGCTTTCCGGCTTCCCACCCGTCGTTTCATTCGCATTTGCGCTGTCATGGGAAAATTAGGGTCTTGCGACGTTCATCTCTCTTGCGCCACGCCACGCCTTGGGTTGTCCCCTTCTACCTCCCCCGTGCCGATAACCTCGTCGTGACTCGTTCGCCTGCTATCTAACGCTGCGGCTGCGGGTGCTGTATCAGCTGCTGCATTGCTTTACCCCGCAAATCTCTTGCTAACTCGCAACGGGTCCTATCTCCTATCAACTCAGATACGTACTCCGCCCTGGCTTCGCCTCCTTCCACGACCTCGTGGCGAATTTGGTCCCCTTCCTCTTCCCAGTCGCAGAGGTACAGTATCATTAGTGGCGCATACCTTCTTCATTCCCTGTTGACTAGGCAATCTCGGCCTTGTACATGCACCACCACAACTCGCTTGCATCCCTCGCATGCACACGCAGAATGTCATCCCACTAGCTGTTCCTTGATTAACTGTCAAACATCATTCGCTAGCGAGGCTGCAAAGTCTATATCTACGGCACTTCGGCCAGTCCCCCCATTCGATCCTCCCTTCTTTTGTCACATATCACTTGTCCCGCTCCCCCTCGCCACCATCACACTAGCGCTTCTACGTCGGGGACATCGCAACCGACTGACAGTGCCTGGAGGTTCTCTATTCCAGTGACCTCGCAATTCCGGACTACGCCAATCTAGTGCTGCTCGCAACCTCGCCACCTTCGTTTCTGCCCTCATCGTGCACAACATCGAGGCCAGCACCTCTTTTAAAGCAGAGCTCCAACACAAACCACACTCGTCATCTGCGTTGCTGCTGCCGCCACCATGGGTAGGATTCGCACCTTCTTCCTGGGCGAGGCCCCCTCTTCCGCGCTCGAGCGCCGCCTCATCCTCAAGATCGACCTGGTCGTCATGACATTCTGTTGCTTGGTGTATCTCTCCAACTATCTCAACCGAGCCAACTTCTCCAACGCCTACTTGACCGGAATGAAGGAAGACCTCAAGTTCAAGGGTGACCAGTTCAACCAGGTCAACTCGGTCTTCACTGCCGGCTACATCGTTGGCCTTTGGCCCAACAACCTTATTCTCCAGGTCGTCCCACCTCGTTTGTGGCTTCCCTTCTGCGGTGCCATGTGGGGTATCCTCTCCGCTTGTCTTGCAGCCTGCAAGACCCCGCAGCAAGTCATGGTGATTCGATTCCTGCAGGCTCTTTTCGAAAGCTCCACCTTCACGGGATGCCACTGGATTCTCGGCTCGTGGTACAAGGAGAGCGAACTTGGAAAGAGGAGTGGTATCTTTGCCACTTTCGCCCAGATGGGAAGTCTGTGGTCTGGTGTCATGCAGGGAAGAATCTCGCAGACGATGAACGGACACTTGGGGCTTAAGAGCTACCAGTGGCTCTTCATCATTGACTTCTGCCTGGCTTTGCCCATTGCGCTCTTTGGTTTCCTCTTGTTCCCCGACACACCGCGAAAGACCAAAGCCTGGTTCCTCAGCGAAGAGGAGAGGGAGCTGGCCGTCTCGAGGTTGCCCGAACACGAGCCCACCAAGATGTCGTGGGATCTTGTCAAGCGAGTCTTCGGCCGTTGGCACATCTACATGTTCGGCCTGCTCTTCGGCTTCGGCTCGATGCTCGAGAGTGCCGGAATCAACAGCACCATGGGCATGTGGTTCAAATCCATGGGCTTCAACAAAGCTCAGATCAACTACTACCCGCTCTCGCTTATCTCGATTGCCATCTTCTCGACCATCGTCGCGGCGTACACGACCGACTACGTCGGCTCGCGCTTCTGGGTCAACCCTTTGATGGGCCTTGTCGTCTGCATCTCATCCACCATGCTGCTGGTGTGGAAGATCCCGTACGGCGCCAAGTTCTTCGCATTCGCCATTCAGGGCATGGGCTACATGGGCCAAGCCACCAACTTCGCATGGGCCAACATCGTCTGCGCCGAAGACGAGCAGGAGAGAGCTATGGTCCTTGCTGGTATGAACGTGTTCAGCAACGTCGTCAACAGCTGGTGGCAACTCGTCCTCTGGCCAGTGACCCAGGCACCCAAGTACAGGAACGGCTGGATCAGCATGTACCCCCTCAGCGTCTTCACCACCGCAGTGGCGCTCGGGATTGTGTATCTTGAGAGGAGAGACAAGAGGAGAAAGAACATGTACCCCGTTAGCGAGGAGGAGGTGGTACAGCAACAGCCCTACACGCTCCCGGAAAAGCCGGTCGTCGAGGGCGACAGCGACGATGGCAAAAGCACCGACAAGTAGCTGCTGCGCTCCACTGCGCCAATGTTGTAGAATACCCCCGCGAATCTTGCTGAATCTCAATTGTTACGGATCTTTGCTACTGTAGTCTGTCTGCTTTTGTGTGTGGAGATGTGGAGCCACGGCGCTGAGTGTGTCAGTCGAAAGCGCACTGAAATCGATCCTCTCAAATTCAGCGCTCTGCTCACTTGCTCAAACGTGAGCTCACCGGTGCTCCACTAAACTGAACATGAATATGACTGCGATGCAATTGCGATTTCAAATTCCCATACAACCCAGCGCCAACCTCTAGCGCTTCCTCTCCTTGCTAAACCTGTACAGCTTCTTCTTGTCCCTCGCCTCACCATCCTCGTCCTCATCGTCCGTATCCTGTAGTGCCAACCCATTCGCGGTCACCTTTCCCTTCATCACCGCATCCGCAAGAGAGTCCTTCTTCTTGGCCTGCACCACCTGCGACCGGCCGCCCTTGTGGGTCATGAGCGCACGCACCAGGTTGAGCTTCTCCGCCGCAAGTTGCAGCTGGTCAAGACGAGCGTAGCGTGAGGCGAGTTCGGTGGTGAGGTAGCCGAGGTGCTTCAAGCCTTTCTTGAGTGAAGAAGAGGGGGTGTTGGAGGGGGGGGAGAGGGAGGAGGGGAGGTCGTCGTCAGAGGAGGGGAGATCGTCGATCCAGTTGTCGCCGAACTCGTCGTCTTCCGAGACGGACTTTCTCGACCTTGAAGGCGAGTTACTCGATGAGGCTGAGGTGGAGGAGGAGGATGCCTGATAAGCACGGATCGCATCGGCATCGTCGAGCCAAACCGTCTTCTTCCCCTGTGCTCCGATGATCCCGCCACTCTTCCCTCCACTCCCTCTCCCCATCCCCTTTCCCTCCGCCGCAATCAGCCCTGCCCTCTGGAGCGTCTCCCTCCTGCCCTCCTTCTCCTCCAACCACTCTTCACTCAAACTCGCCACACTCGGCGCGATCCTCTCCACCAACCCCCTCACCCTCTTCTTCTCCGCGATCAACGCAGCCCTAATATACCCTACATCCTGCGTCTTGAGCAGTGCGACGACATCATTATCCAGCACCTCGCTCAGCCTTGCATGCTGGTGCACGCCGTTGCGCGTGGATGAGTTGATCATGCCAAAGTAGAATTCATCCTTGTTGCGCATCGCCGCTTTTTCAGAAAGACGTTTGAGTTGGTCCTGCTTCTCATGGTGGTCCCGCGCGCGGAGAACGTAGTCCTTGTGCTTCTCCAGCAGGCCGAGTTTCGCTCGGCCCACGGGCTGCGAGCGCTCCTTGTGATTGCGCCGCTGCACTGCATTGCGCAGTGATGAGCCCGCCATGGTCGATGTTGCTGATAAAGTTCGGCCCTAGGTTGGATGGGTGATTGGGCGTTAGTTCAGATGGAGCTGTTCTTCTGTTGAAATCTATTCGTTCGGTGGAGATGCTACGAGATGCTTTAGAGGCCAATCTTGTGTGATCGAATGGATGCTAATGCTTTGTATATCCCCGTTGGGGTGCTACTGAAGGGCGGGTATGTAAGAAACGTATGCAGAAGGGAAAAGTGCAGGTGAGAAGATTCACTCCAGCGATGATGTGTGGAGTCTGTGCAGTTGAATTCGCTCAGCTGCAGCCAAATTTTACTTTGTCCACCGCCAAAAAATCTCGAATCCGCACGTGACTAGACCCTGAATTCGCCGCCACATCCGCTCTTTACGCAACTTGACGCTCTAACAAACTAAGTTTTTGACCCAGCCGGCATTGTTCACATTGTCCCAACCGAGATGCCTCCAAGAGACTCAAACGAGGGGTTATTGTACATGCAGGATGATATTGTCGATGAAGGGTGTGTGTCTATGTGAACAAATGCTGTAAGTAGGGTCGTTAACTGCAGTTCTAGAGGTCCTTTCCAACGGTGTACTGGCTCAAATCGGTATCCGGCTCAAGCTGGCCGTTCTTGGGATTCCTCCTTGCACTGAAGAAAGTGTAGCTCAGCACGACATCGTCGACCTCTTTCGTGGTTGGGTCGTCCAGTACATCTGCATCAATGAAGAAGAATACGGGCAGGTCCACCTCCTCTCCCGCCAACAGCTTTTGCTCCTCGAAGCAGAAGCATTCGACCTTGGCAAAGTACGGCGCGATCTATTTGGAAATAGGGAAGCAACAACAACAAGGTCAGCATAACGCCTCTTCGGTCTGTCTGATAAGAGAAGAAGAGGGAAAGAGGAGGGGAAGACTTACTCTGTCAGGCGAAACGTTGTACGTAGCGATACCGATGATGTCCTTATCGCTCTTGTTCTTTGCCGTGTAGAAAGCGAGTGCCGTCTCACCCGGCAGCACGTAGATCTCCTTCTGCTGCGGCGTGAAGCTCCATGGAATCGCATCCGATGCATCCGCATTGAACGTCACCCTGATCCTCTTCGTCGGAGCATTCGTTGTTGGATCCAAGTAAGCCGGGATCAACCGCGATGGAGCAAAGCGCTCTGGATCGGTGATTGGGGTGCCGCTGAATCCCGTGGCTGAGCAGAAGGCGCGGTAGAGGGGTACGGCAGCATACGAGAAGCCGAGCGTGAACACCATGAGCGCGGCAGAGTACATCAGAAGTGACTGGTTGCGCCGCTTGTACGACTCGCGTTGGCGGCGCTGGAATTCTTCCGTCATCGCTGCCGCTCGTGTTTGTGATGCTCGACCTGTCGATACTGACTCCGGTGATGATGTTGGCTGCGACTGGAACGCTGAAGAGGTTGTAGAGAACGGCGAGATGTGCGTACGGATCATGCTTCTGGGCTGAACCGTCGTTCGATTGGATGCTTCGAGTGCCCAAGTATGTGCCATTCGCAGCAGTGGCGAGCCGCGTTGAATCCCGATCGCCGCCGCATGGCTCCGACGAGTGCATGACGCCAGCGCTGTAAGTCGCAGAGACGATGTTGCTGTCGAAGCAGTGGCGCCTATTGTTGGTCCCATCATGGTTGCGACCTATCCTGATTTTGCAGCGGCACAAGGGGTAGAGTGGAGTAGAAAGCAGGTTCAGGGTGCATTCGGGAGGAATTGGCAAAAGCTGCGTGCGGAACGCCAAAATCTTCCGATATCCGAACACCACCTTCTTCCGCTTACCTGAGCCACGCGACTCACCGCCTCCCATCAGCCTGAACCCTACGATTCACCAGAACACCGACAAGTACAGCAGTATTAATATATTGATTGCTCATCCACCCTTGACATCTGCGGCCATAGAACTTTGAAAGCACCGCATCCCGTCCGATCTGCGAAGTTAAGCAAGGTATCGCCTAGTCAGTACTGCGGTGGGGGACCACGCGGGAATCCTAGGTGCTGCAGTTCTTTTTTCTCCTTTTCCTTTTTTGATCCCTTACCTCAGTCCTTAACCTCACCGGATAGCACATTTACTCTTAACATACATTGTTCGATGGTAGCGTTAGTTGCCATTACGACATGACAGCAGTACAAGTACATGCACTAGAATACAAAGCGGGTCCGAACAGTGAACGTAGAGAAGTTTGTTGTCCTGACCATCTTGAGTCGGACATTGGGTATTGTAAGCTCTATTGTGAAATGCGACGCGGGCGTAAAGCTCGACTGCCGCCACTGCTGCTTCCAGAGAAGGAAGGATGCGGTACTGCCACTTCCTCGATCTGCTCGAGAGGGAAGTCCGCATCCACTGGCGAGGCAGTCAAGACTGAACCAGTGCCTCGGCTCCTTGTGCTCCCTGAAGCCGCCTGAGAGCGCGAGTCGAGCGACGAGGTCCAGCTTTCCTCGCGGATCGCCTGTAGACCGCCCTCCGAGGGGCTCACCGATAATCCAACCGCGCCAGCAAGCACCCCGGGCACCATCAAGGGCGATCCACTCTGAATGGCTGCCAAGATGTTCGGGTGCAGCAGTGGCGATATGTTGATCTGTGAGCCAGATGGTCCAGCTGTGACGCTGTTGCCGTGACGAGCATTGTTTTCAGCAGCAGCGGCAGCCGATCTACGTTCAGCGAGTGTTCGCTGCTCGAGATCCAGGGCAATCAGGCCCGGCGGATGACGGCGACTCTGCTCAGGGAAAGAGGCCCACAGTCGCCCCTCCTCTGAGTCTTCAGTACCGCTGGACACGTTCGAGCCGATGCTGCCAGAAGGGGAGGCAGATCTGCCAGCGTGAGCTGCTGCTCCGATCGGCGCCATCAGCAGCGACCCGGGCATCCTGGTCTGCGAATCATTCTCAGGCCCAGGCGCCTTACCGTGCTGCTCAATGCTTCCGCTGTCGGTAGTCGGGAATGAGATCGAGGCAGATGTCGTAATCACCGTCGGCACATTGTCTGGCTGTGGATCAATGTCGGATCGAGATGTCGATGAAGATGGCTGCATGCGTGGCGAGTCTGAAGATGCAATGACAGGCGAAGAGCTCGATCCGCCTGCCGCCGCTTTACGTGAAGCAGACTTGCTTCCAAACAGAGCAGTGATCCAAGACTCTCCCTCAACTTTGCCGCCACCACCGCTTCTTCTCTTTCCATCCGAAGACGCCTGGGGTGTCATCATCCCCAAGAACGAGTTGCGACTGCGTCTTTTGCCGCCCTCGGGACCCTCCAGGCTAGCGCCATCCTCTGAAGACATCTCGTAGCCAGAGGATCGCGGGCGAGAGTAAGTGCCCGAACGGCGATCTTTGAGCGAAGGACCTAGCGATGTTGTCGAGTTGTTCTTGCCATCCGTCGGCTGCTGAAGAGGCAATGTCGAATTCGAACCTGCTCGTTTTGTTGCGAAAAGCTCGGGGTTTGGTGCCGCTGCTGTCCAGGAGCCGTGCTTAGTATCGCTTCCTCCCTGATCAGGCGAGCCGGTCATTGATGGATCCTTTGACATGGCGAAGGACGTGGGCATCGGCACGAAGGTGTGCATGACGCGGCGGTTGTTGTCAAAGCCCCCAAATTTCGAGGATGATGCCACCACACGTCGCTGATCCTCCTCTTCCTCCTCTTCTCCTGCGTCGTCCTCGTCGATCTGTGCTTGCAGCCAATGCTCCGTTTCAGTGATCATGCCTTGAGGGCCGACAGGGAAGTGCAGTACAGGTGAGCTTCTGGGACGCTTCCTGCCGCGCCATTGACGCAACAGACCAGTATCGGTCGAAATGGCTTCCGGCTGCGCAGCGGCAGATTCGGGCGTGGCGGTGGCAACTGCTGTGCCAGCTGCCGGTGTGGACCCGAGTGAAGCAGCACGCACAAGGTCTTGGCTTTGCTGGGCTGCCATGGGCCCTGTGCTGGCCTGAGCCATTTGCGAATCGGCGGACGGAGCGTTTGCCACATTCATCGCAGCCAACCGATTGAGCGAAGAGATGCTGGATGCTCGGGCGCTGTCGCGACGCGAAGAGATCGAGGACGCATCATGAAGTTGCTCCTTGGATCGAGGGCTTCTTCCAATGGGCATGGGCGCCGGCGAGTAGGGATCACTTGCATCACTCAAATCACCTTCCTGAGACGGAGATGATTCGACATGCTGCACGTGGAGAGACTGAGAGGCTGGCGGCGCTGGCACAGCAGTAACGACTGCATTCTCTCCGGACTGTGTAGCTGCCCACTCCTCAGGCTGCACTGCCTCGGGAGACGTGAGTGCAAGGCCCGTCTGTGATTGTGAGAAATCGAACTGTTGGCCGAACCAGTCTCGGGCTGTACCTTGCTGACCCTGAGTATGGGCACCATGTGCGCGGCCGTCCGCCATCTGCTGTCCCTGCATCGAGTCAATTCGTCTGTCTCCGACTTGCTCAACGGCATATTCGCCAGGCTGACCTGCCATTTCCTCTCGGCCTTTCTGCCAGCCGTGCATCGGGAGTGGCTGGTGCAACAGACCGGCGTCAAACAAGATCGCTCGAATGCGATCCTCGGCACGGATGCGCCACGCCCAGCGCCGGTTAGCCGCCTGTTGGATGGCGTCCCCATCAGCCATGGCGATTCCAGGCTGAGAGTAACCCAAATATTTCATCATCTCGGTGTTGGCAATGGCATTGGAATCCTCTTCCTTCTGAATCAAGCTCCTCCAACCGAGAGTCGCGATAAGACCGATGTTGGCGACGAGCAGCACACCGAGCTTCCATGCGGTCCAAGCAGCCTGAAAGGTGATCAGGATGAAAGCAAATTGGGTGAAGCGCTGTGTATCGGCGTTGAAGTATGCTGGATCGCGAGGGGTTTGTGTGGGTCGGGCGGGGCCAGCGGGCTGGTAGAGGACGAGCATAATCGCAGAGATAACACCACGCGGGAGCACGGTGATCACCGTCGGCCAATTCTGCGAATAATACCAGAAAGCTTCGATGAACGCATCACGGCGGGTGCTGCTGGTGCGAGCTCGATAGAGCAGACTGTAGAGCGAGTAGTCTTTCATGGCCGTACGAGTGAAGGCTGGGGCCGACAGATAGATGGGCATAACGAGTGGCTGAGGGACGACCCATCTGCGGTTAAAGCTCCATACACGTTCGTAGATGATCAAGACACCAACGACCCAAATGAGGACGCATCCGCTGTATATACCTGTGGCAATCCACCAAGCCGTCCTCGAACCAGTCTGGAATGTATCGGGATGCAAAGCGATCTGCACCAACGCGAAGATGACGTTGTAATCCAAGAACAAAGTGACGGGGATGTAGGCATAGGTAATCAACGGTAGGATGGTGTGGTGAATCCTTGCGAGCCGAGAGGTCATGCGCAGATCGCGATATCGAGAGTAGGGAGCAGGTGGGAATTTCGGCGCCACAGCATACATATCGCCGGGGTTGGGGAGGTGTGGAGTATAGGCGGCATCTTCTCTAGCGCGACTGAGGATCTGCTGGTACATGTAAGCATGGTCGGCTCCCATTGGCTGGTTCTGGTCCTCAGCCGAGTGCATGTGCTGCGCGTGTGTCGGCTGATACTGCTGCGCTTCTGGCTGGTAGGGATATTGTTGCTGGGCCGCGTACCCTTGTTGGGCATGATATTGCGCACTTCGTGCTTGATCTGCTTCAGAGTTAAGGTTTGGGTTGTGGGGGTGCGTTGGGATGTGAAATTGCGGCGAATAGGGCGAGCCTGCCTTCTCGTTGAGTGCACCGTACATTGACACCCTTTGCTCAGGAGGAAGTTCGGTCAAGGTGTTGCCAAACATGGGCGTCTTGACACGAACCGAGGCAGCTCTGGCTGGTGCCGCATCTTCGGCGATCTGAGGAGATGACTGCTCCTTGAGCACATCGACAGACTCTCGCGACCCTGATCTGGTCGCCTCTCCAGCGAAAAGGGGCTGGTGACTGAACGGATGCTGCTCTGAGTAGGACAGAGGTCGAGCTGCACCAGAAGAAGAAGCGGTCTCCTGTGTTTGTCGACTGAGGCGGATGTCATTTTGGGGTGTAGAGGATGAAGCGACTGATGCAGAAGTTGTGTTGGTGGCCAAGATGGTCGTGTTTGAGACTTGGGAAGCACGTTGAGCATCTCGGGATGTCATAGGTGAAACGAGATGGGAGTCCAATGTTTTCGACGGAGAGGCTGGCGCCATGTCACCGCGTTGCTGGCTCATGCGTTCGAGCTCTCGTTGCTGACGCTGTTGTTCGGGACTCAGCATCCGTGTGAGGGCAGTAAACTGTTGGTCGCCTCCTGCTTCCCCAACACCGTAAACAATATCTTGCGATGGGTTGGTTCCACGACTTGAGACGGTGTCAGACTGTGAAGGTCGGGAATCGTCCTGACCTGGCTTGCTGTCAGCGCTAGAAGAGTGGGCGTGACTGATATTGACAGACGGCTGCCCAAACGTCCTATCTGGTGTGACATTGCCTGCGACTCGGGAAAGCGAAGACTGATTTGGTGGGGGTCGTAATGAAGTTCCAGAAGGGCCTATACCACGTGGTAACCCGGTGGTCCACATGCCGTCCTCCTCGCCACTGCTTGTTCCAATCAGCGGACTGGAAGTGTCGGACAAGTTGAGCTCCTTTTCCAACGCGTCAAGCACTTCTTTACGAGGCGCAGGTCCGGCGCCCTGATTGCGGTAGTATGTGATGTCCTCACTTTGGTCAGTGGCGGATGGCCGAATCCAGCTGGAGGAGAGATAGCCGAAGGCAGCCCTTTCGGTGGGACTGGCTTTCCTACGGGAAGTGGAGGAGACTTGACCTTCGCTGATGGCACTCTTGCCGCTAGTGCGCCCAAAAGTGTCATTGGTGTGCTCGATGGCTCGTGATGGAGCTTTGTTGGATGACGAGGATGAAAGTTGCATCAGGGCAGGGTCGTTGGGGTCCGACCTTGTATGTAATGGCGGGCTGCTGCTACGATAACGTGCGGCACCTTGAGCGGATGACTCTGGCCGACTGGCTTGATCCTGAGGCTGTAAGGAAGGCGAGGGGTAGTTGGATGGCGAGGAGTAGTCGTAATCATCTGAAGAAAGGCGGCTTGCTGCTGGATGTGGACGACCAAATGGTGCTGAAGAGGACGGCTGGTTGGCGTGTGTGCGGGTCAATGGCGATATCGACCCATGTGGTGGTGGTGGCGGTAATGGTGGCGGCTGCTGCTGCTGCGCCTCAGTCGTCGTCCGTAGCCGACCGTTCATCGTGGGTGATGATGATGGTCCGGAGGGCAATGCCGTGTACTGAGCGTCGAGGCGGTGTGCGAAGGGCGGTCAACACGCTATGTAGTCGATGGAGAAGTCATTAGCAAGAGCGAGTTGTTGAGGAGTTGATCGGTCCGAAAGGTAGTAGAAGTCGAGGTTCAATAGCTGTATTCAGGAAGAAGGTTGGTTCCGGTGGCGCTCAATTCTGCTGTTCCTTGCAGGAAGAGTTGTCGGGGATGGGAGCGGGACGGGCAAAAGAATGAGATGAGAAGCGATGAATCGGTGCGTGCGCGAATATGAAGGCACGGCTGCAAGTAAGCGAAGGCTTTTCGCAAGTCAAATATAATGATCCAGGGGAAGGTGGAACGATTCAATGTGAAGAATGAAAGAGGCGCAGTGAACTGTGCAATGAAGGCAATGTCTAGAAGATGGTGGTGGAGAAGGTTAGAACGGAGATGGAGTCGTCAGGTGGCGTACAGATGCGAATCAGGGGCTGCATAGAATCGGGGTCCGTGGGTTGGCGTCGGCTGAGAAGCTGACTGGATGCGCCTGAATAGTTGATGATCCCTCAAGAAGGTGGCGGCAGCAGCGGCGTGAAGCGGTCCGTGATTTGCAATCAAGATGAATGAACGATTTGCAGCAGGGAAAGCGCCCCGACGAAAGGCGGGCGGCTAACACAGTGAATGTTGGCAGGCAGGCGAGAGGCAGAGGCAGGATCCAAACACGCGGAGATGCATCCATGCATGCTGGCAAGCGAACTCGAAGCAAATGGAAAGGAACGACGGAAGACTTGTTGTTCCGAATGGTATTTGCATCGGCCATTCCTCCTGCAGAGCTTCGGAACGAGACAACCAACCACACCGCACAATTGTGGTTGTCACAACACTTTTATGCATATCATCGCCGGAGATCAACGCTGCAGCGCGTCGGAACCCTGTCAGGAAATCTCGACAACCTAGATATTTTAATTAACTTTGTTAATTGATACGCGACGAGGACTGCATCCATTGTGTGTTATTTTTGGAAAGCCTTGCGCGCTGCCGCCGTCATGACCGCCGCTCGACCGGTCACACCTGAAACTTTTCGAACAAAATAGGGCACATGTCGCTGTCTTTTGGAGCACGACCCTGTTTTCTACTGCACGCATTCATATACCGTGTTGCACGGAAGTAAGGCAACTGCCATAGAAAAAGGTGTCTATGCCCTCGATTCCGGCTGCCAGCGCGGAAAAGCGGTTTACATGCCGCTGTGCATCTGCCCGGCATTTGATGGAAAGACCTTTGGTACCGGTTAGTGTACCAATTTATTTAGCACGGAGAAAAGAAAAGGAAAAGGAAAAGGGAGAAAAATTGATCGTCGGTGCACTGCTTTGCATGGCTGTGTTGCTTCTCCACCTCGCCTGGCTCAAATTCACGCTTTTGCTGTGCTGCACGAGCTCGCTTGGAGCAGACCAACACGTCAAGCTTGTGCCTGTCTCGGCTGTTGTGTCTTTTCTGGCTTTCTTGTGTTCTAGCTTCTGAGCGCGAGCGCGGCCACGACCGAGGCACCATACCGTAAGTGGCGGAGCGGACGCCAATCTGAGAAATGCCACTAATTCACCTCGAGACTCCACCATTCCAAGCCTGTGTTCGGCTCGTGTCGTGTAAAGGACTTTTGAAAGGCCGTGGTGTACCGCCACATTCCCATACTCAACTCGTTTTGCCTAGCGCGAGAGAAGATTAAAGGTTTGCTGAGCTCAGAATCTTTGCCTACTTTTGCACTTTTAGTGCAGTGTGAACTGAAGTACCACAAGAATCAAAGTTTAGCCGCGCGTCGGAGTCAAACTGCAGCGTTTCAATGAAGCGGGTGGCATCTTGCATACAGCAGCTCCTCTTTGGCCGGCAACGTTTTTGCTCATGCCAATCACTCACGCTATGTATTCGGTGGCATCAGCGAGCATCTCTTGAGCTCAGCAGTCGACACGCACTGGCACAAGTGTTGGGATGAGGTCTGCAGTCATCTCGATTCCTGGTTCCAGGCCTGGATTTGTTAGGTTATGAAAGTAACACTTTTGGCCTCGAAAATTCTTTGGCTTGGCACGGGCCTCAGCAAGGACCCTGCAAGAAGAACCCGCGGCGTCGTTAAAGCCATCTGTGTTGGTCTTCAAACCATCGATATCCCATCCCAACACCTTCGGATCCTCGCCGAAGCACAAAGCTCGTCGGAGCAGCCGAGGATACTTGCAGCACTTGCAGAGCCGATCTGACGCAGCCATGCCGCACATCAAGCGTAAGGCTTCAGCATCGCCATTTCCATCATCCTCTCACTCCCCATCTCCCTCGCCCTCTTCCGCACGAGCGGCACCCGTACCGGCAGCGGCAGCGTCCGACAATGACGAAGCAGACCTCGAGATCGATCAGCAACTACACAGCGATGACGTCCATAGACCACTGAAGCGACCGAATCTGAACGTCATAGCCGACTCTGCCGTGTGCGCTCTCCCTCTCGATACTTTAGAGCAGCTCCTCCCGCTCCAGAAGCGACGCTGCCTGGACACACTTGTGGGCTCTCTTCCACCACCACTCACATCCACCTCAAGTATCTCTGAACCTGTCAAGGCTGCAGCACAGCTCGAAGAGGACCAAGATGCAGCTGTTTTCACCGACTCAAATCGACAAAAGGAACGACAACGAGATGAGGCGACAAGTTTGCAAGCAGCAGCATGTGTTGGACTGGGTGAAGAATGGTATACGCTCCACAACGTGCTGCACGCTACAGTGTCGGCTCAGGAGAGTAATAGTGCGTTACTGATCGGAGCATCCGGCTCGGGCAAATCTCTGCTGGTCGACTCGGTGCTCGAATCGCTCACCCAGGATAAGCGATTGGCCAAGAATAACGACAAGCCATACTACCGTGTACACTTGGCAGGCAGCGTACAGATCAATGACAGATCGGCTATGAAGGAGATGGCCCAGCAGCTTATCCTCCAAGGCGCATTCGCCGAGCAAGACGTGGGCGAGGCGATGGATGCCGAAGCTCTCGATGAGGACGAGCAAGACGCGACCCCTTCGCGGACGCCCGCTGATCATGTCTTTGGCGGAGATGGAGACGACGAAGATGACGAAGCAAGCGCCGCCATTGCGATGGCAGACGAAGAAGCCGAAATCCTGGACGAGCTAGCGGGTGCTATCCTTTCTTCCCTCAACAACATCATCGCTCATATCATCGCATTGCTATCCAACACAGCTTCGAGTGAATCTACAAATGTAGCATCAGCCTCGGGAGGAAGGAAACCATTGATCATCACGTTGGACGACTTTGATCTATTCACAGCGCGACCACGTCAAGCAATGCTCTACTGCCTGCTGGATGCCGTGCAGGCTGCATCCTATGGCGCTGGACTGGCAGTCATTGGTCTGACGAGCCGAGTCGACACTGTCGATCTGTTGGAAAAGAGAGTCAAGAGTCGATTCTCGCACCGCATTCTTCACGTGCGACCACCGTCGTCGTACGAATTCTTCGAACGCATCGTCCAGAACGCTCTATCACCCATCTCTCTCCCCTCCAATCCCCCATCGATATCCACCACAACTTATGCAGCCTTCGCGCAAGCTTGGGAAAGGGACGTCGCCACACTCTTTTCCAATCCTCACTTCCAAGATGTGCTGCGCGGCATCTACGAACTCTCGAACGACATCCGTATGGTCTACCGTGTGCTCACACCTACGATAGCCAAACTCTCTGTGCTCGAGCCAGGATTTGATTTGGAGTCGCTGCTCGAGACCGCATCCGTTGAAGTAGGCGATGGGATGCTGCACGTCCTTCGCGACCTGACTGAACCCGAGATGGCGCTGCTGATTGCCGTCAAGCACCTCCAGACTCGCGATCGTCAGATCTTCAACTTTGAAATGTGTTTCGATGAGCTTCGCCGCTTCGCCGCACGCGATGCTCGGGAGCGCCAGGCAGCATCCACTGGATCGGCCCTCGTGTCCGCTACCAACTCAGCATCGATGGACTCACCGTTGTCTGGGTCAGCGGTGAGCACGCCGTTCTACGCCGACCGCAAGATCGCGCTCATGTCGTTCCACTCTCTGCTCAGCCTCGAAATCCTGCTACCGGAAAACTACGTCTCGACGCTGAGCATTGCCAATCCTGTTGCAAAACCAAGCGCTGCCCCCTTCGCAAGCACCGGCAGAGCCAACCAGAATACTATCAGGAAAGAGTTCTGGAAAGTCACCTGCATCCTCACCCCAAATCTCGTCGTGCAGGCCGTCAAGGATAGGCAGCGACAGATCGCCATCAATTCCAGCCTCGTCAAATGGGCCACTTCACACGGCTAGCACAGTCCTCATCTCCTTCATTCGCTCGCAATGTACTGGTGACTTGATCATCAATTCACAACACAATCGCAATCACATCGCATTCTCTGTTCGATTTCTCTGCTCACGTTACAGGATTAGTTGAAAGGAGGCGTGAGTGCGCTCTGGCCCATCTGTGCGCGCGACGTGTTCAATCTGATGGCCATGACCTTGGTCGTGTTCTTGATCGTTGCTACATCAGAATCCCCATCATTCAACCCTCTCGCCGTGAGCACACGCAACTGATCGCACAGCTGGAACCACCTCGCCGACGCCCGTGTCGTATCTCTCATAAGGGGACACTTGTTGAGGTAGTGGAATGCGCCACCACAGATAATGCACGTCTGCGCCGATGGTGGGTCGAACGTCTCCTCCCCTCCATCGACTGAGCCGCCGCTGAACGCCGAGATGTCTCCTGGAGTGCCGGGGGGAGCCGGCGAAGGTGACGGCCCAACCGATGAGCGTGGGGATCCGGAGATGCTGCTTCGCGAAGACTTGATGCGCGGTTTGCGGTAATCGACAGCCACGTCAAGGTTGAGCTTTTCAAGATCCTTCTTAGACACCGTGTGCTTTGTTGAACTCGAGCTAGATGAGCCCGAGAGACGCGAGAGCGCAGCAAGGACTCGATTCGTAGGACGACCTTGGCTACTTGAAGGCGAGGACGTCGAAGCTGCAGCAGCAGCAGGCGCTGTCGTTGGTGGCCCCATCACATCCGGATCGTTGAACTTTATCGTTGAAGGCAGACCAGCACGGATGGAAAGCTTGGTCGGTCCCAGCTCGGGTCTCGCGCCCCTGCCGTCAAAGAAGTTCTGTACGATCAGCATCATATTCGGAGCCGACGTCGAGGAACGATTGAGCGCCACGATTTGAGCGATCTTCGTCAGCTCTGCATCAGCACGCGAGCTGATGTTGAGCAGCCAAGCCTCCGTACGCTCCTGGCTTCCCAGCACATCCTTTGCAGCGAGTGCAGAAGTTGGTGTCGGAGGAGGCAGATCTCTGCCATTCGCAGGTGGAGAATCGGCGACCTCAACCACTGTCGGAGGTATCGTCTGATGTGCGTGCGTCTTCTCCCAAGCCTCGATGGCCGTCCTCCAAGGCTGTTCGTGCTTAGGCTGACGGAGTGCCAGCACCATGTAAGTTGCCGCTCGCAGCAGGATCTCGCGAATCCTTCTCCAGTCAAGGGCTGTGGCGCCACCGTGAGGCAGTCTGAGAATCTCGGCTGGAACCTGATCGTCCGAAATGATGCTGAACGCCGCATCGAAGAGCTCACGAGGAGCACCAAAAAGCTGCATGTAATACTTGATGTGCGTGTCTGTGAGCTGGAATCGCATGTGTGGTGGCGCCAAGTCAGGCACCACGTTGACGAGCGATCTCTCTGCAACGTCGCGGCCGAAATCGCTGTCGTGTAAAAGAGACAGCAACACTTTGCGCATCGTCGCCAAATGACCTGGTCGCACCACAGCGGTAGGCAACGATAGATCGATGTCGTGGAGGGGTGAGGCGTTCGGTAGCCTGTGTTCGGCGATCAGATCGCGTTGAAGATTTGCAAGGCTGGGTTGGGATAGCTTGCTGACCGCTGTCGATGCCTTTCTTCCAGCTGCTTTCGAAGTCGGCGCTGGTTGCATTACACTAGCAGCAGCTGGCGCAGAGCTTTGTGTGGCTGAAGCTGCGGAAGTAGAGTCTGCAGGACGGGCAAGTTTGGGGCCAGAGCCGGCGGCTGCACGCGCTGACTTGGTCTGTTTACGTCGAAGCGCTTGAACCGCAGGAAGAAGCTCATCCTCCTCCCGCACCACACCGACCCATCCCTCGTCATCACTCTCACTCTCCTCTGCTGCCTTGGCGGTCCAGTCTTCGTCGACAGCTGGCTTGGCCACCTTTGCTTTGCCCTTGTCGCGCTTGATCGGCGCTACTTGCTCCATTTTTTCAGCCGCTTCGCCTTGCTCGAGCATGGCTTTGATGCGATCACGCCTTGAAGCTCGTTTCTCCTGCGCTTCCCTTTCAGCTGCCTCTGCCGCTCGTTTTGCCGCGTCCTCGCGATGTTTTTCGAGTAGATCAGCCCAGAAGTCGTCGTCGACAACTGTAGTTGGCGCGATCCCATCGTCTTTTGAGGCTGCTTGTTGAGTTTCCCAAACTCGGGCATAGGCGAAGGTACCCTTTGTCTGATCAGTTTGATCGTCACCCGGCTCCTTCTCGTCGTCGCTGGCATCCTCTTCGCGACGTCGCAAAAGCGTATCAAGATCCTCATCCGTATAGCGAACGTCGCGCTCAGATTCTTCGGTACCACCCTCGGCAAACAGAGCCTGTGCACCGAACTTGAGGATGGACTCGAGCTCGTCAGGTCGCTCATCTTCCCTCTGTAGATTCTGAACGATGAGATGATCGAGCATCATCTTGCGCTTGGCTCCTTCGATGATTCTCTCCTCGGCGGTACCTTTGCACATCAGCACGAAGACGAGGAGCTTCTTGGTCTGACCGATGCGGTGGGCTCGTGCGATCGCCTGCATGTCCACATGCGGATTCCAGTCAGGATCCATGAGGATGACCGTATCGGCGCTTGCAAGATTGATACCGATACCACCAGCACGGGTGCTGATCATGTAGATGAAGTAAGGCGAGTCGGGGGCATTGAAGGCATCAATACCCTTCTGTCGCTGCTTCTGACCGACATTACCATCCAGACGCAGGTACTTGTAGCCTTCGCCCTGGAGGAAGACTTCGACGATGTCCAGATTGATGACGAATTGCGAGAAGAGTAGGATGCGGTGACCCTGAGCCTTCAGCTTGGGAAGCAGACGTTGAAGCAGCGAGAGCTTCGCACTAGCATCAATCAGTCGCTGGTGTTCCCAGGTAGCTTCGTAGTTTGCATCGCCTTCCTTCGTCTCGAGATCTGGAGCGATGAGGTACGGGTGCTGAATGCACTTGCGAAGTTGCATGAGGGTGTTGTTGAGGTTCGTGATCGTCGCCTTCTTCGTCTTCTTGGTGCCGTCGTCACGTGAGGCGGCGAGCGCTTGAATATCCTCGATGTTCGACTCCAAGATAGAACGGTAGATGCGCTTCTGAATTGGACGAAGCGATGTCGGCACGATAAGCTCGACCTTGAGTGGAAGATCCAGCACTTCCTTCTTGAGACGACGAAGGAAGTATGGCTTGAGTCGCTTTTGCAGCCCCTCAATCACCTCGGGTGTGAGAACGCTGTATTCGGTCTCGAGAGCCTTAATGTCCTTCCACTGTCCCCCAGGCTCGAGCCAATTCAGCAGGTTGAAGAGCTCCCGTACATTGTTGTTCAAAGGCGTGCCGGTCATGATGACGCGATGCTCGGCATGCAACTCGTTGAGACGCTTTAATAAGATGGACTCGCCCGACTTGAGATTCTGGCCCTCGTCAACGATGACCACGTCCCAGTGCTGCACTTTGCGGAGCGGGAGAGAATCGATTCGAACGCTGGTGTCGGAAGCGACTACGACGTGGAACTTGATGGGTCGGATCGATTCATCGAGCTTCGCCAGCGTCTTCTTCGAGTGGAAGATCTCGTACTTAGCAATCATGTGGCGCGCACCGACCTCTCCCCAGTAAGGCACTACGCGGAACTGCGGCATCCACTTCTCGAATTCGCGCATCCAGTTTGGAAGAGTCGAATTGGGCACCACCACCAGAAACGGTCCGGCCTTACCTTCTTTCCAAATCGAGGCCAAAAAAGTGATGACTTGTACGGTCTTACCCAGTCCCATCTCGTCGGCGAGAATACCAGGCTTCTGATTGTACCAGCCGTATCGTAGCCAGTTGACACCTTCGAGTTGAAAGTCGATGAGGTCGCCACCTTCGATGCAGTGCGGCTGATCATCGAGCGCCCGGAAACTGGTGCCTGACTTGGCGAGACGACGCTCGCGCTTCTTTCGCAGCTCCTCGGACGTGAGAGCTGGGAATGTGACCTTTTGCGTCAACAGGAAGGAGCGATAGGTTTCCTGCATCTCGTAGAAGATGTCGGCCTGCTTGCGCCGAGAGGGAGGAGCCTCCCACGTGGATCCTTTGTAAGGCTGGTCTTGCCATTTGATGAGGATCTTGGAGATATGCACCCAGCTGCGAAGATAATCTGACGGCTCCATCTTGTCGAGAGGCACGGCATCCCAGTCAATGATTTCTCCGCCGACGTCCTCATCGTCGTCATCCCTTTGAACAGAAGAGAAGTACTTGACGGTGAGAATCCGGTCCGGGGTCTGCCAAGGCTTGGGTATCCTCCGTTGTGCGTCAGGCATGGGACCGGGAGGTCCGACGTCCACTTCGCCAGCCTCGTCCACTGCAAGCGCTTTCTTAACGGAACGTGTTTGTCTCGGTGTGGAAGGCGGAGCTCGCCCTCCGCCGAGAGCAATTGAGGCGCGATTCTTTCGTGCGCTGGCCAAGGCCGTAGATGACTCGATGAGCTCGGCAGGTTCGAGCTCGAGGCGGCTTCCCTTGGCAAGGAAACTGCCGAGCAACTGCGTGTGGAGGATGCGGAGCCAGTCATGAGGGACCCATGCAGTCTCACGAAAGGACTTGTCCTTGAATTTGACAAGGTATTCGCGGGGAAGATTTTCTTTCGGCGACAAGACCGCGTATGCAGCCTTCAGTGCAGATTCGTCCTTCCAAAGATTGCGATCCAGTTGTCTCCAGGCAAGGACCTTCTCGACCGCGGGCCACCGGTGGCAATCTGAGCAGAGCCATCCTTCCACTTGTACCACCGTGGCAACCTGCTCCGGATCCAAGTTACTGTCGTCACGTTCGCGAGTCAGACACTCGTAGTGTGTGGCGCGAGAGCATCGCTTGCACCGGAAAAGCTTCGTGGCGGTCAAGTTAGTCGGTGGGCTGGGATATTGTTGCAGCATCGCTTCCGTAAAGCCGAGCTGCTCCGCGACGGTACGTGTGCCATGCACATCAGCCTTACACAGGATGCAGTACGATGCATAGCCAGTGCAGTCGGGACAGGACGCCAAATCCACTACCTGATCGACGTCGATCCACCGAGTAGGAGCTGGCGGAGGTGCCGACTCTCCGAACACAGATCGATGGCGCATCGTTTGTTCGGTATTGATGGCGGTCAAAATGAGCTTCTGTGTGTCTGATGGCAAACAACCCCAGTGCCAAGGAACGGAGCAAGTTTTGCATTCAAACCAGCCTCCGCGGTCTTCCAGCACTTCGACCCATTCTTCAGCTTGCTGAGCTGCGGTGACTTGACCCCAGTCATCTACCAGTGGCTTGCGTACACGCCCACGAGAATCCAGCTCCTCGGGCGTCTTCTTTTGTCGCCGATTTTCCTCGCGCTTGCGGTTGCGCTTGAGAGTGACAATTGCCTTGTTGTACATGGGCAGAGCCGGTCCATCAGTACATCGTTTGCATCCCGGCCAGTGCTTGTCGACGGCAGCTTCAGGCTCCTGATACGGTTCAACCTCCTCGGAAGCAGAGTCGCTGTCAGAGGGTACCTGGGTTCGGTCGTCCCTATAGCTGCTTGCTTGCTCTTCCTCGCTCTCTGACGGATCGAAAGCTGGATCGATTCCGTCGATGAAAGGCGTCTCTTCGAGTTCGGCAAACTTTGTGGTGTTGTCAATGGAGACGACCGGCTCGGTCTCACGTGCTGGGGGGCCTGTATGAGGCTCTGGGAGCTCCTGCTGCAGGGCAAATCGCAGCCTGAGTGGCCGAGGGTGACGTGTGCGCTTTGTCGCAGGGTTCCTGCGCCTAGTTGCAGTTGAGCGACGATCTCGACTTTCAAGGGTGCCGGTCGAGACAGCTCTGACAACGCGAGGTCGCTTGGACATGGACGAGGACTTTCTTGGCGGGGCTCTCTTGCGCTTAGCGCGTTGATCATAGTCATCAGAATCAGCGGATGCAACCAGCTCGTCCTCCTCCTCTTCGTCTTCCACTTCTTCGTCCCAACTTGGCTTCTCATCCGAGTCGTCCTCATCTTCCGTCTGGTGACGAGTGCGGCCCCTTCGCGTTGCTCTTGATCGAGGACCGCCGCTCCTGCGCCTCACAAGCTGCTTGAAATCGTCTTCGTCGTCCTCGTCCTCATCGTCATCCATCAGCACTGGGCGCATGTTTCTCAGCGTTCGACGGGCAGACCGGGCGCTCTGTGCGCCTCTGCCCCCATTTGCGTTGCGCGCAGACCGGCGCACTGGGGCTGTTGACCCAGCCGAATCGCTTGCAGAGGCATTGAGGTCATCCAGCTCCCGCTGTAGATCATCGCTGTCCCCGCTTACATCCATAGCATCATCGCCAGAGCCCTGATCTGAGCGGTTCGTGAGCAGGGGTCGCCTCCGAGGAGAAGGTCGCCCTCGGACGTTTGTGGTTGGGCCAGCAGCTTGACGTGGGCGCGGCCTAGGTATGGAAGCCCTGGATTGAGTGTATGGCTTTGAGCTACGCTGAGACGCGCGGTCAGAGCGTGTGCTTGTGTTCCGCGAGCTACCGCCTCCATTCATGGAAGCAATTAAAGCATCAATGTCCATATCGTCGTCGCCAGAGTCATCCTCTTCCTGCTGGTCCTCACTGATTGCGACGTCGTCCACTTCATCTTCCCCGATAAAGGAATCCCGACGACATCCACGTCTTGTCTTTGCATTTCGACTGCGAGCTGATCCGCTTTTCGACGGTGAAGCCTGCGATCGACCAGAGCTGAAGGTCGTAGATGTTGAAGCTCTTGCACCTGACTGCTGTGAGCTCCTTCCACCTACGTGGGATGCCTTACTCTTACCCTTGTGCAGAGCACTCTTCTTGAACGAGGCAATGTCTTCATCAGATGAGAGGAACGAGAGATCGATCTGATCAGCTTCCGCCTTGGGCCGGGTCGCATTCGAGGAAGGCGCCATTGTCGCCTATCGCTGCAAATTGTTGTGCTGTTGATTCATGAAGACTGTTGCTTGCACATCCTCGGCAAGGAGCTTCGTATATGGAAGATTGAGGTGGACTAAGACGCCTCGTCGAGATGGATGGAAAGGTCTTGGAAATCCCGATTGAAAGAGCACAAGTTGGCCGCATGATGATTTTAATTTTAAGCCACTTGGTGCGTGCGTGGATCTTGTGGGCTGACAGCGCTGCTGAGCGGACTTTTTTCGCGGCTGAGAAACCACTCAACGCGACACGCGACTCAGCAAAGCATCAGATGTGCAGCCTCGAAGGATTTGGAGTGTGATACTTTCGGAAGGTCCGACCTTGCACCACTCTGCCACCCTGCAACTCTTCATTCCTTCAAGAAACGGACTTCGCTTTTCTCACGGTATCGGAACAGCTTGCTGAGTCGACTCCTGCACACATTCCAGCCCGACGTTACCAACCTTGGGACACTTCCAGCAACCCGAAGTCGAATACCGAAACACAAGAGCGCAAGGGCAGGGTCAGAAGCTCTTTTGATCGGCTGAACCGCAAAACCGACCTGGTCGATCGAGCTACCACAAGAGCGCTTTTGGCGTCGACACATCAAACTCACAATGACTCAGGACAATACATCAGGCTCGTCTGCCGCGCCAGCGGCTTCGGCTGCCGTTACAGGCTACGAGCTTCCTTGGGTCGAGAAATACAGGCCTATGCGTCTCGATGATGTCGTCGGCAACAAAGATACGATCGACCGTCTCAAGGTCATTCAAAACGACGGCAATTGTCCCCATTTGCTGATTTCGGGACTTCCGGGTATCGGCAAGACCACCTCAGTCCTCTGCCTTGCCCGGGCGCTTCTCGGTGATGCATACAAAGAAGGAGTGCTGGAACTCAACGCCTCGGACGAGCGAGGTGTAGACGTTGTTCGAAACAAGATCAAGACTTTTGCCCAGAAGAAGGTCTCCCTGCCTCCTGGTAGGCACAAAATCATCATCCTTGACGAGGCCGACAGTATGACACCAGCAGCCCAGCAAGCCCTCCGTAGAACGATGGAGATTTACTCCAATACCACTCGCTTCTGCTTCGCATGCAACCAGAGCAACAAGATTATCGAGCCCATTCAGTCTAGATGTGCTATCTTGCGGTACGGTAAAGTAAGGGATGAGCAGATCCTGAAACGACTCCTCGAGATCTGCAAGATGGAAGGCGTCGAGTATTCGGACGAGGGTCTGGCGGCTATCATCTTTACCACCGAAGGAGACATGCGACAGGCCATCAACAACTTGCAATCCACGTGGACCGGTTTGGGCTTTGTCAACCCGGACAACGTCTTCAAAGTCTGCGACCAGCCACATCCTCACTTGATCCGAGCGCTTCTGCTGGCTTGCAAGAAAGGCGACGTAGATGAGGCTATGGAGAAACTCGACGAGATCTGGTCCAAAGGGTATGCAGCGGTTGATATTGTCACCACCCTCTTCCGTGTTGTCAAGACGCTCTATGGCATCCCAGAAGCTACTAAGCTCGAGTTCATCAAGGTATGTCTTCATTCTCAGAACTTTCCCCGGTCTGACGACATAGGACCGGATGAACGCTCTTGCTGACCTCCAAGTCCAAATTACTTGAAACCCAAATCTGTGCTTCCAACAGGAAATCGGCTGGACACATATGAAAATCCTCGAAGGTGTTGCCACGGTTGTTCAACTCGGGGGTCTCATCGCTAGACTTTGCAAGCTCGTGAGTAGCCGCCTTGTATCATAAACAATAGCACATTCCAAGACGATCGCTGACCTCCTCAACCTCATTATGCTTTCATCGTGTTCGACCAGAGCATGGACCCAAAGCAGTTCCAAGTCTAAGGCGATTTTGAAACAACACTTGACGCTCATCGTCGTGCATGCTCGGCCCTCACGGACCGCTTCTCCCCATTCGTCGTCAGAATCATTATGTACTTTTACTACCCCACTTGTCTCAATCAACTCTGAGTTGATGCCCACCGTGCCTTTCCTCAAACCAACGAAGAGGCTTTGGTAAATAGACAGGCTGATCGAAGACTCCAAACTTGTGACTATGATTGCAACACGGAAAGAGCGGAACTGAGAACGAGCGAGGTAAGAAAGCGAAAGTAGGCCAATAAGGAGGGCGAGCGGACACAAGTGCTTCAGCGGATCCCCGCACGAGGTGGTATATCAGAAGAATCAGATCAAACCAGAACGAGGCAAAAGGAACGTATATCAACCCATTCTGGAGAAAGGCAGTGCTGATCAGCTGGACCAGCGTTAAGCGTCGGTCAGCGTGTCACGACGCGATGATGCACGCTTGTTGTATGAAGATGCGGCGTCGTACTGGTTGACGTCGTATGCACCATGCTCGTCACTGAAGGGCGTAGCAGCGCCAGACGAACGCGCGTAGTCGTCAATATACATGCTGTCAGTCACGCGGTGAGAGGCAGGGATGTCCTCGGTACCACCGCGGCTCGAGCCGTAGTTGCGAATACGAGACGCACGGTTGGAAGCAGGCGCAGGGGCGTAAGCTCCACCGACAGAAGTGTAAGGGGCAACCTCCTGCATGGGCGGAGGCATGCTGTGGAACTCGCCTTCGTGAGAATAGGTGCTCATGGGACGACCGGCTTCGAAGGATTCGATGCTCTCTCGACGAGGACGGTCACGCTTGAGACCGTCAGCAGCACCGCCAACAGCGAAGGCGGCACCTCCAGCAGCGAGACCCGCCATGCTGCGATGGTGGTACTCATGATCGACGGGACGCATTCGTCGATCGTAGTACTCGACGCCCCTCTTCTTGTACCTTCGGTACAGGGTCCACGCCACAGCGATCACAGCGATGGATCCTGCGATCACAGCGATAGGAACAACCACTTTGGTGTTGCCATCACTGCCGCCCGACGACTCGTTGTTGTTGGTCGAAGTGTTGACACCTGTCGGGACGGCACCACTCGTCGCGATAGACCTGCTCGAAGCACCAGCCACTGAAGCTGCGAAAGCACTGAGAGCAGATTGGACACTTGCTTGCGAGGCCGATGCCGCGGAGACGAGACTGGCTTGTGCCGCTGACATGAGACTGGCTGCGGCGTCGCCAGTTGTAGTCGCATTGACAGCGGATGCCGTGGCGTTGATACCTGTTGGCAACGGACTCGCTGCAACCACTTGTGGTGAAGCGCTGACGGTGACGACACTGATGGCTGGAGTTGCTGGAGTTCCATTCTCGCCGCTGTTCTGGATGACGTTATTGCTCGGTGCGTTTGTGATCGGCCGGTCTTGGTTGTTGTTGTTGGTGTTGGCGGCCGGCAGAGAGGCAGGCTGGTTTTGCGCAGGTGCCGGGTTCGAAGCAGGAGCAGACACCGGCGCCAGTGCTGGGGTGTTGCTCGGAGCAGCGTTTGATGTGGCCGGGGCAGGTGAGTTGGCAGAGCTAGGCGTAGACGGCGCTCCACCTGATTGATCGCGAGCAGAAAAGGAAAGCATCAGAGTTAGTCAGTATCGTCGTGGCATTGAATAGATGAGCAAAGAGGTGGAGTAGGAGGAGATTTGGGGTAGAGATACAGGGTGTGAGGCGTGTAAGGGCGTACAGCAATGGACAGGAGAGAATGGCGAATATGGGGTCAGGATGTGAGAGGAGGGAAGTCAGGAAGGGGCGAGGAGATCAGGGAGAAGGGAGAAGGGAGAGGGAGAAAGATAATCACCAGCGCCGAGAAGGTCACCCACAAGACCACGACGCAATTCAGGCAGATTGGCGTCTGCCGCGTCAAGCTCTGTGATGCCGTTTGTTGATCGATCGATTGTCCAGGATCCGCAGCGAGTGGTGGGTTAGGAGAAAGGTCGAATGAGGGATTCACAAAAACGTGAGAGTGCGGAGGAAGGGCGAAGTGAGAAGGTGGAGGAAGGGAAGAGACGACGGAAGGGGTTTTAGGGAGAGGAGAGTGAGCAAGAGATATGAGTTAGGAGAGGTGAGAGGACGCACGGGAGAGGGAGGGGAGGCTCACTGTCCCTCATGCAGACAATGAGGACCAGCAAGGAAGCGGAAGAGACTCTGGTGGCGGCTCGATCTCAGATCGCTCATTCACTTGATGACCACCTAGATGGTCACCGCTTCCTCGTTAGGATCGATGGATTGAAACACTTACCAGTAAGGCCCAAGCCCTTACCCAGGCCGTTGATGATACCTCCAAGACCATCACCGATTTCCGGGCCGAGACGCTTCTGCACCTTGATCAGTGAAGGCTGCTTTTGTTTCTGGGGATGGGGGTGTCGTTCTGACAGACTGCGCTGGTTGTGTACATGCGAAGCTTGTGAACGCTCCAAGTTGGCTGAGGCGCCTGTCGCTGCGAGCAGTGAGATGGCAGCAAGAGCCGAGAACTTTTTGACGGCGACCATGCTTGCAACTCTTTCTTCTCTTGAACTTGTTGGTGGTTACAGTGCTGCTCTGAGTCTACGATGGCTGTGCTGTTTTAGAGGAACCTGAGCCGAAGGATTGCTGGTGAACCGAGGTAATGACAGTGTTGCTGAGGATATAAAAGAGTGTGGAGGGAGAGAAGGCTATGATGGTGAGGGGAGTGGGGAGATGATGTGTGGGGTCCCAGGAGATTGATGGTGGTGACGAAGGAGTGGATGAAGATGTTGACAGAGAGGGCAAGGCTTGAGCAAGGAACAAGAAAGTGGATAAGCGGCTAGAATCTGGGGGACCGACGACGCTAGAGTTGGAAAAGGGTTAGCGAAGTGCATGATATGTCAAAGATGATCGCCCAAGTGCATCAAAAAGCGCAATGAGCTATGGCAGCAAGGCATGGGTCCCCCAAGGAGGTCAAAACGCCACCTTGGCGAGCTGCATGAAGCGCAAATATCAGACAAAAGCAAGATGAGAATGATGGGAGAGGCCATGACATTGTGCTGAGGGGCTGGTGAATTTCAGGTGACCCTTGCATGCATCAGAACTAGGCGAGGGGGGGGGGGGGTAGCTGCGTTAGTGTGAGTGAATATGTCCTCGTGGTTTGATGGCTGGATAAGGCTCGCTTCTTGTGACTTGCAGCTACTGTTCACTTGCGAGAGGCTGGAAGTTCTGCAAGATCGAGTCCCATCACGGTGTTGCGCTCACCCTGACAATCATATTGACATGGCTTTAAAATGACGAGGTCCATTCGATGGACAGACGAGACTGGCATGCGATAATTTGCATATGCGGGGAACGTCGACAAAGTTGGTGGCGGCTCCTTTGTCAACATTTTGAATAGAGCTTGAATGTTCTTTCCTGAATGTTTGGTGCAATGACATCCGGTTCTGATGCCGTTCATGCTGCCCTGCGGCTGATGTTGTAGCAGGGCTACCGTACTTTGCATTCCGGTTGACGTACAGGCTGCTGCACGCGTTCTATGGCGACGGCATTTTTGAGCCCAGCGCGCTTCTTGACGGCCCAATCGCATCAGCGTTCATGCCTGTTGACTGGTTCAGAAGAATACAGTGAAACACGACGTTGCAGGAGGCCAGAGCCCGGCGAATTGTTCGTGGATCGCATTGTTGCAACCTTCGGAGAATGTGTCATTGAGTCAGTGCTTTTGGTGGCGTGTGATTGTAGCGTACTGGTGCCTGTTTCCATACCGGTGCAGCTAGACAATGGCAGAGCCGTCTGCCCGCCGCTGTCAGCTGCGGCTACCGAGATTTGAGCTGATCGACTCTGCATTCAACACGCGACCCGAAGCGCGACGCCCATCTGCAGCGTGAGAGGCTTCAGCTATTGTGCTGGCTGTCTGTCTCTGGCTGCCTCTCTGTGTTGGTCTTAGAAAAAGGGGTCCCTCGCGTCGGAGCTGGAAACGTCCAAAGAAGAAAGGTGCATGCATTCGGCCTGCAGCCGAGCATTCGCATCAACAACCGCAAAGCACGGCCGCTCAAGCCTCTATGTTTCTTGCCTTGTCGCTTCTGCATGGCTATCCAGATTGATCTCCGTGTGCTGGCACCATTGAAGCAGTACAACTTTCTCTATCTCCTACCGATATCGGGCTCCCCGGTGGAAGTCGAGCCCGATGTGAGATTTCCAGCGGTCGCTCATGTCTTGTGTTGATTGTGATCTTAGTCGGAGTGAGTCCAGCAGCGAGTCGAAAGTATCAACCCCCGCTTCGAAGGGCATGCATGAGGCAGCCTTCGCTCCACTTTTGAGGCCAAAGCGATGCGTCGCTGGAAAATGACATGTCGTGCCGACAGGTAATGTTCAAAAAGAATGCAAAAACTCAGGCTTTAAAAGTCTGTCCAAAAGGACCGCAAAATCTCAGCATGTCAGATCGAGATCGACTAGCGTCTTCTGCACGCTGAAAACCTCCACATCTGCCAACGCCCCGCGCTTCCATGTCGGCATAAGAAGCTGTAACGTCCAGCTTCTCCCGACACAGACTTGCTGTTGCCGGCGGTCAAGCGGTGCCATACTGCACGAACGCACCTGAGACACGCCACATCCCCCCCAAACTTCCTCAGAAGGACAAGCAATCAGACGTTGTCGTGCTTCACCAAGCATGCCACGCAAAAGGGAAAAGCCGAAGGATGAGCTATCCACAGGATTGTGGCTACTCAAACACATGCAGGGGATTGTAACGACGGCAACGGCGATTGGAATCCTGCACCTCCGTACCGCCCATATACTCTTCTTTACGGCCGGAAGTATCGCCACTAGCTTCACGGCCAAGGGCCTCAAGCGGGTGATCAAGCAACCTCGGCCGCCGGGATCCAGAGTCAAGAAGACAAGCGGCATGCCATCGACACATAGCGCGTAAGTAGCTCAAGCGCACAGCAAACATCCAATCATCTCCCGAAGAGACGTAGACAACCACCAAGCTGACTTGACTACGTCAATCTTTTCCAAACATCTCGCTCGATGCACGCACGGTTACGACTGACAGTACTATCTCTTTCATGGGTACCTACATCGTGCTGTCGTCGCTGCTACTTCCCATTCACCCTTCCATACAGGTCGGTTCTGGCACGTCTTTCGGTCATATGACGCGAATCTGGCTGGCTCTGTTCGGCGTTGTAGCTCCCGTTCTGGTGATGTGGTCGCGTGTCGGCCTCGGAGTGCACACGCCCGCGCAGACGATAGCAGGTGCCGCGCTGGGCGTAATCAAGGCATCCGTCTGGTTCACAGCATGGAATGGTACCGAGACATTGTTAGGCTCTGGATCGAGCATCAATGTCGCATCTTCCCAACCCTTTGCTAGAGCGGGTCTGAAAGACACGATCGGGGTCCGGCTAGATTCCTTGATCCAGCAGACCGAGGCTAGACTGTTGGGCTAGATACCATTATGAACATCAACCCGTGAAGCGTAATGGAATAGATGAGTGACTCTGCCCGTTTGCAGGCGATCTCGACCGACAAGCTGACCGACATCGACATGAGCCGCTATTCGAGAGCAACAGTAAGAAAGTGAATCGGACTGTTCCCGATCCCAACGAAACTGTGAAACGCGAAATCGAGTTTTTTTTCGTGAGGTCGCACATCGACCATCGCAACCCGTAGACACACACTCAACTAAACGCGTTAGGCGCGGCTTGACATCAGTACCGTACACCGTAACTCACTGACAACAGAGGTCAAGAATGGCAAGCAGCACCTTGCATTGCGTTGCTCACCTAGCTGCTTCCTGGATCTCGGGTCAATATCACGTTACGGTAAACCCAATCCGCAACGCCTGCGTTGCGAGATACTAATGCAAGTCAGCGAAGAATCGTTATTGACTGCTGGCAATGCAAAGCACCAATGAACTGGACAAAGGACCACAGGCGTGAGAACATGCCCGAGCTGACAATGAGAAGACAGCGAAGACCTGCTACGACTTGCTGTGCATCCTCGCCAGTCCAGAGCAGCCAAAGACTCCATGTGATCCAGCTAAGTCGCAGTGCAGTCGGCAGCACCCTTTCAATTCAAACCTTGAATTAAAAAGGGTCTCCAGAGACTCGACCCCGAAATACAAAACACGCTCTGACTTTGGAATCATGGCTGGTCCCCCTTTTTCCCCTGTCAATCATTGGACATGGGGGGGCAGAAGAAAAGCCAACGCCGTTTGTCTCAGCGCCCTGATCTGTAAGGCGTGCTTAAAGTGAACCCTCCGTAGAACATGACTGAGTGCCTTCGCGAATCTAACCCTCTTTCTTGTTTGCCTCTTTTCCCCTGCCTTTCGATCTCCCTACTCCTCCTTCAGTCCATGTTTGAGCCAGTGGATTGTTCTAGTCAGTGAATCTACGATCCTATGGTATGAGATATGCCTGATGAGCCCCTATGAGTGCTTTGGCGGTGGTGCTGAAGCTGCCTTAAAGCCAACGAACGAAGCCGAGCAAGGCGTTCGGCTCATGCAGCGGGCGACAGCTCTCTGCTCGAACACTCAAATTTCGCCTGCAGGGGTCTTGGCGTGATTTTTTCATGAGACGTGCGCTGGTCCATTCACAATTTTGAAGCGGATGCTGCTTGCAGTTCGGGTTCGGTCCGTGCCTATCTCGACTTGCGGGTCGGTTGACTTGGTACCTCTCATCCCACCACGCTCCTCTTCTTCCTGGTCATTGGAAGGGCCGACCTGGATCGCATCCATCCACCCTTCTCTCTGCAATGAACCTTACGACTACCTTCAATCCTTTTACCTCGCCCCGTTCGAACCAGGTCAAGCACAGTCCAGCTGGACTGGCCTGAAATTAACGCCCAGTGCTTTCACGTCACCATCGTCGCTGAATCGATCTTCTCACGCAGACCGGCGACGGAACTCGCCCGATAAATACCAAACACCATCCAATAACCTCATCGCTTAAGCTGCCGATAGCGCCTAGTGCGGAAAAGAAACGATCATGGCCATCTTCGGCAAGAAAAAGTCCGACAAGGACAAGGACAAGCAGCAAGGGTCTGGTCCTTCTAATGGTGACAGCATCTCATCCCTTTCTCCTGCTATGGAGTCGTCGGCCAAACACTCGCAACTACAGCAGCAGCAGCAGCAGCAGCAGCAATCGCCATATTCCAGAGAAGGTTCTGGCATTCCTGTCCCCGGTGGATCTCAGAAGGGTTCCATTTCGGGCCCTCCCGGAGGTCCCATGGGCAGTGGCTTTGTCCCTCATCCCGGACAGCCAGGTGCTTCCGGTATTCCTGCTCCTAACTCTGGCCCCCTGGGCTCGGCATCGGGCTTCCGTTTTGGTGGTCCTGCACCTCGTCCTGACGGTATGGGGTCTGGCATCCCCACTCCCGGTCAGGGTTCTCTCCGCTCCCGCAAGATGAGCGAGCAGGGTGCTCCCATGATGGCCGCTGGCTCCTCCGGATCGCAGTTCGGCATGGCCGGCGCAGGAAGTCCAACCGCCGGCAGTGTATCCGGCCTCCCAACTCAATCGTCTGGCCTTGACAACGGTCCACCTCTGCAAAACGGTCCTGGCCAGATCCAAGATAAGGGCCGATCACAGCAGGTCGTCTATCCATGGAGCCAACGTGGTTTGGTCATGAACCCTCCTAAGTTTCTCGACGAATCGCGTCAAGCGCCTCCTGGTGCACTTAGTCCGTTCCCCTTCCCTCGATATGGACACGCCGTCAACCAAGCTGCCAGCACTACGGGTGAGCTTTACTTGTTTGGTGGTTTGGTCCGCGAAAGTGTCAAGAACGACCTCTATACAGTCTACGTCGACAAGCTTGTATCGCAGACGCCAAACACTCCTCCTGGTGCTGCAGGTCCGAACAACCCCAACTCGATCTACGCCAGTGCTACGTTGGTTCAGACCACCGGGGAGATTCCCCCTCCCCGTGTCGGTCATGCTACCGTTCTCGTCTCCAATGTCCTCATCCTCTGGGGTGGTGATACCAAGGTGCGTGCCGACGACAAGCAGGACGAGGGTCTCTACTTGCTCAACCTCAGCACACGAGAGTGGACGCGTGTGAAGGCAGGTGAGGGTCCCGATACTTGCCCTGTCGGAAGATACGGCCACAGTGTCGCCATTATTGGTTCGCGCTTCTTCGTTTTCGGTGGTCAGGTTGATGGCACCTTCATGAACGACCTTTGGTGCTTCGACCTCAACAGCCTCAAAAGTACACCGACCTGGGAGTGTCTCAAGCCCAATGGCGATGTGCCGCCCAAGCGCACAGGTCATGCCAGCGTCACCTACAAAGAGAAGATCTACGTCTTCGGCGGTACCGATGGTCAGTACCACTACAATGATACTTGGTGCTACGACATCGCCACGAACACCTGGAAGGAACTGTCGTGCATAGGCTACATCCCTGTCCCTCGTGAGGGGCACGCTGCTTGTCTTGTAGACGATGTCATGTACATCTTTGGCGGGCGAGGCGTTGATGGCAAGGATCTCGGTGATTTGGCCAGCTTCAAAATCACCAACCAGCGATGGTACATGTTTGCCAATATGGGTCCCTCGCCAACTGGCCGATCCGGGCATGCAATGTCGACCTACCAAAACAAGGTCGTTGTTCTTGGAGGCGAGAGCTTCACTGGTGCCAAGCCTGACGATCCCGCGATCCTCCATGTCCTCGATACTGCCAAGATCAAATACCCCTCCGACAGTGCTTCTCAGATCAAGACTGCTGCCGGTGGCCAAGTTCCCAAGGCCGGACTCAACTCGCCTGGTGGCGTCGCGCCGACCGGCCCTACTGCAGCGCCCGGATCGATGATCTCCGGCCCGAATGGATCGCAGCGCAGCGCCATGACCCCTCTTGCAGAAGCCGATGAACGCCAAGCAACCATCTCGCCGACATCTCGTGGTTTGACCAGACCGATGCAAGGCAGCGCTCCTACTTCTCCTAATAGCGGCACAGAGCAGGCCTTCGCGCAATCGCAGCAAATGATGCAAGGACCCGGAGCTTTCCAGCCCCAGCAGCCCGCAGCACAGCCTTTGCAGCAGCTTGCCAATCAAGCTCCTCCTCAGCAAAGCAGGCAAGCTTCGCAGGCACCATATCAGCAAGTGCCACCCGCTGCCGGTGTCAGTGCAGGCCCACCTGTCAGTGCAACCAGCCCGCCTTCTAGCATCCAGCAGCATACGACCCAACTGCCTCCCCAGCAACCAATCATGCAAGCCCAGACTCAGTCCTATTCGCAGCAACCACCACAAGCAAATGGTCCTGGTGCTGCTCCTGGCATCGGACCTGTACCTTACGGCGGTCCTCGCAGTCAACGCTCAATCGAAAACTTGCGCACTGGCGGCTCACGTTCACCGACCGGGCCCAACTCGATGCGTAGCATCAATGGTGTTGTCAGCAAGATGGATTCACCCGCCAACCCACCGCAGGACGGTTTCCATTATGGCCGTGCCACGAGTCCATCGGGAGTCAATGGCTACATGTCGCCCCAGAATGTGAACGCCGAGGTAGATGCCATGCGTAAGCGTGAAGCTTGGTATAAGGCGGCTCTTGCTCTCGCCGTCAAAAAGGGCTTCGTCGAGCCCGACCAACTCAACGCAGGCGATGTCAGCATCAATGATGCTCAGAGCATCACATCGGAACGAGTCAGCCTCGATGGCATCGACACTGGCGCTGAGGGAAGTGACAAGGACCGTATCCTCAAGACGCTGATCTCGCTCAAGGCTCAGCTGGCTAGCGCCAAAGCCACCATCGCACAGCAGGCGCAGGGGGAGGCAGATCGCCACGCCGAGTCGGACCGAGCTCGCTCGGCGGCTCTCCAAGAGGCTGCCTACTACCGCGCTAAGCTGTCGGCCATCGAATCTGGCAACGGCGAAGAAGTGACTCGCCTCGACCGAGAGCGTGCCAACAAGCTGGAAAAGTCACTGGCTGATGCACTGCGAGAGAGTGCCCAACTTGAACGTCAGGTCTCGTCGCTACGGGAACAGGCCAAGCTGGAACAGCAGCTGCGCAATTCAGCAGAAGAGCGACTCTCGGAGACAGCCAAGCGTGCCATGGCCGCCGAAGCGGCTCAGATGAAGGCCTACGATGAGCTGTCGTCGCTTCAGAAGCGCAGCTACGCCACCGAGAGCGCATTACGCGAGCACACGGAACAGGTCACAACGCTGTCGTCGCTTGTTGCACGCCACAAGGCTGATCACGATCATGCTTCGAGCCAGCTGGAAGAGGCTAACGCCAATGTCGCAGCTCATCTCGCCGCATTGACGCAGCTTCAGGCGGCTCATGCATCCGTGACGACACGTGCTGGCGAGTACGAGCGATTGCACGACGAGCAGCGTGGTCTGCTTCAACAGCATCAGGCTACCATCGCCGACCTGAGGGCCCAGCTTGAGGCGAAGTCATCCGAAGTCTCACACCACGCCTCTCGCGCTACCGATCTCGAATCTCTGTTGGAGCAGCATCGACAGGAGGCTGAAGCACACCGCATGGCTGCTACAAGCGGTTTGGCGGCATTGCTGGCCAAGAAAGACCAGACCTCGACACGAGACCTTAGCGCATCCAACACTGTACCTCCGCACGTTGAGGAGAAGATGAGGGCGCTCGAGGACGAATCCGAGTCGCTTCGTCAACTTCACGCTGAAGCGCGCCAGATGGCCGATGAACATGCCAGTGCTCTGCAAGAGATGCAAGATCGTCACCTGTCGATGGAGAAGCAGCACACGGGTCTTCGCTCCGAGCTCACAGCACTGCGGAGCCAGCTGGCCGTGGCGTTGCAGGAGGCTGCACGACTCAAAGATACCGCTGCGTCGAAAGACCTCGAGCTGCGCGATCGCACGCGTGCGATTGAGGCGGCCCAAGTGAAGTCGAGCTTGCTGAAGCAGTTCATGGCGGAGCGAGGTGTCAGTGTGCCTAACGACGAAGAGCTCAGCGTCAAGTCAGGTTACGCCGACCGTCGCATCTGCGAGCTCGAAGACGAGATTGACGCTCGAGGACGCGAGCTGCAAGAGGCGGAACACCGTCTGCAGGATTCTGAAAGCCGTGTCGAGGAGCTCACGCGCGAACTTGAGCACAATGCCTCGCTCACGGCGAGCCGCGGCACTGCCACTAACAGCAACGTTGCTGACGCCGAGCGACGTGCCCAGCTTGCCGAGCGTGAGCTAGCCGAGACCACCGCTTCGTACAAGGAAAGGATGGCGCAGCTGGAGAACGACTACCAGACGGCTGTTCAATTCGTCAAGGGCACGGAAAAGATGCTCCGCCGAATGAAGGACGAGCTGACCAAGTACAAGACCGAAAACGCCAGCTTGCAGACCGAGCTAGCCTCTCTCCGTGCTCATGGCGGCGCACGAGGCAGCACTGAGGACTCGGCGCGCTCCGAGGAGGCTGCCCGCGACATCGAGGCTCTGCGAAGTCACCTTGCCGACGTCACGCAACAGAGCGAGGAGATCGCGGCTGAGAACCGAGAGCTGGAGCGAAGAGTGGCACAACTTGTCGCTGAGCAGCAACAACACCGCGGCTCGCTGGACAAGACTCGCGAAGGTGGTGCTGGCGCCGCAGACGGGGTCGAATCGACCCGCAAGGTTACCGAGTTGGAAAGCGAGGTGGCCCGTCTCCAAGCTAGCCTGGAGGAATCGCGCAAGGAGGTGCAGAAGACGCTGGAGCGCAATGAGCAGCTGCAAAAGCAGGTCGAGACAAGCTCTGCGCAATCCAAGAAGGCGGCTGATGGCGATGCTCACGATACTTCTTCACTCAATCGATCGCTCACCGCTGCACAGACGAGCAATGAGCAGTTGAAGCGCGAGAACGCCAATCTGACGCAGCGTCTGCAGGAGTTGAACGACAAGTTCCAGCTCTTGCTTGGCCGAATCGAGTCCACTCATGAAGATGGCGAAGGCAGAGCACGAGACAGCATGGCATATGGCAGCATCGCTTCCGAGCTGGACAAGTGGGAGCGTGACCGTACACTCGGCGAGGGCGATACATATGGAGCAGGAGCACAGGCACATGGAGCTGCCCAAAGCCTTTCGCACGCCGCGGCACCCATCTCGAGTGCCGAGTCGTACGCGAACAAGGTGGAGCACTGATGCTCCCACATGTCGCGAGACCTAGCCTACCTTGCCTGGTCTTGCACAGAGCCACCTTACTCCGAGGGCCTTTCTGCTTGGGCCTGCAGTGGGTGTATTCCTATTCTGGTTTCATTGAGCAGCAGTGACAGCTGCTCCTTTGGCGTGATGACCCCGACGGTTCGATTTATTTATGATATTTGGCACGATGATTTGCTCTTCTCTTTGTAACACGCCAGTCTCTGGCACAAACTTTGTACGATGTTTGGCCGGCTCTTGTCCACCCAAGAGCAAGGCCGGCTAATGATCCCACTCTTGACGAAATTATGATCCTTGTAATGCAATGAAGCCGATATGATGTGCGGTTCTGTGTTGGTGCAATAGTCTTCAGCAGAGGACAGCGCGTGAGATTGAACCTTCACCAATGACAGATCCGTGCGATCTTAGTTGAGAACCAGAATTGGACAGCAGAGAAGGGAAGACTCTGATTGCAAGCTGCACGAAGCTGTCACCTTGCGCCAAGACTGCAAGCACCTGACTCCGTCTCATGCAGCGACAAAGGGGGCTGTGAATACTGGACTGGGCGGTGAGGAGTTCCGACGCCTACGAACCGCTTAGTCGCTATTTGAACATAAAGTTTCGAGAGCAGCTACTTTGTAATCAGAAAAGGGCAGAAATTGAAATACCAAGGTGGGGGTTCCGATTCGAAAACAGTTGTCGGCTAAGTGACTTGGACCTCGCTTTGAGTCGCATCGCTGGCCAGCAGCAGCCACCAAATTGTGGGAAATTTGGCGAGTCGAAGCGCTTGCGAGGCGCGAAAAAAGGGGTCTTGTCTCTGTGTTGGCCAAACCAAACGGACGGTGCATGAACTGCGCGGTACTGGCTAGACTCTCGCTGGATCCAAGCTTTCCGATCCCAAGGAGATTAATTTTTGAAAGGTGAGCTGGGCTCGAATTTTCCGCGCAGAAGCCAAGTGTGCGTGTTTCTGATCGTTGATCGTTGGGATGCGGCGCTGTAGCTGAGACAAGTCAAACCCTGAACAGGTCGAATCGAAAGCTCGAGTGTTGCACCACCTGACAGCCACAGCTCTCCTCACCTTCATCCCACTGACTCGTCCCTCACCGCCCTCACCATCACCGTCACTGTTACCGTCAACATCATCCCGCTATTGACCTCGACTTGATTTCGCCCGCTGCATACCACTTGTGCTGCAGAACACGATTGTTCGCCAATCGACTATCCAGGCAACTTTCAGAGAATCTCTATCGACGTAATTCGCAGCGGACAACTTCGACCTACCTCGTCATTCTGTCGTCTGTCGGATTCAGGCTCCATACAATCTTAATACCATCGAATTTAAATCGCAGCCGACACACTAGAACTTAGCTCTCCACCTGCAACCTACCTGATCGTCTTTGAACAAAGGGCTGTTCTTAGATATTGAATACGGTCAACCGCCCTAAGAAAAGGTTCTTGACGGCAAATTCGTATCACCTTCAGCTGAGCTAGGACAACGGGGAAGTCGATATCGCAAACTTTATCACATCTGCAAGCCGAGCGTCGGCGTCTCACGAAAGCTAAAGGTATGACCCGCATCCTTCCATTCGTTGTTGCGCTTTGGGCCTTCCTCTGCATCGATGGTGCGGTTGCCCCTGACCCGCCTTCTGTCACACCGGGACTTGGGTCGACGATAGCTAGTGGCACCACTGGCACACCCACGGCGATTAACATCCCATCATCAGCACCAGCTGGCAGTATCACGATCACACAGCCTATCCAGACAGCGGATCCTTCGTACTACAAGATTGCCAGAGGCGTCGACGTCACGTTTGGTTGGAACTTCACCTATGTGTTGGACTATCCCAAGACGCTGACTGTGCAGGCATACTGCTCAGACAACCTCAACACATACGACATTGCCACCAACTTGCCAGGCACAGCAACGAGCGTGGTTTGGTCGCCGTACAACTACTCGATGAGTGTCGAGAACAACAACCCGAACCTGCCACAATTGATCGCAGCGTCGTATCGTCTGTTGATCTACGATGAGCGTGGGCTGGGTGTCGGTGCCTCGCCTGGTTTGATGCAGCCCAACACCAAGGTACAGTTTGCGCTTTACAACCCACAAGCTTACACACCTTTGGCGGCAGGATGGATCTGCGCGGCATGCAGTGGTGCGACTGGGTTGAGGGCGCTGCACCCAGCTTTTATCGGACTGATTGCAACGCTGGTGATTGCGGTAGCATCAGGGTGGAACTTGCTGTCGAGACAGGCGGGCATGGCTGGTTTCGGTGACGAGTAGGAGTTGCCATATTTGCTTGGAGAGGGGTCATTTGGATCACCGCAACTGAAAAGACCGGCGCCTGACCCGCACAATCAGACTGCGGAGAAGGGAGCAAATGCCTAAGGTGTTACTCTAGCCCCGCATGCTGTACATAAAAGCGTGCTTGCCCAGCTGCTGCACCCCACCCGAATACATTTATCGCACAGTGTCACCTGTATATGACACCATGTTTATTCAATGGACATTTCATGATTCTCTCTTCATCGCGACGTCTTTTCAAGCTGTCGGGACATCCATGTGGCATTTGTTGGACAGTGAAGCGCATCAAGATGGATTGAGTGATGCATGCAGGCTCCACGTTAGTATGTCGGCTCGCGCCCGACCATCGGCTTCGGAGTGCCCGATAATCCAGAGTTTCGAGATGAAGCAGAATCGGACCCGGAAAGGCACGTGACGTTGCACGCGCGAAACACGTCGCGGGCATGATTTTCTCACCAGCATTCGTTCGCGTTAATCATTCCAAATTTGCATACACTTAGCAACGGCCTAAATCGACGCTGCGTTTCATCTCTGATGGCGGGCTCTGGCAAGACTGGCAGTCCATACTTCCCGAAGCAGTGAGGAATAGTCATCTCAAAGCTGCGTATGAGTGAAATCACCTTGAATGCAGCTTATCCTTGACCTCCATAACCAGGTGGGATGCATCGGTGCAAGATTCGTACCTGGAGGGGGGTTCCACAGCCATGAAGCGGTGGTGCGGCCATGGCAATACGCCTGATAGACTTGGCGAGGTTAGCTCATGAAAGAAATAGGAAGATGGTTCAGTGTAAACGGGAGTCAACATCGCAAAGTATCCGATCCTTCAGGAAGACAAGGGGCGATCAAGATTGCAGGTCAGCGAGACATGAAAATTTCTCTACCGGTACAGTGAGACAGCATGAGCTGACATGATCGGCCAAGAGAAGGCTGTTGATGGTTTGAATGCAAGTCAAAAGAAGGATCGGCCTGAGGGAGAATGGAAACGGGACATGACTGGACAGTGTGAATCAGGAGGGAAGCAGAAAGGTTGAGGCTTGGCTGCTGCCAACATGCCTTGGCTTTCGCGCCACCAACCGCAGCCATGTTGTCTTGGCCCTCGTCACTCAAGCCCACATGGTGACCGCATTACAACGGGCACGCAGTGGCAGCTTTAACATACCAGAGAGGCGATCAAAGGCCGCAGGTGTAACAGACCGAACAAGCTCCATTCAATGCAGCTTTTGAGCATAAAGAACCGGAGCAAGCTAGCGTGAAGTCAGTGTACCGGTACAGTATGCTGAAGTGGATGCGGCATTTTCACGACTCCGAAGCGCAGAAGAACAAGCAGCAACGATGGTGACAAAGTCAAAACACAAAGAACGGGAAGCATTGACTTGTTGTATCTTTTGCAAACCGCCTCGGAGCTGTCACAGCAGAATGAAATAGCGAGTTTGAAACCAGACGCGTACCACTTTGCGTCGATTGAAATGTCGAGGTTGTGGCCGAGAATGCTTGCATTCCAAATGTGGGCGCCTCTGCGCTGTTGTGCACTGCGCTGCACTGCGCTGCACTGCGCTGCGCTGCGTGTGTGTATTGTGTGGTTTGGCTCGCGTGCTGCTTCGGTGTTGGGCACCTTGACAGTAAGAATATTGGCTTTCGCGTCAAAGCGCTGCTCTGCGCTGGGCTGCCTCTGTTCTTTACTGTATTGATTTGCTCAACCACGCACAAGAAACAACAAACACACCATCTCGCCTTGCTCTTCTGCCTTGCCACTCTCTGCTCCAGTCCTCGCCCGCTCCATCACTTTTTGTGTTTTGGCCTCGGAGGCGCGACTCACATCGCCGAGGAATCTATCCATCCTTTCCCTTTCTTCATTCCATACCGCTCCGACTTGTCCTCCTTCTTCTTGTTCTCCTGAACTCCTCCTCCTCACCATCCGGATCCTTGGCCACGAGCTTCATGCGTGCCGCTGTCGGTCACTCGGACTTGTCACCGCATCTCCCTTAGCGCTTACTCGGCTTTTCTTCCCTTCTTTCTTCTCTCCACACTGCCTCCCTGCCCATCAACCCGAACTCTCCGACTTGCTCCACCTCATTCGTCATCGTCATTGTCTACACCGCTTGCGACTCCTTCACTACCTCTGCTCCTCTGCACCTCTCGTCCTTGCTGCCCTTCTCTGGTGCGCTATCCTCGACAATCATCCATTCGGTGGCTGATTCTCTTTGCCGCTCGATCCGCAGCCCCGACCTTCTCTGCAGTCCGGCTTGTCCTGCGTGCTCTCATCCTGCTCGGCCAGTCTCTGCACCTCGCCTCTATACAGCTTTGTTTCCTCGGCGCTTGACCCTACCTTGCATCACATCTCGCCCTTGCCGCGTCGCGTATCCCAACTGTTCGACCAGTAAACACCTCGACCATCTGCTCCTCCCCCTCGGCCTGCATCAACACCGTCCTCGCGCCCCTATCCCCTACCGCTCAACTCGTCAGGTGCCTCATTTGTATCCAGACCTCAACCAGCTGCGCTCTGACCTTGTCCATCAGTAGCTTATCCGCGACTCCGCAGGGATCGACGCTGCATTCAATCGCTGTCCTTGCCTTCTCTCCGTAAGTTGCACTTGGCCCAAGGCTCCCTCGTCCTCCTTGCTCCCTCCTCGTCTTGCTCTCGATCCAAAGCTTCACCCCTGCCATCTGGTGCCAAATCGCTTCTCTCGCGCAGCTGCATCGTTTTCTCTCTCTGCTCTTCAAGCCCTACCTTTGCTCCCTTCCCGTGTTGTTTCCTTCCCCTTACCCCCTTACCGCTCTTCAGGCTCTTTTTCCAGTCCCCTACTCCCAATTCCTGCTGTTCCTGCTTCATTTGCTCTTGCATCCTCCTTCCTGAACCCTCTAATCACTGCCAATCTGCTCGAGCAAGCCTGCCATCAGCTCGTCTTCGTAGATGCTTGCAACCTGAGACATTCACTCTCAGCTTGCAGATCTCGCTTCCATATCTGTTCCTGCTCTCATCGCTACCACCACCACCATACCAATCGTCTTCGCTTCCATCAGCCGCATCCTAGCATCGCCTTCCTACCTTCCTTATCGACATCTGGAGATCGCATTGCTTCGACACACTCACTCTGTCTGCTTCTTCTAGAGGACTCGACTCGCTGACCAACGCACACGCGCTCTTATTCCCATCTTGCAACCATTGCTGGTCTCACTGGCGACCTGTGATCACCGCACGGGCGTCAACTGAACCTCTTCACCATCACATCCACCGCATATACTTTGCACGCACATATACTTTGCACGCATATTTCCAACATGCAGGCAGAATCATCTCAACAACAGCAGCACCCTGCTTTGTCGGTGGGCGCCGTCGCTCCTCCACAGTCTTCATCGCCATATCTGGCATCAGCACCTGCAGGTCTCTTTACACCACCTTCACAGTCAGCTCTCTTTGATCCTTCAGCTCAGGGGCAGCACCAGCACATCCAGCACCACCAACCACCACCACCTCCTGGCTTTGTCTCTGCCGAAGGCTCGTTCCAGCATCCTGGCGCCCACAATTACCAGCAAATCCAGGACCCGTCCTCTTCTGCTCACGATTCTGCCTTCCGTGTGCCCAACGTCCCACGCTCTGCCCCAGTCATCGACTATAGCAATCCGTACCAGCAGATCGACTCCCACATCCCAGTCCAGCAACAGCACTACGGCGCTCACCTCTACGCGTCTACCTCCTACTCGGCATTGACAGGTCCCGCACCAGTGCATAACTTTGGCCCTGATCTGTCTCCGCACGGCTATACCCACTCTGAATTGGGCATGCTTCCGCCTGGTGTCGGCGTACCTATGATCAGATACGGCTTCGCTCTCTCAGCTGAAGAAATGTCTCGCGCCGGTTCCTCCAATGGCACCCCTGGGCCCATGACCCAACAGGATATTGACAATCTCCTCGCCATGTCGCGCGCACAGGCGGGCAATCACGGCGACGCCAGCGCCTTCCCATGCACCTACTGTGACAAGGTCTACACGGGAAAGCATGCTCGCAGCATTTGGCGTCGCCACCTTCAGGATAAACACAACATCCCACTGAGCGCTCAACCTCGCCGTACCCGTTGGGATGGCGATGTCAACCGTCCCAAGAATGCCGAAGAGCGTCGCGCACGAATGCTCGAAAGCAAGCGTCGGTGGGCAAGGAAGAAGCGTTTGCAAGAAAAGCAAGCCGCTCAAGCAGACAAGTCCGGCGCAAGCAACACACCCTTGCCCGACGGCTCGGATGACGAGAACGGCGATGACGGCGACGATGGCGCCGATGCTGGTGTTTCCAGCATGTCGTTCAGCTTCTCTCATACCGATGCCGACGAGAGTCTGCCGCTCAAGCACGAAGGGTCTGCACAGTGGGAGACCGAGGCCAACTTCTCGCAGGACAAGCGTCAGGCGTTGGCATCCTCGACAGCACACAATGTCGCTGGACCGAGCTCTCTCGCAGCAGCCGGTGGCAGCACCTCGTCAAATCTGCCCATGCGTCGTCCTGGCCTCGTTATCGCACCTCCTGCGCAGAACGGAGGTGCGCCAATGCTCGCAAACCCGAACGACAGCTTCAGCTTTACCAGCAGCGAGCACTCACAACCTGGCTCGGCGAGCTTCTTCCAAGACAGCTTTGGCGCTAACATGAGCAACTCGGGAAGCGAGACCGCCAATACCTCGATCGACACTCCTGCTACAACGTGGCCCGCGCTTCCTCCAATGGACGGAGCTGCAGGCAAGACTGCCATGGCCACTGCTGTTGACGGTGCTGCAGTGGCGGAGGCGCTCAGTAGTGCCCAGCCTCGTGCGCAAAAAGGCGACACGCGCGATGCTGCGATTCAGCTTCTTGCACTCAGATCCGGCAGCAACTCGCCCACGGACGACCGCGAGATGAGCATGAAGCGCAGGAACACCAATGGCGACGCTCCATGGACGTCGACGCCCAGCAAGAAGGCGGCGCTGCAGCACGGTACGCTCACTGCCTTGTCACAGTCGACGGCCGAGAAGGGCAGGAAGGCTGGCGTAGTGGACGACGTCGGTCTGAGCCCGTCGCCAATCTCCAAGTCGCTTGCGAACGGAAGCAGCGCCATGCGCGTGATGCCGGTCACCACGCCTGGGTCCATCGGCCGCACGGGAGAGAACCCGTTCAGCCTGGACAAGCACAAGATCTCGCCGTACGAAGGCCGCAGGAAACTCAGCTACTCGTGCGCACCCGCCTCACCGATCGCTTCGCCCACTCATCTCACCTACGGAGCCGGCATGGTCAAGAGCCTCTCGAGCACCTCGTCCGCATCCACAGGTGTAGGTGCGCTGGGTGTCAAGCTGCCGCCATTGGTTAGCACACCCATCCGTCCCTCGACGCAGGATGAGATGGCCGGCGAGAGGATCAAGGTGGATTCGCTGCCGCCCTTGCTCGGCTCGGCGAGCAAGATGGGTCTCGGCGGCAGCAGTGCGGCAGCTCTGGGTGTTGGCGTGGGAGGGATGCCATTGATGTCGACGCCATTCTCCAAGCCTTTGTCAGGGCTGGGCTACTCGGCGCTGCGTCGTGGTGGTGCGGGAGCAGGGGCGGCCGGATCTGTCAACCCGCACGCATCGTCCGTGCGCCCATCGCCATCACGCCATCATTCGGACGACCAGTTCAGCTCGCCACAGCACCTCAACCTTACGGAGAGTCTCGGGTTGGCACCGCACTCAATGTCGCGCAACACGCACACTCCTTACGCCTTGGGGTGCTACGCATCCTCACTCGGGCTGACACCCAGCGTGGCGAGTATTCCGCAGAACTTCATGGCAGGTACGCCATTCCACTCTGGCCTGGGTGCGTTGTCCGGATTTGCGGGCTTTACGCCTTTGAGCAGTGCCAAGGCTGGCGGAGTGGGTTACTGGCCGGATTCCGGTAGGAAAGTGTCGATGTTGGCCGCGAGTACGCCGATCGTCTTCCACTCGCAATCGTCGCAGGCATCGCAGGGGTCGGCCACAGCTTCAGCAGCAGCAGCGGGAGAGGGGTCAGCGAAGAGCAGCTCGAGGAGTGGCAAGCGCAAGCACAGGGCCAGTGCAAGCCCAGGTGATATCTTTGATGCGGATTACTGCAAAGAGAACGACTCTAAGAGCCGGGCTGGCGTGAGCAGTGATGATCTGTTTGGGGAGGACGATGATGAAGAGAATCTGGGCGGGGCGTTGGATACGCCGTCGAGGCCCGCAGCGATCAGGAAGCTCGCGAGAACTGCCAGCGGCGGGAACCATAAACTTGGCGCTGCTAGCGTCAACAGGGCAAGTCCACAGCAGAGAAGCCCGTTGCGCGGCATTAGGATCAACTAAGTTTCAAAAGAACCCGGCTTTCGTGGTTCGGCTTCACGCGTTTTGTATTTGTGCGTTACATTCACTCTCCCTCTCCCTCTCGTATTCGTTTGTTTTGCTATCTCATTTCTCTTGTTTGGTTTGACTATGGTTCACAATCTCGTGCGTGCGTGCGTGGGGTCTAATTCTGAGTGTTTGGGCGGGGAAGAGGAGGATTGGGCAGATGCTTTGTGAGCCATTTTTGGAGCTCGAACTTGGCGGATTCGAACGCTTGCGGCGTGAGCAAGCACATAGTGTTGTGGTTGAATTCGGTCGAGTAGCCGGAGTGTGAATTGGCGAGGCCGAAGTTGACTTTGACCCTGTCAATCCAAAGCAACAGGCGAGAAAGGTTGTGAGGATCTCGTTGGACGGGAGAAGGATGGGGAGGGAGGGGGAGGGAAGACTTACGGGTCTGAACCAGAAGCTGTGGGAGGGTTTGAGGGGCGTTGAGTCTTGTTCCTGCCGTTTGAGGCCTTCCTCCTGGTGTTAGAGGAAGAGCTGGTGGGGGTGGATGCGGAGTGTTCGCCGGTGACTACGATCGACTCTGCGTCCGAGTCGCCTTCGTCTTCGTCGGAGGAATCAATGTGAACAGCAACCGGGTTGCCAACGTTGGCGGTGGGAGTAGGAGGAGTGCGAGGGACGGCGTCGCGCATCACCACATCCGCCTCCGCCGCTGCTCTAGGTCTAGGTTGATGCATAGCGACGTCTCTCCTCACCGACCCGGCTCTGGTGTAGGGCATGAGGCTCTGTGCGCGGCCGATCCTGCCGAGTACTGCGGGTGGCAGTTGCGGCGTCGGGGTGCGGTGCGAAATCGGCCCCCGCACTAGTCTGCCAGGCGTAGGGGTGAGCGTGGCTCGAGTGCGCGGGCTAGGTGTAGCTGTGCCAGTACGCTGCCGACCAACCGGAGTCAGAACATTAGAGGGTGGAGGAGGCATCGTGCCAGCCGCATTGCCGGCGGTCGAAGTCGAAGGAGGTGCGAGAGGTACAGCGTCCGAAGCGGATTCGGCTTTGACCACGCCAACGATGCAGATGTCATCACTACCCTCCCCGCCACTGCCGCTAGGGCCGACCAGGGTGGTGGTGGTGCACAGATCGTCCTCCATCTTCGGCAGCCTTTCCACGGTCTCCGCTTCTGGATTGACTGCGTTTGGGCTTGGTGTAGCAGGGAGCACGGAGCGAGAACGAGTGGAGGAGAGCTGGACCGATGCCGAACGCGAGCGAGAGCGGGATCGGGAACGGATGGGTCCGGTTGCTTTGAAAACCTGCTTGGCACGAGCCAGAAAGGGGTTGGTGGTGGACGGGCTGGCGGACGCTGGAGTTGTCGGCGGCGTCGCCACTAGAGCCTGAGGTTGAGCTGGAGTTGCGGGTGTAGGTGGGTCGGTGAGGTCGATGACCAGCGCATTGCCCGAGTTCTGCTTATCCTTCCACAACCACGGCCAAGGCGTCAGTATAATTCATTTCTTTCTGTGGTGCGGTGCAAGTAAGTGCACTTACTCTATTGCCAGAGTCCGGTGTAGCAGGGATACCCTTACCCTTCCTCCTCACAGGAGTCGGGGTAATAGGCGAGTCGCAGCAGAGCATCCTGTCGACGGTGCGATGATCTTCGGCAGACGAAGCAGATTCGCTGCCAGAGCTAACGCTTGTGCCGGGCGTGCATGGCGTCCTCGTGTTGGTGGTCTTGGCGGTCGTCGCAGCAGACGGCGACGTCAACGGCGGCGTAACCACGTCTCTCATCGGAGAAGTCATCTCTCTTAGCTCCACTGTAAGCGCTAAGAAGGAGACCAAAAGTGGGATTAAGCAAGTCGATGCCTTTATGTATTCGTACAAGGCGGCAAAGAGCGGGAGCAGGCAACAGGAACGAGGAAACAGGACAAAGCGTTGGCATGCTCTCGCTTGTGTGCGGGACCGAGACGTTGCAAAAGGATTGTCGATATTCAGTCTAGACGAGAGCACTTTGAAAGACTTTATACGCTTTCCGCACCAGCGGACGAATGCATGTCTACAGATATGAGGACATGTCACAAGGATTGATTGCTTCGAGATTGCTAGTGTTGCTAAGCGTATTATTGGGAGCACCATCACTAATCGATCCCCACGGCCCACACCTCGAGTCCGTAGCACTCGAATCTGCCCTCCTTCTCCCGCTCCCCCTTCCCCTTCTCCTTGCCATCACACAGCACCTCATTATCGAACGCAGGACAGCTCGAACTGACGCCCTTCTCCAACCCTCCATCCACCCACAACCCAAACTTGCCCTCGCCTCCTCCAACACTCAAGAACGTCGACTCAGACAGAATCATGTAATCGTTCTTGCCCGTCCACCTATACTTTTCCACCCTCGCCTCGTCCCCTCCCGCCCTCGGCGCCGTCGTCTTCCAAAGAAAGCACTCTCCCGACCCGTAGTAATGCTGCTGTGGCCTCAGCTTCTCGTTGACGAACGCACCAAAGACGTTGTCATCCCCATCCTTGATCGCAATCACCAGCCCGGCGTCCGAGATACTGCTCAGACCACCGCCCACGTGCATAGTCTTCCTTCCGTTCTGAGTGCCTCTGGTGCCCATCGCCTCCTGCGTCTCTCGTGAAGCTCCGCGCAGCCACCCTTCCGCTTCGGTACTGTCGTGGCTTGATTCCCCACCTTGCTGTCCCGACACGGACCGATTGACTTTGGTCGGATCCAGACCAGTGGCCACGCGATGATACAGCGTTTGCAGCGAGATCCCGTGCTGGTCGAGCGAGTAGAGCAGACTCCACCTCTTGCCCAGCTGCAACCTTGGAGGCAACAAAGCTTGCAATTGTGCTGCGTGGAAGGACTCAATAACCGTCTCGGTCTCGTCTCGCCGATTCGAAAGCGTCACAGGTATCGATCGCTTCTGCTTGTCATCGTCAAGCGTCCAGTGACCCGTGTTCCACTTGCGCGTCGAGAAAGTGTCAAAACCAGGTGCACCGGAGATTGGCGCGGTACTGGCATGGATAGGACCGCGCCGCAAAGTGCCAGAACTGGTCATAGAGGTGGACCAGCCATTGCTGGCAGCGAGGTTGGAGCCGCTGGAGGATGCGAATAGATCTCGTGCACGCAGGGGCCCACCGCAGGTCGGGTGAGCAGGAGCCGCGGCGCCGGAAGAGAAGCCGGATGAGGACGCAGCTGGGTGCGAGCTGAACGGTGTGCCCTGACTGAAATCTGAGGCATGAGGAAGGGCACCACTGTTGCGTCGGCGCACGGCGTGAGACGGTTCACCCCCGGACGACTTATCAGCGGGCGCATCGGAAGCGAATAACAGTCCGCCACCAGGATTCGTGTCCACTCCACCAGTGGCTTTGGAGTTGCCTTCTTCCGCCTCTTCTGGAGGTACAATAAAGTCACTGACGCTAGGAAGGTGACTCGCAACCTCATGCTGAATTCCCCTCAAAGTAGTCCATGTCCTCCTCAAGCTCCCAGTCCAGCTCGAGGGCGAAGCTGGAGAAGCGGATGAAGGTCCAGAGTCTCGCCTCTGCTCACTAGAGGCAGCGTCCGTGTGCGACCCTTTGCCTCCAATCGGTTTGGGTCGTGCTGACGATCCAAAGTAAGAATCAGTTTGTTGAGCAGCCGCGGATGAGCTGGGCAGAGGACTCGTCCGTGCATCGTGCATGCTCTCAAGCTGATCCGGCTCAAGCATGAGTGGACTCTTTCGACCGAGTGCAGCCTCGGGAGCTCGCTCGAAGCGTGAGAAGGAGTCGTCGTCCGCAGAATTGGTAGGTCTTGGTTGGAGTTGCTTTTGCTTCTTAGCCTCGAGCTTCCTTTCGACATCTCGAAGGTCAATGATCGGTGGGGAAGGGATACGGTTGGCGTTTGTAGCTACTTCGAAGGCGTCGAAGAAGGCATCGTCTGCTGGGTTGCTCGCTGCCGAAACCTTCGAGGATGAGGGCTCGACCGTCGAATGCGATTGCTGCGTCGGGAGCGTATGCGCAGCTAGAAACGAGCTCCAGTCCGCCCATTCGGATGAGGCACCGCGACCACTGATCCTGCGCTTCGGAGCTGGCTTGCTGCCGGCCACCGGGATAGGTGGAGTTGCAGAGGATGTTGGCATATGGCTGATATTGGCAGGGAAGTGGGTCTCTACTGGGGAGAAGCTCGACACCAGGTCTGCCTCTGCCCATTCGTCGTCCCCTTCATCTGCGGGAGGTAGCTGCGGGCGGTGAGCAAGAGAGACGGAACGCGTGCTTGTTGGCGATCCGACCGCTACCGACGAGGATGAACCTTGATTGTCGAGCGGTTCTGAGAGCCCCGGATCAAAGCTTGATGGGAAGGCGGAAGCTGAGTCGACGAAGGAGCCAAAGCCGTCGGATTCAGCCCTCGAATGGCCAGCTGAGGTCTCTGAGACAGATCCTCTACCTCGCCGACGGAGGGAGGATTCGGGCGAGGCCATGCTTTACGGTCGCCTTGAGCTTTTGAGTGATTACAATCTGGTCATGCTCTGAGGTGCGAGGCTGCCAAAGAAGCAATGGGTTGTATGAGTGTCGTGATGACCGTGTGCCGCCGGTTCACTTCAAGTGGATTAACGATCACAGTACGATGTGCAAGTCGATGCAGCTGGTAGTTTGAGTGTCGAAGGGCGATGTCGCGTATGCCGTCACTTGAGGTGAAGGTCAATTTGAAGAGGTAAGACTAGTCGGCGAGAGTGGTATGAGGACTGAGCCAAATGAAGAAGAGCGTGTGGCAGGGAGAGCAACACCTGGAAGAGTGTCACATTTCACGGCAGCCTTGCACCGTTGTGCGTTTGGCAAATTTCCCAAGTCACACTCAGCGTGGCTCGTGTTGCTGCAAGCGGGCGTCAAAATCGGTCTGTGCGCGTCACCACACAGCCGGCTGCTGCCTGCTGCGCCATTTTTGGTGGTTCCGATGCTAAGTTACTGTGTCCCACATCTCAGTCGTTCGTCGCTCCCACCTCCTCGCTCAACATGGACAAGCTTTCTTGTCGTGAGGGCAATGACACTGCGGTCAATGAAGCAGTCGTCCTGTCAACTTAAAGCAAAATAGATGGCCAATGACAAAGTGAGATTACAGGTGAGCACGGTAAAGAATGTCCATTTAGAAGTACATGTTGAAAGAGCGATAGCATGTGAACTACTTGTGAGAACTGAAAATATGGTGTGATCGTGTGAAGATATACGACGATACGTGTTCATCATTGGTAGAAATGCAGGTCGAAAGCCGTCTTCCATGCCACGGCTTCCGCGGGCGAAGCAGCAGCAAGATACAGGATCTCGGAGCGATCGACGACACGAAGGTTGACGCCGCCGAGAATCTCAACGGGCCGCATCAGCTTGAGCATTGATCGAAGACGTACTGGCGCGAGTGGATCTCTGTTGCCTGCTTGTTCAACGCAGAGCACCACGACGTCACTGCAAAGGATAAGGGCCATATTCTGGTCTTCGGTGACTTGCTGCAGATGGTCGGCCGAAAGGACATTGTCCGCAGAAACCATATCACGAAGAGCTCCTGCTTCAGGGCCGCCGACAGATGCGCTCCTGTTTGAACGAACAAAGCCAGGAATGCGGCGCACAGTACGCTTCAGTTGCAAAGATCCATCCTTGAGCAGGCGTCGGTGTGGCTGCACCAAGGGACCTTCAACGGGTCCTCGAATACGGTATTGCCAAGCAAGCAACTTGCGGTCCTGCTCCGACTGGCGCTTGCTTTCGTTGACCTTGGATGCGATCTGCGTGACGTGTTCGAGAGCAGTGCTAAGTGAATCGGTGTCGCTGAGGCGAGCGGTGTCGGTACTCTTGACGAGATCCTCCAACAGCAGGCGATATCTAGGGATACGCTGCACTGGAAGAAGCAAATAACTCTCGACGTTGAGCTGTGTGTGTCGAGGATGTGTGCGGCAACGCTTCATGAAGGTTTTGATCTTCTTGCGCTGCGAGCTGGTCAGAGTCGATTCAGCATTACCGAACATGCCGGAATTTGAAGCACCGCCTGCGGATGAGTTCGGATATGGAGCTGCGGACGATCCCTCTTGGGCCGACAGAGAGCTGAATGCTTGCAACGCACTGTTCTTACCAGGTGCACCACGGAGCGTGAGGCCACCACCAGTGCTGGCAGCGGAAGGCGCCATCCATGCGCTGATGCGATTTTGAGCCGAGTCGCAGTTATTGATGTAACTCGTGTACATTTTGAAGAACGCTGCGTGCGTTGAAAAGACCGAGGCGACCTTTTCAGCGACTGACGCTGTCGCCTCAGGAGGCATCTCGCCGGGTGCGTCCTGATCGTGGTCCAGTACAGGACTTGCCACCGTCACAAGCGATGGCAAGAACACAGTGCGATGAAACTGCAACAGTGCTTCCACGTTGCCGAACACAGCGCGGTGTTCGTTGGGCGGGATGACCGCAACACCATTACTGCCGTCTGCAGGTGCCAAAGAAGGCTTGACATAGATGTCGACCAACTCACTCAGTCCCTTGACATAAGTCCGTTCGGTCGAGATGATCTCGGCAATGATGCGGAATCGTCGCACCGAATCGTCTTTGCTGCATCGAGCAGTGCTCAAGCGCGCAGGCTCAGACGACGCTCCTTCCGAAATCGAGCTGGCAGCAGTACTTGCAACGTACTCGCCGCCCGAGTCCCTTGACTTGGTCGAAGGGTTGCTCGATTCGGCTCGATGCATGCTTGGAGTGCGGGAATGACTACCAGCATCTCGAATGTGTGCCATTGCACTTCTGCTTGGCTCGACGAAGGAAGCTGCCTCGGTACGAGCGGCAGAGAGATCATCCAGATCTCGCAGATAATGCATGAGTGCACGCAGCCTGTTGCGATGCCTCGCCAAGCTTTCTTCATCTAGCTCTTGTTGAGGCGAATTTGATTGCGCTATCAGCCCCAGCTGACCAGCCATCTGCGGCATCGGCATGCCGACATCACGCTGAGCAAAAGCGTGCACTGGCAGGAAACTGCGACGCTTCGCCTTCTTTGCCGCCTCGGCATCCATGGTGATTGGCTGCAGTAGTCGCGTCCGGTCACCCAGCGTGAAGGGTTCTGAAGTTGCCTCGAGAGGCGTCATTGGGGCATGGGGACTTCCGCGATGCTCAGCCATGATGGCTGCGAGGTTGAGAGACGGCAGACCAGGACGAGAGACTGGCTCTGACTGAGACGGCGTCATGACGGGTGCCGATGCCTCACTCCTAGAGTTTGATCGCGTCGGACGACCAGACGAGCGCAGAGATTTGCGCGCTGCTTTGGGAGAAGGGAAACGGCTCTGACTCGGGCTGATCGTCTGGTCGTGGTACGCGGAGGCGAGCCTGTGACTGGAAGCTTTCCGTCCAATCTTTTTCAGGAATCCTCCCCATTTGCCACCATTTGCGTGTGGGTCTTCCTCCTCTGCACATGAGGGTGTACTGTCCTCATGGTCGCTTACGGAACGCGACTGAGCTTCTATAGGGCTGAAGTAGCCACTGCCCTCGCTCTGGGCATCTGGCGTAGCTGTAGGTGGAGACTGCGGGCCAGATCGACCAGTCAGCATCGCCTGGAGATCATTGGCACTGCGCATTCGAGACATGAAAGGACGACTGGCAGGTAGAGCAGAGTCTGTCTGCGTCGGGCTGCGAACACCTGTATGCATTCCGGCGACACCGGCAGAGTGCTGTGGCTGTGATTGCTGCACAGCTCGGAAGGGTGGCGCAAGAGCCTGGCTGGGTTGGGCAAACAAAGGAGCGACAATGTCGCGCCACGGGCCACGGAAGTGGTTGCCTTCGGCAAAGAGGCTAGATAGCTTAGACATGCGATGGAGCCAGCTTGGCAAGAAGACCAGCCTATTGTTTCGAAGGCTGAGGCGTTGAAGCTCTTGCAGCTGGATGAGGCTGGATGGAAGATGATCCAAGTCGATGCCATCGGCCGAAAGCGTCCTCAGAGCGCGGAGGTTGAGGATCCAGTCTGGCAGACTGCCGACCAGATTGCCTGAGATATCAAGCTCCTCTAGCGCGATGCAGGCACCGATAGCGTCAGGAAGGCGGTCGAGGTTGCAATTAGAAAGATCCAAGACAAGCAAGTTGGTAGTGAGAGGCAGAGCTCTCTCAAGCACTTCGAGAAGACCTTCGGCATGATTGCACCCAAGCAAAAGATGGGTTGTGTTTGGACCAGTTTCGGCTTCGATCTGGGCCACAGTGAGATGACGTCCCTGAACGATGGTCGCACTACCCTCCTCTGCCGTCTTGACTGCTCTCGATTCGTCGCTGTCCGTCTCGGCAGTTTCGTCAAAGTCGTAGAGGCCGTCGTCCCATCGCATCCTGCTTGAAGCACCAATAATGTGGTTGAACTCTCCGTTCTGCAAGAAACTGTTGATCGACACGTCTGACATTCTGCGCGATCCGGATGCAGCTGATGTGGTTCGCAAGGAAGGAGCCGGGAGCGAGAATTGGACTGTCGCACTGTCCGACGCCACCTCGTCAGGAGCGCGCTGCGTCGCAGGAACCGAGTCGATGGGTTCATTCACTGCTTCTACCTTGCCCATCGTCGCTCCAGGAGAAATCTGGCCAATCACAAGTGGGGCTACAGCTGGAGCCTTCTTCTGTAAGCCGTCTCGATTGACAAGGGGAGAACTAGCAGACGGAGACGGTCTCAGCGAGCTGGAACGAGGTGGACTCTGCAACGAAGAGAGATCGCAGCCAAGCATCAGATTTGACTTTGACGAGATGGCGGGTGTGATGCGACCCGAATTGGATGCAATAGAGGAAATCGAATGCGAAGGAGAATGTTTTGCGTGGCTTGAGGAGGAGGGAGATCGGTAGTTGGCCGAGTCGGAGGAACAGCGCTTTCGAGAATCACGACGAAGCGGGATTGAGGGGCGGGGGGATTCTGCAGAGGAGGCAGACATAAAGACAGAGGCCGACTCACTGCTGGGAGGAGAGACAGGCGTGACATCGCTTAAGGCTCGCTGCATGTGTGAGGTGATGCCCAGTCCCAAGGATCGCAATCCGCCCTCGAGCGGTGCCACGAGGTTCTCCCCGCGCTCGTAAAGCGGACGATGCGAGGGCGATCCAGTGAGAGGAGAGATGTCGACTCGTCGGGTCCAGGAAGGAGCTCGATGGTGTGAGAAGGGACCCTGCAGTACTTTTGCACTGCTAGGCAGCACATGTGCCGGAGAAATCGGGGCTGCACTAGACCTTCGGCTCGATGCATCTTGCTCGTGATCAGAGGTGATGCCAAGGCCCACGGCGTTCTCGTCAAGCTCTTCGGTCGCTTCGGATGTATCGATGCCCTTATGATCGAAGAGTTCCGACGCATCTTCGGACTGAAGACCATGTGGCGTGCATGCAGGACTGGTGGCACAGCTAGCGAGACTTCGCTCGGTCCAGATGGAATTATGCGTGGACGAAGAAGTGCGCACGGATGAATTCGATGGGAACGGAGTGAAATAGGAGGTCGTCCTCTGGTTGAAAAGAGGCGAATCTTCATTCTGACCGCTGGAGAACTTCGAGGAAGCGGAATCTGCCGAGCTAAATCGAGGTGGAGTAGCTGGAGCTGCGATGCCGTGCTCAGCATTGCTCTTCCAAGCTGCTGGGAGTGATGGGCGCGGCGGACGGCGCGATGAGTTGGGCTTTACAGTTGATGGCATGTCGACGGCGGGGCGAGTTATGCGTGCTATGTCTGGTAATGTGTCATAAGGCGAATCGAATGGTTGCGTGGGTCGAGGCTCTATGTTTCTGTATGAAAATGCTGTCGTGAGTAAGATCGTGAGTAAGACAAATGTACCGCAAAAAGATAGAGAAGGGGAAGAGGTCAGCATTGAAAAGGCAGATATACAAGGTGCGGGTAGATAGCCGTCCGCGACCAAGGGCATGCCGGTTTATACACTTACGATCCATTAGCTGAGGCTGCTGAGAACGATGCTGTTGCAGCTCGGGATCAGAGTCAAGGAAAGAAGCGGCGTCTCTTGATCTATGAATGGTCCTGGGCGGGGGGAGCTCCGAATCTGCCTGTGCTGGGACTGGCCTGTGCTCTGTCCAGCTGCGTTGAAGCGGTGGACGAGGTGGGAGAGCTTTGACTGTGTGGGTAGCGAAAGATGTCGTTGCAACAAAGGCGGATGCGGTGTCGGGAGACGAGGCTGCAGGCGGTTCTGGCAGTGACTTTTCCCCTGGCAAGGGAACCGGGTTGGCCTTTGGGGTGATTTGCGAGGCGGACATGATGCCAATTGCGGCGCAAGACAGGCGCTAAGTTTGCCTTGCAGGGGTCGAATTCTGGAGCGGAAAGGACAGCTGGGTGCAGGGACGGAGAGTGCGGATCGAGCAAGATGAATTGGCTTTGCAACAGAGGGCAGACTGGGGCCGGGCCCCGATCGGATGCAAGGCGGCGTGTCTTAGGAAGAACCGAGCGCCAGACTGCAGACAGGGGTCGCAATTTGGCAGCAGCACAGCCCGTGACTAAATCCGCTCGGTTGCTCCTGCTGCCGTTAAGCTTCCGTGGGAACGGAATGAAGCGCAAGAAGTTTAAATCGCAAAAGCTTCTGTGAATGGCTCGAGATGAAATGCTGTTGGCTCCGAAAGGACGATCAGACTGGATTTTGCCAAAGGAAAAGCCTTCTTGCGCAGTTCGCAGGTCACCGAGATTTCTTTGGCTCGTTTCTTTCGAAAGGCTGGTCAACTTGAACGGCAAGGCTCGCGGTCGTCCGATGCCGAGGCTGCAGGATGCAAGAGCTAATTCTCCTTGCGATAAGAGATGATACGAGTGTAGAGAGAGTTTCGCGAACGGCGGCGACTGAGCAAAGTTTGGCACTGATATCGGTTCCCTTTATGATGGTCGACAAGGATGCTTTGGATAGGAGGTGAACCCTACACTGAAGTAGGCCAGAAGTGACAGAATGTATCAAGAGATTTGAAGTCAGATCGATGCGGTGGGGACGAAAAAACTTTGCGCCTATTGTGCGACGGGCTTTGATGCCTTAGGTAAATAGGAACCGAGCCGAATGAAACCCCGATGATGGTGGTGAAGATGGGTTGTACCTGAAAAGTCGTCAAAGGAACCTGTGGTGGTGCGGGCGAGATCGGTGGCTGTGGTGCTATAGATTGAACAATGGCTGGAGAGCCAGCTCCAGGCGCTCTGCTGGGTGTAGTGGTGTAGATGAAGAGTTTCGTGTAGATCGTAACAGGATTCGGGTCGGTGCTTGGCCCCTTCAGCGGAGTATACTGGCTGGCTGGCTGGAAGAGGTCAATTTTGATATTCACAATGATATGTGGGAGACCCGCTAGGGGTTTGCGGTGGGTGTGCGAGATTGTGTGCCAAGGTTAATTCATGAAATCAAAAAGTTTTGCCGTCGTCGTTGCCGGAAACGAAGGTTGGCAGATATGAAGGTAAGGTGGAGAATCGTCACAGAGCCGCCCTCGTGGTTAGACAAGCGGATGCGATTGCAGAGGAGCTCGTTTTGCGAACAAAGGGGTGGGATGGCTTAGCTACGATGGATGAGAAACTGGGGCTGCGAATGTGGAAGAGAACCAGGGTGCACCAACCACTCTTGTTGCAGGGGCGTAGACGATGCAATGCATGAAGCCACATATTGTGCTGCAGCTTCGGATAACGTGGTGTTGGTCTCATCCCTTTCAAAGTCACAGCTGTCGAGTTGTGATGAGCAGGTCAGGCAGTTAGCCAGCCAGCAGCTTGTACCAAACTTCGCGCGGACCCTGCTTCGAAATTCAAATCCCGACAGCAGACCAACAGGACAGACGCGTGCCAGCAGGAAGAATTGGCCAAAAAATTCGAGGGTCCCTTCGAATGCATGAAAAAGAAGCAATTTTTTATGGACAAAGGATTGCATGGGACAGTCCGCCGCTGGCTCCTACAGAGGGCGCAATTGTGGCTTGCCGTAGCTCTCCGTACTGATCCTTAAACAAAGCACTGACCCTGTTGTCCAGGAAGGCTCGATTTGGTGACAACGACATGATCGACAGACCTCGCTCGAGACAGAACACGGCTGGCCACACCTTGAGTGTCGATCGTCGCTGTCTGTTTCGCTACCCGACGCGTCTTCTTTTCTCCGTCACCATTGTGATTTTTCATTCCATTCTGTGAAGTCACAAGTCATGCTTGCTTCCCAATCTAGGTGCCCGTCCCGACATTGAAGAGGCTACATTGACACGCAGAAGCGACGGGGCTCTGTGTGTGCGAAGCCGGCAATCGCCGTTCCCATGCGAGTGCGGATCTGAGTCTGCGGCGGGTCGAGGATCGAAAGCAACGTGACTCCCTTCGCCTAATCTTCTCGGCTCGCCGTCCTGTGTCTTGCGCTGTTCTCGCCGTGAAAGGCCCGCAATTCGATCTGTGTCGATCTTCGTGGGAAAAGAAGCTTCCTGAAGAAGCGGATGAGAGCAACGAAGCGCGGAGCTTCGTAGTTCGGAGCAGTCATGATTTAACAACTATCGGCATTTCGCAACGTGCAACTAATTGATATCAGATCATTCCCAACGTTGCCGCTCTCAGCCGCGGCAAGTCTTCATCCCCAGTCACTCCCGACTATGGCTACTGTGAGAACGGTGACATTTGTTTACCAGTGGGACGATCGAGTAAAATACATTAGAGGCTGGTGTCATTAGAGGCTGTTCGATCTGTGAATAATCAAAAATTTAGAGTAATGCGAGCTGTCGGGGGATTAGGCCATCCTCGCTCGTTCCAATAGCTCTTGTCGGTCAACCGCATCTGCGTCGTACCCCTTGGTCTCGGGGACGAGAAGCACTGTTACCAACAAGCCGAGACAGCTGACCCCACAGAAGATCCAGAAAATTCCTGTGTGTCCGAATCTCTCATCATTCGCCAGCACGCTGAAGCCAAGCGACGAAATGATACTGCCGAGCTTGCCCATCGCCGCGCAAGATCCGTGTGCCGTAGCGCGGATCCTCGTCGGGAAAGCCTCTGCTGGTACAATGAATGTGGTGGAGTTACTTCCGAAGTTGAAGGAAAGCTGCAAGAGCACGAACAGCGAGAAGAAAGGTCCAGCTTGGTGGAGAATCTTGTTGTACGTCAGAGCGAGGACCAGGAACAGGATCGCGTTGACCGCGAATCCGAACATCTGAATCTTTTTACGCCCAATCACTTCCACAAAGGCCACAGTGAGATAGTAGCCGGGCAAGAAGCCTGTCAGCACCACAATGAGGTTGCCCAGTGCTTGCTTGTAGATGTGATGCCATGCGTCGCCTTGCGTATAGCCAATCAACGAAAAGATGCCCGACTGGTTAAGATTAATTCCATAGAAGGTGATGTCTACGAGGAACCAAGACAGAGAGGTGCCGATCAGGACTTTCGAATGACGCCACTCGCTGAAGTATTCCCAAAAGTCATTACGAGGCACCCCAATTGATTTGAAATCGAACCCTTTGCTCTGTGCTGCTGTCTTTCGCAAGGCTTCACGCATGATTTTGGGCGAAGGCAGCTGAGCTCGGCTTGGCCGGCGAATGGCAGGCTCCATGAAGCTCTTGTATCGACTCTCGTCTTTGGAGCTAAGAGGGGATGAGACGGAGGATCGTGTGAGGGAAGTCTTTCTTCGATTGTTGACGTTCTTGATCAGTTCGGTCGAGGTATAAGCACTTGTGGAGTCGATAGTCATCTGTTGTCCCCTGGAATTCTCGATGACTGTGAGGCCGGCCGCTGAAGCATGCGTCTGCAGGTCGTCGTGATCTTGCAGATACCTTGCTTGCACGAAACGCGCAGACTCGACCAGGGTGAGGCGGAAATAGAGAACGATGAGGCCTGGAGCAAGCGGCAACCCTGCAAGGATGCGCCACGCTCCGCTGAGCTTGGAAAAGTCCCCAGACTCGATCGAAGGTTTGTACCCTCCAACCACGGTCAGAACAGCAAGCGCCGCCATCAGACCTCCCCAGCCTTGATTGCTGAAGATGAGCGACAAAAGGAGTCCCCTCGTTTTAAGGCTCGAGCGATCCGCGACCACACTAGCTGAGAGAGGACAATCGGCGCCGATCCCGAGACCCATGATGAATCGGAAGACAATGATCCAGATCGTTACGCCCGTGCCGTGGACCGAGTCAGGCGCTGCGATCATCAAGATGATGGCAAACATGGCGAGCATGAGCTCCTTGCCGTACAGAACCGAGCGGCCCCAGAAGTCACCAAGGAAGCCGAACAGCAATTGACCAATGACATTGCCCATGCTTGCCGACGCCTTGAGCACGCCGCCGGAAAGGCCCCAGTCGATATTGCTGGTCCCGCTAGGCCAATAAGCTCGAAGTAGGATGGGATAGATCATGTTGATAATGAAAAGATTGTATGCGTCCATCAGGAAACCCGCTCCTGCGAGCGCTAGCAGCTTGATCTCTCCCCACGTCAAACCAATCCATGTCCTCGCCATTTGCCTTTCTATCAACGCCAAGGGCGGAGTGGTATTGTAGCTGAATGTCTCTTCTCTGTGAGGGGTACTAGACGCCGCGTTATCGCCGAAGTTGACGTGAACGCTGGGTTTAGACTCGTTGTATCGAGGAGATTGCGGGTAGTCTATTGACAGGTCAAATTGTCTGCTGTCCGGTTGGGTTGATGTCGGGTCCGAATCCTCGACAGGTGCCATAATGTGTCGGTTGATCGCAAAATTTGCGCTCCTCAGCCGATCACCAAGAGCCATTGCCGAGTTGGGTATGGAGCTAGGTGGTAGCGATTCAAGCTGAATGTCAGCGAAGTGAGCATTCCTCTGAGGCACTCCAGAGTGACCGAGCTCGGACGAAGCACGTGCGGAAGCGATGCCGTCTTCGACCTCGATCGAATCTTTGGAATAGTCGTAGTCGTAGTAGGATGCCCAGGCATCCATCGAGGATCCGAATGGCATGTTGTAAAGCTCTCCGAGAGTCAAGAGAAGAATCTGACCCAGACTTGTCGACCGCTTTGAGGAGGGCAATTGGAAGATGTACGGTGGGGCAGTTACTGAATCGCCCCCGTGCGATGTGTAGCGAGTATCACACCGAAGTGCACGCAGCTGATAGTGGCGTCGACTCTGAAGGGGAGGCTCTACCGGTGGAGGTAGGGAGAAGGGGAAGAAGCTTGTTAGAGGAAGGATAGATGGTCTTCTTGATATTCGTTCCAATGGACACTCTGGACAGTGCAAGCATCTTTCCACAGCTGTCCGGAATGACAGGAGTCTTTGAACGGCCGAAGCATGCTGAGCAGCTTCAAGCCCTTCCTTCTGGCGTCCAAAGTTTGGCGCCAGCTTGCTAGCGTACTTTCGGAGCTCAAACATCGAAAGGCGATACCGGTCATCTTTCGTTTAAGCTTTTTGACACGTCGAAGCTGCGACAGGAAGACAGCCGTTCCTGAAGGCAGCCTTCGTTCCGACACAAGAGAAGTTCACAGACTTGGTCCGTAGGCGAGATCCAAACTTTCGAAGCGAGACAGACGGGCATTGAAAGATGAACGAATCTCAGACGCCTTCGGAGAGCAGGTCTCGTGAGAAGGGAGCGATACGACGTTCTGACACAGTGGCGGGGAGCACTGTGGGCAATTGGAAGATTCTGTCGGCTGCATAAAAGGCTGCACGAAGCAGAACGTGTCTATGGGTTCACGTGGATACTGGCTCAGCTTGGCGAATCGAATTGCTTGCGCAATTGCGTGGCTGGACCTGAAGTAAGCTACTTGAGCATCAGCGAAGTGTGTAGGATACTGTTCCCTGCCGGGCAGGCTAGGTTCTCAGCAGCGTGTCAGACCGTCTGTGGGGCTGTTGAGCCAATGGTCGACTAGCTTTGCGCTGCTCGACGCAGCGAAACATCGCATCCCGCCTAAACCAAGAAGAACACAGTTTTTCCAGGTTCGGTCGGGCTTTGGATCGACTGGAGCTTTCCTTGAGTCTACGAGGCCCCGTCTTTGAGCATCACTCTCGATTACAGTAACGTATTTGGAGGATATCGGGACAGCTGAACAGTCGAAATTTGACAAAAGGTTCGGCTTATGACTTCACTGGAATCTCAGCTTAGGAAGTATCGCTAAGCTTGAACACAAACATTGCTAGCAATTGCGCGAAGATGGTTCGCATCGAGACGATAATGAAGCTATCTTTGAGCGGGGAGAGGTGCTGTCATATACCTGCCGAAGCTGCTTTGCGCGCTGCTAAGCGAGGGGGCCACGTTCCTAGGCTGCATGCTGCAAGATGCCAAGTTCGGCCGTCGCGAGTGTGCAAGAAGACGTCTCTATCGCGATTGCTTGTAATTTGCGAAGACCTATCGGCTGGATCCTCCCGATGTTTTTTTTTTTTTTTTTTTTTTTTGGGTTTGACTTCAGCCCATTCGGTTCAGGGCGCGTTGCCCCCTCCCGCAAAACGCTGCGGGCACAGGACATGATTCGCGATGTACGGTACACCTCGAGGCAATCATTGATTTTCCTACGCATCGCACCGCTTGAGTCCGCCGTGAGTAGCCAGAATTGCACTTGCGGATAAGTTTGGACAGGAGAAAGGAGGAAGAGGTGGCTTTGTGCATGCGGTCGTCTACGACCCCACCAATGTTTCGAAGAAAGTCGGCAAAAGTGGATAACTAATTGTTTTGAGAAAGCTTCGGTCGTGCCCGGGTCTTTCGGAAATCTTATCTGGAGGCGCTCCCGAACTCATTCCGCAAAGATGACAAGGCAAGATCGGCTAGAGCCGTGGCTGGCTCTTGATGGTCGACCTTTCGGCAAACCGAGCAACCGGATTCCGAGGAGCGCTTGCAGGAGCGCCCAAAGTACATCCGCCAAGAACCGCAGCTGGGGTCCAAAAGGGTCCAGAATTTGCTCTCTGAAGATCAGCGCCCGCACCGCAACGGCCCCCCTGCAGCTTCTGTTGCACAATCTTGCTAGCTCGCATACAAAGTCAGTGTGCTCGTTTCCTGTCAAGCTTGTTGACAGGAGAGATCACGCGGTCCAAGCATGCCGACGTTCGGCTTTTCAAGGTTTGTATCGCTCGAATGTGGCTTGAAGGGACCGAAACGATCGCAGCCCTTCGGATGAGTTTGCCCGAGCCGCTCCCTACTGTAGTCCGTTCGTGTTGTGTATCTTTTCAACATATGATCTACGAAGCATCTTCAGTCTCTACTGTTGTGTCAAGTAAAGCGGAGCTTGGATTGAACTTGTACGCCCCATTACACATGCGAGAATCGGAAATCCTAGCCCAGCTTCCTTGTGCAGAGTCTATACCACTACTTGTTTGTCCGCTGTCTGCTCGACTCCGCACTCGAACACCACAGCTCTTATATCCCCGACACACTATTGTGTACGCTACTTATTGTGCAATAACCTAGTGCAAACATTGGACGTCCCGGGCTGAGCATGACGGGCACTTTGGGCAAACAATCAAAGCGGTCGGAAGTTCATTTGTTGCCCCGTACCGGACCATAGGTCCTTCGGGTTCTGGCTGGGCAGTCCGATTCGGGCCGTCTCTTCGCATCGAGCCATGCAGTTCGGGTTGGCGGCTGTCTTCTCCTGTCTCAACGCTCGGATCGGGAGAGCTAGGCTATACCGACACATGTCCGCCTCGATGGCGAGCATCCGAACGCGCGCCTCTTCTGCTCCCTTTCTGTGCTTTTGCATTTTGGTTTAGTTGAATTTCGATTCTTGACGTGCAGGGTCTCGTTCTAGGTGCCGCTGGCACGATCCAAGGGCCTGCCCAACAGCCCTTTTTCCATTCAAGCTTCATAAAAGAGCGTTGAACCGTGAAGAGCATAGAGATCAGCAGATGTCATTCAGACATTGGCATCGATCGTTGACGGCGAACAGGATCTGATCCATCCCAGAGGCGCTGAAGCGGAAAAGGTTGGAGATCAGTTCGAGTCCCAGATGATGTGGGCGCAGCCTCCGCCAAAGGAGAAATAAAGTGTGAGCGTGTCCGGCACAATCCTCTGTAACTCAAAGCACTGACAGAGCTATTCCAAGGCTGAGTTTTGAATCTCTTCCAGCTTCGCACTTTGAATTCTCCCTTTTTCTTTCTTGAGGTTTGTTACAGTGATTAGAACCGTTCAAAGAAGTGGCAGCTGCGCGGTTAGCAAGCTCGCAGGTGTTCCACGCGAGACCCTGGCTCCGATTTATGAAATAAATTCTAACTTTGGGGTTTTCGACGGCGGAAAGGCGAGAGACACAGCGGATCACAGCCTGCAAGAGAAAAATGACCCAGATATTTGCCCTTCCTGCTCGATTCAAGAGAGCGAGAGCAAGCGGAGCACAGTCAAGTCGGTGGCGAAAAAGCTTTCTTTTTAGTCGCTGCACGAGTGCCAGCCTATTGGGGCCTTGTCACTTGTGGTGTGTCTCTCTCCGTTTGGCCCTGCACAAGCACTGCAGGCTCGTTCTGAGTTCCAGTATTGCACAGGGTTTGCTCGCTCAGATGGCGTGGCCGTGGTCTGTCAATCTTGAAGCAACCTTCGTCTGTCCATTGACCTCTCCATTCTGCTCAAGATCCTCATTGCTGCCCCCATCATCACCATTCGACATTCCTACTCCACCTAACCACGTCTCTACGCCCTCCTACAACCTTCACACCGCATCAATAAGTCTCGGCCCGGCAGACCAACGGCAAGGATCGTCTCAATACTTGCAGCGCCAAAGCTTTCCAGACTTTCCCTTTCGCTTGTCATCTATACCCAAGCCGTTTTTTGGGAAGCAAGCTCGTCTCTTGTCCATTCCGGCAATATCTCTGGAACTTTCGCAAGAGATCGCTGTGCTTTCAGCTGTAACGTAAAAAGCGTTTCGGCTCTGCGGCGTGAGCGTAGCTTGGTGTTTGCAGCCCGCAGTTGACTTGGGCTTGACTCTGGCAACAGGGCTTTCCTGCTCCGTACCGCCTTCACTTCACTCGTGAAGCTCGAATTTCGTCTTGACAGGCTGTACTTGCCTGGCGCTGCAGTCTCTGTGTTGCCAGCTTCATCGCTTGGATGTTCTCGAGCTTCTACTAGCTCTTCATCGTCCTCGCTGTATCTCGGTGTTTTAGCTGACCGATTGATACGAGACGTCCTGCCTTTTGGTAGTATCGCCTCTCACCTGCCTACACCTCCTTCACTTTCAATCCAACTCGCCCCTTAATCCAACCACGATGGATATTCGTCTCTCTCCCGCTTCGGAAGTCGCCGACGGAGCTCCGCGCCAGAATGCTGCCGCAGTTGTGCCGCAGTCATCGGCTCCTTCCGAGAAGGCTGCACTGTCCGCTCAGGCTGAAGGATTGGCACTTCCAACCGTCGCCGACGATTTCCACGATCACGTTAACATGACCATTGATGTGGAAGAAACCAACCGCAGGTATGCCTCGGTCTCGCCTGGAGCTGCAGCACTCAAGCGGCTTGCTGCTGACTCGGAAGACTCTGCCTCTAACACCGACGGAACCACTTCATTGCCCTCGACGGAGCCATCTACGACTCCGGACGAGGTCGGTAGCAGCAGCGGTGGATCCAAGTCTGGTCGAAAGCCCAGCAAGCGAGCTCGCAACGGATCCTCCCAGCCTTCTTCCATGACACACTCTCGTTCCCACAATAGGCATACCCAAGCTCCTCACCCGCTAGGTATCAAGCCTCTGGGCAACGCTTTCCTCTCCGAACGAAATGACCGCAACGCAACACTCGGTCTGTTCGCTCGATTTGAGGACGAGTTCCTTCTCAGCTTCCTCTCCAACTTCGCCGATGACCCAGCTACCCTCGTTAAGCTCGAAGCCGTCAGCCATGGCCTGTACACCTTCATCAACGCGACCAATTCGATCTGGCGCGAGGCATTCTTGTTGAGCTTCAATGGCAAGATGAAGCGCTGGTGCGGAAGCTGGAAGCGTACTTTCATCTGGCACTACAAGATGGACAAAGCAGTCTTGGACGAAAAGTTCAAGGACTCGATGGATGGTGCCAACTTCGCTCTCCTCGAGCCCCCCGCTCCCCGAATCCAGTCTCCCTACATTTTTTCGGATACCCTCTATCATCCGTTCCGCCTCGCCATGGCGCCTCTCGAGCACCTTGTTGCACCAGCATGTCGCGTCTACAACTCCATCACCAAAATTGACCTCGCCGAGCCTGGGTCAATAGCAATCTTCAAGGATAAGTTTGCCTTTGCCAACAAGCCGGCCATTGTGCAGAACGCCATGCCGCCCAAGGACTGGCCTTGCCGTGAGTGGTCGCTGGACAAGCTTGCCCAACGATGGCCCAACCGCTTCTTCCAGTGCGAGGCAGTCCGATCGCGCTTGCCGTCATACTTCAGCTACTCGAGGGGCATGCAGCATCTGCAGGAGCAGACCTGGGAGCGCTTGCTGGAGGCAGAGGCCGACAAGGAGGTCGATGCCGAGCCACGCCCCGCTTCCGCCGAGGCTGAGGGTACTACGCCCTCTGACGACAGCGGTCCTCGCGACAAGTCTGCACTCCCGCTGCAGGATACCCCTTACACGGTCTCACGTGTTGGACCGCATCTCTTCTCCGCCATGGCAGACGATGGCGACTCAACCTTCGATCCTTATGCAGTACCCGACGAGTCGCCATTCTACCTGTTTGACGCATCGTTTGCTGACGATCCGCATGCCTCGCTCGAATGGCGAGTGCCCAAGTTCTTCCAGCAGATTGCCACCACTCCTTCTGACGCTTCCTCGCAATACGATGCTTCCGCCGTCCGTTCTGACCTCTTCTCTCTGCTTGGCTTGCTCCGACCAGACCACCGATGGATCATCGCCGGTCCTGCCCGCAACGGCTCTGGATGGCACAAGGACCCCAACGGCACGTCTGCCTGGAATGCCGTCCTGACAGGTCGAAAGGCATGGATGATGCTCCCTCCTCACGTCACCCCACCTGGGGTTTACGTGTCCGAGGACGAAGCCGAGGTCACCGCTCCTCTCAGCATCTCTGAATGGCTGTTGGACTTTGCTGCCGAGACACGCCGTCTGTACGGCCCCGAAGCATCTCAGCCCGACAACCGCGTGCTTGTCGAGGGTGTGTGCGAGGAAGGCGAAGTCCTCTACGTGCCCTCTGGTTGGTGGCATCTGGTCATCAATCTCGATGAAAGCGTAGCCTTGACGCAGAACTTTGTCTCCCCCGCAGAGCTTGGAATCGTGTTGGACTTTATGAAGAACAAGTCTGATCAGCTCTCCGGATTCAAGCGCAGCCAGGTCGACGCTGTTGAATCTGCCCCTGCTCTCGCTCCTGGTCGCCAAGCCGCCTCCATTGGAGCATCTGCGCTGACCACCAAGCAAGAGACAACACCAGCAGACGATGCAGAGGAAGAATGCGATGGAGCTGGATTCAACGTGTTCACCACTTTCTGCGACCGCCTTGCTTTGTTCGACCCATCCTTGCTCGACAGTGCCCTCAACCAAGTGCGTGAGATCGAAGAGAACCGCCTCAACGCATGCAGTCTTCTCCGTCGCAATGGCCCCGCGCCCAAGTCTGCAGCAGCAAGGAGGGAAAAGACAGGTCCAAGCTGGTGGGACAAGCTCAAGTCTGAGCCTGCCGTAGCTGTCGCTGGAGAGCAACAGGCACCGCAGGATGCTGCAGCTGCTGGCGGATTCTCCTTCGGCAGCGCTCTCGCCGGTTCGGAGCTCGAGATGGACGACGTTCCCTGGTAATTTGGTCTCAGCCTTTCAGTTGCTGGAACCTTCTCATTTGTGACATATATATGTATATCTATACACCGACAATGGTCTTTCTCTCTGGATTCGGTTGCTCCACCTATATTTGCATTCACGCACTTGTCTCCTCCGCATACTTTCCAGGAGAAAGGACGTTTGTTGCACCATTACAGCATAATTGCATACAGTTTCCTTGGTCTCTTTCCCCTCAATTCCCAGTCTGTCCGTGCGCTTTCCTTTTCCTGAGAAGACTTAATCGCCGAAGAGCAGTTCGAGGTTTTCCAAGGTCTCGCTCTTGCCCTTGCCGCCATCTGCGGCGGTGTCCTGCTTGAGAGCGTGTTTGATGAGCATGTCTTTGCGTTTTTGGATCATGAGGATGCGGTTTTCGATACTGTCCTTGACCAGATACCTGAACACGCTGACGGGCCTTGTTTGGCCGAGACGATGGATGCGGTCGATGGCCTGGTTCTCGATGCTCGAGTTCCACCAGAAATCCAGCAGCCAGATTTTGTTCGCCGCGGTCAGATTCAAACCGACACCGCCAGCTTTGAGAGAGATGAGGAAGAGGAGTGTCTCAGTTGAAGTCGACGGGCTTTGGAACTCGACGAGCAGCTTCTCGCGGATCTTCTGCGGCGTGGAGCCGTCGAGGCGGAGGAAGCGGAAGCGGTAGCGAGTGAGGACCGGCTCGAGCAGGTCCAGGAATGAGGTGAATTGGGAGAAGATGACGCCCTTGAAGGGGCCCTCCGAGGCGCGGATGGCGTTGAGGTGGTCAACGAGCGCAGTCACTTTGGTCGAGGACTTGAGGTTGTTTCGCACGTAGATCGTCGAGGGCAGCCCTCCGAGGACGCCATTCGATGCGGGAGTAGACGAGTCGACGCCGCCTTCACCTGCGGTGGGGATGGGTCGCGTTCGGATCACTTGGATCAGATCCGTCTCCTCCACCGGTCCAGTCCTGCAGGTCGGACAGCAGCCCTCTTTGCCCTTGTCCTTGCACTGCCGGATGAAGTCGATCAAGCAGGTTTTGCACGCGGAATGCATGCATCTTGGCAAATAGCAGGGTGCGATTTGCGGATCTTCGAAGCAAATTGGACATTCGCTTTCACCTTCATCGCCAGAGGCGTTGCCGTGCGTCTCAGTGATGAGCCGCTCGACAGTCTGCTTCGAGTAGCTCTCGCCAATGTCCTCGTTGTCCGTTGAGGACTGGAACTGCGCAACGAGCTCTCGCAAATCCTGAGTACCAGGCGTAGCGTCTTCGTCATCATTGTCGAACTCGGCTGCGTCGGCATCATCCTCATCTATCGCACCGTCCACTACTTCGTCTTTGCTGTCTTTGCCTGCCCCATTGCCATTCTCTGATCGCTTGGCTTTGGCCTTGCTCGCCTTGAGCACCAGTGCCGGATGACATACCGCTTGCCTGAGACGCATGAGCACACTGAAGATGACCGAAAAACTGCGCGTCACCGTACCGTTTGCCTTGAGATGCGCGAATTGCAGATAGGCCCTTCGGTACACGTTGTCGTAGATCTTCCTCTCCAACTCGGTAAACTCGAGCTCCCTCACCTCGATCGTTTTCGGCGGTAATTGCACGATCGGCTTGCCGTCCTTATCCTTCATTCGCTTCTCCCTTCTCAGCAACACGCTTTCCAAAATCACTTGCACCACGTCGAGCGCCTTGGTGCTCTTGGCTTGGAAGGGCTTGCAGACAAAGCTGTTGAAGAAAGAAAAATCTCCCCAGGGCTCCACACGGAGGAACTTGAGGAGCGAGAATAAGTCGGTGAGACGATTGATGATTGGCGTACCCGTCAGCGCCCAACGACGGCGGGAGACGAGGTCACAGCAAGCACGAGCGTTCATGGTAGAACGGTTCTTGATGTTGTGTGCTTCGTCGAGAATGACACGCAGCCAATCGATGCAGTACAGAGGTGCGGTGGACGAAAGGTGACGGTTCGATGCTCCGCCTCCGTCGAGGAAGCGTCGATACTCGGTCACAAGCGTGCCGTAGGAGGTGACGACGACATCGACTTTGCCCGACTCCAGCTGTGCTAAAAGATCTCCCTTCGTGTCTGCATAGTACAGCACAGGAGTTAGCGATCCAGGTGCGGAAGCGCGGATGAGTTCATCGCGCCACTGACCGATGAGGGACATGGGTGCGATGACAAGAGAAGCTTTGCCCTTGGAGACCGACGCTTTCAGGAGCGCTCTGCGTTGATCCCCACTCGACGTGGAGGCGGCAAACGCAGACGCGAGTGACGTCTGCTTGGCTGAGCCTTTGCGCTTGAACCCATCCGCATCGGCATCTGTAGCATTATCGTCAAATTCGCTCTCCTCGCCTGGATCAGAAGTGCGATTGGCATGCAGCAGGCTGGCAACCATGATCGTCTTACCCAGTCCCATCTCGTCTGCCAAAATGCCGCCTCTGGAGCCTTTGCTAGCCTTCTGAAAATCGAGGCTGAGATCACCTGTGTACGGGTTGAAGTAGAACATCCGTGTAGGGCTGAGCACGAGTCTTTCGTTCGCTTCAGGATTGTCATAATCGAGCGGGAACTCGTACTCTTCCCATAAAGGATGCAGCGACAGACTCCTCTCGCCATTCTGCTGAGTCGAACCGTCTTCACCCTCTTGACTGGAAGAAGTCTGACCCGGCGCCTTCTCCATGTTCTTCATCCACCCCAGTGCCTGCTTCTGATATGGTCGCAGTGTGAGCAGGAAAGACTCTGGCGGTTCTACTTCTGGCAAATGAGCGTCATTAGCCTGCGCTTTACGATAGACCTCGTCGAGCTGATTGAGATTCAACTCGGTGCCATCGTTCTCTTCCGCGTCAGCATCGCCGTCTGTCTGTTGTGCGGCTTTCTGAAGTTGCTCCGCAATTCCCTCTTCTCCAGGGCTTTCAGCGTCACCGTTGACGACGATAGCGCTGGACGCGGCCTTACCACCAGCTGGCGGCAAGTCGGCACTTTTCTGTGCAGGCGCTGGTGTATCACCTGCAGCCGGTTTGACGGACGACTCGATATCCCCGCCGTACTGGTCAAGCATCGCTTCGCTTGAGAAATCATCAGTCGCCTTGTGTGTCTTGAGGATCGAGTTGCTGAGGCTTGGCTTCAGATCGCAAACCTTGAACATGCGAAGCAGACTGATCTTTCGCTCGCGCAAAGTCTTTTCAAGATCCGACTCCGCCGTCTCTGGTCGCAGCCCATCGTTCTGCTCGTCAAACCCACCGCCCCCCGACTTATATGATAGCAACGAAAGAAAGAAGGCGTCAAATTTAATGTACGCCTTAACTTGTAGAATAATGTCGCACCCCACCGTCAGCGACGGCGGACAGTCCACCACGACGCCCTCAAATTCGGCAATCTCCGTGTCGATCAGCTTGGACATCCATGTGGCCACCTCCAGCGGAAGTCTACCGACATCGAATCCACGCATATTGCTGAAGCGAACAATGAAATCTTCCTTCTCTTTCGGCTTTTGCTTCGAGCCAAAGAAGCTGGATGACCCGCCTGCAGACCCGCTGAAGTTGAGCGTGGTCTGCTTGGCTTTCTTCATGCCGCCGGTGAGCTTCGAAGCATTAGATTTGGCAGTGCTGTCGGCAGCTGGAGGCTTCTTGCGTGGACGAAAGATACGGACTGAATCTCCAGGTTTGACGTAGGACGAGCCTTTGGAAAGAGACCATGCAGACAAGACGAAGGTGCCGAGGTAGCGACGATCAAATGCATCGTGACGGAGCCGAGGATCTGGTGTTGGGGAGCGCGGAAGTTTGCTGCGGCCTTCATTGATCGGCGGTGGTGACGCCTTCTTCAACCTCTTCGCTGCTCCATTTGCAGGGCTGAGACCATTTGATGGTATTGGTCGTTTGCGTTCTGGTTCGATAGGCGATGAAGGTCTGTTCGAAGAGGAAGAGGGGTCCTCAGCCTCAGCATCAACACTCAGGGTGAACTCTTCGTCATCACTAGTAGCTTTGGAGCGCTTTGCCGGTTTTGTCTCGTTCTGAGGCTGCGTGGAGAAGAAGTCGGCACCGTCATCTTCTCCTGGCCAATCGGCCATGTCGTCGTCGTCATCGGCGAGGAAGAGAGGCTTGGCATTTTCAACGGCTGCTCGCCTCGGCTGCTGTCTCCGAGACGACTCAGCGACAGTGCTCGAGCCTACGACCCTGAATTCTTCGGAATGTCCGTCATCCTGCTCCTCTCCCACGCCTTGTTCGGCTTGGTCCGAAGGCTGGTCGGCAGTTCCGTTATTCGGCGCAGAGTTGTTGCCGTTCGGAATCTGGCTGAGTGCAGCTTTGACTGGCGAAGACGGTGTTGCCGACGGGGACGAGGCAAAGAAATCACGAGACGGCTGTGACTGAGGATCATTGGTCGATTGCGAAGTCATGACTGACGACCCTTTTACGAAAAACTCGAGCGCCGCCTAGCTGTTGGTGGCGAGCAGTGACGAGACTAACGGCACATCCGATGTATGCGGGCAGTGGTGATGCTGTCGTCTCGAGTTGTGCGGAAGGTCCGATGGTGAGCACAGTCGGAAGCAGCGGAGCGGACTAATGCACACTTCACGCCACTGGAACTGAGCGTTTTGAACCAACACTCAGCGACCGAACATCAAGAAAGTTGCTTTCCTCTGCATGGGGCTGACAAACTTGACACGCGACTTGAAGAATTCACCGCGTAAAGTGGCAGGCGGCACGCGGCTAGGGGGCTCGCAGTTTTCTTCGACATACGATCTGCCGATTTTACAACTGGATACTAAGGATCACCGATGTCTAGCACAACGTTTCAAACGAGCTCGAAACGAAGAAGGAAGAAAAAAACAGCTGAGAAAGCATGGCTCGTGCCTTGGGCTGGCGGTTGCAAAATTCTTGGTGGTGTTTGAGGTGATGCACCACGTTTTCAATACGGCTCGGACGTCGAACGGTGTGCATTGTTGGACTGGCTGGCTTTGCAGAACACCGCGGAGGAAGCCGACGTCGAAGTTGTTCATCTGGCCATTGACTTTCCTTCCCTTCTCCACACCACCTCTCTTTACTTCCCATTGAAGCCCATATAGAACATTGAAAATGGCCGGCGGAAACTTCGAACTCGTTGCCCTTGGCAACCCCCTCCTGGACATGCAGATCCGCAACGGTGAGGCCATGCTCGAGAAGTACGGCCTCAAGGCCAACGATGCCGTTCTCGCCGATGAGAAGCAGCTTGCTATCTACCAGGACATCGTTGACAACTACGACGTCACCTACGTTGCCGGTGGTGCTGCACAGAACGCTGCCCGTTGCGCTCAGTACGTCCTGCCACCCAACTCGACCGCCTACCTCGGCTGTGTTGGTAAGGACGACCTTGCCAAGCAGCTCCAGGCTGCCAACGACAAGGAGGGTCTCAAGTCGATCTACCAGTTCAGCGACGACCAGCCTACTGGTTCGTGCGCCGTCGTCATCACCGGCCACAACCGTTCGCTTTGCACCAACCTCGGTGCTGCTGAGAAGTTCTCCAAGTCGCACCTCGACACTCCTGAGGCTCAGAGCGCTATCAAGAACGCCAAGGTCTTCTACCTCGGTGGTTTCTTCCTGACCCACGGTGTTGAGTCGGCGCTTGTCCTCGCTCATGAGGCCAAGGCTCGTGATGTCTCGTTCACCATGAACCTGTCTGCTCCCTTCATCCCTCAGTTCTTCACTGCCCAGGTCGACCAGGTCGTTCCCTTCGCCGATGTCATCTTCGGCAACGAGACCGAGGCCGAGGCTTGGGCCCAGGCGCACAACCTCGAGTCCAAGGACCTCAAGGTCATCGCCCAGGCCATCGCTGACTACGACACTGCCACGCCCAAGGCCGAGAAGCGCACGGTCATCATTACCAACGGCTCGCAGCCCACCATCGTCGCCAAGCGTGGCGACAAGCAGCAGTACGTCCACGAGACGCCCAAGATCAACCCGGCCGACATCGTCGATACCAACGGTGCCGGTGACGCTTTCGCCGGCGGTGTTGTCGGCGCCCTCGTCCTCGGCAAGTCCATCGACGAGGCTATCAACGTCGGCCACAAGTTCGGCGGCATGTGCATCGGCCAGGTCGGCCCCATCCTCAAGTTCCCCAAGGAGAACGTTCTCTAAACGACTGAAGAGGACAATAGAGATAGAGCCGACGAAGAAATACCGTTATTGTAGACGTATCGTTTTCAACATAGCCAGAACCCATCTTAGTCTTGTCCCCAAAATCGCATACAGGGGGTTTCAACATACCCCTCTCCCCCCTTTGCCAAATACGTCCTCACCAGAGACGTCTGTAATACATCATGATACGACACAACTATCACGCAGGAAGATCAACTAGCACGTGCGCAAGAAGAGACCTCCAGTGACGCGCATTGGGGCGGCAAAACATACGAGTCCAAAGTGAGGTAATGAACAGATTGCAAGATAGGATCTACTAATACAAAAGCATAAGAACGAGCATGAAGACGAGGGTGCAGCGAAAGGCAGCACGACAAACGCATCGGAGTGCATGCTGTTTTCGGGATCACAATGGGAAAGTTGTTGTCCAGGAGGTTATAAGTAGATACAGGCGACCAGCTTAGCAGCCAGTGAGCTTGTTCTTGGGCCATTTGTGCGGATAGACAGTGTAGTTGGGGTTGGTGTACAGGTCCATGTGGCTGTTGATATACTGGGCGGTGGGATGGTCAGGTGGGTCGCATGAGATGCGGTCGGACTGACCGTCCATCTGATAAACACGCACATAGTCGACCGACATGGTCGCAGGGAAAGTGAGCGTGTCAAAGTTGACGGCCTGGAAAGTGGGCGACATACCCAAGTTCATGATGATCGACATGGGTTCGACTGTGACGATACGCGGGCCAATGTCCATAGGTCGGTTGGCAAGCATAGCGTTGCCGTTGACCGACCAGGAGGGTTTGCCATTGACGTACCAAGTGATGGAGCCACCACCGTTCTCGTTCCAATCTGGTTGGTACTCTACACCATAGGTCAAGAAAGCGTTGGAAGTGTCGACGTAACCAGTGTCAGGAATTTGTGTGAGCGCAGAGACGGCTTCCTGATATACGTTGCCCTTGTACGAGTTGATTTCAGTGATGTCGGCATTGTAGACTCGGGCGGCGTTGGTCGTGTTGACCCATTCGTAGTTGAGGTCAAAGGGGGCGATCTGGTAGGACTGAGATGCGTAACCGTGCGGGGTACCAGCGCGGTTCTGGATCTGGGCCTCCAGAATATCCAATTCGGGCGAGGAACGAGCAACGTTGACGTTAGGACCGGGGTGGTCCTCTCCTGGGCAAGTACATGATGGCGAACGCATGCCGGAGAGGAAGGAGATCTGACCACCAACAGCATAGGTACCTTGAGATTGGGTAGCACCGATAGGACCAGTACCATTGACAAAGGTCTGGTTACGCAGAATTCCAGTATCGCAACTGGCGTACGAGTAGGGCCACATGCCGTCAGTGGAACCGGCGTAACCGGGACGAGCGAGGTTGCCCATGAGCCAAAGACCGGGCCAGTAGCCAGAAGTCTGGGGACTACCGGGCATACGCATGGAGAACTCGATGTAACCACCTTGGAAGCAGAACTTGTTCCAGGACTGAAGCATACCAGACTGGAAGTTGAGGTTGTGTGTGACCTTCTGAGTCATGGTAATGGTGAGAGCACCTCCGGTTGTGTTGATGGCCTCGGGGGAGTAGTATTCGTAATCGCCGGTAGCGCCGTAGTAGAGGTCGACGGCCTCCCAAAAGGGGTCATCACCAGGCCAGAAGGTACGGCCTTCCTTTTCGAATTCGTCCGAGAAGACAAGGTGGTAGGAATTGCCGTCAGCGAGAGAAGTACGGGTGAGAGCGGACTGAGGGGTATCGCTGTCGATGAGGCTGAACAGGGGCAAGTCTGGAACTTGACCCGAGCCGTTGGTGCCACCGAGGTTATAGCCGCCTTTAGTAGAAGCTTCGAAGGTTTTTTCAAAATGGGAAATGATGGGGTATCCAGCGAAGAGGGCTAAGAGACCAGCGGCGAGAAGGGCAAGAGTAAGGACGTTGGTGATACCACGGCAGGAGAGGAGGGTTCCGCGGGGCTCCTTCTTCCAGTCGTGGAGGTCGTCATCGTCTTCGGCACCGTTGTACAGAGGCTGAGCTGGACCGGTGGCATACTTGTAGCCAGCGGCTGAATCGGACGAGCTGGTGGTGGTGCTACGGTGGTTGGATGGGGAGATCCTGGACGAAGTGCGGGGATTGGCGTTGGGGAGGAGACGTTGAGAGACGCCACTCTCGCCACTAGAGAAGGATGAGGACATGTTGCTGGGCTGGATTGAGGTGTTGACTCGGACGCCCGGACGTTGCGGCTGGGCACCTGGAGGAGTGTAGGAAACTTGCTTGTAGGAGGGCAATGGCTGCGATCCTGGAACGCTGCGATAATTCGCACCGTTGTTACTCATTGAGCGGGGCACGGGGCCGACGAGGTGGGCGAGCGAGGAAGCCTAGGCTAGGATGGGAAGGTCAAGTATAAGAGATAGATTGGGGACAGGCGACTGGTTGTAGGTTTAATGCGATGATGATGCCGAGCTTGAGTTGAAAAGACGGTCCCAAGTCGAGCTGGTGCGCGTGTGAGAGAGATGCGGATAGACGTGTGTGTCGGACCGAAGTAGCGTGATGAGCGGATCACAAGGTCTGACCAGAAGTCGACAGCAACTCTTGGTTGAGGTGAAGGCGGAAGGGATGTAGGAAGAAAGGATGCGATGGACAGGAAAGAAAAAGATGCAGGAGCGCGGAGCGCTGAATGACAAGGGGAAAGGGGACAGCCAGGGGCAGGTGAATAGGTGTCGGACAAAGTCAGGGTGACCAGGGGCAGCGGAGTTAGCTACACAGCCTGACAGGATGATTTTGCTCAAGATCGCAAGCGAGCGGACGCAGGTTTAGAAGGCGAATAGCTAGCCAGGCGTGAGGCAGAGGGAATTGAGATACGGCGCCTACTCCGCAAAGCCGAGTATGTGTGAATCTTACTTTTCAGTCGGCCATACAATGCTGCGCATGTTCTATCGACAGACTGCATACAGATGGGGAGGGATGCTTAACCATCGAAGCAGAGCCGCACGAAATTCAGAAATTCAAGGCGGCGAGAATCGCAGTAAGCAGCGATGATAGAACGACAGTTTAACTGGATCGACCCAGACTGAGGGGCTTGCGGCCATGCCGAGCATCGATGGAGATATCCCAACACACTGGCGGAGTGGCGTGCAGGATCCCAGAGGCTGAGGCGATGGGTCGCCAAAATAGAAAATGGAAAACACAAGGCAGCGCGTGGACGGCGACTGGACTTGCCGCGTCTGCAAGCTCGCTAGACGGTGAGGCCAGGAATGAAACGCACAGAAGCGCTCCCGCGGATCTTGACCTGCTCCTTTGGTGATCTTGTGGACTGGGCTTCAAGCTGCTTGCAGTGCCTCAACTCTTTGGCAGGCCTGACCCTGGAGCATGTCACAACTTTGACGCTTGTGTGAGCAATGGCAGAGCGCAGCAGAAATATCAATCGAGTCTGGTAAAGATGACCCACGAGTGAGTGTAGACTGCCGAACCTGCGGGAACGGCAGGAACACTGCAGCAGCAGGGTCGCTGTGCGTCCCAGCCAGGGTTCAAAAAATGAAATTCGCCCCGGCTTACTTGGCTGCACTGCCTCCGTGCACCCGACCTGGAAAAAAAACACGCTACAGTAGCTAAGCACGATAGTCAGGCGGCGGGAAAGGTCAGCAGCGGCCGCAGGTTCGCTCGAGACAATTCGGCCAATCATTTTCAGGCAAACCCGCGTGTTTACTACTTACTGTATTCTGCCACTGATGCCGATCAGGTTCTCTCAAATTTCAATACAACTCTGCAATTCCGTCTCCCCAGAGAGCAAAGGGCGCATTCCATTACAGAGAGTGGACGGTCACCCACTGCGGCCGTGTTCTTGAAGTCCACATGGAAAATTCATTTCATCGTTCCTCGCAGTCGACTTTGACCCCCTCAATCGGACCGATGCTCATCAGTCGTCCCGATCTCACCTTGCCCGATGGACATATCTTCGGCCTTCTCTGAGAAGAGCAAGTTTCCATCTGAATAATGTGCATCGGTCTGGCCATCATTTGCCCATTTTGTCAAACTCGTCCACTCGTCGTCCAAACTTCTTCGTCTTTGAGCGAAGGGTTTCGGATTCCAAGCAGCTCAATGCCCACAAGAAAGTACCAATTGACTGCTACAGCCAGAGCCGAAGAGCAATAATCAGGGTACCAGTTCGGATCATGTCGAGCCGTGTCTGACCGCGTGTAAGATTGATTGTGAGCGTTGCAGTGCGACATGTGACTGAACGCCAAGAGCTGTCAGAGAGGGTCTCGAGCAAAGGAATAGTGGGCACATATTGAAATTCCGACAGAGGCAATGCTCTTCCAAAATTTCTCTCCGGCCTTCTCCACTTTTTTTTCCTATCGAGCCGACCAGCTTCTTCTTCTTGCTCCTTCCCTTCTTCATACCCGTCGCTTCGCTCCTTCTTCACAACTACCACCATCCTTCCGCTCTCCTCAGCGATCAGCAGCAAGAATAATGGCTTCTCAAGTCGAGTCCTCGCTCCCGGCTTATGCCCAAAGCAATGCCACTCTCGACACCATCCCCTCCTACAACGCCGCCAACACTACTGCGCCATTCCCTTCCAAGCTTCCCTGCTCTTTGACAGTCAAGAATCTCGACCGCAAGCGTGACCCCATCCTCTTCGTCGACAGCGATGCTGGCGATCGTGTCGTCTTTGAGCTCGTCCAGCTCGAGCACACTCGTTCTACCCCCTTTGACGAGAACCTGTACCAAAACCTCGTTGCTAATGCAAGCGAGATCTTTGCCTCTCCCATCAAGCTCGTAGTTTCTGCTGATGGCACAGTCCCCTTTGCGGTTCGCAAGCACCTAGCCTCGTCCTCTTACGAGATCATCCAGCTTGAACAAGATGCAAGCTTTGGCAAGTGCACCAAGATCCCCACCAAGGGTCTCTTCAAGAGCAAGTACCATCTCGAACGCCCTGCTTCCAGCGCTGGCATGAACGCTGCCGAGGCCTCACCGGCTGGCACTCTCAACTCGGATGATGTCTACCTGAAGGGTTCGCTGAAGGGCCTCAACGCCTCCCTCCGCCGCAACGTAGACGGCAACAAGTCTACCCTCGTCGAGCTTATCAAGGGTGTCCACGCTACCGTCGCCCACTTTGACGCTTCCATCACCTCGCTCCCATCCGATTTTTCCGTCCCATACCTTGTCGCCGCTCTCTATGCAGCAATCGATACCCACCGCGAGCACTACCTCACATTCACCACTGATGAAAAGCTCGAGGAGCTGCAGGCCAAAGTCCGCCCTTCCACCTGGGACAGTCTCTTCCTCCAGGCCGGCCAGACGAGCAAGAAGCAGAAGGAGTTTTCGCAACAACTCGAGAGCGAGAGGAGGAGGGAGTACAACGATGCCGTACACAACAAGAACTACCCCAACGGCATGATCCCCGCCAACAGGTCCGACTCCACTTCCAGGTCCAGGTCTAGGGCCGCGTCTAGGGACAACTCGAGGAACGTTTCCAGGACTGCCAGTCCCGCGCCCGGTCAGAGGGGGCTCCCCAAGGTCGACGATGCGTCTGAGCAGGGCGATGAGGAGAACCGAGGTCGTCGCTAGAATCGCCCACCGGAATGCACCACCTTGCCCCGCATTGTCGACAGGAGTGGGACAGGCGTGGGAAGTGGAGCATGCTTTCTCGACTTGCCCGCCTCACCAGTCCCCACGCATCGCCTCAAAACGCTCCTCCAGCACTGATTCTCCACACGGATTCAACATTCCCTACAGTAACCTTCTCAGTCTATGCTTCTTCGTACTGTATTACGTCCTCTTCATCCTGGACCTGTACTTCTTACTCATACCATTGTTCACGTTGTCAATCATACCACTTTACCCCACAAGCTCGCAGTGAATATTATTATCACGGCTGCCGTGTCCTTCAAGCCACTCGACATGAACTCAAGCTTGACAATCGCACCACACAAGGCCATGCTCCTGAATGCAGTGAGTACCTGCTCAGCCTGGCCTCATTGCAGTGAATCTCCACATGCTTATCTGCTGATGCTCGACTTCTCCTGCCTGTTTGCATTGCAGCGTTCCCGGGCTGCCTGTCGCCCGAAAACATCTCGATTCCGGGTGTGCACTTCCATACTTGTCCAACCGATCCAACCTCAGTCCAGGCGCTTGTCTCGGTCGATCCCACGTCCGACGTGGCGGACCTTCTCTATGACAAGGGAACTAGCCGCGTGGACCCGCAGAAATTGGTTGATGTGAGTAAATTCGCTCCTTCTCTGTTGCGATCAAGTCCACGTGTCGATGAAGCAATACTGACCATTCGCGGACCATTCGCGTTGTCTACGATGCTCACCTTCCCGTACAGCTCCTGGATTTCTGGAAAGTATGCGACAAAGGCTTCAAAACCAAATGCTGGGGGACCCCCAACGGGCGTTGCACCAATCAGCCATCTGGTGCGACCGCTGGGAAGGAGTAAGCAACCCTGCTCCCCTTCCCCACGGTCGGCCAAGTGATGCCAAGCGCCGAGGTCGGCACAAGCGAAAAGGACTCGGCTCCCCCTCAGGCTCCATCGCAGATCACCTGTCATGCTTTGTAACACCAGAGCGGGATGAATGCTTCTGTTTTGGTTGACAAATTATGCAAGAATGAACTTGCGCCGATGTGATACCCACGACACACTCCTTGCCAGTGCTGTGAGGAGTGAAAGCCTCGATCAAGCCAAGACAACCACGAAATGTGAATATAGGCAAGCTCGCGGACGTGACTGAGCCTCCGTATTGCAAGGTGTAAAGAAATGAAACGACACGGGCCGAGATAATGTAGTCGGACCCACCGGGAACATTCCCACGCAACACATTTGTGTGTTGATGAATGCATATGTTCCAGCGGCTTCGGGCGTGACAGGGCTGCAAAGAGAGATGCGAGGGGGTCGGCACGCGGTGACTTGTGAGGTCCTTCCCGCTAATCCGACTTCTTCCGCAATCACTCACGACCAGATTTCTTCAAGGCTCTTCAAGATGGCTGCTTCCATTCGATTCAACCTGATCTGCCTAGTGTCGCTTGTCTCGCTGGCGCCCTTTCTTGGCCGAGCCAGCGCTGATCGAAGTTATGGAAAGAATGTTGCCGTATGCAGTGAGTGTCTGGCGACTTCATCAGTCGCAATACATGACATTTTTCTGCCCATGTACTGTCTTCCTTGTACTGCCCATTCCTTTGGGACGGCAGCGTTCGCCCTCTGTATCGACCCTAAGGCCGTCTCGGGCGACGGTGTCCATTTCAGGCTCTGCGGGACCGACATGAATGGAAAACGGGCGCTCGTCTCGGTCGATCCCAACTCCAAAATAGCCTCCCAGCTCTGGGGAACAGCCGATGGCCACATAAACACGACAGTGATATCTAGAGGTGTATTTCAGCTACTCCAATGGAAGACACACTCAAAGTGAGGTTCGCTGACCAATTCGATCATCATTGTTCTTGATGTCAACATCCTCCATGCAGATCGCGACCACACGGCAGGTAGGCTGTGACATCGGCTTCGAATCCATATGCTGGGTTACTCGAGACGGGACTTGTACTCCTGAGCCGGTCCCTTTCGATGCTATGAGCCAGTGGAGCGGAATGACGAAATCTCTCGCCAAGCGCACCAAAGCCGAGCCTTAAAGACTACACACTCCTACGGGTTCTTCGTTGGTCGAGTTTTATGCCAGCAAAGGTGGCTGAATCCTCATTATAGAGTACTTTCAGACGTCTTACGAGCGCAGATGTTTGTTGATGTGGAGACCTCAATGCAGTTGTTGCCAGTACCGTGAGAAGTCAAAGCCTCTCAACCAAGCCATGACCGCCGCAAGATGTGACTGGAGGCAGTGCTCCTCTGACGGGGTTCCTGCAGACTCTTCATTTGTGGGTGCAACCAGGACGGGCTGGGGTGAAGGACCCACCGCGAACATTCCCACGAACCACGGCCGAGCGTTGATGAAGGGTTGTGTCTTTTCGGCTTCATTAGACGCGGGGGGAGGACTGTTCTGCTCAAGTATATATAAGTGTTCCCTCCTTGAAGTTCGACCTCTCCAACCACTCACAAACACTCAAAAACCGAGTTTCTTCAAATCGCTTCAAGATGGTTCTGATTCGGCTCAACTTAATCCCCCTGCTCTTCATTTCGCTTGCGGTCCTCTTTGGCGACGTTAGCGCAGACCGCAACGACGGAAAGAACTTTGCCGTGTGCAGTAAGTTCATCGTCAGCTAGATTACGTTGCTATCCTACTACTTTTCCACCTGCTCACACACTATTCCCCCTTTCACTGCTCTGCGGGACGTAGCCTTCCCCTCGTGCCTTTCGCCAAAGTTGGCGAGCGAACAGGGAGTGATTGACTTCCACCTTTGCGCACCTGGTCGGGCGCTCGTCTCAGTGAACCCGTCATCTTGGTTGTATTCTGAGATCTGGAAGGGGGGCGGCGATGAGATGAATGGCGAAATCTTGGCTTGGGTACGTAACTCTTCCTCGAGCTGCAGATGAGACCGAGAATGCTGACCTAAACCCTTTTTATGATGTGTTCACCGTCATGCAGTACCTGAATCGGAAGGCGCATAAGTGCGACAAAGGCTTTACAGCCAAATGTTGGGTGTCTCTCACTGGACTATGCACCAGTGGCCCGTCCAGCACAGCCGCTGGGAAGGAGTCCAAGATGATGGCGCCCGCCGCCAAGCTCAACAATGTCGTTCGAAGGGATGAGGCAGGCACGAGCGATGATGAATTGATCCAGCTTCCCGACTCGTCCTTCGGCCATTGATCGTCACATTTGTGCTGGCAAAGAATGCTCAATGCGAATGCTTGTTTCGTGTCTCTTTCTTGCGAGTGTATTGCAGACGCGTGTTGACTTGAGACTCACGTTTCGGTGGCTCACTGACTGGTTCATCACACACAGACATGCAGGGCTGCAGACAAGGCAAGAGTAAATGGGGTGAATGACAGGTGTAGGATTTCGGTGGATGGAAAAGTGAATGATACGGTACTGGGAGTGAACTAGAGTGGGATGTGTGAGGAGTGGCCACGCGGATGTCGGGCTAGCGAATTTGCCCCCTGCCGCCGCCTTTACAGAGGCTCGCAATTGTGGTCAACCTTGTTGAGGTGGTAGCAATCGATGTCAGCATCGCAGTTGCTTCCGTCCTTCACACCGCGATCCAGCAACTATTGCGCGCAACAAGTAATCTTGCGTCAGTACGATTCTCTTCTCTCTCAACTTTTCCGGGCAGAGTCGATGAAGCTGTACTTACCTCCTTGACCACGGACGGCTTACCGTGCTTGCCATGGACATAGTTGTAGCTGTACTCGTTTTGGGCCGTAACATAGTAGGTGTTTTCGTAGAAGCGCTTGTCGTGTGGCCAAATGTAGCGGCTCCACAGGCCGGAGACCAGGCCCTGGGAGTGGCACTTCGTAAGGGTGAGACCCGGGGCGTAGTCGAGGTCGGAGAACGCGCTGGATTTGCGGCATCCTTTAGACTTGATCGTGCACGCGTACAGCGCGTAGCGAGGTCGATGGCCATGGTGCGAGCCAGTACCGATTTCAGCTTCGACCTCGAATGCCATGGTAAGGCTGGCCAAGGTCAGAGCGAAGAGGAGGAGGCTGAAGGAGGTGATCTTCATTGTCAAAAGAATGGAATGTGTCGTTTCGAGTCAGAGAGTGTATGAGAAAGAAACTGTTGGGAGGAGTTGGGGGTGAGGGTTGAGCTGAGGCGGTATTTATGCCTTGCCGAAGCCCGTCCATCAGACTCGAGTGTGGGACTGGGGCTTGCAAGGGCTTGCAACGCCTTATGAAAGTGACAACAAGCCAGCTTTGCTGCCGTGATACAAGGTAGGTACGTCCCACATTTGTGCGAGGGTGGCATGACTTGTTGGCGGGACCGACATCCGCTGCACTTCCCACTTCCGGTCCGCACCTCATGTGACGGTTGCACGCAAAAAGTAGGAGGGACCTTATGCACATCTCAAGGGGATTGGCAACGATCCAAATATGCCCACATCCTGACTTGTCGGTCTACGTGGCTTCAAGCAAACGAAGGAAAATCGAGATTGAGATTTCAGAGCTGATTGAATGAAAGTCGACGACTTCAGCGACGTCAGAAAGACTCTACGAAGAATGAAGGTGGTGAATGGATGTGCAACCGGGACTTGATCAAATAATGAACAGCTGCACAGAACTGGCCTGAACTTGTCAAGCGTGAGCGGCTCGTCGTTGTGACAAGATCATTACTTTGGAGGGTAGCAGTTCTGATCAACCTTATGAGTGTCGAAACACTCCACCCACGACTTGCAGTTGGTCTGCGAGTTGATGTTTTTCTCCAGCATCTGTTATGGTCGAATCAGATCCGAATCAGGTATATGGTCAGTATTGACTCTCATTACACTCCGAGCTGCTGCTCTGTGTCACTTTGGCCATTGCGGAATAGAACATACCTTTTGCATACCTTCCAGGCTCGAGGAAGATGCCATTTGACTGCACTCCTTGTCGTCGTCGTTGCAAGTCGTGTAGAAATAGTTCTTGAACCTGCGAAGGAAAATTAGGTCCCACAAATTCTTGATATCGCTGGGATGGTGACAAACTTCCAGCTTGAGATTGTGGTCATAGGTAATCCCGGTGAAGTGCGAGGTACTCTTGCATCTCTTCGATTTTACGACACAGGCTTATAAGTGAGTTGGATCAGGCTGGGCAATGGCGTAAGGGGCTGCAACGAGTGCCAGGGCCAGACTGGCAAAAGAAGGCTTGAAGATATGCATGACTGGGTTGGGGCTCAATGGGAAAAGGTGGAAGTGCGTGGTGTGGAAGGGAGAAAGGGGATGGAGCAGGATGGCAGGTATTTATGGCTCATTGTGCGCACGGGTTCAGAAGCACCAAGAGAGGGGAGATCGACTTCGGTTGGGATCGGGTGGGTTCAGACAGATGATGAGACATTGTCTCACCCACATGTGGTACCACATCGCTCCTGCTTGGCTTCATGCTGTCATCCGGACGTCGTCAAACATCAACCTCAGCCCACCGGTCCACCTGCGAACGGGAGCCGTTGGTGGGCTTATACCGTAGCAGATTCCCACTTGCTCGCGCAGGCCGATTGTAAGCCCTTAGGAAAGCCGTCTTCCGTCGAAAGAGTCTTTACCACATCCGCATCCCACATTCATCCACATGACGGTTCTTCCAACTAATGTTTCGCAGATGTGACTGTATGTGTCATTGAAAAAAGTGATGAACAGAATGGCAATCGAAGTGTGATAACAACCGGAACAGCTTCGAGAGCCCCGGATAGGGACTGAGCAATAGTACTCGTTGAGTTCACGAGCGGCACTGTGCTCTGTTACTTAGGATAGCAGTGCTCATCGACTTCGTCGAGGTGATAGCAGCGGACTTTAGCATCGCAGTGAGTCTTGTCGTCGAGTTTGTCCTCGAACACCTAATTCGTTAGCAAAATCCGCATCTCAAACTAGTTTCAGTAACTCTTTCCCTGCCTTTCCGCTTCAGATCCCAGGATCAACTCACATGTGCAATCTCGTTGGGCTTGAGCTCAGCGGCCTTGCGCTTGCACTCGGTGTCCCGGTCATGGCAAGAGACGTAGAAGGTGTTGAAGAACGTCGCCCTCGATGGCCAGACCCAGTTAGCTATGTTCTTGGCAAACGAGTCGTGGTGACAGACTCCGAGCTTGAAGTTGTAAACGTAGTCGTTGAGATCGGTGTAGTGCGTCGTCGATTTGCAGGTGCGCGACTTCATGACACAGGCGAGCAGCGGCTTGGCCGGCTTGTTGGGATAATCTTCCTTGTCGTGCGTCTCAGATGTGACGGTTGTGTCGGCAGTAGCCAAAGGGGCCGCGACGAGCGCCAGAGCAAGCAAGGCGAAAGAAGGCTTGAAGAAGTGCATGACAGAGATGGGGATCAATGGGGGATGGTGCGAAGATGTGTGGAAAACAGAGAGGAGATGGACCGAGACGTATGCTATTTATCCTTTCAGTGCTTTGGTAGCATCAGGAAGGGGGATCTGCTGAAGAGGATTTTGAGTCAGGAGCAATTATGAAGCCGGCGGACAACGTTCGTATCCACACATGACAACACATGCCCCCATCGCCCCTGTCCGACTTCATGTTGCAACCAGGATGTCGCCAAAGATCAACCTGAACCCACCGGACCACCGTTCAATAGGAGGCATTGAGGGCAATGCGCCACCAACAATGCATGCGCTCTCAGCATGCATCCGGCCTTTTGTTCTTCTCGCAAATCACACTCTGTACTCATCACGAACTGACAATCACCGATAATCTCAATTATATTGATTGATCTTCGTGCGGACTGGAACTCATAACACTTGAACTAATTAGAAATGCAACCACTTCTTCCCCTAAGCAAGGTAGCCGTTAGCCTTGAGCCACTGCTCGACATCCTTTGCGTCGCGCTCGACCCAGCGGGCCTTTGCACGGACTGCATCGAGACCCTGGCTGAGACCCATCGAGTACTTGGAGGTATCCTTGTCCTTGAAGAACTGCTCGACATCGTTGGCGTCCTTTTCGGACGAGAAGCCGCTGAACGAGTATTCGATGAGCCTGGTGAGCGAGAAGTTGCCTGCGAATCGCTTCGAGAGCACCTCCCATCGTGCCTTGGTAGACTCCCAGCTGAGACGACGGCCCTTAGGGTTGGCGCCAAGCGCGCCGAAGAAGTACATGAAGTCCTGCTCCTTAACCTCATGGCCGTACAGGAACTCGACGGTGCGCTCCAGAAGCTTCTGGTCCTGAGGCGCACAGAACGCAAACATGGCGGCGATCTTGTGAGTAGGCGTCTGAGGCTTGCGGTAGATGTCGAAGAGAGCGTTGTACTCCTTCTCGCCACCGAAAGCAACGGCACGCGAGAAGACGATGCGCAGCAAGTCGGGGTGGATCTGGCTGTCGTCGCCAGTCTCGACCATGTGGTTGAAGCGCTTCTTGATCTCGGAAATCGTCCACTCGTCCTCACCGTTGGCAGCGGCACTGATGACAACCGTCCTGAGCTGCTTGAGCTCGGGAGAGTCGTTCTCACCAAAGTCGAAGCCAAGCTTCTTGGCGGCAGGGCCAAAGATGTCGGCACGCACCTTCTTGATGGCGTCCTTTACAGACTCGTCCTGCTCCCACCATGCGCTGGCGAGGGCGCCGAGGTTCTGCGAGGAAGCCGAGTTGACGAGGTAAGTAGGGTCGTTGCGGAGGGCCTGAGTAAGCGAGAGCCAGCCCGAGGTCTTTCCGTAACCGGCGGAAGCCAAGGTGAAGGCGTCCGAAACGAGACCGACACGGTCCTCGAGCGAGAAAGCCGAGTCCTGCTTGGCAGCCTCCTCTCCAAGCTTAGCAAGGCGCTCGGGCGAGTAGGCGACACGGTAGACACCGATAGTGCCAGCGTTGAGCTTGTAGGTGGCATCCTTGGCGTTGGCGAGAGGGATCTTAACCTCGCGCTCGTTCTTGAGGAAAACTTCGCGGTCAACCGAGACCTTGCCGTCAGCGCCGACAGTCTTGAGCATGAGAGGCACGTACCAAAGGGTCGAGTCCTCCTCGGCAGTGAGGTCGCCAGTCGAGAGGAAACGGTTCTGCTTGACGCGCAGGCCGTCGGCCTCCTCAGTGACAGTGAGGACAGGGAAACCCTGCTTGAGAACCCAGTTCTCCATGATCGAAGCAATGTCGCGGCCCGAGGACTCGCTGATGCCGTTCCAGAGATCCTTGGTACTGGCATTCGAGTAGAGGTGCTTCTTGAGGTAGATCGAGACACCCTTGAGGAAGACGTCCTCGCCGATCATGTTAGAAAGCATGCGGAGGACACTGGCACCCTTGGAGTAGGAAATGGCGTCAAAGACCTGGTTGATGGCAGACTCGACATTCTCACCCTGGAGAGGAACCTCGATGGGGTGACTGGAACGCTTGCCGTCAAGGTCGAGGGCACGGTCAAGGTGCATGTTGATGAACTCGGAAGCCGACTCCCACTCGGGGAAGCATCGATCAAGGATGACGACCTCACCCATGAGGGTAGCGAAAGCCTCGTTGAGCCAGAGGTTGTCCCACCAGGCCAAAGTGGCGATGTTGCCGAACCACTGGTGAGCAACCTCGTGCGACTGAACGCTGGCGGTACGCTTCTGACCTTGCAGACCCGACTTCTTCTCGTCGTAGAGGTAGACTGAAGTACGACCAGTGATGAGACCCCAGTTCTCCATGGCACCGGCATCAAAATCGGAGGCGACCAGGGTGTCGAGCTTGGGCAAAGGGTAAGCGACGTCGAAGACACGCTCATACTCGGGAAGGACCTTGACCTTGACATCGAGGGCGTACTGAGCCTGGTGAATGTACTCGGGGGTAGTGTATACCTTCATGGGGATGACCTTGCCGGTGAGGGGGCTCGCGTAGCTGCTCTCGATGCTGACGAAGGGACCGTTAGCCCATGCGACGAGGTAAGTGGAGACCTTGGGAGTGGTGGCAAACTCGGTGAGAGTCCAGTCGTTAGAGGCGGAGGTTGAAACCTCGGTCTTGCCCTCAGTCTTGCCTTCGGTCTTTCCAGACTTGAGGTTGGACTCGTCAAGACCAAGCTCGGAAGTACGGAGAAGCTTGTCCTGCTCAACCTGGGAGATATCCTTGGTGGACACGACGTTCATGTTGGCAAGGGCAGTGGTGTCCTTGCGGTGAATCATGCGGAAGGTGTAGGTAGCCTTGAGGCTAGGCTCGTCCCAAGTAGGGATAGCACGGCGGGCGGCAGTGGGCTCGAACTGGGTGAGGGCGTAGTAGCCCTTCTTGCCCTCGTGCTCCCAGGTAGAGCGATAGTAACCCATCATGCTGTTGTCGATGTCGCTAGCAAAGGCAACAACAAGCTGAGCCTTGGAGCCCTTGGGGAGGGTGTTGGGAAGCTTGGCAGTGGCACGCTCGTGCTTGGCGTCAATGTCGAGGGCAATGATGCTCTTGTTGTCGGTCTTGAGAGCCTGGCTCATGACAAGCGACTTGCTGAGAGCAAGCTTTTCAGCCGCGTTGAAGACGATCTCGTTGGTGTCCTCGAGCACATCAAGGTCGATGGTGGCAGTGCCCGAGAAGCGGAGAGCTTCGAGGTCCGACTTGAGAGTAATGTCATAGTGGGTGGGAACCACGTTGAGCGGCAGACGGAACCACTTGGAAGCGTCGGAAGCGTTAGCCATGTTGGACGAGACTGGAGCAAACGCTGGATCTGCGTATGCACAGGTGGCGTGATTTCGGAAGGGAATGTAGCAAGTAGCCGAACGAAGAGACTGCCAGACAAGAGCGCGGTGGGACGAAGTTTGGGGCAGGAGAAGTGCGAAAATCGCAACACAGATGGAAAAGATGAGAATGAGGTGAGCGTTTCTTGTGTGCGAGAGCGAAGCAAGAGACGGCATTCGGCTGTTTGAGCAGCACCTTTGAACAAAGATGATGGAACAAGCCGTTGAATGGCGGTCAACGCAAACGAGGCTAGAACGTCCAGAGGAAGGAAAAGCGTACCTTTGAAAGTTGGTTCGGAACAGACGGGCGTCGAAAAGAGGCGCTTTGAACCAGTAAGGGAGTGGCTTTGGGCAAAGATGGGAGAGTACGAGGAATCAAACGCGGAGTGAAGAGGCCGAGCGAGGACGGCTTCATCTGAATGCGTTGAAGGAGACCGTTGGTGGGGAAGAGAAGAAGAAAAAGAGCCGGTAGATGTCAGCACACGACTGACGAAGAGGGGCCGAGCGTGGACCTGGCCCGGGCGGCTGCAGCAGGCGCGGCGAAAAGATGGCCGAGCAAACAACTTACGCACGAACCGAAATTAGATGCGAGAGAAAGAAAGACACGCGATCAGACTGCCACCTGCCTTGAATGCAAGGGCAACAAAAATCTGCGCTGATTGGACACGGTCCTCGAGGGATAGAGATGGCGGCGACGGGGGTAGTGATGATGTTGGTAGAACGGAAACAAGCTGTGAGTGAATGTGACGACGCTGACGACGCTGGGTGACGTGAGACTCTCAAAAGCGGCAAGTGGCAGACGGCTCTCTTTTGTTTTCAGGTCTCTGAACAATAGGGCACACTCTACTGCGCATACACAGACAAAAGCTCAGTTAAATGCCGTAACGGCACTGTTGGGCACACACTGCCGTATGTGGGAAGCAGCTCAGCGCGGGGCTTGGCTCTGCATGGCAAGAGGAGGACTCGTCAGTATGGAAGCCAGTCTTCCGTATGCATGCTAAGCGATTTTGGCATACACAGGTAGGTCAAAGTTGACTTAACGCTTTCTTTTTTGCACAAGGTTGAAGCAGCATCACCCGCTCCGTGCGCAACCAAGCCGCCTTTCGCCCATGCACGGCAATCATTTTCGACAATCAGTCGCGTGCCCTGCCACCGGCGGACTGCGCTCTCAGTATGCGTGGGTCATGTTTCGGGTATTCCGACTCAGAAACCAGCTAGTGTTGGTCCATCCATAGCTGCAAACAAGCCCGTCCTCACTTGCCAAATGGCTTCGGGGCGAACACTCGCATGCCGTGAATTGCTGCGAGGCTCCGAAACAAGAGAATCATTACGGCAATGCAGCTCTGCGACAGACACAAAGCTGTTCCTTGCTCGGCGCGAGGTCGCCCGATCCAATCCAAATGCCTCGATGCGCAGCGGCTCTTGCCGCTTTTTCATTTTTGCATGATCACCGGTCTAACCATGCAAGCGCGTACGGCATTGTCTCCTCCGTGGGCTTGAAGAAACGGGCTGACGTGGACTCGTCAACTAAAGCCTTTTCCCATCGAGTCCATGGAGCCATCCCTGATCCATAGGCTCAGTCCGGCCCGACCACGCCACACTCTGCGCCTCTAAGTTGAGCCCTCTTCTTAATGTTCTACTCTTGTGATCGTGGGCTCAAGAGAAGGATAGCAACTCACTTAGTGCTCATGAGAGAAGAACGAGCAAGCTACGCAGCATTCACATCCTAGGATCAAGTCTTTTATGCAACGGAAGCGAATTGACAAAAAGGGAATGTTCGTCCCGCATCCACAAGATGACAGGACAACTAAATGAGTGTATGAGAGCCGACTGCTGCCCAAGAATATGTAACAAACGATCAACAAATGCTGGGAGAGAGAGAGTGAGGGACAGGGAAAGATGTGAACATGTGTCCGTGAATGCTATACGAGAATGTAGCTACGATCCCAGCTCATTGACCGTAGTAACCGGGAGGCGCTGCTTGGTGGTGCAGGTTGGTGCTGCTGCTGCCAGCTGACATTCCACCGTGAAGGCCACTGCCACGGTGTGCCTTGCGGACACGCAGCTGACGCGCTGGCCAGCCTGCGTATACAGCGCCGGCTTCAGCAATCTCTCCAGATGCCACCAGCGTATGCTCCAAAAGCATCGAGCGAGGCTCCATGCTTGCACCCGAAAGCAGACGACTGCCTGTGCGCATAGCACAGCCGTCGCCAATGCGCAGCTTGTTCAAGCTGAATCGACCTCGCGAGTTGATATGCGCAACCACCGAGCAGTCATCAATGCTAACGCGGTCACCCATCGAAACCAGCTCGGGCTCTGTCAACTGCAGCGACGGCTTGCCACCCGCCCAGATTGCACAGTCCTTGCCGATCTTGGCGCCGAGAGCTCGCAGGTACCACACCGCAAAAGCAGTGCCGGAGATGACGCCGTACATGTGTCCACCGAAGCCGCGGCCGAGGAGCTTCTGCAGCGTGAGGTGAAGCTGCCATCGCTGACAGTACGACGACTTGTCCCAGTCGTAGCGTCCTTCGCGACGTCGTCCAATCACTGCCCATTTGGTCACAATGGTCCAAACAAAGGCAAGCAGAGCCTGCACCGTCAACATCACCACGAACAGGATGGCAATGACACCGTAGATCAGACCAGGACGCCACCAGTGGTCGTCAAACAAGAAGCCAATGCTTGTGTACTCAAACTGCTTTCGCAGGAAGTTGAGAATGAGCACCGTGCCCACCGCTGCCGAGGCCCAGTAGGCCGATGAGAAGATAGTCATACCAACGTTGATGACCACCAACATAAGGTAGGGGAACACGAAGTAGTTGGCCTGTCGCTTGTAGAATGCTCGTCCGAAGGGAGTGATGGTCTCGTCGCGCGAGTTCAGGCCGGACTCGCTCTTCTCGGGGGCGGCCTTACCGAAGCTGACGGCTTCACCATGCTTGGCGCCCATCCACACGCTTCCTTCCTCGTAGTGACCGTTTCGTCGTGCCAAAGCACCGGAGCCCATGACGCACTGCTTGCCAATGATGGTGCCTGGAAGCAGCACCACACGATCCGCAATCATGGCTCCTCTACCAACACGGACACGAGCCCATCCAATACTGTCCGATGTGAATACTTCCGAACGCGAGCCGAACACCACATCGTCGCCAATCTCGATCAGCTCCGGATCCGGACAGTAGATGCTCGAACCAGGCCAATAAACGCGCTTGCCCACGCGTGCGCCCATAGCACGGAAGATGACCGAAGTCATTTCGTAGTGCGTGCCCAAGATGGCCAACGCACGACGAACTCGTGTTTGAGACAGAAGCTGCTGGTTCATCCATCGGCGGAAAAGAGCGTACTGCGTTGCGTTGCGCATCGAGCCTTCCTTGTTGAGACCGAGACAACGCTTGACGAGAATGCCGAGAGCCAGATTGATGAGCGGAGGCATACCGTTTCGCACCACACGGGCGACGTAATGCCAACCAATTCGCCTTGGGTAGGCGAACCATGCAATGACACCCTTGACACTGTCGTGGTGGTCGAACGCAAAAGGCTGCGACAGAAGCATAAAGAGCGAGGCGAACCAGGGAACGTAGCAGATGAATCGCACTAGGAAGATGATGGGGTAGCCGATCAGAAGGATCAGCGCCCAGTGCGGTTGAGGAGCATTGTTTCGATTGTAGGCAGCGTAGGCATCCGAGGAAGGCTCCTCGTGCGAAGAAGACTGAGGGCCCCAGACGGTACCGTCAGCCAGCCTGGCGCCAGGTGAGATCTGTGTAAAGGTGTTGACCACACAATCGCGACCGACGATGATGGGTTCGAGCCTGAAGTAACCGTCTCGTTCAACACAGAAGCCACGCAGAAGACACTTATCGATACGAGCGCCGTCGTGGATGGTGATGAGATCGTGCTCTGCGATCTTGGCCAGATGGTCGATCTTGACATCCGAGCCGATCGACATGCCAAGCAAACGATAGTAGACTTTCTGGAGACCCGGTGTCATGGCGAAGAGACCCTTACCGGCAGTCTTGAGCGACTGGTTGACAATCCACCATCGCAAATGATAGTTGCACCACATCGGGTATTTTCCTGGACGGTATCTGCCGATGACGATCCACTTGAATGCGATGGCGGTGATAGGACAGATGATTCGACTGGTGAGTCTGGCGACAATGATGGATGCCAGCAGCGCACCGACACGCTCCCAGAAGATATCACGGATGTAGAAGGCGGAGAATGCGAGACCATGTAGAATGACGGTCCACGTCCAAGCCGCCTTGAAAGGATAGAAGAAGAGGAACGGGATCGCCTGGATGAGCAGCACCCATGGATGCGTCTGACTGCGTGGCTTGTATCCGTGGCTCTGGAAAGCAACATCCTCATCCTCGTCATAGCGATGCGCTGCGTAGGCTGCACCGAGCGCACCCTTGTCATCGTACCCATCGTAAAAGTCGTCCTCGTAATCCTCCTCTTCGCCTGTCTCATCATCTATCAGATCAGCGATGCCTGCGATGGTCGAATTGTTGAAGAGCGTCGAGACCTCGAGCGACACACCGGTCTCCTTGCGAATAAGATGGACGAGACGACCGAGCAGCAGACTGTTACCACCAAGAAGGAAGAAGTCCGACTCGGCAGTGATAGAGCCAGCCTCGGTGTCGAGAAGGCGGGCAATGATATCTCTGACGACAAGTGCAGTGCGGGTCATACTGGAAGCGTTCTGCCTTCGTACCTCAGCCTCCATGGTGTCGAAGTCGATCTGGCCGTGATCTTTGGCGAGTGGCTGGCGGAAGACATGAAGCGGATTGGGCACGACATAGCCGTGGAGGACCTGGGCAAGTGCTCGATCAATGTCGGCTGCATCGTAGTCGGCGTCTTCCTCCACCTGGATGAATGCTTCGGGGGAGCCGTCGCGACGCTGGCGCACAGCGGCCTCGATGATGCCAGGAATGCGGTAGCAGGCGCGCTCGACTGCCCGCACGTCAACAGTGACGAGGTTACATGGGATTGGCTCGGCCAATGGAACCTCCTTGCCGGGAGCTTTGGCCTCAAAGTGGCGCTGGAGTGGTGGAACGTCGTCCGACAGCGGCCCGATGCCGAGACGGGTGCCGAGGTTGATACGAAGTGGCTTTCCGGCCTGATTTTTGGGGAGGTCGTCCATGTAGACAGCGGCAAATGGCCACTTGGAGGGATGCAGGTGGGATCGAAGCATGTTGTGCAACTCAGCCAGACCGACGCGAGGCTGGTTGGGCACGGGCACGATGACGACACCGATGGTCTCCTGAAGCACGTTGTGCTCGATGGAGAAAGCAAGGCACTGCTTGACGCGATCCGAGCACGCTTGTGAGATGGCCTCTTCGACTTCAAATGGAGACACAACTTCACCACCCTTGTTGATGATCTCCTTGGATCGACCAGTGATATAGAGGTAGCCGTCAGCATCCATGTGACCCATGTCACCGGAGTCGAACCAACCTTCGCTAGAGAAGGCTGAAGTGTCGAGTGGCTCGAACGGGTCGGCAGAGACTTCGTATCCAGAAAAGGTGGGCAGGCCTCGAACTGATACAGCACCGGTCTGGCCGACTGGCAGCTCGCGTTCCTTGTCAAACGGATCACGGATAGAAAGGTCAGGGCCGCAAGCGATACCGGAACATCCTGGACGATCGAGCTGGTAGTTGGTGGGCGGCGATGCGATGGGCATGCACTCGGTCATTCCATAGGATGGAAGCACAGCACATCCAATGAAAGTCTCCTTGAGTTGAACGGCAAGCGAGGGCAAAAGACCACCTGCAGCGTTGGCAATCATCTTGATGTTGGTTTCTTTGGAGGCATCGACACCTTCGGGTTTGGATGCGAGGATGGCGTGGTGCATGGTAGGGGCGGCATAGTACCATGTGGCGCCGAGCTGCTTGGCGAGAGGCCACCAGGCGTTTGCATCGAAGCCAGCACACATGATGGCGCTACCTGCGGAGAAGATGGGCGACCACAAATTTCGGACGATACCTCCGACGTGGAAGAGAGGCATCATGTTCATGTTGACGCTCTCGGGGCGGAGGTCCCAGGAGTAAACGACACAGCAGGTTCCGACGATAAGGTGACGAAGCGAGTAGGGAACCACTTTCTTTCTGCCCGAGGTACCGGAGGTATGAAGCACGAGACTTTGGTGTTCGAGTCCATGGGGCGCGGATGGTCGACGACCAGCTGTAGATGCGATGCCATTCTCGCCCAGTAAAGACATGTCGAATATACCGGCTGGTCCAGAATTGCGGTGTTCAACAAAGATGATCTCAATGCCGGTCTCCTGACGGAGTGCGCGAAGGCCAAGTCGTTCTACCGCATCCCTTGTGGTGACAACGGCACGCGCGCGCAGACGAAGCGTGTCATCGCGCAGCTCGTCAGCTGTGCAGCTGGCGTTGATGGGGGCGCAAGTGTGGTAGGCAGCAACAGAGAGCAGAGCAAGCGCGTTCTCGGGTCCCGTTGGTAGCGCCATCATGACGCGGTCGTTGGGACCTAATGGTGTGCCTGTGGACGAACATGGTAGGATGAAGTTGGACACGAACTGCTTGATGTGGCGATGCTCTAGTGGTGGACGTGAAAGATCGGGAGACCAAAGCGCTGGGTTGGATGTGGAAGGAAGACAGTCGATGAGTGTTTGTACTCTGCCATTGTCAGTGACGTACTCTGCGATGTGATCACCGAGTGATTTGGTCTTTGGCCGCGGTGGCAGGCTATACAAGAAGCCAAGGGGGAAATCTGCGCTCATGCTGGGCCAGCCCTAGCGGGAGTGAGCACTATTGAGAAAGGTTGCAGCGGAGATCAGGAAAAGTGGTAGGCTGGAGCTGGAAGTATCGAAGATGGAGATGGACGGGTAGAGTGGGAGCGTCGTCGAAGGGCTTGTGATCAAGCTGCTGCGTTGCAACGACACTAGCTGGAGAGGCAGATGGAGTATGACTTGAGTTGGCTTGGCATTGGTCTTGTTCAACAGTGCCGTCCAACGCAAGTGATCAGATGGTCGGAAGATCCGAAGAAGCCTAGCTGTACGCTTGATGTGTGCGAAACAAGCTGCAAAAGAAGCGACGACCCAAGAGCAAGAAGCAACGGTGCTGGTGATGATGATGATGATGACGACGATCGAAGTGCAGGAGATCTGTCAGCCAGCCTTTGCAAAGAAGAATGACAAGGAAAGGAAGATGGTTGAAGGTTCGAGGAGGGTAGAAGGTCATTGACAAAGTGAAACCTCGAGAGTGGAACTCATTGAATCGGCAGCTTGGGCCGTTGTCAAAGGGGCTTTGGCAGGCGTGTGTGAGCGTGCAAGGAAGTGCAACTGCAGTGTGCAAGGCGCGTAATGCGCCAAAATGCGTGCATTGTGACAGCTCCGAAATTTCGACATGTCTGAGCCGAACACAGACAGGCGATCCTTAAAAAGAAAAAAACCAGCACAGGAGCCAGCACTGCAACACACTGTTCTCTGCTAATTTGGTTACTGTACAAAGAATGCAGCAGCACACTAGGCGAACATGCGCTTGAATTCAATTTTGCAACGCCGATGTCCGCGGCGGAATTCAATCTGAATGTAGTCACAGCGAGACAGGAGTCAAGAATCGCACACACTTGACCAACTGACAACGCACGATGGTTGGTGTGATGTCCTCCGACATGCATGCATGGCTCTGATTCTCTCCTCGCTTTGGCTGTCGTTCACGCTAGCGTAGCCTGCAAACCGCTGCATTGCTTAGACAAATCTCGACAACCGGAAAGCGACAGACAACCACACAGCCAAGATGTCTTCCAGCACCACCAAGCACCCACCAAAAAAGGGGGTGTGGGTCCTGAATTCTCCTTTCAATTTTTTCATCCTTATATCGATGCATAAGCGTGGACAGCAAGTCGGCCGGATCGCATTGACTGTACCAATGCCGAGTTAATCACCGAAAGTCAGGCCACAAAGCCTATCTCAGAGCGCAAGATGGTGAAGTGCCAAAGGTAACAGGTACGGTAACAGTAAATCACGGTACGGTGTCGGCTCGGCGACTCTGAGCAAGCTCTGCACTGAAGCCGGTGCGGAGTATAAATCTGTGCCGCGTGAACGGTATACAAAATGCGCACGCGCTTCTTCGTTGCTTGCTACCGGCATGTACATTGTGGTGGTGAGCCTTCTCAAGCTCGCACCCTTCAATGAGCATTCATCCGCTGTAACCTTAAAGCTCACAGAACCGCAAGCGCTGACTACACGCTGCAGATCATGGGACTCTGGAACAAGGTTGATGCGTATATGACAAGCAAGAGCCTACATGGTGTCCGATGACGATCAGAGATTTTGGCGCCTTTCGTACAAAGGCGACTTCAGAACTGACCTCGTGCGATCCTGCACGCCAACAAGCGATCGCATATGCGTGTGTCAACAAGGTTGAGCGCCCCTTGTCTTTCACTTTCAGATCATGCGTAAATCGGCACCGAGCTGCCTCCCACCCAGATCATGGCGGACAGCTACATCTCACATTACTCTTGAGCGTTAGGCGTTGTCAGGAGCGCTAGTCGATCGCAGATTCAAAGTTGAGCCAAGACCTGTTCGGTGTTCTCGAATGTTGTCTTGCGTGTCCTTGGCAGGTCGCCTGGGGTGGCCGCAACCCGTGCAAGAAGTGGAGCAGGTATGAGCTGGCGGCAGCGACTTCCAGCGCCTTGCAGCAAGCGCATGGCCGCCTATGACCTTTGTGCAATTGTATCCCAGTGTGAGACGCCCCTGTCCACTTGGCACGCGGATTCATTTTAGAAGAAATTATTAGCCGAGACACAACCACATGCCAGGCTTTTGCGCTCCTCGTATCGCGTCGACAGCAATGCGTCATGTGTGCAGATCGATCGATCATGCAAGATCGCGTCTTGCGATGCAAGCGAAGATGTAACACTTTTTTTTTTTTTTTTTTTTTTTTTTTTTTTTTTTTTTTTTTTCCTGAAGATTCAAAGTGTGTCTATCTCTCGCGCGGTTAAAGTCAGCGTTCCGGACGACTCCAATTGCGAACTCGCCGTCTCCTCCTATGTCCGGGACGGTTCCCTGCCGACAAGACAGAGCATTGACCGATTCGACCGAGACGTCAAGGTCTCTGCATTCGATAGTAGCATCTACGGCCGAACAAGCTGCCTTGCTGCATCACTGTCCAGTGCGGGGAAGCTCGTCTATGATCCGGCCGCATAGACTGGACACAGACCTAGTTGTTACCCCAACGGTCATCGGCTTTCGTCGCTTGCAAGAAAGCAAGCGGACACAACTCGTGCCACGCACAACCCAAGGCCGAAGCATAGGCTGACCGGGAAGCAAACATTCTGAAGAAAAAACGGGAGCCTCAACTTAGTGACCGGTAAGAAGGTTTGGCCTTCTAGCCGGACTTGACGGAGGCGTTCCTTCGACTTGATTGTCGGGTGAATCTCGAAAGTGTGTGGCCCTCTTCATGCTGCAAATTGTCGGCTGTGAAATCCAATTTCAACCTCTGTTTGGTGTGGAGAATCGGCGGGTCGCAGCCAATCACAGGAGAGGTTGGTTTCGGCGTGACGCAGAGGGGGAATTCGTGTGGAGCTTTCAGACGGACCATTTCGAGTTTCAACCGGTCATTGACCGAATCGAGTTGGACCGGTCGTCTGAATTCCCCGCTTGCAACTGGCGATGAATCCACTTCTTCTGAGCCCGAACCCGTGCACGTCACTCTGCTTGGCTCGTATGTGTGAGGCACAAAGCCGCGATCCACGGCCGGAAGCTTTGAGAAATATTCACGCCGGTCATTGCCATCCTGGCCACGCCCACAGCTAAGCCCAAAGTTGGGGTAGCGAACCACGGCTTTCGTCTGCTTCCAACCGATGACCGGCCCCACTCGCCGGAGTGGAGTCGAAATTTCATCGCTCTCTTCCCCTTCTTGTCCCGAGTTGATATAGTCGCCTTCTTCCGTCTTGCTTCCATCTTTCCCAACCTGTTCTTCAAGCTAGCTGTCCCTGCCATCGCATCATTGGCCAAGCCGAGATCCTATTCTCTCGTCTCGAAACTTGATCGTTCGCACCTCCTCAAGGCTCGCTGACCCATCCGCTCCTCCATACAGAAGCGGCTACCCCTTATGACACTCCTAGGCGCCGGACGTTCGCAAGCTCGCTCGTCTGCTTCACGACTCGTTGCATCTGCCTCTTCCAACTCTTCAAAACTCGCATTTATCGTCATGGCATCCCGCTACCAGTCCACCTCCACCAAGAGCGGTGGTATCGGCAACGGCCCCATGTACGAGGGACAGAGCGCCATGCCTCAACTCCCGGTACCGCCTCTCAAGCAGACGCTCGAAAAGTACCTCAGGAGCACCGTTCCTCACCAGTCCAAGGATTCTCTTGCCAAGACCGAGCAGGCGGTTCAGTCTGCTCTCTCTGGAGAGGACTCCAAGCTCGTCCAGACCTTGCAGCAGCGTCTCGAGGACCGTGCTACCAAGGAGGGCCGCGAGAACTGGCTCAGCGAGTGGTGGAACGATGCTGCCTACATGGCCTACCGTGACCCCGTGGTACCCTATGTGAGCTACTTTTACGCTCACAAGGATGACAAGTCCCGCCGCACCGGTCCCAAGCGTGCTGCTGGTCTCTTGAAAGCCTTTCTCGCCTTCCGCCGTCTTCTCGAGACTGAGCAGCTCGCTCCCGAGAAGGGCAAGGCTGGTCCTCTCTGCATGAGGTCGTACAAGTGGATGTTCAACTCGAACCGTATCCCTGAAAAGCCCTCGGACACCGCCGTCAAGTTCGACTGGCAGGCAAACAACCACCTCGTGGTGCTGCGCAATGGCCACTTCTACGAGTTCGACCTTGTCCACAACGGCCAGGAGCTCAGCGAGGCTGAGATCGAATCGCAGCTTGAGAAGATTCTCGCTGACTCGGCTTCCAGCAAGCCTTCTGCGCAGCCCATTGGTGCTCTCTCGTCCAACAACCGTGACAAGTGGACCGACTCCCGCAAGGCCCTCGCCTCGATCCCTGGCAACCAGGAGGCTCTGGAACGCATCGACAGCTCCGTTATTGTGGTCTGTCTTGACGAGGTTGCTCCCCGCAGCATTGAGTCGACTGCCTGGCAGCTGTGGTGCGGTGATGGCAAGAACCGTTTCTACGATAAGCAGCAGATTATCACCTTCGCCAACGGCAAGTCCGGTTTCATGGGCGAGCACTCGATGATGGACGGTACGCCCACTCTTCGTCTCAACGACTTCGCTCTTCAGGCTCTTCAGGCTGGCAAGATCGACCTTGGCAGCTCCAAACGAACCGACCTTCCCGCCCCAAAGCAGATCAAGTTCAAGACCGACAAGACCGTCGAGGCCAACATCCAGGAGGCCGTCAAGGACTTTGACCAGCTCATGGGTCGTCACGACCTGTCCGTCCTCGACTTCCAGGGCTACGGCAAGGGTGCTATCAAGAAGTTCAAGTGCTCTCCCGATGCCTGGGTGCAGATGGTGATTCAGTTGGCTTACTACAAGATGTACGGCAAGCCGTGTCCCACATACGAGTCGGCTCAGACGCGAAAGTTCAAGTGGGGCCGTACCGAGACCATCCGCTCCGCCTCGGTCGAGTCCAAGGCCTTCTGTGAAGCCATGGAGTCGCTCTCGGCCACGGACGCTGAGCGATACGAGAAGTTCCAGGCTGCGGTCAAGCAGCACCTGTCGTACGCCACTGCTGCCGCCGATGGCCAGGGTGTCGACCGCCACCTCTTCGGTCTCAAGAAGCTCATCAAGGACGGCGAGAAGACGCCAGCTATCTTCCAAGATCCCGCTTACGGCATGAGCTCCACATGGAAGCTCTCCACGTCGCAGATCTCTTCCGAGGTCTTCGCCTGCTGGGGCTTCGGTGAGGTCACCCCCGAGGGCTTCGGTTGTGCGTATGCGATCAAGGAGAACTCGTTGACTTTCACGCTCACCTCGTTGAAGCTCGGAGCGGCTGACCTGAAGGAGTACATCAACGAGGCAGCCGTCGAATTGAGGGATTTGCACCTCAGGTTGCAGCAGAAGGAGTCTAAGGCCTGATTAGGCTCGAACCAGGTATGAATTAGTTGTACATAAGATATTGATACTTTCAGAGAATGCACATGCAGTATAGATAGACATGATCATTTGCTTGTTTGTGCCCAGCATGGTCCGATGCAATGAGTGAGCATCAGTGGCGATGGAAGCATGATTTTCGGCGCCTTATTTGTGAGTGCAATTATTCGGCTACGGGTTTCGCAGCGAGTGGGTTGTGTGTGGAGGTTTTGATTGAAACCAGAAGAACCCTCAAATTTTTCTGGCTGGTTCAGGGTCTTGCACTTCAACGACCGACCAAGCCACAGTCCAAACGTAGCATACTATTCGGGCTCTATCAACCTTGGGCGAGGATGGCGGCACGAGCATGGCTGAGGTCCGCAATCCTTGTGTCCGGCTCGGCATCCAGGACTGCTTTGGCGACAATAACAACAGTAGCCCCAACAATATCGAGGCGGATACCTCAACCGGGGGTGATGGTGGCTGGAGGGGCCCACTCACCACCCCTGGCTCGATGCTTAACGACCTTGCCCTCGAATCGCAACACTTCGAGCTCAGCTTTCGTCCCACGGGAGGCATTCGCCTTGCCGACAGCCACACCGTCGTGGTACGCCGGGCACATGGCGCGTGCGATCCGCTCGATGCCATACCTCCTCGCACGCTACCCACCCCCCCTCGTCATCGAAGCACGCGACGCCCGCCTCCCACTGACCTCGATCAACCCGGTCTTCGAGAAACTCCTCCGCAAAGCACCCACCGCCAACGAGTCCCTCGACGACCTTCCCCCCCTCTCCTCCTCCTCTTCTTCGGCGTCCACATGGCGTAGCCGCCGGCTAGTGGTGTACCTCAAGCGCGATTTGATCGATCCGAAAGTAGAGGCGGCGGTGGTAGAGGCGATGCGCGCGCGCGACCCTGCGCAAGTGGTGCTGTTTGTGGACACAAGGGCGGATGTGGATGTGAAAAAGGTGCTCCACTGGGTGACCAAGCAGGCGAGAAGGATCGCGGAGGATGAAGCGGTGAACCAACCGCCAAAGCCGGTGTCGGAAAGGGCGGAGAAGAGGAAGAAGAAGGGATTGTCCGGCGCGTTCAGACATACTCTCACGCCAGAGGAGGGGGTCAGGCTGTTGATTTTGGGAATGCCGAATGTTGGAAAAAGCAGCTTGTTGAATGCGCTAAGGAGGGTCGGGACAGGGAAGGGAAAGGCAGCGAGTACGGCACCCCAGCCGGGTCATACGAGGAAGCTCACGGGGACGGTGAGGATCAGCAAGGCTGGGCCGACTAAGCCTCAGCCCGACATGGAAGAGCGTCCAGTAGGGAGGAGATCGAAAAGAGCGGCAGCGATGGCTGCAGAGGTGGATGCAGACGAGCAAGAAGCAAGTGGATTCGTACTCTCCTCCTCCTCTTCCCTCGATACTGCATCCGAAGGAGCAGAGCAGCCAGACGCGGAAGACAAGAAGGACAACAAACCCAAAGACCCGCCCATCTACGTGTACGACACACCCGGCGTCATGGTCCCTTTCCTCGGCCACGGCGCCTCGGGCGCCGAACGTGGCATCAAACTCGCCATCACCGCCGGCATCAAAGACTCGCTCTTCGACATCCAACTCCTCGCCGACTACCTCCTCTTCCGCCTCAACCTCCGCCCCCCTTCCAACCCGGATGACCTACCTAGTTACATCGCCAACCTCCCGCTTGATGTCGACGCGTACCTGTCGACATGCGACGATGCGCATGGCCGCACCAATTCGGTCGCCGAGCTCCTATGGCATGTGGCGGGCAAAGCACCCGGCTCGCTGCGTAAGGGGAATGTGAGGGATCTGGATGCAGCCGCGCAGTTCATGCTGCAGCATTGGCGGTTGGGGAAGTTGGACGCGAATACAGAGCTCGATTTTAACACGACTGACGCGCAAGAGATCAGGCAGAGGATGGATAGGTTCTTCGAGTCCGGCGGAGATGTCGGCGCGACGGCGGGAGTGACGGCGAGTTCAGTAGTTCTGGGTGGGAACGCGGAAGGGGAGGGGGAGAGTAAGACACAGATCAAGAAACAGCAGAAGAAACAGGATGTGCTCGCGAGGAAGAAGAAGCTCATGGACAAAGGCATCGCTGTGGGTGCCAAAAAGAATCATAGCGCCGCCAGGAAGAAACGCAAGTAGACCCCTCACCCTTCACCCTTCATCCCCTTTGCATACTGCATTTGTATTTGTACCGCACTCATTCATCATTCATTCATGCACTTCACATCCTGTGGCCATCGCACAAGCGTGGATCTTATCTACGATTAGATTGCGATCGAAACACTGATCACTGACATTTTAAGGAAGAACGGGGCCAACCTGGAGCAAAGCTACTGTCTCAGTTCTTGGGCTTGTACTCGGTGGGGCCCAGCATGAATTCTGGCCTGACGATCTTCTTGAACTCCTCCTCGGTCATCAAGCCGAGCGCGACGGTGGCATCGATCAGCTTGGTACCCTCCTTGTGCGCCTTCTTAGCTGCGGCGGCGACGTTGTCGTAGCCGAGGTGCGAGTTGAGGATGGTGGCGAGCATGAGCGACTCGTTAAGGATCTTGTTGATGGTCTCCCTGTTGGCCTGGATGCCGACGACGCAGTTCTTGGTGAACGAGCGCGCACCGTCAGCAAGCAAACGGATGGACTGGAGGAGGTTCTTGACAAGAACTGGCTTGAACACGTTGAGCTCGAACTGGCCATACGAGCCTGCGACCGAGATGGTGGTGTTGTTGCCCATAACCTGAGCAGCAACCATGGTGAGCGCCTCGCACTGCGTCGGGTTGACTTTACCAGGCATGATCGACGAACCAGGCTCGTTCTCTGGCAAGCTGAGCTCACCAAGACCACAACGAGGACCCGAGCCGAGGTATCGGATGTCGTTGGCGATCTTCATGAATGACACGGCGACAGTGTTCAATGCACCGCTCGCCTCGACAATAGCATCGTGAGCCGCGAGCGCCTCAAACTTGTTTTCGGCAGTCTCGAACTTGAGGCCAGTGATGTTGGAGATCTCGGCAGCCACCTTCTTGTCGAAACCAATGTAGGTGTTAAGACCAGTACCGACGGCGGTACCACCCTGGGCGAGCTGCGAGAGACGCGGGATGACGGCCTTGACGCGCTCGATGCCATTCTCGACCTGCTTGACGTAGCCGGAGAACTCCTGGCCGAGAGTGAGGGGCGTGGCGTCCTGAAGATGGGTACGGCCGATTTTGATGATGTCGTCGAACTCGGCACGCTTGGCGTCGAGGGCGCTGCGGAGCTCCTCAAGCGCGGGAAGAAGCGACTTGGTGATCTGGGTGACCGAGGCGACGTGCATGGCGGTAGGGAAGGTGTCGTTGGACGACTGGCTCATGTTGACGTGGTCATTGGGGTGGACGGGGTTCTTGGAGCCGAGCTCACCGCCGAGGATCTCGATGGCACGGTTCGAGATAACCTCGTTGACGTTCATGTTGGTCTGGGTACCGGAGCCGGTCTGGAAGACAACGAGGGGGAAGTGGCCGTGGAGCTTGCCGGCAATGACCTCGTTGGCAGCCTGGCAGATGGCATCAGCGACCTTGGGGTCGAGACCGAATGACTTGTTGACAGTGGCAGCAGCCTTCTTGAGCACACCAAACGCCTCAATGAGAGGCTCGGGCATGCGCTCCTGGGGTCCACCGATGTCGAAGTTCTGGAGCGAACGCTGGGTCTGAGCGCCCCAGTAGCGGTCAGCGGGGACCTGGAGGGGACCGAAGGTGTCCTTTTCGGAACGGAACTTGCCCTGGGACATGATGAAGGCGGAAGAGGCGAAGCCACGGAAAGCGGGGGTGGCAGAGGCGACAGAGACGCGGGGAGCGACTCGGGCAGATCCCTATAGAATTAGGTGCAAGTAAAAACGAAGTAAGAAGGTTTGCAGAGAATCGAACGAACGTAGGCGCGACGGTATGAGGAGAGACAAGGTGTGTCAGTGATGATGATCCCAATGATGAAGGAATGGACACAAGGACAGAAGCGAGGCACATAAGAGGGCCATGGAGAATGGTGCGGGGGCGAACGGGCCAACCCTGGGCTTAGCTTCTTCCAGCTGACTTTGCTCGTGTCAAACAAGACTTGTCATGCAAGTCCGCATCTTTCCGATGGCAGTACTCGGCTTCCGGTGGGTGAGCTTTGTAGACCCGCCCAGACACAGCTGCGATACTGTTCCGAAGCCCGCAGTATCGCTATTCGACATCTGTCGCAGCCTGGGCATAGCTACTCCAAATTGGTGGAGCCGATGGTGGTCTTCGCACCAGCCAGCTCTGTCGGAACGTGGCAGCGCGCGTACACCAAATCGGGCCATGTTTTCCGCAAATTCCGACTTTGCACACCACAGCGGCACTTGCGATTTGTGTCTGTTTCTCGATTTTGCCTGTTTGCCTTGGCCATACACGATTCTTCTTGTTGCGCCTTGCAAGCCACTATTTCGCCTCGCTGTGTCTGACTGCTGAACCATGGTCGTGCGCGATGGAACTTACCCTAAGGGTACGGAGAGCGACAGATCGAGCAACCATGTTGGACAGTACGTCTGTGGATCACAGCGTGATACGAGGAGGAGAGGGATGGATGAGGGAAGGTGGGAAAGAAGTGAACATGCGCAACTCGTCATACAAGATTCTCAAAAAAAAAAGGTCCACACAGGTGATAGCCGGACGTGGGTCGGTCGGACAGACTCTCGGGCCCCACCCGATGGGAACCACTCTTGCCGGGCAACTCACGGCCCCCGTCCTGGCCGTCGTTCTCTTGCATGACTTCACTCACACTCGCTTGACATGAAGAACAACGCTACACTCAGAGCGCTGGAGCGCTTCAACTTTCAACCGGCTCTGCTTCGGTCTAGTCTACTTTGTGTCGAGCATGCTTTTCTATGTGCACGGCACGACAAACCAAATTCAGAACTTGAGAAAAAGCAAGCATGCTCCGTGACTTCCCGACTCTCGCCAAATTTCGCACCCGAGTTCGCTACAGCCGATCTTGAATTTTTCCAAACCTCCACTCTTGTCAGATCGCCCACGTCATAGGAAGTGAATCTGCTGATATTGGTCAATGCTAGGTTGAACAAGGTCTACTTTGAGAACCCAAACCACTTGCTCCATTTGCGATCTGCGCTGGTCTCATCGGCGTTCCGCTGCGGACCATCATCTAACGAGACTGCACGCCCAAACACGTCTTCGAGACCTGTAGGGGCTTGAGGCTCCCAGAAGCGCTGCGGCCCAAGTTGGAAGTCGCGGTATGCATCTGAACGTCGAGGAGCGGTAGGCACGGTGGAGGAAGACGGCGCCAAGCCGAACGATTGCGGTGCTTTGACCCAGTGTGGTTGAGGTGCAAGCTGAGGCGAGGTATGCTCCCAGTCCTCATCGGAGCCCATGGACATGCGCCTTGCTGAGTATGCTTGAGCATCCTCCATGACAGCATCGCCGTCCGCATCACGTGTGATAGCAGGTGTGAAGCCATGGTCAAGCCGGGAGCTCTCTGGACGAGCATCGAAATCCTTTGCTTGACTGAATACAGGGAGAGGACCGACTGCTTGCTCGTCTAAGCTGAGGCTCGTGAGTAGTGGGTCGGCCCCAACATCGGCAAACTGGCCATTTGTGCCATTCGCAATGATTGGTTTGGAAACGAGCTGTAGTGGAGATGGGGATCGTATCTTGAGCTGCGACGCCGCGAATACTGTCAGGCTAATCTCGCAGATGAGAAGAGTAGCTGCCGCGAGCCACAATAGCTCTATGGCCTCCTTGTGCGTTGCTGTTTCCACCCAGCGCAGCATGCTCGTCATCTTTTCTGGCGCCAGCGTTCCTATTGTGCAGAGGAGTAACAAGGCTCTAACATGCAGAATCAGGCGCTGTGTAACGCTCCATAGCTGAGCTCCACTGACCTGGATGCGGATCTGGCGTGCTCTGGCTTTCTCGATAGAACGCTTCAGAGGCTCGACATTGCAGCAGCGTATCAACAACCAAGGCATGCACACTCTGCGCAATGACAGGAGTGCTGCGGCCATCAGAGATGAAGGCTCTGCCTGGACGTGTCCTCCCATGCTGGACAGGAAGGCTGCAGCCTGGTGAGGCTGTAAGCAGATCCACAAGTAGAAAGCCCATATGCTCGTATTGATGAGTACGAAGAGAGCCATGCTGAATACCGATCCATTGTCGTGACATCCGAGAATCGTGGGGGCCTTATTCTGCGGTGCCGAACCACTGCGAATCGAGTCAGCGCTTCTTGGGACAGTTGAGTGTGGATCCGCAGCTTTGACCCGCGGAGATCCGGAGGAGTGTACTGGGTTCGCATCTGCATCAACAGCAGATATCTTCTTCTTGAGGTCCAACCACCGACCTAAGCTCCAACTTCGCGCGAATTGATCACGCTCTGCGATCCTTTCTTGCACTTTTGGTGCGCAGTCTGCGCACACAGAGGGATATCGTGCGGCTATCGATGCTTGGTACTCTGGCAGGTGATTGAGCTTGTCTTGATATTCAGGATCGTCTTCGCTTGGAAGGTAGTCTGCGAGCATGTTCATCGTCAAGATTTGGTTCGTCTGGCACGTGTGGCAGAACTGAAAAGAAACCTTCTTGAAAGCGCTATCCAGCAGCGGTGTCGATGTGAGTGATGAGGGATTTAGCAGCTTATCTCGATTGGACGGGGTGGGACGCGTATGGCGCACCAGCTGGCTTCGATTGCGATTCCATTCTTCGTCCCACATCGGTCGAGTGTATTGCTCGACGGGAGTGCCATCCTCTTTTGCAACGTTTTGACAATGGCAGCTTGAGCAGAACCAGTTGGTCGGTGTGCCTGTTGAGATGATAGAGGTGGATGAGGAGGCAATGTTGGAAGGACCCGAATGCCCATTGCTGAAAGCTGCATCACCGTTGCCAGCGTCGGGTCGGTATGGTGGCAAGATGATGCTTGTGGTGCGGCAGAAGAAGCATTCCCGTTGAGGATAGCCGGATGCTCCCCTGCCGATCCAGGGGAGCAGCTTCCACATACTTGTATCCCACGGAATGATGGTGGTTGTGTCGCAATTCTCAATATCCAAACAAAGCTGTTGCTTTCAAATCCCACACGAGCTCGTGGCTGATGCGGTTTGAGTGTTCAGGGTCCAACTGCAACGCGCTCTTTTTGGTGCTCAGTCGGGCCTCTCGTGTTCCGCAAACCGACATTTTTTCAGTCCTTCCAGCCTCCACCTCGAATAGAAAAAAATTACCCTGCAGCTAAACCTTCGAAGCTGCCTGTTGCCCAGTCCCTTTCATCACTTGCACATCCTACCATCACTCCACAACTACGATTACGATTACGATTGCCAAAAGCAAGACTGTAGGCATCGCTCGCTTTTCCTTCCTCGCCAGACCAGCTATCGATCCGGCGAGTCTTGAAGTCAAACATGAAAGCGGTCCTCCGAGGCACCACCCTCGCTCCGGTGGCGAGAGAAACACAGCTCCGGCAAGCACGAGCATCCACCAGCGCTCTCACATGTCAAGCAAGGCGGAATGCCTTCTCCACCTCCTCAGCCAGCTTCTCTAGAGCGGCTGCCCTCGCCAAGGCAGCCGAGGCATCCGTCACAGCTTCGGAAAGGCTAGCCGCTGGAGGACCTCCGATGATGGGCCCCTCGTACAACGCTCGCCAAGACGCCAATCGAGTTGACCAATCACAGCGAATCTTGGCCGAACACGAAGAGTCAGCATCACAATTTAACCTCAGCTCGTCCCAGGCGAGACGGTCGAGAGCAGCAAGGTTCGGCACAAGTCGGCACGTCACTTACGCCTCACCTCTGCCTCTGTCGGCTACAGAAGAAGCAGGTCGCGCAACCGAGCAAGACGAGGAAGAAGAACAGCTCGCCTTGACATATGCCTCTCCAGCTGGCACTTCGACTTCTTCCATCTACCTGCCCGAGTACGTAGCCTGGGCCATCTCTCAGCTCATCGCCGCCTCCAACGATCCCAAACTCCTTCGCGCTGATCATCTCAAGCTGGCCCACCTTACCGACCCACAAGAACATCTCGCCGAGGCAGCGCATATTCCTCCCAAGCGCTCTTCTCTTCTACATCTTGCCACTGTCTCGCCGCATCGTTACGCCGCTATCCTTGCCGTGCTCTCCGAAGTACGCCAGAGGCTATCGTCGACCAGCCCTGTTCAGGGATCTTCGGCGGATCTCGACGATGCGCTGCCAAGGTGGACACCGGACAAGATGCTTGACTTTGACTGCGCCGCGGGGGAGGGTCTATGGGCTGCAGCACAGGTGTTCAGGCAGTCGGAGGAGCCTTTCAGCCCAACGTCAGTTCAAGAGTACTACGGCTACGATCGAAGACCGAATCTGCTTAAGAGCGGCAAGAAGGTCGCGCAGGCGTCGGCGTCGAATGCATCCCCTGCTGACCCAGCGAAAGCTTCCCGCGAAGTCAAGCTCAAGGAGGACGGTGAGGAAATCGAAGTCGACGGCGTGACGTACTACGAACAAGAGGCTGCAGAGGAAGACGAGGCATTGGAAGAAGGACAAGAAGAAGACGAGGAAGCGGCAATGGAGTACTTTTCAGGGCCAACATCTGCCATGGCTTCCGTTGACAAGACGTTCCAATCCGTGCCCCTTGCCAAAGATCTCGCCAACGTCGGCTCGAGTGGCGGCTGTCTCGCACTCTCTGCCTTCGCGCTCAGCCTCATGACCAACGACGCTAACCGCTTCGAGGCGGTGGAGGCCATGTGGAACTCTGGCGCCGAAGTTGTTGTCGTCATCGACCAAGCCACGCCGCGAGGCTTTGCCAGTGTCGCTGCGGCGCGAGCGCTGCTCCTTCAGCTCGGCAAGCAAGGCGGGAGAGACGCGCATGTGGTCGCTCCATGTTCGCACGATAAGCCGTGTCCCTTGCTGCATCCGTTCGCGATCAGCTCGTCGGTGGCCTCGGCGGTCGGGGTAAGGTCAGATACGGGCAACCCGGCCAAGTCGAAAGACGTGTGTGGGTTCACTGCGAGATATCACACGCCGTCTTTCTTGCGCAGAACTAAGCATTCGGATCGCGGCGAAGAGAACGTGGGCTATAGCTACGTGGTGGTGCGACGTGGACCCAGGCCAAGTTTGGCGCGCGAGGCTAGACGTAGGTTGGGCCGGGATGAGGGAGACAAAGGCAAATCGGTATCGTCGTTGGTGTGGAAGATGGAGAGCGAGGCGAGTCGGACAAAGACGGGAATCCTGGATATGCTGCGTACGGCCAAGAAGGCGAGCCGCGAGCGCAGGACGTTGCAGGAGGTCGACCCCAGCGCTGCACTCACTTCTGAAGGAAGCGCCGAGACTGTGGCAGCTGCAGGCGAGGGCGAGGTGGAGAGCGGCATGTCTGACGAGCAAGCCATGGACGAGCTGCTGAAGCTGCTCCCGGACGCCATGAAAGCCGAACTCGGCTCTACCACCGACACTGGCTCTGACCAACTCACGCCCGAGCAGCTCGATTCGATCATGGCATCCGTCCGATCCTCCATGGCCGCTTCCCCTTCCTCTGCTTCGTCCGACTCCGAGCCTGCCGCATTGGACCTGGCAGCGCAGGACGAGGAAGGCGTGATTACCTTGGAAGCGCCGACGGCGGAGAGCGAGCTTGCGATGCGGCTCGAGTCGTACGACTGGCCGCGGTTGATCAAGTCGCCGCTCAAGAAAGGCGGGCATGTGACGATGGATGCGTGCTGTGCTTCGGGTAATATCGAGCGCTTTACCATCAGCCGTGCGTCAGGCAAGCAGGCGTACCAAGATGCACGCAAGAGCAAGTGGGGAGACCTCTTCCCGCATCCTCCGCGCTCGCGCAGCGTCATCAAGGTGCTCAACCCGCTCACCGCGCTCGAGTACTCCCATGATCAAGGCCACAGCGAGGAGGGAGGAGAGGATCTGATGGACAAGCTCGTCCTCCGAGCACCGAGCAAGCTTGGCAAGTCAAGCAGTGGTGGCGATGGTGGTTGGAGCAAGGGCGGATTCAAGGTCACCGGTCTAGATGACGGTGAGGATGCAGACGCGATCCTGCGCGAGCTGTTCGAAGACATGCACGACACGCTCGAACCTGCTGCGGGCCAGGGAAAGAGTGGCAAGCGTCAGGTAGATCGCGGGCTGGCATCGTACCGCCTCATCTCGCCAAACCTCGTCACGCCGACCAAGAAGCAGGAGAAACGACTCAACATCAACTACGCGCGCAAATGGGACAACAATTCTTCCTCCTCAACGAAATCCCGTCTCGCCAACACCCGCACCAACCTCGCCACCCGCCACCCGCTCCCTCCGCAATCCGCAAAGTTCAACGATACCGAAGACGGTGATGCGATGGGAGGAGGCTTCCAGAGCAGTCTGGAACCGAGATCGCAATCGCGCGTTCGGGCCGGCCGAAGCTCACGAAAGAAATCGCGCGGAGACTTTGACCAGGAGCTTTTCGGACACTAATCGCTGTTCAATACTTCGCACTGGATATGCGCAATGCACAATGATAGAATGAGGTATATTGATTAGAGTAGCAAATCAAGACTGACGCTGTGATGGAATGGATATGATAGCAATATGAGAGAGAAGGGTGAGGGAAGGTTGTGTACATGGGCCGGAACGAGCGGCCAAGCATGTCGCAGATCGAGCGTTACCAAACCCGTCCGGCTAACCAACAGAGGTCGACTGCGGTGCGGGGGTGGGGCTGGAACTGGAGCCGTTTGATCTTGGCAGTGGCGAGGAGCGCGGCGAGAGCTTGTTGCGCGAGCCATTCGAGGTAATTTGTGCTGGCGGTGCAAGCCCCTCGGCGCCTTTGAGAGAGAGGTTGGACAGGTCCGACTCGAGCGCGGCGTCGGAAGCGCTACTTCCACCGCGCGACATCTTGGTTGCACTTTCGGAGTTGGACCTCGCCGCAGCCACTGGGTTGGCGGGGAGGCCTGCGATGCCGCTAAGCGTGTCCACACCGGCAAGCACACGATTGGCGGGGGAGGGGCCTCCGTTAGCGGCATCAAAGAGGGCTGCAGCAACGGGTTTGGGTGGCAAGTTGGGATTGGATCCACTCTGCTGACGACGATGACCTAACGATCTTCCGATCGAGTTGGTCCTGGCGTGTGCACCGCGCAGCGACTTGGACGGAGATTTGAAAGGGCTTTCGGGTGTGCCAGGCAACGAGGCTTCCGCAATTGACTTTGTAGGGCTGCCCATGATTCCACCTGCATTGCTCCTCGATCGCTGGCGGTTGGATACGCTTGAGATGATTGCACTCGCATCGTCGCCATCATAAGGTTTGATTTTGGCAGGAATGCCGTTGTCGTTGATGAGCTGAGCGGGTGGCGACATGATGGTGCGGAGGTAGGCTTTCTTGGCAGTGGCAGGGTCAGCAAAGATGATGAGTGCGGTAGTATCGTCCACCCATTTGATCTTGTATCCGCCCTTGTCATCTTCGTAGGCGGCGAAAACTTGTTGGAGATCGCGGGTTTTGAGTTGGGGTGGGAAGCCGGAAAGTTCGAGGATGCGAGTGACGAGGGGCGAGAGGAGCGGAAGGGCGGCGGCGACAGACATGTTGGGAACGACAAGATTCGCGAAGCAGGCAGATGGTGAGAGTGTACGTGTTGGGGCAGAATCAGGTCCGAGCTCGAGGAAAGAAGGAATCCAGTGTTGCGGCAGCAGTGAGAGTTGCTGGGTCTAGGACTGAGAGAATGAGGAGACGAGCCAAGAAAGAGGGTCAGGTGGAGACCAGGTGGAGACCAGGTGGAGACTCTGAAGCTGTACCAGGATGGACAGCTCAAAAATGCGAGTTAAAAACGAGATGAGCCCGGTCGAAGATGACGCGAGGTGGCGAAACTTTGTTCAATGCGGGTCGGCGTGGAGGGTGGAGTTGCGCAGGAAGGATGCAAAGCAAGGGTAGTGAAAGCACGAGATGAGTGGGTAAGAGAATGGTAGATAATAGTGAATGTCAGGGATGAGCCAGAATCGGAAAAGAGCGGGAACGACGTCAAGGGCAAAGGCGAGGGGGGGAAGAGATGATGGTAGTAGTCAGGCACCGAGTGTTACCGATGACACCGACGTGTCTGTGCTGCTTCAAGTCGTCATCTGCACAGGAGCACAGCCCTGCCGCATGTCTCTGCGCGCCTCTGCTGCCGCATTTTGCAGCTCCACACTTGCACGCTTCCGCATCGCGAAAACGCGCAAAATGCAGAAAACATTAATTCGCTTGGCCATGCGGCTAAAACACTCCATGTGTTTAGTCAGGCCATGGCCCTGATTTTGTTGCACCACAACTTCGCCTCTTCTGCAGCATGGATGACAATCTCATACAAGCCCGGATATGAGACTGAGCTCGAGTATAACTTACCTGTGCAAGCTTGAGTCTATGCGCGACCAATTCATCCTCGGGTGCGTCCCGACGAGGCTTGTCCTTGCGTCCTATGCACGGTCCACGTGCCTCTGCAAAAATTGTCCTGCTGCGCGTCCCAACAAGCATCTTCCCAGCATGGATTCAGGGTCTTTTCCAACTCGACGTCGTGTCAAGTCTTAGCTGAGGACTACTATCACCGCTCGGCGACCTCACTATCAAAAGTCCGCTTCTTGACTTGCTTGATGAGCAGCCAGAGAATTGAGCAGAGCAGTCGTCGACAACATGTAACCCCAAGCACCACCGACAAGCCTGTGTACGGCAACTTTCAACGCTACTACCACATTCGCAACCCAGCAAACCATACCGCGTGCAACGAGGAAACTGATGTGAATGGATCGTCCAGCCATCCCGCGCTTGCACTAGACAGTCGCGTGTCTAGCATACTCGGCTATATCACCGAGCATTGCACTGGCAGCAAAGCAGTGGCTACGACTGCAGAGGGTTTAGTGAATGTGCTCGACGTAGGATGCAACTCAGGCAAGCTTACAATCCAGCTGGCGCAGACGCTGCCTGCTCTGCTACGATATGCTGCGACTGTATCGGACCCTGCGAAGGTGCACATCACAGGCGTGGACATAGATCCGTTGCTGGTCAAGCAGGCGCAAGAAGCAGCTTCATTCGCTCGCTCCTGTCATCGACCTTTTGGTCGGTCGACCACGACATCGGGACATCAGTCGCAGAAGCCGACCAACTTCCAACTGCCTGCAGAAGCGGCGTTCTTTCCGTCCGTCTTTCCGCGACTCTTTGGGCCGGTGCCTGATAACGTGGATGACACTCAAGTGGCTCAAAGCCCAAAGCGACACAAACAAGAAGAAGCAGGAGACGGAGGATCCGATCGGCACCTCTACCTGAGCGCACCTCAGCTCCGCTTCCTCGCTGCAGAATGGGTCGACCCTTCTTCTTCTCGTGACTCACCGTTTCGTTACCCTGTAGCCTCGCTCTCCAAGCTCAAACTCATCGAGAGCCGCGGCCTGTCTCTGATTCTCGCCCTTTCACTCACCAAATGGATCCACATCCAGCAATCAGACTCTGGTCTGATTCTCTTCCTCGCACGTGTAGCACACACTCTTCTGCCTGGCGGGTTGCTCTTCCTCGAGCGACAAGAATGGCGATCCTACCACTCGGCAAAGAACATGGAGCCGAGTATCAAGCACAAGATCAAAGCTCTGCAGCTGCGCGCTGGCGGAGACTTTGATTACCTGCTGGACAGCATGGGTCTCGAGTTGATCGAGACGATTGGCTACGGACGCGGACTCGGATTTCAACGGCCGCTGCAAGTATTCAGGAAAGTGGGAGGCGAGGAGGAAATGAGGCTGGTGGAGCAACTTCTGGAGAGTAAAGGCGAGGGATTCAAGTGGGTCGCACGATCGTCCGCTGCAGCTGGCAGCTAGATTGTAAGACAAGCATAGTATGACAGCGTGATGTGGAATGACAAAAATGGCGTGATCACAAGCTTGTTGTGATCAAACGAGCTGGAAAACATCTTATCTGATTAGCACTGAAGCATGCAGAAGCACCTGCAAGAACACCGACCAATCGAGGGCCGAGAGAAGGGTTGCGTACGTTTAACCTTGTGAAACTTTGCATCGGAAAGAAGGACAGGAGCCTTGAGTTTGAGCTAAGTTGACAAGTAGTTAATTGTGACTCGGTTGGTCTTGGCGGAAAGCTCTGGGTGAGGAAAGAAGTCCAGCTGGGCTTGTTGGGAAGCAGCAGAAGAGCTGCATTCTTGGCGCTGCCGGGAAAGTCAGGGAGAGCATGCATGCAGCCGGCAAGGTAGAGGAAGGAGACCATTTATCTGATTAGATTGATCGCTTGGTTCGCGCTAGTGCTGTAGCCGAGGTGATGCAAACGCCCGGCTCTCTCATCATTCAACTCGTGCATCGATTCCGCCTGCAGCTTTTGAACGGCCTTGTGACGCTGCCAGCTTTGAGTCCGTCTGTGCACAGCGCTGCAATAAACGCGGTTGATTGGCTTGCATGAGACGCGACGCTCGGCATGTCACCTCCTCAGGAGTGTTCGAGAGAGGCGAGGTCATTGCGGCTTGCTCCCTTGGCGTGCACGCATCAACGAGCCACAGCCGCCATCATCGATGGTCTTGAACGCTCCTGCTACACATTATGCAGTCTTTTCCCCAGTCACTGAGGAGGTAATCTGAACACTGAAACAAATGATAGGGGTTTTATGCTTAGGGTTGGGGTCTTTTGTTTCAGGAACGACCCTCTCGCCCGCTTTTGTGTGCTGGCTGCCTCTCTCACGCGGCGAACAAATTTCAGCAAAATCCGCTCAGCATTTCTCTGAAGGTCGCCGCATCAAAATCAATTTTGCATGTATGCTTGCTTGGCTCAAAACTGCCGCGATCTGCAGCCTCTGGTGTTTGCGAGCTCAAAATTATTGTGACTGTTGAATGCGATCTGCGCGGACCGAGATTGGGGCAAAAAGGAAAGTGAACCCCTTCAATCCCCCCCACCAGAACCCTTCACCACCACCCATTCTCCTATCTTATCCAGCTGGCTTTTGCGTAGGGCTTGACGCCAAACTCTCATTCTTCCCTTCCTTCCATCTGTTTGGCCTCCATCGCATCTGTTTGGCTTCAGCCTACGCAAATCCTCTACACGAGTAGCCTCGAGTCGGCCCCTTCCGACGCAGCCCGATTGGACCCCCGCAAAACGAGGCTACTTAAACCGGACCCCCCCTCCCCAGCCTTCACTTCATCTGTCCCCATCTCCTCTCATCGCTCCCAACCCTCTCCATCACACCGACCGGTACCTAGCAAATATGACTTGTCCTTTTGCAAAGTTCGCCACGCTCCTCCCTGCCGCTCCGTCCGCTTCGGATGTCAAAGCATATCACTCCTACCACCACCATCACTCGTCTGCAACCAAGACTGCATCGATCAAAGTCACCATGACGCTGTCGGAAGCACTTAAGGTGGGGACAGCCCAGTCGCACCGTGCTGTCGAGAAGAGCAAGGGCGTCTCGATGCTGCTCCACTCCCTCAGCTCTTCCTCCCCTTCTTCGGCGGGCGAACAAGAAGCGCTCCATTTCGACAGACTCGACTATGTCAAATTCAACATCGTCCTCACCTACATCTACATTGCGCTCGAAGCGGCCATGCACCACGCCAGCTCTGACCCTCTTCTCGTGCCACTCTTTCAAGACAAAGATCTCGTGCCGTTGCTCGCGAGGACGAGCGCGTTGTTGCGCGATATCGATGCGCACCTCGCCACCATTCACCTCCACACTGGAGCAACGCTGGCGGACCTCTCTCAGGATGCGGGTGAGACATACGCGGTCGCTTCCACCTCCGTCACAGGTGATGAGGATGTGGAAGATCCCACCGCCCGCTCTCGGCTGCTCCAGCTCGTTCAACAAGCCCTTTCTCCAGCATTGGAGTTGGCATCAGCCCCGGCTAAACTCGGCGCGATTACAGCAGACCATGTTGCGCTGCTGAGCCCAGCCCAGATCCGCTCTACACTCACATACGTCGACGCACTCCTCACCCTCTCGACCACTGCATCGCGACGCGGGCTGCTGATCGCACATGCGTACACGCGCTATCTCGGCGACCTCAGCGGCGGACAGCACATCGTGCGCAGAACTTCCAAGCGTTTCCCCATCGACCCCTCCCTGTCTGACACCCCCGGGGCAGGGTTCGAGTTCTACAACTTCGCCGCCGATGCAGCGGCGCTCAAGGCGCGTTTCCGTACCGCGATGGAGGCCGGGTTGACGCTGTTCGTCGACTCACGTTCCCACGTACAGGTCGTGAAAGCGGTGGTGCAAGAGGCGAATAAGGCATTCGATCTGAATACGCAGGTGTTCGAGGCTCTCCTCCCCGCGAATTTGCGCATGCAGCCGCAACCAGAAATGCAAGAGAAAGAGGGAAAGTTGAAAGTGGAACGCGGAGAGAGGGAAATCATCGTGCTCGTGGCGCTGCTGCTGGCAGCGGCGGTCATGTGCGGGGGTGGGATGGCGTGGTCGCTTCCCCTGCGGGCGTAACTTTGTGCATGCAATCCGCCAATGCAAACTTAATTTCAACTTCATCTGTGACGATCAGCGTCGTGGCTGACTGCGTGCAAATGCCAATGTCGGTCATGAGATCTTTATTCAATCTTCTCCCGCATCGATGATGTTGTGCGGTTGAACACCCAAAGCGCCACAGACAGTGCGTTGCATGAAACCGGTACAAGATTATCGGAACCCTAAGTGTGGATACGTAGAATACAGTGTAAACAATCTGCCTCTTCTTAGGCTTGTGAAATGATCAACGACGCTCCTCTCCTCCTCCTAGGGCTTGCAGATTGCTTGTGAAACGTCTCGTCCATTACCAACTTGTCCAAGTTCGGCAGATCCTCTTTCTCCCTCGCCGCAACTCCGATGTTCGTCACGTCGCCCAATGGCGTGATTGCTCTTCCAATATCGACAGCAGGTAATTCGAGTGCACTCGCTAACGGCGAAGGAGAAGGAGACGGCAAACCCAAGGTGTTGGCGGCGTTGCTCTCAGAAATGCTGACTTTGGCCCGTCTCTTCCTCTCCCTCAGCGGGGCGGGGAGGGATCGACCCATTCCCAACCCAAATCCCAATACCAGTCCCGAGCTCAGACTGTCCTTGTCACTCGCATCGTCGCTGACCCTCGGCTTCCGCGCCCCGTCCCCCAGCCCCAAGCCTGTCCGTGCCGCCGCCTGTGCCACTCTCGCCCTCGGCGAGCTCGACACGTCCCACGCCGACAACGAGCTCCTCAACCTCGGACTCGCCTCGCGTACATCAAACGTCTGGCTCGCCGTCGGCCTCAGCGACGGCCGCCTTGCGTCCAAACTCGCCCGAGAAGATACGTGTTCAATGTGGCTCAACCAGTCGCAACTTCGCCCTGTCGGGTCGACAGCGCGAAGCTGGTCAAAAGTGTTGATCATCTGTTCCGGCGGTAGGATGCGCTCCACCACCAACAGTGGCGACGAGTTGGTCGACCGGATGACTTCTTCGCTCTGCGACAAGTCTCCGCTCGCGATCGCTGGCAGCCGTGTATGCACCTCTTCCACCGCTTCAGAGACGAGCAGCTTGGGCGAGCGGACCTGAGTGGGACTCACCAGCTCGTAGCTGAACTCGCAATCCTGTGGGGCGATACGCACCGCACTGTCTTGCGAAGTCATGCTAATTACCGACTCTTCCCGCGGAACGTCGAGAGACTGCTTCGCGCCTGACTTGCCTCGCCGAGATCCGAACGCATGTCGGGTGAGGCTGAGCAGCGACGATTTCCTCGACACGCCCTTCTGCTTGTCCTGTTCAGGTCTCTGCTTTGAAGAGGATCCGGGGGTTGAGACATCGAAACTAGCTCTCGGTTCTGCACATGTTTGTGGCCTTGGACCAGCATCGTCACGCTTCGCCTGGTTGTTGGATGCATTGAGGAACGATTTGATGCTCGTAAAAGTCGTTGACGACCTCGACTGCGATCTGCTGTGACCCTGGGCACCCAAGCTGCAGGCACTCTGTTCGTTCTCCACAGCCGAAAGTCCGGGACCAGCCGATTGTTCCACCTTGGGCATTGACTCTGATGGCGTGAAGTCGTCTCGCCAAGCCATGATTCGAGCAGAGCCAAGTCTGAGCAACGAAAGAGACCGACGGTGCCTTCCAGCAGCCGCTTTGCCTGCAGACGCGCATTCTTCCGTCTCCCTATCTCCGGACGGATCTTTCAAGGCCTGCTCGAGCTGCAGAGATGTCCGCAGTGTTGGCCGTGCTGTTTGTGATCCTGCAGTGCTGTCTCTGATAAGGCTGCCTGGCGTCGATACATCGTTGGTCTCGGTGCCATCAGAATGCAGCATGCGTCCTACCGAAAGACTGCTGTATTGTTGAAGAGAGGTGCGGCCTGCCGAAGACGTGAGAGAGGAAGACGCATTGGAGATGGAACGAATATGCATGCGTGTTCTGTGCGGATTCTTGGCTGCCGACGGTGGATATTGCGAAGCTGAAGATGAAGACGAACCAGCCGTGCTGGGACGCTGCGAGTAGGCAGTCAAGGCGCTGGGCTCTGCAGTGAGGTGGTCTCCGTGGCTGACTTCAGACAGATTCGCCCTGTTGCGACTTGGCGGACGAAAGACGTGGTCGATAGATTTACGCTGTATATCGAGGGAGCGCCGCAAGCCGAACGGAATGCTGATTGAAGATGAGTTTCTCTTGCGCGAAGCTTTCGGCATGATGTCTTGAGCAACAAAGGCAGCACTCTGATCTAGGCTCGGAAAGACAGGAGAGTCAGCTGAGCTAGGTGGGGTCCGGAAGCCGGGCAAATTGCTCAAGAGGGGTCGCTGTGAGGTCCTGTTCTGTGCGCGAATCACGAGCGAGGGTGCGCATGCCGTTTCGGCATGCACCTTGATGGTACGTGACAATGCTTCGAGCCAGCTTCTCAACAGTTCTTGTGAGGAGGCCCGAATGTATAGACGCTGCGGTGCATCACCGAGGGGAAAATCTGGCGTGCTGATGGCTGGCGCCATGCTCGTGATTGAGCTCGAGGAGTGCGCTGCGCATGTCGTTGAGGTCGAGGTTGAGATCATGGGGCCTGGCGTCGCCTTTGAGCCTGGCTTGACAGTATTGTGCCCAGCCAAAGAGATCTTGTTGTAGAGTTTACGGGAGCCAAGAGCGAGCTTGGACCAGGTCTTGCTGCGGTTGGCATGAGTGTTCGTGGAGGCCGTGCGAGGAATCGAATCTGCAGGAACTTGTGTTTGGAAGCTTGGTCGAGCGTTGGAAATAGCACGCGGCCGAGGCTGGTCTAGACTAGAGTCTGCGAGGTTGTCGGCAACCCCATCGAAACTTGACGTTGATTTTGTGCGAAAGACTCGAGACGTCTTGGTAGACTCGATTGGCGTTGTGCTGAGAACGAGTTGATGAACATTTGTGTTGGACGAGGCTGATTGTTGGACGCAGATGAAGCGGCAGACATCGACAGAAAGGCATGGGCTGTCTGGGTGGACCATGGCAGAGTCGCGATCTTTGTAGACGAGAAGCTTGCCATCTTCCAAGCTGCACCATCTCTCCGACCATCCTGTGCTGGTGATGGTGGCATGCAATTTATCGTAAAGACTGGCTTGTTTGAGATTCAGGTGGCCTTCAAATCGTGGCAGACGCGGCTGGCCCGTTGCGAGGGACATGATGTAGAAGGCGACCTCAGGCGGTAGCAGTTCAAAGCAGAAACTGAAGATGGCGAGGAGAGGGAGGAAGAGGCTCGACTGACTGCGAGACTAAAGATCTGTCTGAAGCATTGTGTTTAAGAAGCAACATACGACAATCGGCTAGTATGGCCTTGGACGAAAGTTGCGGGATATGACGCTGCGGCGGAAAGGGAAGAGGGTGGTTTAGCGCGTTGCTGAGGTCGGATAGAGGTCTTGGACGCGTTGCGATGACGAAGACTTGGCAGCCGACTGACAATAACGAGCGGATCGTGTGCGTGCTCTGTCGGTAGGGCCGAGGTGATCAGGTCTGGTGATAGGGAAAGGAGAGGATGGACCGCTAGAGGCAAAGCACATCTGTTCCTCAGGTTGAGCTGTTCATGGAACGGGACGGGTCAACCAACTGCATAAAATGAATGAGTAATGAACTTATTGCAGCTGTCACCTTCACCTTCGCTGAAATCACATTTGCCAACCCAACCTAATTCCCGAGCCATGCCGTTCATGCCATATTCATCCGCAGCCAGCTAGACCAACGCAGACTTGCTTCTTGTAAAGAAATGATATCGGAACGTTCGTCCAAGGCAAGAGATCAGCCGAACATGCATCTGCAAAGTTGCACTGAGCAAAAGGTGCTGCACGCAGCGGAGAATTGCAAATGAAACCAAAAACAAACCCAAAAAAAAAAAAAAAAAAAAAAAAAAAAAAAAAGGTGATGGTCTCGGCTAAGTCCTCCGGAGATGCTCAGGCCGCATGTGACAGCCGCGTCGGCTCGTGTGCTTCCCACCGCGATCGACTGTGATGCATCTGCCATGACACCGCTGCACACTTAGCCTTGTTGTGCCGCAAACAAATCTAGCACGCACGCCACAAACAAGACCACATGCTACCGTATCGGAACTGCATCCGTACACTGCCTCATCCTTTCCCTCCCCCAAAAAGAGCTTTCGATTGCTCCCATGCAGCCTACTCACGACGGCATAATTGAGCTCTCGTATAGCTGTGCGTTACCAAGGAATTTCGTTCTTCAGATGCCGTGACATGCATCAAAGAACAGAGAGAAAAGACGCGTGGTGCACGGCTGAGCTGTCAAATCCGCGCCCTCTCTGCACTGCGCCTTCCCGTATCTCAACTCCGATGGACCCCTGCTGCATACTCTCCTCTCAACCTTGTTCTGTGGTCTTTGTCAACGATGATTACGGGTAGCGATCTAGTTATCGACAGTGTGTACAGTACGTCTCGCCTTACTCACTGATCCCCCGTCTTCGATTCCATTTTCTTTCTCGCCATCTCATCCAACTTGCCATCTGCAAAGTCGAACACGAGCTTAACCACCTTCTTCCTATGTTCCTTGATCTTTTTCCTCCACGTCTCTGAGCCTTTGTTCATCATCTGGGTCACTCGCTCCTTGTTCTCCTTGCCCAACCTTTCCGCTTGCTCGAGCTCCCACCTTTGCTCGCTCTCCTTGGCCTTTGTCTGCAACTTCTGCACATAGTTAACCGACCGCCTGACTAGATCGTGCAGTACCTTGTCCACCTTCATGCCGGAGTCGAGCGCAGACCGGAGCAGTTCCTGTGCGGCAAGGTAGCGGCGCATTCGCGTGAGCGTAAGGAAGCGAGTAGCGACGCTGTGGCTGTTCTTCCGATCGATTGGTCGATCGACCAGAGAAAAGTTGTGCTGTCCGGACTGCGCTGCTTCGATGATGTTGGAGATGGTCTCGTCAATCTCGTGCCCGTTCTCCGTCAGCTCTCGGATCTCCCGGCGGGCAGCGGCCGAATTGCCAGCTCGTACGTAGCCTCGAATCAGGGCTGTATGAATGCGTAGCGTGGGCTGGAAGCCAGTCACCTCCTTGGCGTTACGCTTGAGCTGCTGCGCTTCGTCTAGCTTTCCCGCCGCAGTGAGTCCTTCGATGAGCGGGGCAACGTGCATCATCGTCGGCCTGACACCGTGCTTCAGCATGGCATGATACACCTTTTGCGCTGCTTCGTAGTCTCTTCGCACGACAGCATAAACCCGCATGCGCAAAGCGTATGCTTCTGGTGAGAGCGGCTGGCTTAAGTCGTGGTCCAGCGCAGAAGCATCGCTGCTGTCGGTGTGCTGTATTGGCAAGCCGACAAGCATGGAGGATGAGTCCTTGATCAGCCAGTCCCTCAGTTCATCCTTCGTTGTAGAGCGGCGATTGCCGATCTTGGTATTAGCCTGATTGGTGGCACTGCCCTTTGAATCACCTTGATCCGAATGGGGGATATTGCGTTCCGAGTCAGTCGAGTGCCGAGACGCCAACAAGATCCTTTCAGGCGCACCAAGACGCCGCAGCGAGTCTGACAAGTCTTGCAGACGTTGATTGCGCTCACTGCTGCCGTTGTTGTTGTCTAGAAGCAATCGGCGGAGGACGCGGATCGACTCGAGCGCATCTGCATCGATAGTCGAGAAGATGAGCCGTGATAATCCGCCCAAGATTTGGCGATCGATCGGATGGCCCTGCTCCAAAAGATAGACGATCAATCTTCGAGCGCCATCTGCGGACAAGAGGGCGGAGAAGCATTCGAGCAAAATGCGATAGTGAAGGCTTGTTGCGGATATTGTAATACCTGCCGCAGTCGGAATGCCAAGATCGATCATCGGATAGGTTTTAGTTTCGGCACTGCCGAAGTATGGAACTTTGAGCACGTGAGTAGCAAATGCCATGGCTAAGACTGGATGCCCTGCGTTCAGATAGGCTCGCATGACGCCTGCTGAGGCTTGTTGCAGTGATTTCTCGTTCCAGACATTCAGATCGGGACCCTCCACTGTCGTTAACGCGAGTCGGAAGAACGCCAACGCCTCCTCGTGCCTGCCAAGTCGACCAAACATCCGCACCAAGATGGCATAGGTGTGAGCGTTTGGCCGTGGGCTGGGACCATTGATGATCATCACACGGTCAGCCTCTCCTTGAATCGAATCGGACAGCGTGAACTTGTCGATGGAGGGAATTCGAAAGATGCGGAGCACCATTAGAACGCCGTCCAGATCCAACTCATCCGAGAGCATGATCAAAAGCTGGTTCACCACATGGAGCGTTGGGCTCTGAATGATCTTTGCGTCGCGCTTGAGCATAGCAGCAAGAGTAGGCCGGAAGGATTGAAAGCCGCGAAGAATAGTGAGCCATACCTGAGCATCAACCTTGTGCCCATGCTGAATCATTGCTTCGAGCACTTCATTGACCTGACTGACATCCTGTCGGCGCACGTGTGTTCGAAGCAGCAAGTCAAATGTCTTGCGAGGCACTGGCACACCTGCTTGACTGAAGGAGTCCCAATACCGTGTGACATCAACGTTGGGGGATTGTGCAATCAGAGCTCGCAAACGAAGGTGAAGGAGCTCGGCATCGGCCTTGCCGCCATGGTGCAATTCGGCGATGTCGCAGATCCTTAGAATCGCAGCGTATCTTCTTGCGATGCCTAAGCCTGCTGCTATGGCGTGGAAGCAAGCCATGGGAAGCACTCCGATCTCCTCATGGACAAAGTCAAGGAAAGCCATGAGTCGGTCCACCGAATCTGCAGCATCCAGCCTGACGTAAGTCTGAGCAACCTTTCCAGCTAGGTATAGTGCAGCTTCTCGATCTTCGGAGCGGATTAAAGGATGACGTGGGTTGGCCCAAATCAATTCTCTAGCCTGGCGCAAGGCTTCCATCAGCATTTCGCTGCGATCAGGGTCGGAGTCGCTTTGAGAGATGTCGTCCAAGCTGTCGAGTATGAGGAAGAGTTCGTGTTGGAGGGGATAGTCATCTGGTACCGTTAGGGTCAATTTCGAGTCTGGAAGCCATGCTAGAGACTCTCTGATCTCATCTTTGTATAATGCTGGAGCATCCTCGGGTAGTTGTCGCCGTCTTATAGGAGGACTGTATCTGTTGAAGTCCATTTCGATTCTCCATTGAGTGCGAGGGAACTTGCGCCGCCAGTCGTTCGATATTGGTGGAGAGGATCTGGACCTGTATTGGGGTTGATCCTGATGCGGGATTTGGCGTTTGCGGACAGCGAACTGATTTTGGTGCCAGATGAGCTGAGGAGCGTCATTTCGGCTAGTTGAGGAGTCAGCATCGTTCGTGGGAGTGGCGGCAGAAGCATGGGTGGAATAGCTGCGGCAAAGTCCGAACGAATTATGCGAGGGACACCCGGCCTGCTGTTGATCCGTCGTCGCGATGATCTTGGTTTCCGTCCTGTGCGAACAAACCAAGCCCTTAGGGGCAGATGAAGGCCCAGGTGTGGAAGTCACTGCCGTACGTGCAAGGCTGCTTTCGATAGCTGGGCACAGAAAAGACGGAATCGCAGCGTCCAATGCCATTCCATGAAATATCAGCCCTGCTTGTGGTCTCGAACGCAGCGCTCCCCGGTACGCCTGTGCGGTGACCCGCGGACCGCCGATCATCCCGGTCCCGGCTACCGCTTAGCGATTGTCGCGGCCATGCAGCGTGTGCGGTAGCTACCCTTTTGAGGCACGTAAGGGATGGCGTTGACTCTGTTCGAGGCCGATTGTCTAGGTCATGGATCGTAGATGAGCGAAAACTATGTGCAAGAGAGCTTGTGGTTCGGATGAGGTAAGAATAAAAAGAAGACTTTCGGAAGATTTGTTAGTCGCGTGCACCCCTAAGAGATTTTTGGCTCTCTTGGCTGAAAGGCCACTTCTACATCACGGGTCTCGGAAGCCAAGCGTCAAAGGGACAATTTTCGGGCATGCCACATTGAACCTCTCATTTTGTGGCTACGCCATGCTCAACATAACGTACCCTCTGAGACGTCACGACTTGCTCAGTGACGAAATGATCATCGACACAGTAGTGTGAGAAACCAAACTTATTTGGGTGGTAGTGAAAAAGGCTAGTTTACAATGGTAGAGTGGGCATCAGACTGCCGATGAATGCTTTGCTGGCCCTTGTTGGGGCATGCAATGTGAGGAATGCAAGTGAGAGCTGAATGGAGAGCGAAGGGCAAAAGATGAACAGACAGCGCACCGCGTTTAGGCATGAGCGCTCCTGGAGGCTGCTGAAGAGGGCATGGTGACTTTGCGGTAGTTGATACGCTTTGCGAAAGCACCCTTTCCGATGCGGATCACAGAGTTGCGCTGCTTGCCCGGTAATGGCGCAGGCTGATTAGGACCCTCTTGTCCTGCGAGTGGCCTCGCTCCTGCCATAGGCTTGGTGAGAAGACGACCGCGTGCCTTATTGTCACCAAGGCTCGTCATCTTTTCCTCGTCAATGCGCCTGGGACCTTCGACGGCAACCGTAGCCTTGAGCCTCAACAAGTGACCTTGCGCTATGCGGACCAATTTCTCCCTCGCTTCCATGCCTCCGTATTGAACGACCTTAGAGATATTCTGTCTTGTGATATAGTTGAAGCGGGTGTCCTCCTCCATGGTGGATAGGTCGAACTGACGGCCGGTGAGGATGTCGTCGCCGCCCCGTTTCGAAATATGGTCGAACACCTCCTTCGCAAGAGTTCGCGCCGTCATTTGCATGCGAAGATCAAAGGGGTTGTCGACAAGCTCGAGAATAGCACGGGGAGCATGGTCGCCCTTCCTGTTACCATGAAGGTGAATTCGTGTGTAGCCGCCTGGACGGTTAGCATATCGTTGCGCCAGCTCCTGAAGCTTGGGGATTGTGTCTTCCTTCGAGTAAAGTTGTCCTCCGGCGCTGTATGTTGCATTTCTTGTGCCTCTCTTCAAAAGAGTGATGATCTTTTCTGCTTCGCGAGCAGCCTCTTTTGCCTTTGCTACCGTAGTTGAAATGCGTTCATGTTGGATGAGTGACGAGACGAGGTTTCGAAGCAGGTGGTTACGATGCGAAGATGTCCTCGACAGCTTTCGGAAAGCGTGTCCCTTCATGTTGCCGTCACCGTTCCGACGAGAGAGAGCCTGTCAAGTCGATATGGTGGAGGAAGGCGCTGGTAGTGACAGAGCAAATTCTTCGAGATACATAGTCGTCGGAAATCGTGTCTGTTTCTTCTCAAAGAGGGCCAACAGTGTTCTCGGTCGAGAGAGCAGCATCTTTTTCTGGCTGGCTTGAACGGAAGCGCCTCAATTCGGCTTCTTGTCTCTTGATCCGCTGACCAATGTGGAATTCATTGATTTGCAGATCACGATTCTTACCCACTAAATTTTGCCCGATCAGCATCGGTTTTTCCACTTGTGCGATATTGGAATGGCTGCTTCGTGTATGGCTGAACTGGGTCGAAATTCGTCCCGATCATTTTCGACTAAGCTGAGATCGACGGTGCTCGAAGCACACAGACAAGGCGGCCGTCACTGCCGATGCTCTGAGCGCTGCTGCTGCTGCTGATTGGAATATTGGCAATTTTTGGATTCTCATCGCCATCGCAATCTGTTCTCATCATCATCGTACATCACCATCACTCATTCCACCCTTCTCCTCGTTTTCGTTTGGACATACTACCCACACAAACACCTAGTCACAATGGTTGCCGCTCTCCGATCTGCTGCCGCCTCGCTCGTCCGAGCCCGTGCTCCTCTTGCGATTGCCCGCCAAGCCGCCCCAGTGGCCCGCGCTGCCGTTGTCGCTCCTCGCTTCGCACCCGTCCGCTTCTACGCTGCTTCCGCAGGCCTCTCCAAGTCTGACATCGAATCCAGGATCGTCGACGTCCTCAAGACCTTCGAGAAGGTCGACCCTGCCAAGGTGCGTTTTCTCCGATAAGAAGCCGCAAAGCGCTGTCTTCTTGGCGTGGTGCTCAGGTTGCAGAGCCCACTCGATGTGTTCAACTACAGCCACGCCAGGGCTCACAAGCGCTACAGACATCAACAGACAAAGTGTAGTGTACTGATATCTTCAATTTACCAATCTCCCATTCGACTCATTCCCTAATACAGGTTTCGACCTCTTCCAAGTTCGTCGAAGACCTTGGTTTGGATTCGCTCGACGCTGTTGAGGTTGTCATGGCTATTGAGGAGGAGTTCTCCATCGAGATCCCCGACGAGGAGGCCGACAACATCACCACCGTTCAACAAGCCATTGACTATATTGCCAAGTCGCCCGAGGGTAAGTCTGGCTCAACTCAATCCTGCTTTCCCTGAACATCCCACGCTGACCTCATTCAACTTGTCTTGCTTTCTCACACCGCTAACAGCCAACTAACATATGAAAACGCACACCGCCTACCTTCAAATTCAGCTCATGATCTAGCAAATACATCGCTGTTGGCACTACAGATATCGTGGAAAACAGCGGAACCTGAGCCATCAGCCTGTCGTAACACTAGCTCGTGATCCTGCAAATCAAATATACATCGCTTCCATCTCAACGTCTCATCTCATTGCTATGCGATCACAAATGGTCTCGATTCAGCACAGGCTTCTAGTGGATAAGGATAAGGTTTTATTGCAGAGACAGCATGGATTAGAAGCCGAAGCTGCTAAAGTCGAACTCCTGTGCTCCCTGTTGGCTGTTGCTCGCTGCGGCGCTCTTGAAGATGCTGATTCCCTGCTTCTTGGGCTCAGCCGTCTCCTCTTTTGCTGCGCTTGCCTTTGCTATGCCGTTCACTCCGTTCATCTCTGCGGGCTCAGCTGTGAGAGTCGTCGTTCTCGCCCCGGCCGTCTCCACGTCAATAGACTGCGATTTTGAGAGGACTGAGTCGGTTGTTTCGCTCTCATTGTGGCCTGCAGCGCCGAGGTCGAGGTCGTTGATGATGCTCAACCTTCTTCGCAACAAGCTGCTTCCACGTCGAATGAATGTCGGGCTGCTCGGAGGCGACAAAGTGCTCTGCGATGTCCTTCGCTGCAAACTCGTTGGTCGAGATGAGATACCATCGACTTGCGCGCCAGAAACACTCGCAGTTGACAGTCGCAGCTCGCTGAAGGCATCCGTGCTCTCCGCCAACACGGCTTCGTCTACGCGCGACAATGTGTGAAGATCGTGCTTTGAAACACGATGGAAGTGTGTCGTCGCACTTGATACCGATGCCGGCTCAAATTGCCAGTTACGCAGCAGACTGAGTCCGATGGCATCGCATCCCATACGGCAAAGAGCTCTGTTTGTGTTGAGAACAAAGTCAAATACCTTCTTCTCAGGGATGTCATATAGACCCTTGATTGTTTGCAGCGACTTCGAACGCAGCTGCTGGAAGAGTAACGCTAACGCTGGATCGTTGTAGCTGTCCTTGCGGCAAGTGGCATTGGGACCTAACAAGTTCGCGACGCTCTCATCGGCCAGCAAGTCCCGGAGCGGCGTAACGATGATACGAACCGCAAGATCACGGCGCTTCAGCATCCAGAATGCCCAGCTGCCCATCCAGCGATCGCCGCGCTCAAATGCCAGCGGAAGTACGCGAGTCCGTAGTAAGTCTGAAAAGACAGGACCGTCATCTCCACCCTCTTTGATTCTGGCCAGGGCAATAGCAAGCGACAGATCATCCAGGTTCCGAACGCAAACGTTGACTGCATCCCGCAAGCTTTCGCCGAGCATGAAGAACGAGGCAGCAAATTTGTACCGTCGCTGACTCAAGAGGGCGAAAGCATTCTTCTGAGCCGCCGTCTTCCAGCGCTCCTCGTCAAAGTCATGCGACAAGAACTGCAGCATCTTCTTCTGCTCCGGATGCCACGCAGCTTGACGCCACAGCCCTTGCACGACCTTGCGTTTGCCCAGAGCAAAGTAGAGCAAGGAGCACTTTACAGGGTCACGATCCTCACTCGACATGAACTGGGCTCTTGCAACCGTTTCGGCCTGCGTGCGCAACGCTTGTGGGTTCTTGAGCCAAGCAAACAAACCTGTCGATCGAGCCGCTGACCAGTCAAGCTTGCTGGGATAGGCTGATTCCACCGCCGATAGCAGCGTCTCCTGGTTCTCACTGTGAAGTGCCCACAGGAAGTCGCGGTAGCCAAGACACTCCGGGGCAATCTCCGTCAGAGTTGTCTTTCCGGTGCCATTGACCAATTGCCGCATGGCAAGCATGTATCGGAGACCCGAAGCATCCATGCTCCTGTGTTCTCGCATGGCCTCGCCTATAGTCCTGAGCAATGTCACGAGTTGGCGTAGATCGGACGCCGAAAGATATGGAGGTTTGATCAGCTCAAGATGTTGGACAAGCTTGTCAATCCGATCGTTCGAGAATATGTCAGCTTCAGCTGACGCATCTGCCTCCTCCGGCTCGTCGAAAATGCTTCTGTTCGTACTCGTCCGCAAGGAACGCTTGTTCGCTGGCTGAGCGTTGTCCGTGTCAGAGTCCTCCCGAAGAACAACGTGCAAAGGGACATCTTGGTACGACCAGGTATCTGCAACATCTTGAGGGCTGCATCTCTGTGCTGCCTCCTCCAGGTTGCAGATGATAGCTCGAGCTAGACTCATCTTTCCCCATACTGCGCATTGGTGCAGGAAGGATGGGTGATACTGAACCACGGGGCCACCGACCTGTGCAATCAGCTCGGCCAGGTGCACATCCTTTGATTGGGAGCTATCTTCCGAACCTGGCTGGACAAGTGGGCCATAGAGATACAGCACTGAGCCAGAAGCTACAGCAATTTGTTCGCTTCCCAGCCAGCAAGCTGCACGAATAGAACTTGGAGTGCAGGTAGACAGTTCGAGGCGCGTCAGATGGACCCATTGCGGGCCTGCTTGCGTGGCTGAGGCTCGCCCAGGTGCGATGACATCGACGCGGTGTTCGAACACTATCGCCAACGCGTTAATTGAGAGTGAGGACGGAGACCAGTCTAGCGAAATGACCGTTTCTTCAGCATCAAGTGACTGCCTATGTTCCTCACCAGAGTTGAAGGAGGCAGTCTTCGAATTGAGAATGACTAGAGTCTGGCGGCCAGCTTCGTCACGGAAGACAACGGCAACAAGACCGTTCGCACCGGAACGCACGATCTGCGGCAATCCGGACGATTCGCGGAAAGAGGCCATTACTTCCCAACGGAGCTCGGCGGAAGGGCTACCTGTAGCCTTTCGTACTTCGACAAGACCCAAAGTATCGCCTGTGACTATGCTCAGATCGGTGCCCGGCTTGATCGAAGAGCATGACGTCGAGTCCACAGAAAGCAATTGCCGATCCTTATCGGTCCACAATTGGCATGGTCGCGACGAGGTCAGACGCAGCTCATGCTGTGAGTCGATGATCCAGGACTGCACGCAACCCGACTTGGTCACAGCAAGAAGGACGTCGGTACCGTTGAGCAAGCGGAGAGCCATGTGCTGGATCTCCTGGTCGAGTTCGAAGCCAACCTCTGCTCCATCAAGTGCTCTCTGGAGTATGCCAACCCCTTCTGCAGACAGACTCGCTATAAGCGAAGCATCCCATGACATCGTAGATAGCAAGGAAGCACGGAGCGCATCTTTGTAATGAAGCTGGCCTGCATGCCGAGCGGCCGAATCGTCAATCGCCCAGATGATTGACTTTTGAGCAGCAGAGCTCAGCAAAGTTGTTCCATCTCCTGACCTGTACAAGGTATTGATGCGGCTGACATGCCTGCATGGAAGGCTAGTGGATGCTTTTGTTGAGGCTGGAGGGCCACAGGGATGGCAAGAGTCTAACTCTACTCCCGCGCCACGACCATCGAAAAAGGTAGATGGGTTGATCGTGTAGGTGAGAGCAGCGCCACTGGTGTATTGTACACGCAGCATGAGCATGGGTGCGGTGCTCGGAGCATCCCGAGGAACATGGAGTGGTAAAGGCTTGACAGCGCAGATCGTGTCATCGGTCTCGGGAAAGGAGAAAGGTACGCGCAAGACGGTCAGCGCTTGCAGCAAGGTGGGAGGCCGGCGATCGATGTTGGCAACAGCGGTCACGTTGATGATTCCTTCATGCTCGAAGGACAGGAACATGTCCGGCGTCTCGTTGATCAAATGCTCGAGTCTTCGAAGCCTTGTCTGTTTGAGGTCCATGTCGAGCTCCACAGCATGGCCGTTGAGCTGAGTTGAGCTTCCAACTCCAAGTTCAGCCATCTGAATCTCCCGTTGGAGGATGCTAATGTTGGTTCGCAAGGCTGAGCACACTACATAAGGATCGAGATAGAAGACCTCTGGAGCTTGATGGCTCTTTGTGGACGAACTTGGAGAGCGAGGACTGTCGACGCTGCACCAAAGACGCAATTGGGTTGGCTCATCGATAACAGGAGCCCAGATTCGAGCTGCACCGTCTGTGGCGTAGGAGACCAAGACGTCAGCTTGACTGTTAGTTTCTGGAGGCTGCCTCCATGCGAGCTTGGCCACAGGACGCGCATGATATAGACGTTGCTGTAGGACAGGGGGCTTGCTCGATCTAGGCTGATACTGCCACAGGAGAATGTTTTGGCCGCCCTGAGCAGCAGCTGCGATGCTTGTAGCATCCGGCGAGAATTTGGCAATGCTGATGGGTGCAGGGACGCGCTTTGTCCAAAAGCGCCTCCATATTGGAATGTCGGAAGAGTCGAGGCGCCAGAGTGCAAGGCTGGTTGTGGTGCCAGTCAAAAGTTGACCACTAACAATGTCGAGAGTAGTGACGATGCCATCGTTGATGGTCAGTGTTGAATGAACTCTCCATTTGCGAGAGGACGTTGGGGAGGTCGCGGGAGCATACCAGACAGCTATGCGATGGTCCATTGCAGCAGCGAGGAGGATGTGTGCAGAGTCTGCCGACAGGCCGACGGTGGTGCAGGTGACGCATCGGTCGGTGTTCTGAGAACCCGAAAACGCATCCCAGAATGGAAGTGCTTGGTCGAAGCGGTGATCTCGAGACAGTACACAGACCTGGTCGAAGCTAGCCTGAACAATGATGCTATCCCTGGCTTCTCGCCCTGCCAGATAGCTGACATTGTCACGGTGCGTATTGGCGTGGCTAACGAGTTCCGGCAGAGCATGTGGAAGCTGAGTGCTCCCAAGCACGACTTGGGTGGGTCGCGAATATACCGACAGAGGCTGTGTAGCCGTCATTGTGCCTAGCCGTGGCCAAAGGTCCCGACTCGGTGGATCAAGACCACAGGCAGTGTTCGTGCTTGCTGGTCATTACTTCATTGTAGATTCGCAGAGATCGGATTCAGACTACAATAGAAAGCTGTTACCTGACCGTCCGACGATTGGCTCTGTAGGTCTGGCAGGTTGGTGTGGAAGGATGGTCAGGAAGATGTGCCAGGCATCTATAGTGTTTAGGAGGACGATGGCAAGATCAACTCAGAATGTGGAGTTGGCTAATCCGGGTTTCAGGGTCGTGTGTTGGTTGTGTGCAACTGCAACAGAACCGTGCGAGCATCCCATGCTTGATTTTTCGCAACTTTGTTAAATTAAGTTGCTGCCTGCTCTAACTTGCCTTCCTCCTCATTTCTGAGAGTGGCCAAGTGTGACTTGTGTGTGTGAGTGTTGGATTCTGCGCAGCTGCACGTCACTGAGTCCTAAATTTTTGGGCAACTCACTTCCGCAACCTTAGCTGCGCAGCTCTTTCAACAACGGCGATCCGAGCACTGCTACTTTCACGAAGCTACTCTCAACATTGGGTCCTCTCTCTTGCCTTCGGACAGCCCGCCACAGGCAGAGCTACATATCAACACACTCTCGTTCAGTGAATAGCTCAATCAGACAAGGTGCTTGTCGGCAGTTGACGGAGCGGTCAGGTGCAGCAGACTGCATTCGTCCACTTCATTTCGCGCTAGGGCAGAACCACAGGCCCTTTGTTCCCATGCTTACTCGGCACCTCATCTTCCTGTCGCAACTCATTTCGCCTGCTTCCTCCAACAAGGACAGTCAAGTCTCCAATCAGCAACCCGCGGATCTCTTCTACCTGAACTTTTGTAGCCAGATTACGGTCGCATCTCCTCATCATTCGTCCTTTTCTCGACTGAGCCACTGGCTACATTCGCATACACATGGCATCTCCGACCCTTCGCCTTTACAAGGCGGATGTTGTCCATCTCAAGAACGGCAGAGATGAAGAGCACAAGGTCGGCATGGTCTCTCGATGCTACCAGGACGAGATGGACGCTGACCCCAAGTCGTTCGCCAAGGAAGGCCTGGACCGAGCCCTAAAGGAGAACGAATATGGCGTGCTCTGGTATCCCTCCGGCGAGAGACAGATTGTCTCCTCCAACGATCTCATTCTCATCGATCGGGTCTTCTCCGTCGGCTCCAACTGCAAGCGTACACTCGGCGCTGCTGCTTCAGGTGTCGTAGTTTCCACGTCCAACGTGCTCAAGCTCCAACATCTCTTCAGCAGGGAAGAGATTGAACATACAGTGCCCGCAGACGATGTCGTCAAGAGCATTTTCCTCAATCATGGCGATCTCGTCATCGCCAATGACTGGATCGGTGAAATTGATGGCGTCGTTGAGGAAGCTATGGTCGGGAATCCCAACAACGATCGGCTCATCCGTGTCTGCGAGATGGGGGGCCGTCTTCTGCTCGGAAAAATCCCCAAAGAACACATGCTCGAGAACGAAATCGGTATCAACCTCCTGCAGCTCGGCATTTCCGAAGCGTCCATTGTCGATATCAAGCAGACTGTCCTTTATGTTAATTGGCTTGCCCTGAACCAGAAGCTCACTCCCGAGGAGCAAGCAAAGCGACCCAAGCCACCAGCACTTTGGACCCACTATAGCAAATTGACCCTCGTCAAATCCTTTGCCGAGCGCAATCACGAGATCGGAGACCGCGTCGTCTTCAAGACCCCCGAGCTCAAACAGAAGTATGGCGCCAAGGTCACCTACCATGGCGCAGAGCGAGTCCCAGTCGATGTTATGTTGATCATAGAAACCAAGACCGAGCTCGAGGTCTTGTGGCAGGACGGCTCTCGCACCAAGGAGATGGCAGCCGACATGGTGCCGCATGTCAACCTTGATGAGCACGAGGCCTGGCCGGGTGACTGGATCAATTGGAAGTCTGACGAGCTTGGCAGAGTGCCTCGAGTCGTTCAAAGCATGGACCTGATGGAGCGTACCGCTGAGGTGCGAAAGCCCTTGTCGGATCCTGCCGAGATTGAACTGGTGCCTTCGCTGGAAATCGATGTGTATGGCGCCGACCACAGCGTCTTCAGCCTGCACAGGGGCGACTCGGTCATGATCTCTCAGCGACCCACTGGTTGGGCTGGACCTTTCATCCCCACTGTGGGCGACCCACGTCCGGACTACACCGACCTCAAGATGCAGGACGACCTCATGAACGCCGAGATGACCATCGTTGCCAGGCACGGTCATGATGCCACCAAGAAACCTAAGGCCGGTGCAGAAGCTACCGAGATCGACTGGTACGGCACTGTGGAGGACATGTTGCTCGATGGAACGTGCCTCGTTCGCCTTCCTTGTGGCAAGACGGTGGTCGAGAAACTCGAGAAGCTTCAGATTCTGTCCGACTCGACCTACTCGTTGCATGAGCATGAGCACTTCGAAGAAGTCGCCGCCAACGATCCCTGGGGCCAAAACCCGCTTGACTACGACGATGACATGTACGATGACGACGACAACGACGATACGGACGCCGGGCCGTGGATGGGCCAGGATGGAGCGGTGATCCCGAGTAATGCGCGCGACGATTGGGAAGACATGTCCGAGGGCACACCTGAAGTCTCGACGGTTCATCTGCCAGAGGCTGCGCCCGAGGTGGCCGAGATCCATCTTGACGAGGCGGATATCGCGGCTGTCGACGCCATGTTGACAGATCCCGAGGCTGAAAAGGTCACCGACGTTGCAACGTCCGCACCCGCACCTGCGGCGGAGAACAAAGATGCTGAGGCAAGCACCTCCAGCGCGCCCGTGGAGCTCGCGAGCGCCAGCAGCCATGCGGATTGGAACCAGTTCGCAGTGCTCGAATCCGCACCCACGTCGCATGCGTTCTACAACAAGCCGCTTGCCAGCCAGCCCAACGCCGCGTTCTTCAAGCGACTGCAGAAGGAGATGAAGGTACTTCAGACATCGCTGCCGGAGACAATCCTGGTGCGCGCATACGAAGACCGGAGCGATCTGCTGCGGGTGCTCATCATCGGTTCGCAAGGTACTCCGTATGGAGACGCGCCATTCCTGCTCGATTTCCAGTTGACTTCGGACTTCCCCAACATGCCGCCCGTGGCGCACTTTCACTCGTGGACCAACGGCCACGGCCGCGTCTCGCCCAACCTGTACGAGGATGGCAAGGTGTGTCTGTCGATCCTGGGGACGTGGTCGGGGGTGGCTGAGGAGAACTGGACGCCGAGCAAGAGTTCGTTGCTGCAGGTGTTTGTGAGTATCCAGGCGTTGGTGTTGGTCAGGGAGCCGTACTTCACCGAGCCGGCATACGAGAAGCTGAAGGGTAAGGAGGAGAGCAGGCTGAACTCGAAGATGTATAGCGAAAAGGCGTACATCCTTAGCAGGGGTTTCGTCAAGACCGCGCTTGAGAAGAAGCCGGAAGGATTCGAGACTGAGTTGGACCTGTTCTATCTCAAGGCAGGAAACTTGAAGAAGGTCATCGAGCGCGCGGAGGGGCTCATCAAGCGCACTGGTGATGGGGAAGAGAAGAATGAAAAAGACGAGGAGAAGCAGGAGGACGCGGACGAGGTAGGTGCGGTCAAGGACATGTCCAAAGGCGGTGCGATCATGCTCGGCAGGACGCTCAAGAGCCTCAACTCTCTTCTCGAGGGCAACGCCAAGGCGAACGTGTAGTTGGAGGTGAATCTTGAAAGCACGTGTCTTTTAGCATCGTTCATCATTTGCAATGCATTAGCACATTCACCTACTATCCTCTTAACACTGCTGAGAACATCACACGCACGCAACGCACAGATCATGGTAAACCGGGGATCTTAAGGGAGAAGACAAAAGAGAGATCTAAAAACGCTGACTAACGGAACATTGCAGGGCATCTTTGTGAGACAAGAGGCATAGACTTGCCGTCGACAGATTTAGAGGATGGTGCAATTGTTCTTCTTCTTCCTACTGACGGGTGCTGGGGCGAGTACGCTCCTGATGGCTTCGTCAAAGACGCCCTTGAGGCCCTTCTGCGTCAACGCGCTGCACTCGAGGTACTTGACGGCGTGAATGTCTTTAGCCATCTGGTTGCCCTGTGCGTAGGCGATGGGCTGCATCCTCCTATCCCTGAGCTTGGCAATGGTTTCCGGGTCTTCCCGGAGATCGAGCTTGGTGCCGACGAGGATGGTAGGGATGTTGGGTGCGTGGTGCGAGATCTCGGGCCACCACTTGGTGCGGACGTTCTCAAACGACGGAGGCGAGACGAGCGAGAAGCAGATCAGGAATACGTCGGTTTGCGGGTACGAGAGTGGTCGTAAGCGGTCGTAATCCTCTTGACCAGCAGTATCCCAAAGACCGAGCGAGACGGGCTTGCCATCGACCATGACGTTTGCAGAGTAGTTGTCAAAGACGGTGGGGATGTATTCGCCTGGGAAAGCATTGGTGGTATAGGAGATGAGAAGACACGTCTTTCCGACGGCACCGTCACCGACGACCACGCACTTGATGGTCTGCATGATTTGATATACGGATCAGCACGAGTCTGCTGGCTATGGGAGTTCCGGAGGAAGAATTTGATAGAACGGACCGTCGAGGATATCCGTGGATGAGGGCAGGACAATATGCACGCTAAACGATGCGATGGGAAGGCGATGCTGTTGCAGAATTACGATCTGGCGAAGTGTTACGCAGATGTATTGATCACGAGGATTGACGAGACCTTGAGCGCCTTGCTAAGATGATATGTCGACGAATTCTTGGACGAGAGAGGTGTCCAAACAGATGCAATGCGAAAGCGAAGAACCGGAGATGATCCAACAGAAAGAACCGACGTGGCTAGACGAATGACCCAAAGTCGTACGATGGTGTTGGTCGACCTTTTCTCACGTGCACTGGTGCTGTTTGCTGATGCGAAAGAGGATCCGACGCGGCACCAGATCTACTTGTGTGCGCGGTGATGACTGCCTTGCACAGACGGCGACAAGAAAGCGGTTGCAGAAAAGAACGAAAGAAAAAGAAAGAAAGGTATCGAGATGGACGAGCTCGACCAAGATGCGTGTTCGAGGTATGTGTGGTGCCAAAGTGACAGGCCCTTCGCATGGGGGTTGGGCTTGGCTTGGCTTAGGTTGGGTTAGGCCACGCTAGGCTGGCAGCTTTCCAGGGGCAATAATATCAAACTGCAGCAGCAACAGGCAACAGCAGCACCGCCAAATAGGGCAAAATAAGGCGCGTTTCAAAAAGAGGGTTGCTTGCTTTTGCTCCCTTTTGGGTTTTTCTTTAGCCCCGAGCCTTTGGCAGCGGGCGGTGGGCGGCGTGTGCGAGCGAGCATGCGTGCGCGCGTGTGTGCATACAGTGCCTTCGTTGCCATTCATTATTCCCAATTCTCTTCTCGCACGCCGCTCAAAATCTGAGTCGCGCCCAGTCTCAGACAGGTCAATCAGTTCCGAGCCACGCTTCAGCCTACGCAACGCATGCAGCGTCAAGTTCTTGCCACGAACAAATTTCACCATCACATCGCTGAGCAAGCAAGCTTTGACAGAACCAAGCTTTGACAGAACTTGGATAGCGAGACCTTGTATGAACCCCGACAGGATGACATCCGGACGCGATCATAGGGTGCTGGCTCAAAACCCGGACTCGGAGATGGCGTCGCCGAGCGAGAAATCCAGACTTTGCCCTTGATATCGGGGTCATCAGGGCTTCACATCGCTTTGAATCGGGCATTTCGCCGCTCCACTCTCGTACTGGTACAGCATCTTCGCAAGTCATTATTATTCTTATAAGCTAGATTGCCGGACTCAGGCATTCCATCACACACCAACGCAGCTCAGCCCTAGCTCCTCAATATGCAAGCGTTGCAAGATCAGATCACGCTCATCGAGAGCCAAGAGGCACAGCTTGTCCTTCCTGAGCTCTCTAACGACACAGCCTTCGAACTCGGCTCGCTGATCCGCTCCACGTTCCTGTCGCAGTTCGATCCCGCCAAGGACGGCATCGTGATCTCCATCGCACTCTTTTCCGGGCATACGCTCTTCTCCTGCGCTGTTGGCAACCCGCGAAAGCTCGGCCCGGACAATTGGGACTGGGTGAGGAGAAAAAGCAACACCGTCGAGCGCTTCGGCCTCTCGAGCTACCTGGTGGGCCGAACGAGACTGCTCAAGGGTAAGGAGCTCGACGGGTTGGGAGAGGATTACGCAGCTCATGGAGGAGGATTCCCTATCAGGATAAAGGGCTGCACCGCAGCGCCAGTGGGTGTCATCGTCGTCTCAGGCTTGAAGCAGGAGGACGATCATCAGTTGATCGTCACGGCGCTTGAGAAGATGCTGGCTGGCAAATAATCCGTGTAACGTGGTCCGTTCGAGCCGAGTCTCCTAGCACAGCAGCTCCTGCCATCCTTACAGTATCCATACAGCATTGTCCCATCACGCTCAGCATTGCTCATGTCATCGCATTCCCACAACGACCGTGCCTGGACCTGGACAATCTCATGAAAGTGGCTGCGCAAGTGTCTAACACAGGACAAGAGTGGGAATCAGAAATAAACGACCCCTTGTGTGTGGGGCCTTTTGGGATTGCAGAAGCCGGCTCTTACACCGACGACATTGAGTGCAAAGAAAAGAGTAGATGTGTATGTGCGAGAACATGCGTGTGGGTGATGAAAGTTGCTGATTGTACACGATCCCCCTTCACTCTACTGTGAGGTAGTAGTGAGTCGGGGGATACTGCCGAGACCGAAACTTGTCATGTAGTCAAAGAAAGGGTGGAGTTCCTACCCTGAGTTTGCTGGGAATTGGAGGACAAGTTTAAGGCGTTTATCGGAGACGACGCGCCTCACGCTCGGACTCGAGGAGGGCAAGGATGTCGTCGACCTTGACGGGGCCCTTGACGTTACGGATGATCAATCGGCGGGTCTCGTCCATGAACTCGACGCGGACCTGGATGATACCACCGCGCGAGCCGGTACGGCCGAGAATCTTAGTAACCTGTGAGTTACAAGGAGCAAGAGAGAAGGAATGTGTGAGTGAATTGTCGCTAGCAATGTGACGAATAGACAACGAGACGAGACGAAATTGAAACGAGCTGTATGGGCTAGTGCAGCATGAGGCATAGATTGAGTCTATTGGCGGCCGCAATTGATGAAGAAGGTTGTCGATCCCGCGTCGTTACTGCTGAACCTCGTCCTGGTAGTCGAGGAAGAGGCGTTTGTCGTCAAAGAATGATTTGATGGTGCTAATCAACTTCGATCTGAGCATAGATTACTGTCTCCGGTATATTTCCGCTTCCGCTTCGGCTCCAAGAAAGGCATCCATTCGAATTGATGAAGCCGGCCCATCTTCTTTCCATCTCCAGTAACGATCCGATGTTGACGAACACAGCCTGAGTGGCGTGACAATGCTCGATGCAGAGGATCCAACACGGCGATCTCCATCCTCCGCACCTTCCTCCAACTCGTAAACCCACCTGCTGTTCCTTTCCATCGATAGCATGCGACTTGTGACGCACCAACGCGAAGCATGCTAAGCGATGACCAGGGTTGTATCAGCAAGCCGGTAGACAAACGGCAAGACTGAAGATCACGATCGAGTATCGGCATCGCTAGGTCATCCTCCTGCGTGCATCAAGACGATTGCCTTTCTCCACATGTCTCCACCTGCTTTCCTCCTGCTGCTACTTCCATGCATTCCGTGCTACAAGATACTCGGTTCTTACTGCTGATGGCGACTGTGCGTACTGATATCTTCTGTGTCGCATCATGTTGTCGAGCTGGCGACTTTGCTGATATATCTTGGTCGTTTATGCGATCTGCTCTCTATGCTCTCTACACTGCGCTTGGCCGTTGATGCTGGGTTGTTGGTGTCGTGTGTCTGGTGTTCGTTTGGAGATGATGCTTACACGAGCGAGCTTGACAGGGACCTTGGTGGACTCCATATTGACGATATTAGGCGATAGAGGTTGAAGGTTAGAGAGGGAGAGTGAATCGCGAACACTTTGCTCGATGGCGAAGACTCCCCGACCGCGCCTCTCTCCCAGTCTCTCTGCCTGAATAGCATCCAAAGTTCGCACACTGGCAGAGAGCAAGCGTCCAGCTTCTGGTCAAGGCAGGCGCGCGGATACAGCCTGCAAGTCAAAATTCAGACCAAATTTCGGACCCGGGCAATGTATAGTTTTGACACGTGACTGTTTTTGGGCCAATGTTGATTTGGCCTAACACGGCTGAAATTGCCAAGATCTGATTTCAGTGGAATTCAAGGATCGAGATACAATTGATCCCGATTTCAAGACTCATACGATCTTGGCTCATTCACGACACTGCGACATGCTACAACTGGGCGAGGGTTTTGGCATATTCCGACGTCAATGTGTCAAGTATCAACATGCTCAAGAGCCTACAAATGATGACTTTCAAAGCATAGGAATTGGCTCCCGCGCCGTGCCGGACAAATCCTTACTCGGTTTGCGTAGACCGATCCTTGCTACGAGTGAGCGCCGTCTCGTTGTCTGCACTCGACTGTCCACCTCGTCCGCAGGGACGTTGACCGGGGATTTGACACGAGGGGGAATGTCGGCCACCTGACCTTGAATCCGGCTCGGAATTGTTGGCCGTCCATAGCCAAGCGACATTGTACCGACGGCAGGCTCCTTGATTGGAACTGCTATGTTGATGGACGGTGGTCCAGTGATTTGCCGACCGAAGCTGCGTTGGCGGGGCGGAATGGGTGGTCCACCAGGCTGTTGCCGAGCAGATTCCGAAGCTTGGCTGAAGCAACTTGTACTGCGGGTAAGGCTGCTTGGCGTGATGATCGCAGCAGCGCGTGTAGCGTCAGCCATGGGTGGGGCAATATCACCTGCACCGAGCTGGAGATTCAAACCCTGGCCTTGTCGCTGTTGACTGTTGAATTTGTCCAGCCAGTCTTTGGCCTGTCGTTTCCTCTCATCGATCATTCTCTGTCTTCCTGGGGCAACGTCGAATGCTGGAGGGATGAGCTGGCCGAAGCAGTCGGTAGAGAAGGCGCGTTCAGGCATGTTGGGTCGTTTGAATCTTACGCCTTGGATCTTCTCGGTTGGCATCTGAGGCGTGGGCGGTGTCACCATCACTTCCACCTGGCCGAAGCGCTCTCGCAGCAAAGGGAGGGGCGAGGGGCAGCTGACGGAACGCTGTTGAGCAGCAGCATCGGAAGCCGAATCGCCTCTGCCGCCTGAGCTACCAGCAACAACACGATGCGAAATCTCGTCTAGAGAAGGTGGCCTACGCGGCGCTTCTTTGCCAAGCTGTCTTGCAGAGTCGAACCGTTCAGGAATGGCAACACTCCGACCAAGGCGTTGAAGCATGTTGATACTGGCTCGGCGCCGGGCTTCGGGGTCACTTTCACCCGAAGAAACGGTGATGACACCACCATCGCTCTCGTCACTCGAAGAGTCATCCTCGACTCGGATGCGCACAGGGACGACAATACTGTGTCCCTCGCTGTGACGGGAGTCATCGCATGAATGGTAGGAAGTGAATCCGACCAAATCAAGCTGATCGTCCTCGTCCTCATCGGATAGCTCGTGTTTGTCCACAAAGCCCTTCCGAAGACCAACGGAAGCCCTCCGCTTACCGGACCGCCCTTTGACGCTGCCAGTCATAGCGATCTTAGCTCTGTCGTGTCTGTTGAGCGACGATGAGGCAAGTGCTCCAATCCTTTTGATCATTTCCTCGACAAGCCCCTCTCGCTGTGACCGGGGACGCACATCACATCCGATGCTGGGGATAGTCCAGGTCCAGTTACCATCGCTGTCGAAGCGTCCAATGGCGGGCGCCTTGAAAGCTTCTTTGCCATGCAAGACCGCATGGCGTCGCTGAGGAGGCGACTGCTCTGGCGTCGCGACCGAGTCGTCACTCTCGGTACCAGTCGTGCTGTCCACGTCTCCATCTTCCTCTCTCTCATCGCCAGAGGTCTTACCGTTGTCGTGCAATGATCTTGATTCGTCCGAGGCCAAAGTTGAGACGTGATGCTTTTGTTTTGTCGAAAGGGCTTGGACAGCCACTGGTCGGACCATGCTCCTCGATTCGGTCATGGTGTAGTCTTGTCAAGTCTTGAAAGTTTGAAGTTGATTGTTGTTGAGGTCTTGCAGAGAGTCGAGATGCTTGCTTTTCACTCTGCGAAAGCTTGACAGAATGAAGGTGATGCAGAGTTGGGGCCCGCCCGAACTGAAGTGTAGAGAAAGAGGTCCGAGAGCGGTGGTGAAGAGCGAAGGAGAGATATGAATAACTACAAAGCAACAGGCCACTTGAAGATGTTTGCTGGGATGAACGATTGCTGAGATGGATGGACAGGAAGACCCGACGGCGAGAAGAGAACAGAGACAGAGACGCGAAGATCGAGAGCAATAGCGAGTTGCTCACGCCGTGGTTGCTTTTGTATGAACTTGTTCCTTGGCACACGCTCCCTAGGCGGAGTGAGGCAATTGCCCTGCAGTTTGTCCGGTGCAATAGATTGTGAGAGCCGTGAGAGCATTGTTTAAAGCGCAAGTGGGTTGCGGAGTGTGAGTCTACAGAGCGTTGTTGTCCCACACTGTACCGCTAACGGTACTTTTCCGACACTTCATCAATGCGGCACGGGCGCGCGCCCTTTCAAGGGAGGAATGGGCGTCGGAAAGAGTCTAAGGGGGGCAGCTAACTCAGCCTTGCTCGAGTGAGCCGGGCCAGATGCGGAAAGCAGAAATGACATACACTAGCTGCGATTAGATTGTGACTGATCCACAAAGTGTCCGCTTGCATCTTGATCTGAATGACGCCAGACACAACTGACAGGCCTGGCTGCTCTGTGGCTGACGGGACAACCGCCACGAAAATTGGTGAGCAGCACCGGTGTAACCTTTCTGTATCATCCTTCCGAATGCAGACGAAAGGCTTTGCCTCCGTCTGGACGGGCAAGTCGTACTCAGGACCCCTGACAGCCTTGTCAAGCCTGCATCGTCAAGCCATGTTCCATGTGTCACAATGGACGATGCAACTCAAATTTCGAAAACAGCCCGCACTCTTGGACGCCTCTCGCGTATTTCAACTCAGCGCGCTGCATTCGATCGTTCACGCCGCGTCCATTCCATTTCGAAATCGTCCCGTTGGCGTCTCAGACCCTTGCTTTTTACTGAGAGCGGCTCATCAGAATCGAAGCCTCACTGAGCAATTAGCAGATGGCAGAAGGATATATTGTGCTGTAGCCGGTACCGCAACTGGATCTCGGATAGCCCGACATCTTTGTCACCTTTTCGTGATCGCCATCGGTTGGCCCGAATCGGCGATGGCACCGGCCTCGATATCCGATCCTTTCTCACAGGATCAGATCACCAAGTCGCGCTCCACGTAGGTGGGCACATCTTGCTATGTGATTATGTCGTATAGAATTGTGACGATGGTGCAAATACATATATACCGGAACTGATGGTGCTGAAGGAGAGCCAAGGATATGGGTCTAGTTGAAAAGAGAGAATGCTGTAGAAGTGAAGAATCGGGTCCAATCACGATAGGTTATACACTGTGCGCGTTGTCCTATCTTATGTGCTGGCCTTCTCGGCAGCAGCGATGCGAGCAGCGACCGCGAGATCAGCCTTAGGACCCTTGTTGAGACTCAAACTGCGAGTTGGTGTGGACGAGCCAGGAGGGGTGGTGGCGGGCTTGTCATCGAGCTCGCCGGCTTCCCTGCGCTTGATCATCTCGGATTCGGAGATCATGTGGCTCTTGGGGTGAGGAGGAACGTAGTTCTTTTGCGCAGCCAATTGCTCGTCAAGCAGACCTGCCGACGCAGCGATGAAGCCGAGGAAGGGCGGCGAGGGGTTGAGGGGACGCGAGCAGAACTCTGGGTGCGCCTGCATACCGACAAAGTAAGGGTGGTGGCGAAGTTCGGCGATCTGCATACGCTCGCCCTTCTCGTCCCGGCCGACGAACTTGAGCTCGTTGACGCCAGTGAACACATCCTCTGCAGTGAAGGAGGAAGATCCGAGTCGTGGCGATGTGAAGGAAAGACTGGGAGAGGCGGCGGGGATGGAGCTCTTAGGCTTCTGCTGTGCGGCCTTGACGGAAGGGTTAGAAGCGGCGTTCTCGATGCGCTCGACGTACTCGGGGTTGACCTCGTATCGGTGACGGTGACGCTCCCAGACAACGGGCTGGCCACCGTAAAGCTGGCGGATCTTGCTCCACTGCTCGGTGCCCTCCTGGAAGATGGAGGGACGGAGACCAAGACGCATAGTGCCACCGAGGTGAGTCTTGCTGATCTCGGGCATGTAGATGACGACGGGGTCCTTGCAGTTGGGTTCAAGCTCCGCGGAGCCGGCGGTCTCGATGCCGAGAACATTGCGGACGTACTCGATGACGGCGATCTGGAAGCCAAGGCAGATACCGAGGTAAGGGACCTTCTTCTCACGCGCCCATCGTGCGGCGCTGATCATACCTTCAGTGCCACGGGTACCGAATCCACCGGGGACGAGGATACCCTTGGCGGAGCAGAGTGCTTGCCACGCCTGGTGGTACTTGACTGGGTTCTCGCTCTCGGCAGCGGGCTCAAGGTCACTGGACTCGACCCATTTGAGCTCGAGCTTGCGGTGGCAGCGAAGAGCAGAGTGTTCGAGCGACTTGACGACTGAAGTGTAAGAGTCGTGGAGTGAAGTGTACTTGCCAACAAGGACGATCTCGACCTTGTCGATCTGTCGGTCGTGGCCGACAGTGAGGTCTCGCCAGCGAGTTCGGAGCTCGCGGCCCTTCTCCTTCATGGCGGGGGGGATGCTGTTGTTGAGATCAAGACCGAGGCGCTTCTGGAAGAAGCGGACCATACCTTGCTCCTCGAGGAGCAAGGGGACATGGTAGGTGGAGGAAACATCGTGGACGGCAAGAACCTGCTCCGGGGCAACGTGGCAGAACATGGAGAGCTTGTTGATGACAGCAGGCTCGAGGGGAACAGGGCAACGGGCAGCAATCATGTCGGGGACAAGACCGAGACCACGGAGGTCACGGATGGCAGCCTGGGTGGGCTTAGTCTTCTGCTCGCCACCAATGACAGGAACCAAGGAGACGTGGATAAGAGCAAAGTTGTCGTGTCCGACGCGGAACTGGAACTGACGCATGGCCTCAACGAAGGGAGCCGACTCGATGTCACCGACAGTACCACCGAGCTCGATGATGCAAACTTCGGGCGACTCGCCACTGCCGTCAACGGGTCGCTGAGCCTCGCGCTCGATCCAGTCCTGAATGGCATTGGTCAGGTGAGGAACGATCTGGACTGTCTTGCCGAGGTAGTCACCCTTTCGCTCCTTCTCGATGACCTCGCGGTAGACCTTGCCGGTGGTGATGTTGTTGTCGCGGCTGAGGGTGACATCGAGGTAGCGCTCGTAGTTTCCAAGATCGAGATCGGCTTCTCCTCCATCGTCCAGAACGTAAACCTCACCGTGCTCGGTAGGGGACATGGTACCAGCATCGATGTTCATGTAAGGGTCGACCTTGACCGCAGTAACACGAAGGCCGAGGGTCTTGAGCAAAAGACCGGTGGAAGAGGCGATAACACCCTTACCGATACCGGAGATGACACCTCCGCTGACCACGATGTACTTCATCTTGACTAGTCGAGCTACTGTGTTGAAAGGAATTGCCTAGTGCCGTCGATGCTGCTACCGATACTGCGACGACCTCGAATCGCAGTGTTTTCCTCTGAGCAAAGCTTTTGCTACTTTGGCGATGCGGTTTGGCGAAGAAGGTGGCAGAGAAGGATACGAGAGACGGCAAGGGTCTGTATAAGGTAGGAGGTAATAGGAAAGTAAGATGATGCTGTGCGACCCGAGGTATCTAATGCTGTCCGAGATCTTCGTATCGTCGAAGCCGAAATTGAAGCAATCTTTCATGTCGACGGATTCAAGCGCCAAAAAAGTTCTGTGCGTCCGCGGTGCAAAAGGAAATTTTTTCTGAACTGAGCTCTTTGTTTTTTTTTTGGCTCAAACCTTTGGAGACTGGCGGCAAGCCTGCTGCTATGTTACATCCTAGAAGAAATTAAGGGATTCTCGGGTCCACACTCAACGCGTCGCGTTAAGCGGTCTCTCTGTTCGCTGCATATAGTCAGCTGGCAAGCTCAAAAAAAAAAAAAAAAAAAAAAAAAAAAAAATCCAAGTGGAGTTCAGCCTGCGAGTGCGTGCGCAAGCGGTAACTCAAATGCAGCGAGCGGAAAGCAAGTGTTGGGGTCCAAGCAACACTTTCTCGACGGCTCAGTTGACGGCTGCGGGTCATCCTTTCCCTTTCCCTATTAGACAATCTCAACCACGCACTTGCCATAGTCATAACGATGCCGAGCTCAACAAGACGACGAAGAGTCGATGACAGCGAGGAAGAAGACGCGGGGCCGTCGCAGACTCAGTCACGACGAGCTCAGGCGACCAGGACGCTCGAAGCTGCTGCCGCTGCCGCTGCCGGGCCCAGCCGCTCGCGACCATCCAATGGCGATGACTTGGATCTCGACGGTGAACTCCGCGCTCAACCGCTCGGACGGGCCCAAGTGCCCAACCTTCGCAATCTCATGGCCGAGCTGAAAACACAGGAGCAAACCCTCTCGCGCTGTATCGAATTGCTCAACGATACTGCCGAGCAAACCGCCGAAGCCTTCCGAGCGCACGACGACTGTCCCGAACTTGTGCAAGCCGATCATGATTTGCGCGAGCTCATCGATGCTCAGGCGGAGAAGGCGATAAGGCGGAACGTGCTGGAAGAGATCGCACAAGATTTGCAGGCGGGTGTGCCGCAGGATGACCCAGCCAAGCGGTATAGGGATGAGGTTCTAGTGCGCATGGATAGGTATACCAAGCAGACGTCGCGTAAAAAGTATGCCAAGAACCCAGACTATCACAACTTCAGAAACGCTCTGTGGGTGGCGAAGGAGGACGGAGCCATGCCGACGTTGAAAGATCTCATCCCGGCAGAGGCGGGTGATGAAGATGACAGCGACGATGAGTTTACCATGGGTGGTGGGACGCAGAACTTCAGATGTCCTTTGACTACCAACATCCTCGAGGACCCTTTGACCAAGTAAGTACCTCATACCTTCTGCTTCGATGTGCTGCCCTTCAATGACCTTGTTGCTAACCCTGTCTCCTCTCCACATCCGACTGCAACCTCGCAGCACCCCATGCAAGCACTCATACTCCCGCAGTGCCATCGAGCAATACGTTGCAGCGGGCAACAACCAATGCCCCGCCTCCGGCTGCCCGGCCAGAGTCTCCAAGAGCTCCCTCAAACAAGATCCTGCGCTCGCCAAGAAGGTGGCTGCCTTCAAACGCAGAGAAGAAGAACGCGAGATTGCTCGTCGCCAAAACTCCACTGTTCTTCGTTAGCATCACTCAAATCGCAAAGCATACCTCACAATCAGTCTCTGGGAAACGACGCAATGCATATTGAACGAGCGTCTGTAGGGGAAAGGGGGAAAGGGGAGCGAAACAAATGAGATACATAGTGGAAAGGAGGGGTGAGAACGGGACAGGATTGCAGGCTGCGAATGAGCATCTACGCAATGGCACTCATGATCAGCTGGCAAGCCTCCTCGCTCTCGGCCCGGACAGACAGCTCCATCGTCACACCCTGTCCTTGAGCAAAAGTCATCCTGCACCTTGTCAAGGCCTTGATGCTCTTTCCTGGGTTAGCTACCGCACCGCTCAAATTCAACGTGTGCACGGACGTTGAGCTCGGCGACTCTGTTCCACCCAATGGCATCATACCCAGCAACTCGATCAACGTATCGCACGCTGTCTTCAGTCCATCCAATGCCGTGAGCGCAAATGTCTCGGTGGCTGCCGGACTGCTGGCCATCTTATCCCACTCTTCGCTAAAGTTGGCGTACGCGGGCTTGATGTAGTCCGCAACTCCAAGCTCGAGCTCTTCCGTCTGGTACTCGTCATCGTAGCCCTCTTCTTCCGGTTCGCCAGAGGCGGGATCGACTTCTTTCGACACGAAGCGCAGCGTGTTGGAGAGGGTGCCTTGCGCAAAGTCTGTCGCGCCGCCTTGGCGTGTGAACGAGACGTAGACGCATCCACTGGGGTTCTGTGCGGAAAGCGCGGGGACGGTAACGATAAAGTCCTCCTGCAACCCAGCCTCCGCTGCTCCACCAACCACCACTGCAACATTCTCGAGAACCGTATCTGGCAACGTGTTGGTGACGTTGTACTGGATGACCACGTGTTCCGCAAACACGTGCTTGACGGCACTGACGACGTACTCGGTCTCGGACTCAGTGAGCTCCACAGGCTTCTGCGAGCTCTTGAGCACCGGACCATAGTCGGCGAATTGTGGCACCTCGGCCAGCTGTTTGGCGTACAGGGTTTCGGAATCGGCCGAGGCAGCCAACTTGGATGTGGAAGCGCCATTGTTGGAAGAAGCATGGACGCTCTGCGAGCTGTCGGCAGCCATGGCGACACTTGCTGTAGCCTGGCTCTTGGCGCGGAGAGCTTCTTGTCTTGCCTCCTCGCGAGTGATGCGTGGGATCTTGGAGATGTCAAATCCGCTGGTAGACGACGAAGGATCCGAGACGTAAGACTGCAACGCTGACTCAAGGGCAGTGAGCTTGTAACTCGACTCGTCGTTGACAACCTTGGCGGCCAACCTCGACTCGCGAAGTACACGAAGGTACATGGCAGCACGGTCGCGAACCTCATCGTCGACATCGTCGAGGCATCGCTCGAGAAGAACCTTGATGCGGCTGTTGAGTGACTTGTCGGCAATACCGAACTTGGCAAGCGAGCTGACGGCAGCAGCGCGAACAATAGCGTTCTCGAGAATGACACGGTTGTAGATGTATCGGATGTACTTATGAGGCTGGGGCATCTTAGGACCCTCGACACCAAGCAAATGGAGAATGCGAACGCTAAGCTTGGTGAACTCGCAGTCCTCGATGAATTCGCAGAGATGCGCGAGCGCGGTCTCCTTGCATTCTCCAATAAACTTGATCATGTCAAAGATGGCCTCGACAACAGCACGCTTGTACTCGAATCCGCCCTCGTCGCGGAGCACACCAGCAAGGAAGCTGAGCATGACGGTCTGCTTGGAAGGGAACTTGAGGCAAAGGCTGCGAATAGCGTCGACAACAATTACCTTGAATTCGTCGCTGATCTCAGACATGAAGCCGCTGATTTGCTTCATGAGGCGGTCAACGGAAGCCTCGTTCCCGGTCTTGAGCAAGATGGTGATGGCATAGGTAGCGATGCTCCTGTTGGTGTCGGTGATGAGGTTTTCCATGTCGACGTTGCAAGTCTGAACAGCAGCGGGCTGGGTCTGGGCAAGCTTGGCAAGGGTTCGAATGGCGGCAAACTTGAGAGTGGACTTGGGCGAAGAAAGGAAGAGTTGAAGCACGGCGATGGGTCGATAGAGATCCTGAGCAGAAATGTTCTTCATCTCGCAAATGACACGAGCAGCTTCGTAGTTGACCATGTCGCTCTTGTGACGGAGCCAGCCTTCGAGGAGCTCCATCATGGGTGCTCGAAGGTTGGGGTCCTCCTCAGCCACCTTGGCAGCGTATCGGACAAGCATGCAGATGGCATAAGGACTGCGGAGAACACTTCCCTGACCACTAGAAGCACCGCCGCGGCCACCGCCAAGCTGCTGAACAAGCTTGGTGATAGCCATGCGGTCACCCTGGCGGATCAAGTAGAGCAAACCAAGGGCGTGGTATTGAGTGATGTAGCTGCTGCTGGCGACAGCCTGATAGGTGCTCTGGGCGGGAGACTGAGACGAGCCGAAGCCGAGGTAGCTGCCAGCACCGGCAAAGCCACTGGAGAAGGCGGTACCAGAAGAGCTCTTAGAGTTGATGGCCTCCTGAGCTTCGTTACCCCATCGACGAACAACGTCGCGGGCGGCGATGTGAAGTTGGTAGGCAGAAACAAGGGCGGCAGAGCTGATGGAGGTGTTCTTGTCGACGATGGCAGACTTGAAGAATCGCTCGAGACCTTGAACCATGGAAGGATCAACGACGCGAGTGAGACCGCGAATGGCGTTGGGACGGTAGATGACCTCGACATTGGGCTGCATGTCCTTCATGATGGAAGCAGTAACCATGATGACATCGTCCGAGAAAGGGCAGAGCTCCTTAATGGCAAGGTAGACCATTTGTCGGAGGGCCGGGTCCTTGTGCTGGAAGAGCTTGGTTGCACCGAAAAACAGAGTGGTAGCTTCCTGTCGGCTGAAGGACTCTCCCATATAGAGCAGGTAAATGACCTTGGTCAAGAGGATGCGGCATTTTCGAGGACTGATGGGGGTCTCGTTGAAGACACGGGCTTCCTGGATGACCGAAGTCTTGTCCTGGTAGAAGCCGGTGCTTGCAACCTCCTCATCCTTCTTGAACGACATGATGTGAGTGGAGCCTGGCAGGCGATTGTCGAGTTAAGACCGAGCTTCGTTTGGTGGATGAGACGGAGACGACTGCCGATGGCGTGCGCAATGTCGTTGAAAGAAGTCGAAATGCGAAAGGGGTGGTGTTGGTAAAGCGGTGGAGATGCCAAGATGATGTAGATGATGCTGCTCTTCTCAGTGTCAGTGTTGTGTGGAATTGCAATCGCGTGTCAAAGCGCCGAGTGCGGGAACAGCCAACACGCAACTGGCAACCTTCCAGCTCAACACTTCGTGGCTCCGTGTTGCATTTCGCCAATTTGGCTGCCTGCGTGTCTGCTGCCCTAGAATTCCATTTTGGCGGCAGAGTTGGTCGGTGCGCTGGCCCAGTGCACTATTTGTGATCGGATCCGAGATTCCACCGCGACTTTGCGGATGACAGTTGCAAACGTAATTTTTTTGCCAAGTCTGTCGCGAGGAAAACTCTAACATCGTCTAAAAATCGTTGAGAATGCAATTGAGCTTCGACATAGCCGATAACGATGAGATCGTGAGCCAGTTTGTAGCTCCCTTCCTTGACGATTCTGCGATGCTCGACATCGATGGCGAAGCCGTTGTCGCCGAGGCCGGAAGGATGGGAGCCGGCAGAGAATCAGGCAGCAGAACCACAGTAGCTGCGACACTCGAGTGTCGTGATTGCAAATCACGTCAGATGCGCTAGAAAAGAGGTAATCTTATCGGATCCTCTGTGCGTGGGCAATCTGCTTGCTTCTCCCCCGAATGCCCCTCGCTGAGATCTGCGGCCTTGCATAAGATAGCGCTTGGATCAGCGGATGCGACTTACTACAGCACGCTACCATGGTGACTGTGTTGTAGCGGCAGCATTCGGCCGTCCTCATCTGTTAAAGAATGGTCGTGTTCTTTGTCTCAGAAAGTCTAACGAGGAAGCTGAAAGAAAGAGAAGCTCGAGCGCAGCACAATCGAAGCCTCCACGGACGTTCTCCGGATTTTTGGCCCATCCGAGAGAGCGGCGTGCCATTGTTGACTTTGTTCGCGAACAATCGCAAAGAGTGGGTTGCTCTCTGGTCCCACCAATCCAGTGCAACCGCGCTGGCACATGCTTCGGCCACGATGCAGGACAAGGTGGTCGTAGAAAGAGAAGCGCTCTGTTTCAACGCTGTACCCTGAGCCAATCTGTTGCGTGGCCTTCCGAACCAATCGGTATTCAGTAGCCTTCGCCCGGCGATTTGTGGCTTCTGCGGTGCAAGCCAAGCAGTGCATGCAGCCGCGGAGCGTTTTTGGGTCCATTCAACTGCCAGAGTGCCCATAAATGGAATCATGCACCGTTGCTCACTCACGACGATATTTTCCACAGCACAGCACAGTGCAATATTCTGTGATGAAATAACCGAACCATAAATCCGTGCGGTCCTTTTTCGAGGCTTTTAGCTTCTTTTTGAAAGCGCTCTTTAGCGTTCCTATTCCTGCACTGAAAACCCTGAAAGTCGCTCCAGCACCCTCGCATCCATCTCTCCGTATTCGTCATCTCGACTCCATCTGCACCATTCTTCTCATCCAACCCCAATTGCCTTTCCACCTCACAGCTTGCTCACAGCACAGTCACACAGCTTGGCTTCACCAATCGTCTTCGGTCTTTCCGAGACCCAATCGGCTCATCCATCTTTGATCGTTTCCAGCTCGTGACTTGCACCCAACTTCTTCCGACCCGATCCTCACCCGTTGAACGCGCTCGTTGTTTCTTCCTTCATCTCATCGCCATCATTCCCTTTGCAGCAATCTTGGTCATTTACACTGGCCCACCACCTGCTATTAATCCTCGCGTCGAGCTCTCAAGTCATCCCTCTTGACACATTCTCCATTCACCATCGACTTCGCGCCGCCCGACAGACTAGCAAGAGGCTTTGGCCGAAGACATGCCTTTCGAGGAGAGTCCAAACTCCTTCCTTTTTGGACTCAACCAATTCACATCTCCTAGTGCCGACTCTCAAAACGACAGCGGCACCAACTCTCGATCTGACAACATGCTAGCCAATTTGGACGCTTTCGTCTCTGACGAAGTCGCAGGTGGCTCCGCCCAGAATGAAGGCGGCCAGGCTCCCAACTTTGCCGATCAGCTCGCCCTATGGACTAACGCCAACTTCAGCTTCGATGGTCCTACAGGCCATGCTCTCCTAGGCGACGAGGAGAAGGAAAAGGAGGAGGCCGAACACAACCGCCGACGCGAAGATGAAAACCGTCGTAACCAGGAGGAAGAGCGCGAGAGGCTCGCCAGAAACGCCGCTGCAAGCTCTCGAGGCAGTGCTGCGCTGCGAGGAAAGGCACGTGACGTTGACTCCAACTCGTCCACACCTGCTCAGTCCTATCCAACTTCATCGCAGCCCCAACCCTCATCCTCTCAGCAGTCGCAACAGCAACCTTTCTTCCCGACCGCGCCAAACTTCAATGCCGCAGCCAGGCCATCGCCTGCAACCAACTTCTCCGGTCCCAATGTCGGCGCTCCTTTTGGCCTCTTCAACGGCTTCCCCAATCTCGGACAGCTCGGAGCCCAAGCTGCTCAGAATGCACCGCAGGCCTCTCCGCAGCCTGGCTTTGGCGGTCCAGGCTCGCTCGATATGACGTCCGCTTTGGCTCTGCAGCATCTTCTGGCAAGCAACCCACTGGCTCTTGCAAGCTTGAGCCAGTTGGCAGGGCTCACAAATCCTCAACTGCAGTCGCATCTCGCAGGCATTCTCAACGCCGGGGCTGGTCTTGGTGGCTTCAACCCTGCACAGCAAGCTGCTGCTGCCTCTGCCCCTCAACAGGCTGCTCAGCAGCAACAGCCTAATGCTCAGGCTAGTTCTCCCGCCGCACCTTGGCTCGCCGCTCAGTCCTTGGCAGCTTCTCGCGGCAGCAGCTTTAGTGGACCGTCTCCTCAGAACAGCGGTCTTGGTCAGCAGTTTGGAAGCAGTGCGAGTGGAAGCAGTCAGCCTCAGATCTCGCCTGCTCCTGCTATCAACGCCGCCAACGGCCTGATCAATGGCGCTTCTTCTCAGCCCGCCATCGCTCCCAGTCTCAGCGCCTCCTCTTCCACAAACGCCGAAGCCAGCACCTCCGCGTCCGCTTCCAAGAAGAAACGCACTTCGACCTCGGAAGGCAAGAAAGCTGCACACAACCACCACGACGATGCTGAGGACTCGGACGAGATTCAGGGCCGACTGGAAGACATTGAGCGTCGATACGAGATCCCGCCGCTCAAGCTCATCGACACTGGCAATCCTGAGGCAGATGCCGAAGCCAACCGACTTGCCATTGAGGAAGACAAGCGACGCCGAAACACGGCCGCCAGTGCCAGATTCAGGATTAAGAAGAAGCAGAGGGAAGCAGCATTGGAGCAGGCGGCCAAGGAGTTGCAGCAGAGACTCACCGATTTGGAGGCTGAGAACGCGAGGCTGAGGACCGAGAACGGGTGGTTGAAGAGTTTGATCACCGTCAGGCCGGACCAAGCCATGCCAGGAGGGTTGGAGAGGAGTGCGGTGCCAAACCCGTTCCAGAATCTCGCTGGTCCCAGTGGTAGCGGTCCAGGTGCGGGCCCAGGGTCAAGTGGAGGCGAGGATGCGCCAGAAAGACAAAGTGGCCTCCATCCTCGCGGCGTAGGCACGGCATCGAACGATGACAACGCAAAGGGTAAAGGCGCTAACGGCAAGGGCAGCAGCAGTAACAACCAGAACGGCAACGCCCAGCTGAAGCGCGATAGGGAGGAGTAAAGCCTCCTTCTTTCCGAATCCTAGCTAGCAGCTGTAAAATTGAGGGCTCCAACAGCTCTCCAGAAACGCAGATTGATCCAACTCAACTCTGTCAGCAACACTTCAATGACTTTTCTGTTTCTCTGTTTTGTTATCAGCATATCTATATCCAACTGTACAACTATCTCAATATCGGGCTTGGCTTACCTCCAACACGGTGTTACTGCCCGCGCTATACCCCCCTCTCGCTCTCTCTTTCCCAAGTCCTCGTACTGTCTTTCTTCTGTCTGATCGTCTTCCTTCAATGCATTATCATGCGAACACAACACAATGGGAGAAAACGTGTGATAGCGATCCTTCTTATTACGATGGAAGAGGGGATTTAGACGATGATGAGGTCGTCTCGGCAGCAAGCGCAGTAGAGCAGTTCGTCGTTTGCGAATTGTGGTCTTTGTCGGCCTGCTTGTTTCAGTCCGGCATCCGTATCCGGTGCTAGCGCGTTGTTGGCCGAGATCGAATTCGAGGGTGTATGGCCCTTGGACTCCAAGGTGACTGAGCGGACGGGGGGCAGATTGGCTGACGATGAGTCCTCCGCAGCGCTATTGATGGGATCCTCTGAGATTCGGGCGGCAAGCATTTGCAGCGACTCTCTGCGGCGGTGTCGCTGTGCCCGAGCGAGTCCAAGTTCGGATGCGGGCACGGTACGAATGCCTCCTCCTGCCCTCCTGGCCGAGGGGGAGGAGGGAGATAGTCTAGAAGGCGATACGGGCGTGGTGTAGTCATACGCCTCCCTCTCTGCAAGTGGCGACAGACTGGGCACGTGAACCGAGGTGGCACTCCTCTTATGACTCCTTCCTCCCGCCGCACCCCCGCTACCATTCGTTTTGACGGGACTGACCTCAATCGAAGGAGTTCCCTTGAGCTTCTCCTCCAGCTCGATCGCCCTCCTCGTCGCCCGATGCGCCTTGTCCGTCTCCTCGAACACACTCGCCTCCAACTTCCTCACCTGCGACCGCAACTTGCTCAATTCCAACTCGTGACTCTGCTGCACATCCTCCAAATGCTCCTTTGAGAACACCTTCACGTTATCCACCTTCGCCCATTCAGCAGCCTTTGCCTCCGACTCTTGCAGTCGAGACTTGGTCAGCTCGAGCTCGGAGCGCAGCGCTTCGACCTGCAGCTCCAGGTCGGCGCGCGAGTTGTCGTTGGAAGAACGCAGGGTTTCTAGTTGCGTGCGCAACTCGGCGTTTTCCTTCTTGGCGACTTCTGATGACGATTTGGCGGTGAGGTGCTTCTTCTTGAGCGTGCTGATCTCGGAGGTGAGCTTGGCAACCTGCGCGGAGGAGGACGACTTGTCTCCCTCGAGCGTGGCGAGAGTTGCCTTCGTCGAGTCGAGCTCGTCTTTGAGCGCAGCGAGCTCTGTTTGCAGGGTCGAAACGGATGATTGAGACTGGGCGAGTGCGGCTTCGAGACGGCTGCGTTCTGAAGCCAGCGTCTCTTTGTGCTCTGTGCTGAGGTTTTCGAGCTCTTTGGCCTTGGCGTCCAAAGCGGTAGCGTGGTCCGACTGGAGAGATTGAATGTGTTGGTCAAGCTCCTTCGCCTTGGCATCCAGAGCAGAGGCATGGTCGGACTGAAGGGATCGGATGTGGTCGTCACGCGAGGCGAGCTCGCTCTGCTTCGCAGCAACATCCGCATTCAATCCTTCGAGCTCCTTCTTCAAGGCCTCGGCCTCCTTCTTCGCGCCATCCGATCCACCTTTGAGCGCCTCGAGCTGCTGATCTCTCTTCTCCATCTCTGCCTCCTTCTCTCTAATCTCCTTCCTCGCGGCCTCCAGCCCCTTGCTCAGATCCAGCATCTCTGTTGTATGTGCGACCATCTGCGAATCCCTCTCCTTCTGCACCTTGTCCAACTTCGCTTGCAGTGCCTTAAGCTTCTCGTTGTGCTCCGTAGTGGCAGTGGACAGCTTAGAATGGGCAGAATCAAGCTCTTTGCGGTGAGCGGCGAGGGCGTCATCGTGGGCCGTGCGCAAAGAGGTGAGCTCGGCGGTCTGTGCGTCAAATAGCCCTTTGTGGGTTTCCGAGGCTTGTGCAAGCGCTGCTGCATGCGAGGACTTGGCCTGCTCAAGTTCGGACCGGAGCGACTCGAGCTGCTTGGCCAACGCCGTTGCTGCGGATTTGGCTTCATCCTTGAGTTTCGAAACGGCCGTGGCGTGTTCAGCTTTCAGGTCGTCGAGCTGCTTGGACGCAGCAGTCGAGGCGGCCTTGTGCTGCTCTGCTGCCTTCGACAATGCTCTTGCATGCTCTGCTTTGAGCGCTTCGAGCTCTTTGGCTGAAGCCGCAGAGGCATCCTTGTGCTCCTCTGACATCTTAGCAACGGTCTGAGAATGATCGGCTTTTGCCTTGTCATGAGTCGCCTTGAGTTCTTCAAGTTGCTTCGACACAGCGGACAGCGCAGCCTCATGATCTTTCGAAGCTTTAGCCAACGCCTGCGAATGCTCGCTCTTGGCCTTCTCGTACTCAGCCTTCAACGTCTCGAGCTGCTTGGATGAGGTTGTCAATGCTGTCTTGTGATCTTCCAAAGCCTTTGTGTGCTGGGCCTGAATCTTCTCGTGCTCTGTTTTCAGGGCCTTAAGCTGCTTGGAAGCAGCCGCTGACGCAGCCGCGTGTTCGTCGGTGAGCTTAGAAACATTCCTGGCGTGTTCGGCTTTGAGGTCCTCGATCTGCTTTGAGGCAGAAGATGCAGCAGTCTTGTATTCCCCGTTGAGCTTGGCCACAGCTTTGGCATGGTCAGCTTTGAGATCCTCGAGCTGCTTTGCGGCTGCGAGCGATGTGGCCTTGTGTTCTTCGGTTGCCTTCGACAGAGCTTGAGCATGTTCAGCTTTCAGAGCTTCGAGCTCTTTAGCCGAATTAGAAGCGGCCTTCTGTTGTTCTTCCTTTGCCTTTGCCAGCGCATGCGCGTGATCGGTCTTGGCTTTCTCATATGTAGCCTTGAGGTCTTCGAGTTGCTTCGATGTTGCTGTTGCCGAAGCTTGAGTCTTCTCATGCTCGTTCTTGAGCGACTCGAGCTGCTTCGCTGCGGCAGTAGCGGCAGTCTCGTGATCCTTCGCGGCCTTCGACAGCGCTTGTGCATGCTCCTTCTTCGCCTGTTCAAGCTCAGCCTTGAGCGCCTCGTATTGACCAGACGCAGTCGTGGATGCGGCTTTGTACTCTTCGACAGCCTTCGCATGCTGAGCCTTGGTTGCCTCGTGTTGCTCCTTTAGAGCTTCCAGCTCCTTCGAGGCAGTCGCTGCAGCCGTCTTGTGCTCTGAGTTAGCTTTCTCGATCGCAGCTGCATGCTCAGCTTTCGTCTTTTCGAGCTCGGTCTTGAGCGATTCCAGCTGCTCTGCAGCAGTCGCAGCTGCGGCTTCGTGCTCCTCCTTGAGCTTCGATACCGCCTCGGCGTGCTCAGCCTTTGCCTTCTCGAGCTGCTTTGCTGCAGAAGCGGTTGCAGCTTTGTGCTTCAGGTTGACGTCTTTTGCCGACTTCTGCGCCGTGGCGAGCTCCTTTTCAAGACCCTGAAGCTTTTCGGCCTGTTCCTCCGCTTGCTTCTCCAGGCTATCGATCTGTGTTTGCCTTTCCTTAGCCAGGGTGTCGCTCGAAGCTGCCGCTTCCTGCGCTGCAGAGAGCTTGGTCTCTAACTCTTGCACGAGTTCAGTCTTTCTCTGCAGTTCCGAGCTGGCTTTCGCCTCGGCCGTGGTGAGGTCGGACAGCTTCGACTTGAGCGTTGCAATGTTTGCCTTGGCAGCCTCAGTCTCCTTGACCTGAGCGTCGTGTTTCGAGCCAAGGTCCTTGTGGCGAGCCTGGACGTCGTCATGAGCGCTGTGCAGGTCCTTGAGCTGTTCGACGAGCTTTGCGGCTTCTGCCTGCGCCTGCGCGTGATCCTTGGAGTTCTTTTCCACGAGTGCGCGTTGCTTCTTGAGCTCGGTCTCGACAGTCTCATGATCGATCGTCTTCTGCTTGTGAAGCTTCGTGAGCCCATCGTGGGCGGAGGTCTTCTCTTTCAGCTTGGCTTCAAGATCGCTGCGCTGTTGCTGCGTCGTCTGGAGCTGTTTTGTGAGATCGTCAGCTTTGGACCGGTGGGACTCGGCTTCGGATGCCTTGCCTTCAAGCTCTTTGATCTTCGCCTGCAAATCGTCCTGAAGCTTCTTGACCTGGGCTTTCGAAGCAGAGGCTTCATCTGCAGATTTTGCTAACTTGAGGTCGAGATCCTTGATTTTGGCTTCTAGCGCAGCAATTTGCTTGACCTTCTCTTCAGCGGAAGACTTGTACGATTTTGCATCGGCTTGAGCAGTTTCGATCTCTTTGGTCTTGCCCTGAAGGTCGTCCTGCAGTTTCGCGATCTGTGCCTTCGCGTCGGCTTTTGCGGCTTCGAGCTCTTTGGTCTTGCTCTGAAGGTCACCCTGCAGCTTGGCGATTTGCGATTCCGCGGCCTTTGCCTCCTCAGCATTCTTGGAGAGCTTCGACTCGGCTTCGCTGATCTTGACCTCGAGTGCTTTGATCTGCTCAGCCCTCTCGTCTGCGGAGGCTTTGTTTGCCTTGACCTCCGTCACGGATGCTTCCAATTCCTTGACTTTGGCCTGCAGATCTTTCTGGAGCTGCTCGATGTGCGACTTGGCAGCAGCTGCTACCTCTACGGCCTTGTTCAAACTAGTCTCGGTATCAGCAACCTTGGCTTTAAGCGCCTCGATCTCCTTCGCTCTGGCTTCAGCGGAAGCCTTGTGTGTTTGTGCATCAGACTTGGCCGCTTTGAGCTCTTCTTGCAGCTTGGCTTTCTCCTCTGCCGATGTCTTGGCAAGGCTTGAATGTTTATCCTCGAGACTAGCGATCTTGGTCTCGTGAGCCTTGGCTTTCTCTTGTGTCTGGGCAAGCTTTTTAGCCTTCTCTTCCATAGCGACCTTGTGCTTTCCGGCTTCGCTGACGGCATCTTGATGGTCCTTGGTCACCTTGGTCAGGCTGGCGTTCAGGCCCTTGATCTCTTTCTCTGCTGCGCCGTGCTTCTCACGCAGCTCAGCGACCAGCGTGTCAAGCCTGCCCTTGTCACCGTCGAGCTTCTTAACAGCATCTTCGGACTTGGACAGTGCAGCTTTGGCATCCTTGAGCTCCGCAGTTGTCTTCGAGACTTCGGCCTTGGAGGCGTCCAAGTCCTTCTGACGGTCAGCTGCAGTTTTCGAGATGACTTCGTGATCAGCCTTGGCCTTGTCGAGGTCCGTCCCAAGGGCCTGCACACGCTTTTCTAGCTCGTCGCCGCGCTTAGTGGTCTTCTCGAGCTCTGTTTCACGCTGCTCGATGGAATTTTTCGACTGCTTGTGGGCCTGAGTTTCAGCATCGAGCTTGGCCTGCAGGTCCTCGAGCGACCGCGCGAGCTTGTCCGTTTCGGCCTTCGAAGATGTAAGCTGAGAGGTGAGCTCGCCGATCCTCTTCTCCTGCTCAGACCTGGACTTTTGCGTCTTCTCGAGCTCTTGCTGCGCTTGCTGAAGATCTTTCTGGGTCTGACTGTGCTTGGAGTTGAGGGCGGCAAGTTCCTTCGAGGTGGTCTCATTGCCTGTCTTGTGAGTGTCGACCTCTGCGCGGAGCGAAGACAGCTCCTCGAGAGCCTTAGCGTTGGCGCCTTCAAGTTCCTTGTGTTTTGACACCCAATCCTTCTGCTTTGCCGCAAACTCTTCGAGCTGCTTCTTCGACGACGCAAGATCTTCGTTCGCCTTGGAGCTAGAAGTGCTGAGCGCCTTGTGATCTTCCTGCGCTTTCTTCAGCTGCTCGTTAAGCTGAACAATCTTCTTTTCTGACTCTGTTTGGTCTTTCTCAGTGGCGGTAAGCTTGGCCTTGGCTCCTTCTAGCTCCTTCTTCAGCGCCTCGACCTGCGAAGTGGCGCCCTGGAGCTCTTTCGAGGTGCCTTCGTGCTCTTTCTTGGCCGAAGCGAGATGGCCTTCGCGCTCTGCAAGCTGGGTTTCGAGAGCCTTGAGCTTGTCTTGGGACTCCTTCAAGGAGGCTGTGAGCTCTTTTACCTGCTGTGCAGACTTAGAACTCTGCTGCTTGGCATAATCGAGGAGCTGAGAGGCAGTCGAGCCGTCGATCTTCGCCTTATCCTCGAGCTGCTTGAGCTTGGCCTCCAGTTCCGCGACCTTGGCAGCCTTCTCCTTGTCGGACTTGTCGGACGATCCAAGCGCCTCAGCCTTCGCCTTCTCTACGGCTGCCTTTTCCTTTGAGAGCACATCCACCTTCGCATTAACATCGGCGAGGGACTTGTCCAGCTTAGCCTTCTCAGTTTGTAGTGTAGAGAGCTGCCTCTCAGCGGTGCTGGCTTGAGTGCGAGCGCTGGTGACATCCTTTTCAAGTTTTGCAATCGAGGTCGCATGCTCTTCCACTTTCTTTGACCGTGTTTGAACATCTGCCTCAGCTTTGGCGTGCTTCTGCTCGAGTTCTTTGTGCTGCGATGCGAGTTCAGCATGTTTCGCCTCGGTTTGCTGGAGGCTGGCTTTGACCTTGGCCTCGCGATCTGTCGATTCGGCGAGCTTGGCTTCGAGTGCTGAGATGGATGACCCCGAGGACTTCGCCTTTTCTTCGAGCTGCTTGAGCTGCTGGGTAAGCTTTTCGCTGTCAGAAATTGAGCTCTTCAGTGACGCTTCTTTCGCCTTCAAGTCATCTTGGAGTTGCTTGACCTGGTTGTTGAGCTTATCGCTGGCGGAAGATGAGCTCTTCAGAGAATCCTCCTTCGCTTTAAGAGCATCTTCGAGCTCCTTGACCTTCTTCGTAAATTTATCGCTGTCAGCGCTGGCGCTCTTGACAGACGCTTCTTTCGTCTTGAGGTCGGCTTCTAGGCTCGATACCTTGCTCTGCGCTTCAGCTACTTGCTTTTTGAAGGCTTCGATCTGATTGTCTTTGCTGGGATCCGCCAGTTGCTTCTGGAGGCCTTGAACCGTGGCATCGCGGCTACTGAGTGTTTTGCGGAGCTCGTCGGCCTGCTTCTTATGTTCCTGAGCTTCGGTCTCAAGCTTCGACTTGGCTTGTTCGAGCTGAGCGACAGCCTTTGCCTCAGATGCGCTCTTAGCTTCTGCCTCGTTGATTTTGGTCTCGGCCTCCTTCAGCTTAGCGGCAGTGTCCTTCGATGAAGATGCAGCCTGCTCGTTCGCTTTTTGGGTCTCTTGCAGCTTCGCCTCGAGTTGCGTTGCGCGCTCCTCCGCCTTCTTTTTATCGGCCTGGACTCGAGAGAGCTGATCCTTGAGCGAGGCCGCTTGGTCTCCGCCCTCCTTCTTTGAAGCCTCCAACGAGGTGATGGTGTCTTTGAGGGTGGACACTTCCCTCTCGGACTCTTGCGACAGCTTGTGCTGCTTCTCGAGCTCCTGTCTGAGCTCTGTCACCTCTGCTTGCTGAGCCTGAAGGTCCTTCTCGAGCTTATCCGTTGCAGACTTATTCGCCTCCTCCGATGTTTTCGCTGTGGACAGTGCCTCATCCTTAAGGTCCTTGAGCTGTTTCTCTAAGGATGAAGCCTGTTCCTTTGCCTTCTTGAGCTCCTGCTGCGTACTGTCCAGCTTTGTGGTCAGCGATTCAACCTTCCGTTGAGCTTCCTGCGATTCGGCGGCGTCATTGGAGGACTCAGAGGTCTTGGGAGGAGTGTCAGCCTTTGCTTCTGGTGGCTCCTCGTTCGCTTTGCCTGTGACGGCGTCGACTTCCTTTGGTGTAGAAGCGCCGTTCTTGTCAGGGGAGGCAGTTTCATCTGCAACGTTGCCAGCTGACGCACTCAGTGCAGCCCCTGCCTCGGCTTCTGCGGCCGCCTTCTTCTGAGCTTGATGCTTCTTGAGCTTAGCCCTGGCCCTAGCGGCCTTGGCAGCTCGCTCGGCTGCCTCAGCGTCCGCCATCGCGTTCGAGATTAGTAGCTCTGCTTCGGTTCGATCTCTTGATGCTTACTGCATTGGCAGGAAGGTCGAGCGGCTGATTGATCTCCGGAATGTAGGGCCAATGATGAATAGTGTGAATGGGCAATGAATGTCGAGATATGATGTTGCGGAAGTGTTGCAAGCATTGGTATACCTCGCGAAGAACCAAAGCTCAATTGGCCAAGTGGCCGGTGCGTGCAGAATTCCAACGGTCACTAAAAGGCGGAATTCCCGAGGCCACGTCCCGCTTCTTACACGTAGCACAAGGCAAGAGATACGAGACACGCGAACTGGCTCGCACTCATCTCACTGGACTTAATTCTGAAGAAAGGGTCCACTCAAAGTATGATGAAGTGCGGTTCATCATTGCAATTGCGACAGAGCGCACTGTGAGAACATTGCATGGGAGTTCTAGGATATGCTTTGATGACGGAGTTCTAAGCTGCGGCCGTGGAAGCGGCTTCGATATGCGAGCTTGGGTTGTCTGTAGAGCCTTGTTGGTTCTGCTGTTCCTCCTTCTGAAGTGCTCGGAGCCTCCTCGCTTCTGCGACTTCCTTCTTTCGTATAGCCTCACGTTCTTCTGCCTCCAGCCTCTCCTTCTCAGCTCTGAGGCGCTCTTCACGATGGTTAATGACTCGCTGCTTTTGGATACGTGCCCTTCTTGTCGCCAGATCTTCCATGCGCTCATCTAAGCGGTCGTAGAGCAGTCGTGCAAGCTCCTGCGACTGAGCAGCCGCAAGTCGGTGTTGCTGTCGCAGCCGCTGAAGGAACGCGAAGACATCAGCATGCTTCTGCCCGTTGAGCTGCAACGGAGCCAGATCTTGCGACTGCTGAGCATTGGCGCCGTCGCCGTCTTCCATCGACGAAGCAAGCTGACGTGCCTTTGCGAAGCGAGCACTGAAGACTCGGTAAGCTGCATCGATGACTTGTTCCTCGGCGAATTTGTGCTCGAGAGCCTTGGAGAGTACAGAGCGAATCCAGCGAAGCTCTCCCATGCTCTTGCGTTCCGACGCCAAAGATACGAACGGCTCGATCATATCAGCGGAGACAGAGAAAGTAGGCGGTGCCAAAATCGGGACGAAATCGGCGTCCATGGCCCGGGCGGGTGTCACAGAGATTGTCGATTGCTCCGACTTGGTTTCAGTTGTACTTTCCTGTGCACTGTCGATGCTCTCTGTGCGAACGATTTCAATGCCAAGGTTGCGTGCCGTGGCGTGTAAGAGTTCGTCTGAACGATCGAGAGCTTCTGAGAGAAGACTCTTGGCGAAAAGGATATATGCACCTTTTGACCTACGCTGCATCTCGGCAGCACGGCGTCCTCCATCTTGCATCTCAGCCAAGGCGATCTCGGTGGATTCCTTTGCCAAGTTGGCTACAGAACTCGAAGTTGCCTCTGCTTTGAGAGCGACCGGTGAGCGGAGGGGATCAACCTCTCTACAGCAGTGGCGGAGCAAAATTTCAAAGGTCTTGGTGTTGGGCTGGATCCTGTGAGGGTGAGAGTAGGGGAAGACGTCGGGGATGCTGGTCTCGTCGGCGGCGCTGCCTTGCTGTGCCACTTCGCTGTCGCGATTGCGCATACTGTTGAAGATGTCTCTCCAATTGGTAGCGAAGACGCCTTCGCCCGATGACGCCGCGTCCGTCTTTGCAGCTTCAGTGGGCAGAGGCTTGGCGATTGTCTCAAATGCGGTGATCATCTCGGGCACCGTGGCCTGCTCGCCAAGCGCCATGAGAATGGTATTGAGAGTGTGGGTGGTGGGGGCTAGCCCGGTTGATTGTGTCTTCGAGGTATCCACTGAGTCGGGAGAAGAGAGGTCGACTCCATACGACTGCTGCATGAGCATATGAAGACCATCGATGTGGCCAGCGAGACGCAAGGTTCGAGCTGCAAAATCAAGCGTAATCTGGTTTGGCGTTACAGCGTGATCCTTCATGTCCTTGAGAAGGGCCATAGTACGAAGTGCCGCGAGAATCGCTGCAGCTCTTGCCGACGGCGCCAGCACCTCGCCAAACTTGGCCATGCCGGAGGCAGCAGCTCTTGCGGACTTGTCAAGCTGCTTCTTCTTGCCGGAATAGTCGAACCTTTTCGAAGCTTCGCTTTTCTGCACTCTCTCGATCTGCTCGGTGGCATGGCGGCTGAGTCCAACCATGAGCTCCCTGTAGGTGTAGCGGTTGGGATAAAGGCCTTTAGAAGGTGATTTGGCAGAGACACCAGTAATTTCGTTCCAGACGGACGACATGGGACCGATGTGACCTCCCGAGGCCAGACGAGACAGGACGTGGTTGTAGTCGGCCAGATTTGGCAGGACTTCAGAGGTGGAGCTGGTGGAGGGGACGATGGAAGAGTAGAGCCTCATGTCGCGAAAGATGATCTGGACTCGGCGCATGTACTCGCGGACTGGATGCTGCGGGTCAAAGATCTTGTGAGAATGCCTCGAGCTGTGTGGCCCAACCACAAGAATCTTGTTGGGTGCGTTGCCCGTCGTGAGGACATCTTGCTGCTGCTGAATGATTTGACGGCGTTTGCTCTCTGCGCGCGATAGCTTTCTTGTTCGCGACACGGAGGGGTCAATAGCACGGAGGAGCTGCTGCAAGTGAACAGGCTCAAGTTGCGTGAGCAGGGAAGAAGAAGAAGGAGCGGCGGATGAAGTGCTGGCCAAGTCGGCGTCGTATGACTCTTTGAGATCCATATAGGCCTTCCAGACTCGATTGGCTGACGGATCACGAGAAGTGCTGTAGATCTCGGCAATGAGTTTCTTCACGAGGGGATGTCTTGCTCGCGAGCCCGAGGATTTCCTTTGAGCCCAGGAGAGGTGATCTGGGAAGAAGAAGGACCACGTGTCGGCCGTCTGAGTTGGTATTTTTCGAGGATGCGATGATTGTGATGGTGATGAGACCGCTTCGGTACGGCTGGCTTGTGTTGTAGAAGCGGAGGCATGAGCCGCCGATAGGCGCGCAGCATTGGATAGCTGTCGATGCAGAGCTTGTGTGCTCGGCACAAGGTGGCGCCGACTATAGCAGCGCAGTACCATGTTGACTGTCTCTTGCGTATAGTCGCTGGAAGACGAGGTAATTCTGAATGTGTTTTAGTGAGGCATGCGAGGCTTTATTCCGATGCAGGCAACTGCGATTCGTCGGTTTTGGGGCCGCTTTGGAGCCTTCTACTGGTGACGTTGTGACGGAAGATGTCTAGCTGCGCATGGCACGGATAAAAGTGACGACCATTTGATGCTTGAGACGTATGAAGCCGTCTCGATAGATAGTCAATGCGAATCAAGGATGAGAGTCGAGCTGAATGTCAATGCTAGAAGTGACATCTGGAAGAATGATAGGAATTCTTCCTGAGATGTGCACAATTCTCGTTTAGAGCCCAGCCGTGCGAGAAAGTAGAGCGTTTGGAAGAACGCTTGGGATTGGTCGGGTGGACAGGGTCCTCACAACAATCAATTTTTGACCTCAAATTTCGCTGCATTTTTACGATTTGTGCGAGTGACTTGCCCTTGTGCAGCAGAAAGTCCTTACACAGAGGAACAGGTTCCGATCAAAGAGCGACCAGCCGTCAGACTGTTCTGTTCGCTACTTTGAGCGCTACGTGTCGTGGCACGATGCTATAGCTGAGTGAAGGCATTCTGCACCGCTTATTTAGGCGCTTCGAAGCTTGGAGTGCTTGGCAAGCGCAGAGGTAGCGTGCGGAGAGACTGGAAAGCATGCTATGCTGCCTTCCGACTGTCACGAGCTGATTTCGAGTAAAGCCGAAAGCCGGTAACGGTACAGCTGCGCTCGTGGGACTTCCGTGTCCCAGCACCTTTTTCTTCGCGGCCTGTGGTGCCCTTTTTTTCTCGAGCTCTAATTTTCAAAAGGACTGGATTTTCGGGCATTTCTGGATAGTCGCGCTCTGCTGCTGCCTTTTTTCCCTTGTCTGTGTGCTTTGGGTCGGCTGCCCAAGCTTGGCGAGAAGAAGCGAGAGAAAAAAAGTTGGAAGAAGTGACGAGGCAAGAAGAAGAGGGAGGGAAAAAAATAAATAAAAATAAATAAAAAATTGGAGACAGAAGGCAGCAGAAAGCGACTGCTATCCGCACTGCAACCCGCAACCGCTCCAAAGGGCTTTCTGCGCTTCTGGTTGCAGGACCTTCTGAAAACTGTAACCCAGTGACTGTGTCGGAAGACAAGCCTGTCATTGAGCTCTTCGCTCGAGTTGCTTTGCGTACCTTCTCCTCCTCGTCAACCATTTCCGCCCTACCTCTCGCACCAGCCCTTCTCCCTCTATCTTCGAAGCTGCGACTTACGGTTCTGCAGCTTCTTCCACTTTTCTCGAGACACCTTCCAGCTTCACCTCTGAATCTTCGGCATAATCTAGTTGGCAATTCCTTTCTTCTCTTCGTCTGCACTTTGATACTCTAATCGTTTGATCGGTGTCTACTAGCACGTCAAGGTCGTTTCTCATTCAGGTGCATCCTATAAGCATTCGTTCGTCCCATCAACGTCCTTTGTTCGCGCGCAAGGATCTCTCGTCCTAGGTCCGTTCATATCCGTTCAGCCTCGCTCGAAACTTTACACTCAAGTCCTCCCCTCGAAGTCTCTCCGCTCGCTTCGACGAATTTCACGCAGCAGGAGCAGGGGAAGACAGGCTTTGGTACGCCCTTCCGTCTGCTATCCTCATAATCGCAGACACGTCGATCTTGTCTTCTACCGCCAGCATGACTACCACCCTCTTACAAGCCTCCAAGGACGGCAACGTCGAGCTCGTTAGCTCTCTCCTCGAGGAGCCTTCTCTCGATATCGACGCCCGCGACGAGACCGGTCTCACCGCTCTTCATCATGCTGTTCGTGCCAACCACATCGATGTCGTCACTCAGCTCCTCGCCAAAGGTGCCAATGCCGTCGAGGTTGCCCAGGACTCTGCCCTCAAGGACAACCAAGAGCTTGCTTCGATCATCAACAACGCCTTGCAGCACACTCAGTCGGCCGCATTCCAAGCCGCTCCCGTGGTCGACTCGCACGGAGGCAAGCAGCTTCCTGACGGCACCGTCAGCTACGTCCAGCCTCCCGCATACCATGGCCAAACTGTCGATCCATCGATGCAGCAGCAGCAGCATCCTTTCAGTCAACAACACATCTCTCAGCCGGTTTATGCTTTCCAGCCCCAGCCCAACTTCTTTGACCCTTCGCACAACCCTGAGCACCGCTCTCACGCTCCCAAGGACAGCGCGTCCGGCAGCCTTCCCCCTCCTGAGGTCGCAAGAATGATCCCGTGCCGCTTCTTCCCCAACTGCCGATACGGCGAAAAGTGCATCTTTGCCCACCCCGTTGCCATGTCGACAACACCAAACAGCGCAGGCGCAGTCTCGCCAGGTCAGGCACCCATCTTCTATCAGTCGGCACCGTACGGCTACCCGGCATATGGTCCCCCGCAACACTTTTATTCCATGGCTCCTCCTATGCCCATTCAGTACACACACGCTGGTGTTCCGATGCCCGTACACATGCCCCCTGCTCCTCACATGGCCCCCGCGCCGCACAATGCCGAGCAGGGCGATGCCTACGGAAACCAATTCGCCGCTCGGTCTCGACAGCAATTCGCATTCAACACCGATCAGGAGGGCGAAGCCGAGGCTGACAGCACCACCGCCTCGCAGCAGGCTGATGCTGAGGCTACGGGAGCTGAAGCGGCCGCCGCACCTTCCGAGCCTGCAAAGTCGTCGGAATCCGCGAGCAACGCCAATGCCACCTCCTTCAGCACTTTCATGGCTCACAACGCCGCGCCATTCCAGCCTGCCCCGGGCATGTCTGTCGGAGCTGACGGAAACATCGTCAATGGTGCTCCAACTTTTCCCCGCGGTACCAAGGGTACTCGACGTGGCGGGGCCCAGATGGGCGGCAGCTTTGGTTCGCGATCCGAATTCAGCAAGCGCTCTAGCGAGCGTCCAGCATGTCACTTCTTCGCTCGCTCCGCATGCAAGCACGCCGAAGATTGCCGCTTCCCTCACATCCTCCCCGACGGCACTGATGCCCGTGGACACAATGCTGGTCGATCCAACCACTCTATCGAGGCTTCTCGTGCTATTAACCGTGCTCTTGCCGCCAAGAGCGCACGTTCCAATGGCTCAGCTGCTAACAGCAACAACGGCATTCAGCCATCTCAATCTGCCAACCCTGCTACCAGCACGGATGACAACCCGTCAGTGCCAACCAACGTCACGGCTTCGACTTCGCTCGCATCGGCCCAGACCACCATCACTCCATCTCAAAAGGCCGAAGGCGCTAAGGCTTCGTCCGAAAAGAGCACATCCAAGGACGTGTCCGACAAGTCATCTGCTGCCGGCTCTTCGTCTGCCACCCCTGCTGCTGCTCCTGTCCTTAAGAAAGAGCCAACCAGCTCGGCCAAGGTGAGCTCTGCCAACGGTACTGCTCCCTCGCCCGCCTCCAAAGCTGCAAGCACCAACGGTTCTGCTGCCGGAAAGGCCGACGCCAAGCCTGACAACGTCGCCAATGGCAAGCGCCCTCCTGGAAAGTCCGAGGATGCCAAGCCAGCCTCGACACTTCCTAGCGGAAGCAACGGCGACCGCATCCCTGCTTCGATTCCCTCCAAGCTGGTCGGTAACGGCACAGGAAGCGGCAACCAGAGCCACAACAAGCAGAACGGTGCGAAAGCACAGAACCAGCCCAACGGCGTCCACCACGGCAAGGGACAGCAGAACCAGAACGGAGCTCGCGCACGCAACAATCAGGGCGCATCAGGCCGTGGTAACGGTCAGGCTGGTCAAAACGGTGCTGCCAGCAAGAAGGCGGCTCCTCAGCGTCTTCCCAATGCCGATGATTTCCCTGCCCTGTCTAACGGACCCGCGGCCACCTCTTCGTCCGCGTCAGTCTCTTCCAGCAACGGGGTAGCCAAGCCTAACTTCTCAGCCATTCTGTCGGCGCCCGCTCCAGTTAAGAAGCAGCCTGAGCCTACCGAGAAGGCTGAGGCCGCAACTTCGGAAGACAAGACCGCTTCGTCGGCTGCTACCGATGGCGAAGCCAAGGAGAACCACGCTGCAGACAAACAGGGTGAGGCCAAGACGAGCGGTGCTAAGCAGACTTCTGTCAATGGCAATGTCGCTCCTATGCTCGACTTCGCCGCCGCTGTCGTGCAGTCCAACCCTGTGGCAGTCTAAGCTTGTCGAAGCCATAGGCCAAAGTTCCTCAGCCGAAAGCAGCTTGACAGAACGTCTCGCCACTGTTTGACATTTGACACACTGGCGCGTCCTGGCGCGGCCACCAAAAGGCGATTGCATCAACGCTATCAGCGAGGCTGCAATCACCACATAGAATGTCTTATCTGCATTCGACCATTTCTCGTTCCCAAGAACACATCTGCATTTCCGCCTTCCATCAATTCTTCCTCCTTAGTCCACTGACATAGATCTCGGTATCATCCACTGGCATCACGATCGCGGACACCCTCACGCGCTCTGCTGCATGCCCAGTTTCGGCCTCTCCGACAGTTCAGCTTTCCCCCTGACATTGCTTTAGAATCTTATCCCCCCCTCCGCCTCCTCCTGAGTATCTTGACACCCATGCCTCCAGACATATTTTTCATTTTAGATTCACTACATGGCCCGGTCTCTGTATACATCTACGCTCACTATGACTCTTGCAAATATCGATTTCTCACGTTGAGTGTCTCATCTTTTCGCCGATAGTCCTGAGATGCGTGATGTGGAAGAAATCAGCAAAGTCAGAATCTCAATGGCTGCAGTGTGAGCGCGCCCTATGCCGTTCAGGCTCGCAAAGCAGACCACGAGCAGCAAGCGGAACAAATGCCGGATTTTCTGTGCGTCGAATTACGTCAAATGCAGGAATAAAGCAGACCAAAAGGCAGCAACAACGTTCCTGACTGGAACCCCACCCAACTTATTCCACAAAAAATCAGGCAGCTCGCCCCTATCCACAAAGCTTGTGCGGAGCAATAAACAAGCAGCGGGAAACACAGCCCCACGACTACACATCCATATTTAGCGACTTGTTGCAACTGGAGCCTGACGAGTCAAGTTGCAAGTCGCGACGTTGCTCAAAGCTGACTGGCATACTCGATATCTCTAATGGAGGGTCTATAAGATGTGTCGGAGCAAATGTAAGAAACAAGTAAGGCATGTGCCACAAAGGAGGATAGGTCTTGGCGCCTTGGCCCTTCTGTTGGATACGTTCAACTGCATACGTGGGCTCTGCTGCTAAATTTCGAGTCTGACTGCAGGCGCGCGGACGAAGTGCCGCTGCTACCTCACAAAAAGTGTTTCAGGAATCTAAATGCCAACTCCGTCATCGTCACTCCTGCTAAGCCCCCCCTCCATCATCATCATCAGTATCATCACGATCATCACACCCCTGCAGCTATCGCCAACAATCTTCTCCGCTTCTATCGATTCCTTCTTCTAGAAGTTATATCTGCAGGCAGTTCCGGTTGCAATCAGTCTTTGCCAGCAATCCAGCCTAGCCCTGCCTCAATTCTTCATTTGGCCGCATACACGTTCCCACCATCGTATTCCTCATTTCATCTCGCTTCCGCTCGTTGGCGGCAGGGCGAGCGCCATTCTGGTCCTGATTTTATCACAACCTAGAGCTGCAATTGGCCCTCAAAGAAGTAGCCCGGCAGTGTTTCGCAGGTTCACCGGCTAAAAAGGAATAATGTCTTCGACAGAGAGCGCATCATCGCAGGAGCGCGCTTCCGGCCTTGCTCCTGCTTTGAGTCCGGGCGCTTCATCGACAAACCCTAATCATGCACAAGAAAGCAACGCAGCATCATCATCATCAGCATCTGCAGCTCAGCCTTCGTCCCAAGACGATGTCAACACTGCGCGCAAACCTGTCGACTCTCACAGCCGGCCGGGCAGCATCATGGCTCCCTCCGTACAGTTCGACGAGCAGAACCTTCTCGCTTCTCCTTCTGCTCAGAGGCGGGGCGACAACTCTTCTCTTCCTTCTTCTCCTGCACCAGGCACCACATTCCTACATGGCTCGCCCGCTACGGGTAGCCGAGCTTCCGTCAACATCAGAAGGGATGCAAGCGGTTCGAGGGCTGGACCTAGCCAACTGCGGGAGAGTCACAGTATAACAAGGATATCGAGCCGTCATTCAGCGGCAGGAAGCTCGGTCAATGGAAGCAGCCGGGGCGGAACAGCGACAAGAAGGAGTCGAGCCAATCCCACCATCGTGACCGTACCAGTCTGGGCGCGAGACGAATCTCCAAGTCCTCCTCACTCGCCCGTGGCCAGTCCACAGGTGCAAACCGTACAAAAGCCTCAGAGCGACATGGACTCCTTGACCCTACTAGCCGCAGACGCTCGAAGCGAGAGTCGCAACGAAAACGACTCCTCTGCCGAGAAGAGATCCGATGTGCCTGACAACGCGCAGGTCTTCGGAAAGGATGGTGTTGCTTTCGATCGTGCGGTGTCTCCCGAGGCAGTACAGCAGCTGGAAGCCCAAGAAGCTCAAAGCACGTCGCCGGATCGTTGGTGGACTTTCACCTTGCCACAAAAGTATAGGTCGCGCTTGCACGAACATCATCTGCGCATGGCTTTCCACCACGAGAGGATGCGCTCGGACGTGTTAGAGAAAGATGAAAGTGCTGCTACAGCTCAGCAGGTCAAAGGGCGCCGAAAAGGCTCACAGGGCAAGAAGAGCAAGTCTCCTCGTCAAAATCATCAACGGTCCAGCTCGGACTCCAGAGGCTCCGATGGTAGCGACAGCGACGAAAGCAGCGATATCGAAATGCAGGATGCACGAGGGAGAGATTGGGACCAGCATCACCATGGTTACGGCCTAGGCGCAGGAACTTGGAGCGGTGTGGCCGCCGGTCTAGGCGCCAGCGGACTGCTGAACAACCAGCAAAGAGGCACTCAGCGATCCAACAAAGCAGCAGCCGGCGGAGACGTCCCGACCATGTCACCCGACCAACAGCGTCAAATCTCTCCTTCGCCCGGTGGCACTAGCACGACCAGGGCGGATGACGCTGATCTCGAGAAGCAGCAAAGGAAGGACGACGAGCCAGAATATCCGACCATGTCATTTAAGGCTAGGATGGAAAACCCGAACGTCTTCACGGTACATCAGCCAGCGACACCAGGGTGGGCCTCGCCATGGAAGCCAGAAGAGCGCGGTCATGGCAACGTCAACACAGGAGGCTACTTCCCTCGCACTGAGTCTGGGCGTACAATCAAGTCGATGGACGGTCGCAGGAGCGCGTGGTTTGAGAGTTGGAAGAATTTCCTCATTCACAACCCCTTCGTTCCGCTCCTGTTCCGCCTGATCAACATCGCTTTCACTGCAGCCACACTGGCCGTTGCGATCAAGATTTACAACATCCTCCGCCACCAAGATGCCAGCGACGCTGTGGGCTCATCCCCGCTCGTCGCCATCATCTACGCTCCTCTCACCTTGCTCCATGTCGGCTTCCAGATCTGGCTCGAGTACTTTGGTCGTCCCATTGGGCTGTGGACCGTGCAGAGTAAGCTTTCGTACACGGTCGTGGAGCTGGTCTTCATCTGTCTCTGGTCGTCAGAGTTGTCGCTCGCATTCGACAACTACTTCACGTCGACACTGGTTTGCGTTAACTTCGAGAATCCTTACGTAGGAGCAAGGCCTTCGGACCGACCGAGCCCACTCAACGACCCGAGCCGCAAAGCTTATATCTGCAGACTGCAGGGGACGCTGATCGGATTGGTCTTTGTCAGTCTGCTGGCCTATATGATTGTACTCACAGTCTCGCTCTTCCGTATCTTCGTCAGGGTGACCGGTGGTTCAAGGAGATGATGCCAGTGCAGCACTGGTCGCTCTCATTGTGCAGCTCCGATCCCATTCGGTGCTTATTTGACAGTATAAGGTTTATCGCATTGTTATGGCTAAAGCGGTCGCGACGCGTCGTTCAGCTTCCTGTTTGCAACTTCGAAAGGACTGCGATTTGCCTCTCTTGCTTAGCCGCAACACAAACCACAGATATCATTAGAGTTTGTACATCTTCATCTCACATACTGCAAAACCATCTTACATACCTACGCCATGGGCTCCGCGTAATACAACTTCCGCAGAGCGATACCATCTTTTCAGCTCATTCTGCTTATAAGCATTGGTGCAGAAGCGCAGTGTGGAATTCTCTGCTCCCGAGCTTGGCACGGGCAGCTCAATGCCCAGTAGGCAGCACGTCAATGTGCTGCAGGTGATGATGAGAAAGACAGTCCTGCGACACCGCAGTGTGATGACTGTACTTTCCTGGACTGAGCTCCTCCGCTTCGGCCGCTCACTAGTGATTGCGCCCTCTGGTTCCATTTCTGCAGAATTTCCCGCCATCAAGTCAACGCTCACGTCCGTCTGGAAGACAAGTCCTTAGGCCATCTTGATGAACCTTATGCACAAGCTAACCCACCTCTTGCTTTAATCTTCCGGAGTGTGGGAACGAATCTGCAGCTCGAGAAGAAAGCGGTGACTTCTGCTTTGACTCGATCACGAGCACGTAGGCTTTCGTGTCTCTCTTCGCGTCCACTACGACCCGTCCACTTTCGGATCATCCGGTCTGCCTGGTGCAGGGGACCTATCATTTCCCTGGTCATCAGCAAACTCTCGGTCCTTCCTAGTTTGATGACTGTCCACGGCTCTCATCCTTTTCCGCAATTGATCAACAGATGTCTTGCAGACCTCTTCGCAGCTCAAGACTTTCCGCACAGCTGTTTCTTGTTATATAAGCCCGAAAAGGTCGTTGGGCCCCCGATTTCCCTTCCTTGCATCCATACATCTCTCAGATGAGGCTCAAGATCTCGGTGTCGCTTGCGCTGCTTTGACTGCAGCTTCTCCTTCCTCCCCAGAGTCAATTCCCAACATAGATCTCATCGGTTGGACGCACAGCAAATCGCCCTTTGAGGAGTTCAGCTCCAACATGGCAGGGGGAAACGGAGGGGACGAGCACCACGAGGCCACGATCACCACTGAGGCACGCCTTCGACTTCCTTCGCGACCACCCGAGGAAGTTGCTCAAGCCTCCCGACAGGACGCCCAAGGCTTTGGCTCTGACTATCCTGCTCAACGCGGGAGCTGGGGCGGAAGAGGCCGATCCAGAGGCTACTACCGTCGCAACAACAGCAACCGAGGCGGATATCGTCCCCACGGAAACGATTCTAACAATAGCGTTGATCAGTCCCTTCAGCGAATCGATTCGCGAGAGTCCGGCTGGCAAGGAGAGCAACAGCAGAGAAGGCCCGTAGCTCCTCAGCAGATGGGCAGAGGCCGAGGAAGCTACGGCTACAGCAACAACATCAGCAACAACCACAATAACGCGTATCAGGCGAGCCGCGGATCATCGAGAGGAAGGCGCGGGCGAGGAACTTCCTATCCTACTCCGAGACCATGGAGGCAGCCTCGCAATTTCTACGAAGACTATCAGGGAGCTACTAACTCATCATCTCAGACTGGATACCCGCCCTCTGAACAGGGCAGCTGGACAGGCGGTCAAGCGGTCGACACTCAGATCTCAGAAGGTCCTCACACCGCGTCCCTCACCTGGGACCAGTCAGCCATGTCCCCGCAGCCAACTGAGGAGCAGCAGCTTGAGAAAAACCCGTTGGAGCAACGCCAGCTTCAGCTACCCCATCCACCTCTTTCATCGCCTTCGCCAGCTGTGACCGCATGCTCCCTCCCCAACATCGGCTCTCTTTCCCTGTCACCTTCCATGCGAGCAAAGAAAGCGGCTCCAAATGAAGTCAAAATTTCCTCCCCTGCTCTCTCACCTATCGTCCGCTCTCCCGTCAACTCCCTCGATGTTGCCGCAAGTACACCTTCCCTCCACCACAGCGAGCCAGACACTCCATTGATTCGCCATCCCGAGACAGGACCGCTCGACCGTCCTGCTAGCCATCGCTATCCCCCTCATCACGATTGGCAACGACCCCGCCCTCCCAGCTCACCCCGAAACGCCCACTCTCAGGCCTCCGACACTTTCACCACCTGGTACCCCGTCCCGCTCTTCCATCCGCTCCCTCCTCCACCCCCTCGGCCATACCATGACCAACACGACCCGTATCGCGAACAGCTCCACCCGAGCCGCTTCCCGCTGCACCTGCCACCTCCGCCTCCGCTGTTCCCGCACGACATGACCGTCTCGGGACTGCACCTCCAGCACCCGCACCTGCCGATGTCGCCACCACCTCAGCCGGGAGCCCTTGTCCCCGCATGGCATCCCATCCCCTACCTAGTTTACTGGGGTCCTGAGCGACTCGGCGCTCACCCGTGCTTCTACGATGTTCCCATGGTAAGTTGAAGCCCTCTTCTCCTCGTTCTCACGCAACTCTGAAAAGGGAGGATGCTGAATGTCTATTGTCATTGATTGCTTGTGTGTGGGGTATAGTTTGCCGAGAATGCGTAGCTGACTGGGTTGAAAGAAATGGTATCAAATGCTACATCCTCACTTCCTCTCTGTTTAGTTTGTGTGAGAAGATGCCTGCATTGATGTGAGAGGGAAGAGAAGGAGGTCAGAGATCGAAATCGAACTCCATCTCGTACCCTCCTCCGTTCGCCTTTCCTTTGCCTTTCTTCTCCGCTGTGTTGCGCTCCTTCTTCATGTGCGGGTTGGGTGCGCTTGGCTCAGCGGCTGTCTTCTTCACCCCTTCTGCCGCAGCAGCGCTGGGGAAAGTGGGCATGCTGTCCCTGTGTGCCATCTTTGGGCTTTCCTTTGTGAACCATTCGTGCTCTAGCGCGTCTTTTGCTGCGATCCTGCTTCGCGGGAGGTATTCGAACATTTGCGCCATGAGATCCAGCGTCGCCTTTGTTGCGCGTGTGTTCTTGAGCGCTTTTTCGAGGTTGCGTCGTCTTTCTTCCGCTGGGGAATCAAAGGGGCCGAGGGTTTTGTCGATGAGAATCAGTTGAGTGGGCTCGTCTTTGCCTTGTAAGAGCCCTCGGCCGGTGGTTGGGGTGAGGAGGAGCTCGGCGAAGATGCAGCCGAGCGACCAGATGTCGATCTTCTCGTTGTACGCCATGGGTTGATGCGGTGGGAGGTTGCGCAAACGGCGAGCTTCATGTGCTTCGTGCATTTGGTTGAGCAGCAGCAGCTCCGGTGCTCGGTACCACAGTGTTACGACGAGATCGGTCATGCCGCCATCTTCGTCCTCGTTCCCCTCGCCAGATGGGTTGCTCTTGCTGCGCAGGTTCGAGGGCGGTGTCCAGCTGAGGGGTGGGTCGCTGAAGCGCCGCGCGAGGCCAAAATCGGCAAGCTTGACATTGCCACGATTATCCATTAGCACGTTGCTGCTTTTCAGATCGCGGTGGACGATCCAATCCGCATGCAACCCAGCCACGGCCGAGGTAAGCTGGTGCATGATCAGCTTGATCTCGCTCATCGCCCACCCACTCCCCTTCTTGTGCAGCATGAGCATCAGCGACTTGAGATCATGCTCCATGAACTCCATTACGAGGAACACCTGATCGAGCGTCTTGCCCACGCACACCTCTTCGAGCTCCACCACTTCTTTGTTACCCCGGGCAAGTCGGAGGGTGAGAATCTCTCGTAGGGACGATATTGGAAACCCATCGCTGTCCATCGTGTTGCTGTCGAGCTTGAGCTTCTTGACTGCCTTGACCGCGTTGACTGGGTCCTTTGAAGTGCGGCTGCGCGCGCGGAAGACGACACCGTACGTGCCTTCTTGGATGTGATTCAGCCGCTCGTATGCGTAGATCGATCCGGCTACCGTCAAAGGCTGCTGGCACGACCGACGCAGTGGCCAGTACGGACGCGCGGCACGGAACGGCTTGACGTCATCTTCGGCGGTCGCGGTTGAGCCCAGCGAGGAGATGGAGTCATGGTTTGCAGATCCAGCGTTATCGTTGGACGACTTGGCCCGCTTTCGCGGTTCGTCTTCAGCAGGCTGATTGTCGGGCGACCTTGAGCGTTGTAGGGCTGTTCCTGTGTGTTTTTCTGGTAGCCGCGATGAGCCCGCTTCGGCCGATGCCGCATCGTCAGGCATAGTGCGTTCTGTAGGCTATGGAAGGCACATAATGATGTGTACCGACTTGATGTAGTTCAAGGTGGATATGATGAGAAGAAAGCAAAGTGTTGTTCTTGACAGCTGTCGGTTGCTTCGTGAGTGGAGGCCGAGGGTCCAATTGGAAAAATCGGTGAAAATGGTCGTGCAACGTCGATCTCACAACCTAAATCCTCGCAAATTCAATCACACGATACGAGACATGTTGACGTTCTTCGAAGAGAAGTTGCGATGGGAATGCGATTGGGTCAATTGCATTCTGTCTAGATTGGCAGCGACTTTCGAGCTTCTTCAAGAGTCTTCGCTGCAATCCCGCTCATCCTCCTCCTAGTTCCAGCCAGAGTCTCCTTATTCACGCACGCCTCGAGCATCCTGACCACCTCTTCCCTTGTGTTCTTCTCGAGACTCCTGTTGAAACACTTGTTCGCCTGAGCCAGCTTCGCCTTTCTTGCACCGGAAAGTACTGTCAGAAAAGCCTGATAGCCGAGCCAGTGAACGTACTTCGGCTGAACGGTACAACTCACCCTCCATCCTCTTACCCTTCCTCTCCCACTTCGCTTCTTACCTCCCTGCAATTTGACCATCGCACTCGCAGCGCGGCTACCTATGTATCTACTCGTGAAGCGCACCAGCCTCGTTATGGCTTTGAATATGTAGTCGGTGGGGAAAGTGATTTTGAACCTCCTCAGCTCGCTCAGGTATGCGGATAGCTTGAGCGCCGCAACGAGAAAAGACGAGTAGATATTGGCATACACCCTGCGATCGCCATTCAACGCCGTGTCTGTGAACAGGATGTGGCAGCGCGACTTGACGCTCTGCACCATCTTCTCGACAAGTGCGATACCTGGTTTGCGGCTGTACTCGACCGTGAGTGTGTCGCGAATGTCGATGCCCGCGTAGCGCGTCAGATCCGTCGACACGCCGAGGTCACGCGTGCTGATCGTCAGCCCGCACCAGGGGAAGTCCTCGCCATAGATGCGGGGCACCAAAGGCCCCGAGGCAGCGATCGACGTGTCGAGCAGATCAAAGTTAGCGAGAGTCTTTTCGGGCGAGATGAAACATCCGTATTCTGGATGGCCGCGCTTCATGATTTCGAAGAACTTCCTGGCCGTCTTTTTGCTCGATGTGATAAGCAGAAAGTCGTCCGTGTACCGCATGAGCATCCCCTTGCCTCCCTTACTGAGACTCTGCAGGAAGCCATCGCTAGCCTCCATGTCGGCGTAGAAGAAACTGCACAGCAGAATGGACAGACTCGACCCTTGCGGAATCCCAACGCGTTGGCGGTAGAACTCCTTGCCGATCTTGATCAGGTTCTCCTCAACATGCTGCCGAAGCAGCTTGAGAACGAGCGAGGTCGACTCGTACCGGTACGCCACGCTGTCGACAAAGACGACGTCGTGAAGCGAGGCGGAAAGCGACGAGGCGAGCGAGAAGAAGTTCAGGTGGGTTGTGTCGGGACGCGCTATTCGGACGAACTCCTTCTTGGTGCCTGAAGAGGTGGCGGTGGAGGAGGACGGCATGACTTTGGCGAAGCGATGAATGCGATATCCTTCTGTGGTCGCTTCGGAAGTCTTGCAAAGGATGCGGGAGATGATGGACAGCAGCTTGGCTTGGTCGATCGAGTCGAATGCGCACCGGATATCAAGCTTGACGAAGTAGAGCTTCTTTCCGCCGGGTCCCATGCTTCTCTTTCTCTTTCCCACCCCCGTCTTTGTCCTCGAGGTGCTGGTGCTGGGACGTGATTGCAGAAGCGTCTGTTTGAACTCCTTCAGGAGCATGTAGATCTCGTTGGGACCAAACACCGAACTGCCCAACATGCCGCCTTCGCCATCACTTTCACCGGTCAAAAACCTGCCCTTCTCATAGGTCAGGATGTGGAAGACTGACTGCAAGATATAGTTGATCGACTGCCCCAGCATCTGTGACTCTCGTTTCTGCTTAGCAGTCGTCATCGCCCCACTCTTGCCCTTGCCTCTTTTGCCTGCCTCCTGCGACGCCTGTTGCTCGCTGTGAACCTGCTTGGTGCTTCTCCTCCTCAAATTGACAATCGGCCTCACCCCCGACTCTTTCGGCAGCAGCCGAACATGACTGTAGCCAAGCTTTCTCGAGGACATCATTGAGAGCGCCTCCGACCTCGTCAACGGCTCGAAGATGGTCTCCTTCAACTGCCCTAGCACCGGTTTAGACAGGACATGCCAATCATCCTGTCTGAAATACAGCACCTTGTTCCGATACGCTGCTGTTTCGGTGATATAGAAGGTTGTCCGAAGGAGCGGGATGACCAATCCATCAAAGAGCCAGTAGAGCAATTCGAGCACGAGCTGCTTTCGCATCTCGGCTTCCTGGCGAGAAATCTTGCGCGAGCGAGACGAGAGTGCCCAGTCGACGTCGGTGAAGCGAAAGGACTGGGCAATCTGGTGCAGATTGAAGGATTCGTAGCGACGAAGACGTACGAACGAGGCGACGGTGGAGAGGACCAGGTTTTGGTTATGCAGTGAGCCGAAGACATCGCGTGGGAGAAGCGATTTGAGGACGAGAGTCACAAAATGCACGACCTGCCCGGTCGTGGGTACTGCATAGTTGGTATACCTCGGTTTGCGAGTGGGTGGTGCAGGAAGCTCGAACGTCGTCCTTTTGTCTGACTTTAAAGTCGGGGGCTGCGATAATTTGATGTTCATATGACTGGATGAGCCAAGAGCTGAGCTCTGAGTCTGAGCCATTCTGACCGTTTGTGCAGCCTCGTCTTGACGCAAACTTGGCTCCAAAGTGTCAACTTCGGCCAGATCTTGCACTATCTGCTGCCTCTCCTTCTCTGTCAGTCTCCCCTTGGGTACTCTGGAAGGACAGCATCTTTCTAACAGCGCTCTGTAGTTCAGCTTGTCATGCCGCTTGATGACTTTGAGCAACACCGGAAGCACCTGCTTGAGCGCTTTGCGTGTCCTCTTCGCCCCCATTGCCTTGATCTCAACCTCTCGCACCGTATAGTCTCTGAAGGGCTGGGTAGTCACATCCCACTCCCTGGCGCTGGTGAAGACATTGTGCAGCCCGAACTGACGCGGAAAGATGTACTTAGCGAGATGTCTTGCTCTGCGCTCGCGAAATCGCTGGTCAATGGACTTGGTATCGTGTTTCACGTCCGTTTCGGCGACGACGGAGGAGCGGTTGCGCGCTGATCGGGTGAGAGAGGAGCTCGGAAGCGCCTTGTCGAGTTCTTTCTTATTAGCAGAGCGAGGTAGCACATGCACAGGAGGAAGACCGACCTGAACACGGCCCGTCTTGTCACGCGAACATCGGGCGTAGAACATTCGGCTTCGCACGATGACAATCTCCGATGGTTTGCGGTTCGCGGGGCCACCCTTTGAAAGCGTCTTAGCACTTCTCCCTTGTCTAGCGTCGAGGTCAGGACCTGAAGCGGCGGACCGTGTGCTCATTCGTGAGTCCACTCGCTCAAAGGCGCGTCTTCGTTTTCCGAGCGCGGATACACATTCGGCGTTGGCGGTAGTTTCAATGTCGACTGTGGCCGTAGTTCCAAGGTCGACTGTGGCGGCGCTGTGTGTTCGTTTGAGACCTTGGTGTTGGGCACGGTCATGTGCAATGCTGCTCCTCTGTTCGCTCAAGGCAGTACCAGTGAGCTGCACGAAGCAGCTGCCATCTCCACCGCTGCCAACGAGCGGCACGAACCAGCTCGTGTGTACCAACAACCACACAAACCTCTCGGCTCCTACCTTGTCGAAGACCCAGTGCCACTCTCTGTCCAGCACCAGCGTGGTGACCATCGAGTTCGGGTATAGATTGATGAGCCCCGGTCGACCGGTGGAGGTGATGCGGAAGGATTCGAGTCGATCGTCGGGCCGGCGGTAGCCTTTGAGAAGAACATTTGCGTGGGCATCTCTCGCGGATTCAGAGAGAGCAAGCAGTTGAAGTTGGGCTTCTTGAACTGCTTCGTGGATGCTTTTGTGCGAAAGAGGTGTGCTCACGGCAGGTGACAACGGAGGGTGCACAGGAAGTGGAGTGTTTACACCGACCAGAGTGCCACTAATCCGGCGCCATTGTTCGTCCGTGAGCGGGTAGCGTTGCTTTGAGGAAGAAGCGGAAGGGTCGACCTCAAAGTGCTTCTGAATGAAGGTAAGGAGTGGGATGACGTTTGTGAAGTGTCGTTCGAGGACTGAGCATTTGCCGTCAAGATACGGCGCAGCAGAGCCCTTCATCCCTCGTTGAGTCAACTAGCATGAAGGGCACAAGCAGCTCTTTCGCATTGTGACAGGCAAGAAGAAAGATATCTATCGGACCCTGCACAAAACGCCAATTTGACTGCGCAGGGTTCAGAGACCAACACTTGGACAAATGTGGCGCGGCAGCTCACTTTACGCCACGCGTCTTCTCAGTCACAGCATCTGGAAAGCACATACACCACTTGCAGATCTTTCTGATGTTCAGCAGCTCACGCATCGTTCAAGGTCTATGGGATGAATTTGTGATTGCAGGGTATCTCCTTCTCTTTTGCTTCACTTGGAGTGAACTTCTCATCGCTCAAGGGCCTCCTTGAGCCCCTTGACGTTCTCGACAGTTTCGAGACACAGCCCAAAGTCTTCGCCTGCATGCTCCGTTGCCTTCAACTTTCGGAGGAGCTCCGAAATCGGTCCCTTGCTCCCGTCGGCACCCTCCGCCTCGTTCGTGCCACTCGTGCTCTTGGCACCGCCAGCGCGGGAAAGAAGCGGACCAAGTGTCAGGGTGGACTCTGCCTCTTCCTTCACTTTGAGAATTTGCGAAAAGAGCTGACTGAGGTCGCGTGGGTTGTCCTTGCTCTTGAGATAGATGATATAGAATGCATCGAAGCCACCTGCGCCTGGAATGCTTCCGCCAACAACACCAGGCACCTCATCGCTGATCTTCTTGATGAGCGATCCGATCTCGGGAGGCTCAATGGGTACACCAGCGCGTTGACCGAGCTCACGCATTCCAGCGCGGATCGAGCGGAGGCTATTGTGAACATCGATCAACGCTTGGAGCACGGTGCGTGGGGTAACGCGCAAGTCGACTTCAGTGTCAGACTCTCCATCGTGTGGAAGGGTTTTGAGCTCTGCGTCCCATTCCGTTGATAGCTTTGTTGCTGCAGCATCGACATGCTTCTCGTATGCAGCTGTGTCGGAAGCGTGAAGGAGACGTAGCCGAAGCAGGTTGTCTGCAAGGCCCTGGTTGGAGGCTGCGATGACATTGTACAGCTGCTGAGCCCACTCCGGCTTTGCCTTGCGCCAGGCGAGGACCTTGGAGACCAGACTGGGAGTGTTGGATCCAGCATCGACATCTGCGAGAAGGAGATCAAGGCCAGGAGGGAGCTGAAGAGCGGCTGGCTTAGGAACGTCATGTTGCTCCTCCGAGATCGATAGTCCCTCGGTTGCTGTTGAATGGGCGTTGCCAGTGACAGCTTCAGACAGCGGCGAGGCTCTCCACAGCGGATTATAGGGATCCAGGACAGGCAGTAGTTCTATCCTTGCGGCGATCCGAGCATCCCGCTGCTCTTCCGACTCTTCTCCTTCCGTTGGAACCTTTTCGCCTTCGTCAAGGCATCCTTGCAGCGCTTTTGGCTCGAAGCGTCGATAGAGCTGGCTGCCCCAGATCGCAGCACTGACATCGAAGCCCGACCCTATCTTGCCTTGCGCTGCACAGTGCGCAAGCTGCGCCAAGTTGTGTATCAATGCAAGGTCCTCGGTCTCCAGCGATTTGGATCCGCTGGGGATCACAGCCTGCAAGTGGAGGAGGAAGCAAGCGACCAAGGAAGTGGTCATGGCCGCGCTAGAACCGAGCCCTGTCTTGTGCACATCCCCAATGCGACATTTCTGGGCAGAGAATGGAGGCAGGCTCTTGAGCTGATCGACGGACGGCGCGGTTCCTTCAGGGAGATTGAGAGTCTCGCGTTGAGAATAGAAGTCATTGTCAGCTGCAACGGTGATATGAATGCCTTCTGGCGATGTGCGGTTGAAGAGGGATATAAGCTCGTCGGACCCTTTGAGTTCTGCGGCGAGTCGCAGCGTGTATGCAAGAGCTAGCGAAACGAAGGGGTTGCGACCGGCTTTCTCCCTGGAGTCTGCTGTCTGTTCGACGATCCAGTGATGCTTTACTTCGCCGTCTGGACTTGGCGGAGCTGGAAGCGATGAAGCGCGGTACACCCATACAGCGTCGACGAATTGTGGCGATTTGACCGTGATTAAGCAGCTTGAGAAGCCGGATTGCTGAGAAAAAACCGAAGAGGCGCTGGAGCGAGCATGGCAATAAAAACGTGAGGAGGTCGAAATGACGAGACCTGGGTAGGCAGGGTCGAGCACGAGGTAGCCTCCAGCTACAAGCACCTTTCCTGGCGCCGATACAGTTGTTTCACAAAGGCCATTTGACGACATCTCGACGTTTGCGTCTGAACCTGATCGTATGAGGAAGCAGCGGAAGGGCGTGTTGAACCGTGCAAGAAGGATGAAGCTTCCTGAAAAGTAACACTTCCAATCACGTGCCGCAAATTGTGAGTGTGAGATTCGCCATACTTTCGAAATATTTGCAAAATCACGATCCCAACGGTGACTTCGAGCTAATTTAGGATCTCCGCCATGGAGGCTAGCCTTCCTCTCGCGGCGACTTCCATGTCGAACTTCGGTCACTTTGGCTTCACGATGGTGACGATGTTGCTCTTCGTGTATACACAATAGCTTGACCTGTGCACTCAGGGAAAAACTGCTGAAACACGCCGACATTCTCTCGAGTGTTGGTGACAATCAAGATGTCACCAGACTCGTGTACCTAGAAATTGAACTCCGCAAAGTGAAGCAATCATGCTCTGTCCCGTAAGCGAACATAGTAGGCCGAGAATCACTTTGTTGCCTTCGGCAGCGACACACGTGAGGTCAATCAATCCCGTTTGCGAGGAAAGACGACGTCCATGGGAGAGCTATGTCATCACAGCACAGAGTAGCAAGTTCGAAGATAAGCTTTGCGGCACGATGAAGTCGATGTTGCTGAAATTCGATCTGTAGGAGGAGCATTCATGCACGGTGTTTGTTCCCACGAGATTTGTAGTGAGTCGATCATGGTTGCTATGGTGAGTGAGGCATGGGAACTTTTGAACTCTTGTAAGACGATCCGGGTTCCCATGGGGGACGCCTTTGTTTCGACTCCGACAGAGAACACATGGGGTTTTGTTTGTCCCTGTGAGGCGTGAGGTCATGGGAACAAGAAGCCTGCCACGGGTCAAGCGCGTCTTGGATTCTTATTGTTCGATCTTGATGCTCTAAAGTTCGCCTTTTCGAGGCCCTTGGGTTGGATGCACCGGTCGAAAATAAAGCTTGTGGCTCAGGAGACGGCTGAAGCGATATCGTGACGGCGGGTTTGCTTGCTGCGCTTCGAAGCACCCAACAAAGTCGAAACACTTTAGTACACATGGTCGGAATGCCAATTCACTCATGCCATGATTGGCCAGCTGATGGGATGAAGCCTCAACTTCTGGGTTTCTCACCAATGAGCAAAGGAAGCGAGACAAATAGAATTGGGACTGATGGCATTGGCCTTGGGGTATGTTCGCATGACGTAGCCACTGGACACACGAAATTTACCCCGCAGATGAAACGCTGTGCTCTATTCGTGTCTGGCAGCAGACAAACTTTACTCTGAGACTAGTTTGCAGCACGGAGGGGACGTTGATGAATTGAGCCAATCAGGATTGCGTTGAATTTCGAAGCCAGCAACATCGTCAAAGCAGTATGATTTCGAGCGCCAATAATCGGGATCACTGCTGTTGGGATAGCGGCGAAACAGCTCCGGAAACGACAGCGGCCCGGTCGAAGTCTAAATTCCTTCACGTTGACGAGGTACATATGCACAGATCAAGACTCGGGTTGGGTTGATTGGAGGAAGTGCCGTCATCGTCAGCATGATGGACACAAATTAAGGTTGAGCCGAGTATGGGGGCGGCGAGACCTGCTGCTGCATCTCTGGTACTAGAGCCTAATCCGACGGGATGGCTTGGTTGACGTTGAATCGGAGCAAGCTGCCCACCATATCGGTTTGCATCGTGCAGTGTGGTGACGACCCGAAGTGCAAGTCAAGGAAATGAGCCGATTTCTTCTGATCGGAATGACCAGCCGATCTGGCCCTGATCGTTGAGGACAACGGAGAAGCACATGGCAGATGCTTGACAGGCGGGCTCGGAAGAAGCAGGTCAAGTCTAGATTGAGGTCACAATAGGCTATGTCAATCAATGCACACGGACAGGCACAGGCGAGGCTGTTGATGAAGTGGATTCGACGGCGAGCCGAGATGGCCAAGTTGAGAGGGTCGGATGGTGTGGCTTGCTTTCTGCACTGCCGTGTGGATCTGTTCGGGAGCCGCCGTCACTTAGCCGAGTTGCTGGTGATTCGCTGCACGAGTGCATTTCACGCGAATATTTTGCTCTGGAGCCACAAATGATCGGCTGCTACTGACTCCATATCGATCCCCAGTCCCCGCACGCCGCAAAGGGTTTGGGTTTTGAGTTGCACCCTCGGCTGTGGAGAAGAGCTTTCTTTATGGTGCCGAGGCCATGTATGACTCAGTCGGTCAGACCGAACCGCACCAAGTGGCTTCTGTTGAGACGAGATGGCACAGCCAAGCTCGATCTGGCATTGAGAGCTTGAGCCAGACGTCGACGCCGGTTCCACCCGTCAATACTATAGTAGCAACGTTCGGTTGCGGCTTCGGCTCGCGCAGCGTGCTAAGAACCTATCCGAAAGGTAGTGATATCATGATACAAACTATCAGCCTGGGTTGGTCTTCTCGCCGAGTTGATTCTTTTACAAGCTCGTCTCCGATCTGGTACGCATTTGAGAGCTTTGATCAGTCCCGTGATGGACAAGGCAGGAACGAGCAAGGGCGAATGGGCGTGCTGAATTTGCAATTGTGTCTCTGTGTTGCAGCGAACCAGGCATTTGGATTTACACGCAGCCTAAATTCAGTTGGTATCGGTGGTAACCTCAGCTTCCGATGTCATCGCTCCCCAGCTTCCCCGCAACAGGAACAAAAACGAGGACAAAAAGGACTGCTTTCCCCGCTGTTTCATTGTCGCTAGCAGGCACGCCGGAGATGTCGGCCAAGGACTTGGTTGCAACAAGCATCATCATCACCCCTGCCGCCATTGCATGTGGTACTGCGACCCATGAATCGTAGGATCAGCCTAGCCTGGGTATGCATCAAGTCTCCGAAGTTTGAGCCCATCTACGTGCCGAATGGTCCGCATCCGAATAGTCTAGTTAGTGTCTGATAGTGAATAGACTCAGTCGTCCAGCGGCTGCTCAAGTGCTTTCGTTTGGTCTGAATCGTCGAAAGGGCAGGATGCTAGCATCTTCTTATGACTTGACAAAAAACAGCATGGAGAGCTGAACTGCTTCCGTCACCGATCTCATTCGAGAATTTGAGCAGAGGGCGCTGCTGTACTCCGCCTACGAAATCCCCGACATCATTTGAGCCACCGCTGGCTGCTGCTTCTCACCCTGAGTACGCGCCCTGGTCTCGTGAGCGCTCTTTGAAATCAGTCGCCATACTGTCCGACTGACTCGTCCCAGTCGACAGCAAGCAGGCGTTTGCGGCCTTGACCTGTCACTCTGCTCTGTGCTCTGCGCCTTGTTTGACTCTGAATCTAGAACGGATCCTCGATACCGCTGCACTTCGCTCAAGAATCTCCTTTGGCCCCTGTGTTTGATTCGTTCGGCCTTCAGTATCGACAGCGAGCAACGAACAACTCGGAAACTTTTTCGACATGCCAGCTACTTAAACAGTCTCTTGGAGGCCCAATTCTTTCTGCAATGCGGGCACAGGTATCAGCAGGTTGGTCTTAACTTTACATGGGTGCGGTGATGAGATCGACGATGGATGATGTGTCGCTCGTCTTGTCCAGCGGACGTTCCGGGTGTAGGCGAAGCATCCGCCCGGGGCTTTCTTGACGCAACACCCGGACGTTGCGAAATTTGGTGCTGCTGTGATTTATTTTTGTTTTATTTTTGTTTTAATTTTGGATGGGCTCGAGGGCAAGCAAGCGACACAGAGGGGAGCAGCAGCAACTTGCATGCTCTGGCTGAAACATTTCTCTGAACAGGCCGTGTGTAAGTTCGTGAGTGGTGGGCCACCGCGCTCAGTTGCAGTGCTGCTCGGTAACAACTCCTCCATCTGAGCCAGTAAACTGTCTTCCCCTCTTTTCCTTTCTCAACTACACCTCATCCCCACATCCCCTCATCATCCGACCACATCTTTCTTTGTCTCCATCATCTCATGCCCACCCAATAGTACTAGCACTTCCTTCAAAACAGCAGATCTCTCGCACTTCCAACGACGGCCATCATCCCAACGAACCCCTTCTTACTCTTACAGCTACCCTACTACACCAAGCATTGCTTCAGCTGTCCAACAGCGTCGCTTCATCTGCTCCGCTCGCTACGTCTGTCAGCGGCTTCCTTGCTCGCAAGCTTATCTTGCGACAGTATACTTCTTGTTCGGTCATTTCAGCCAGCACACAGCTGCACCTCCGCCTCAAAAGCGGGGCCATCTGCTGTCACCTTTGCTCGGTCAGCTCCGCTAGCCCATGGTCTCCACACTCTTGTGGCCCGCATAGCTAGCTACTCTCTTCGGATCACACCCGATACTCGCCCCGGCACACCCGAACATATTCTTCAGATAGCTTCAAACCACATCTTAGCATGAGCGTTGCCGTACAGTTGCCTCCATCTCACGACTTGAACATCACCATGTCCAATCCTGCCTTCTCGCAACAGCAAACAACTGCTGCTTTCACCTCCGCTGAAGCCATGTCCTCCAACACCGACAGCTTCGACAAGGGTTCGGACCTTCCTCCCATGCCTGTCCCCTACGATGACTTCCACTTCTCGCTCGATCTCCCAGCTGAGCTTGACCTCAACGACTTGCAGTTCCTCAGCTCGGTTGACCGCAAAGGCGGCCCGTCCAATCCAATGACGCCTGGGCTCACATCCCACTTTATGGGTTCCACACCGCAACCGCTGCCGTTCGGCCACGATGACATCCACATGTCCAGCAGATCGAACAGTCGAAGACCAAGTGTGTCCAAAGGCAGTCGCCCAGCATCCCCGAAACCAGGATCTTCCCGCTTCTCAGAATCGGCATTGAGGCCACCACCGCCTCCCGACTTCGAGCCCACAGGGGCCAATCTTTTCGATACAGACGCTTTTGGTAGTGGCACCTTTTCGCCATTCGGGATCGGCACTCCAGGCGCCACGGACAAGGCTGGTCAAAATGGCCAACTCTTCGACGCCAAGGAAAAGAACATGCTCGTCAACTTCTTGGAAGGTTTTGAATGGGACTTTGACCCCAGTCTTCCAGAAGGCATGCCAAGCTTCTCAGCAGCAGCAGCCGAGGCAATGGGCTTCCCTGCTGACTTGGCTTCAAACAAGGATCCGATGCTTCACGAAGGGCCAGCTGTGTCGACAGCGGCGAGAAGGATGCAGGGTTGCAACAAAGCATCCGCCTCTTCAGCCTCTGGATCTGGGTCGGCAACAGCGGCCTCACAGAGTCCGCACGACACTTCCTCATCTGCCACATCACCACACAGTTCCATCCGCGGCCACCAGCACCGTCGATCACTTAGCAACAATAAATCACGCTCCTTCCATCATGAAGCCGATCTCGTCAACACAGCATTTGGCGGCGGTCTCTCCGAATGGTCGCAAAACAATGCATTCCAACAGCACCCGCAGCAGCAGCAATATCCTCAGCACAATGTACACGACGCCTCAGCAACGGGCAGCAAGCGCCACGCGGGTCACTTTGGGGTGGGCGAAGCGGACGAGCAGACACAAGCTGCCCTTGCACTGGGCTCGCTCACAGGCATGCATGCAGAGATGTTCCGTATGAGCGCTGGTCTTGATATGGCTCACGGGCTCGATAAGCAGGCTGCACAGCCATCGCAAGCACCTCGCGCACCAGCCGTGACCAAGAGCGCATCAGGCAAGAAGCTCAAGGTTGAACACGAGGATGATGATGGGACCGATGGTGGGGCAGGCAGCAAGCGCGAGCTTCTGACCGAGTCCGAGAAGCGTCAGAACCACATCCTGTCCGAGCAAAAGAGGAGGAACTACATCCGAGAAGGATTCAAGGATCTCGTAGTGCTGTTGGATGACGGACGCAATTTTGGAGCGCGCGCGCTCGGTCTATCGTCCGGATTCGGCACTGGTGTGGAAGATGAAGGGCTCGATGACCGCTCGGACATCGACGACGTAGTGGATGTCTTGTCTGTCGGACGCAAGAAGCCGCCCAAGAAGGCCAAGAAGGCTGGTCCGGACGGCGTGCGTCAGCGCGGAAAGGGACGTGGTCGAGGAGGCAGTGCCGGTGGAGGAGCTGGATCCAAGAGTGCAGTCCTCTTCCAGGCGGTAGATCTCATCAGGTGGCTCGACGGTAAGAGCAAGGAGCTGGTCAAGCAGTGTGAGGAGTTGGAAGCGATTGCAGGGATCCCGGATCCTGAGAGCATCGTTGGCGCCAATAGGCCGGCGGGGGCTACGAAGAGTGCATAGTTTGATTGGGTTGATTTTCTCTTTCTCTCTTGTCTTGTAACATTATCATACGGATTTGATCCATCTGTCAAAGGACCTCTCTAATAGTAACACGCTACATTTCATTCTTCCAACACGATCTGGTTTGTTGATGGATGTGATCGTGATTCCGAGAAGCTCCTGCTAGGTGCCGAGGGAGGAGGTATCGCGTGAGTGTCCGCGGTTGGTGTGTGGAGACCGACTTCCGAGATTTAGGCCAAAATTTTGGCTCGGCTCAGAACATTTGCAATCTTCTCAAGACCAACACTTCGAACTGCATCACACTTTGGCGAAGCAACCAGCCCTAAGGTTGTCAAACAAGGGGAGCTGCGATACGGATGGTCGAGACTCACATTCCGACGTTGGAGCCTGACCGGGATGCGCTGATCCAGTCCTTCCTTGCGTACCCACCCTCGACTCCTCATCTTAATCCGCATGGTCTAGTAATCCGCTCGACTCCAACGGCAGGTCGGGGCGTGTTCGCAACGCGCGCTATCCCCGCAGACACGCTCATTGAGGTCTCACCGGTCCTCCTCTTCCCTCCGGCGGAGTACGAACAGTATGGAAGCAAGACGCAGCTCGACGGATATACTTTCATTTGGAAGAAGACGAGTCAAGGGCAGGCGGTGATGGCGTTGGCGTTGGGACTGGGGTCGTTGTTCAACCACGAGAACGAGATTCCGAATGTGAAGTGGGTGTTTGATTACGAGACATATTCGATCAAGTATACTACGGTGCGAAGCGTGGCGGAGGGTGAGGAGCTGACAATCTCGTACGGGGTCGGGAGGATGTGGTGGGAGCCCGAGCCGTCCAAAGAGGTGAAGGAGAGGGAGGAGGAGGAGAGGAGACAGAGGGAGGATCCGGAGTTCGAAGCGATGCAATTCGGTCGAATCGATATGAGTGAAGACGAGGAGGAACAAGACATTCCGCAGTCACGATCGCGATCTCGATCCGCCGTCGTGGGCAAGAAGATGGTGACAGTAGCGAACGGGATCGAAGTGCGCTCTGTAGCTGGACCGAGCAAGTCGACACGCAGCTTTCCTCCAATCTACCGCCTCACAGCCGGCATCGATCCCGTCACACTCCGCCTCGAGACGAGGAACGCTTGGATCATCGACATTTCCCCCACTGCAGCTTCTTCCGCGGTCAAGTTCCTACAAAAGCATCCGCAAGTCCTGCAAAACCGAGATGATGGTCTCCACTCGACTCGTCATCTTCGTTCATTCCGCACCACAACCACCGTCAACCCACAAGATGGGAGCAAGAGTGTCCGGACTCAATTTTTGATCTGTCTCCAGAGTGCCATCCCTGATCGAGACACGCTCGTGTCGTGGCTGAAAGAAGAGGGAGCGGCGGTGTTCGGCGAGCAACCCGAGCCGTACCTGGGTAAAGTGCCTGTGATAGCGGCACCGACGAAAGACCGACTGCCTGAATGGCAGCAGGTGTGGCCATGCATCGTGCGGACCAACCCGAAAGAGCTGCTTCCGGGTAGTGGAAATGGGCCGGTGCTCCTCGTCGATCGAGCGGCGGAGGAGAAGATGTGGACGAAAGAAGAAGGCAGGCTGCATTGGGCGGTGAACCGGTACAAGCGTGTCGTAGCACTCGCTCGGCTTGCTAAAGCAGAAGGTAAGGGGATCGGCTCAGCCGTTCATGTGACACATCCTTACGAGACAGCGCGGAAGTTCCGATGCTTCGAAGGGGGTTTAGCCTGGGACGAGCGAGAAACGAGTTGCGATTGGTCGCAGCTGACTGGAGATTCTGCGCCCCTCATCGGTCGCATCAATTCTCACTCTTCCTCAGAGTTGGACCTGGGCTCGCATTACAATGCTGAGAAGGCCCGTCTCCTCTCCACGCTCACCATGAGCGAATCCGAGTGGACATCGTTCAACGCTTCCACCATCCCTGTCTATACCTCGCCGACTCCGGGCGTGGGTACGATCGAAGTCGACGCCCTCGACTCACGCCTCCTTCTGCGAAACCCGCTCAAACACGCCTCCATCTCGGCCGTCTCTCGCGTCTCTGCCCTTCGCACCATCGACCGCACCCACCCCTCTTCCCCCAACGCCATTCCTGCTTCGAACGGCTCCGACTACCTCCTGACGACGCTGACGCTGTTTACGCTCTTCGAGCCGTGCATCTACTGCGGCATGGCTCTGCTCCATTCGCGCGTAGCCGAGATCTACTTCCTCCTCCCCTCCCCCGGCCGCGGCGCCTGCTGCGGCGCAAACCTCCCACCCTCCCTCCGCCCAGACGACGCCGGACAGGACGGAGGAATCGTCGCATTGCAGGAACAGAAGGGTCTCAACCACGCCTTTACGGCTTGGAGGTACATGGCCCCTGACCTGGATGGCGAACTGGTTGAAGACCTCAAGTCCGAGTTCGACATTGGCATCCTTGATCCCTGATTGCCACATACAATATCATTTCGCAATTTCATCTGCACAGCGCCCGCCTTGCGAGGGGAGCATACGACGGAACAAGCTTGATAGTTCGTTTCATTGCTTGATTGATTGATTGATTGATTGATTGATTGATTGATTGATTGAAGCGAACCTCTACAAATGCCTCATGGCATATTTTGCAGCCTCCCGACGAGCCTCCAAGTCGGCGGCTGTGGGAAGCTTGACCTCCTTGTTGGCTACATGGACGGTGTCACCTGTCTCCAACTGCGCATGTTCGAACTCTGGATCCGCAGCTGGGCCTTGCGCCTTGGCTATCTCTGCAAACGTCCCCTCTTCTCCATCCTTACTCTCCTCTGCGGGCTTGCCATGCTCCGCTTTAGTCATCTGCGTCAAACCCAACGCAGTCCCCTCCGCCTCTGCAGTGGGCCTCGCGGGCACTGGCGGCGGAGCCTTTGCATCTCTCTGCCCACCACTACTACTGCCCGAGATTGGACTGCCAAACGCCGGGATCTTGAACAGATTGCTGGCCCTGAACGCGCTCGGCGATGTCTCAGCTTCTGATTGAGTCGGTTCCGGTGGAGGAGGTGCACTGAAACTTTGAGGCCCTGACTTTTGCATCGACGGGATCCCGGGAACAGCCATCATCGTCGCCCGGCCCGGCTGCTTCTTAATGCCAGAGCCCAGACTGGGTGAGTCGACTTCAGGAAGCGCAGGGCTGTAAGGTTTGTCGGCTTTCGAGGGGGACCTGTCAGCTTGTGCTCGGTCCGATGGAGCAGGCTCGTGCGAAGAAGCAGAGGAGCGTCTATCAGTGCTAAGGTCCTGTGAGAGGAGTTGACCCGCTGCCTTGACCTTGCTGGAATCGACTGCTTTGTCGGAAGCGGCACTGAGCTCGCGTGACAATGATTGGGACTCCAACTTTTTCGGGGTGGACTCGGGCCCATTTGTCGCTGCATAAGGCACAACAGCTGTTTCGACTTTGCCCGATGGCACTTTTGGTGATGCACAGTCCGTGGTTTCCGTGGGCAGACCAGCAATCTGACGCTCGGGAGTGCGTGGCTCTAGTGGAGCAGTGCTTGCCGCAGATCCAATAGACGACGGCTTTGTGTCGTCTTTAGCCTCATTCTTTGCAGCCGCGATGTCGCCTGATTTCAGGCCGGACGATGAGACAAGCTCCGTGGTGGCGGCGGGAGCAGGAGGCATAAACGAGATACCGCCTCCGCTCTGTCCAGTCGACGAGATGCTGCTACTAGGCTTGCGTTCGCTGATAGGAGACGACGTCGTTTTGACAGGCGTCTCGTGGCTAGCCGTCCTCTCCAACGCCTTACGCTTCGAGTCCGCTTCTTCCTCGCGATAAGCTCGCGCTGGAGGCGTCAACGAGGGGATCTCAGCATCCCACAACGATGCATCAGTAGATTGCGGCGTCGAGAGCGAAGCGGAAGAAGCAAGCTTCGACGATGTCACCGAAGATGCTCTGCTGTCAGAGGCTTGGCTGTCAAAGCCGTGCACTTTCTTCGCTGCTCTGAGCTCCCGGTAGGGCTGCCTGCTGCTCGAGTTGGAATGCACACTGGCGTTGTCGTCATCAGTGTCGGTATGGTATGACCGCATGCCGGCGTAGTAAGCCGACGAGCTGTGCTTGTCTCTGAATCCGCTCCGCGTGTCTTCGGGACTGGATTTGTCGAATCCCAGTCCAAAACTCGTGGGATCCGGCGGGCTGCTTGCAAGCCAAGCAGACTTGCCGGGCACAAGAGACAAGCGGCTAGAGTTCGATCGACTCATACCATCTTGACCATATCGGTCCGCATCTTCGTCGTCGTTCGGCATGCGCTTGGCTTCTGCACGTTTGGCATTCCAGTTCGCCCATCCTCGTTTGATGGCATCCTTTGCGTCTTTTGCGGCCGCTTGCCTGGACTCCTTGTCTGCCATACTTGCTTTGGCTTTGTTCCATGAGCTCAACAGCATTGCCGAGGTCGAATTTGCCATTGCATTTGCACTCTCAGCTGCACCTCGCTCACCTTCGTTCAAGCCATAGCGAGAACGCTGAACGTTCGTGAGTGCAGTTGCAGCATCCTGACGTGGAGCCACACGGTCGTAGCTCTGCATCCCGGTCTGTCTCCGAGGCGGTGGAGGAGGCGGCATCCTCTTCTGTGACGCGGATGCAACCAGATTCTCGGAGCCTTCGGTCTCTCGGGACGTTTGTCGCGATGGGGAGGCGAAGTTCAGATCTTCTGGTGCAAGTGCTGGGTCTCCGCTTGAAAGATGTTTCACAAGGTCAGATTTGGAGCTCTGGACGGAAGACCTCTCGCTGTGAGTCAGACTCGAAGGGCTATCGATTAAATCCCGCTCGTCTTCCAGCTCACGGCGAGAGGGTGCTTCGAGCGTAGTCCGAGGACCACGGGCAAGGTCTGCAGCATTGCTGGCTGTTCCGAGCGCAAGCTGGGGCTCAGACGCGCTCGATACGAGCACGGAGGGCGCTTCAGCCGACCGAGATTCTTTGCTCGATAATTCGTCTTGGGATGCAGCTGCGGCCAGGAGAGATGGACGATGGGAATCCTGCTCAGTTCCGTTGCCTTGGGAGACAATTTTCGTGTCCTTATCGGAGAGCACGCTCGCTATGCTGCCGTTCGTAGCGTCCGACACCGCACGGGTCGATGCGTCCGCAGGAAGGTTCAAGGCGGAGTCACTCTTGCTGGGAACGCTGGCCGAGTTGGAGCGTTGAGAAGGACGCTCGATGCTAGCGTTGCCGAGCGCCAAGCTACTGTGCTCCCGAGCAGACCTACCGCCGAGGGCAGCGGCAGCACCGAGTCCGAGTGTTGAGAGTCCCGTGGAAGAGCTGGCACTAGACGTGGATGACTTAGGTCCGCCACCGAACCATGTTCTGCGTTTGCCTCCCTGAGAATCCTGTCTAGGTGGTGAGCCAGAAAGCAGACTGCCGCCGCCCGCGGCGAGATCGCGGGATAAGAGATCGCTGAGGCCAGCAGCGGCTGGCGATATCTTGTTCGCAGATGTCACTGACGAGTCCTTGCGCGCCACAGAGGCATCAGCCCCACCTTTGCGATTACGAAGCGCGGCGTTTGACGGAGTATTGCCGGCGTTGATGGAAGTTGCCTCGCCCTCCTCGCCTGCCGTGCTGTCATGCAACTTTGATGCACCAGCAGCTTCAGATGTCAATGGCGTGGTTGCTCCGGAAACGGGTGCACTCGCAGTGCCCACCTTATTAGCTGACAGCAAATCGGAAGTATTGACAACGCCTGGCTTGCCTTTGGTGTCGATTGACAATGAGGCCGCGTCACCAAGAGCTGAGGACGCCGAGGTCGTGTTGAGGCCATCGGCTTTCTTGGCTGCATCTGCAAAGATACCTCCACGCAAAGGCAGTGAGCGAGTGTCGAAGAAGGAGATGTCATCCATGTTAGGAACCACGATGGATTCTTGAAGAAGTTCCTTGATCCTGCCTTCGATGAGACGTGTGACCATGCCCCACTGCACTTTTCTAGCGCTGACTACGGGCTCGACTTCTAGGTCCATTTTGGGCATAGTGGTGAAACCGAACCAAAGACGGTTGCTTGGTGGCCGCTTGACATGAAGAAGCAAGTTGCCCTCGAGGGATGTTAGTACTACGGCCAGCACGATGGGGATGTTGTATGGCTTGAAGCGAGAGCCCAACGAGAGAGTCAGCGTGGTCGAGATTGTGATGCGCACTTCGCCAACGTAGTGCACTGCGATCTCCATGCTTGCTTCTCCTTCGGTTGTGAGCGCCTTGAGCATGGGACGACTGAAGCCGGGAGCGCGGCGACCAACGTCGACCTCCTCCACTTTGATGTCTCCCAAGAAGCCAGGTGTCTTGACGCGATTGATCTTCCTCATCATCTTGGAGACAATATAGTCTTCGAGCCAGGCAGTGCGGTAGATGGAGAAGAAGATACGGCCGACTAAAGCATTGAGCCATCTTAGCGGTAGTGGGTCCGGTAGGCTGTCGAGTGACACAAGAAGCGAGGCCATGTCTTCCTTGGAGAAAGTGGGACCGATTGGATCATCGAGCTTGCCGAACAGATGTGAGGCAGGGTCATCATGACCATCGTCAGACACTTTGGTGGATAAGCTCGGATCGGGCATCAATGAAGCCTGAAGCAGCGCATGATACCAGTCCTCCATGAAGTAGTTGTTCTTGCAGAAGATGAACCACTGTGGTCGTTTTCTGCCTAGATGCGAGACTCGGGTGGATTTGCGTTCAGGTGCGGGTCCAACAATGCGAATGGCATTCCTCTTCATGAAAAGTTCGCCGTCGCGAACGAGGGCGCGCTCGGCTTTGTTCCAGACGTGCTTGGCGTCAAAGGGTTCAGCATCAGATGCGGCGTCTCCCAGCTGCTCGTCGTGGTTTGTTGCATGCTGCTCAGGATCGAGCTCGCCGAGTGTGTCGCCAAGGCCAGCGACAAAGATGCTGACACGCTTGCCACGGAGGTCAATGGCAGCATGACATTCGGTGTTGGGGTTGCTGGTATCATCGGACGAGTAGAGGTAGAGAATGGGCGATTTAAGGATACAATAAAAGTTTTCCCTGGCAGCAGTGCCTGCAGCGGTTGTGCCCGTGCCAGCGGCAGCTGACGTTGATCGGGCGGTGTTGGCATCAGCAGTGTTCTTCTTGCCGGTGGCCCTATTGATGCGGTAGTCGAGGATTCCTCTGTACATTTGAGTCATGTACCCGGTGCTAGTTGCGGTGGCATTGGACTTTACGGACGCAGCATCGGAGTTATCGACAGCTGCGCGCTCATCTTCGGTGTGAACGCGGCTTGTATCCGACTCAGCATCGACCAGCGAGGCGGGGATGGTTTGCGGGCTAGCTGTCGTACTACTTGTGGAAGCTGTGTCCTTGTGAGACTCGAAGGTTGGTCGGACAGTAAGCCAACCAGACGAGAAAGGTTTTGGAGCAGAGGCTGTGGAAGGACCGGGACCTAGGCGCTTGGCTGTGGGCGGGGCTGTTGTATCGCCTTGTGGGTGATCTTTGCCTTTATCCTTGTCAATCTCGGCTTGAATAGCAGCGTTGCGAGCAGCGAGGTCGAGCGCCGCAAGCTTCTTTTCATGGGTCAGCTCAACGTCAGCGTCGATGGCCGGAGGCGCAGCTTGGCTGACGAGCGGAGCGTAGTAGTAGAAGTGAATGACGAGGCCAAGGACGCAAAGAGGCAGAAAAGTGACCCCGCCGAGGAGGTAGTAGAAAGCTTCGCGCAACATCTTGGAGCGAACCTGTCGTGGCCGACAAATAGATCGGGCGACCTCGTCCCACCTCTTCAGGTCCAGTTGAGTTGTGTGGAGCGTTACAAGTCGATCATGCTCGATGCGCCTGTTATGCTTGCCAGGTGTCAAGGTGAAAGTGTCGTAGAGGGCGCTTGGTAGATGCCGGTGACAGAGAAGGTAAGAGAGGTGTGAAGCAGGCGAGTGGACCCTAGTCGTGACGATCTCAACGATGTGCGGTGTGCAAGAGTGTGGGTCACTGGACACAGCCAAATGAGCCACGGCTAAGCAAGATGCGTTTTGTGTGCATCTTGCAACGTCACTCTGTCACAGTCTGTGCGCGTCGAGCGGAGCAACACCCGACGACGCTGGATTTTGTTTCTCATTTTGGCATCCAAGCAACACAGACTGCGTTATATGCGGTTTTCACCTTGCTCTCCACAATTGAGCGGCTTTGTCGTTTGCTGACCCTTTGACAGCTTCCTGGCATGGTTCACGTGTTCAGCTGCACGGACGTAGCCAAGCTTGTTGCGAATCCTTAGCAGACCTTGTCGTAGAGACACTACTGTAGCAGGTGGGTGGCGAGAGTCGGGGTTCATTTGCAATCCTTGACGAAGTACCGCTGTCACCTCCACACTCGGCCCCACTTTGCACCCCTAAAGCCGTGCTGACCGTGCAGGTTGGCTGGTGTGCAAGCGCAGCGCACCGAGGCAATTTTCTCTCACTTGTTAGATTCGACCACTTGACATTTTCGAGGAAAATGACACGCGCCGATTCGAGTGGAGCATAGAGCAACAGAATTGGCAGAGAGCGACAGAGCAACACGCACTCGGCTGCGCTAAAATCGAGTGAATCCTTGATTAGCGCAGTCGGCACATCCACACTTTGTGCACCGCATCCAGAACGGTCAAGCCAACTAAGCAAATTCAACTGGCAACACCCTTGCGTCCAACGTTCAGGCTGCTTTTTGCCTTTGCCTTCTCCACCTCCATTCCTCGTCACTGCAACAAACCTTTAGACCGATACCAACATGGATGAGAAGTACGGTGAGTTGGCAGCCTTTGAGGTCCTGTTCAGATACGTTGGCAATATAGTCGAAGCGATTGGCTGACCCGACACATCATTGATTTGCTCGAATGCTTGATTACGATCTCATCAAACTAGACGCCGTTATCCTCGGCACTGGTGTGACCGAATGTGTCCTCTCCGCCCTCTTGTCCGTCGAAGGCAAGAAGGTCCTCCACATCGACCGTGGCCAGGTCTACGGCGGTGAGATGGCTTCGCTCAACCTTACCCAGCTCTATGAAAAGTTCCGTCCAGGTGCCGAACCTCCCAAGGACTGGGGTCGCGACCGTGACTGGGCCGTCGATCTTATTCCCAAGCTGATCATGGCCAACGGTGAGCTCACACAGATGCTCGTCCACACCGACGTCACCAAATACCTCGAGTTCAAGCAGATCGCTGCCTCGTACGTCTACCGTGACGGCAAGATCGCCAAGGTGCCCGCTACCGAGTTGGAGGCTGTTCGCTCCTCGCTCATGGGTCTCTTCGAGAAGCGCCGCGCTAAGAAGTTCTTCGAGTTCATTCAGAACTGGCGTGATTCGGACCCCGCCACCCACCAGAACCTCGACCTCGACTCCGATAGCATGGTCAAGGTCTTCGACTACTTTGGTCTTGAGCCCGGTACCAAGGACTTCATCGGCCACTCGATGGCCCTCCACCTCGACGACTCTTATCTTCAGCGCCCTGCTCGCGAGACCTACGACCGCATCATCCTCTACACATCCTCCATGGCTCGTTACGGCAAGTCACCCTACATCTACCCGCTCTATGGTCTCGGTGAGCTGCCCCAGGCTTTCGCTCGTCTCTCGGCTATCTACGGTGGTACCTACATGCTCGACAAGCCCGTTGACGAGATTGTTGTTGATTCAGAGACTGGCAAGTTCGTTGGTGTTCGCAGTGGCGACGAGACTGTCAAGGCTGATATGGTCATTGGCGATCCCAGCTACTTCCGCAAGCCCATCGCCGGCAAGGAAAAGGTGCGCGAGACCGGAAAGGTGGTTCGTGCCATCTGCATTTTGAAGCACCCTATTCCCAACACCGACAACTCGGACTCGGTCCAGCTCATCATTCCTCAGAATCAGGTTGGCCGAAAGCACGACATTTACATTTCCGAGGTCTCCAACGCACAGAACATCGCCGCTCGCGACTTCTACGTCGCTCAGGTCTCGACCATTGTTGAGACCGACAAGCCTGAGCTCGAGCTTAGACCCGGTCTTGATCTCCTTGGCCCCATCCTCGACAAGTTTGTGTCGATCAGCCCCATCGAGGAGCCCACCGACAGCGGTAAGGAGGACAACATCTTCATCACCCGCTCCTACGATGCTACCTCGCATTTCGAGACTGTCGTTGAGGATGTTCACGACGTCTGGAGGCGCATGACCAACGGTCAGAAGCTCGTGCTCAAGAAGCGCGAAGAGGCTGAGGCTCAGGTTCAGGCTTAGACTGCTGCTTCATTCTCGACCTTCTTTCGTTGTAGTGTGATACCTCTTGACGCTCGCGTACACTCTTAGTTTTCTCTTCTTTCGGCTGTGGCGCATTTTACGCTTTTGTGTGGTTCACTTCTCGTCTAAGACTCAAGAATAGCGATATAATTCAAATCATCCCATCGTGGCACAGTGAATGGCGGTTCTCTCCGGAAGCTGCTCCGATGTGCTTGTGTTGATAGCGTGAGCCTAAGGTATTACCAATAAAGCGAGGGTCCATGTTGCACTATGTGGAGCGCGCGTGGAGGTGGTGAATTCTCGCGCGAGAAACTGACACATCCGCTTCGCTACAATCACTGAGCCGGCACCGGTCTTTCAACCGCAACCACTTTTCCGAAAGCGAGTGAACAAATGTATTTGCGGGGTTGACGCATCAGACTCGACCCTTCTTGCCTCCAGTGTTGCTTCCCTACTTCAACCGTCATCGCCACTATCGCTCAGAATGGCCGACGACGACAACGCGAACAAGGTCGGTGAGGCATCCAACTCAGTCTCCTCACCGACAGAAACTGTTGTTGGAGCCACTGACAGATCACAGATCCTCGCCCAAGCAACACGCTTTCTTACATCCGCCAAGATCTCAGAGTCCGCTTCAGACGATGACAAGCGCGAGTTCCTGCGATCGAAGGGTCTGACCGAAGACGAAATCACTCGCGCCTTCCAGGACGCAAAGTCTCCCGTCGAGGGCCACAGTGCTTCCTCACATAGCTCGGCTCAGTTCCTACAAGAAGGCATCGACGCATTCGAGCTTGCAGCCCGTCAATTCGACGACCCAATCAACGCAGACAAGGTCGCGCCACCGCCCAAGTCATATCCAAACTCGCCTTTGGCACTGTACTACGACCCACCCGCCGCCCAGCATCCAACACAAGTAAACCCAGCGATGAACGGAGGCCAGCCAGTCTCTCCACTCACCCGGTACCAAGTTCTGCTGCAGTTTTTCCGTACACTCAGCTACATGATGATGCTCGGCGGAGGAGTGACCGCGCTGGTAGTGTCAGCGTACCGAGCCTACATTCTGCCCAAGATTACCGCCATGTTCGACGCACGTAGCATTGTGCTCAAACACCATATCGTGCTTTTCGACAAGCTCAGGACCAATGTCTCAAGCCTTGCCACTTATGTGCCCATCCAACACGCTCGTATTGGCGCTGATGACAGCGCTGCTCCCTCTGCTGCTTCACCGCTCAAAGGCGTGCTCAAGAAGGTCCATTTCAACGACGAAGTTGCAGCTTCCGCAGAGGGCGATAAGGAGGGTGTCAAGTCAACACAGATTGGCAGTGACGATAAGGCTGCCACCGAAAAGGTTGTGATGCCCGGGACGGACGTGGTGGTTGACGCTAAGACGCCGCTGCTGTCGGAAGAGCGGAAGGAGGGTTCGGAGAATGAATCAAACGAGGAAGGCGAAGAGGCGCAACTAGCGGCGCCCAAGCTCGAGCCTATCGACCTTATGACACCGATCCGTGACAGCATGGCTCGACTTGCAGAAGCGCTCAAAGGAGACCTTTCCGGCCGTCGCACCGAGCCCGTTGCCGCGACGCGTGCTTCCACCTCTCGCAGCACTGCTCGATCTGCGACCGTGGCCGACGCAGGTTCCGGCTCGGATGAGTGGGAGGACGAAGACGAAGACGATGCTGGATCTGAAGACGACGACGACGGCCTTGAATTCGATCCTTACGGCGCATACCAGAAGAAGCTCAAGCACACGCAATCCTCCTCATCCACCCGCGCGAGCTCGGGCAGCGGCTCAACCAGCCTCACGGGCCTGAAAACCGCCCTCGTCAGCCTGAATGCCGACATCTCGACCCACGCATTCGCAGCCAACTCGTCAGCCTCGACGGGTGGATACAGTGCGTTCCGCTTCGGCCCCGGTGCGGCTGACTCGGCTGGCAGCGGCGTCGAGAGCCCCAAATCTGATGATCTGGGTCAGATCAAGGCCGAGATTCGAAGTCTCAAAGGATTGCTGCTGAGCAGGAGGAACTTCCCGTTGTACGGAGCAAGGCCACCGCCTCTGCCGTCTGCGGCGGGCCTGGAGAATAGGACGACTTCAGCTGTTGTCTAGAGAAAGCGTAGCTCCTTCATTTTATCTCTTCCAGCCTACATGTTTGCCTTTGCCTGTGATTGAAGGGCGAGACTGAATGCGATTGCGAATGCGGGAACCGATACGAATGCGATACAAATGCAATGCTAGTGATGTGTGTGTCGAATGAGGCTAGTGGTCTGGAATCAAGCGTCACTCTCAGCCACTCCGTACCGAGCGTGGATGTCGCCAGCCGGGAGCTGCTCCTTCTCTGCAATCTGATGGATGCCGCGCGAGAGTCAGTACCGGTCCCATGTGGGCCAAACACTATAAATGGAAAGGCCGAGGGCGGGCTTACCTTGTCAAAGATGAGTTGCGCCGAATCCTTGACCTTGTTGTATCGCGTTAGGAGCGAGATGTATTCTGAGACGACTTGCTCCGGCTGCTGCTCGGCAAGGCCCTGCGACTTTCGTTCCGCATTGTGCGCTGCCAACCTTTCACTGTCCAAATGTACAAACAGATTTCTGATCAGGACAAGGTTTGAGCCGGAGAACAGGGAGAGGCTGGGAGGTTACTTACGCAACGACCGCCTCCATTGCGGCGATCTCGCTTTCGAGCTCGGGGATGCTCTTCACTCGAACTTCGCGAGCTGCAGGGGCTACCGGCGACGGTTGCCGCGGTGTACTTGGTCCGGCTACAGCACTGGTAGAGGCGGGAGGTGCTTTGGACGGTTTGGGTTTGTTCTCTAGCCCGCTTGGAGGCTTGAACGCGGCTTTCAGGACGTTGACCGAGTCGTCTCGGCGAAGTGGCCTGGATGGCGGCAAACCGCCCTTGGCTTTCGAGGGAGAAGCCGATCTCCTCATGTTGCCATCTCAGCCTACAGCGGAAGCGATGCTCAGTACAAGCGACGCATACGCCAAGTATTTGAACGGTCTCGCACTCAGGAAGGGGATGATGGATGAGGTGAGCAAAGCCGCCCACACCTACAGATTTGAGAGGTGTCTAACAACGCGCGGTGAAATCCAACTTGCTCCCGCTTTCCATGCTCATTCAGCTCATCGTCGGAGCGTCCGACAGGCCACTGAGTGTCGGCACATCCGATGGGTGCTCCAGTGTCAAATCTACTCAGGCCGTCAGCGAGCATGTGCGTTCCTCATCAATATCGTAACGAACAATCGACACTCAAGACATATGGGGTCAGGATATTTCCGAAAGTTTCGTATTCCAGCATTCTGATTCATGTTCGTCAAGATACAAGCGGTATAAGTGTAAGAGAGCCGAAGCTCCTCTTTACATGATCGCGAACGAGACATTTAATAGTCATCGTTGTTGTTGTTGCCGGAGCCGTAAGAGTCCGAGCCACCGTAGCCGCCGCTGTTGCCGCCGCGTCCACCCTGGCGGCCGGAGCTACCGTAAGAGTCGTTGCCTCCAGAACCGTAAGAGTCGCTGGAGTCGTTACCGTAGCCGCCGCTGTTGCCACCACGGCCGCCAGAGCTACCGTAGGAGTCGCTCGAGTCGTTGCCATATCCGCCGCTGTTGCCGCCGCGACCAGACGAACCGAAGCCGCCCGAGGACGAGTTGTTGTTGCCGTAGCTGTCATCGTCGTTGTTGTTGTTGCGGCCAGAGGAGCCGAAGCCACCCGACGAGGAGTCGTTGTTTCCGTAGCTGTCGTCGTCGTTGTTGTTGCTGCCGAAGCCGCCTGACGACGAGTCGTTGCCGTAGCCACCGCTACCGCTGTTCGAGTTGTTGTTGCCGTACGAGTCGTCGTTGTTGTTGCTTCCGAAGCCCGAGGACGAGGAGTTGTTGTTGTTGTTGTTGTTGTTGTTGTTGTTCTTGTTGCCGCCGGTGAACTGGTTGATCATGTTCTGACCCTGCTCAGAGCCGGCGAACTCCTTGGCCTTGTTGATGAAGCTGTCCATGATGGTGATTGCGAAGTGTGTGGGAAGAGAGGTTGTTGATGTGGGTTTGTGTTCGTTGCGAACACAGGAGAGGTGTGTAGCGAAGATGGTAGGTTATATACGCCTCTGGCAAGGTTGGTCGCGGACAGACGCGGTGCCTGTCATGATCTTCGGTAGGCGGCTCGACCGCAATAATTCTTGATGGACCGGCGAGGCTCCTCTAGAAACGTGCGTGACTTCGGTGGAGGCAGGTTGTGTGTTGCCCCGTGGCTCGTCTGCTTGCACCGTGCACAGTGATTCCAGGACGACCGCCCATGCAAGCGAGGTGATGAGTGCGAGGTACCGAAGCGTGGTCTCTTCGGCTGCAGGCCAGCTTCCAGAGCTAAGCTATCTCAAAATGCGTCACCGACCTCTAGAGTTCGCACGCCTTTGGCAAGGCAGGGTCTCGACTATGACTGCTCGGGCGCCGAGAGGTCACCTCATCGGTCGGCAAACATGGCTATAACATCACTGCCGTAATGCCCTGAAGACAAGATATTCACTCGTAGATTGGAAAGTTTTCGACCGAATCTTCTTTGGCCACACAATTTGGCGGGCTTTCAGAAGAAATTGATATCGAGTCCGATGGTCAGCTGAGAGTGCAGCCTAGACTGGCTACTGCGCTTTGACAGGTCGGACTTTCTTCCACCTGCGGACAATCGTCCCTCATGCTGTGCCGGCTTATGGCTGATCTGTTGCGCAGAAGGGGCCACGCAAAACTCAATTACGGTCGCGCTAGGCCGAGTCCCACCCTGAGGCATACACTTGAGCGTCAGAAGAGAACGACCGGTGTGTCCATGCTTCCAGACGTGCAACTTGCATAGTGAAACGTGAGCGGTGAAAAGAGCAACACAGAGACACACAGCCTAATTACTGCCGAACCGCAGGCAAGCTGACGTGAATCTAGACAACAGGTTGAAAGTCTTTTGACAGGCTGATCCGTGCGCCTTCAATAGGCACCTTATTTGTGCCTGTCCTGTGCTTTGGACGGCTTTGGCTCATCCTCAGCCTTGTTTTCCCACACTTCGGCTGTGGCTGTGATTTTGTGTCTGCATTTGCAGCGACCTCAGCTTGGACCTGTCAATTTTTCAGATTCGTAGTCTGGAACATGCAACCGCGTTTGCCGTCCATGCACACAGCCTGTACGCCATCTCCGTCACGAAGCGGAACGCCAAGCGGTGCTGCTGGTGGTCTCGATCTCGGCTTGTACCTCTGTATGCTAGAAGCAAGGCTTTGCCAGAAACGTGCGTTGCCGAAGGTGTTACGCAATATTGGAGACAACGTGATGAAATGGTGCACCGGCTTACTGTGCTAGCAGTTACAGCTGCTACACAAAGTAGTTGCTGTACTTGGCTGGAGATCTCCGCATATCGACCCGTCCCGTTCCTCACCCCGCCAGACGCAATCTGGCATTGACAGGCTGTGACTGTACCGCTACTACTACTGCACCATGCTTGCCGTCTGACAACGCCCCCGGCAGCGGAGTCCGTTTGGATCGCCGCCCCCCTTGCCTGGTGCTCGCCGCTCGGTAGTGACATGTTCCGCGAAGCACGCTTCCCTGCCTTCACTGGCCGGCCTTTGCAACCTGAGATGGAGATTCACAGCTTGGCTGCGACGGATTGGAACACCGTGTACATTGCCGATGTCCGATTGTGTGTCAAGGTGTTGTCGGTCGGGCCGATCTGCTCGTGACAGCGACTGATCTGCATCGCTCCATGTGATTGATTGCTATGCCCGTGAAAGCCCTGCCTATTTGTATAGCCCCGACCCATTCCAGTGCCGTATCGATACCTTGCAGAGATTGGCAATATTTCGGCCCGCACCGAATTTTGGTGCGGCAGTCGAGAAGGACCACTCGTACGAATTGTGATCCCAGCCCCCTGGCTCATGATGTTCTTCAATTGTGTAGCAGGAAGTCAACCGGGGCGGTAGCAGCAAGGCGCCATAGCATCATGACGTTCCTATACTCGTCACCTTCCAGGTGTGCAAGGGCTCGCAGAGCGCTTCCGGGACGTTGTGGGATACAATAGTGATGTTTGACTGTTAAGCGGTACGCTTGTCATCGAGGGGGGTTGTCTTGGGGTTCCTCCTGCTGTGGACGTATGCAAGAAGCTTCGTGAGATGTAGCTGCCGCGCGAAGCGGGCATAGTAGTGCTGTACCTGTTGTGATCGTGGTGTTCTCCATGTTGAAGAGCATGCTTGCTGTGTCACGGAGCGTACTCACATCGATATCTACAGATTGAATCATGTCTATCCCGATCTGACGCCTTTTTGTGCATAATTTCTTGGCCAGCTTTTCCGGGGTTTTCCTGGAGTGCTAGACACCAAAATTCGGCTGGAATACCTGAAGGTCAAATGCACGCTACCCGGATCGACACCCGATCTAGGGCCGTTTGGATGCAGATCATCTCCTGCCCTGGACGGCAGCGGGGCGGATGTCAACGGCGATCATTTCTTCTTGGGTCTACTAAGTGACAGCTCGAGCATCCATGCGACAGAACGAAGACGGACAAGCTTTGCAAGCAAGGCATATCGACTTTCGAAGGTGACGCATCCAAGCGTGCAGTCCGAGCAAAGCGAAACTCACTGTTGCATGCCGCAATCGGCTGCTCCTAAAACACAGATGCTGCTCAGATTTTCGAAGGCGGTCAAGGCTTACGATTACCGGTATTGGTACGTCAGGGTCTTGCGACGGGCAGCCTCCATATTCAGTATTTGCCTTCATTTCGCATGGCTGCATCAACGACACGGATGTTGCTGCCTGAAGACCTAGCCAGAGCCTCGCGAATCCACGGCTGATGTTACCAGCGCGGTGCTTCAAGTCGACGCATCTATCGGCCACTGCTGACGGGCTCCAGCTAGCTCGGTGCAAGCTTTTTCGCATCTGTAGAGCCCTTTGCATTTTTTCTCCATCCATACCCACCGCTTACACGCTTGCTCCGAGTCGAAGATGAAAATGACAAAATCGAGAAGGAGCACAATCAAGCCAACGCGCAGGCGGCACCTGCCCTGACCTCCAGCATCAATCAACCAATCCAGTCCAATCTTTCAATATGACACAAATATCCAAGCGGACCGTCCCTTTTTTCTTAGACTCAGTCTGAAGGGACGGGCCCGCCGCTCTGGCGCATGCGCGTTTTCCAAAGTTCTCCATCCCAAGCTCAGCCTGGCTTCCAAATCCGAGTCGCGGTAGAAACAGCCCTTCTGAGTGAGTGAGTGAGCGTGAGCAAGTCTAAACTCAATCCGATTCGAGAGGTCGATGCGCACGGTATGATGAGACTGGCACTCACACATTTCGCTTGAGGCGCCGACCCAGCACGATCACCTCGCAACCACATCACACTTGCGCGCCGTGCTGCGCTTCCCCCCACTCTGCCACCATCCCCGTTCCAAACAATACCACCACCACCAACACCAAAGTCAAAGCTCGCTAATTCGGGCAAGTGTTATTCGTGACACCACCGTCACTCTAGCTACACCTTCCATCAAAGAGCGCTAGCACCGGCGTCTTGCTCCCCGATACGTCAAAGTGCAGTCTACTGCCCGAGTTTCTCATCTCACATTCGAACAAACACATGGCCCTTCGAAGCTGATCGTTTCACGTAGGCCCAGAAGTGGAAGACTGCTAAGGGGTGATTACGCGCTCTCACTCGCATCAGCCACACCTCTAGGCACCCAAGTGCCAAGGCACCACAACCACCCGTCGAGATTCTATCTGCTGAAAAATGAGTGGCGAGCATCGGGGATACCGACACGCTGGGCGTCCACAGGCGCCGTATCCAGCGGACGGGTATGCTCGATACGAGCAGGGCGTAAGGAGCCCCATTCCACCTCGCTCTTACGACAGAATGCCGGTCGACGAGGGCTACGACCGCCGCCTTCCCGAGCGAGTCCACCCGGCCTACACTGCAGGCCCCTCATATGCAGACCCTTCTCATGCTCACCCAGCAGCTCCAGAGTATCACCGCCAGCCCCAGCACGCCTATAGGTACGCCGAGTATGTGGATGACTATCGCCGTCAGCCAATCCACCGAGATCCCTACAGGGATGTGGAAGAGAGACGCACATTCGAAGAAGTTCGCCCCGATCCCTATGCTTCCCACTCTCGTCACGCGTATGCGGACCCATATCGGCCCGACGCACTCCATGAGATGGAGAAGCGCAGGCATGCTCCCGTCGCATATGACCGATACAGCGTCAGGGAGGAGCCTCGACCAATGGCTGATGTCCGGCACGCCGGAGAGCCTGTGTACCGAAGGGATGAGTACGACGCCTATTCGCGTGAAATTCAGCCTTCCTACGGGCGAGGCGCCCCCAGGTCACCGGTGCTGCCGCCTCGGCCCGTCGTTCGCGCGCATGAGCGCAGGGAGGAGGTTCAAACGGCTCGCGACTATGAGGAGCCACCTCGACGTTATGCAGAGCCACCTCAGCAACCCGAAAGTCCATCCAGGCCATCCATGTCCATTTTTGGCATGCTCAACGACCGATCAGCTAACGGCGGTTCCGCGTCGACCCACTCGAGCACAAGCAAATCTGTGGCTGAAGCACACCACGCTCCTCCCGAGCCGATCCGCGCCTCCCGTACCGCATTTGACCCCGCCAGGGAGCAGGGATACCGCATCGAGGCTTCCACACGCAGTCGTGAAGAGCCGCATCGTAGGGTAGATTTCACCCCCGATCCCGAGGAAGATGAAGAGCGATCATCAGCGTATAGGCCAGCTAAGCCTCCCAGCAGGACGGCCGACAGCCCGCCTGTTCGAGTCAAGGACGAAGAATCCATCTCGTTGCAGCCGATGCCTACCACCGACACCTCAAGCATGCCTTCTGCGCAGCGCAGCCAGTCGCCTACGAGAGTTTCGGCAGTAGAAAGCACAGGCCCGACCAGCGAGAGGCTCGACGCGAGCATCTCCTCCACAAAGCCAGCGCCTGCCAAGACTTTGCTCAAGCTCCGCAACAACCCACTGCCCGCATCGAAGAGCAACTCCAGCTTCGTTGCACCCCCGCCTCCGGCCAGGAAAAACCGAGACCCCGATGGCTGGGAAAGTGATCTCTCCAACGACGAGAACCAAGCTGTGTGGCAGCCTGAGCTTGACGATTACATGTATGACATGCACGAGCGTATGTGTCTTATCGAGGATGCGTTCGAAGCCACTATGCACGAGAAGCACGTCGAAGTTGAGAGGCGCTTGGCCCGTGCCTACGAGGGGCGTCATTTCGCCATGATCCGCCAGATCCGTCTGCTCGAGCAGAAAGAGGCTTCGCAGAGAGACGTAGCCCGCCGGCAAGACCACGTGCGACAGCAGCGTGATCACGAGATCGAACTCGAATTGCTGGATACTCTCAGCGATGGGCAGATGAATGGAGCCAGGGGAGCAAAGAAGAAGCGAGGCGGACGAGATGGAGATGACGAGGCCGACGAGCTTCTTGGCGATGAGGATGACGATGATAGCGACGATGTTGCTCTCGCAGACATTGCAGCTCGTAACGGAAGCAAGGCCAACATCATCAAGCTCAAACGGAGCAAGAGCAAGCTCGGAGCCAACGATCCTCGAAGCAAGAAACGCAGGCTGGAACTGGGCGGGGCTGCCTCTTCACCGGCGCCTGGGTCCGATGCGGATCTCACGCTGGCCGAGATGTCCGCCATGCTCGATGGTGATGAATCGGCATTCGCCTCACGTCAAACTTCCCCCATGCCAGACGACGCCAGCTTCGCCATCGATCTGGACGCTGCAGGTAAAGTACCCATCGACGCACGTCGCGCGCAGCAGCTCGAGGATGCACATCGCCGCATTTGGACCACAATTGCGAAGCGAGACGTCCCCAAGGTGTATCGAACAGTCCTGCAGAGTGCGTCGAGCAAGACCATGTACTGGCGCAGACTTTCCAGTGTCGTTCAGCGGGAGGCCAAACGAGGCGCAGCCCGCAACAACAAGACCGTCAAGGACGTTCAGCTTCGCGCGCGTAAGGTGATGCGTGAGGTGCTTGTCTTCTGGAAGAAGAACGAAAAGGAAGAGCGCGAGCTGCGCAAAAAGGCCGAAAGAGAGGCTGTCGAAAAAGCCAAGAAAGAGGAGGAGATGCGCGAAGCGAAGCGTCAGGCTCGAAAGCTCAACTTCCTTATCTCGCAGACGGAGCTGTACAGTCATTTCATCGGCAGCAAGCTCAAGACCGCCGAAGCCGAGGAGTCGGAAGAGACCGCGGGAAGCAGCAAGATCATCGATCCCAACGCGCAGCCTTCGGACGCCACGGTGCCTCCCATCGATCCTCACGCTGACCTCGCCGACGCCGAAGCACGACTGGCCGAGCTGGACGAGATCGACTTCGATGACGAGGATGAAAGCAACCTACGTGCGCACGCTGCCCGCAATGCTCAAGAGGCCGTACGCCTTGCTAAGGAGAAGGCGCAGGCCTTCGATGCAGCAGCAGCAGAGGAGCGCAGGCGCAACGAGGCAGCCGCTCGTGAACGTGAAGGTCTAGACACCGGCCCCGGCAAGCAGATCGAAGAGAAAGACTTGGGCAAGGCCTTCGATTCAGACGACATGAACTTCCTCAACCCCACCTCCATGGGCCAAACCGAGATCAAGCAGCCCAAGATGCTCACTTGCCAGCTGAAAGAGTACCAGCTCAAAGGTCTCAACTGGCTCGCTAACCTGTATGAGCAGGGTATCAATGGTATTCTTGCCGATGAGATGGGTCTCGGTAAGACGGTGCAGTCTATCTCGCTCATGGCGTACCTTGCTGAGGTGCACGACATCTGGGGTCCTTTCCTTGTCATTGCACCCGCATCGACTCTGCACAACTGGCAGCAGGAAATCAGCAAGTTCGTCCCCACTCTCAAGGCGCTCCCCTACTGGGGCAATGTCAAGGATCGTGCCGTGCTGCGAAAGTTCTGGAACCGCAAGCAGATCTCGTACAACCGTGATGCTCCCTTCCATGTGCTGGTGACCAGCTACCAGCTCGTTGTCTCGGACGAAAAGTACTTCCAGCGTGTCAAGTGGCAGTACATGATCCTTGATGAGGCGCAAGCGATCAAGTCCTCAAGCAGTAATCGTTGGAAGACGCTGCTGGGTTTCAATTGTCGTAACAGGCTGCTGCTGACGGGTACGCCCGTCCAGAACTCGATGCAAGAGCTGTGGGCATTGCTCCACTTCATCATGCCGTCGCTCTTCGATTCGCACAACGAGTTCAGCGAGTGGTTCTCCAAGGACATCGAAAGTCACGCCGAGCAAAAAGGCACCCTCAACGAACACCAGTTGCGCCGTCTGCACATGATCCTCAAGCCATTCATGCTTCGCCGTATCAAGAAGAACGTCCAGAACGAGCTTGGGGATAAGATCGAGATCGACGTCTTCTGTGATCTCAGCGCCAGACAGAAGATGCTTTACCGCGGCCTCCGTGCCAACATCTCGGTGGCAGAGCTGATGAACCGCGCCACATCGAACGACGAAGCTGGTCTCAAGAGTCTGATGAACCTCGTCATGCAGTTCCGCAAGGTGTGCAATCACCCGGAGCTGTTCGAGCGAGCCGACGTGCGTGCGCCGTTCGCCGTCGCTGACTTCGCGCGCTCGGCCACAATGGTACGCCGCGAGGGCGAAGTGCTAGAGATTCCAGACTCCACTACGTCGCTCATCGAGCTTCAAGTGCCGAAGCTGATGGTGAGAGAGGGCGGCGTCTTCGATATTCCGGGCCATGACAGCCGCAAGGGCTTCGACACGGGCTACCTTCAGAATCTGTTCAACATCTGGCGCGCGCCTCACATTCACGAATCGCTACAGGGCCCACGCTCGTCCTTTGCATCGCTACCATTGATCGGGGTTTCGGCTTCTGACGCTGAGCAAGCCTTCCATAGCACGGGCATTAAGCGCATCCTGGCATCCGCAGCGGAAGAGCGTCGTTGGCGATCGCTTGAAGCATTTGCGAGCGATGATGACTTTGCTGCTGCTTCTCTGCGACCCATAGCCAAGATGTTGCGCCCCATGCCCTCCAACTCTGGCAGGGCGCCTTCGGTGCTGATGCCATTGGAAGAAGTTGCGGCCGACTACCGACGTCACTCGTACTTGGCTAAGGACTCTGCGCGAGCCGTGGTGGCCCCCGCTGTGGCGCCGCCCGTTCGGCTGTACAGCAATGACGGACCTTTCATGCAATCGCAGGAGCGCTTTTCGCGCGACGCGCAGGTATCAGCGACGCTGTTCGGTCTCTCGCCAGAAGGTCGCGAGTCGCTTCAGCGCGTCGAACAGCTGCAGCGCGAACTGCCTGACGTGCCACCGCAGGGTGTCGTGCGCAATTCGTCGATCGACCAGCTTCCATACAACGGCATGCAGTTGCCGCAGATGAACAAGCTGATCGTGGACTCGAGCAAGCTGGCCAAGTTGGACGAATTGCTAAGGGACCTCAAGGCGAATGGCCACCGTGTGCTGATCTACTTCCAGATGACGAGGATGATCGATCTGATGGAGGAGTACCTGATCTACCGACAGTACAAGTATCTGCGTTTGGACGGTGGATCCAAGATCTCGGATCGACGAGACATGGTGACGGACTGGCAAACCAAGCCGGAGCTGTTCATCTTCTTGCTCTCCACCAGGGCTGGTGGTCTAGGTATCAACCTGACCGCCGCCGACACGGTCATCTTTTACGATCACGACTGGAACCCCTCAAACGACTCGCAGGCGATGGACCGAGCGCATCGTCTGGGACAGACCAAGCAAGTGACGGTGTACCGACTGATCACCAAGGGCACAATCGACGAGCGCATTGTGCGGCTGGCACGCAACAAGAAGGAGGTGCAGGACATTGTGGTGGGCACAAAGGCGTACAGCGAGACTGGTATGGCCAAGCCGCAAGAGATCGTGTCGCTGCTGCTCGACGACGATGAGCTGGCAGAGTCGATGTTACGCAGGAAGCAGGCAGAGGAGGCACAGACGGCTCAAGAAAAGGCAGACTCGGCCCGAGCCATGCATGCAAAGCGAAGACTCAACAAGGACCGTGCAGCAGCTGCAGCGGCCGCACAGTCGCCTGCGCCCACAGGACTCGATTGGTCGCTGGAAGACGATGAGGATGACTTCTTTGGAGCACGTCCTCCGACCAAAGCGGACACGGACACGGCGGAGACGACACCACAGCCGCAAGCCAAGAAGCGCAGCAGCGGCGGAGCTGGCGAGGGTTGGGAGCGCATGACGCCACTCGAGCTTGACGGAGACGCGTCCATCGCTGGCACCGAGGCGTCGTCGTCGTCGCCACTCAAGGGAGCCAGCAAGAGGAAGTCAAAGAGTCATCGCAAAAAGACGGTCGATGAGCTTGCTGGCGTTGATCTGGACTAAGCGTGTCAGTGTGGCAATGCACACAATCTCATTATCAAATTCAATCTCAATTTGACCATGTGATTCTTTCAGGGTCTGTATGACAGCTTCGGGATTTTGTTTATACGACGGATGTATCACGATGGCTTACAGTGCGATGGTGAGGCACATGAGTCGGGAGATCTGCGGTCGGCGAAAAGGTTGCGATGGGACAAGGAGAGGCGTGGGTATGTGAATCGAATAGGGGATGGCGGAGAAAATCGGGCATTGAATGATCCACTCTGCTGTGAAAACGTCCGAGCTCGAGTTGTGCTTTCACTCACACACGATCGGGCGAGTCCGCGGGAGAGAGCGCGGGTTTGAAGGTCGAATGCACCCTTTTCACTTCGATCGACTCAAATTACGAAAGGAGTAGAGCAGGGGAAGAGGACAAGGGGTTGACTGCTCTCGAGAGGGTTGAGGGAGGGAGAGGTTCGAGCAACTTATTGAAACGGATCATGCACGATGAAGTTCTTCCGCGAGATGCATGTGGGTAACTACAGTATGCGTTAGGATTCTGCAAGCCTCGCTGCACGAGGGACAACCAATGAGGAGGAGAATCTTGACGCAGATGATGCAGGCTTGCCATGCAGTCAACGCCACGGAATTAAATGTCATGGGCAGTCGCATCTTGCATAACGAGCAGCAGCAAAGTGAGAGGACAATGACGGGTGAGTGGTGGGGCGCGGGAGGAGGGGGATCGCGAGTCGAGTTCCGGAGCGGATTCGATTGACAACGGACGGGACTGATATTAAACGTGCAAAGGCACATAGATACAGCTTCGGTGCGGCTTCGGAGTAGGGATTGGGTGGCAAAGGCAGGCAATGGAGAGACAGTACCGGTAGGTGCAGCGCAGGAGGAGATCTGCACAGAGTGGATGCACGGGCAAATACCGACGCAGCCACAATGATGGCATGCAAGCGGACCGTCTCGACGTATCTTTCCTCCCGCAATTCATGGCGCTGATCATGTGTAAGAAACACTGACAGAGATGAATGCGAACACGTTCGATGAGGTCGCAGCAACTTTCGTGAGCTACTTACATGAATGCTGTGTTTGGCTGGGTGATCACTTTTACCCGAATAGGAAATGTAAAGTGTGGAGCACGCTACGACACTCATGCGCACCCGACCCGCCCCTGTCTCGAACATTGTTCCGAGCTGTTTGACACTCAGGCGGAACCGAAGCGGGAAGCATGTCTTTCGCTCATCGGGCAAGATAGAAACATCTCGAGGCCCAGCACGTTGCAAATGCGACATCAGCAACTCTTCTACCGCTTGAAGCCATGAAAGTTTGCTTAGAGCGACCAGCTTTAGCCTTTCCAGGAGCAGTCCAGCGCGAACCTGGACGATCACATGGCTTGCCATAGAAAACGATAACAAAGCACGTCGGCATCAGCAGTCTTCCGCGTGGGCTTCTATTTTAGGGGGGCTGTGAGCGGAGCAATGCAGGCTGACTCGGTCGAGCCAATGGGATTGGTCTGGACTCAGCTGCAGATATTAACTGCATGAGCCATGTTCGGTACAAAGCCGCACGAGGTTGGGCCGTTCAGCGGCCGTCTTGACCAACACAATAGCCGGCTCTTCATTAGATATGTCACATTTTGGTGATGGGTCCCGAGTGACGCATCCCGTCTGTCACCTATTGTTCTTTACCCCTGGACTTTAGGAGTTAAGCAAGACACTGGCAGGAATAGTTGCCATAGTATCTTGTTCATACAGATAGCCGGAAGCGATCAGATGCCGATTCAACTGAGCTCCAACGCGGGCATAGATGTGAGAGTATTTTGCCTTTGTCGTATACCGCATCGGAACTTGGCGACGGAGCGTAACTTCGGACTGATGATTCCGACGTTCCGCGTCCAGAGCGAGAACGGTGAAAGAGCTCGTCGGTCCGGCGACAGTCAAGCCACAGAACTGATACGTGGCCTTGCCAGGCTGACGCTCCGGGAGACAGAGACAAGCGCTAACCTTCCTTGCCGGAGGCTTGCATGGTGTGATCTCGATGTTTTTGGTCATTGACATCGCCTACAGCTACAATTCGCGAACAAGAAAGCAGCTCTTATGAATGCTGCTCTCATGAACTACCGCCAGCAAAACACTTCCGTTCGGCACAACTAGGTCCACATCAGATCAGTAGAACAAGAGTGGGACTTGGGCGAGGTACAGTGATAGCACCGTGCCGTTCCTGTATGCTGTAGATGCGCACTTTGACCGCATCATGGCGGGCGACTCAGGAGCTCTTGGGGACTAAGGTAGCCTGACTAGTTTTGCGGCAATTCCGACAGGGTCCTTGTCGCACCGCGGGGGAAAAAAGTGAGTGAATTGTCAGCGTATTGTCTTCAATCTGGGCTGGGACGCCGCCCGTATGGCTTGCCGGTAGACGGTTGAAAGTGTTTGCGATCCCAGGATGCGCACACTTCCATGTTCACTCATCGGAAAAACGATGTAAAGTTTGCCAAAAGACGCCAGAAGCTGCAACACGCCATCCAGGTTTCACCTGAGGGAAGTGCGAGTGCACTTTGATCCCCACTTTTGTGCCAACGAGATCATCATCGACCTCATCCACGATTGGCGATTCTCGCTCACGATCTTGATCCTCATCTCGGTCGTGGTGCTGATACTTGCCCAAGAGTGGACCAGCAAGGATCGCAATACGACAATTGTTCTTGTACTGCAGACCACGTTGCAGGTTAAGTGCATCGTGCTGCTGGGACTATCTAGCCGAGTCGGGTTGTCAGGCTTCCAGTGCACAGTGATCTGTTTGTCGTGCCATCCACTGCCGATGTTGCAGCTTGAACAAGTTCCTACGGAATACGAGCATGTGGTGAATCACGAGCACTTTGCTTTGTAGTGCTATACGCATTGATGAATGCAATCTAAGCACGTAGGGAAGTACATGCCGATGTGAGCGGAGAGCAGAGAACTCCGGTGGCTCAGCCAGGGAAAACAAGTGTTGACGAACTTGACATGTGTAACGCCCTGGCCCTACCTTGGTGTTGCGGGACTCAAAAGTGTCGACAGGATGGCTATGCTCGATGCTAAGAACAGTAGCTCGAGCAGGACACGACCACGCCACACAGTAAAGAGGTGAGCAAGGACGAATGCTGCTTTGACATGGAGCGAAACGTCCCGCGGACCAAAACATTATCATTGCCTTGTGCCTGATGGTTGTGCGGACCTTGAGGGAAGAGGAGCGAAAATGTCATTTCGGACAAGTGCGCTAGGGTATTTCAAGCGGAGAGTGCACACATGGGCTTGGCTCAGGGTCGTGCCAATCAATTCTGATCGTAAGCGAGGTGGGGATGAGCAACTTGGTTGTGCCTGGCAGTAGCGATGCCGCGAGGCTTGGGCTGTGTTTGAATGGTCCACCGTGTCGGACGCAACGTTGATTGGCGTTCTTGCGTTGTAATCCGAGCTGGTCAACGATGCCATTGACACACAATCTCAGACCGACTCAGGATGTCGTCTGCAACCACTGCACCATGCAACAAACGAAAGTGAGAACGAAGTGTCATTTTGACGCATTCTTTTTCCAAGCAGAGCGATCGCACAGACCGAGCGCCAATCAGACGTGCATGCTTTTTAATAAATCGAGCGGATCTCGGCGATGGATAAACCGGTCAACGCAACACTGCAATGACACTTTCATGGAATGGTGAGAAAAGTTTCTTTTGCTTGATCTGCCCGAGGCGTATCGCGCTGCTTGACCGAGCGTCTATCCGTGGCGGCTCCGAGCATGTACCGGCCCGTTCAACGTACAGCATGCATACAGTAGTTCTACGAGAGCGACATGACAAACGCATCGCTGTTACGGAGTTAAATGTCTATTGTATTCTGCTGCTGTCAAAGCTCGGATTCATGCCATAGGTCCGCTAGAGGCTGGTCCCGATCCAATTTTGGAAATATTGTACGAGAAAGCGATGGGAAAATGGAAGTTCAAAAACCAGATGTGCAGAAAAAGGAACTTCGATTCTCAACCTCTTTCGCGTGGCAAACCTGGGGGTTGCTCGATAAATTAAAATGATACTGCAGCGACAAACCCACCCGTAACTTTACTGCGACTAGCAAATTCAACCCATCAGGCACTCAGGCAGTGTGGCTCAAGCATGTTATTTTATCAACTTTTCTATCAGTGGTGAATTCTTTCTTTCGTCCTTGCTCACCTTTCCACCTGCTTGTTTTCCTCACACGCCTTTTGCCCCCATCCAGCGACCAACGAGACAATATGCTCTTGCTGTGAGTGTTCGGCTTGCTCGAATCTTGCAGAGAAATGCGCGCACGCCTCTCGTGAGGGACCGGTGGTAAGCTGGACTGCGAAGTGGATATTGCAGCTGGCTGAACGTATAAAACATCGCCTTCTCCAAGCCCGAGTGATGCTAACCTTTTGAAGAGCGAGCACCCGCTCCAATCCTTGTCTGCAATGCCGGGGCAAGGCTGTAGGCTGCCCCAAAATAGATTGGAACTCTTCGGCATAGAGCAGACACCGATGGCCGAAGATACAGTAGTATGCTATTGCACTCTGTTGCGATGCAGATGCAACGTTCTATTCATGCTTTGAGCTGATTGTGCACGGAAGCGTTGAGCTTGGACGAAACAATGGAGGATGGAGCGACGAGGGGACACGTTGGCATGCACATTCGCATAGCAATTGAATTTTGTGTTTCGAGGTGGGCAATCAACGAGACATGGGTGCGCCTACAGTAGCAAGATTGCTTCTGCACACGAGTTTATTCTGCCAGTTGATCACTGTACTCGACTCTGTCACCTCACCAGGTGGACGCACGCCATGCAATCTAACCTCACTCACCAGATTGAGCCTGAAGAGTAAGGAGAATGACGACGTGACGCTTGGTCTTGCAACACTTGACGAACACAACTGTCGACCACTGCATCAAACACCATTGCGATACGACGGATAGGACCTCGGTCCGCAACATATACCACACCGACGCGCAACTATTCGTCATGACTCGAGTGTTGTTCCGATCCGTCATGTTGCGTTAGCAAGGTGACTGTATTTTGACAATCAACGCCAGCCACAGAGTCCGCATGGCGAGTAGAAACCCGCAGACGGGCCCGAAGCGAGATGGGCTAGATCAACGATTCGCCGCGGACGCGGACTGGTCGGGATTCCATAGTTGGTCTACGGGCAAGCCCTCGGATTCTAGCCCGTTTTTCTCTTTCTCTTGCCAACTTCGACGAGGGTGCGCGACAGCAGCACTGCTGCAGTACCCAAAAAATAATAAAAACAAACCAAGAAGCCCCAAAAGGTGAAGTTCCCGCGGTCTGAACTTTGAAATTGTTCAAAAAGGTCAAGGATGGCAAGAGCCATCGAAGCGAAGCGTCACGAGGCAACACGGCGAACCCTGGCACCTGAGCCCTGTGAATTTTTGACATCTTTCTCTTTCTCCACACTCTCTTCTACCCTTGACTAACGGCAGGCAAGCTCCGAGAAGAGAACAATGGGAATCGATTTTTGGTTTAAGTCTGCATTTTGCTCCCACACTGCCCACATGCAGGAGAGCTCTGATTCCGCTGTTAGATGTGCATGCACTCGGTGAGAAGGTTCAAAAGGAAACAAGGAAAGATATCTGCTCGTTTGCTGCAGCAGAGTGTGGCATCCCGCGAATAAGTATTCTAGCGAATCCACTCTGCCTCTGTCGCAGACTGCAACTCAGCCTCAAGACAGAAAGCTTTGATTGTGCGCACAATTTACAGATACAGGAGGGCGTCGAGTTTCCAGCCACACACTGCACTGCCCACGCAGATTGGATCGTTGCGTCCCTTTTGGTCGACCTGGACTGTTGTCGCCCTGCTGCTACGTGAGAGGCCTTCGCGTTTTGGCTTTTCGACTGGCTCCGGAAGCTCCGGAATTGTTTCTTGGTTGAATAGAGAGATGATCCTCAGCGGCTCTCTGGCCATGTGGCACCGCGCTTGTCCCCACTTGACAAGAGCCGCTTCCCGTCCGTGTAGCCGGGAAACTACCTCGTTTGCACCTAGACGGTTGGTGTGCACTGGCATCTGTTGCTGCTGTCTGCTGTCTGCTGGCTGCTTTATAATGTGATACTGGATTGACTCTTGTTCCTTCCTTTGTTGCGGATGACCGGCTTACGCCCGTTTCACTTTCCCCTTTCTTGCTGCAGTTGTGCATTTCTACACTGCACCGGCTCTGCTGCCTGCGCGTATTTCCCATGCTTTCGAAAAAAACATTCAACTCGCGTTCCTGGCTCGGTTCCTGCCTCAGTTCCTGTCGTTTGCTCGTTTGCTCGTTTGCTCCTTTGCCTCTTGTTGGTCTGTTCCAGATCCTTTTCTTTTCTTTTGTGGTTTTGGTTCATCTTTCCTTTTTCCGTCTTGACCGTCCGTCCATGTATCTAGACATGCACCCTGATTTTGCCAGAGGTGGATGATGGCTCGCTGCATACTGCTGTATTGGCTGGCGGTAACTGTTCGGTCGCTCGTAAAGACCATGGACCCGGAGACCGTGGTCTGGCTCTCGCCATCGTTCGCTTTGCTTTGCCATGCCATGCTATGCCACGACCCTACTCAACACTCGTCGTTGCCCGCGTTCGAATTTCTCTCATCGCCGCCCCTTAGGGTTTGTGCCCTTGTTCTTCCCCTTCCCTTCCCTTGCCTCGCCTCGTCACAACCCCGTCCCTCGTGCGCATCCTGCTGATCTCTCTTTCGCTCAGCTTCGTCTCCCGCTGCACTTCTCTCGCTTATTGGCCTGCCCAATCCTGCACCTTTCCTCCTCCAGGCATGATAGCAGCTCAATCTTCCGTCTCCGACCTCTGCTAAACTTGTACCCAAGTGCATCCTGGCCTTTGTTTAGCCCTGGCTCCGCTCCTGATTGTGCTTGATCATCAACCCAGCTGCCCCCACTTCCCTTATAGTTCCATCGTCCTTCTCCACTACTCCTTCTCCGACTTCCCCTGATGCTCCGCTCCTCACTTTGACCCTTCCATATCCTCGTCACCTACCATCATCCCTTCGTCGTCCTCGATCTAACTCTTCCCAGTTACATCACTGGTTCCTATCGTGACAACTCTCACGACCTACTGCAGCCTTCGACATCCATCTTGATTTGACACTGCTCTGCATTCGTTTGGTAGACCACCAGCTACTCGCGACTCCACAATGACGTACGGCATGGCTCCCCCTATGCATCCGCACCACATGAATCAGGGCGCCGATTCGGCCTCTTCTGTTCCTCCACAGGCTTATGGTGGCCATCAGCAGCAGCCAGGCCAGTACGGCGCTTCGCAGATGGGCTCCAACTTTGCCTACTCCAACCAAGGCTTCTACGGTCACCCTGCTCAACATCACCCCAGCGAAGTCGCCTCTCAGCAGCACCCAGCCGGCTACTACTCCCACCATGGCTCTTCACCACAGATGGACCCCAACAGTCAACTCTACGCCGCGCATCAGATGAGCCATCCCGACATGATGGCCGGCGGTCAATTCCAGGGCCACCACCCTGATCTGCTCGCACACCAGCAGCACGGCTACGCCGCTCTCCAGGGGGCTGGCATCCGACCCAAACGAAAGCAGGTCAAGAACGCCTGTGTCAACTGTCAAAAGGCCTGCAAGAAGTGCGACGAGGGTCGTCCCTGCGGTCGTTGCGTCAAGTATGGTCTCGTTGACACCTGCCAGGACAGTGCCCGTAAGGAGAGGCGACGTGGCATCAAGCGTGGCCCCTACAAGCGCAGAGCCACCACCGGCTCGCAGCCTAACAACCCATCCCTCTCCGTTTCCGGCCCCATCTCGTCTTCCTATGGACGCGACGGTCACATTTCGCCATCAAGTCGCAGCGATGGCATGATCTCGAGCACACCCGGCGGCGAGTTTAGCTTCTCGAGTCCCGCCTTCAACACCCAAGTGCTTGCGCCTCGTCCTCCTCTGCCGCTTCAGATTCCCAACAACCAGTGGCAGCCCAGCGCCAGCCCCAACGGTGATGACCGCGATGGCTTGAGGGCCAGGTACGGCCAGCCCCTCGCCTCTGGCCAGCAATCTTATTATGGCTACGAGCAGGATGGCGCGCATCATGCTTATGACCGAAGCTCATCGGCTCCTGTCAACCAGAACGGCTCCATGGTCAGCCCTGTAGGCCGTTTCCCCAACGCTGGTACACCGCAGTCCGCTACCTCGCAGCTCCCAAGTCTGAGTTCCCAGTCCAACGGCGGTTACCTCGGCGGCGTTTACGGGAATGGTGGCGGACGTGTCGGTGGCATGAACAATGGATCGACTTCGTCCTTGATCAGCCCTCCGCTTCACTCGTCCGCTTCTGGCGCTAGCTTCTTGTCGGCATCGACCGCACCCAACGGCATAGCACACCACCGCCTCCACTCTGACAGTAGTCTGGCCACATTGAGCTCGGCCGGCGCTTCTTCGAGCACCATGTCGCCGCGCACGCCCCTCAACGGACCGGGATCCGAGCCTCCTCTGTTGTCACCTGGCGGCAACAAGATGTCCGGCTTCACGCCTCCGCAGCCCACTGTGCCGACGGCGGCTGGCACATTCCTGCAGCAGGACACGACGAGGCCGTTCCCGCTCAAGATGCCCAAGGCGCCGCAACGCGGTCGCTCGGGCACTGGCGGCTCTTACCTTGACCAGCAGCCGCCGCAAGGCATGCGAAACGATGGCTACTACCAGGGCATGAACGCCAAGGTGCCCGGTCAGCAGCAACAGCAACAGCAGCCACCACAGCAGCAACAGCAGCAGTTCCAGCGTTCGCCATACATGGCGGTTCAGGGGATGGATGACCGTCGTCAGTTTCTGAGCAATCAGACGCCCAGAATGGACCTCTCGCCCAACCCAGGCATGATGTCGATGAAGTCCGACCGCGACGTTGCCACGCCCCCACCGCCTGCTCCTGCTGGTTCGCTGGGACTTGCTTGATTCGAATTGGATCTTCACTCCTCCCACTCTTTCGTCATCTTTCATCTGTGTTCATACCCCCACCCGCGATCTCCCATACCTGTAGCCCAACTCATCCCCCCTGTCCTCCCTTCTCTCCCCATGTGTAACGGTGTTTAGATATATAGCTTGCGAATCTCAACTCGAAATGGAACGGATCGTCTCGACGGATACCTTTTTCTCATTCCTTCTTTCTGCTCGTGCTGAAATGTGACATGATCTCACGGTGAGAGAGGGAGAAAGAGCTGACATGATGAGATTGTATCCCAGACGCTTTACCGCATGTGTACGGGAGGGTATAGGGTATATTTGCAAATGGGGAGCGCTGGGGAAAGTCTATTTCGTTACAGATCTATTGCGGTGCTATGGGGCGGATTGTGGGCGAGGCTCGACAGTCGGGTAGGACTGGATGCGGTCGACTGAGGCGAGGAAGAAGCCAATGCCGGTCCAGAACTGCTTTTGGATCTCGCTACCTGTCCAGAAGGGGCACAGGGAGGTATGGTCGATATGGTCCAGTTCGAATGTGTACCACTTGTTGGCGGCGGGTGAGAGGAGCTCCGAGTCGAGTTCAGTGGGCGCTTCGAGTTCGTCCGAAGAGCGAGTCACCGGGGATGCGGGCGATTCGCGTTCGATGGTGGCGGTCGTCCATTCGGGCAGGAAGGCTTGCATTTCCTCGTCGCTCGGCGTGGCCACGGGAGGATTGTGCAGGTTTAGGGAGCGGAGCGAAGTCAACAGCGCCACCTTTGCCACTGTCTTGACCGGGCCTAGCATCGTCATATTCTTCTTCTCCTTTGGATGCTCACCGCCGGCGGCGGCGACGGGTGTGGGGAGCGAGAGCAGGCCATCATCGACATCGTTGGGATCGACGAGCGTCGACGTTTCGGACGCCGGCGTCAAGCGGAGATTAAGACTGGATCGTTTCAACGCGGCCGGAGACAGTGACATGGACTGCGGACGCGGCTTGCGCTTTCCGAATGGCAGCGTCGCTTTCATGCCGCTGTAGTATCGGCATCGTTCCGAGTGGCAGTCGAGCGGGTGGAATTGCGACGCCACCGGCACCACTCCGTCGTTCTGCCACCATGTCGACGCCAACCCCGCGAGCGCCATCGAATCTGCCTGGGCGCTTTCTTTTCCTTTGCTTTGCAGGAAAGAGGGAACGGGCTGCAGCCGCGAGTAGTCGAAATGACCGATCAAGTGCGATGTCAGCGTCAGCGGCGAAAGCGACCAGTACGTCTCCGGTGCGTGGAACCCCGGCTTCCCCTCTCGATCCTCTGGTGGGTGGTCCGGAACAGTCATTCCTCCAGTGTACGATCTATACCACGTCCTTCCCTTTCGTCGCTGCGGGTGCTGCTCCAGACCCCACCCGTCCTCGGCGCGGTCCTGGTCGCGCTCTGCGAAGGTGCAATCCCACGGCGCACTATCGCGTCCTTCGGCCCAATCGCTCTTCCACAGCTGCTTGAACAGCGCAGTCAACCCCGATGCTTTGTCCGCCTCCACCTTCTCGCTCAAGCCGGACTCCGGGTCGTCGACCATGCCGCACTTATCCACGGTAGTCCCACCAGCGAGCTGAGCGCGGCGGAGCGCCTTGCGCCGTTTTGCGGAAAAGTGCCACGCATCCGCATGGGCGTCGAAGAACGGCAAGTCGAGGTACGCGGCGATATGGACAAGCTTGGAGAGCATACTGCCGAATGAGAGCATGCGCACCTTGGGGTAGGGTAGGGGTTCCGAGCCCAGGCTGTACACCAATGGTGTCCCGCGAAAGGGGGAGGAGACGGAAGTCACCGACAGGATCAAGTCTTCCGGTCTGAACTCGTCCTCTGCATCGTCATCCTTGCCTGCACGCTGAGACTTTCGTCGGATGCCTAGCGCATCATTAAAGAAGCCCTGCCTGAGCAGCTGTTGCAGCTTCAGAATCGTCGGCCCGCCAAGACTATGCCCAAGAAAATGCGCCGGCAACCCCTCCTCCCCACCTCTTGGCCCCCACGACGGACACAGCGGCTCCTCATAATGCCTGCCGTACCTCGAATGGCCATGCTCTCTCGCGTGCTCATATCCGTAATCAACCGTACCTCCATGGAGCGCGTAGAAGAGCTCACACGCCCGATCGTGCAGGCTCGAAACGGGCCCAATGGGCACGAAGATGACGGGGCGGTCGAAGCCCAAGCCGGAGCGTCTTTTCGGCTTTTCTGCCTTAGTGATGGAAGGCGGTGTGGTGTCGAGTTGGTCGATGAGTTGTTGGTGGCCGACGCCGAGGAACGTGCGGAACTCGTTGCCCCACACGACGCTCTGCGCCGCGCTCAGGAAGCCTTCGCAGATGACGAGCGGTGGGATCGAGGTCGTGGATGAGCATGAAGATGGTAGGCCGTTGTGCTGGAAAGGGGTGGGATGCGTAGGTTGTGATGAGCTGGAAGCTTCCAATGAAGCGTCGCCGAAGGGCCACAGCGACGGCATGTGTGGAGAGGATGTGGTAGGCGGCTAGGGCGCCTAGCTGTTCGAGGCCGGGTGATTTGATGACCGCGAGGCAAGCTCTATCTCGCTATCTAGTATCGAAACCGTCTATGGTCTAATGTTGAAGCTCAGCCCGAGCAAGGTGTAGTCGTACTGGGTCGTTGCGACTTCGTATCGAGGGCGAGGAAATGGAGTTGGCTTTGAATCTCATGTCAGGACGAGGGAATGGGAGAGACTCTATAGCTTGTGAGATGAGGAGCTCGAATGGTGATAGTGACATGGAACGTCCCGCCGGCCGAGTTGGAAGGATGATCAAGGTGTCCTTTGAGCTATAAACAGAGCGCAATCAGGCGATTTGCATTACCGTCCGCTGGTATCGGTAGAGGCAGGCGGATCAAACTCAGTTGCCTTCCCCTGATTTCCTTCGGAAAGAAATCCTCCACTTGGATACACTTTCGACGTTCGATCCCATCCCGATTCTGAAGACAGGCTTATCACAGTCCTCACCAATTCATGCTCAAGCTAGTCTAGGCCGTATCATGGAGTGTCTCCTTTGAGACAATGAAGCAATCATGCCGTTGTACAAAGTTGATTGTCCTGTAACGACGCCCAAACGCCAAGGCAAGCATATAACGAAATAATCAACGTGGGCTGATTTTGCAACTCGGAACTCGGTTAGAGCCAAAAGATCTGCAAGCGGCGGCTCGCTCAAACGCCGTGTTTCGCGTGCAGCAGAGCTTAAGACTGTGCGATGCCGAAAATCTCCACCTCGTTTGTCCCTGACAATCACGCCTAGCAGCTGGACCCTCTCGTGTGCACTCATCTATGTGACACACTCACCGACTTGATCTTCGCATGTCTCGCACGGGCTGAACCCCGTTAATACTGTGCAAGATTGTCCTAGTGAGAAGGGTGATGAGGAGATGAACGCGATACCACTGACAGCCTTCACTGTTTGCAGATGGCGATTGGAATGCACGTAGAGTGTGGTACATAGTCCAATTTGAACAACGCCAAGGTATCTGCGGCCATAGAACCTTGAAAGCACCGCATCCCGTCCGATCTGCGAAGTTAAGCAAGGTATCGCCTAGTCAGTACTGCGGTGGGGGACCACGCGGGAATCCTAGGTGCTGCAGTTCTCCTTTTTTTTTTTTTTTTTTTTCTTCTTCTTCTTCTTCTTCCTTTTCCACTTTCGTTTCGTTTTGCTCAACAACACTGGAATTTCACATTCTGCGCAGATTCCAGCCCTCGAACTTGATCATGGAAGCACTTCTGGTCTTTGTCACAGACTGAAGATGGTCACACGCAAGGACAACGACTGTGGTAAGAACGACTATGCATTCAACAACTGCGCTAAGACAGCGATACGAAGAGAAAAAAAAAAAAAAAAAAAAAGAATGTCCCTACCACCGCCTCCCTTCGCCGTCCGGCCGCTTTGCAGCGAGATGGAACGCCGCCAGGTTCAAGTTGCGCAGGAAGCAGCAGGCTCGACCGAGATCGAATGGCAGCAAGCATGCTTGTCAGCGTTGTTGCCACCATCCAATCTCGGATCGAGGGATTTGATCTTGGTCCCAGCGAGCGCCCGACTGCCCATTGGAAAAGGCAGAGGGTGACTCTATAAGCCAGGACCGTACGAAAAGTCTCAGCACAGCCAGGAGCGGAGATTGGAGGGGAAGATATGAGGAAATATGTGAGGGAAGAAGTCGAAAGCGAGACACGCCAGTCCGAGAGTGCAAATGACGTTGGTTGCAGCTGATCAAGTGTAGAAGTACAATCGAGCTTCGTCCGAGGGTATCATGAGTGAGTGGGTATCGGATATTTTGTAGAAGACAGGAATTCGATCAATCGTCTTGCTTCTGCGGAGGTGGACCGCATGGTTGCAGCATCTTCTCGGTGAGCTCGAACTTGACACGAGCCTTGGATTCTCCATCAGCCAGCGCTTGGTACGAAAGCAGAGGAGGATGACCGACGATCGAAGAGCTCGTATCCCTGAGCTGATGTGTGATCCATTCGCTGTTACATACAAACCAACAAGGGCAGAGATGAGGATGAGACTGGGTCAGCACGACAATTCATCAAACGACTGAAGCCAAGGGGGGAAGCGAAGATGGTACTCACTACTTCTCGGTATCAGCGTTGATGGTGCCTGTATACCTGCTATGCAGGTGCTCCAGTTGCGAAGCTGCTGTGTACCGCAGATCGGACATCCTGCCGTTATTAGTGAGCAATATGACGAGCGATGGACGTGGTTTGAGATCAACAAGGCTTTGGCAACGACTGAGCCTTTGGGAAAGCCTCTTCCATTTTTTCCCTTCCTTGGTTGATCACAGCGTCGGTGGAAAAATGAGAATTAGTCGTGATGACATAAGCCCGCAACGTGATGAAATTTAAGACGCGTTCTCCTGCTGTGCATGCTGCATTCATTCCAACACTTTGCTGCCGTATGCACTCCGACCCCTGCTCACGAATCAAGGTTGTGCCAGCGTTCAGTGCCGCACAGCCTGCTCGAGAATATCGCTATGTATGACTGGCTGAAACAGTCGAGGCAATCCGGACCCCTTGCACTCAACATCTGTTTGCACGATGTATGATCAGCGTCGAGCATGCTCTGTCCACGCGCTTGCGTCCAACTCTTTCCCGAGTGTGAGAATTCGGGTCGGTCTGCCTGTCTGCACGACCTGCTGCTAGCCTTTCCTGATCGTGGCTGGCTGCCAGTACCGCTGGAACTCTACAGACCATTTGCCATGGATACCTTAAGGTCCGCGCTGCATCCTGTCCCGAAGTAGGATTGCAACAAGAGTACTGGTGCCCTTGGTCCTTGGAGGATCTTCGGTTATCGTGCAGCCCTCTGTCATCCTCACATTTGCTATCCTAGTCGTGACCATTGTGCGGTCGTTGGTGCAGAGATCTTCATTGCAGACTTACCTTCGGAAGGCTGCCTCCGCTCCTCTTGGTCTTTCCAGCGGTGCCGACGCTTCTTCACCAAGCACGATACACGTCTGTTCTCATCATCTTTTCAGTCCTCATCGCTACCACCACCATCACATCGCTCTGTATCTCGTTCTTATTCAGTACCCCTGGCTCACCAAACGACCTCTCGTTCAACGAGGGTGTCAAACAGTCGACCATTACCACGCTAGACACTTAGGTCGAGGCGCGTCCTCGATAGCTTCGCGTGGGTCAGCATGTCCAGCACACCTGCACCAGCTGCTGGTGGTAGCAGCATGTCGACATTATCCACCTCGCTCCTTGCGGCAACATGTACGGCAGTGGTCGCAGCCGCCATCTTTGTCGCGGTTGCACTTCGACGCTACCTGAGGTTTAAGAAACGCAAATCACTCATGATCAGGCACATCCCACGTCCAGCCTCAGCAGCATCCATCTACGCTTCACGAATCAGGGCAATGTCATCATCAACCGTCGACGTTGCCAAGCCTCGCCTCAGCTTCGCGTCAGAGCGCACACGCAGGGTTTCTAGCGACACCAAAAGAATATCATTCGATCAAAAGACGGTCACCTCCATGCGTCAGCAGACATATCTTTCCACCAAATCTCCCAAGTCCCCAAAGTTTCCACAGACTGCGCTGCTCTCACCCAGGATGCAGCCTCCACTATCGGCGGACATGCCTCCTCCGCGTACGCCTCGCTCGCCGGGTCTTACCGAGCTCACCATGTCTTCTGGTCCGAGTATCCTTCTGAAGCCCATGATATACGGCAAATCACCAAAACCCGCTTCGCCTACAGTCTTGCCTCGCAAAGGCAGCATCAAGAAAACAGAGGAGAGCTCGTCAGAGCAAAAGAAGGAGATCGGTCGTGGCGCAGTGCCCTCAGTGTTGCTGCGCAGTCTCGGTGTCTTGCCAGATTTCTCGAACGCTTCCTCGCAACCTGCTAGTTCCTCTGCATCTAGCGACAACAGCGACAAGGAAAAGGAGAACAACGCAGATGAAGCCTCATTGACGCCTATCCTGGATCTCGGCATTGACTTTGGAAATGACGAGGACTTCAAACAGTCTCTCAAGCTTCATGGCGATTTCTCCTTCGACAAGAGCGGCGATGTCCGAAAGAACCCTCCATCGCAGTCCTCGCAACCGAACAAGATTGCACAGTCTTACACGGGGCAAAAGAGCACAATGGACAATCTCCTCGAAGCACTTTCGCCTAGTCAGCTCGACACAGCCTCAATGCCCGGCTTGCGAACCAGTCCGAACGCGACCCTGAGCGCGCTTCCTTCGCCAGCTTCCATGCGCTCGCCTCTCCCGACTCCGCCACCTTCAGCTGGCTTACCTCCCGCACCGACCAGCGCACCGATGTACAAAGCCCCTTCGAACGTGTCAGTTCAGAGCAAAACAAGTCTGGCGACAGCATCCAGCGGCGTTTCTGGCCTTGGAATCGAAACCGACTCCTCCGAGAATGAATCATTCTACAGCGCCACGGGCGCTATCGGTCAGATCTGCCTCGATATGCCAGCCCTCGATTCTGGTGCATATGGCGGCTTGTCGTCTGACGATGAGGATGACGAGCCCTCACCAAGGTTCCGTCCTTTGAGTCTGCGTCTTGGTCCACCAAAGAGCCCTTCGCAAAACACATTCAACAAGATGCTTGGCAGTCTTCGCCAGGGACCGGCACGACCCGAGGACGTCGATCTCGAGGCGGGCAGCTCTGTTGCACAAGGCTCTTCTACCGATCGCTCCTACTCGACCGATGCTCTTTCTCACAGCTCGTCTGCACTGTCCTACAGCTCATCGCAAACCAGCATGGATATCGAGGCCAACACTAGCTTCGGCAAAGCCAACGTGGTGCCAGCCGGATCCGTGCCTCCGCTTCCCCCCATGCCGGTGTCGGTGCTCAAGACTGCTGCAGTCAGGACGCCTGAGGCCAAATCGACGCAGGTTTTTGCGAATGGCGATGATCTAGATGACAGAGAGGCGAACAGCTTGCAGAAACCGCGCAAGAGAGCCATGACGGCTGGGGCATTTGGATCGTCCTAAGCTTGTGGTGCCTGATCTGATGCATCCCCGTGCCGCACCTTTGCCGCCAACGGGAGACATGTCAGGCAAGACAAACGAGTCCAACATCCAAGTCCAGCCGATTGAGGTCCGCCAAGCTGGTATCATGCAGCTCAAGGCCAAGTCCACCGACCACTTGCCATTGAGCAGCAATAAGGGAGCTGCGGCCATGAACTTCATGAGCCCCTACCACCGCACCCTGATCCCTGACCCGCCGATGGACGGCGCACATCTTTCGCCCGGTCTTGGAGCTAACAGCCCAATCCTTGCACAGCTCAGTCCTAAGGCCTTTGGCAACTCTCCTTCCTTGAGCCCCAAGCCCAGCTTTGCAGAGAGCCTGAAAGCCAGACTCAGTCTGTCGCGCAAATCAGTTGCGAGCTCGCCTGGGCTGACCTCTAACAATGGCACTCCTCGCTTTGGCACCATCAACCAGTTCCCCATTCCTGCTGGTAACGGTCAAACATTTGGCACGGGAGAGGACGATATGGATCTGGCTGAGACAACACCCAAGATGAAGTTCGGCAAATTCAGAAAAGCAAAGCAGAGCCCAGGTGCTCAGCGACCTGCCACCAGCCCCATGCTCGGGCAGCAGTCAGAGGACGTTAGCCTCGGCTTCAGCCCCGCCATTCTCTTCAACGGACAGGAGGTCGAACCGACCAGGCCGCTCAAGTTCCAAAAGCCGTCTTCTGCTGGTGGCCGTCTGGGAGGTTCGCCGTCGCAGATGCTTTCACCATCCTCCCCTTCGCACATGCTCTCTCCAGGTTCTCCATCGCCCATGCTGCATGTTGGCGCTTGGGGCAAGCCTGCGGTGACCGTTGAGGACACCGGTGCATTGAGCCCCGAATCTGCTTACTCGCCGCTAATCGATAGCGCGGCACCGAGCCCCAACATCGCATTCAGCGCTGTTGGCTCTCCAGCCTGGACTGACGGCGACAGGACGCCTCTGCAGCACATGGACGGAAGCAGGTTCGCGCCTCAATCGCCCATGCTCGATCTGCCGAGCGTGAGCGCATCAGCCAGTCCTCGCATCGATGAAACCACACCGAGACCTCACTCCTCTGATAACGATGAATTCGGCGACCTCGACGGAGACCTCGACTACATGTCTCAGCGCGACAGTATGATCAGCGTGGCTGCATCGACCATCAGCATGATGAGCAACAGTACTTGCAAGTCGGACTCGGTGGGTGAGGAGATGGAGAAGGCCGCTGACCGTCGCACCAAGCTCCTCGCCAGCGTCCAGCTCAACTTGGCTAAGACGAAAGAGAAGGAGGCTAAGCGCGACAGCCAGGCTGCGAACCACTTCCGCAAGTCGCAGATGTCACTGATGTCGCGCACATCCATGTCGCAATCTTCCTCTCTGCGCAATATCCCTGAAAAGATTTCTGGTAGCACTCAGACCATGGGCCTTGGCCTGTACGAGAGCGAAGAGGAGGAGGAAGACGATGAAGAGAAGGAGAACCTCCAGGATAGCCCACAACGCTCGACTGAGGAGGTGGGTCGAACCAAGCCCAAGAACCTGGTTCTCATGCCGCAGCAAGACAGCCGCATGATGGACCCCCTCACTCCTCCTCTGACACCTGTCGATGCCACTCCGCAGAAACAGTCGCGCCACGAAGCTACTCCTTCGACCAGCTCGACCTCGTCGATGTCCACTACTGCGTCTGTTCCTCGCCGCTACAAGCCGACGCGAGCAGCGCTGGCTCCGCTCGATGTCTCGGCAGCCAACCTCCTCTCGCCCGGCGGAGATCAGCGAGACGGCAACCTGTCGCCTTCTTCGTTGAAGCTGAGGCCTCTCAGTCTGGCGGCCAGTTTAAACGGTGGTGACGGCAGTCCGATGAAGCGATTTGAGCGACCTGCCTTTTCGCCTGCGCTCTCGGCCAACATCCCCAGCCCGGGACCAGTTTACGTTGCAGGGCTCAACGAGCGCTCGGGACGATACAACGAAGAGGGTCGCAGCTCTCGAAGCGTCACCTATCGCCACGGTGGTGTTCTTCCGACAGTCAGCTCGAAGGGGGCACTGCAGACTGGTCGCGCGCACCATGCCGAGCCCTCGCTGAGCCACTCGGACAGCAGTACGTCGATGGGCTCAGCTTCTTCGTTCGGCTCGTTCTCGAAGATGGGATACTTCCCCAGCCCAATGCGATCGCCATACATGACGCAAGGCCTCGGCAGGGCTATGGGCATGCGTTCGGGAACCTCGGGATCCACCGACAGTCACGTGCTTTCCAACTCGTCGAGCCAAACCAGCTTCTCCAGCAACCACGGCAGCCGCCTCGGCTACAAGACCAGCGACCTCTCCGTCGTATACTAAACCACTCCCCTCCCCCGGACAATCCTTGTTTCTCAGCTTCTTTCACCCGTGTCTTACTCTCGTTCACTGTATTTCCCCCACTCCACACTGTCGCTGTGGCGCGACGAGGACGTCACCGGGAGAAGCCAGGCCGGCGATGGTGCCTGCTTCTTCAACGGGATCGGTCTCTCTCGCGTCCTCCGGCTGCACAGTCTCAGCCTCTCTTGCATAAGTCAAGATCGCAGGCTTGTTTGACCCATTCACACTCCTTCCTTACTTAGCGTTCACTGTCCTTCACTAGTACTGTATCATACAAGCCTTGCTGCACTATATCGGCAAAACAGACCCTTCAATTGCTACGAAAGAGTTGCGACATTAGATCTGGCATGTGTGGGTCAGGCCCGATCAGGTGAGGGTCGGTAGCCGAGATGGCAATTCGAGATTGGAAAAAAAAATGGCTCATTTGTTAGAGTGGTGATGCGTCCACATCTAATCAAAAATATTTATCAGGCGAAATTTGACCGTAGAATCAGGCCATGACAATTCGAATCGTGAGAGTTTTTCAATTTTCACCACGTGACCTCTCATCCGAAACGAGTCCTCGCCTTGGGAGTGCCGGTTTTGAGTTGAGCCAAATTTCGGTGGGCGGCAAAGTCGATGTTAGCAGCGCAGCAACATGAGCGCCGAATGGCTGCCGATTTCAGAGAGATGGCAGTGAGGAAGCCCAGAAATTTCTTTCAAGCCTGAGCAGCAGCAGCACCAGCAACACCGACTGCAGGCCTGGTCGTCATCACCGTTCGACAACCTCACCATCCTCAAGACTCATCACCATCCCCCCCGCCCCTTCTCCGTATCTTTTCAAAATGGTAGGTGTCACATCGACAATGCAGCATACATTCCAGCAGAGAGAGGCGTCAGGTCCCACACGAAGAGCGTCCGACTGTCAGCATCAGCAGAGGAGTAGGGCGACCAGAGATTTTGGATGCAGCATGTTGGTATAAAGGAATGATGGAGGACTGGTGTCGTATAGTTATCGCCATGGTGGTTATGCTGCTAGGCAAGAACAGAGCAGACGTTGGGAGGCAGACGATATGCATGGGAGAGTGAATATTAAGTACCAGGATGTACAAACATTGAAGTTATAGGCAGCTTCGTCACGAAGACAGACACTCAGCATCTCGACATGACAGGACACCAACGTACAACTCATTGTGCACGCACAGCTATCACTGCATCATCATGCGGGTCATCAAGCTCTCGTCAATGGTCGCATGACTTTCACTTCGGCACTCTGGCACTTGCACTTGCACATTGCTCGACAAAGTAGAAACGCAAAGGCAAGGTATACGCCACCCCCAACATTACCAGCCTTATCACATACAGCATCGACGGCAGAACAGAGTTGCAGCAGGATCAGCATAGCGTTTAAGTTCATTGCAACACACTTCGACATGACGACTCAATACCGGTACAACTACACCGCTCTTCGTGTTTTGGACCGACTCCAGCTCGACCGTACCCTCTCCGACCTTCGTTCAGCCATGCTGACCCGCTCGTCATCTTTCCATCCCATTTCACTTTCACCAACTTTATAGGCTCCGGTTAAGACATTCGAGCTTCAGTCGAAGTCCAAGGCTGACCTTACCAAGCAGCTCGAGGAGCTCAAGACTGAGCTCCTCAACCTTCGTGTCCAGAAGGTGGCTGGTGGTTCGTCGAGCAAGATCCTGCGCATCAACTCGCTGCGCAAGGACATTGCCCGTGTTCTCACTGTCATGAACAAGAAGCAGCGCGACAACCTGCGCGAGTTCTACAAGGGCAAGAAGTACATCCCCCTCGACCTCCGTGCCAAGAAGACCCGCGCTATCCGCCGCAAGCTCAACCAGGTAGGTTTTCGCACATCACAAGCAGTGGTCAGAAGCAGAAGCGGAAGAAGGTGGATTCTCGTTGGCAGGATGGGAGGCAACGTTGAATAGTGGCATGGAAGTTGGCAAGGCGACCGCTTCTATCGGCAGGGGAAGGACTGCGCAGTTATCAGATCAAAGCAACGCTTGGTTGTGGAGCAGTGGACAGCAAGATAGCTGCATAGGCTCTTCGAAACCAAGGCGGTCTTGGAATGCAAGCAGAAGTCTGTTCAGGCTTAGACAAGGTCGTCGGTCATCCTCCGACAACTCTCCATCTGGTATAACGGTCATCGCTTCTTCTTCTACTTCTGATATCTTCGCTCGACTCATTCATCCGAACCTCACATCACTGACACCCTCTCTCTCTTGCTTGCATCCAACAGCACGAGCGCAGCCGCATTACCGAGCGCCAGCACAAGCGCGAGATCCACTTTGCCAACCGCAAGTTTGTTCTCAAGGCATAAATTTGTACCCTTTCGCACTTGGTTTCTTTCGGTTCTCGTTCATTATGCAACTTGTGTATTAGCACTCACTCGTCTTCATCCGACCCCTTATCTATAATGAGGATGGGGGAGGGACGAAGGCGTACTTTACCATGCATCCCACATCCACACACACAACCAAAAATGATCAACCCCCCATATATGAGGGGGAGTTCTCTTCGATTTGTCTTGTCCGAGCGCTTTTTTGTGTGCGAAAGTTTGCGAACGTGGATGAGAAAGTGAGCGAACGGGTGAGCGAGTGAGCGAGCGGGGTCAAGTTAGGACGTGGTGTAGGAGAATGTGGAGATGTCGATGGGTTAGAAGGTATACTGCGCAGTCTCTCACGCACGACCGTACCCAACTAAAGCTCTTGTCGATGCCCCACTCTGTTCACTTCCTCAGGACCATTCCGGCTCATCGCTGTGATGAGAACAGACTAGCTGGTGCAGCACAACCCTTCAACCAGTCTGATAGTAGATGCGATGCTATGGAAACAGACGTATATTTCAGCGCGAGCAGCTCGAACGTATGGTGGTATTGTTTGGGTTGAAGGATTGTGATTGCTTGATCGATTAAGCGCCACCGCTGTATTCGCACGATCAGATTCGAGCACAAGGGGAAAGGATGTGGGTCAGCTGTACGTTCCTGGGCGATCGAGAAGCTTTCAAGCTGGGTAGAGGGGGCACTTACACAAGCTGCGATGAGGCCAATCCGAAGTGGAAACGTGAGAGTAAGATATGCAAAGAGGCGGAGGGGAAGTGTCAGTATCTTGCAATCCTGCCAGCGCAAAGATATGAATGCAACTGGTGTAGACAAGGAGACGTACGATCGAGTGGATTGGGATGTGAATCTGTTTTGCCATGTTGAAACGGTTGCAGAGCAGGGGGGAGCATTGGGTGTTAGTACTCTATCGTGCTCTTCCTCATCTCGACCGTCGAGTCTGTTGCCCTCCGGAGCCCTGCCTGCTATCATCGCCTCTTGCTACTGCCATCTCCAATTGACCGAAGCCTTGCCATCGAGCATCTACCTCGTCTTCCAGCAATACTTACCAACTTGACAAAGTACCCGATGAAGCCCATGACGACGAACCCGAGCCCAACTGCTCTGCAGATCTGGATATACTCTGTTCCGCCCGTACCATTGCAAAACAAAGCAACTTTCTATGTTAGTCTATGCATGAACCTTGAACGCTATCGTTTGAGATGGGATGGAGGACGTGCCTTTGCGGTTGGGCTTTGTGCAGCGGTTGACAAAGTGGGTTCCCTCGCGGAAGAAATCCTGTGGGATCTCGACGAGGTCCTTGATTGTGTCCGACATCTTGGACGATATAAGGATATGATAGAGAGAAGGTGATTGCCGTTTGAGAGAGAGGCAAGATGGAAATGGCGGGTGTGTGCGCGAGCAATGAGTTGGTGTGGGCATTCTTCCAGCTGTGCGCCACGTCGGTGTGTCTGTGGGCCCAATAGGCACTCAGTCGCTTTCTCCGCATTCAGAGCGGTGCATTCTGGCTGATTTTTCGAGCTTGAATTGTTAGGTTGAAACAAGAACAGGGTAGGAAATTCCGGAATCTGGAAGAAAGTTGTTAGTTAAGTCAAAAGAAAAAGTTGCTCTGCAGTTCACATGATCATCGTCATTATCATCTCTTCGTCGTCTGACACCATCACAACCGCAGACAATCCGAATCACTAAGATGGCATCTATCAGCCGCACCGCTCTTCTCCGCACGGGGTTGCGCTCCCCAACCTCCTCCTGCACTGCCTCGGCGGTGGCCTCCACTAGCAAACTCCCGCTCCCTTCCTCCTCGCGCTACAACTCTACCACCGCTTCACCATCCTCTCCGCCCTCCACCGACCCCTCTACTACTGGCCCGACCCCCGTGCAGCACAGCTACTTCGTCCCGCGCGTGGGCAAACTCTCGGACTCACTGCCCGTCTATACCGACGTGCGCAATGGCGGCACGCGCATCATGACGGAACTGCGCAAAATCCAAGGCTCTGTGTCAGATTTGAAGCAAGACCTCGAAATGTTCCTCTCCGAAACCTACGCGACCTCGGACCCGATGCTGACGAACGAGGATTCGCCGCTCAAGGTGAACAAAAAACCGCTCAGGCCAAAGGCGGGCAGGAAGACGGTCAAGAAGACAGCAAGTCCGAGTTACATCGACCCAGTCCAGCAGGCAAAGGTGCAGGAGAGCGGCAAGATCAAGATCAGAGGTAATCGGGTCGAAGAGGTTAAGGCGTTCTTGGAGTCCAGAGGGTTTTAAACCTCCCAAAAGGAAGCAGGCATGGATATTGTATCGACAGCAATTACTTTCACACTCCAGAATACGCATAGGAAACAGAACGAAGAACGAGAATGGAATGTGCATTCATGACACGCCTTAGCGAATAAAAGGCTGGCAGAGTGAGTGAGAGAAATGGTGGTGACTAGTCAAAGCCAGCACCCGAACGCTGCTTCTTGCGCTTATTCGCCTTCTTGTGCTTCTTATTCCCCGACTGGCCCTGCTGCTGAGCTGCTGCGCCCGCGGGCTTCCTGATCACCGACCCGTCGTTGGCGATCCTCCCATTGATCGCTGCCTGCGGCATCCCCGTCCTCCCCACGATCGTCGGCCTGCTCGACGCCATCGTGTCGAAGAACGCCGAATCCAGCGCCTTCGACTTTGCGCTCTGCCTTCCCGCCCCTGCGCCCTTCTTAGCCACCTCGCCATCGAGCTCGAGATCAAGCTCGTCCTCGGCATGCTCAGCGAGGTGTGCGGTGGACGGGTCGTACTTGCGCCCAGCGAGTGCCGCACGCGCGCGGTCGCGCTGGGCAGCATTGTACACGTCCGCATCGACGCCTGGGGGCGGGTGCGAGTAGAGCAGCTTGGCATTCACATAGTCCTTGAGCACATAGCGCACCGCTCGAGACTCGTCCGGATTGCCCTGCCCCTGGCGCGTATACCCCCTCGCCACAGCGTACGCCGTCAACATCTCGAGCCCCGTCGGCACACCGTTCCCGCCCTCTTCCTCGGTGAGTGTGTCGATGCGGATGCCGTAGGTCCCCTCGATGATGTCCTTGGGAATGCGCTTGGCGACCAGCTCGGCAGGCGCAGTGTACTCGCGCATCTGGTCGATGGGCAGCACACCGTCGCAGACGAGCTCGGCGGAGGTGGTGGCGAATTGCGGGAAGACTAGACCGGGGCAATCGCACAGAACGGTGGTGGGGGAGAGGTGGATGGTCTGGAAGTGCTTGGTTTTGCCGGGAGTCGACGAGACTGAAACCTTCTTCTCGCCGAGCAACGCGTTGATGGTGGAGGATTTACCGACGTTCGGGTAGCCGACAAGGCCGACGACGAGCTTCGAGGGCGCGGGTTGGCCGTCGATGGCGAAGTTGTCGAGCGGGGGAGCGCACGCCATGAAGAGCTCTTCGAGCTCGAGCACGTTGAGAACACGTGTGGGGTCGCGAGTGGCAGAGAGCGTGGTAGCAGCAGTGGCCGTGGCAGCGTCAACGGCATCGTCCTGGCCGTACTTTTTCTCGGCGATTAGGCTATCCTGAACGGCGGTGTGCGAGTTGTCAAGAACGTGGTCGGTGGCTTCTTGTCCGACGAGAGGCTTGGCATCCTTTGCGCCTTGAGTGGCTGCAGCTGCAGCATTTTCCTCGTCGTCATCTTGCTCACTCTGCGCATCGTGTTGCTCATCTTGCTCGTCTTGGTCATCCTCATCGCGAGGTTCGGCAAGCCTGAGCTGCTCGAGACGCAATCTCTCCTCCTCCTCTGCCCTGGCAAGCTGAATGGCAGCCGCATTGGCAGCACTGAAGAATGCATACTGAATGCCTTGAGCGTCAAAGTAATCGGCCCAGTACCTCCTCTGCTGGTCGTCGAGCAGATCGGCCTTGTTGATCAGCAACAGATTCCTCCTCGGTCCTTGCTGTCCAGAACCCTCGTCCAGGTACTCGATTCCGTTGGTCGATCCAATGCCCAGACTCGAGACGTACTTGTCGAGATCCTCGCATCTGAAGCGAAGCGGGTTTCTCGCATCAACGATCTGCACCACCAAATGACTGCGCTCGATCACACGCCACAGCTGTCGCCATACCTCCAAATTCCTCTCGAACGGCGTCAGCACAAGCCCCACCCCCTCCTGGAGCTCCGCCAGACCTCTCCTCCACTCGAGGAACCCATCCTTCTCGGCCCTCTCGAGCTGCGCACGCGTCGTAGCACTGGTCCACTCTGGCCTTCGAGGCACACGCAAACGCTCCTTGTTCTGCACATGTTTTTTGAGCACCTCCTGTTCCTCCTGACCGGTAAGCAGGTATGGGTTGTGGCGCGTGCGTTCGCGGTTGGGAGCCGTGATGACGGTGACACCGCCGGTCCTTCGCTCTGCGGTAAAGTCGGCGTCGGCTAGCGAGGCGGTGTTGAGGAACTCTTCGAGATCGCCTTCGTGTGTGACGGAGCGCAGGTTAGAGACCGAGCCGTAGTTGTTGATGTCCGTAGTGTGGAATTCGGTCTGGTTTCGTTGTTTAGCCTCCTTGGCCTTGCGGTTGAGAATGGCCCTTCCGAGACCGACGGTGTTCTTGGACTGAGCAAGCGGCATGTTGGGATAGATTAGGCTATCTGCCGCAGCTGTGTCGAGTGAATGGAAGGTGAGAAGACGGTGGCTGCTGTTTCCGAGAATGAGAAGAAAGTGCAATTTCTGTGGCTGCACTTCGACTGAGCCAATTCTGCAGCCAAAACGAAATTTTGTTTCCGAGATTCCTCCACACTTTTTTTTTTTTTCCCACAGAAAAATCGAGTTTCTTCTCAATTTTGACATTCAGCGCTGTTGGCCTTCCACTTTCCTCAACGCTCACACCATCTCATCCAGCCACATCAAGCAGCAGCAATGGATCCGACGCTCAAGCTGCTTACGCTCATCAATGTCAGCGCTGCCAGGCCGGGCAAGCGTCAGCGCTCTTCCAACCTCACTCACTACGACAAGATCACCCGCAAGGCCGTAGTCGCTCAGCAGGCCACGGCTTCCGCTTCCACGTCCAACGCGGCTCCCTCGTCCTCGTCGTCGCCATCCAAGAAGTCCAAGACCGAGTCGCCTGCATCGCCGGCCAAGTCTCAAAATGGCACGGAGCTTGTAGGGGAAGAATCGGATGACGATGACGATGTAGAGCTCGACAGTGCTAATGGCTCCTCCTCCAGCAGCCCGTCGAAAAAGCAGAAGCAGAGCAGCAAGAAACAGCTGACCGCCTTCGATGCGCACTTTGGCAGCGACGGTCCGCACGCTAAAGCCGTGGCAAAGCTGCCGGAAAGCGTCACCTCGCTCACCTACTCCACCTCACGCTCTACGCTCCCCGCGCTCCCAACCAATATCGTCGTATCCTCACCCACCCTCCCGGACTTCGACGCCCAGCAGTACCCTGGCCACCCGCAAGTGAAAATGCTTGACGCCTTCAACGCATACATCTCGAAAAAATACACTTCCTCCACGCCTCTTCACAAAGCGCTCGCAACCACCGTAGGCAGCTACGCCGACCTGTGCGATGCTAATGTCGCGCTGCACGATCGCCCACAGTACCGCCAGGTGCTGGCGATGCATGCCATGTCGCACATTGCCAAAACACGCCGGCGTGTGCTTAAGAACAACGAGAAGCTCGCTAAGCTCGCCTCCACCACCTCCTCGACTCTCGATAGCGATGAGCTCGATCTGCGCGATCAGGGGTTTACGAGGCCGAAAGTGCTGGTGTTGCTGCCGTTTAGGAACTCGGCGCTGGAGTGGGTCGAGCTGCTGTCCAAATTCAGCCTGTGTACGCAGGTGGATAACAAGGCGCGCTTCAACCGCGAGTACAACTTGCCAGAGGGGGCGGTGGATAAGCTCGCCGACCCGGCAGTCGCGGCTAAGTACCCAGAGGATCATATCGATAACTTCAAGGGGAATATCGACGACTCGTTCAAGCTCGGCATGAAGGTTACGCGCAAGAGTCTCAAGCTTTTCTCGAGGTTCTACGATTCAGATGTCATCGTAGCCTCGCCGCTAGGCTTGCGGTTGGGGATCGAGAAGGACCACGGCGATAGCGACTTCTTGTCGAGCATCGAGATGGTGATTGTCGATCAAACCGATGTGATCAGTATGCAGAATTGGGAGCATCTCGACTTTGTCCTCTCTCGCCTCAACCATATCCCCAAACAGTCGCGCGATACCGATTTCTCCCGCGTCAAGCAGTGGTACCTCGACAACCGCGCCGCCCTGATGCGCCAGACCATCCTCCTCTCCGCCTACGACTTCCCCGCGCTCCGTGCGCTCTTCAATCACACGCTCAACAACGTCGCTGGCAAGATCCGCACTGTCTCCCACACCAGCGAGGAGGATACTGAAATGATGCGCGTGGTGAGTGGCGTGCGCCAGACGTTCACAAGGTTTGAGGCGGCTAATGCGGATGCGGAGCCCGATCTCAGGCTGGCGCAGTTCACGGGCAAGACGCTGGTGCAGTTGGGCAAGTCGGCGGTGGCAGTAAGTCATGTATTGATCGTAGTGCCGAGCTATTTCGACTTTGTCCGCCTCGATGCGTTCCTGCGCGAGCGCAATGAAAAGAGGAGATCGGGAGAGACCAAGGATCTCAGCTACACGAGTATCTCCGAGTACTCGAGTCCCAAGGAGATCCGCCGCGCCAGGGAAGCCTTCTTCAGCGGCAAGAAGAGGTTCCTCCTGCTGACCGAGAGAGCCCATTTCTACAGGAGATTTAAGTTGAGGGGAGTAAAGACGGTGGTGTTCTACCAGTTGCCGCAAAACGCGAGGTTCTATTCAGAGATGCTCGAGTTCCCCTTCATCACTAAGGGTGAGTTGCGGGGCAAAGATGAGGACGAGGACGAGGAGGTGGATGCAAACGAGGTGTCAGCGTATGTTGTGTACAGCAAGTACGATTTCATTCAGTTGGAGAAGGTCGTGGGCACCGAGCAGGCTAGGGCGATGGTGACGCAGGATAAGGCCACTTGGAAGTTCGTATGATTGAAACAATCCAGGAAAAGTAGATGGAGCAGACTTTCGCAATTGCATGCTCAAAAGACGATGTAATTTGTGGCTCGACGAGTGAATTGACTAGAGGTAAACTATGCGTAAAGGTGTGTGTGTAAGGAGGCTAGCGTCTACTGTCCCCTTCTCACGACAGAGATTCTGTCCGTGATCTCCTGCATCCATTGCTGAGTTCCGTTCGGTGAAGAGTGGGAGAGATGTCCGAGGAGAGGCTCGATCACATTGCCGATGAGTTCTTCGATGAGCGCATTGAACGAGTTCGGTGCCCCCAGGTCAGAGTCAGAGCCAAGCCTCGTAGCCCACCGAGCCAGATGGCAGAGCAGCACGTCGACGAGTTCGTTGAGTACATCCCTTGCCGCCTCGGCAGCAACACCGCCAGTCCGGACCTGGGGCGCCGTGGATGAAAGCAGGTGCGAGAGGTGTTTTACCTGGGCCGAAAACACACCAAAGAAAGCTTCGATTAGGCTCTTGAGCCTCGCATGGTCCCGTCCTAGGTGTCTCTGAACTCTGTCTACAATGTCCAGAGCCTGAAGCGTCTCCGTCATCGACCAAGGATTGAAGCCTCCCTTTCTTACCATAGCAATGACTTTGTCGACCAGAACGTTCGCCACCAGAGAGCTGACGACCTCATCGTCGCCTCCGATCGGTCCATCTTCCATCGCTGAGCTCGATCCCTTTTCGCCGTACCTTCTAGCGCCCTGATACCATCTAAATTTGTCCACAGCATCCGGTCCTGCCCACCATTCTGCTGCTCCGCTCTCTTGATTGCGGAAGACGTCCCAAGGAATCATCTCCTCTCGCGCGTAAAACTCCCAGATCTGTGCAACCGAGAGCCCGCCCCAAACTTGAGCGTATTCTTCTGGATAGAGTCGTCGGAATCGGTCGAATCGTAATACTACGCTGCGTGGATGATTCTCGTGTGGAGCGTGATCTTCTCCCGACTGGACTGGCAAAGGTAGCCCGGTCGTCGCGGAAGTTGCGGCGGGATCGAGGTATTCTGGAGCTTGGACGTCCGAAAATGCTTCCCTGAGCTTGTCGACTATCTCGCTTGCAGCGACGTCGAAGCTCAGCTGATCGGATTCGTCGAGTTTATCAAGGTCCTCGGCACGAAGCCCTGAAATGTCAGCAAGGCTGTCCTCCTCATCTTGCCCTTCATTTACTTTATCCGTGGCCGCAAAGTCCGGTATGATGGGTTCCTGCAGCTTGACACCAAGGCACTTCTCTAGTCGATCATCAAGCCATCGTGACCTCCTCTTGCGGATGATGGCGTTTCGCTTGACAATGAGGCCCACCGCCTCTCTCTCGATTTCGTCCACTGCAGGCGCCTTCTCTTCCATAAATCGAGCCAAGCTGCTGACGAACTCCTCGAGTTCGTTGAAGAAGCTTGTCTTCTCGTCCATCGCTTCGACATCGGCTTCGTTCTCCTCCTGGGCCTCATCCAGCAGCTCCAACTCTTTGGTCGTGGAACTGACCACGGCCTCCGATGCGACGATGCTTTGCTCGAGCTCACGCAAGGTCAGCGCGAGACGTGTTGCGCATGTGCCAACAGACGGGAGCGGTGTAGGTGTTGGGATGGCTGCGGGACGGAAGGGAGATGCTTCTCGTGAGCGAGACTGTGATCGATGGGCCATCGGCTGTGTGCGTTGCAATTGAGCGCGTTCCCACTCTTCTTCGTCTTCGTCCATCTCTTCGACCACGGTTGTCGACGGTCCAGCGTCAGCGTCGAAGTCGCCTCGGACAGCCGCTTCCATATCTCTCCTTTGCTTTTCTTTCCACTCCTTCTCTGCCTTTTCGCCAATGGGTATTCGTTCAGTTGCTCCGGTGTAGTCGGCGAACTCCTCTTCGCCATCACCGAACTCATCCTCTTCCCGCTGCAGACGGGAATGTGGATGAGGCCCGTCGTCCATTTCCATCGCATTGAGTGTTCTCGAGCTTCCGTAAGGTGCCAAGGAGATGAAGTCGTCCGATGGGTCAACAGTACCGGTAGAAGAGGGGGCGTTGGCGCGAAGCTTGGCACGCTTCTCTTTAGCTGCGCGGATGACGCTCTCGCTTGGGATGGCATCGTGTGCAAAGTCGGCTGCATATTTGGAGCGTGCAAGCAGGGAGTCATCGATCAAGGAGAGGTGCGCAGTTTGAGAGACCATTGGGTCGTCGATGCGCGTGCCGGGACCGGTCGTCGGGGTGGGGCTGGCGCGGGAGCTGGTCGTGGGCGTGGATGCTTTCAGCTCTTCCAGCAACTTTGATGTATACATAGCGCTGGAAGAAGGTTCTGTAGCCACATCCTCTGCTTGAGGTTCTCGGAAAGTTGATGGGCGTAATGGAGTTGCCTTCCTTGGCGTGGTGCCGGTAAACGCAGACGACGTGGACGAGAGACCGACACCACTTCGACGAGCCTGCTTGTCTACACTGCTGAGCTTTGAGCGTCGGATCTCGAATGCACTGCTTCCGTTTGCTTCCTCATCCTCGTCCTCATCCAAGGCACTAAATGTTGCTCGCTCCTTCCTGAGGAAATTCGTGGCTTTGCTCGTGCTGGCGGTTGTGGAAGATGGTGCCGTGCGTTGACCCTTGACACGAGCTCGAAAGACGACATTTGAAGCGTTGCCAGTATCTTCTTCCTTGTCCTCCAGTTGAGACATGGATCTCCGCGGCGTCGAATATCTGGTAACATTCTCCGTTGCTGCTGCATCATCGTCATCGTTGTAGGTGGAGCTGATGTGAGCCGCCGAACTCCTCGGTTTGCTTCGCTTGACGAACCCTGCTCCACTCGAGCTACCCTCGCCGTTGTTCATCTTGAACCGCCCGTGCCTGGATACTGTGAATCCAGCACGATGTCGAGTTCGAGTCGAGGCTGGATCGTTGCTGCTGTGGAAAGATTGTGGAAACAAGGAAAGGGGGAAATGTTTCTGGAAGAAGGCGTAGCCAAAGGTTTCCCTCCACCAAAAGCTCAATTTCCGACATCCGGAATTTCCGCCGCTGGACCCTGACTGAAAGTAAGGCTCGACCACGCTCCCACTTCCAGGCACGACAGAAGATACACAACATGGTGACCCAGATAAGGTAGGGATCAACTTGCATGATTATGATTATCAATGAATGATGAGCGTACAAATACAAATACATTGATAGAACAGCGCTGGCTGTCTGATAAACTAGGCCTTCTTCTTGAGCTTCAATTTGATTCCGCCTCCGCCTGGCGTTCCCGAACCCGGTGCTGGACTCTGACTTGGCGCTGGCGACTCCTTGGGTGTCTGCACTGCCGGCGTCACGCGCGTCATTGGGCCCGCACTTCCAATGCCAATCCCCATTCCCATGCCCGGGCCAAAGAATCCATTGGTCGCCAACTGCGGCAGAGCTGGTCTGCCCGCGCCACCTGGAGTACTTGGCGTGCCCGGCATACTCCCCCCTGCAGCTCCACCTGCACCGTTCTTAGCGCCATCCTTAGGGAACATTGGACATGCCGTGTTGGTTGCCATGTGTCCGACCTCGCCACAACGACCGCATCTGCGCTTGGTGTCGGTCTTGTTAAGCAGACTCTTGTATCCACCGGGGATGGCAAGACCTTCCGCGGCAGCTTTGGCGTTTTTGCGCTGGATACGACGCTCTTGGTTCTTCTTGCGCTGCGCAAGCTCTTCTTGCAGACGCTTCATTCTGGCCATGTCGATAGCCGCGTCACCTGTCGGCAGAAGATCTTCAGTAGCAATGGCCTCGTCTTCGATCTTCTTGCGTTGTGTGAGGTAGGCGTTGATGACGGCAGGATCGCGCACCATTTCGCGTTGCCACTTGCCATTGACAAAGCGACGAATGCGGAGCACTTTGGTCGACTTGTCACCATCGCCATTGACGGTGCTCATTGCGCTGGGACTTCGATCGCGGCGGACGGACTCGCCTCGGCCACCGTTGCGTTGCTCTAGCTTGCCGCCGTTCTCTGCCAATAGCGCCCTGCGTTCGTCTTCGATCGTCACCTTGGGGGGTACCGGATTGGCGAGGGCTCGGCATTGAGCGTTCCAGATGCGGTCGATCTCGGATCTGTACACAGCCTGCTGCTCGGCTACACTGTACTTGTGCCCCGACTTGCTCTTGGCTTCGGCCTCGGCTTGTGCGAGCCTCTCCTCTGCATCCTCGCCGGCTCGCAGGAAGATCTCTTTCATCGACACACGGATGAAACTGAAAGCCTCGCCACGCCCTGTGGGATCACCATCACCGTGCAACTTAAGCATGGCTTTGCCCTGAGTGGCATTGATGAAGTTCTTGCTTGTGATCCAAGGCGCCAGCAGCTGTTCGATGTCCATCTTGCTCTCGTCATCATCGTCACCTTCGGCGGTGTTGGTGTAACCACAGTCGAGCAAATGTCTCTGACCGACTTGCATGCTTTCTGCAAGACAGATGTTCTCGGGAGGGAGCATCTTGAGCAGCTCAGCTTCTTCGGGCACGACGATATGCGGCTTGAGTTTCCAGAAACCTTGGTTGACATCACCGGCCTTGCGGTTGTACTCCATGAACTCCTTCAGCCTCTGTCGCATCTGCAGCTCGTTCTGGTCGGGGAAGTAGCGCATGAGACGGTGGATCTTGATACGCTGTCGCTGACTCTTCTGGATGAGCTTGTATGCGATCATCTGTAGACGATATTTGATGTTATTGGTGATGAGACGCGCGTGAGGACCGGGAATAGGCTGAACCGGGTAGGTCTGACCTACAACGAAGAGGTTGCGGATCTCACGGAGATAGTAGCGGATCTCGTTTTTAGTGGTACTGCGGATGAGAAGGAAATCGGTGTGGGCAGGCTTGTGACGGAAGAGCGGTGCGTGGATCATGTTGTTGTACAACGTCGGCTGGACCTGGCCGCGCTCGATGTTGCCAAACTTCATGAAGGGCGACTCGTCGGCCACGTCGAGCAAGTAAGGCTCTCCGATATCCATTTTGGGCACGTGCTCGTCCTTGGCATCCTTCTTGCGGTAGTAGTTGACGAGAAGACTGCCCATGCCAATTTTCGAAAGCAGCGGCGGGTACTCCTCCGAGTACTCGTACAGCACATAAGGCCCGGTGTCTTTGAGAGTGAGATCACGAGTGGTACGGAGCATCTCGTTGGGATCCTTGGCCTTTCGTGCGCCAGCACCTTCTTTCTTCTTCTTGGACGAGATAGTCTTTGAGAAGTGGAGAGGCATGTTGGTGGGGAATTGCATGGCAGGGCGATGCCAGGAACGGGCTTCAGCCTTGGTGAGCTTGGTTTTGTACCAAGGAAGCTGAAGCTTGACGGCAGGCCATGCGTGCTGGACGACGAGCTTGCCGAGGGTCTGACGCACTCGCTGACGATGCTCGCGTGTCTGCTCGTAAAACTTGTCATTGGACAGATTGAGAGGATCCTGCTCTGCTTGACGTCTTGCGAGATCGCGCTGTGCTGCTGCCGAGACGACGGGTGCATCGGAACGGAGAAGCGAGTTTTGCTTTGTCTTGGGCCCGAGATCCTCCTCGAGCATCATTTGGGGGTCATTCATGTCCAGAACGAGTTTGTCGAAAGGCTCGAAGGGAGTTGTTGTGTCCCAGATGATGCTGCGAGTCCAGGCTCCACAGAATAGATCGTGATTGAAGGGCTTGTCAACGCTAGGAGGAGCGAAGCCTGTCGCGACTTGTGCGTCAAGGTCGTCATTCCAGTCCATACCACTTGGTTGCGTTGGTGTGATTGTAGCTTGCTCCTTCTCTGCTTTGGTGGCCCAGACGATGCGCTCCTCCCAGTCGTCGAGCTCGACAGGTGCGAGGGTAGCGTTGCGCTTTTCTGCCTTGACACCGGGTGTTGTAATAACTGCAATATCGATGTCGTCCATGGAAGCGTCTTGCTGATCTGAGTCGGTTGCTGAGCCATCGACATCGCGCGTGAGGCTGGGTAGTATGGATGCGTGCTGAGGCCGCACGATGGATGAGCGTAGGATCTCTTCCCTCGTGGATTCGGGAACGGGCAACTGGTCTTCCGGCGTGATGTGGAACTTGGCTTGCGCTGGCCCGAGTTTGCGCTTCTTTGGCGGCCGGGTGGCAAAGAGCTCGGTGAAATTGAGGATCTTGCCTGGCTCAAAGTCTGGGAAGAGATGACGCACTTCTTCCATATCAATGTAAGGGCGAGGCGGTGGTGCACCGGACATGAAGGGTTGATGCTGCGGTGGTGGAGTCTGGGGTGAGTGTTGACGAGGGGTCTGAGCGATTGGAAGTACGAGTGGAGTCGAACTTGTTGGCGTGGCGGCTGATGAGGATGGCATGGGGCCTGACAAGAAAGCCATATCGCTGTCATCGTCTCTCTCCTCCTTGACCTTGATCATCCCTTCACCGAAGCGTGCATAACCATTAGACTGAGTTGCATGACCGTTGAGCTGGTTTGCTCCTGCTGTTGGTGGACGGGGCTGTTGCGACAATGGTACATCATCCGGGCCACTTTCATCGTCGTCGTCAAAGTCGTCATCCTCGCCTCTCAACGGAGCTCTGGGCTGCTGGAGTTGAGCCATGCCTTGTCGATAGTACCTGTCGAGTGCAGCTCTCTCTTCGGAGTCGTTCTCGCTGGCGAGCTCCCTCCTCATCTCGTCGTCCACCTCTGTTTCCCAATCCTTGGATGAGACGCCATTCTGACGACGGGCATCTCCAAAGTCGTCGTCGTCATCTGCAAAGCGATCGTTGTAGATATCCTCCTGCTTGATCTTGCCGCTGCCTGAAGCTATACCGAGACGCTCGAGATCGGACTGATGCTGTTCGTCGATACCTAGATCACGGAGAACATTGCCGAGAGCGAGACCGCCCAAGTGGAGAGCGGCATTCTGTTCGTCCTCCATGGTGGCAGGGGCTGGCTCGCTGGGAGTGCCAGTGTGTAGACGCTGGTGAATGCGCCTAGAAGAGCAGCATGTGCTTTGTGAGAGAGGTGGCTGCAGAAGCAGCAGATGAATGGTAGATCAAGGGTAGTTGTAGAGATGGAGTGCAATCAGCTCAAAGATGCGATCCATGTGACTGACCGACGTGCAGCTCTCAACTGAGCCCCAACCACGCCCGATTTGGACATGTCATCTTGTGACTTAGAACCCGATTTGGATTGGAGAACAAGATGAATCAAAATGGAAGAAATCGGCTAAAAAGTCATGAAAAAGGCGGAACTGCTCATCAGTCAAAAATATAGATTTTGCGCATTTTTCTCCACTTCTTTTGACTTTGGATTGTTTCTTACCAAAGCACATTCCAACATCGACTCAGCTGCTGCTGCAATCATCTTTCTCATCATCTGTATCCATCACCATTATCCCGAACGGACGCTTGCAACCACTGTCTTTGACTTTGAACGAATCACCTACATCGCTTGGCGCTCGATCACTCCCTCTTGGATCAATCCGAACGTGTACGCTTCATAGCGACTGGCATACGTCGCCCTCCACACGAAAGCCACGGATCTTCGAATCTACTGCTCTTCGCAAGGTGTCGGCAGCTTAGCTTCCATATGAGCGCAACATAGCGAAACACGACTACCCATACCCTAGTCGTTCCTTCTTTTTCCTTCCCCTTGGCTGTAGGCGGTCGCGCGTCTCGCCAGAGCTTGCAACCGCAGGCTCGACGCCCCCAACCATGCGTTACCATGTCCTGGGCGTCGGCTCCATAGGTTCGCTCATCGCCTTCCATCTCAAGCGCTCCGTCCGGCTTCAACGTCAGCTCCTGCAGCCTGGGCCATCTTCCTCAAAATCGCGGAAAGAGCTACTTCTCTCCAATTTGTCCAACAAGCGCCCTTCTCACAGCCAAGGTGCCATTGTCCCGTCCCTCAGCTTGCCACCATATGTTCAGTCAGAGCTCCCGGATCCACTACAAACTTCGGTCACTCTTCAACTACGCAGGAAAGCTTTCAGCAGGCAAGCAAAACACAAGTACCTCAATTCCATTGTTCTCGAGCAGGATGGCGTCAGGGACATCGAGGGTGGATTTCAAACCGATTTCAGTTCAAGCCCTTCCGATGTCATTGCCTCAGTCGTGCGCCGCAGTCGGCAATATCACCAAGGCAACGAGGAGGATCAGGAAGAGTCTTCTGCAGATCGTTTTTCAATATCCAGGTCCACATCCGATTCTTCTCGCACTTCTCCATCGTCGATACGTGAACAGACGTCATCCAAAACACCAATCCCTGACCATGACGGAGGCATCTCGCTCATCTCCACACTCGAAGGCACCTATTCTCAGCCAAGAGCCAGTCCTATCGACAGTCTCATTGTCACCACAAAATGTGATGCCACACTGTCGGCGCTAGAGGGTCTCCGACATCGCATCCATCCTTGGTCTACGATTGTACTTCTGCAGAATGGCATGGGTGTCCTCGACATGCTCTTCGACAAGTTCTTCAAGGATCCCGGGCAGAGGCCTAACTTTGTACTCGCATCAACTACGCATGGGTGCTGGAGGAAGGGAGCGTTGGATGTGGTGCATGCTAGCTCGGGGACGTTACATTTCGGCATTGTGCCTAGCGGCAGGGTAGCTGAGGGGACATTCGAGGCAAACAGGGTTCCGTTCGGGCAGACAATTGCACCTGTATCAGTTCCAGCATTGCCCACAAGAGGAGATTCGTCGGCACAGAAAAAACCGAATGGATGGGAGAGGTTCTCGCCCGATGAGGACTCCCCCGAAGCGGCGGAAGAGATCCAAGATCCAAATGCACCGTCCAACTTGCTCTCCATCGCCAACGTCCCGGACACGCCCAGTCTTCGAACTCTGCGAGCGACAGTCGCCGGTCTGCTGTCGCTTCCGCTCAATGTCGAATGGGAACCAATCCGGGACTTTCAGCTTCGCTCGCTCAAGAAGCTCGTCATCAACGCATGCATCAATCCGCTCACGGCGCTAGCGGATTGCAAGAACGGTGATCTCTTTGGCAATCCAGCCGCCATGGATGCCATGTGGTCCGTCTGTCTCGAGGCGGGCATGGTGCTTGAAGCTCAAGTCCGCGAACACCTCGCTTCGGGATCCTCGGAATCGGCGTCCAAGATCTCGATGCTTTCGGCAGAGGATCTCATTCTCCGCTCGACAGAGACGGGCGAACCCATGCTCCGTCCAAGTTTGACGCCGCAGGCGCTGTTCCAGGAGGTGCAGAGGGTCGCAAGGCTCACAGCCGCCAACTGGAGCTCCATGCACGCCGATCTCAAGAATAGAAGAGGTAGTACGGAAATCGATTACATTAATGGGTACATCTCGGCACTGGGAAGAGGGTACAATATCGACACAACCGCCAACGATCTTCTGACGAATTTGATCAAACTCAAAACTACCAAAGTCACCGGCTCAGGCCGTCTGTAAAGCATCTTTGTAGCATTACTTTCAAAAGCATACAATCTCCACGCAAACACACATATACACAGCTCATTCAGCATGAACAAATAACCGAGAGGCTGCCATTTTACGCCATATGTTACAAAGATAACCTCGTACTGAGCTCCTGTCTCTCTTCTTCTAATCGATCGTGGCCTCGCCGCGGACGGGAGGGGCGATGGCGAGTAGTTTGACGCCTTCCATTTTCGACTTCATGTCCGGCATGTGCTGTGGCGTGATCAAGATGTATTGCACGTGCGGTGTCGCATGTGCCTCGTTGATGATCATGGTCAGTGCCACTCTGCGGTTGACTTGGTCCATGAAAATGTCAAACTCGTCCAGGCATCGGATCGGCGAACTCATCGACTGCCATAGCGATAGCAGCAGGCATGCCGTGGCAAAGCTGCGCTCGCCGCCAGACATGCCCTTGTTCGAATGCCGCTGCGACGCCGCCCCCGCCCCCGCCTGCGTGCCCACGGAGGAGGTGCGATCGTGAGTGTGTACGACGAGCGTCAGCCGCCCAGCTTGATGGTTGAACCCGAGCTTGCCCGAGTAGCCGCGCAATTTGAGGTTGCGTGAAAAGTGGTACTTGGCGCGGTTGGCGATGCACTTGCGGAAGAAGGTCCATTTGGCTTGACGAATGTTGAGCGCCGAGCGAAGTTTGGCTTCAGCTGTTTCCATCTGCTTCATTTCTTCCTCAGCCTTGGACAGATCGCGATCGCGTCGCTGCAGCTCTTCCGACGCCTGCTCCAGCGTAATCCCGGCCTCGGCGGCCGCCTTTCTCTTGAGGATTTGGAGCTGCTTCTTCTCAGCATCGATCTCTGTGAGCGTGCGGCTCGTCTCAACCTCATCGCAGTACTCTTTTGCTTTCTCCTCCAGCTCGCGATAGTCCTCCTCGAACCGCGTCTCGGCCTCTTCGCTCGCTTGGATTTCGGCGTCGATCTTGGCCTTCTTGGCTGCCCAGTGATCCCGGTTGTTGCTCTGCTTGACACGCTCCGCCACAGCGGCCTCCAAACGTCCCTGCAGCCCGCCCATCTGGCCCTGGAATCGGCGGATCTGTTCATCCAGCTCCTCGATCTCTCTCTGGATCGGTGCACGCCTGGCGACGATCGCAGCCTTTTGCGCCTGGATCGACTGGAACTGCGTCAGGATCACCTCCTTCTGCTCTTCCATCTCTCGCTTGGCTTCCTCGAGCACAGAGATGTTGCCTGGAGCTGCTTCCTGCATTTGCTCGTCCAAACGGCCGAGCTCGCGCCGGAGGTTGTCCTGCTGCCTGCGCATGTTGTTGAGGTCATTCTTGCAGGTGTTTTTCTCGAGTTCGAGTTGCTGTTTCTCCTGCTTCAGCTTTTGCAGTTCTTTGTTGCATTCAGTGATCTCGTGCTCGATCCGACTCTGCTCGCTCTCGAGGCTGCGGATCGCATCGCCCACGTTCTGCGACAAGCGAGGAGCTCCACGATGTTCCTGTAGCGCTGCGGACAGCGAACCGGCTGCACCACCACTGATACTGAACATGTCGGCGGAGAAGCACACCTGCACGTTGCGAGGTTGCGTTCGCATGAGTCTGTCACCGTCGGCACGTCTTTCCACGAGGGCTGCACGCTCAATGTGAGCTGCAACGACAAGCTGGCGCTTGACAATCTCATTATCGCAATCCAGAACTCGCAGGATGGTGAGGATGTCCCTATCGGGCTCGCCGGATGCGTAGTCGAATGGGATGTCTGAGCCGGTGATGATAGGCGAATGGGCACCAATACGGTCCATCAACTGTTTCAAACGCTGTCGATCGATATGATTTGAGACGAAGAAAGCGTTGAGGTTGTTTGCAATGACACTCTCAAGTACCCTCTGCCAGCGCATGTCCTTGAGCTTGATGTGTGTGCCGAGAGGTCCGATCGGCTTTGACCGCCAGCCAGAGTCATTGTTGATGGCTTGGACCAGGGCGGGTACCTTCGGACCACCGAAAGCGGTGAGGCGATTCCTCGTGCTCTCGCGCAGCTGTGCTAGCCTGGCACTGTTGGACTGATACTCATTCTTGAGCTGCTGCAGCGATTGCGCTTGTTCCGCCTCGCGTTGGTTGACCTCGTCCAGCTTGCGACCGACCTCTCGTAGCTGCTCGTCCTTCTCGATCTCTGCATCTTGTAGCTCTTGTCGCTTTCTCTGTTTAGCTTGGCGTGCTTCTTCGAGTTCCTGTCGATGTGATTTTCCCTTGTCCGCAAGTTTGGCGATCTCTTCGCGAATCTGGTCTTCGTAGCGGTCAATGCCCTTGTTGAGCTCAGTGATGCTGTCGTTGAGTTGACGCTCCTGCGAATTGAAGGCCTTGATCTGAGTGGCACAGTCCTTGTTTTGCTTTACAAGCTCTTCGTGCTGCTGATGCAGTGGAGAAAAGTTGTCTTCGAAGTTGTTGCTCTCCTGCTCAAGCTGGACAATGCGTTGTTCACACTGCTCGAGAGCCCTTGTGCTTTCCGCATGGCTTTTCTCGCAGGCGACCAGCTTGGCTCGCTTCTGTTCCGTCCTTTCGACAGCCTGTTCGAGCTGAGCGCGAGCATCATGCACTTGGACCCAGACGTATTCGCGATCGAGCTCATCGAGCTTGTCCTGATAGCCGCGTGTTTCGCGCACCTTTTGCCACAGCTGGAGCGCTTCCTGTCGGCGACTTCGCAGGGACTCGAGGCCGCCCTTCCTGAGTGCCAATGCGGACGTCATAACCTTGATATCTTTGTCAATGACTTCATAGTCGCGAGCCAGTTGACTGAGCTGAGTGCCCTCGAGGAAGAACTTGTAGACCTCGCCGGGATCGGAACTGCCCAGGAACTGTCGTGCAGTATCCTGGGTAAGAATGTGGATGGGATTGTCTGGTTGAATGTTGGCATAATCACAATAGGATTCGAGCTCGGACTTGGTGGTAGCGACGATTCTGCCATTGGCAGCCTTCATCTTCCAGGTTCCGCCACCATCAGCAAGAATGCGGCGTTCGATGATGATCTTGTCACCGTACACATCGGGCTTGAAAGCATCGCTGTCTTGGTTGCGCATAGTGACGATGATAGTGGCGTAGGGTTCGCCCTTTTTGACAAGATCCTTGAGGCTGGAACCACGATTTGTGGAGCTGGTCTTGCCTCCCATAGCGATCATAAGGGCGGTGAGAATGGTACTTTTTCCGCTGCCGTTGGGACCCATGATGAAGTTGAGCTTAGGACCAAAGTCGATGCTGAAGTTGCTATGACACATGAAGTTGCGAAGCTCGATTCTTTCGACGATGCCAGAATGGGCGGTGCCTTGATCAGCTTGAGCTCTGCGGCGCTCCTCTTCAGCACGGTCGTCATCCGAATCGAGCTGGTCTTCCTCTTCTAGATCTTCTTCGTCTTCATCTGGGGTCTCTATGTCGTCGAGGTCATCTTGCTGGGCTGGTGCTGGCTGCGACCTAGATGCATTGGTAGACTGCGACTGTCGAGGAGTGCGGCTGTTACCGCTGCTGTGGTTGTTGCCGTTGGCGCGTATGCGCTTGGGTGAGGTAGAGTCCAGAGCTTCATCTTCATCAGTGACGGTGTCCGCGCGACCCGCTTGTTGCGATGCAGGTCGCTTGCCCAGCGCCATGGTGTGTCAGAGATGCGCAAATCGTGATGGCCTTGAGAACCGGAAGCTCGATGTGCGGATGAGGAGATGGACTCCCAAGTGCTTATTCCAGCATCCAAGCAGCTAGAGGCAGGACGCGCTGCTTAGTTCCGATACAGATAGGTTCTAGTCCAGATGGCCTGGATGGATAGCCTCAGTCTTGCAGCGGCGTACTGTGCGGCAAAAGCGATGACGAGTCGATAAGACGAAGTGGTGGCTCTGATGAGGTCGCGACAAGAAGAACAAGCAGCTGAGCCAAAAATCCGCACCGAGACCAACACTTTCTCAGCTCAGCTCATTTCGCCTGTGCCTGCGCCTGCGCCTTGCAGCAAAGAAAGCTCAGTCCTCGCGCAACTCTGGTCGAGGTCGCGTCGCGGAAAGCGCATTCAGCTGTCCAGCCAAATTTCATGTGTCTGAGGTGGAGGCAAAATCCCAAGGTCAATCGTGAATCTGTCTTGATCTGTCATTGAAATCGGGCATTGACTCTCTGGGACCTGCCTTTTTTGGGTGCAATTTTGACAGGCGAAATTGAGCTAAGCGAGCTGCACTTGTTGACGTTGGGAGCCCCTATTTAATAAAATGCTAGAGTTGAGTCAAGAGGTTGCCAAGATGCTTGCAACAGGGACGGCTGTTGCTCATTCTCAATGTTCCCAACACCTCCTTTTCGATGCTTGGTTTCTGGCTAACTTAGCTCGAGCCAGATCAGCTCCCATTGTCGAGCCAAAAGCACTCATCCTGTCTCTTCAACTCCAGGTATCGGCTGATCATCCGCACTAGTTTATATAAGAGGCCCGTGTAAGCTGTGTTGAGAGGAACATGGAGTCAAGATTCGTGCCATGACCGTCGACAGTGATCCGCATCTGCGTGTTGAGCGACAGTACGCTTCAGCCAAGTCAGCCTCATCCACGATGCAAATGCTGTCCAGTGAGCAAGGGACAGAGCTGAGATCGACTGCCGATGAGTGCGCGGTAAGTTTCAATTGGGCAAACATTTAGCCGCCTCTGCTCAAGGATATCGAGCTGCCTCAGAGCTGCAGATGAGCCGTCGGACTCGAGCAGCAAGTTGATTTGCACTTCATGCAGCCCGCTACATTTCGACCCCTGTCGAGCTCCGCCCCGCATACTTTGCCGCTTCTTGGCTCTTTGGTGAACGCCATGAGCTCAGCCCCCAGCTGCTCCTCCTCCATTCACTTTTAGCAGCCCGCTCGCGCCCCTGCTTTTTGACCAGCTTCTCGACCAAGGCTGATTCCTCCCCTGCTCTAGTTGCCGCTGGTCAGACCTTCACCATACGACAGACATTGTCAGCCCACTACCTTGCCGCGATCACACTCGCCTTAATTGATCAACGCTCATCATCCATCACGTTTACCATCAATCCCTTCACACAAACCCTTCACTACAGTACTGCACCGATACGACACATTACGATAGCTCACGACAGCAACAATCAGCAACGGCATAAAAAGTATCTCCTGCGACACGTCTGTCGGACCCGCTGTGACAGAAACGGATATAACCATCGCCAACGGATCGAGCTAGCCAACGAAGGACCTCGCTCCGTCGCCAGCAGTCATGTGGTGCGATAATTGTCTGCTCCTCTTCCCACTGCGCAGCGGTGCCATGGTATGGTGCGTCTTCATCGCCGCCTACAACCTTGCAGGATCCATTCTACTCTTCCAGAAAGGACAGTTCTTGTTCTTCGACTATCCTGAGGCACAGATCTACGGCGGTATCGGTATGGGTGTCATGTCGATCTGCATCCTCACCACGATCGGCTTGGCCAACAACTCCTACATGTTCATGCGCCTTTGCTTCTTCATTTGGCCCGTCATCCTCCTTGTCGTAGCTGTCCGCGCAGCTTTCATGATGTTCCAACTCGACCGACAACAGGCAAAGATCGTCTGGGAATGCAACAACGGCGGTCAGCTCTGGGGTAGCCCCGCCGAGGCCGGCTCCAATAATGGCACTATGCCCTCTGGTCTTTGCGCCGCTGGTTTCCACAGCTTGTATATCGCCTTTGTCTTCTCGCTCGCCGTCGACTTTGTCCTCCAAGTCTATGCCTACTTCATGTGCTGGCGCTTCAAAAAGAGGATCGAGCACTACTATGCGCTCGCCACCAAGGAGAACAACATCTACACCTCTTAAGCCTCCACCATGCCTCAAGAATGCCTTTAAGCTCATTGCAGGCCGCCTCTCTTGCTCGAGTTGCAGGCCGCTCGAGCGCCGCATTTTCAGCATTTACGCATAGTGCGCAACGTGGCGCTATATTGCGCTGATTTTGGCAATACTGCATGTGTAAGCCAGCACTTTCGAGCTCCACAAGCCCCGAATGCTTGGCCAATCTATCGTACACTCTCGATAGTCTGGCAGCGCACACTGCAGTTGATCCACGAACGGACACTTGATTCTCCCTTGCCCTACCATTCGCCCTAACCACGGGCTCCTCGATATCATGATCACCCTTGTTGCTTTACGTTTGTTGTACTGATACCACTTTGATGAATTTGACGATTTACGATTTTGCATGTGAACATCAACTCTCGACATTGCTTGACTGGTCAGGCGGGTTTGCCTCTGTAACGCCAACATCTCTGCAGCAGACATCACAGCGTACTCGAACAATCTTGTGCGAAGCTCTGGCAATCGTTCTGAGGGATAGAACAGGCGAAAGGATTGAGAGCACCAGGGACAAGCGGATGTTGAAATCTGCAGCCTGTCAACATCTCTGTTGCACATGGTTTCGGCCTTGATCCTGCGAAAAATGTCGCGAGGTGTGTGGCATCGCAGGCGTAACAAATATCGAAAAAAAAAAACCACGGCCTTGTTGCTCCGTTTCCCGAGTATTTTTCATCCGACTGCTCGGAATGTGGAAGATCGGTTCCAACTCCATCTGGCTCGATACTCAGCCTCCACGTCCATACTGTTACAGCAGAGAAGCAAGCAAGCAGCACCCAAGACCAGCACTAGCCAACGCAATTACTAGTGCATGTCTAGATAGACGGTCTCCGTTCCCGTGTAGACACAAGTGGGTGCTTGTGGTCTTCGAGAAGCTCGTCGTTCCGTCGGTGGGACGCGTGTCTGTTCACATAGTGTCAGCTCGGCCACTGGGCCACTCTCGATCGATTCCGAGCGGATCATCTTCCTACAAGGAGGAGCAGTGTAGTAGCTGTCTCATACGGACGTCAACATGGACGGCATGCATCTCTACAACTTGACGCTGCAGCCCTCTGGCAGCGTCACCGCAACAGTTGTTGGTCAATTCTCCGGCACAAGACAGCAGGAAATCGTCGTGGCCAAAGGCAGCCGTCTCGAGCTCTTGCGGCCTGACACACAGACAGGTAAGGTCGACACGATACTCTCTCACGATGCATTTGGCGTCATCCGCAGCCTTGCCGCCTTTCGACTCACCGGTGGCTCTAAAGACTACCTTATCGTCGGCTCCGACTCGGGCAGGATCGTCATCCTTGAATATCAACCACGGACCAACTCATTCGACAAGGTGCATCAGGAAACGTTCGGTCGTTCGGGCTCGCGGCGCATCGTTCCAGGGCAGTATCTCGCCACAGATCCAAAGGGTCGAGCAACCATGATCGGCGCTATGGAGAAGGCCAAGCTGGTGTACATCCTCAACCGTGACGCGGCTGCGAACCTGACTATATCAAGTCCACTAGAGGCGCATCGTCCCAATGGCATCATCCATCACATTGTCGGTGTCGATGTCGGCTTTGAGAACCCTCTCTTTGCCTGTCTCGAGGTCGACTACTCAGACTCAGACCACGATCCTTCGGGGCGTGCATTCGACGAGGCCGAGAAGACGCTCACATACTACGAGCTTGACCTTGGTCTCAATCACGTAGTACGCAAGTGGACAGAGCCGGTCGATTCACGCTCCAATCTTCTCATTCAAGTACCTGGAGGGTACAACCAGAATCTCGAAAAGTGGGACGGACCCAGCGGTGTGCTCGTCTGCAGCGAGGACTACATCACCTACAAGCACCAAGATCAGCCGGAGCACCGTGTACCTATACCTAGACGGCTCAACCCGATCGAGAAGACCTCAGAAAGGAGGGGCACGCTCATTGTCGCCAGCGTATTGCACAAGATGAAGAATGCCTTCTTCATCCTTGTTCAGACTGAAGACGGCGACTTGTTCAAGATCACCATGGAGCATCAGGATGATGAGATCTGCTCTCTCAAGATCAAGTACTTTGACACTGTACCAGTCGCGACAGGACTCTGCATCTTGCGATCAGGTTTCTTGTTCGTGGCTTCCGAGTTCGGCCCACAATTTCTCTACTCCTTCCAGAAGTTGGGTGATGACGATGATCTGCCAGAATACATCTCGACCGACTACGATGACAATGGCGCCGGGAAAAGACGGCCACAGCTTCCCACGTTCACGCCGAGGCCACTCGACAATCTTGTGCAAGTGGACCAAGTGACGAGTCTCGATCCCATCCTCGATGCCAAGCCGCTCAACCCGCTGGCCTCTGATTCACCACAAATCTTTGCAGCTTGCGGACGAGGCGCCAGAAGCAGCTTCAAGATGCTGAGATACGGCTTGGAAGCACAGGAAGCTGTCAGCTCGGACCTTCCCGGTGTGCCGAGCGCTGTGTGGACGACCAAGATCACGCGTCAAGACGAGTACGACAGCTACATCATCCTTAGCTTCGTGAATGGCACACTCGTGCTCAGTATCGGAGAGACGATTGAGGAAGTCTCGGATAGCGGGTTCCTCACGTCTTCGCCGACCTTGGCTGTCCAGCAACTCGGCGAAGATGCGCTGTTGCAAGTCCACCCGCACGGTATTCGTCACATTCTGCCGGACAAACAGATCAACGAGTGGGCCACACCGAACCTTTCAAATGGCCGGCAGACAACGATTGTTGCTACTTGTACCAACGAGAGACAAGTGGTGGTGGCGTTGAGCAGCAACGAGCTCGTTTACTTCGAGCTCGACATGGATGGACAGCTGAACGAATACCAAGAGCGCAAAGCGATGGGAGCAGCCGTGCTCACCATGAGTATGGCCGACTGCCCGGAGGGACGTCAACGAACGTCTTACCTGGCTGTAGGATGCGGCGACTCGACTGTACGCATTATCTCGCTCGAACCCGACTCGACGCTCGCTTCGATCTCAATCCAAGCACTTACCGCTCCTGCTTCCAGTATCTGTGTGGCCGAGATGCAAGATGCGACGATCGATCGCAATCATACCACTATGTTCGTCAATATTGGATTGCAGAACGGCGTTCTGCTTCGCACTGTGCTTGACGCAGTCACGGGTCAGTTGACCGACACTCGAACACGTTTCCTCGGCAGCAAGGCGGTGAGGCTCATCAGGACAAAGGTGCATGGTCAGAGCGCAGTCATGGCGCTCAGCACTCGCACGTGGCTCTCGTTCACATATCAAGACCGCGTACAATTCGTGCCGCTCATCTTTGACGCTCTTGACCACGCATGGTCGTTCAGTGCCGAGCTCTGCCCGGAAGGTCTGATCGGTATCGTCGGCAGCACGCTGCGCATCTTCACTATCCCGTCACTGGCTAGCAAGCTGAAGCAGGACAGCGTTGCACTGTCATATACACCGCGCAAGATGGTGCATCATCCAGATGAGCAAGGGCTTTTCTACATTGTCGAGGCTGAGCATCGCACTCTCTCGCCCGGGGCGTTGAGGAGAAGAACCGAGGCACTCGAGAAGGAGCTCAAGCCGCATCAGCGATGCGTCCTAGATTTGGATCCGGCAGAGTTTGGGCTGATCAGAGCCGAGGCAGGCAACTGGGCAAGCTGCATTCGTGTTGTGGACGGTGTGGGATCGCAGATCACACACAAAGAAGAGCTGGATGACAACGAGGCTGCCTTCAGTGTGGCTGTTGTGCGCTTCGCCAGTGCCGATAAGGAAGCATTCCTTGTGGTTGGCACGGCTGTCGACGTGGTACTATCTCCTCGATCATTCAAGAAGGCATATCTCACCACGTACCGGCTCATGAATGGCGGACGAGAGCTTGAAGTGGTGCACAAGACCGAAGTCGACGACGTTCCTCTCGTCCTGCGTTCGTTCCAAGGACGACTTCTAGCCGGTGTGGGCAAAGCACTTCGTATCTACGACATGGGTCAGAAGAAGCTGCTGCGCAAGTGCGAGAACAAGTCGTTTGCGACGGCCATCGTTTCTCTGGATGCTCAGGGCTCGCGAATTGTGGTGGGCGACATGCAAGAGAGCATCATATTTGCGTCGTACAAGCCGCTCGAGAACCGGCTGGTGACGTTCGCCGACGACGTGATGCCGAAGTTCGTGACACGCTGCACGATGCTCGACTACGATACGGTCGCAGCAGCAGACAAGTTCGGCAATTTCTACGTGTTGCGCATCGACGCGGACACGAGTCGAAGCGTGGATGAGGATCCGACGGGCATGACGATTGTGCACGAAAAGCCGGTGCTTATGGGCGCTGCACACAAGGCGAGCCTCGTGGCGCACTTCTTCGTCGGCGATATCATCACGTCGTTGAATAGAACGGTGATGGTGCCAGGAGGACGCAAAGTTTTGATGTACACGGGCATATCAGGCACGATTGGCGCGTTGGTGCCATTTGTCAGCAAGGAGGACGTGGACTCAATGTCGACGCTCGAGATGCATCTGAGGCAGGACAACAGCAGCTTGGTCGGCAGAGACCACCTAGCCTTTAGAAGTAGCTACGCTCCGGTCAAGAGCGTCATTGATGGCGATCTGTGCGAGACATTTGGGCTGTTGCCAGTGTCGAAACAGAATGCGATTGCACAGGAACTGGATCGAAAACCGAGCGAGATCAACAAGAAGCTCGCTCAGCTCAGAGAAGGTGCCACTGGTTTCTAGATTAGGTCAGGACCATCCGTCATTTCATCATGTACTTTTACCACGATGTCATTGCTTACAACAGAGTCGAGGTCTCGGGATCAGAGCAAGTTCGACGGCTGCACTATTGAGCTACTATGATCGTTTTGTGGAAGGCGACTTGGAATATCCGTCGCCAAATGCCTCAACTGAGCGAGCGCCATTCAATTCTGCTGAGGATGGTCTGGGGAAAGCAGAAAATTAATTTCCATTAATCCTGCAAAAAAGATGGGGTCTGATTGGCGGCAGATCCGAAGCATTTCTCAGCGCAGCGCAGTCAAGCCAAAGCGAAAAAGGCCCGCTCGGACCCGTTTGAGTGACTGTGCGCTGATTTACTGCTTCTGCTTCTGCTTCTGCATCGGTCAATTGCGTCAAACTCAGACGAATCAGACGCTTCCTTCTAGTTGACATCCACCACGACCAAGTAGTAGCAGCAGCATCTCCATTGTAGAAGCCTGAGGCGTAGGGTCTGCTTTGGATATCTGCAACCTCCTCCTGGTCCCAGCTCATCACTCCTCCCTCATCTTTCATCAAGTCAAGCCACAGCATCACCCAACGCGCACACGTCACGTGGTCGACCGCCATCACGTCCTGCATCTGGTGTAGCGCGAACCACGCCTCTCACCTTTCGACCTCGCTAGCTCATCCTCAGCAAGAGCGGCCTCTGCGTGCATGCAGGAACTCGCGTGATACGCTTCGACATCATGGCTCACCTCGCCGCTCATTTTGAGCAAGGCAGTGGGCGCCAAACACCCTCAGCATCGCCATCACCTTACGTTATTGACCAACCCGGCCATTCGAATGGACCAGCGCCATCCTCGTCGCGCCAACAGCATGCCTTCCCATCCATGGGCGACTCTTCCACTCTCATCCGCAGCACCAGCTCGTCCGCCTACCTCCAGAACAGTGCTTACGGTTCCAATGGGCAAGATGACCTCGTCGACTCACAGCCACTCGCCACAGAAGAGGAGGACGAGGATGACGCCTCCACCGCCAGCGGCAGACGACATGGTGCACTCCTCGTAGAAGAGGTCAACGAGTGGATGCTTCAGCACTCCTACTTCCATTGGGGCCTCAAGCGTCACATCACCGGTGGCAATCCGAAACCAAGAGATGAAAGAGATCTTCCCGACTGGCGTATGCGCGAGCGTTTACGCACCGTCACTGCAGCCTTGGTGATGTGCTTGAACATTGGTGTCGATCCCCCTGACGTGTCCAAGACCAACCCGTGCTCCAAGCTCATCTGCTGGATGGACCCTACCTCGCTCGAAGCCTCCAAAGCCCTCCCCGCCATTGGCCGCAACTTGCAAGCCCAATTCGAGACGCTCAGCACGAAGACTCGTTACAAGCAATATCTCGATCCAATCGTCGAGGAAACAAGACGCTTCTGCACCACGCTTCGAAGGGCCGCCAAGGACGAGCGCGTCCTCTTTTACTACAACGGTTACGGTGTGCCCAAGCCCACCCCAGGCGGTGAAATCTGGGTCTTCAACAAAGCTTACACTCAGTACATCCCTGTCACGCTCTACGATCTTCTCACATGGCTTGGTAGCCCATGCATCTTCGTATGGGATGCCAGCTCTGCCGGCAACGTGGTTCTCAATTTCAAGCGCCTGCAAGAGAGGAAGGCGGAGGAGGAGGCTACACGATCCAATCGCGAAAGGGAAGGTCACACCCGATCAAGCAACCGTGATCGACCAAAGTCTGGCTTCGCCGATGCATCCGACAAGAGGACCGATGCGGCATCCTCTTCAAACGAAGAGCCACAGTTCAGCTTGCGCGAATCGATCCATCTCGCAGCCTGTGGTCCCGACGAGACGTTGCCCATGAACCCAGATCTCCCAGCTGATCTCTTCACATGCTGTCTCACGTCACCTATCGAAATCTCTCTGCGCTGGTTCGTGCTTCAAAACCCCTTCAACTCCAAGGTCAACGTCGACATGGTCATGTACATCCCTGGGCGCTTGCAAGATAGGAGGACGCCACTCGGCGAGCTCAACTGGATCTTCACTGCTATCACTGACACCATCGCATGGACCGTACTTCCACGCAATATCTTCCGCCGTCTCTTCCGAGATGATCTTATGGTTGCTGCTCTGCTTCGCAACTTCCTGCTAGCAGAGAGGATCATGCGCTTCTACCACTGCACTCCCATGAGTCATCCCAAGCTGCCACCAACGCATAACCATCCGTTGTGGGACAGCTGGGATCTGGCCGTCGACCAATGTCTCGCTCAGCTGCCCTTGCTGTTGGAGAAGGAGCAAGCACAGGCGAAAGCCGCAGAGGGCGGTCCGCCTGTCCCGCCTCATCTCGCTTCGGTCGAGTACCATCACAGCACCTTCTTCAGCGAACAGCTCAAAGCTTTCGAGATCTGGCTTCAACAGGGTGGAGTTAGTCGAAAGGGAAGCCGACGCCGCGTGGATGCTTCCGTCACTCCGCACGGTAACCCAGCCGCAGGTCTCTCTTCAGCAGCCACCGGAGCGGACCCGGACGCCCTTGACGGAGAAGGAGACGTCAGCCCTGTGCGAGAACCACCGGATCAGCTGCCGATCGTCCTGCAGGTCCTGCTCTCTCAGGCACACCGTCTTCGTGCCCTCATCCTGCTCAGTCAATTCCTCGATCTTGGTCCATGGGCTGTCAACACAGCTCTCAGCATCGGCATCTTCCCCTATGTGCTCAAACTTCTTCAAAGTCCCGCCGCAGATCTCAAGCCGGTGCTCATCTATATCTGGGCACGAATCCTTGCCGTCGACCGCAGTTGTCAGAACGACTTGCTTCGCGACAATGGCTTCATCTACTTTGCCGGTGTGCTCAGCCCCTTCCAGAACATCGCGGCTGGGGCCAATGCCGGCGCGACCGGCCCGTCCATTCCGATCCCCAACGTGTCGGAGCACCAAGCCATGTGCGCCTTCATCATCGCTGTCTTCTGCCAGGACTTCCCAGCAGGACAGGCGGCGTGTTTGGAGACGGATGTCATGCACTCTTGTCTCGAGCATCTCGAGGATGACGATTTCCTCCTCCGTCAATGGAGTGCGCTTTGCTTGGCGCAGCTTTGGGACGACAATGAAGCAGTAAAGGCGAGGGCCATTTCCCTTGATGCTCATGGCAAGCTCTGCTGCATGCTCAGCGACGTGTCGCCGGAGGTGCGATCCGCTGTGCTGTACGCATTGGGAACGTTGTTGGGTGCCAGCGGGTCCAGCCAGGATCAGGTGGACATTGTATCGCACACATCGGGTAAGGCGGTGCCTGTGCCAAACGCAGGGAATCGACCCGCTTCACCGAGACGGTTCTGCCCCGGTACAGGAGCTGCGACTGGGTTGCCGCCAGCTAAGCAGAGAGGACTCGAGGTTGGTATTGCGACGGCAATGCTCACTACAAAGGGCGACTGCAGTCCGTTGGTGCGCAAGGAGCTTGTGATTGCGCTGAGTCCCATCGTGGCCGAGTACAAAGGTTTCTTCGTACTCGCTGCGTACCTGTATTACTCGAGGGAGGGCAGTTCACAGAGCGCGTCATCGCGGCAAGAACAGAAGTCAGCATCGTCGCGCGCCAAGGCATCGGCTAGCGCGGATCGTCGCGCTTCCACCACCGATTCGCCCGGACGTAAGGAATCGAACGGCAGCGCTGCCGGGCCTACGCCCTCCGCACTGGCTATGGAGGAGGCGCTGCTTGCGCGTCTAGCTTCCAAACTGCTTATCGAAGAGGAGATCGAGGAGGAAGATATTGCCAATATTCCTGCATTCATGACCATCTTTGTGGCGCTGCTGGATCTCAGCGTTGACTCGAATCCCGAGGTGGCCAACTTGGCGTGCACGGTGGTGGACTTTGTCATTGCGCTGCTGCTCGAGAGCGATGTTTCGAGTGCGGGCGAGAGCGCGTTGCGCGGGCTTGGTGCGACTGAGGCGATCACGCGCTTCACGACACCAACCAACACTGACGCGCCCACTGAGGGATACTTCCCGCTCACACCACGTTCGGCGGTGACGACGCCTGGCTCGACGGACGAGCTTTCGACCTCGCAGATCGCCGCGATGAACGGAGCACATGTTCCTCCATCTGGGTTCGGCACTGGTGGATCGGGTCCAGCGCGACCAGGAAAGGTCTCGCGCACGCAGTCGCAGGCTGCGCCGAAGAGGAGCTCGACGCTCGCGCAGGCGGTCAAGACGCTAGCCACTCTGGGTTATTCGCGTCCCGCTTCGCCGGTCGGTTCAGATCACGACAGCATGGGTCGTCCGCTGTACGGAGAAGCAGGGCCGTCGGGGATCCCGCCGCCAGGTCCGGCCGTGGTGGCGCCTCGTCGCAGTCCCGCAACCAAGGCGGCTGCGGCGCAATATAGCTCGCCCTACCTTCCCAAGGGTGGACTGGCAGGTGCGATTACGCCTTCGCTAGAGACGGCGGTGTCGATGCCGTCGTCCCCGCTGAATACGGCGACCAAGTTGAGCAACCGCTCGCAGAGTGCCGAGAGTTTGTCGTACATCAATGGCAAGGGCGACCGAAGAAAGTCGAGCGGTAGCACCAGCGGGTTGCAGGGCCAACAGCAGCAGCAACAGCAGCAGTACTCGAATGGCAGTGGAGTCGCCCACGAGGGCAACGGTGACCACGCGAATGGTGGGGACAAGCAGCGATTCTACGGGGAAGAGTTTGAATCGGACCCGCACGTGGCGGTGGATGACCATGTCAAGGTCGGCGACGCCCTGGCCGGGTTGATCGCGATGGACATGTACCGCTTCCGCTCTCGGTTCACTGGTAGTGCCGAAGGGTCGGGGCAGAACACACCTGCTTCGTCTCCCGCCGTCAGCCGTGCCAACAGGTGGGGCTTCGTGCCGACGCCTGGCAGCAGCGGGCTTAGCACGCCTTCTGGCTCGATTGGGCCGATGGGTAGTGGAGCCGAGTTGCGCGAGACGCTTCCTTTGAAATCGCGGCTGTTCGCTTGGTGCAGCGAGTACTACATTGAGCCCCAGATGAAGCAGCCGGAGAGCGAGGAGCCGGGGAGCGTCAACTACAATGTGCAGCACTGGAAGAAGCAACGCAACACGCTGCTGGTGGAGCATGCGACGCAAATCGCCGACGACGCCGCGCAGTCCGCCTGGACCGAGCACGGTGGGTACATCCGCAACGGCGCGGTGCCGCAGCTCATGCTTTTCCATCAGTACGAGAACCACCTGGTGACGGCGAGCGACCAGGACACTATCGCGGTGTGGGATTGGGAGGAAAAGCGGCTGCTTAGTCGGTTTGCCAACGGCAACCCGGCGAGGACGAACATCACGAGTGCGCTGTTCATCAACGAAGACAGCGATGGCATGTTGCTGGTCGGTTCCGCGGAGGGGAATGTGCGAATCTACCGGCACTACGATAGTCCTGCGCATACGGCGGGCTTCAGAGGCCCGGAGCTCGCATCGAGCTTCCAGGCATTGCCGGATCTGGTGCGCAGCAAGCGGCCGAGTGGCCTGGTGGCGGACTGGTTGCAGGTGAGCGGCCACCTGCTCGCTGGAGGCGACAGCCGCGTGATCCGGGTCTGGGACGCGCACCGCGAGCTGTGCGTTGTCGACATCCCTACTCGGGCAAGCAGCTGCGTTACGTCAATTTCGTCCGAGTCGGATTTCGGCCACCTGTTCGTTGCCGGCTTCGGCGACGGCACGGTAGGCGTGTACGACCGGCGCAACCCTCCGGAAGCGAGTCTGGTGCGGTTGTGGGAGGAGCATCAGACGTGGGTGCAGAATGTGCATCTGCAGAAGCGCGGTTCGCGGGAGCTCGTCACGGCGAGTGTCGATGGCGAGGTGAGGTTGTGGGATATGCGGGTGCGGTCGAGTATCGCACGGATGGGGTTGGGGGGCAAGTTGGGGGGCAAGTTGAGCTGTATGGCGGTGCATGAGGGGGTGCCGTTGTTCGCGGTGAGTTCGGCGCCCAAGCCACTTCGACCGAGTGCGGCGCCGCAGACGGTGTTGCTGACGCACTTGGAGACGCTCAAGACGCTGGGCAAGCCGATTGTGCGCACCTTCGCGCCTATGGGCTCAACAGCGCATTTGGGGAATAGCACGCTGCTGTACCCGCCCGAAGCGGTCAATTCGGGCGTCCACCACCACCACCATCATCTTCACCACCTGCATCACCCGGGCGAGAGCTTGAGCCACCACGACCACCACCACGCCCACGGAGCTGGAGGTGGACACGGGCATGGGCATGGCCCGCATGTGAACCCGACGAACCCGCTGCATACGCTGCTGCCACCTGCGGCGGAGACGCCGCCGAGCGCGTTCACGCCGGCAATGGGGAGCATGGCGTTCCACCCGCATCTCCCCATCCTTGCATTCGGCGGGCCTGACAGCTTGGTCGAGCTGCGCGAATGGCCGGATGCATCGTAACTTTTAGGGTTGGGTTAGGTCTTTGCTTTAATCTCAAAACACAGTCTTCACACAATTACAGCGAGACAGGATGAGGTACAAATACAGTGCGAGATTCTATTGATAAAACATGATGCGTGGGGGGAGATTAGACGGAGATGGTCTTGAAGATGTTGAAGCCGTCGAGGGCTGTGGTTGCGATCATGCCGGGCACTTGTGGGTGCCAGTGGAGTTCCTTGCAATCTGTAATGCCATGGTGGCAGAAGAGCAGTTGGGGTGGGACGTCCCTCAACCCTTCTTGGGCGGTTTGTTGGACTTCGTCGTCGTCCTGTTCTACGGACAAATCCCAGAGCGTGACCTGGTCGTCCCTGCCCGATGCAGCAAAGATCGAGTCTTCCGTCGGGTGCCACTCGACAGACGAGATGGGCGCTTTGTGCCAGTCGAACTGGGCGACGGGCGACGGCGCCGCGGACGAGTCGGGCTTGAAGTGGCGCAGATCCCACACTTTGAGTGCGCCTTCGTCTCCGCCAGAAACGAGGAGGTAGTCCGTACCGCGGTTCCAGGAGATGACATTGACGTCCTGGGCGTGTGCGTTTTCGACCGAGATGACCGAGCGGCGGTTCTTAACGCGCACGTCCCACACGCGGATCGAACGGTCCGCCGAACACGACGCGAACACGGTAGGCTCCTTGGGTGACCACTGCAGGTCCTCAACGGAGGAGGTGTGCGAGGTGAACGGGGTAGGGTTGGTGGTAAACCCAGCATTGCCCGCGGTGGTCAGGAAGATCTTGCTGTGGATGTCACCGGTAAGCAGGCGGAGCGAGGAGGCTTTACCGCCAGCAGAGGAGGAGCCGCCGTTGACGACGCCCGCCCAGTCCATGGCGTAGCCCTCGACGCCGTTGTGCGCCTTCACGGTGAACATGGGCGTGTTGACCTTGCGTGCGTCGTACGATGTGCCGGGGCGGTCGAGAGAGTTGAGGAGTGGGCGCACGTCGAAGATCTTAACGTCGCCAACTTCAGACCACGCAGCGACCGGGTAGGGATCGAGGCAGGGCTCGAGGTCGGAAACAGGGGTAGAGGTCGGGGCGGCGCGGACGCGGTTAATGCCACCGACGACGGGAATCGACTTGTATTCCAGAATGGCGTCGTCGTCCAGGTCGTTCTCGTCATCGTCTTCGTCGTCGGACAAGCCTGAAAGCACAGCAGTAAACAGAAGAAGAATTGCAGGAAAAGCAAGTCAGTATGCTGTTGACAAGATGCAGGAAAATGAGGCGCAGCCACGAGTGCAAGATTCCAGTGGGATATGGATGTGGTTTGGCTCAGAAATAAAGAAATTAGGTAGCTGAGATGTTGTCGGCATCGAGCAGCTTCTCTCCCCACAGGGAAGGGAATCAACTCATACAGCCAAATGCCTCAAGGCATCATTGCGAAATCACATGCAGCCACTGGGAACTTTGCACAGTGTTGGCCAGGTGATGTAGAAAACTTACCATCGTCGTTCTGAGTCTTGTGGAGAGAGCTTGCCTTCATGACCATGATCTCGTTGCGCGAGGCGGTGTCGGCCTGAGTACCTGCAACCATGTAGGAAGTGTGTGGGTAGCTCTGCCTATCGTTACCGAGGTGGTCCTTGAGGTGGTCGAAAGAGAGACATGGCCATGTGACGTTGAGACGGTGAAGCATCTCGTAAGCACTTTGATCCGCCTCGAGCGTCTGGCCTTCTTCGAGCTTGTTGACACCAGGGATAAAGACTTGCGCTTCTGGCTCGGCACCTTCAGCTTCTTCATCTTCCGGACGTTGGATCTTGCCGTCGACCTTCATGCCATCGACTTCCATGGTTTCGGCATCATCTTGATCGTCGTCGTCCGAATCGCGAGCGGCGATCACGGCGTCTTCCTCGTCGTACTCATCCTCAAACTGGTCCTCGAATTCGCCCATTTCATCGTCACCGTCGGCGTCCTTGATACGGTTGAGTTTTGCGGAGGCATCAGCGCCAGTGCGTTGACGCTGGCCGACGGGAGAGGATGTGGAAGGGACACCGGCGGTCGCCTTGCCGTCGAGCGAGGGGGATGAAGGTCGCTTGGACATGATTACACGGGAGAAGTTGAGGGATGGGAGGAATGCAGAGAGAGAAAAGGTATACTATGGGTCCAATTGGAGGGGTATATGGGTGAGCCAAGCCGAGTGAGTAGCTGGATAGAGAGAAGAGGAAGGAGAAGACTGACGAGCAAGCACTCTGCTATTTGAGCACACCAACTGACCTCTCTTCAAAAAAATTTCTTCTCAAAAAACCAGCTCGGACCACAGCTTCTGGATTTTTTTTTTTTTTTTTTTTTTTTTTTTTTTTTGGTCACTGCGGTTGATTGGTGATGCTGACTGCTGCTTACTTCATCAGACGTTGAAATGAAAATTCAAATGTTAGTTTGTTCAAAGCGAATGTCAAGAGATAACCGAAAGGGTCGTCGTTTGCTGCGCCTTGTCTCTCTGATGATGACAGCGGATGGCCTTTGCCAAGCAGCTCTGTCGACAACGACGCGAATCAGCTCAGAAAGAACAATCTGCACGGTGGGTCCTTCGCATAGCATCACATTCCGGCGTTTGTCTTTGGTTCACAGTCTCGGTCCTGTCTTGTCGTCGCTTTCCTATCCTCACTCCACACTCCACACTCTACACTCGCCGCATCTTCCAATCGCTTGTCTCTACCAACCACCTCGAACACTCTTTCAGGATCGGACCTGCCGTCTTCACACACCGTGCGCCAGAACGTCTCTCTACGTTGCGAGAAAAAGATTGCCGAACACAACCAAGTCTTTCGAAACCGCACACTCTACCGATGAAGTTGCAATAAGGGAACAACCAGCAGACACCATCTTCGCTGCTCCATCATCAGCACCACATCCTCATCCATTCGCACTTCGACAGCGAAGATGATGGCCATGTCTGGCTTTGTAGCCTTTGTGCTGCTCCTCACTGGCATGGGTGTGGGTACGCTCATCTGCGGTCTGGCTCCTCTGTCGCTTCCACTGTCGCATCGCATGATGCGTGTCCTCGAAGTGTTTGGCGCTGGTCTTCTCGTCGGTGCGGCTGTCATCGTCGTCATTCCAGAAGGCTCGAGTGCTCTCTTCAGCCATGTCACGCCAGAATCACATGCCCATGCAAGCGTATACTCGCGTGTGCTCCATCCAGCAAGCGGTTTCCATTCCGTCTCACCGCAAACATGGGCCGCAACACCGCTTGCAGATGCAAATGCAGCACAAGAACCATGGGCATGGTCTTTCATCACAAAGCGCTCCGAGCCCCCATCAGAGGGTGGTAAGAAGCACGGCACACACAAGGATGAACCCACGTTCACCCACTCGGACGCAGAACATCGCCTCGGCAGCAGCATCCTCTTCGGCATCGTCCTCATGTATGTCATCGACCAGCTCACTTCTGGCGGCACCTCCTCCGCCAAGTCCGAAGATGGCATGCCGAATCATCACCACAATCACGACTATGCACCACCACCACCAATTCGGCCACGCTTGGAAACACATCGTCTCGCCAAATCCTTCCATCAGAAACCCGACCCCTCTGCCGCACCCAAGAACCCATACGCAGTGAGGAGCAAGGATTCCTTCCCCATTTTTGACCGCTCCGAGCACGGCGTGGCTGACAACGACGAAGAAGCCAACATCGGCAATCGCTCTACCCGTGCCAGTGCCGATGCGCATCGTCGCGTCGAGAGCACCGCCACTTCCACCAGCAGCGACAACGACCTCCCCGATGACTACGACGATGACCACCACAACCAGCATGCCGCCGATTTCAACCGCGTTGGGTCGAGTCACAACCACCACAACTCTGCACACAGCAGCACCACCCTCCGGCGCGAAGACTCGGGCGCGCCGCTGCTGGACCGGCACAACTCGGTCACCAGCACGGCGAGTGGGCGGCGGCGCTCGCGGTCGCAGTCATCGTCGGTGCATGCTTCGCACACTACTACGTTTGGGCAAGCGCTGACGACGATTGTGGGGCTGCTGATCCACGCTACGGCCGACGGGATTGCGATGGGCGCGTCGGCGCAGTCGGGCGACCAGACGCTGACGATGGTGGTGTTCTTTGCCATCATGATCCACAAAGCGCCCGCGGCGTTTGGGCTGTGCGCGATGCTCATGTCGCAGCGGCTCTCGCGCACGAGCGTTCGCAAAGCCGTTGCGGTCTTCGCGCTCGCCTCGCCCCTAGGCGCCGTGCTGACGTACGTGTTGCTAGCGGCGTTCTTCGACGCCGATATCGCCTCATCCACCGGAGGCGGGGGAGGGGGAGGGGGAATAGATGGCAAGAGCATCGGCACGGCACTCGCGTTCAGCGGCGGGACGTTTTTGTTCGTCGCATTCCATGCGGTGCTAGAGCTCGCCGGGGTTGAGGCAGATACACTGCCCGGCGCAGGAGACGAGGGCGAAGTGCAGGTGCTGGGCAAGTGGTTAAGGATCGCGCTGCTGATTGCCGGTGCGTGCACGCCAAGGGGCCTTCAGTCGCTGCTAAGTGGGCTAGGCGGTGGAGGTGGGCATGGCCATTGAAGGTCGTCCAGTATTGTGGTCTTTTTTACTTGTACTTGTATCGTTTTCATACTGATATGCTCATCATCATGTCACGCTTCAGGGATTGTGCAGCTTTTGAGGAGTGCAATTTTGGTGAGCACTGAGCAGCGTATGTGTACAGGAAAAGGATCACAGCGGGGAGCAGTGCAGAATTATTGTGCTTTGGTAGCGTTGCTGCGCTTCCTCGCTGTTCCCTGCTGAGCTTGCTCCTTTCCAGTTGCAGATGAGTGTGCCCTTTCCTTCTCCCTCTTTTCACTGATCTCTTCGATCTTTGCCTCCTCCAAGACCTCCTCCTTCCTCCCTGGCGCCAAATTCGCCATCGCGCCCGTAACACTAATGATTGTCCTCGTGCACACCATCTGCCATACCGTGCTGCTAATCGCCCCCTTCGGCGCTCTCGGTAGTGCTAGGAACCAGCCCACCGGCCCGAACCAAGAATTCTCACCTGGGGGGAGCCAGAAGATCGGGGTCTTGCCGTAATAACTCGTGATGGCGAATGGGATGATGGTGGTGAGGATGAACATGACCGCCTTGAAGAGCATTGAGAACGTGGAACGGGCAGAGGTGAGGGAAGCGTTGGTGCGCTCGAGATCGGCCAGGCCTTTGTCGACTTTGCGGCGCAGTTTGGCCCACTTGGCGAATTGGTCTTGGGAAGAGGTCGCAGCGAGCTCTTGTTTTGTAGTGTAGATCTCCCGGCGCAGTGCGCGTTGCGAGGAGAGGGTGCTGCGGTGGAACACCGCAGTGTATAGGAACCATAGCTGTAAGATTGAAAAGGAAAAGGAAAGGTCAGTAATGGAAGGGTGGAGAGAAAGTGAGAGAGAAAGAGGAAAACGTACAACTTCTTGCAACCTGTCCTTGCCGAGCGCGGCAATGGATTGCGTCACCACCACCGACAGGAAGATGACTATCGCTGGATGCATCGTGTGTACTCGTCCTCAGGGAAGGGTATGATGGTGGAGAGAGTGACGGTTGGCGGTGGTGGAGGAATTGCGAGATGGACAAAGCACACTTTTACTGCTGTTTCTTCGCGTCGGGCATCTGCAGCCACTACTGCCGGCCGAATAACAAATGCACGGACTGCTGCCTCCTGCCTCGACACCAACACTTTTTGCAACACCATCTTCCCTTCACTACGAGCATCTGGCCTCATGTCGAACTCAGACCATGATGAATCACATACCAGCCCTCTTCGCACGGTAGCTTTCGGCGGTATCACGTTTACCACGCTGATCGACTCCACTGGCGAGCTTGTGGAATCGCACGAATTCGGCGACGACTCTCCCTCCAGCATCGGCACAGTTGTCGCAGCGTACACCTCTCAAACCGTCTACCGCACACATTCAGGGCAGCTCGAAGTCGTGGGTTACGAATCGGACTTCCTCACTGCTGAGCTCGAGGACGTTCCCGCAGAGAGCCGGAGCGGGTTGGTGTTCGCACAGGGAGATGTGTTGGAGTGTATAATCGATGCGGCGAATAACAAATGCTGGTTTATGGACTACGAAGAGTTGAGCCTGGAGTGTATTGAGGAAGCAGGATGGGTGGCAGCAGCGAGTGATGGGAGGGGCAGATGGATGGCTGTTGACCAAGAAGGTGGAGCGTATTTGTTTCAGTCGACAAGCGAGTTTCGAGCGGCGACAGGGAATGTGGAAGAAGCAGACGAGTCGAGGCAAGCGGCGAGATTCACTGCCCTCAAATGGACTACAGAAGGTGAGGTGGTCGAGGACGAAGGTGCATCGCTGCCGAGGTTCAGCAAGGTCTCTGCGGGCAATGCGCACTTTGCGTTGCTATCATCTGACAAGTCGTCTCCCGTGTGGATCTTTGGCGATACTCGCTTCGGCGCAATCCCACTCAACCCCTTCCCGAACACTTCACTCGTCGGAGCGCTCTCCAGGACGCCAGAGAGCGCCGCACCGACAGACATGCCGTACCTCCTGCCAGTTCCGCACTTCTTCCCCTCGGAAGGGTTTCCCAGCGTCATTAAGGATGTCGCCGCTGGAAGTCGGCATACTCTCATCCTCACCTCGGACGGCGATCTGTATGGCTGGGGCTGGAACGAGGAAGCTGCCTTCCTTCCCTTCCCTTCACCCGGCGAGCAAGAATCGCAGTTGCCTACGTGGGAGGAAAACATCATCGCCTCTCCGACGCTTATCTCGCTCCCCTCGGACTTGACGGTCACCAAAATCGCAGCGTCCAACGAGCGATCCTTCGCGGTCACTACGTGCGGACACCTACTCGTCTCTGGCTCGAACGACAATGGCGCCCTCGGCTTACGGCCTGACTTGGAGGGACTGCAACGCAAACCTCGCTTCGAACGTGAGTTCAGCGCGATCAAGAGGGAATACGAGTGCGTCAACGGGTTCCAAATCCACCCTGCCCTCAACAAGGTGGTTGATGTCCACGCGAGCTCCATCTCGACTTTCGTCACTCTGAAAATATAAACCGCAGGGCTCGAGTGTAAGAGTTTTTGTACAGTAGAATCACGGATTGGTAGAATACAAGGGTGGTGTGCCATTGTTAGGCATCGTTCATCTCGACGTCGCCTTGTGCGGGGACGCCTTCGGTGTCGGTCTGTGCTGCGGGGACGGTGGTGGCTGGGTCGGCAGCGATGTGAGTTACGTCGGTCGCTTCTGTAGCAGGCTGTTGCTCTGCTTCTGCCTGACCGGCGAGAACGGCGAGTGTTTCGTTGTCGGTGGTGGAGGCGATGGGTTGGTCGTGCAGCTGTGCTTCTACTTGCGGTTCGACTTGGGGCGTGTTGGCTCCTGTCGCGGGCGCCGAGGTGGTGGACGCGAACGGCTCGCCTTGCGAAGAGGGGACGGCGCTGACGGCTTCACTCGCTTCGCCGGTTGCGCTGGCGGGAGCGGCGTCGTCAACGGCAGAGGCAGAGGGTGTGTTGACGACCGAGTCGTCTGGAGTGTTGTCGCCTGTGGTATTGGCGGTGGAGGTGGATTCGGAGAAGGTCTGCGTGACGTGCGCCGGAATGGCTGATGCGGGGGCGACGGATGACGTTGGTACGGATGGTGGCTCTTTGGGTGCGATAGTCCCAAGTCCGCCGCCAGCGCTCGTAAGGCTTGGCCCGGAAGGCGTCGACACGGCGGGGGCGTTATGAATGCTCTGCACGGGCGCCTCGACGATAGCAGCGTCATTCTGCACTCGGTCTTCGGCCTGGACATCTTGCTCCTCGGGGAAAGTTGCTACATCTCCCTCGACTTTGACCCACTTGAGGATCTTGACGCCAACGGCTGCACTCGTAGAAGCGGACGACGCATCACCGGCACCACCACCAATGCTGGAGGTATTGGTAGGCACGACCCATTCCTGGCGCCATTTTACCACAGGTTCAGTGGCTTGCTTGCGCACTTCATGCTCGATGTTGGGAACGAATCGACCGCCAAATCTCGACATGGTGTTACTGGAGGAGATGTGAAGACAGGCGTGGCGTGGTGTTGAAGGTCGAGTGACGAGGATGTGTTGGAGTGTTGGATGGAAGGATGGAAGGATGGAAGGACGCGTTTCGGGAGAGCGAGCGACTCAATTCCCGTCTTCCGAATTTGGTCCGAGCACTTTCTCATTCTGGACCGGTCGAAAAGAGCAAAGCATTCCTAACCACCTTGGCATCTCTTGCTAAGTGTTCCAGCACAGTCAATCACAGTCGAGATGGCAGCACCAGCATTTGTTGGCACAATTTGAGTGTTGCTTTCATGTGATGGTTAGAAATACACGATGTGACGCCCCGTTTTCAAGCAGGGCAAAAGTAAAAGTACACACACATCCGCGCCGTGCAATGCGGATCGATCGTGTGGCTGGCAAGATGCAGTGGATTTGTCTAGGCTCTTGCGAACGTGATCTGCAAGCGAGCCGAAGAGAGAAACGGATTGTCAGCAACATGTTGAAATATAGGCGACACTAAAGACAGGCAGTCCAGGCCCAATAGGATACTTACTTTGAGTTTGTCACCGGCACCAAAGTTGTAGCCGTTGAGGGCACCACGAGCAGTGACACTGGAGGGGATATCTGAGAACTCGACGAATGCAATATCCGCCTTGCCCGGAATCGTTTGGACATCCACATAGCCAGAGTAGGCAGAGAAGAGACTTTCCAGTTCGCCCTTGCCAACACCGTCTGGGATGTTTTGCAAGAAGAGCATCTTGTTGGGCGGCAAGTACTCGTCTGGCATCTCGTGTTGCGCCCTCTTGTTGGAGGAACTCGCTTTCTCTGGCTCTGCAATCTCTCCTGCCGCTGCTCTCTTGGCACGAATCTTCTTCTCCAGCTCTCTTCTTCTAAAAACGTTTCCTCTTCTTGCCATCTTCTTGTGTTCCAGCCTTTGTTCCTTGTGCTCCTGGAACTCTTTCGACTCTTGGCCGCCCTGCTCCTTGGTCTCTTGCAGTACGACCGAGTCCGACTTTGTTTTGGCAAAGCTAATTTTCATGGCCTTGCCGTACAATGGGAAGAGGTGTGCTTCGCGACGCGCCTTGTCTGCGGCATTGACATCATCGAGCGATACAAACGCTTGGCCTCGCATGCGCATGTTGGTATGCGAGACGACCGAAAGTACATTTGCGTAGTTGGAAAACAGGTTGGTGAGGGTAGCTTTCATTGTCTCGAGCTTGACCTTCTCGTTGAGATTCTGAATGTAGAGCGTCTTGCTCGCATCGGCTGGAAGCGGTGGAGGTTCATCGGATGAGCTTGTGTCTGTTGGCATGCCGGAGGGCGGTGGGGGTGGTGGCATCTGAGCCATGCCTGGTGGTGGTATTGTTGGCGGTGCCATGGGTGGTGGCACACCTGCCCCAAAGGGAGGTGCTGGTGGTGGATTCGACATGCTTTTTGATCTTTGGCAAGGATGATGTCAAGATGCAAGGATGTGATGAGTTGTCCATTGCAGACAGTCACCGCAACTCTTCGGAATTCGGTGAATGGCGACTCAGCGAAAAGTGGAAATGTCTCTGTCGGTTTTGTATGCACGGAAATGCCGAACGAACCCTAAAGACTGTCACCACTCACCACTCTCATCAAAGACGCGCTCTTCTCAACCACATCCATCCATCCGACCAAGTGCTCATTTCACGCTTCAGACAGCAGCAATCACAGGCTATCCAAGCCTCTGTTCAGTCCGGGGACACACTTCAAGCTTCTGCCGTCTGAGATCCAGGCAGCCCCGTACCCCGCCTGTGGCCGTGCTCCAGTCATGTCGTCGCGTATCGAAAAGGGTGGTGCTCGTTTCAAGCCCTCCATTGTCCCTCGAAGGTCGGCCGGAGGAGCGACTCCAGCAGGCGCTGCATCACAATCACCAGCTGCAACTCAGCAAACTCAATCGCAGCCTGCATCAAATGCATCCACCGGTCCACCGCCCTCTCCTTCTCTTCAACCTCAGCTTTCCAACCGTCAAGCGCGTCCGCCATCCGTGCGACGAAATGTGCCTGTCCAGCCTGAAGCCGCTTCGAGCACGGCAAAGTCTGCTTCGCAGTCAGTCACGACACCAGCCAGAACTCAGAGCTACGCCTTCGCTGGAACACCATCGCTTATCTCCAAGCCTGGCTCGTCCGCACGGACGCGCACCAGCGTTACAGCAGGGCAAGCTTCGAGCAGCAAGCCCGTATTCCGAAGGCCATCCGTCTCCAAGCCTCGGCCTGGCTCAAGAGCCTCTTTGACTCCAGCACCTCAGGGCTCTCAACAAACTCCGTTGTATGCGACTCCTGCCGTTCAGCCTGTTGTCGAAGAACAAAGCCAAGATGCCCAAGCGTCGGCCACGTCCACGTCCACGCGCTCAGATGCTCTGCCCAGTATCGGAGGCTCACGCAGCAGCAGGAGCGCCAACGTAAACTCGATCCGTGCTGGCGCTGGGCGAGACACAGCCGCAACGACTGAAGCGACGCAACGAGCCACTATCGATAAGGCTTCTCAACCAGATCCTTTCCAGGCACCTCAGCCGCCGACCCGTTCCAAAGTCGCACCAGTGTCTGCCACAGTCAAAGAGAGCGCATCACAACAGGACACGCAATCCAGCGTCCGTCCTCAAAGGAAAGCAGCAAGCCAAACCGGAACTACATCCAACACCAATGACAACACAGCGGCTTCAGCAGCCAAGAAAGGCAAAGCGCGAGCTACTGAAGCAACTGCTGCTGCACAGGCAGTCAAATTTGGGTCTCAACCTGCAGAACAAAGCGCTCTCGAGGAGACGGAAGAAGAGAAAGCAGCACGTGCAGCCGAACGTCGACTTCAGGCAGCTGCTCGACTTCAGAAACGTCGTCTCAAGCGCAAGGAGCAGTCTACCGGCAAACCGCGGCGTCCACTCTCCGCCTACCTCCTCTTTGTCAATTCCGTTCGTCCCGAAAGACAAGCTCAGAATCCCGACATGAGTCTTACGCAACTCACCTCCAAGATTGCTGCCGAATGGCGCGACTTGGCGCCCGCACAGCGAACAAAGTGGGAAGCAGACGCGTCTTTGCTTCGACAGCAATACGACAGTGATCTGGAAGCGTGGAAGCTGGCACACCCTGAAGGCGTCACACTCGGGCCGGAGGATGAGAGCGATATCGAGACTATCTCCGAGCTTGGTGAGGACGCTGAGCCGGTCAGACGCAAGAAGAGAACAGTGACGCGCTCGCGCAAGCCACACACGGTCTCGGACGATGAGGAGGAGTACAGGAAGCAATTGTTCGAGGAGGGTGCGCAGTTGGCGGCGAGCAAGATCGATCCTGCCAATGTGACTATGGCGGATATCAGTATGGCCGAGTACAAGAAGGGCCGGGCAGGGCCGAGGACGTTCGAGGCCGAGAGGGTGTACAAGAGGCTTGTGAGCGATAGGAGGGCGGCTGCAAAATCGGCTTTGCTGGGAGAGCATGTCTTGGGTGACAAGGTGGACGGGGCTTCGCCCTCGCCTGCACCGCCCATGGCTGCGCCTCCTCGTGTAGTAAGAGCTGCCAACGGTGCGCCGATTGACGTCGAAGAAGGCGAGGAAGAGATCGTTGGCGACCAAACGGGCGATGACGACGAGTCCGGTGTCGAAGAGTCCGCCCCTGAAACCGACGCCAAAGGCACTACCGACGGAGAAGGTGGATCTTCCCTTCGCCGGCGCAACAAACGCGAAGCCTCTGTCGCGGCGACCGACATTTCCTTCCGCGAGAATCGCTTTGCCGTACAAACGCGCATTGTCGACGGCAAGATTGTACTCGACGAGACCTCTCTCTTCGCTAACTACGGCAACGGTGAAGACGACCGCGACAACATGGAAGTCGTTGACGAACGCGAGGGCGATCGCTTTGTCAATGCCTCGACGTACTCTCGCAAGCTTGGCCGCAATCGAAAGTGGACCGCAGACGAGACGGCCAAGTTCTACCGCTCGCTGCAGCAGTGGGGTACGGATTTCGAGATGATTGCGCGCCTCTTCCCTGGCCGGGATAGGGTGATGATCAAGAAAAAGTTCAACGTCGAGGAGAGGAGTAACGGGAAACTCGTGGATCAGGCGTTGAGGAATTCGATCCCAGTGAATTTGGAGGCGTATGCAGAAGCGATTGGGGTAGATTTGTCCGGCCCACCGCCGGAGATCAAGGCGGATCTGCAGGATATTGCCTCTCTCTCCGCACCTGTTCCCGCGGGTGAGGGAGGTGCGGTGGCGGTGAAGAAGCGCGAGGCGAGTGCGCCTGTCAGTGGAAAAGGGAAAGAGAGGAGCGATGCCGAGGATGCGGGTGCGGATGATGGGTACGAGTACGAGGAGGTTGTTGAGATCGACGAGGATGGGAATGAACAGGTGATTCGAAAGCGGCTTGGGAAGAAGCCGGGGGCCAAGGGGAGGAAGAGGAGGGGCTCGACGAGGAAGGCGTCCGTCTCGACGCCGGCTCCGCCCGCGGACGTCGCAGCGGAAACAGGCGCAGGAGCAGGAGCAGGAGAGGGAGGTGCAGAGACGAGAGCGAGAGCGGCTGGAGGTCCGCCGGCGATTGGCAGCAGGAAGAGCACGAGGACTAAGCGGAGCAAGGCGGGAGCTAATGCAACCACAGAAGCGCCGGGCGATGGGATGGAGGTCGAGGAGATCATTGGTGAGCTTTAGTGTGTTTCATTATCGTTCGCAATCCTTAAGCTGGATCGAAAGAAAAATTCGTTCTTCGGTCTGTCTCGTATGCACACTTTGAGGCTTTGATACCCGCTCGAGATGTGAACACAGGGAGCTCTTAAGCTGAATCGGTGCATGTGAGGATCAGTCCTTTCTATTGCGTCTGAAGAGGAGCACTACAATTTCGACGCGCGTTCGTGGCCTTCTATGTCGACTACGAGCCTCTGCAGGGGATCTCTCAGCCTTTTCGGCATGCTGACGGGTCTTCTCGTTATGCGATCCACGAACACGTGTGTTGATGTGATAAGCGCCGCTGCTTGCTCCTCGTTGGTCCCTTGTTCTGCGATTGCGACTTGGTACGTAACTGAACTCTTGCCCAACTTGACCACTCTCAACCGCACGCTGAGGGGATGTGGGAAGGAGCACGATGCGTAGTAGCGGCACGAGTTGCTAATCACCAACCCGACCACCCCCTTTACATCTTCGTCGCCAGAAGGGGCAGTGGGGGAGGAGGGGGGAAGGAAAGGCTGGATGCCGCAGTGGTTGACGAGGTACGCGTTGATCACCGAGTCCGCTATCAGGTAGTACGCCGAGTTGTTCAGATGTCCATACCTGTCACAAACACAAAGGAGAAGGCGTAAGCATCAAGACAAAGCACAGCAAAAGACGAGCAAAAGAGAAAGCAAGACTCACTGATCGTTATCGAGCCATCGTGTCTGGTAGCTCGTCGTGTGTGGCCACGGACCTTTGGCTTCCGACATGACTCAGGAAAGCTGTTCCGCGGTTTGAAGCGACCTTGTCCGTGCAGACTTGAGTCCCTTTTCTTCGATAGTTGAAGTGTGCCGGCGAGTACGGATCGTATAATGCTCAAGATCAAGATGGTGGTGAAAGACAAGCAGTGTGGGGAAAGATCAAGTCCGGGATCCGGCTTTTTGTTCCGTCATGTTCAGCCGGCACGTCAAAACGAGCCGCCAAGAAATACTGACAGTTGAGAAATTGATAGCGAAAAAGAGACATGAAATTTGGGCCATCAAATTCGCACACCATCATTGAATTGCCCGGCACCACAGAATCGCTGTCTTGAGACACAGACGGCAGACGAACTCGGGACTGCAATGCCAAGGGTAGAACTACGTTGTTCCACTGGGTATAAAAGTGAATGTTCGTACAGGTCTATCTACATCTAACCAAGGAGTGTAAGGAGTTGCGCCACGGATCCTATACCTGCCTGGTCATCCTCCATTTCCTCACGAGAAAGCGGTGTCACAGCACTCGTGGCTCTTCCCTTCCTCGCGCCCGCACTGCCTGCAGCTGATGGAAAGGTAGACTTCCTCGCCTTTGGGTGAAGCGACTTCCTCCCAGCAGTGGCCGGCTTCTTGGTACTACTGCTAAGCAGCCCCTCGACAGCGCGATCCAGACGCTGAGCCGCTGTGTGCAACAAAGTGTACGCTTTCCATTCTGTTTGTGCCTCAAAGTCTGCTTCAGCGGGCGTCTTGGGGATTCTGCAAGCCTTGCATTTGACGTCGATGATTTTACGTGCCAAATAGCGTAGCCAGAGCGTATTGGTGCTCGGTGTAAACGTCTGCCAGTCGCCTTTGGTGACGAGCCTCATCTCGCGGTAGACGTCGAATTGTGGGTCGCCGGAGCCTTCGAAGAGTGATTCGTCGTCGAAGGGATAGTAGAGGACGTCGGCTTTCTTGCTTCTCCCTTTGGAAGCGGTGACTGCGGCTCGAGAGAGGGTAAAGTCGATGATAATCGCTTTGACCCCAGAGACACTCGAGTCGAGCAACCAACTGGATGCGGCATCATCACTGCTGCTCGATCGTGCGCTAGATTTGCGTCGAGACGGATAGGATCCATCGACGCGGCCATCCTCTTGAACTCTTTGAACGAGAATATTGCCCCAGTGCAGATCACGGTGCTCGAATTCGTATGTAGATTCCATCTCACCGAGACCGGCAGCGACCTGCCAAAAGATCGAAGCAGCTTGGAACCATGACTTGACTTTGAGACTCTCGAGGTCGATTCCTCCATCGGTCATGACGAGCAAAGCATATGCCTGGCGACTGTTCAACACATCGGGTCGGATATTTTCTGCACCTTCACCGGTCTTTGCGCGTCGCTTGGCATCCCAGCGATCCCAAGCTTGCAATAATGCGGCAGGATACGCTCCTTTGACCACGTGAGCAGAGCGAAGTGTTACGAAGGCATCTGAGCCGCTTTGCTCGCGCCCGATCAGCTGCATGAGGCGAATCTCACGCTCGACGTCCGCAGCAGGCGAGCAGAAGGGAAAGTCTTCTCCTTCACGACCGCCGGATGTCATAGAATTGCCAATGGGGATGATTTTGAGCACCAATGCTTCATGTCCATTCTCCTTGTCAGATGCCGCCGCGTTTGTCGAGGTAAAGATTTTGAAGACTTCGCTGTAGCTTGCTTCACCGATCTTTTCGAGTCGCAGTCGAGAGTTGGTGCCTTTCGTACTCGATCGGAGCTGCCTGATAACGTCTGAGAAATTCTCAGGCTTGGTCTGCGAGATTGAAGCAAGGAGCTCTGCGAGATGGCTGTCTTGGGCTTCTGCATCCTTCACCTCTGCCACAGACAAGCCAGCGATTTGAGCTGCGAGCTTGACCGTAGGATCCTGTTCCACCTCGTCATCCGAACCTTCGTCGCTGTGGCCTACTTCATCCTCCTCGTCATCGCTGGTGGCGACGATGCGTCTGGTGACGCGCTTGTTCTGCTTAGCCTTAGCTGCGGCCGCCGCTGATCTTTTGCGGGCAGGCTCGAAAGATTCATCACTACTGGGGCCAGTAAGACTGAACGACGACTGACTTGTGCCTCCGGCATCAAACGACGAATCTGACACAGTAATCACAGAGGTCATAAATGAGTCTGAGATCGAAGCGATCCTAGACGCGGATTTGGTCAATGCGGAAGTATGCCTAGGTCGGGGAACCATCGACTTTCGTGACGCATTTCGAGGCCTGGAAACAGCCAATGCTTTTGCGTCATGCATTTGATTCTGTTTGTCCTGCTTCTCTTGCTTCTCCTCTTGAGCAAGCTCAGCGAGCTGACGTGCCTTCTCGGCGAAATAGGACTTCGTGGGGACAGGACGCCTCGGTGTCATGTCGCGGTCGGCAAAATCATAGTCTTCAATTGCCATGCGAGCTGCTTGTGCGGCGCGACGTGGGGCTCTGCCTGTTGGCAGACTTGATGGAGGTGTTGATTCGAGTGGCAAGATTGAAGTCGAGGCTGTCGATGTGTCTATGGGCTTGATCTTTGAGGGTTTCCGAATCGTTTGAGGAGAGGCAACGGTGGTATGCCTAGAGCCTCCGCGTCGTGCTTTTGGAGTGGCTGAGATGGCATCCTCATCCGGTGTCGTCCGTGGGATATTCGCAACTCTCTTGACAGGGGAACGCTTTGTCTTTGCCGGCTTTTGCGCCTTTGTGTTGGGTGTCTTACTGGATAACACATTGCTGTGGCTCTTGGTGGAACTTTTTCCGTGGGCGGCGAGATGATCAGAGGCTGACGAGATAGCTGAATGGAATGAAGCGCTAGAGTCGGCGGTAGCATACAGCGCACTGTGGTCTGATGCACTTTGACTGCTCATGGACGCATGCTTGTCCTCGTCATCCGATTCTGCATTGTCTGCTAGCAACTTGGACGGGAGTATCGATGCTCTCGATCTTCCGTAGGTAGACTTGGGCTTGGATTGTGATGGAAAGAAGCCAAAGGGATCGTTCTCGTCATTGCCGAACGAGTTGAAGTCATTATGGCGGTTGACGATTCTGACTTCTGCCTTGCGACCATAGACGGACACCTTTTTGGTGTTGCCCGATAGATACGACATGTTGGTAGCCGCGCAGCCAGCGCTTCACAGGGCAATCAGGGCAGGAAGGATCCGGACCAGGTCAAGGATGGTGTCGATCGTTATGGTACAGATGTAAATCCGCGAAAGCATGATCCTGATAACGATGCGGCTGAGTCGTTCTCCATGGCCGGCTATCTGTGACTGCTCAAAGGCAGCTGTCGGCTACTGCATCGACTTGACTGATGCCAAACAAAGACCAACACCAACACAACTGCTTCCACAGCGCAGCATTCAATTTTTTGAAATTGCTCTGTTAGAAAATCAACGCGCAGTCCACACGTGACTGTGTGCTAGAATGTCCAGAAAAGAACGTCGATTATGTAAGCGGTCCTTGTCTGCAAAAGTCAAAAGTGGGCTTTTCCGATTTCTTTCTTCTGATGGCAGCCCTGGTCGGAAGAATGGCAGCAGCGGTCTCTAACACTCTAACGCTTTGCGCCTTTGCTCGACTACATTGTCGACCTACACACCAACCACATCTTGCTCGTCGTCCAACCCACGCCTGCACTGACAGGCAAAACCCTCAGCATGTCTTTTCTACTACCTGGTGCCGCCCCCAGGGCAATAGCATCTGCCTCTTCATCCACCTCTCGATCTTTCAGTACAACCATCGTCACTTTGAAAAAGTCCAATCGTGCTCGTGGTGCGACCAGGAAATCTCCCAGAAACCAAGCACTCTTTGCTGAGCTCTCTCCACGCCTTTCTCCACGACAAGGAGGTATTTCCGCTGCTGCTGCGTCAGGTGGCAAATCCGGCAAGAAGGCTTCCAACAACCTCGAGCCCGCAGAGGGCGAGACCCTGCTTACGCTCGAGCAGGCATGCGAGCAGCTCCAGGCACACGGAGCTGCCAAGCGACCCCTCAATGCTTTCGAAGTTCACATTGTCACATCTGTCTCGTCGCATCAGACCAACGCCCTTCGTGGTCGAATCGCCTACCCGAAAGATCCTAGGACCAAGCAGGAGCGCCTCTTGATCTTTGCAGAGGAAGGCTCTGAAGCCGCTGAAGCCGTTAAGGAAATCGCACAGAAGGAAGCGGCAGCAGCATCTTCATCGTCCTCCGAGCCTGGCATCATTGTTGGTGGCTCGGAACTCATTTCGCAAGTTCTCAACAACCGTGTCACAGGGTTCACCAAGGTGCTTTGCACCAACACTCTTCTCCCTGAAGTCTCCAAAGGTCTCGCTAGGTCGCTTGGTCCCAAGGGCTTGATGCCCAACCCTCGTCGTGGTACTGTCGTTCCGGCCGATGACAGCAAGTCGATCGTCGATGCTATTCGCGAGTCAAAGGGAGCTATGGACTGGAGGTCCGACAAGGTGGGCGTGATTCGAGGCGCTGTCGGCCGTCTCAACTTTGACAAGGAGGACGTCAAGAAGAACGTCACAATCTTGCTCGATGCTATTGTTCAGAAGGTGCCAACACTAGGCTCACAGCAGGCAGCTCAGGGTGCCGGTCAGGCTAAGGAATACGCTCCTCGCGACAAGAGGTCACCAGGAGAGCTCAAGAAGGCTGCCAACATTATCAAGCAAGTCCACCTCAGCTCCACGCAAGGTCCAGGCATCAAACTTGACCTTCGCGATGTCTTGGCATAGACGATTGTGTGTTCATATCAACCACTAATTCCATCGCTTGCAACACTGTAATACTTCCCATTTGTGGATTGAAAGTTGAGGTGTGATCACTAAATGCCTTTTTCGGTCTCTCCGATAGGATGAAGTAGCGTGAGAACAAGCTGAGCTGTGATCCTTCTGCAGCAGGGTTCGTCCGGACTTGGTGCTGATTACCCTTCAATGATTCACACAGCCAACAAGCGAGGACCGACCACGGATTCATCCTTAGGATATGACTGGTATCTATGTGACTTGGATTCTTGTATTTGACAAATATGAACTTCGCTTCTACCCAACATTCGCAGGCGTTCAAAGCGCCCAGCTTTCGATGTTCTTGTAGTGGACACCCTCACCATCGATGACACGGCCCATAACGACCGGTCGCTCGCCAGCTTGGCTGAGCAGACCAAGGATCCTATCCTGTTGCTCCTGCTGGACGATCAATACCATGCCGATACCATTGTTGAACGTCTTGGCCATTTCCTTTGGCTCGACGTTTCCGGTGGATTGCAACCAGTCAAACAGAGCCGGTCGCTGCCATGATGCGAGATCGATCTCGACACCCTTGCCGGGCGTGAGGATACGAGGAATGTTTTCTGTGAAGCCACCTCCGGTGATATGGGAGAGAGCGAGCAAGCCTTGAGCCTGGGCAAAGAGTGGGGTAAGAGCATCGACGTAGATGCGTGTAGGTGCGATCAAAGCGTCACCGAGTGTGGCGGCAGGAGCGGAGCCGTCCTTCTCGGCAGACCATGGGCAAGGTGCTGTGAGGCTGAGGCCAGAGCGAGCGACGATCTTGCGGACAAGCGAGAAACCGTTCGAGTGGACACCCGAGCTGTGCAGACCAACAAGGACATCGCCCGCCTTGAGCTGGTCAAGCATGGGAAGAAGAGCCTCGCGCTCGACAGCACCCACGGCGAAACCAGCAAGATCGTAGTCATCGCTAACATACATGCCAGGCATCTCGGCAGTCTCACCACCAATCAGACCACACTTGGCCTGTCGGCAGCCTTCCGCGATACCAGAGATGACCGAGGTGGCGACGGGGACGTCCAGCTTGGAGCACGCAAAGTAGTCGAGGAAGTAGAGCGGAGCAGCACCCTGTACGAGCAAGTCGTTGACCGACATGGCAACCAGATCGATACCGACAGTGTCGTGCTTGCCCATGTCAAGAGCAACGCGCAGTTTTGTACCAACACCATCAGTACCTGATACAAGTACTGGGTCACGCATGCCGATAGCCTTTAGGTCGAAAGTACCACCAAAGCCACCCAGGGATGCATCGCAACCAGGGCGACGTGTCGACTTGGCCAGTGGCTTGATGTTCTCAACAAGCGAATTACCAGCATCAATGTCGACACCGGCAGCAGAGTAGGTGAGACCGGCACCAGAGCTGCCAGCAACAGGTTTCAGTGCGCGGTGGGCAATGTCGCGGCGGAAGGTCTTGCCCTCGAATTGAACAGCGTCGACACCTTTGTAGGCGAGCTCGACAGCTTCCTGCAGAGTGTTACCGAAAGCGGAAACGGCGATGACACGGCCACCAGCAGTGACGAGCTGACCGTTGGCATCGATCTTGGTACCAGCGTGGTAGACGGTGACGTTCTGGGGGACGGAACCGATGGTGATGGGAACACCGGTGGGGTATTTTCCAGGGTAGCCTTGGCTGGCAAGAACGATGCTGACAGCGTGCTGGTTACGGACGACAGGCTGGACCGAGTCGAGGCGTCGTTCAACGCAGGCAAGGACAATGTCGGCAAGGCTGGTCTTCGTCTCATCCAGGAGCTCGAGAACGGCTTCGGTCTCGGGATCACCGAAGCGGACGTTGTATTCCAGAACCTTGGGACCGTCGGCGGTCAGCATGAGACCGACGAAGAGCATACCGACGAAGGGGATACCCTCTTTGCGCATACCGTCGATAGTAGGGACGAGAACCTCCTTGCGAATACGAGCGGGAAGATCATCGACCAAGCCTTCAGGAGCAGGGGTGTATGCACCCATGCCACCAGTGTTGGGACCAGTGTCGCCCTCACCGATACGCTTGTGATCCTGGCAGCCGGGAAGAGCAGTGACTGTGTATCCATCCGAGAAAGCGAGGACAGAAAGCTCAGGGCCGACAAGCCTCTGCTCGATCAAAAGCGACGAGCCAGCGTCACCAAAAACCTTCTTGACCAGGATGTCCTCGACACCTTCGCGAGCCTCGGCATCGGTCTCGGGGAGCAGAACACCCTTGCCGGCAGCAAGACCAGAAGCCTTGAGGACGACCTGCTGGGCACCACCGAGCTTCTGAATGTAGGCGAGACACTCGTCGACTTGCGAAGCATCGAAAGACTGGAAGGCGGCGGTAGGAATGTTGTACTTGTCCATGAAAGCCTTGGCGAAGGTCTTGGAACCCTCCATCTGCGCAGCAATGGGCGAGGGGCCGAAGACGGGGATGCCGACCTTGCGGAAAGCGAGCTCAACACCATCGACGAGAGGCTGCTCGGGACCAGGGAAGCAGAGGTTGATGTTGTTCTGGACAGCCCAGGCAGTGATCTCGCTGAAGTCACCAGAAGCCTTGGGCGAGTCGAGGTTGGTGCATCGTAGGCCAAGGGTGGCAGTACCGCCGTTACCGGGAGCACAGAAGACGTGCTCTACGCGAGGAGAGCGGAGGAAGTGGTTGGCGATGGCATGCTCACGACCGCCAGAACCGAGGATGAGGACGCGGAGGGGAGCAGGTGCGGGGAGCATCGACTCGAGGGGGATGTTGAGGGTGGAAGAGGCCATCTTGAGTCGCTTTTGGGAAGGTTGCTGGTCCACCTGCATGGTAGATCGTCCCTTGTACGAGGACGAGCAAACGAAGAGATGCGGGGAAGCGTCCAAGCGAGTGGAGAAGGGTGCAGAGGAGGAGTTCGTGGAGGTGTAAAACTTGGAGAAGACCGACCAGCGTCGAGAAGAAGATGTCAATCAGAGCTCGAGCCAGAGTGACGGCGGTTCGGTGCTTCCAGATTGGCTGCAATGAGGGTTCGTTCGCGTCACGCTGTGGAGAAATCTCTCCAATGAAAAATCTTTGGAAGGTTGGAGCGACAGGCCAGGATAACGCTTTCTTCTTCCTCACTGACTCGTGCAGCAAACAGCTCCATCAACCAAAAATTTTAAGCAGCAGGGCAAAAGTGATAAAATCTCAGGCCCGATTTCCGACTTTTTGTTGAACACGAGGGAAAACAGGTATCGGCCGATTCGGACAAGTTCTCTTCACGTTCGATACATCATTGTTCTCGGCGCTTCGCGGTGCAGGAACTCAAGCCAAGCGGATCGAAGGCAGCAGTCTACCGCTCATTTGGGAGACACACACATCTCATGCACCGGCTTAAGCGAGGCATGGATGGCTATGATGAGGCAGACCAGTGTTGAAGGTGTTCTATCTGGCGGTTGCGATGAAGCTTATCAGATTCTCGGGATGTTCGAGCTGGAAGATGGCTTCGAGAGGGTTGGCATGCGCTTCGCGATCTTGAGGGCATGATTCATGGCCGAGTTCCAGAGCTCACTGAATCCAGGCTGGGATCAGACCAGGAGGAGCTCATCTTTACGACCAACGCGGACGAACCGAGCTACGGCGAGTTTCCGGGACCACCAGTCAGCAGCGTGGAACTGTGAGGAGCAGAACGATTGCGCGAGCCAAGGCCCGACCGATGCGGCTTGAGTGGGGAAGAAGACTTGGCTTCAATTTCTCACGCGCCGCGCCGTGCTGGAGGGCGAAGGGAAAAAGAGATCCGCATTGCTCCGCTTATCAGATCGGCATTGGCTGCCCAGCTGTGAAATCACACGCTGGATGCTGCATCCAAAAATCCACGACTGCACTTGAGCCTATCAGATTGCGTTCTCGAGACGCAGATCCACTTGGCCAAGCATGGTCTAGTCTTGCTTCTGTCTTGGCTTTGGCTTGGCTTGCATCCTCTGCGAGAGCTCCGTATCAGCTTTCATCTAATGGCCTCAGTTCAGATCATCCACAGTCTGCCAAAAGCGATCCGCGACCTCTCTTACTCGAGTTGATGTTACAGAGACGAAGGCTACTACACAGGTCAAGGTGAAGGGCAAGTGACCGGAAGCAGGAGGAGGCGGATGGCTTGGACACGGCGACAGCTGATGACTGAGGCGGAGGACGGAGGACTGCGGTGATTTCGATCTGATCTGATTACGGAAACTGCCGGTGAGTGGGGCCAAGTGTGTCCCGCCACACGGAAGCAATTCACGCACTTGGGCGGCATTTTGACTCGAAATTCGCCAAATCAGCTCGGTCCGAGAGATGGTTTCATTACGCGCATCTGCTGCCTCGAGTTTTTTGGGCCTTTCACTTCGGTTCGCTGCCACTGCTCCCGACACAGACACAGACACAGACTGCCAAACCTATTTCCAGCACCCGAAACCGCCGCCGTCCTTACTCATCCACGTTTCAACTTGTACCAACGGCCCACCTTGGTCACGTCCGTCATTACTTCCACTCCATCATCAACATCAGTACGCAGCTCACTACGATCGACCATTCTTTCATACATGGCATCACAGCCACGGCTACAATCGTGATCCCGATCTCAGCAGCGTTAGCCAGAGCGTCACGCTCACTCTCTCTCGGCACTAACACTTGCATTCGCACACCTTCTCTTGCTAGGACCTTCAAGGCTGCTCGTCCTATTCGAGAGCTCTCTTTCGCAGCCATGTCACAGCCCATCCGGTTCAAGAAGTCGAGCGCCTCGAGCGCCTCAACATCCGCTGCTGCCGGGCCTTCTTCAAAGATCCACACCGGACAAGCTTCTGCTTCTACGGATGCCTCTGAAGCTCACACTCAGAATGTCGTTGTTCTTGGCGGCTCGTACGGTGGTATGCATGCCGCTAGTGTCCTAGCACAGAAGCTGCCACCCACCCACCGCGTCATCCTCATTGAGCGCAACTCTCACTTCAACCATCTCTACGTCTTCCCTCGCTTCTCTGTTCTCCCTGGACACGAGCATAAGGCCTTCATTCCATACGAAAGCATCTTCAAGGATGCCCCTGCTCGGCCCAAGTCTCAAATCAAGCGTGGAAGGTCCACCACGACTCATACCGGCAGCTCCAGCCGACCAGCACCATCAACCTCCGCAGACAAGTTGTCACGAAATGCGCTCGAGATGGGCTCCACATCTTCCGCGTCGGACAACAAGGCGAGTGTCTCACGCAGAACTGCAGGCACAGCTTCCGTCCAGAGCTCCATGCCTGATGTTCCCGAAGACTCTGTCTCGCCTTCTCTTTCTGCCAATGACGCCGATCCGTCATGCTCCGATTCCCCAGCTTCCCAAAGAGCCCGTTCGCAGGACAGTCGAAGCTCTTCGCAGCTCTCGCTTTCGACCGATTCAAGTGCTGCTGACTCGGACTCCAACAGTTCGACCTACGACCGCGCAAGCACTGCAGCCTCATCGTATATCGAGACTGACATCAAAGTCGCTGACCCCAGAGGAGTTGAGTCCGAGCTGGCTCAGAATGCAGCCAAGGCGAGGCAGGAGGAACAACTCGGCAGGCCTGAGATCCAGGTCGCTGAACTTAGTGAAGCCGTGGAGACCGGCCTCGATCTCGATGGTCATCAAGAAACAGAGACGGACGAGCCAGTTGCTCAAGGCTACGAGAGCTCTTCTCCTCACATTGTGCTCCAGGCTACCGTTACCGATATTTCTCCAACCCATGTCACAGTCACTCCGACTTCATCTTCGTCTTCGCACCATCTCTCGCAGTTCACCAAGAAGAAGTCGCTCTGGGCCATCGATTCCGTCCAGATCCCCTACTCGCATCTTATCTACGCCCTCGGCAGTCATCTCCCCGACCCGCTTCGCACCGAAGCCCGTTTCAAGGCAGACGGCACCGACTGGATGAGGGAGATCCAGCAACGCGTCAAAGACTCAAACGAGATCGTCCTTGTTGGTGGCGGTGCACTTGGTGTTCAGTTTGCGACAGATATTTCCTCGGTCCACCCGGGCAAGAAGGTCACGCTCATTCACTCGAGGAAGCAGCTCCTGCCGAACTTTGACGAGAGGGTGCACGAAATTGCATACCATCGTCTCAAGCAGCTCGGTGTCAATGTCGTGCTCGGAGAGCGTCTCGCCTTGACTGAGGGGTGTCCCAGGGGCTCGACGGTACAGACTTCTGCGACGAAAGAGGCGAAGCCAGCCGTCAAGGAGATTTGCGTCGCAGGCGATGCAAAGGGCGAAGGTGAACGCGCGCATCAGGAGGGCATGTGCGTTGGTGGAGGGAGGAAGGTCGTGCGTACCACGGGTGGCAAGTCGTTCGAATGCGACTTGTTGCTCCTCTGCACTGGGCAACAGCCCAATTCGTCTCTGATGGCAAAGCTCAGCCCAAGCTCGGTTGACCCAGGCAGCAGGCTGGTTCGCGTTCACCGAACTCTCCAGGTATCGGTTCCGGATCCAAGGGACGCAGCGCAGCAGCCCTTCGATGCCAAGCCTCCTTGCGGTGATTGCGACTGCTTCCTGGACAAGAAAGCCAGCGGCGCCGAACTCAAGAGTGGCGAGGAGCAACATCTCGAGGAACACCTTGGACACGACGCAGGCAAGCTGTCCAATGTTTATGCCATTGGCGATGTTGCGGACGCCTTTGGTGCGCTCAATGCTGGCTACCAGGCTTGGAACATGGCGGATGTCGCTGTCGAGAACATCCTGCGCGATATCCAAGCCAAGACGCCGACGATGTCGCTTTCCGATAGGCCCAAGTCGCCCAGCGGCGTGGAGATGCTCGAGTTCAACCCAGCTGTCAACATGCTCAAGCTGAGTCTTGGATTGGGCAAGATGGTGTTTCAAGGCCCGCCAATGGCGGAAGATACGCCCAAGGAAGAGATCAAGCCTGAAGACACGGGTTCGCTCGATGGCGAGGGAGGCAAGGATCCGATTGTCAACGGCAGGATTCCAGGCAAGGCAGAGATCACCATCAAGGACGATCCGGAAGATTTGGGAGTTGAGGGAGTCTGGAAATTCATGGCGAATGCGGATACCGAGGACATGTACAAGTAGTTCTACCTTTGATGTTTGTTCACCAGGAAAGCACAGCATAATCGCAAATACCATCAGTCACAAACGCAGTTTCCGTGTCTGTCTCTTTGGAGTATGGCATGGTCGCACGATGCGCTCACACTTAGTTGCAAGCTCAGCAACGCTGGAAAGGCTACGGTCGACTTTGAGTGTCAATGAAATGCTGTCCCCCGCGTTGGTTCCGTGGAGCTCATCTGGTCGTCACATGGCAGCTCGGGCTTGAAGGTGTGATTCCGGATCCAGCTCAACCCCACCCGACGCCAGCCATGACATATGCCACTTCGTGTCAGCTGTCCAAAGGAAACGAGACGTTCCTAGTCGGTCAAGACCAAGGGGTCCCAAGGGTCTGGCCCTGAATGACGAGGCGAATACTTTCGTGGCCGCGCGCGGTGTCTACGCCTAAAATGTCGACTTTTGACCGTATGGACGGTGATTCGACTGACGTCATATGCATTTGACGCGCCGATATTTGGTCGGGCAATAAAATTCTCCGACAAGCCACAAACAGCTCGCGACACCTCGTCATCCTATGCCGTTTCGATTGGACCGCTTCCATTGCTGCTTGCTATGTATGTTTGGCCCGGGCTTCAGCTGCAGCTAGGAGGTAGACTCAGTGTGATGCAAAGTAGCGTAACGGGGCTGTAGCTAGAAGTGAAATGCGAGAACAAGCTCCGGAAGAGGCCGAGTGAAAATTGGGAGAGAACTGAGCGTAAAGCTAAAATGGTGGCCTCGGTTAGAGCGAACAAAAGCCAAAAAAAGAAGCGGTTCGGACGGGCTGTCTTCCAGAACGTCGGGCGGTACCGACACTCCGATCCCGTTGGAAGTCGGCGGCTTGGGCGGTCTTCGGTAATACCGAAGTGATGAACGCATTCAAGAGCGTAAACTCAACTTAGTGCACACAGCAAAGCGTGCATGCATTTCCGCGTCCGCTGCTGCACGACTGCGCCCCAAACCGGCAATTCCATGCATCAGTGAGGTCACCATCTGCACCAACTAGTCGATCTGGGGAAGCATAGCCCGCATTCCATTCTGACCTTAGAGACTGTCACTTTCTTGTATAGGTAGGTTAGCTGTAGCGGGATTCCATCCATGGAATCTTTCTTGTCTTGACCATCCCACGATTGACCTCTCCGTTACCTCTCCGGGAAAGCCATTCACAGCATCATGGAGGAGAAACGAGCACCAGGCGGCTCCCCGCCTACTTCATCGACACCTGGCGGAACCCAGGACAACACCCTGACACAGCCTTCCGAGGCAGGTCACGCCCATGCGCACTTCAATGCTGAAAAACTCGACAAGACGCTCATCAAGATGCGTTCTGACGGCAAGATCGAGATCACCGAAGACGACTGTTACGACGAGCTCGGCTACAGTTACTCGACATTCAAGAAATGGACCATCCTCACAGTTATCTTCTGGATTCAAGTTTCGATGAACTTCAACACATCGCTCTACTCGAATGGTATCAATGGTATTTCGGAGGAATTCGGTGTCAGCGCTCAGGCCGCCCGCTGCGGTGCCATGATCTTCTTGGTCGCCTACGCCTTCGGATGCGAGCTCTGGGCTCCTTGGTCTGAGGAACTCGGTCGTAAGCCTATCCTTCAGCTCAGTCTGTTCCTCGTCAATATTTGGCAGCTGCCTGTTGCACTCGCACCTAACTTTGCCTCCATTATGGTGGGTCGCTTCCTCGGTGACCTTTCTTCTGCCGGAGGCTCCGTCACCTTGGGAATGATCGCTGATATGTGGGACGCCGAGAGCCAGCAGTATGCCGTTGCGTATGTCGTCTTCTCTTCTGTCGGCGGTTCCGCCTTGGGTCCAGTCGTCGGTGGCTTTGTCGAAGCTAATTTGAGCTGGCGATGGACTATCTGGATCCAGCTAATCTTCGGAGGATTTGTCCAGCTGGTCCATCTTTTCTTTGTTCCCGAAACTCGATCCACCATCTTGATGGACCGCGTTGCAAAGAAGTGGCGAAAGTCTGGAAAGAACCCTAACATCTATGGACCTAATGAATTGCGCACATTCAAGGAGCGCTTCTCTGCCAAGGAGATCCTGATTACCTGGATCCGACCATTCCACATGTTCCTCACAGAACCCATTGTTCTGGTTCTCTCTCTCCTCTCGGGTTTCAGTGACGCCCTCATTTTCATCTTCCTGCAGTCGTTCTCACTGGTCTATGCTCAGTGGAACTTCGGCACTGTGGAGCTTGGCTTGGCCTTCCTGCCCCTCTTGGTAGGCTACTTTATTGGATACGCAATCTTCGTCGTGGCTATCATGCAGCAGAAAAAGGTCCGAGCCGCGAAACCGGACGACGAACACGCGCAGTTCGAATCGCGTCTTTACTGGCTTCTCTACACCGCACCCTTCCTTCCAATCGGCTTAATTGGTTTTGCGTGGACTTCTGTTGGTCCACCCGTTCACTGGATGGGTACCATGGTCTTTTCAGCCCTGATAGGGCTGTCCAATCTTTCTGTGTACGGAAGTACGGTGGACTACATGATAGCTGCATATGGCCCTTACGCAGCGTCTGCAACGGGTGGAAACGGCTGGTCTCGAGATTTCTTGGCCGGCGTCTTGACAGTGCCAGCTACGCCGTTCTATTCCAACATTGGCCGATCCAAAGGACGCAATCTCGAGTACGCCTCCACGATACTCTTCTGCATTGCATCAGTGCTGGTCATTGCAGTGTACGTGATCTACTGGAAGGGACCCACGCTACGAAAGCGCTCGCCGTTCGCGCAGCAGCTCAACGCGGAGCGAAAAGGTGCGACAAAGCGAGACGGTCACACGGAGCGACTCACGGGTGCGCACAAGAGGCCTGTCACTGGACTCGGATCTCGTCGCAACTCGTACCACACGTCAGTCCATGCCGCTTCGCGCAACGCTTCCAGGAATGCATCGAGGAACCCTTCGAGGAACGTCTCTCGCGCCAACTCGTTCTCCGGTGACAACAGCAGTTCCGAAGTACCTACTAGGACCGCTTAGACTGCGAATGGATAAACTCAAATGCGCAGAAGCTTGTATGATAATGCTTCATCTCACTCTTCTGAACCTGCTCTCTATGTCCTCAGACTAGTAAGACATTCTAGAGCGCAAGAGGAGGTGTGAAATGGACTGGATGGACAAGTGAGTCGCAATAAGGTAATGAAGTTTTGAGCGAAACGAAACGCGGCGTAACTCGACACAGGTTGGTGGGTAGGGTAGCCATCTCGTATCGATTTCATTGCTATTTACTTATGAATCCCCCACAAATGTAATCAATTCCCTAAAAGTTCCCACATCTAGCACACCTTGGGGAGCAGGCCGGCGTCGATCATCTCGCCGAAGGTCTCGACAAAGTTGTCGTAGGAGTCGACGTGGTAGGTCCAGCCGAACATGCGTGCCTTGTTGACGCTCAATGTGGCGCTCCAGGTGCGCTGGAAGACCCAGTCCTGGAAGGCCCAGGTGCCGTACGCCCAAGTCGCCTTGGCCTTCGGGGCATTGTACTGGTCACAGATCTTGTCCCACACCTGCTGCTTGTCCTGGGACCATTCCAACAAAGACTTTTCCAGCTGAAGATCGCCCTCCTTGGGGTAGGCCGACTTGAACTGGTAGTTTTCAGAAGCCTCAGCCTCGGCACCGAAGAACTGCGCCAAACGCGGCCACATGTATCGCCAGCAGAAGTAGTCGCCGTTGGTCACGTTGAACGCCTGATTGCCCGCTTCGGGCTTGGTCGAGGCATAGATGGTCAGATCAGCAATCGCCTTTGCGGAACTGACATCGTCGGTGCCCTCCCAGTACCTTTGGTTGGTGGGCATCACCGCCTCCGCCTTGATGTGAGCACAGACGATCAGGTACATGGCAATGGCCAATGCCTCGTTCATACCATTGTGCTTGTGTGTGCAGCCAATGATGGCATCAGGACGGATCACTTTTCAGCGGAATCCGTGCTGCTTAGCCAAGGCCAAGAGGCAGTCCTCCTGCGGGAGTAGAGGTTGGGCAGGGCTGCTTAGCAGCGCGGCTCCTCCTCACTGGCGACCGAGGGCACGGGCACCAGAAACCATTTTTATCCAGAGGGGTTTCCAGCCATTGTTTGCTATACAGCCTTTCAAAAGATCCGGGCCATCGTAAGCTTTGGCCCAGGCAGCGATCGAGTGAGCAAAAAACACCGCTTGTGACGGACAGGCACGAAAGGAGAAAGCCGATCTTGCGCTCGCAGAGTTGGGCGAATTCCAGCATAGGTCTGCCACTGTGCTCACATGGTGCGTGAGCGGTCCGAACACGTTGCAGCAAAGGCATGAACTGCGGGGTTAGTGGAGCCCTGATCTTGGGCAATGTTTGTGGATCGTTCAGCTTTTGCTGAAGAGCCTCTACTGAATAGCGTTACCCCACAATCTTCTGATTCTCTTGTCGGGAACTAGCATCACACATGATGCAAGTCACCGAGATCTCCGAAGAAGAACAGAACAGGTATCAGTTTGTGCAAAGAGAAGCATCGCACGAACCGGAAATGCGACGCGAAACTCCGCCCACACTTATTTAGCCGATGGCGCTAAAAAACAGCCGAACCCCGCCTTGGCAACACACTTCATCGTCACAGCGCAGACTTGAATGATCTCCGAAGCGATGGTACCGTGCCGAAGTGAGCACTTGACTCTGCTTCACTGTGGTACAAGACAAAACTTCTAGGAGAAGAATGCCGAGATCTTGTGTTGAACCACAGCAAGGTGCATCCGACGAATTCCGTGTCGGGAGGTGCCTGTCCGGCTGTGGGGTAATCTCGCTATAGCATCATACAATGCAGATGCTAGCTAGCCTAGCGTGACACAACTTGACCGGTACCCGTACAGTCAGTTGTCTGACGGTGTTTGACTTGCTGCTGCTGATTCTCTAGCAGCAACATCATGTCTTGACGAAGAAAAGATTGCCGATGCCAACCTGACAGTCCTAGTACGGCCATAGCGAACAAAACTTGGCTCGTGGCAAGGAGATCACCGAGCATGGCCCTGTAAAGATTGTGGCATTTGCTGCGTAGCATGATCCTTTCAAGAGTCTGGGGCTGTCACCGCTCGAGGCAAATGCATAAATATCACCCTCGTCATCTGAGCCGTAGTCACTTCATCAGCATCTGGGCTCCTCACCTTGCCAACTCGTCACCACTTACCCTTCGCTTTTCGCACTCGTTGCTCCAAGTACCAGTCATATACCGAATCAAGAAAATGCGTCCGTCTATTCCCTTGCTGACGACGGCTATTTTGGCAACCGCGGGAGCCACGTGCGCACTGGCACTCCCTGCGACGAAGCAAGGCGCTTCGTCGTTGCTGGAAAGGGCCGACCCTGCAGCTGGTTTCCTTTCGGCTACTTTCCTCGGGGATACGCCTCACGTCTTCCTACACTATTCGACGGCTAACGCACCAGTCACGTTCACGGCTGTGCAAGGATCACAGGGTGAGCTTGTCCCTACTCTGGGAACTGGTGGTGCTCGTGATCCGTATATCTTCCACAACCAGGTCAATGGAAAGGTAAGTAGCTTCTACATGAACTTGCAAGCTGGGAACAGAAATACTGACAAAGGCCTGACCTTCACGTGATGAACGATAGTACTATATCTTGGCGACCGATCTGGACATTAGCAAGACCAACTGGGGCGACGCACAGTCGCACGGCTCACGAAGCATCCACATCTGGGAGTCGGATGACGGCGTCAACTGGTCTGCCGAAAGGCTCGTCGAGTTGATGAACTCGACTGCTGGATATGTGTGGGCACCCTCGGCTACTTGGGACCCTGCTGCCAATGCTTATGCCGTCTTCTGGTCATCTCAGACCTACGCGGACTCCGACCCTAACCACACCGGTACGCCCGACGGACCCTTCGTTTACTACTCGTACAGCACAGACATGGTCAATTTCAGCGCTCCGCAGCGATGGGAGAGTGCCAACTTTGGCGGCAAAGTGATTGACCAGGAGGTGCTTGATCCGGGCAACGGTAACCTCTTCCGTTGGTACTCGGATGTGCAGGGCGGCACCGGAGTTGTGATGGACAAGACGACTTCGGGCTTGTTGGGTACTTGGGAGCGCATTGGCAAGCCTGCCGATGTAGTCTGGGAAGGGCCTGCGATTCCGGTCGACATTCTGAACCCTTCCAAATACTACCTGTGGGAGGACAACTACGGAGGACCTGGTTACTCTTGTTTCCAGACCGAAGACCTCAACACGATTCCTTTCGCTGCCTGCGATCCAGCATTGTCACCCGGTGGTATGCGCCACGGAGCTGTGGTACAGATCCCGCAATCTACCTTGAGTGGGCTGGAGTCAGCGTGAGGAGATCTATCTGTTTCTCCTCCGTATGCCATATCGAACGCTGTTGTAATTTCAATCAATGACAGAAAAAAAGGGATTCAATCTGGTGCTGAAAGACGTGTGCATGTGGTGGCGACAGTGATTTGTCTGTCAACATCTGTGTCTACTCTTGAGACGTTGGCAGAAAGCATGATAGAGAGAAGCACACAAATCCTCGAAATTCCGACGCCAAAGCTTATAAGTGCCAAAGAAAAGTGCAGTCCTTCAAAATGCCACTCTGAAGCCAAAGACGCGACTGCAACCGACTGCACCGACGCTGTGACGCTTTTTTTCGTGTTGAAATTGCGTTGACTGAAAAAAAAAAAAAAAAAAAAAAAAAAAAAAAAAAAAAAGACCAACACTTTTTGGCTTGAAACTGTGGTTATGCTTCTTTCTTCCCTGCCAATTTCCTCATCCCGTATCATACTTGCAGCATTGCATTAGGCGTTCGAAAGATGGAGCAGCAGCTGGCAGCCTGCCTCGAGGCGACTCTGTCTCCAGATGCCGGTGTCAGAACTCAGGCCGAATCCCAGCTCGAGTCGTTCCGTGCGCCCCAACACGATCCCCAGGGCCAAGCGGGTCTCGGCTTCGTCAAGCTGCTCCTCGATCAGAGCGCACCTATTCACATTCGTCAATCTGCAGGTCTCGCTCTCCGCAAATACATGACAGCTCGATGGGGTCCATACTTCGACGGCTTCATTGGAGCCGCTGTAGAGGTTTCAGTCAAGCAGCAGATCCGCCAACAGTTGCTCACCGGTCTTGCCGATCCAATTCGCAAGATCCGACTCGCCGCTTCCTACGCCATCTCTACCATCGCAGGCCTAGATTATCCCGATGAATACCCCGACTTGCTCCCTTACATCCAGCAGCTTCTCCAACAGGGTGAAGCCAACAGCTTGCATGGAGCCATGGCGCTTTTGTCCGAGTTTGTCCGAGTCGAAATGGACGAGGTACAATTGATGCAGGTGGCCAAGGAGATCTTACCAGCTTTGGAACAGGTATTGGCTCATGAGGACCGTCACAGCGCATACGTGCGAGCAAGATGCATCCTTGTCTTCCGTCAATGCCTCACCACCCTTTTTATGGTCAAGGAGACCTACCCCGACGTTGTCAAGCAGGCTTCTCAAACAATGCTGCCACGATGGCTAGCCATGATGCAAACCCTAATTGAGCGCGATGCTGCACAGCAGCTAGGCTTAGACTTGCAGCAGGGCTGGGCATCCTTGTCTCTACGCAACGAAGTCTTCAAGACGCTCAAGGTCGCCGCCATGTTCCGTGCACAATTCAAATCGTATCTGCCGGCTTTCTTTCAAGCTTCGATCGCCAATCTCGTCTCATTGTTGCCCATCTTCCGGAAGCTGTATCTGTCCAACTCATCCGACCTCTCTGCTCCAACCTCGGAAGAAGGTGACGATGACGTTGCCTGCGACATCCCATCTCTCGCCAGCTCCATCCTCGATTTCATCAACGAGGCTTCCAGAGGAGACCGCTGCCGTCATCTCTTTGTCAGTGGAGGCACAGGCGGTCAAGGCCACGAAACAGAGGTGCTTCAGCAGCTCATCCGTCTTCTCCTTGTCTACATTGACATGACCGTTGACGATGAAGATAACTGGGCCACCGACGCAAACGCATTTATCGCAGACGAGGACGACGAGACTCTTGCCTACAGCTTGCGAATCGCTGCTGCTGACCTGCTCGGCATGCTCATTGACGACTTCCCGGTCCCAGCCCTTCGCTCCATTGGACAGCAATTCCATCTCCTGATCGAGCAAGCGAATGCTGAGAGAGCCAATGGTGATGACGACTGGTGGAAAGTGCACGAGGGTGTTTTGACAGCTATTGGGAACAATGCCGAGGCGATTACAGATATCGTCGAGACTCAACCCGACGCTCAGCAGGCCCTCGATCTCGAGTCTATCTTCTCTACCATCGTGCTACCCAACGTTGGCAACGATGCTCCTCCTTTCTTGCAGGGCCGAGGATTCGTCTTTGCTTCGCAATTCGCCACTTCGATTCCTTCCGAACTGGCTGTTCAATTCCTCGACGCAGCGGTTTATGCCATCGAGTCCGAGGACGCTTCGCTGCCTGTCAAGATTTCAGCAGTCAGAACTGTCAAGAACTTCTACCGACATCTCCCCTCGAGTGTCGTTGGACCTTACGCACCGCGCATCGTGCAGAAGCTCGGTCCTCTACTCACACAAGCCTCCGAGGATACTCTCATCCTTATCATTGAGACGGTCCAAGCCGTTATAGTCGAAGAGACAGATAGTGGGGAAGCCACGACAATGGCGCTCGTGGAGCCCGCCATTATCGGTGAAATCGTCAAGGCAGCTCTGCAGGTCTGGGCGCCTAATGCCAAGGATATCATCCTCCTCTCGGTAGTATCAGACTTGCTCGAATCCCTAGCAGGCTCCAAGCAGCCAGGCGTGCCCCAAGTTATCGTGCAACAGAGTCTCCCTTTCTTGGCCGCCGCCATTGGTTCTAGCCTGCCAGATCACGCAAACATGCCGACAGATGCCGAGCCTTCTGCTGTCGCCGAGACGGCTGTAGAATTGGCAAAAGCCGTGCTCGATGGCGCCAACCCGACAGCTCTTCGCGGCGCTGCCTCTGTGCTATGCCCGAATCTATTCCATGTTCTCTCCGTCAGCGACGATCGCGACGTGCTGCAAAACGGGATAGAATGCCTTACCGTCCTCGTCAAGAAATGCACCCAGGAGCTCATCGAGTGGAAGGACACAACCACACGATCCCCATCGATGGATCTCATGCTGCAGGTCATTGCCAAGCTACTCGTCCCTACCAACGATTCAGAGAGTGGCGGTCTCGCCGTCGGTGACCTCGTTGTGGCGCTTCTGAGGAAAGCTGGTGATCGTATTGCGCATGTCCTGCCTGAGCTGCTCAATGCCATGGTCCAGCGACTTGCTACTGCACAGACGGCGACATTCACGCAATCGCTCATCGTACCCATTGCGTACTTGATGCACGACAATGACGACCAAGCAAAGCAAATCATGGATCTGCTCGAGTCCATTCAGGTCACATTATCATCCCAGAATGCGGTTGCCGAGCGTGGCAATGGTCTTGAGGTGCTGTGCAAGAAGTGGGTCGACAATGTCGAAACCTTCCAAGGGGTCTGGTCACAGCGAGTCTCGGCTCTTGCTTTGGCCAAGGTCCTTGACAGTCGTCGACCATTCCTCACCGCCATCAACGTGCGAGGCGACATCCTCCCGGACAATTCCGGCATCATCCGCACACGTTCGCGCGCCAAGACCATGCCGCACCAGTACACCAGCGTGCCCATGTTCGCCAAGGTCATCAAAGTGCTTCTCAAAGAATGGAGCTCTGCAACGCGAGCAGGCGCTGGCGGCGGTGTCAACAGGGAAGATGGTGCTCGCACACCCGAGACGGATGACGAGTATGAGCCACGAGGCCAAGGGCAGGATGATTTCGCGTTCCTTTCCGACATGCTTGGACCCGGTGGTCTAGACGCTCTACAGAACGATGATGACTTTGGCCTAGAGGATGACGAGGATCTCAAATTCGATCCGGTCTACAGCTTGGATCTCAAGAGCTGGATCTCTCAGTACCTGCAACACCTCGCACAAGCCACTGGACGACAACAATTCCAGTCACATCTTGCACCTCATCTCAACGAGGAGGAAGCGCAAATGCTCAACTCTATCTTGTAACATAACCTAACCTCCAACCAGCATAATACCAGTCAATTATCTGTCAAGCATTTCACACTTCTTATGCTCGTGGCAGACACCAGACGTGGAGATTGGGATACATTCGCATCTCCAATAATTTGACAAGGATCAACATGAATGGGAGACCACAGAGTCTCAGTCGATGGTGAGCTGGGCGTCAACTTGTTCGAACGAGTCGAAGAAGTGCTTGAAAAGTTGGATCTTGTATTCGACATCTTTGGTGCCGCAGGTCTCACGGATCGAATGCATCGACAGCTGAGGGTTGCCGAGGTCGAGGGTACGAATGCCAAGCTTGCTGAGCATGGGTCCGATGGTCGAGCCGCATGGCATGTCGTTCTTGACCACAAATGACTGCAGAGGAACTTGCGCACGTTGAGCGATACGTCGAATGAGGAAGGCGGTAGGGCCGGTGGTGGCGTACCTCTGCTTGACGTTGGTCTTGATGACGGGACCCTGGTTGATCTTGGGGCGGTGGTTCTCCTCGTAGTAGGATGGGTAGTTGGGGTGGAAGCCGTGAGCCATGTCCGAAGAGAGAAGGAAAGAACGGGCGATGGCCTGTTCATACAAGTTGGACGCAGCAGGCGCCGAAGAAGACGAGGAAGAAACAGGGAGGGCAACCAGACGCTGGATGAGACTTGGCAGCATGTTGGATTCGGCACCGTGGGTCGAGACTGAGCCGACCTCCTCGTTGTCGAACAAGGCGATGGCGCGAATCGAAGAAGAGTTGTTGAGCGATTCGGGTGAGGACAAAGATTCGATAATAGCTTCAGTGGCGCAGAAGCACGACATTTGATTGTCGAGACGTGGCGAGTGGATGAATTCGTCGTTGATACCACCGATCGAGGCGGGCTGTGTGTCGTAGAGGCTGAGCTCGAAGTCCTGAATCTGCTCAACAGACACGCCGAGCTCGGAAGCGAGCAAGTCGAGAAGAACAGAGTGATGCTTCTCGGTCATGACGGGGGATCCAACTGCCTGCGGAGTGACCTTGGCAGCCTCAGCAACCTCGTCAACACGCTTGTTGAGGTGCTCAGTGGCAAGACCGAGAATGGGAATGGTGTTGTCTTCAACGTTGAACTTGAAGGCCTCGTTGACAGTGCGGTTGAGGTGGATAGCCAGGGTAGGAATGCGAAGGATGGGACGCTTGATGTGAACGAGCTTACCAGTGAAGGCATCGTGGTTCTTGGAGTCCGAGACAATGACACGACCAGCAACACCGAGGTCACGGTCGAACCACGAGGCCCAGATACCACCGCCGTAGGTCTCGACACCGCACTGAAGATAGCCCTCCTTGGTTTTGCGGGAGACAGGCTTGATCTGGAAGTTGGGCGAGTCGGTATGGGCACCTACGACATGAACACCGTTACCAGGCTGGTACTTGGCACCGACAGCGAAAGCAACGATAGCAGACTGGTTGCGAGTAAAGTAGTACTTGCCGCCCTGCTTGATCTTGTTGTCCCAGAGCTCGGTCTCCTTGACGCGAACGAAGCCGGCAGCGTCGAGCATGGCCGAGGTGGTAGCTACGGCATGGAAGGGCGTGGGACTGGCATCGACGTACTCGAGGAAGCGGCGAGCAGCGGCAATGTCATCGTGCTTAGTGCTAGATGTAGCGACAGCAGATGCCGAGGCAGTGTTGGAGGCAGCGCTCATGGTGGATGAAGAACGAGATGGAACACTGGTCAGCCTGAGCCGGAGGGTGGCAGCAGAGACGAGCTTGAAGAAGACTTGTGCCGACAGCTTGGATAGAGTGGAAGAATGATCGAAGGCGAAGGATTGCCTCGATGCGCAATGAGTCTGCAGACGATGGTGATGGGAGAAGGTCTGTGACTAAGTGTTGGAAGAAGAAATGCAAGCAAGTGCAGAGTCGATTGACCGGCGGCTAGTCAAGACAGAAGGATGTCGTGCGGAGTGCACCAAACGAATCAAAGCTTGTCCACGCCGTTCAAAACGTCGGAGCAACAAGGTCCGAGCGCCGTTGCTGCCGAACGAAGAAAGGAAAAAACAATTTTAAATGCAAAAATAAAAAGATCAGAAAACGCCTCACCAGACCGCTGTCAGGCAAGAGTGCCCTGAAGGGGAAAAGAAAAAAGAAAAAAAAAAAAAAAAAAAAAAAAAAAAAAAATCCATTTCTCGTCTCTTCCGAACCATCAGAGAATACTCTCAACGGTGAATTTGATATCAATGCTGACATTCAGGACCACAGACACATTGATGTTGGAGGGAGAGGTTGTCACACAGCTTCTGAAGCATATAAATTGAGCAAGTGTCTCTCATTGGTATCTAAGGGCTGTGATTTTTGATGGGCAGATAAGGCAGCAAAAGCTCTTGCGTCCTTACATCTGTGCTTGTCGCTGCTTGACGTCCGACTCTTCCAGCACAGATGGAATGTACATTGATGTGTATTTGCGCACCTTGGCGCCAACGTTTTGTTCTCGACGGTCTTTGCCCTCGCGTCGGAATTGCGAGAGGTGATCGATGTAGTCGGTCAGCTTCGAGCTTTGCGAAGGCCAGAAGTTGGGGTGAAGCGACATGATTGGAACTGGCTTCTGGTGGGACGACTTCTTGCGCAAGATCATGCCCATCTCCTCCATTCTTGTGAAAGCCTGCGACAGCGTTGCAGCGTTGACTGATTCGAGGTAGGAAAGCTCTCCCTGGGCGTACAGTGTCTTCCCCAGCAGCTGAGTGTGCTTCTCAAAGTCCTTGGCTGCGAACCAGGGTAGCTTGTGTGTAGGGTAACCTTTTCCTTCGGCACCTTGTGGGATGAGAGAAAGAAGTGAGACCGCAGCAAGCCAGTATCCCTCGATGAAGGGCCAGATCAGGAAGAGGTACGAGTCAAAGTTCTCGCGGCCCTGTTCTCGCTCTTTGCTGCTCAACTCGATCGAGCCACCTTGCTCGGGCTCAATGTCATCGTGCTTCTCCAGCACGCCGTTGGCTACCATGCCGTCAACGGTGCGATCTACGTTGGTTTCGAGCGAGTCGACGCCAAAGACGAACTCGTTGCGCAGGACGGAGGAGATGAAGAGACATTCGCTAAGGAGGTCCTTCCTTGTCATCCTCTGCATCGGTGTTGTGCCTCCCTGCTTGACTCTAGTGTAGAGAGCGGCTGAAGCGAGAGATTCCGAGACGAAGATGTGGATGACCTGATTGCGGTAGAAGCTGAGCTCGAAGCGTTTCTCAGGGACGAAGGTGGGCTCCATGACATCCTTCTCCTCCAAAATGAGCCCCTTCATCACAGTGCTCAACGCGCGATCCACCACTTCGCCCGTGTTCATGACACCGAAATCGGCCACCGTGAAACCCTTGTGAACGATGGCAGCACGAAGCGACTCGACTCTGCGGATGAGCTGGCTTCTGGAAATTCCGCGTCCTCGCAATGTCAAGACGACCGCACCAATCAATGCTGCTGGCATGACGACAGAGACCTTGTTGATGTCAGCGAGCACGCGGTATCCGAGTGCCTTAAGGAGCAGTACCTTGTGCACTTCGTTGTTGACAGGATCAAGCTCGACCTTTTCGTCTTTGTAGCCCGGTGCGGCCCTGCGATCCTTCTGTTCTTTGATAAAGCCTTGAAGCGACCAAGGTGTGTCGAAGCGGATATCGATGCGACCCATCTTGAGCTGAAGCAGTGACGAGCTGCCGGAAAGCAAGCCTAGAAGCGACTCGGCCTCCTTGGGCTTGCCGAGGAGTTCCGACACATAGGTCTCGGATTCAATGACTGAATCGTACTGCAAACTGACGGGGCAAATCCAAACGTCATCGGTGCGTCCGTTGAGAAAACCTTCGACAACATACTTGAGGATACCGAGCTTGGGCGGCAGCAACTTTCCGGTTCGCGAGCGAGTGCCCTCGATGAAACATTCGAGATTTTTACCACTAGCCAAGAGGGTCTCAACGTACTCCTTGATGACGGCTGGATAGAGCTGGTCTCCCGAGAATGTTCGTCGAATGAAGAAAGCACCTCCTTTGCGAAGCACGTCTCCCAAGACGGGAAGATCGAGGTTGTCTCCTGCAATGATGTGGGGTAGCGCGATGCCAAGACGGAACATGAGCCAAGAAACGGTGAGATAGTCGATGTGGGATTTGTGGCAAGGTAGAAAGAGGATGCTCTGCTTGCGCTCGGCTGCGTAGGCGGCAACTCGACGCAGTTCAAGCACCTGAGGAACGCTGATGTGGATGCCTTGATGGTACATTCTGGCGAGAATGTTGTTGACGGTGGCAGCAAAGAACTTGATAAAAGGTAGCGAGTCGACACGGGCTACACTGATTTGAAGAATGGCATGCGCCTCATCTCTAAGCTGCTGTTCGATCTGGCGCTTCTTGCGTTCCTTGAAGATAGCAAGGTTCTTTTGTGTCTTGTTCGGACCCGTAGGGGAGGAAGGGGGCTGCTCGGGGAGGAGGTGTTCTACTCGTTTCGAGGCGAGCTTACGGATGCGCTCCTGGACCTGCTCACTGTTGAGAACGGCACGAATGCTCTCTTCCGAGCATCCAGTATAGAGGATAGGGGCACCGATGTAGTTCGAGTAGCCGCGCCAACCAGTACCTTGTCTATATGCGACAAATTGCTGTAAGAACTCCAAAGGGGATTCTCGGAAATGTGCTTTGTAGGCAGCAACGACATTGAGATCGCCAAGCTTGTGTTCTTCGGAGGATAGAATGCCGTGCTTATCCGCCAAATGGCGATCCTTACGCCGTGAGAAGCCCAGGTCGCCAAGCTGGTTGGACAGCACGCTGCTCTCGTGCCGCACAGATGGCAAATGCTGCTGAGAGGGTGGGAGTGACTTGGATCCGCTCGAGTCTTGCACATTTCGGGTGATTTGATCGGCGCTCTTAGTTGCGGCCTTGTCGCCATCGCCGCCGGATGATGAGCGCATGGCTCAAAGATGGACCGTCTTGGATGATGAGCTTTGTGGAGGTTGGTGGATCGGGTCGGATCACCCTCGCCCTGTCAAATGTAGTTGGAGGTCCGTACTTGTCGGGAACGATGGTTGCTTCTACGTTGATGAATCTATCCAGGGATTGATGGACGGACGGGGTGCAAGATGAGAGCAGTAAGCGGTGATTTGCAAAAGGAGTGAAACATGGCACCGGAAGAACAAGTATACCGAGGGGCGGCAACACACATGGTTTCAAGCATCGATTCGAACTCTTTGCTCCACACTCGTTTTTGGCTCTTTCACAACGTGCACCTCAACGCGGGGAAAAATTAGGTGTGGGCCCGAAAAAGGTCCTTTGTTAGAGCTTTCCATACTATACCGGTAGAGTGTCACAATTGCGCACGGGTCACACACTCCACATTTCCCTCTTAAAGGCTGAGTTGCGCTTGTCTGAATGCTTTGCTCCCAACTTCTTGCAGCCCTTATATCGACCGCCATTCCCAACAGCCGACAAAGGCCCTTCTCTCGTTCCTATCGAGAGCACCGAGTCAACTCACTCTACAAACCTTCAGCTAAGGGCGCTCGATACGAGCATCACAGCCGCAGCAAACATGTCGGACGAAGAGTTTATCATGGACGATGCTGCCGACGAAGATTACGACTTCGAGTACGAAGAAGATGACGACCTCGATGATGCCGATGCCGACATCGAGAATATGTACTACAATGCCAAGAACCGGAAAGATAGCGATCCAGATGCAGCCATACGGGAGCTGAAAGCAGTCGTAGATGCCGAAAAGGAGAAAGGTGATTGGGGATTCAAGGCCCTCAAGCAGCAGACGAAGATCAACTTCCACCGCGGCCGCCATGCTGAGGCTCTCGAGTCGTATACACAGTTGTTATCGTACACCAAAACCGCAGTAACACGCAACTATTCCGAAAAGTCGATCAATAACATTCTCGACTATGTTTCCAATGCCGCAGATGTCGGCCTCTCAACGATGCAGTCCTTTTACGACGTGACTAAATCCGCACTCGAAGACGCCAAGAATGAGCGTCTTTCGGTCAAGACAGACCTCAAGCTCGCTCGAATTTGGCTAGCACGCAAGGAATGGGGTCGACTTGCCAAGTCACTCAAGGAGTTGCGGGCCTACTGCACAAGTCAGGACGGTACAGATGACCAGTCCAAGGGTACCATCTTGCTTGAGATCTTTGCGCTGGAAATCCAGATGTATGGAGAAGTCGGCAACTTCAAGAAGCTCAAGGAGGTATACAACTCGACTCTGCAGGTCAAGAGCGCCATCCCACATCCCCGCATCATGGGCGTTATCCGCGAATGTGGAGGCAAGATGCACATGTCCGAGAAGAACTGGGCCGCTGCCCAAGTCGACTTCTTCCAGGCTTTCCTCAACTACGACGAGGCTGGAAGCACACAGCGCATCCAAGTCCTCAAGTATCTTGTGCTTGCCCACATGCTCATGGGCAGCGACATCAATCCATTCGACTCGCAAGAAACGAAACCATACAAGAATGACCCAGAGATTGTCGCCATGACCAACCTCGTCTCGGCCTATCAGCGCAGAGAGGTACACGAAGCTGAGAAGATCCTGCGCGAGAACAAGCGCACCATCCTCGACGACCCCTTCATCAAGGCATATATTGACGATGTGCTGCGAGGGCTGCGCACCCAGTACCTCATCGACACCATCAAGCCATACTCTCGTATTCAGCTTAGCTATCTCGCACAGCAACTCAACATCAGCATCGACCAGGTGGAAGACCTGCTCATGTCTCTCATCCTCGACGAAACCATTAAGGCACGCATCGACCAGGTTGGCCAGTACCTTGAGCTCGATCGCAGCGCTACCAGCTCAGGCAAGCCTCGCTATCAGGCACTCAACAAATGGCACACCGAACTGGATCGCATCGGCTCTTCCGTCCACACAAAACATGCAGCAGGCGCTGCCAGCGGATCCGGTACCGGTGTCGCTGGCTCTTTCCTTCGCATGGGCATGGGTATGGGTGGCATGGCTCCCAGCCTCGGTCCCTCACTTCGTTAATCGTTCGCGTATCTCGTCGGGACTCCACTGCATTTTGTATTTCTATTCATACTCGAATTCACTCCTCACACACCAATGGTTTTCAGTTGGCGCATCTTATGGAAAGCTTGAACATTGCTCGGAAGCGCGGTACGTGACAGCTTGACTGATAGAGAGGTTGCGGGAATGAATGCCGACCCAGGCTCGGTCACTTGTGCCTAAGCAGAAGCTTTGACGGTGTCCACAGTGGCATGCTTGTAGCCAAAGCTGGGAAGAGCAGGGACCGCCGAGCAAGTCAAGAGCTTGTGAGCATCATTAGCTTGGTACTCGGCAATCTCCCTTTGCTTGGCATCGGGGTCAACGCTGTCCTGGCTTTCCACCGGCCAGCTGAGGAACGAATTGGTCATGTTGGGCTCGAAATTGTCGTCAATGATGCCGAGTCGTTTGCAGTAGTTGGTCACCTTGGCCCAGTCGCGCGGAACTGTCATTGGCAGCAATGAGGAGATCAACTGAAATCAGAATCAGCGACTAAAGAGTAGACGATGGGCTGTGTTCATGATATAGACTCACCGTTAGCGCAATCCCTCGACATGTAGGCGAACGACCTTTCAAAGATCCTTGCATTCACATCGCCATGCATGCTCTTCTTGAACTGCTTGAATTCCTCCCAAGCCTGTTGGGGCTGCTTGAAAAGGTCATCAGCTGCGCGCTTGACTGCTCGCATGAAGGCACGGACCTTTTCCGGGCTCTTCTGGACAAAGCCGTCATTGGCGATGTAGAGGATCGAACAGAAGCAGCAGCAGCCTAGCTGGGCCAATTCGTCGATGCGGAGCATCTTGACGTCCGACTTGGGTCGGCCCTGCTTCTCGCACCAGGCTTCGAGCTCGACCTGGGCCACAAAAACAAAGAATACCTGTTAGCAAAAGCACTCAAGAGCACAACGACTGGATGAATGTGGCTGGACATACCATTTGAACATTCTCCAGGCCGATAGCGGCATCGACGCGACCATCGATAATTGCTTCGGTTGCATTCATGCCAACGCGGACAGCGGTATAGTCCTCTGGGCCCATGCCGAAATGATTGGTGAGCCTTGAGGGAACGTGTTGAAAAAAGCAGATGTCAGTGCACTCGAGACGATGATGCTGCAGACGTCGTCCCATCCCCAGTACTCACTCATCGATCTGGATCTTACCAAACTCGCCGACATAGCCGATGCGCTTGCCTCGCAGGCTCCTGAAGTCGGCCGTGATGCCACTGCCATCCAGGTAAATGACGCCAGTGGCAGGTTCATCCATCAGAGTGCCGATCGAGGTAACCGGGTAGCCACGCATACCCCTGGCTGCGAGTGTGTGGATCATGGCCTTGAGACCCATGTCAGCCTTGCCCGTGCCGATGATCTCGGTCTACGAATTGGAACCCGATCAGATGTCTGTAAGCTGCTACTCTCAACTCAAAGACTGTCTGTTCTGATAGGGCACTTACGACATCGCTTGGATCACTGGGCTCAAGAATGGCCACCTTGACACCTTCGTCAGCGAAGTAGCCCTGACCAAGATGCAGCAGAGTCATGTTCAGTTTCTGTTAGCATGGGCATGTCGTCACGCATCTGCCGGGAGCAGTTGACTTACTTGGGACTGGGCTCGGTAGACAGGCAGATGGTAGGCAACCGCCTGCCAGTTGGTGAGGAAGGTGATCTTGTCGCTCGACATTGTCAAAGTACGTGAAGATTCTCAGTGGAAAGAAGGAGTATACGGTTTGGTCGCTTCGGTTCCAATTGAGTCCAGCTCACTTCCCTGATCTTTTATACCCTGCGAGCCTTGACCTTTCCGATGCAGGACTGGGCTCACTTGATACTTGGACGCACTGACCAAGTGTCTGTCCGAATGCTCGGACGGACCACTTTGGTGAGCACAGAGCACCAAAACATGCTTGAACCAAAAGGCTGACCATCAGAGCCCAAATTTAAAGGTCTCGAGGATCGGGGAGGCTTTTCTTGCCCACACCCTCGTCTCTCGCGCATGAAAATTCGCACGGCCATTTCATCTGGCATTATTCGGGAACGGCCGATTCGGGCAATTCTTGACAGGCTGTCATAGGGTTTAGCGGTACGGTAAATCAAACTAGAAAGTAACGCTGCAGGGCCATTGCGGAGGTTGCCGAGCCGAACAGTCGAGAACGATCGGATCCTTCCGAGCCTTCATTTGCAAGCATGAGCAGACAATGAGACGAGGCTTGGGCGCTGCACAAGCTTGCTCGACACGCTTCGAGTCACGCTCTGACTCTTGCACAGCATTTGAAGCCAAGGCGGGTTCGGATCAAGGAATCTATTGGTTAATGCGTGTCATGCGTATGCAAAGGGGAGAGAAAGAACAACTAACAAGTACAATAAGAGGAAAAATCTATGGATAAATGTCATGAATCGTGTGTGACTTGACACTCGCATGGTGTCGAAACTTAAGTGGCTGCTGGAGCAGCATTCTCCAAGGCAAGGGCGATATCGTCCAAGCTCCAACTGAATCTCAACTTACTGCTCGGGTCTCTCACACCTCCGCCGATCGTGCTGACGCCGGCCAGGACCCTACCGCTTACAGGTGAAATTGGAGGCGTGGATTTTCTTGCTTCACAAGGATCGCAATCATCCTCGCACTCGTCTCCACGAGTCCCTGAAAACGGATTTCTCAAGTAGTTGCTCTTCGAAGCCGAGGAGAACGAAATCGTAGAAGGGAGCGGATTGAAGTCGTTGGCACGATGCTTGCCCCAACGTGGCTTGAGAGGCGCTGAAATCTTCTGTTTCTTGATCATATCCAGCTCGAGCGAAAGCATGAGAAGATGAGAGGAGTTGGAAAGAAGGCGCGACCGCACATTTTGGCACGTTGGATTCGCGCTCCGCCCTCGCGGCAATTGGGCGTCTTCCTCGGAGCAATTTTCCAGGTTGTCCAAGATTTCGCCTGCGCGAGGTGGGTAAGAAGGCCCTCGTCGAAGTCCCTCCGCTCCACCCAAAAGAAGCGGCTGCGGTGAAGCGGGTCGCTGGCCTACTGACGAGGCCACCACCTTGACCGCACCTCGACGACCTCGAGAGCCACGCGGAGGCGAGGGATCGTCCAAAGATGGATCTTCCGTCTCACCTCCGGTCGAGTCTTCACAAGCGGCAGCTGCAGCGGCAGCATATGTGAGGTCAGGAGAAGATCGGACGCTGCGGATGGGCGTCGAGATGCTGATGTGGGTGCCTTCTCTGCGACTGCTTCGCCGCAGACGAGAAGAGGATGTGCTGGAGCTGGAGGATGGGGCTGCAGAAACTCCGCCTCCGAACAAGCCGACGGCGCATTGGCGCGTGGAGCGGCGAGGGGACGAATCGCGCCCACGACGGCCACGGGATCCACCTGCTTGTCTTGGCGATGGAGTCGCCTCGCCATCAGACTCGGTGTCCTCAGCATTTTCCTCTCCCTCTTCAATAGAAAAAGCAGAATAGCCCTGTGGCACGGGTGCCTCAACCTTGGGTCGCAGAGAGCGGGGTCCAGAGGACCTACGGCGATGCCTTCGACGTACGATGCGGAAACCGTCGGCGTCGACAGCGGTTTCTTTGCCTTTGCTTTTCTCTGGAGGCGAGGGCAAGCTGTCAGTCTCGTCTGCGCTTGACGCCGATGAGCTGGTATTCTTGCGATAGGTGGGCGATGTAGGCGCGGAAGCGATGTCAGTCGGTGTAGGACCATCTGCGAATGGGTCTTGCCGAACCCGGTCAGTCCTGAGACCCAAAGCTGAGCTGGGTTTTGGGATCTGAACAGTGAGCAAATCCGCGCTTTGCCGCGAACGAGCGTCTCGACCCGCAGGGCGCAAAGACGTGGCCATCGTTTGTTCCTCTTCTGTAGGCTCCAGCTCAATTGGCCGCCCAAGCTTCTTCGGCGAAGAGGGGATGCGACCGTCATCTGGTCTCTCCCTTCGCACGGATTGGTTGTCCGCGTACCGTTGCGCATCATCATCAGCTGGGGTTCTTCGTTGAACTGCTGCTGGTCTGCTTCGACTTCGACTGCGGAAAGTTTGCAGCTGTACCACAGAGGACAGCTCGGTGTCCGGGTCGATGGGCTGCCCCAATCCAGAAACGTAGGCAGAGGGATCGCGGTCCAGTTCGTGTGGGGAAGCTACGCCTCTTCCGCGCCTCGATGCAGATGAGACATTTTGAGCTTGTTGAGCCTGGCCGGTTGTGCTTACACTGTCGTTACTGCTTTGTCGAGAGCCCAGCAAAGATGCAGGCGGCGATGGGCTTGGCGATGGCGATGGAGGGCGTCCGGTCTTGAGGGCAACGGTTCGCTGCGCCTGGAGACTCTTCTCGTCCGAGGCAGCATGTGCTGAGGTCGCAAGTCGATATATCTGAGCAAAGTCATTATCCGACGAACCCAAGTGCGCGCGACCTGTGTCTCCACCATCGCCGTTTGCTTTGGCACCCGCAGAGGCTAGAGACTCTCTTGCTTGTCTTGCAGCCAGGCCTGGGAGGAGGATAAGATTGGGCAGGCGTGTAAGATTTCGCCAACTAGCTGACAGCAAGCTCGAGCCGTTCGAATCTGCGTCCTTCGGATCGGTCTCTGCTTCCATGTGATCGTCTGAGCTGGACGAGATTTGGCGAGCCCTTGGTGTGGCGCTGTCCTGCGTACGGGACCAGATGCGCAACTGACTTTGAAGACTGGCTAAACGGGCTTGATAGCTGCTTCCCGCCGGCGTGGGTGGCGATGTGCTAACCGCTGCAGAACCTCTTTCACGTTTGGATTGGATATAGCGAGAGGGCTGAGACGATTGGTCATCATCACTCTCCGGTTCGCTCTCGAAATCACCAATAATCCACGAAGACTTTTTGCTGCGCTTTGGCGACGTTTTCCTCCTTGTTTCTGCTGAATTGAGCTGAGCGGTGATGGCTTCCTCGGGGAAGAATTCGACCTGATCGATCTGAATCATGTCCTCAACGCTTGGAGTACCAAGCCCGAGCAAAGGATCAGAGTCAGAATGAACAGGGATGGCGACGATGGGCTTCAAAGCAGTAAAGCCAGGAGGGCTTCGCTGAACCAAAGATGTTGAGGGCGTTGAAGCCGCGGGCGAAGGGTCGCCACTTCCATCAGTGGAGGATGGGATCCAGTCTAGACTTGACGCAGCGCCGATCGAGCTATTTCTTATCGAGTCACTGCGGCCAGCTGAGCGGTTGCGACGCTCTTTGATTGGGATAGCGGCCGTGTCGGTGGCACTGGGGGTGTAGTCGAGATCACAGCTGCTTGTGCAACTCGATGGCGTGGAGGACGTTTCGAGATCAGATGCGTCTTCCCGGCTCTGGTGTGTGTTTCGGCTGAGTGATCGAGAGCGGCCTCGCCTCGACGCTTTGGCGGTTTGCCCTTGATGCTCTTGGTCACCTTGAGGCATTGATGCGCGGTCTTGCAGCAGGATGCGCATTCCTCTCATACGTTCGCGCTCTACGCTAGACCAACGTCGAGATCTGCGCTGGTGTTGAAGAATCCTGGCGGCATGCCCTTGAATCTCGTCGTGTGGTGACATCTCTGGCCAATCATCTTCGTCCGAGGGGAAGAGAGCATCTTCTTTTGGCACCGAAAGGCGACGAATTCGGGACGAGGGTTTAGTGGAGACCGTATCGTCGACTTTCCGTGATTGTCGGGGACTGGCACGATGGCTTAGATCCTGATCGCTCAGGTCATCGTCACCGCCACTACCACTGGCACTTGCGCCACTCAAGACAGTGGCACTCGCGCCTCTTCGGTCCCATCTTCGACTTGGGCTTACATTGGCGCTACGTCCACGGCTTGCCTTGTATAACGAGGGGAGTGCAGCCGAGGTGGCGGAGGCTGAAGACTTGTTGGGTGCGGAAAGGGACGCCAAGACTACGACCGGCTGACCTAGAAGCGAAACAAACTGGGAAGCGCTGCCTGTGGTGGGCGAGGTCGTCAAAGCGGAGCGTAGCGGACTAGGGACGAGTGAGCGAGAGGCGCCATCTCGTCCTTTCCTGAAACGCCGATCGCGATCGGACGACTGTGCAGAGGAAGTAGAATCGGACGAAGTGGTCCGATCTCGCCGCGAAGGACTATGACTTTGACTTGACGGTGATGAAGGCTGCAAAGCCATGCGACTTACGCCTGATGAGATAGCGTCGGTCTCATCTGATAGTGACGCGTTATCGTCCGCATCGCTGGCGCGGCGCTTTCCTTTGGCTTCATACGTAGAGCTCGCGTACTTTTCTCGAACTGAGATTGAGGGTGGAGAACAGGACCGGGGCGAGGTGGTCCCATCGCAACCATTCAGGGAACGGGGGTGACTGGCGAGTGCAGAATCCGCCCCGATCACTGTGCTGGAGGAAGATGAGGAAGCCACGGAGTTGGGCGTTGACCGGTCGGAAGACATGGTGGTCGAGGCTCTACTGTGTCCTCGATGCCTTAAGGGGTCCGAAGGAACTGGGTGAAACACATGGATCTACCGAACAAAGAAGCTTTGCAGCAGCGAGCGATGCAGAGACGAGCGTCGATTTGTTGTCGTTGGGCAGCGATTGTGCAAATGATGCCGTGTGAGAAGGCGGTGCAGTGATGCCGATCTGTCGACGAAAGCAGTCGCAAGCAGAGTGTCGACCGTGATGGATAAATGGCGCCTATCAGCTTCTTCTTGTTGGCAGATGCGTATATGCAGGAGATGAGCAGCTATTGAATCATATGATACCTCACGGATGAGCTGAATGCCGTACAGTAGGCTGCAGATGTCGATGGTGTTGGTGTTTGCAAAACCTTAACGTTCTGCAGGTTGAGCTTGGTCGAAGTGGCGTCAAGGGCCGTGCCAGTGCCAGTGCCAGTGCGCGTCGCGATGCGTTTAGAGTTCTGTCGGCATTCACACGCTTCGGATGGATGCCGTTGGTGAATGTGATAGTACGGAAACGAGCGATGTGACAGTTCAAAGGAATCCTGATGTTGAGCGAGAAAGACGAGGTCTGTGTCGAGATGGCGCAGCAGCATGTGATTTCTGCAGTGTGTACAGAGCCGTGGCAGAGTCAACCAACGATCCTTGTGAGTGTGTCACAAGGGCGAGAGTGACTTGCCTGGCGAGGGTCAAGAAAAAAAGCCGTGCGAGGCGAAGTCTAATTTTCATGCACGTCAGGCAGTTGCCCTCGCTCGCTGGCCCCTGTGCTGAAATACAAACAATCGGTCGGCCACCCTGAACAAATCTGCCGACGAACCCTTTCGCTCTGGCGAGGAGGCTTGCTGTGGCCCGCCGCTGAGCTGCCATCTACTCAGCGAATTAAGCGTCGTGGATTTTCAATCTTCTTCTTCCTCGCTTTGCGGCCGCCTGCTGGATAGCCACACCCTGTCGGTGTTTCGCCTAACCGCTCTCGACGTCGGGTTTCTTTTGAAAGTTCAATTTGAACGGTTGAGATCTGCGGACTGGCTCGCTCACTGTCAATTGCTTCTGGCCATGCCCTCCTTTAGGCTGCATTGCTCTGCAACGCAGGTTCCGGTGATCTTGAGCATCGTGCATGTCTTTAAACAAGTCTCAACTAGCAAGCATGGTGCTCTTGGCCGTCTCAAGGGTCCTTCGAGAGACGCCGATATGCAGTGTGCGAGTGCTTATTGTTCTAGTACCGACAACAAAACTGGCATTCTTACTTACAGAAAGGCGCGGAGAACCGAGTTGTCTCGTCAGCTCTGGGCTTTTGCTAGGCTGCAGCAGGGTCCAACCCGACACCGGTACCGGAAGCGGGCCAATGAAGCCTCTCGCATGGTCACGGCGTTCACCTGAAAGCTGCAAGTCGTCGTGTTCCCGTACCGGTACATTAGTGAAGATCTGGTTCGAGTGCTTTGCTTGCTCAAAGATGCACGGCCGTCCTGCCGTCTTCCAAGACAGCGCATTTCACAGCAGCGGTAGATGCTACGAACACCACTCGCCACAGGGAATGTGCGTGAGCCGGCCACAATATCAGAGTTGCCAAATCATGATTTGCGCTGGCAAGGGAGCACTACTTCCGCAGAAGGATCTGTCATCGATCTGCGGACAAGAAGCAGAAAAAGGAGGATCCGGGCGCCCATCGAAGCGCCGGAAAACTCTCGGCTGATATAGACCGCTTGCTATAAGATCTTCGTCCGCAACGACAGCGGCTACATCGATTTCTCGTTGTGCTGGCGGTATCGCCTTGGCCAAAGTCGCCTAGACCGCGTCAGCATCTGACATGCATCCGATCAAGTTGAGCTGACCTGCTCTGGTGACGGCCGCCCTATGACTGTACTCAATCAGCGCCGGGTCGTCCGCCTCTCGAATCAACTCGGTCATGTCGTATGCATAATCGTCGTCGCCGGCTGTAGGCAAGCCCAGCAGGATGGGAATCTTGCCTCTGGCTTCATCGTCGAGCTGATCTACAAACGCGAAGGTCGACGCGGAATGGCCTCGAATCACCAGACGATGCACTGTCTGGAATGCATGATTGGCATGCAGTCGACAGGAGTGTTCCACCCCGGCCTGAGGGCTGCGAAGGTCGAAAAAAAGCTCCAGAGACGTGGTCGTATCTTTGCTAGTCGGCCCAAACAGCGAAGGACCGATGATGTCCGGGATCTTGGGGCGTGAGGCCCAGTTCTTGACTTGAATCGCGACAAAGGAGAGCTTGCTCAATTGGAAAGGATCATCGCCAACCGGAGGCAAATTCGGAGATGTGTGTTCGTAGGTGGGGAGGATGAGATCCCAGCCATGCTGGTTCGAGACTCCGCGCATAGCAGCATGGCGCATCCAGAACTCGCCGAGCATGCTTCGATCGATGCTCGTGTCCTTTGTGATCTGGCTGTGGAGCTCAGCCGTGTGTTTGAAGTTGAGCCACTGGCGTTGGCTCCACTGCCAGCAAGTCAGATCCTTGGATTGCACATCTGGCCCGAGCAGAGAGGTCAGCCAATCGCTTAACCTGATCAAGCCAGTAACGCTTCTCAAGCTCGGTCGGTTGCGGATCAATTCGGACGGATATAGTGTCTGCGCCGCCAGATCCGAGGCAATGCTGCAGATCAATCGCACCCCTTCTTCGCCCTGGAGACCCAGGTTGAGTCCAATCGACATGTATGCCGACCCGATCATCTGGATGGCTATCGACCACTTTTGAAGCACCCGCTCTCGACCTCCGCAGCGGAACGACCACGTTGCCGCCAGACTGAGCGGAGGCTCACTTGGGACGGTGGTTGTCAGTACATCGCTGTCCTGATAGTAGTCGCATAGAAAGCGCAGGTGATGAGATACCTGTTCGCGCAAGAAGGCCAGCCACGGCATGTTTCTGGCAAGGATCGAGTGTTCGAGCGCGACTCGCTGGCTGACAATGGCAAGGACATTTTGGAAGAAGTCCGAGCTGGGCTTGATGTCCGAAGAGACACGGCTGTCTTGCGGCCATTTCCATGCGGGCGGTTGGACGAGCTTGGAGAAGATTGCGTCCGGTTCGAGGATATGTTGCTCGCTGGTGTAGATCTTGTCGTTCCACAAAGGCCGTCCGAGCCTTGGTATGAGTTGGCTGAGTTGCCGCAGCGTAAAGCTACCCTCAAGAATCTGGCGGCGGATCGACGGAATCTCGTGATGAGTAAGGTAGACGTCCAAAGGCATGTCCACAAATGGGTCTGCTAGGCGCGCGATCTGGTTCCTGGTGCGAGTGGAGGCATCTTTGGCCTCGCGTCCAATCATGGGAGCAATCCGGCTGTTGGTGTCGATGGTGATCAGCCAAGTCCGGCTTGGTTTTGCAGCATTCCACACCCTCCGAATCTGGGGGAGCATCCTGGAAAAGGTCATGCACTCGTCCAGAGCGAGGAAAAAGAATGTCTTGTGTTTGATCGACGAAGGAACAAGACTTTCAAGCTGGAGGAGGGCTGGAGCCAGATGCTTCTTCAAAGGGCTCAGATAGTCGTTCGGATCTTGACTGGGCTTGTACTTTTCGTAGAGTTGCTCGGCTTGGCTGCAGATGTTTTTGAGCATGTCGGCGCGGGTGTTGGGACTTGCGATCCGGTCAACTTGTTCGGCGAGTTCGGGTGGAAAGCGTAGCTTCAAGGCGGCGATGGCGGATGGGCTTGGATTGGCAAAGTCGTGGCCCTTGACCCTGGTGTGGGGACAGATGGGCAATTGAGGTTCGAGCTCGAGTTGAGGCAGGAAGTCGGGCTTGACGTGGATGGCAGTGGCGAGGGTGTGAACTGCGCTGTTCCAACAAGCTTGGACATTGTGAAAGGGCTCGGTGGTCGAGGATGGCGAAGACGATTTGGGCAGCAGGGGACAGCCCGAAACTTGCAGGATGCGCTTCAAGAGCGCGTGCATCTGGTTGCAATACGCGGCGAGGAAGCAAGAGACACGAGTGTGAACGATATTCTGAGCTTGTGTGCTGAGGCCGATGGGATTACCGGTAGAGTCGTTGACGAAATGCTCCTGATAGACCCTGTGAAAGTAGTCAAAGACTGAGGTGTCCTGTGGTGGAAAGGAGACCGACACTTTGGGCTTGGGCCGCATGCATATCAGCATGCCTGGATGCGAAGCACTGAGGGTGACGCAAAGCTTCGTCTTGCCAAAGCCGGAGGATTGGATGATAGGCAGCACTTTCGCGTAGTAGAGGTCTTCTTGCTCCTCTTCTTGCTCGTGGCTTTGGTCGAGATCGTGCATTTCGACGTCGTCGAGATGGTGTTGTTGTTCTTGTTGCAGTCGTTGAGCGATGCGCGCCGACTCTGCTTCAAGCCTTAGGGCATTACGACGGTTGCCTCGTTCGAGTGCGACAAGATGCGCTATGAGCAGCTCGACAGCAGGGCCGCGAAAGGGAGCGGCAAAAGAGAGACGAACCTCGGACTGGGCTTGGTCGACGTTCAACGTCTCGCCGTCTTGCTGCATGGCAGAGGCTGCATGCGGTTCGTCAAAGGCAAGCTCCAGAAACAGACGGAACAGATGCAATGGACTGTGCGATTCCACGTAGGCCGAGATGGGATCAGGGCACGACGAGACAAATTGCTCGATGCGATGGTGGGCCTGAATCGTGGTGTTGTTGAGCAACTTGGCAGCCAGCGGCGAGTTGAGCTTTGGCGGGTTGGCTTTGATCGCATTTACAAGACTAGTAATGATAGAATGGAGAAGAATGCTTGTGACCTGGGCGCCAGCTTCCTGGGTACTCCACCTTTTCCACCGCGTCAAGATCCTTTTGATCAGCTGCACCACATCATCGAAATCGTCCGATTCGATTGTTCCACGCCATTCTGCCAGGTACTCGTCCAACGAGTTGTCACTGTGGTGCTCGGGAAGCGTATCCATGATTGTACATCGTCCGGACTTGAGGACAGCTGTGAGAGTAGCGAGCAGAATGATTTCCCTGTCAGCAACCGCGGGGGTGTTGGCGGGGGTGTTGTTGGCGGTAGTGGTAGTGGTGGTGGATGATGAGGAGCATGACAATCGTTGACCGGTGCATGCAACACGCGCATGCACACATGTTTTTTTGACATCCGAAATCCGAAATCTAAGATCCGAGATCCGAGATCCAGAAATTTATTATTGCGGCGTTCACAGCCATCACCTCGATCGGGTAAGAAATCAGAGAGATTGGGATGATCACAAAAGCGCGAGATCTGATCGAGTTGCTGGCAAGCTGCCAGCCGTGGCCGTAAGAAGTACTGGCAGTCAAGCATTACATGGTAGCTAGACTGAATGCCTGTGAGAATGTGATGAACACCGTCAGCGGTGACAGAATGCAGCAGGGCTGACCCAAATCGGGCTCCAGCTTCCTGTGTGATCGACCTTTTCTGTCCACATTGCGCCATATGATCGTATCCGTCCAGATCGACCGTAGCCTCCCCAATCTGCCAGCTACAGCTACTTTTCCAACCAAAACCGTGGCTGTTGTACATACAATCGCACTTGAGTATGGCTGTGAGCTCAAGCCGCATTAAGCTTGCCGTTTGAAACCCACAATGTTTTCTTCAAAGCGTGGCAATTGCTTGTGATTGTTCCCTCAGTACCTAATGTCCTAACCCTCAACGTCTGTTCTCATCATTTTGAATTGATCACAGTAGCCTAGGTGGTATCGGTGCACAAACAACACTCATGCACACAGAAGATAGCATTGGTAGTGCGGTCAAAGTGCAATCTGGACGGGGCACGTTGAAAAGTGACATTTGGCGGGCCTAAGGCTGAGCTGAAGGACGTGCCTTTGATGGTTGGCAACAAAGGCGGCAGATCTACCTTCAAAATGGTTCTATTAGAAAATAGAAGCTAAGATGTCAAATAATGATAATGTGGCATCAGTTAATTAACACAGATACAACTTACAACACCCAGCACTGGGTGTTGGTAACCACAGGTGCACTTTTCCTAAGTTGCAATCTTGGGAGAGTGCTGTAAATTGTTAAGTCTTGCTTGAAGCTGACACAGAGTGTGATGTCTATGACTCAGTTGCAAGAGGACAATATCGAGTGTTGAATATAGCATAGTAGTTGGAAGCTTTGAGGTTCTAGTGTCAAGAGTCAACACCCAGTACTGGGTGTTGAATCCGAGCAGACAATCTTGGGAGTCTTTGAGGGAGTTAGTGATTCAATAATTTTAATTTGTGTCCTTGTGGGAGGACTGGTGATCTTATATACATGATTCTAGGATAGCCCAAGGTACTGCATAGCCTTGACTCTTGCTGTATGTTGTGCTCTGTCCGTTCAGCATGGGATGAGCATTCCACTTGTGTGGGCCAAACACCCAGTGCTAGGTGTTGACCTTTACTGGCATGAAGCATTCTTCCAAGTAGGCTGTTCCACAAATCCCCTTGATTGGTTTGGATCTTACCCACCCAAAGTTTGTCCCTTGAGTTCATAGTTCGATGAGGTTCCTTTGGTGGGCTCCGGTTTGCCACATTCCTTATCCTAGGGGATCCATTGGTTGACAGGTGGCATTACTTGTATTGAACACTTCTGATTTGTTGGGTGGTCTCAACACCCAGTACTGGGTGTTGGTTCCATCAATGAACCAATGGAAATGCAATATTTGGATGTGTGGGGGGGACATGTCCAATTTCGCCTAATGGGTTCCAAGGTTCAGGTCTTGGGCACATTGATTATGTTCCAGCACCCAGTACTGGGTGTTGGGTGCTGAAAAGACAACTACAGTCGAACCTCTCATAATGACACATGCGACTTTCTTTAAAAAATTGCGAAAAATGGAAATTAAATTGAGGCTGCTTAAATCAACGCCATTGCATACCAGCTTACATAAGGCTTCAAAAGCATATGTTCTATACACCATTCTGATCCTCTTTTTTCTTCTCTATCTGTTTGGGCTACTCTCTTGCCTTCTTACCCACATCATCCCTCCAAAGCTCTTTTCACCATGGCCAAGTCACCAAGGGCACCATCTTCTTCCAACCAGAACCTCACCAATGTGCAAAAGCAGCAAGTTCTAGCCCACTACAATGCACAGAGAAGCCTCAATCCCTCCTATCACCAAAAAGACCTTGCCAACTGGATCAGAGACACCTTCAGCCTCAGTTACACCCCCCAGCAGGTCCACCCTCCACAGGATTCTGCACCAGAGCTTCCTCCCTGATGATTCTCCATCATCCAGCAAGAAAAAGGATGTCATCCAGGTCAGAGGAATTGGACAGGGAACTTGCAGAAGGGGTTGTTAGGCAGCAGGAGAGGAAAGTCGTGGTCAATGGTCATCTCATCAGGCAGCAAGGTCAGATCATCCAACAGAGGCTCAACAGGAGCCTTCCAATGGACAAACAGCTTGGGCTCAAGTTCTCTAATGGCTGGCTGGATAAGTTCTGCCATAGGCACTCATTCAGGCAGCATTTGGCTCATCGAGAGGCAGAAAGTGAAAGCTTGGATGACAAACCAAGTTTTCAGCTCTTGGCTTATATCATTTGACTCCTACATTGGTCAGACTCCTGGGAGGCAGATTCTGCTCTTATTGGACAATTGCAGTGCACATGGCTCGCCTCAAAACCCTCTGCCAGAGCTGCAAAACATCAGCCTTCAGTTCCTGCCTCCAAACACAACATCAAGGATCCAACCTTTGGATGCTGGAATCATAGCTGCTTTCAAGAAACAGTACAGGGAAAGACAATCCTCTACCACCCTTTTGGAAGCGGAGCTAGGCAGCACAGACATCTACAAGATGGACATACTCAGTGCCATCAGGATCTGCAAGCAAATCTGGGAGGAGTTTAGCAGTATCACTATCAGGAACTGCTGGAAACACACAGGACTTGTTGATTGGGATGGAGATGCTCAGAATGAGGATGGGGATGCTGCTCTGGACAGGGAGGTTCTGGAGACAATCAGGAAGCTGACTGATGTTGGGCTTCAGGATGTGGTGGAACCACTTGGAGAAGAAGAGGTCATGCCAGAGACAGAGGAAGAAGAGCTGGAGGGGAAACACTCCACCAGAAACTCCTCCTGCATGCTTGGAGACGTCAGAGGAGGCAATTACAATGGCAGAAGAGCAGCTCAAGACCCTTAGAGCAGCACAGGGAATCTTGGCAGAGTATGGATTTCTCAGCCTACCAGTTCTGAAGGCTATATAGAGTCTTGTAGTAGCCGCACTACCAATGGAAAGCCTTGAAAAGACATTCAGGTGTTAGAACTTTTTTTTCCACACCTCTAAAGCTGCAGTGGTTGCTGAGATATATTTCTGAGCGTGCTTTTTTAGTTGTTTCAGATTTTTGAAAATTTTAAGATAAATAATGTGTCATTATGAGAGGTTCGACTGTACTCTAAGTGCGAGTTGAAAGTGGATTTCCTTCGTCGAATCCAACATACAGTCGCAATCAAGCCGGTTATTTGTATTGGGAACACCATGCAGAAGACAGAAATGACTGGTACGGTGATACTGTAAGTTCAGTCCCGAATGGTACTTTTCGTGCGGAAAGACGTACCGTACAATTTCAGGAATGCTCTACTGCAGGTCCGGAAAGAGGTCCCAGCATGCGCTCGAGTTTGCTCAGACGAACGAATAGTGGAATGTGAGGAACTACGAGGAAGCTTGCTGGCTTGGGTCCAGCAGGAGGAGAAGAGGAGTCAGCAGAGTAAGGTCAAGGGGGATGACGATCAGGCGAGACTTTTGAGGCTCAAATGGAACGTGCTCATTGCGGGTCGTAATCAAGTGGTTTCACAGCAGAGTGGTGTTTTGCGTGTGGTGCTGGTCTGTCATAAGTCATTAACATACAATATCGGCGTACAGAGACTGAAAGCCGTGATACGAGCACCAGGACTGCTGATCATGTCCTGTGCAGCACTCTTTGTTTGTTCAGCCTATGTTGTATACACATTGCCTTCTGAATCTTACTGTGATTAGAGTTGATCTTTGTTCGCGGCGGTGGCCATCACCCTTGCCTGCAGCCTGACCCTCCTCTCGTACGCAGCTGCGTGGTTTTGAAACATGAAGAATGCTTCGTTCTGTGCGGGGTTGTGCGGGTTAGGATCGTTGAGCAGGTCCTGGATACCGAGCAGGATCTGTTTGATGCTGATGGCTGGGGTTCAGCCCTTGTCCTCGTCCAAGATGCTCAGGCAGACGGTGCCTGAGGAGAAAACGTTCGGGTGGAAGAGAGGCGGGGTGAACTTGCATTTCGGCGGCTTGCTCGGGCATCCTTCCGGGAAGATCATGCGCAGCTTGTATAGTCCGCTCCGCCTTCCCATGGTGTCTGTTGTTTTAGCAATACGGGTTGGTGATAGAAGAGATGGTTGAGTGAGTGAGAGGATCCGCTGAGGCAAGGCAAGCAAATGGTCGAGACCAATACTTACGTTGGCCTTGCCTGGAATGCCCACTTCCCAGCTCATGAGGTCAAGCGACCCATCTGGTGCCTTGACTGGTCGTGCATAGAAGCCCTAATGATAAAATATTGAGCAAGACCATGTAAGAAGAACGTAAATGATGAGTACACCGGCTCGCAATAAGGGTCAGGAGATGGCGGAAGAGACTTACGAATGGATGATCCTTGCGCCACTGCTTACGCTCCTCTGCGAGAAGGTTCCTGCAGACACCCGCCATGCTAATTAAGATAGTGTCGACGATGCGAAGGTAGCAGCCCTGTAATGCTGATGCTTGCAGCCTCGAGGTGGTTGGCGAGCAAGTATGAGTGAAACGATGCGTTCAGCGACTAAATAAGCCGATCGCTCTCTCGGATGCGGGAAGATGCTGCGCGGGAAGACAAAGAGCCATGATGCAGCGACAGGCTCTGCGTCCGGATCTGATTCGAAACGGAGTTGCCGAGGGCAAAACGGATGCAAAAGTCGCTTCTCGAATGGCCTTAAGTTCGTACGGGAATCTTGGCGAAAGCGGAAACAAAAGGGAGATGATGAGAGAGGGAAGGCTATGCGAGTCGCTGTAAGTTACGGTAGAGTTCTGAAGCTAACCAAGTCCTGAACAGTGCCGCCCGAGTCCCGCGATTCTCAATACGTGCGCAAAACCAACGCAGGAGAAGCAGTCTCGACATCACAGTCCAATCACATTGATATGAGAGTTCCGAGCCAAAGACAGGCCTAGCAGGGGGGCATCTGACTTGTGGTCTAACTTGGAGGGATGAGAGTTTTAAGCTCTTTTGCAATCACGTTCGGCCAAGCACCGATGGAAGTTCGACAGCTTGCTCGTTAGCACGTGCGAAAATTCAGTTAAGATGTTCGATATCACACTGTGATCTACCAGTTCGTGGTTGTTCGGCTGATCCGAAGTTGTTCCACTACTGAGTAGTCATTGCTCGAGAGCTGCGCTGTCCAGCTTCAACTACCGAGGCTGAGTCTGTGCGTCTGTACGTTCGCCACGTACTTCTTCTCGTATGCATCGTAACAATTGATTGCGACCGCATTCACCCTCGCTCAACTGAACAATACAAGTTATGGTCAGGAAACAGGACAAGAGTGTTTGAACTAGTAACAGTGAGCTCCGTAACCATCACAAGAATATCGGACAACGCTATCAATCAGTTTATATGACAATCGAGCATGTGGTCGAACTTGATTGCAAATACAGAACCGTAGGTGTAACATAATTATTTGTTTATTATTATGTACCGGTACCGGTATATTGGAAGCCAGTCTCGTACCGGGCGCAGTTCTCGATCTTCGGATTTCGGTTGTCACAAAAACACGTGTGCAGGCACCGATTAAGGGTTGGCCCCGGCCCTATGCTCCTCGATTCTTACCGCCACCACCTTGATTGCATTATTGTCCGCGGTCTGTTCCGCTTGTCACTCTGACAGCCTTGCTCAGGTCCGTCCGAGGCACGATCATGGAAGCGCCCACCAAGCACCACAGCGATGACTCCTTTGACGAGTACCTGGCAGAATGGCGCGGCACGATTTCTCCGAAACGTTGGAACTATGTGATGGGAGCTGTCGAGGAGATTTTGACGAACTGGAAAAGGGGACAGGAACACTATGCTGGCGGTATTGTCTCGACCCTTGTGGATGGCCCTGTCATCAATGGCCTCGTCAATGCGATCAAAGCCAACCCGCCAAAGCTCAACTCGCCGCTGGCTGCCAAGTTGCTCAACAACACCACGATTCAGGCCCACCATCGCATCGAGCAATTTGTCTCGTCGTGCCCTGATCCCATCTCGGCCTACGTGGAATCGCACAGTCCATTGCATCTGTTCCGTCTGTTTCTGGAGCTTGCCTTTGACGAACCGCATGCAGCCTCTGCCATGCAGCAAGACGGCGAGACGTTGAACGTCGACCAAGCCCAGTCCGAGGTTCGTCTCTCTTTTGCCGCTCCCTTTCGCGGCCCTGCTGTCGAGCTGCTCATAGCGCATCTTGTCGCACTCGAACGAGGCAACCGTCGTAATGCCCTAAGGCTTGAAGCAGAGTCGGCGCGCATCGCTCAACGACTGCAACAAGAACAACAACACCATCTCGACGACGTCGAAATGCACGATCTCGACCAAAGCCACGAGCAAGAAGAGGAGCAAGAAGACCTCTACTACGCGAAAGTGCTGCCTATCATCCAATCCTCCGGCTTTGGCAAGACGAAGCTTTGCGTCACCCTCAGTGCTTCGCATCCAGGCATGCTGATATGCATGCGGCCCAAGCCCAAAGTGTCGGTCTCCTTTCCACCACAGGACACCTCAGTCTTTGACTACTTTCACAGGGTCTATCAGGAGCATTTCGTCAACGACTCTACCGGTAATCCCATCGGCCTCAGCACACAAGCTCAGAATATCGTTCACACTCGTGTCTCTTGCTTCCTCGCCGCGTATTGCAACCAGATGCACGCGCTCTTGAAGCGCATCCTGCAAGTTTCGGGCTGTCCCCTGCTGCCCAAATCGTCTTCGCCATCCTCGACCACCGAGCCCTTTCACAATGTCCAAGCTTGTTGGAACAGCGCAGTTCACACCCTCGCCACTGCCATCCACGTCAAGCCCGACTTCCTGCCTCAACTCGAGCTCGAACCTCAATTGCCCATCTGTCCCCACACCAGGGTCAAGGGCCACGACTTTGCCAATCCAAGCCCATCCGCCATCGCCGCCTTGAAGCTACGCTTTCCACCCGAACTCGCCGAACAAGTTGACCGGATCGCAAGTCCCAACACCCGCGCCGACATGCTCAAAAACATCTGCAGCCAAGCCGAGCAACTCTACGAAAAGTACAAGCCCAGTCAAGATCCGAACGACTATCTGAGCCCTTTGAAGAAGCATCTGGCTCCAGCCCTCCTCCAGCTTGAAAGTCTTGTTCCTTCGTCGATCAAACACAAGACATTCTTTTTCCTCGCTCTGGACGAGTGCATGACCTTTTCCAGGATGCTCCCCCAGATTCGGAGGGTGTGGAATGCTGCAAAACCAAGCCGGACTTGGCTGATCACCATCGACACCAACAGCCGGATTGCTCCCATGATTGGACGCGAGGCCAAAGATGCCTCCACTCGCACCAGGAACCAGATCGCGCGCCTAGCAGACCCATTTGTGGACATGCCTTTGGACGTCTACCTTACTCATCACGAGATTCCGTCGATCCGCCGCCAGATTCTTGAGGGTAGCTTTACGCTGCGGCAACTCAGCCAACTCATACCAAGGCTCGGACGGCCTTTGTGGAACGACAAGATCTACACCAGCGAGCAACATATCCTCGAACCGGACGCAATCTTCTCCAAGCTCGTCCAACCGCCCGCATGGAAATGGCCGCAAGACAGCCGTGTCTCTTCGGACATCAAGCCCAGCTCGGACTTCTTCCAAAATGTCCTTGCCATTGTCAGCCAGCGAGTCGCGCTCGAACACTCGATCCTTGCCAGAAACATGCCGTGGCTGGCCTTCTTGCGCGAACAGGTATCTCATCACCTGCGCTTTCTATGCGACTACTATCAGGACAGCGATGTACTGACAACCACCGTCCCAAGTGAGCCTCCGCTCAGTCTGGCGGCAACGTGGTCGTTCCGCTGCGGAGGTCGAGAGCGGGTGCTTCAAAAGTGGTCGATAGCCATCCAGATGATCGGGTCGGCATACATGTCGATTGGACTCAACCTGGGTCTCCAGGGCGAAGAAGGGGTGCGATTGATCTGCAGCATTGCCTCGGATCTGGCGGCGCAGACACTATATCCGTCCGAATTGATCCGCAACCGACCGAGCTTGAGAAGCGTTACTGGCTTGATCAGGTTAAGCGATTGGCTGACCTCTCTGCTCGGGCCAGATGTGCAATCCAAGGATCTGACTTGCTGGCAGTGGAGCCAACGCCAGTGGCTCAACTTCAAACACACGGCTGAGCTCCACAGCCAGATCACAAAGGACACGAGCATCGATCGAAGCATGCTCGGCGAGTTCTGGATGCGCCATGCTGCTATGCGCGGAGTCTCGAACCAGCATGGCTGGGATCTCATCCTCCCCACCTACGAACACACATCTCCGAATTTGCCTCCGGTTGGCGATGATCCTTTCCAATTGAGCAAGCTCTCCTTTGTCGCGATTCAAGTCAAGAACTGGGCCTCACGCCCCAAGATCCCGGACATCATCGGTCCTTCGCTGTTTGGGCCGACTAGCAAAGATACGACCACGTCTCTGGAGCTTTTTTTCGACCTTCGCAGCCCTCAGGCCGGGGTGGAACACTCCTGTCGACTGCATGCCAATCATGCATTCCAGACAGTGCATCGTCTGGTGATTCGAGGCCATTCCGCGTCGACCTTCGCGTTTGTAGATCAGCTCGACGATGAAGCCAGAGGCAAGATTCCCATCCTGCTGGGCTTGCCTACAGCCGGCGACGACGATTATGCATACGACATGACCGAGTTGATTCGAGAGGCGGACGACCCGGCGCTGATTGAGTACAGTCATAGGGCGGCCGTCACCAGAGCAGGTCAGCTCAACTTGATCGGATGCATGTCAGATGCTGACGCGGTCTAGGCGACTTTGGCCAAGGCGATACCGCCAGCACAACGAGAAATCGATGTAGCCGCTGTCGTTGCGGACGAAGATCTTATAGCACACCGCTGTTCAGGCCTAAGCCAAAAACGACAATCAACAGGGCAAAGAGTGTACACGCGGAAGCCGGCCAAGCAAGTGCTAGAGCCCATCTCTATTATGATAATGCACGTGCGCAATTACAGCCTGTCCCAATCTGGCGTCGCTACCAGCATGAGATTGAGAACAGTTATGATTGCGACAAGACCTGTGAGGCCTGAAGCTTGATGAGGCTCCCAGCCCGCCATAGAAGGGGCTGGTCGAGCGCAAGGGCGAGCGGCAAGACAAGGTGAGGGAGTACAGGGAGGCAAAGAAACTAACTAGATTGCTAGGCCAGGCCTAGCAAGCGGTGAAGAAGATCATAGTGCTAACAATAGACTTGAAGGAGAGGCATATGTGGAAGTGCGGCAACTTCGTATGGGTGCTCGCCCTTCCGCACAAGTTGCACAGGCAATGACATTTTAGTTCAAGTCGTGATCGCGTTTGCTTGGAGCCTTTAGTCGTGGCCAAAGCGGTCTGCTTGAAGCTTCGACTTGGGATCGGCGCTTGCGTCATAGGCCGAGCCTGAACAAGGGCCACGGACCAATTTCTTTCAGAAATGCCGAGAACTGCGGCTCGGAAGTGAGATGACTTTGCCGGGGCCTGTAGTGAGGAGGAATCTGCTTCTTAAGCAAACAATACACAGCTTGCAGGCGAAATGGGCCCCAATGCAGAGGAGAACTGGAGGCAGGAGTTGTTGAGCACTGTGCCGTGCCTCTCAGCCCAGGTGTTCGCTGTGTTAACGTCGAAAAGAGCAAATACGGGTGTCTAAAGGACAATGAGAGAGGGAAGTCACTGAAGATATTGTGCTGCAACAGGATCAGCAGCACCTGGACAAGTGGATAGTGAGCAGCAGAGTGGCTGAAGGTGTTCCGACTCCTGGTAGGCTCAGGGTCTGCTCCATCAGGAAAAACAACCTCGCTCAGCTTGGCTCATCCGGACTATGTCTTATTTGGTCGCAGGCTGCGATGGGGAGCCGGAGGAGAGATTTGCATCAGAGAGCGCAGAGCATTGATCCCACGTCAATCACTTTCTTGGAGTCCCGTGCATGGGGCGCAGCTCTTGTGCATTGGTTGGCCTCTGCTTTCTTTGCTCCAGACAGCGATTCCTCCACTGACGTGAGGTTAGGGAGATGCAGATCATATGAAAATATAGTCTCACTTATGGCATTGAGGCTTAAGATCCAATCTCCAGTCCTCTCTCTGGAGCCATACTTCAGCCAGTTGATCATCCCTAGCCCTAGGCCATGGTCTCCCTTTGTCAAGATCTTTGGCTGGGAAGGGGGACGATGTGGAGGGAGATGCATCAAAATTCCAGGAAATTGGCTGGGACAGAGACACACTGGTCTAGTGTGTGGGAGACGCTCCAGGAGCAGCAATCCAACTTTTCACCACCGCACCAGCACGCACGCTTTGTGTCTCAAGTGCGGGAGACGCACTGGAGAGACGCTGTACGGGAGACTGGAGACAAAGCAATTGGGAGCATGGGAGACCAAAGGCAAATTGCACTGTATGGGAGATGGAGACAAAGGACGCAGACGTGGGAGACTGGAAACAAAGCGCAATTGCTAGTGTGGGAGATTCAAGACAAAGTATGCTGTATGGGAGACCCTAAGCATTTGTCTCTGTCACAAAGGGTCTGCTAGCTTGGGAACATTGAGAGCACACTTGTTACGGTGCACAAACAATGTGCACACTATGCTCTGCTGTCAATGACATTCACACTTTGTGCAATCCATGCTTCACATGCTCCATTTAAGCTACTCACAATGCAAACCATTTACGCTACATGCCACACCATGTCTGCTGCCTTATGTGCAATGCCTTGTCTGCCGCTGACACCATTCACACTTTGTCTGCAGCCACTCACACCATATTTCCCTTTATTCAACCAAGCACGCTATCTACATGCACAACCAACAGCCAATCATTCACTAGCGTTGCACTCTCCTTTGCCTTTGTATTTGCTGCACACACGCACTCACCGCATTGTTACTGCTTCAGTCAATTCAGTCTTTGCCACATGTGTCTCTTGCCTGCTGCTATAGCAACTGTGGTTAATCTGAGTCTTTGCTGTACACAGCTCCTGCTCACTACAGGGAGACTCTGATGCATGAATTACCTGACTTTGTTGTGTGTTACAGCCAAGTCTGTGACCGTTGAGTGCCTAACCTCGTCAATTCAATTCACAACAGTTCTCTACAGATCTTCTATCAAGTCTCTCTTCTATGTATCCAACATGTCTCAGCAGTCTGCTTAGTCCAACATCCCTCTTGCTGCTGCTAACTGGCACAGTGACATTGAAGTTGTGGAGACTATGTCTACCATTGCCAATGATGAAGTGTAAGCAATTTCAACTCTGCACACATCCTGTCACCACACATAGGCACTGACAACTCCACCATACTTGTTCTGCCACAGCATCTTGCCCACCACCAATCAAGATGCAGCTGTGCTGATGCCACCTGTTGATCCCCAGGCTGCTCCAAGACCTGCTGACAGAGCTGGACCTGAGCAGTCCCAAGACAGTCTTCATCAACCCAGACCTGCTGCCAGTGCCACTGATCCCTGAGCTGGAGCTCAAGCTGGATGGTTGGCAATGCACAGTCTGCCCACACACAGTCCATTCCAAGTCGGCCATCCACAAGCACAAGCATCAGTTCCACACTGGTAACCCTGATGCCAGCATTGTTCACCCATTCCCAATGCAAATGATTTACAACAAGTCTCCCAACCACTACCTTTATGTATGCAACTGTGATCTGGACCCTATGCCTCTGTAGCTTTTTGCCAATGCCAATGCTGATGCCATAACCCCTGCCATTTTGGCCAAGGCACAAGAGTTCATCAAGAAGGGTTAGGGGTTAAGGGTTAGGGGTTAAGGGTTAGGGTTAGGGTTAGGGTTAGGGTTAGGGTTAGGGTTAGGGTTAGGGTTAGGGTTAGGGTTAG